>JAUNZM010000292.1:1932500-3132500 GCA_033459285.1 Clamator glandarius
ATGTGTGTGATTTTCCCGTCGCTCCGAAACCGGATTAACAAACGGACCCTGGCAAATGAAATCGGTGCCACCGGGGTGTGTGAGAGAGAGACACGGGAGGAAGGACCCGTGCGAGCTGGAGATGCTGCTCCGTGGGGTTTTGCTCATTAATTGTGGGGTTGGGAATGTGACACGGGCTCAAACGGCCCCCGGGATCCCGGGCTGGAGGGATCCTTGGGTTTTTTTTCCTCCTCCTTTCTTTTCTTTCCTCCTTTTTTTTTTCCCCCACTCCACCTTTCTTTCCTTTTTACCCCTTCCAACCATCTTTCCTTTTTTCCCCTTCCACCTTTCTTTCCTTTTTTCCACTGTAACTTTCTTTTCTCTTTTTTCTTCTCTTTCCTCTTTTTTCTCTCCGTTCTTTCCTCTTTTGTCCCTTCCACCTTTCTTTCTTCTTTTTTTTTCTTCCCTCTTCTTTCCTCTTTTTCCTCCTCCCCCTTTCTTTTCTCTTTTTGCCCCTCCACCTTTCTTTCTTCTTTTTTTCTCCCCTCTTCTTTCCTCTTTTTTTCCTCCCCCATTTTTCTTTCCATTTTCCCGTTCCACCCTTTTTCTTTTCCCGTTTCCTCTTTTTTTTCACGTTTCCCTTTTTTTGTCCCCTTCTTTCCTCTTTTTTTCTCCCCTTCTTTCCTCTTTTTCTCAACTTCTTCCCCCCCTTTTTCCTCCCCTCTTCTTTCCTTTTACTCCTTCCCCACCTTTCTTTCCTTTTATTTCTCCCCCACCCTTCTTCTCTCTTTTTTTCTTTTCCCTCACCTTTTTTCCCCCTTTTCCCTCACCCCATTTCTTTCCTTTTTTCCCCCCCTCTCTCCTTTCTTTCCTCTTTTCCCCCCCCTCTTCCCTTTCTTTCCTCTTTCCTCCCCCTTTCTTTTCTGGTTTAGTGATTGATGGGAATGGTTGGACTCGATGATCCAGTGGGTCTCTTCCAACCTGGTTATTCTACGATTCTATGATTCTTTCCTCTTTTTTTTTTTCTTCTCCCCTTTCTTTTCTCTTCCTCTTCCTCCCCTCCTCTTTCTCTCCTCCTCTTCTCATTCTCCCCACACCTCCCTTTTCCTCTCATTTTCCCCCCTCATGTGCTGTTCCCCTTCCCCTCCTCCTCCAACCTCCGCAGCACTGGTCGCAGTGCATAAAAAAGAAAATAAACCACCTCCTCCCTCAATATTTACTGGAGACGGAGGCCGCCCTTATGCATAAACATCCCTCTCGCTCGTGCGCTCCAACTAGGGGCTCGCTGCTGGGTTTTTTTCCACACCCCCCCCCCCCAAAATCAATCTTCTTCCGTGTGTTTGTGTCAGCGCGATGTGCCTGGCTTTACCGAGCGATCTTCTCCTGCAGACACTGACAGCACCTCCCGGTTACTCTGAACTACAGAGACAGAGAGAGATAAATATCCAGCTCTCCAGAACTGTAGGAGCTGTGTCTATAGGCTGTATGGGGGTCTGGATGGCAGCGTATGCGTCTTCCTTTAGGAAAAACCCTTTTCCAAGCATCCTCCCGCAGCACGGATGCTGTAGAAGAGGACTGGATGGGGCTGGACCTGTGGTCCCTGCTTATTGCTGCTGTGATCCCACAGGGCCTTGCTTCAGCCTGTTTTCCAGCCCTTTCCAGGATCCCGTAACGTCCCAGCTGGATGGGAGAAAGCGGGTGGAAATGTGCTGTTCCCATCGCTTGAAAACCAGGGTCCTGGGGACCAAATACCTTGGGGAGATACAAGTGGGTGGCACTCGTGGGGGTCAGGACGCAGCAGCAGTGGAGGGGAAGGGACATTCGCCTTGTCTACAGGGAGAATCATGGAATCACCAGGTTGGAAAAGCCCTCTTGGATCATCGAGTCCAAGCGTTCCCATCTGAAACGAGCCTTGTGCCCGGTCGGGGGCTGTGGGACATCATCCCAGAGGGAGGCAGGGAGCAGGACGTGGCCTGGAAAAAGGGGGAAAAGCATCACGTGTGTGTCCGTGCGTGACGGGAACGTGGGCTTGGTGACCCTAGAGAGTTTTGGCAAAGGGGAGATGTGCCGAGGGGTGGCAGCTCATCACCCCACGGAGCCCCAGCACGTGCCACCGCGGGGCTCTGCCGGCCGCCGCGGCCGGGTGGGAGCACCAGGGGGGTTAATGCTGATCTCCATCTCTCTCTCCCCCCTCCCCAGAGATCCCCCAGTGCGCCGGCTGCAACCAGCACATCCTGGACAAGTTCATCCTCAAGGTCCTGGACCGGCACTGGCACAGCTCCTGCCTCAAGTGTGCCGACTGCCAGATGCAGCTGGCCGACCGCTGCTTCTCCCGGGCCGGCAGCGTCTACTGCAAGGAGGATTTCTTCAAGTGAGTACAGCTTGGGGACACGGCCCCCCGAAAGCGGCGTCTCCCACCCACCAAGCACACAAACCCATCACCTAGTTTGAAGCGTAATTTCTCCAAACCCATCACCTAGTTTGAAGCGTAATTTCTCCAAACCCATCACCTAGTTTGAAGCGTAATTTCTCCAAACCCATCGTCTGGCTGTTTTCTTCCTTGTGGAAGCAAAGGGAACGTGGCTGTCTTACAGGCTGGAAGCTGTTTGGTGGGATTTAATCTTCTTAAAGCCCCCCCGGACCTCCCCGATGCTCCCATCCCGGTTTCAGAACCTGCTGGCATGGCAAGATGTAGCAGTTCTGCTGCAGCCCCAGCTTCGCTCGGAGCTAGAGGGCAGGAGAAACCTGCTCAATCCCACTCAAGGCAGCAGCAGCAACACTGCCTGCTCCTGCCTGAGCCCTCACTCTCCTCCATGGAGTTTGCTGATGCCGCTTCTTCCCCCACTTTTTGTACTTTTCTCCCATTAGTGTAAAAACCTCATTCCATTTTATTATTAGGTACCTTCCATGCCTCAACCTTATTGTTTCCCTGCTCCTGTGGGACAGGACAACCTATTTTCTGTTAGAAATGGACTTTTCATAGAATCACCAGGTTGGAAGAGACCCACTGGATCATCGAGTCCAACCATTCCCATCAATCACTAACCCATGTCCCTCAGCACCTCGTCCACCCGTCCCTGAAACCCCTCCAGGGAAGGTGAATCAACCCCCTCCCTGGGCAGCCTCTGCCAGGGACCAATGACCCTTTCCGTGAAAAACCTTTTCCTAATGTCAAGAAATCAGACTTTCCCTGCCTGCCCATCCCCAGGCTCTCAGGCCTTCTACATGTTCTCCCCGCCACAAGACATCAGGGTCAAACCTGCACCTTGGATTTCTCCTTCCCAGCCACCGCGGTCAAAGCAGCCGCTACCGCCTGAGTAATAACACTTCACTTCTGATATTTTTCCAGCCTATTAATCTCCAAGTCATTTAAATAGTCACCCAAAAGGTGCGGGTAATCAATGTTAATTAGAGTTGAAAGATCAGCGACTTTCTTAGATGAGGTCCTGCCTGGATTACTTGGTGCCAATCAATAGCCTCTCGCCACTCATTCAGGCACTCGCCTCACCTTTCGTTCAACCGCTCATTGATTTCGGGGTAGGTAACTGGGGGAGGCTCTGAGGGTTTAAGGCAGCTTCAAGGCAGGTTTGTGCAGCAGGAATTGCTTCTGAAAAGATACGTTTTTCTTTTATTTTCGTCTTTTTTTTTTATTATTTTCGTCTTTTTTTTTTTTTTTTCCTCTCTTCCAAATCTCAGCTCTTGCTCCCTGGGTCCGGGTGGCGCGGAAACACCCTGTGATGCCGGGATTGTGTTTTAAAAATGGCTTCATCTGGTTTTGTGTGAGGGAGAGTGGAGGGGCAGGGGGAGGATGGGGATGCAGAGCGTGCATCCCGGGCACAGCAGAGCATCATCTGTCTGTCCTATCCCTCCCTCTGCCCACCCCTCCCTCCATCCCTCCATCCCTCTCCCAGTCTCCTGTGCCTCCTGTGCCTCCACCGCCCATCCCATTCCTCTGTCCCTCCCTTCCCTGTCTCCCTCCCTCCCAGTTGACCCTCCTTTTAGGGTACAAGACCAGAAAATGAGACAAGACAGGTCTTTCCTCTTCTTCTTCTGCCCCCAGCACCCCTTTGGGTGGCTGCTGAACTCACCCTGGCACTGCTGGTGCCCGGTGCCCGATGCTGGTCCCTGGGTGACACCTGGGTGACTTGGGGACCCGGCTTTGGTGGCCTTGGAGAGCATGAGGGCCTGGGCAGCCGTGGGGCTTGCGGGGTGATTTTGTACAGCTGGGGGACGCTTAGCCCTTGGGAAGCAGCTGAGGGGGGTGGCCGCATCCCCCCCAGGCACCCCGAGCGCTCAGCACCCACCCTGGCAGCCTTGGGGCTGGGAGCAAAAGGGCTTGGATTTTCCTAGGCTGCCTCCTTCAAAAAAGGTGGCTCTGCTTAAGGTTTATTCCAATGAAGTTGCTGCTGCTGCAGTGCTGGGATGGCTCTGTAGAACCTGCTGATGGGGCATTTAGGGGTGCTGGGGGAGCAGGCGAGACCCAGCAGAGCCCTCGCGGTGCTGCCGGGAGGCGAGGACCATCCTGTCAATCCCAAAGCCCCTACGGCTGTTGCTGAAAACACCAGTGGAATATCCAGTCATTTTTTTGGTTTCTCCTGAGCTGCCATGGCCTCATTGCATGCATCAGCCTCGTGCCGTTAATTCAATTTCCAGCGAGCGTTATCCAGGTGTTAGCCCCCTTCACGCAAACCCACCCCACGCCGCAGCCTTGGGGGTGCACCCAGCTTGGGGTGCGGGCGGCTACGGGCACTCCAGGCTCTGCAGCAGCAAGAGGGACACACTGGGTGACTCGTGTGCTTCTTAGAATCATAGAATCACCAGGTTGGAAAAGACCCGACGGATCATCGAGTCCAACCATTCCATCAAACACTCAACCATGTCCCTCAGCACCTCGTCCACCCGTCCCTTAAACCCCTCCTGGGAAGGTGACTCAACCCCCTCCCTGGGCAGCCTCTGCCAGGGACCAATCACCCTTTCCGTGAAGAATTTTTTCCCAATGTCCAGCCTGAACCTCCCCTGGTGGAGCTTGAGGCCATTCCCTCTCGTCCTGTCCCCTGTCCCTTGGGAGAAGAGCCCAGCTCCCTCCTCTCCACAATCTCCTCTCAGGGAGCTGAGGAGAGCAATGAGGTCTTTGAACACTCCTTGTCCCCACCTCGCATGTTCTTTGCGTGCTGATTGCGTGCTCTTTGCATGTTTATCGTCCCATTCTGGCGTGGTCTTTGCAGGCTCATCGCGTGCTTTTTCCTTGCTTCTTGTCCCATTCCCGCACGCTCCTTGCAAGCTCCTTCCACGCTTTCTGCCTGCTCTTTTCATCTTCCTTCCATGCTTCTCATCCCATTCTTGCACGCTCCTTGCACGCTTCCCACCCCATCCTTGCACGCTCCTTGCAGCCTTGCCTACCCCGAGCCAGCACGCCCTGCGCACCCCTCGGGCTGTCGTTATGGTGTAAGAGCCCCATCATTCTGCATTAATCTGGGATTCATCACGTTAGCGGGGCGGTGTAATTAATTTATTTGGTATTAATGTGGATGAAATATGTACTGTCCTTGCAGGGGAAAAAAAATCAGGCAGCCTATAGGCATTAGTTAAAAGAACCATTAAAATCAAACCTTCCTCAGCTCCATTAGGCTGGTCTTTCACGCTGAAGAAGATAAAACCCCGCGGTGTGAAGTGTCACGCGTAATTAGGTTGATTGCTGGTTTAAACTCTGCCCTGTCCCCACCCCATCTCCGCTGAACCCCCCTCGCCCCGTCCCCGCTGAACCCACCTCGCCGGGGGGCTCAGGGTCGCCCGCTTCTCCTCGCAGGCGCTTCGGGACCAAATGCACGGCGTGCCAGCAGGGCATCCCCCCCACCCAGGTGGTCCGCAAAGCCCAGGACTTCGTCTACCACCTGCACTGCTTCGCCTGCATCATCTGCAGCCGCCAGCTGGCCACGGGCGACGAGTTCTACCTGATGGAGGACGGGCGGCTGGTCTGCAAGGAGGACTACGAGACCGCCAAGCAGAACGGTAGGCGACCCGAGAGGTCTGGGGTGTGGGACATCGCGCCGAGGGGTGGCCGCGTGTCACCCCAGGAGGGCTCGCTGCGGGCGTCAGGGTGGCTGGGTTTGGGGGGATGGTGGTTCGGCGTCGCTCACGCCGCTGCTCTTGGGGCTCCTTCGCTTGCAGATGACTCCGAGGCAGGTGCTAAACGGCCCAGGACCACCATCACGGCCAAGCAGCTGGAGACGCTGAAGAATGCCTACAAAAACTCCCCCAAGCCCGCCCGGCACGTGCGGGAGCAGCTCTCCTCCGAGACTGGGCTCGACATGAGGGTGGTGCAGGTGAGGCCACTGGGATGCCCCTCTCCGCCCTGTCCCTTGGCCAAGGGGGACAAGGCTCGACTGGGCTGCAAGGATTCCGAGGTGGCAGGGTGTGCAGGTGCTGGATGGCAGGGCTGTCAGGCTTCAAGGAATTCAGGGGTTGAAGTGGTATTAGGGTTGCGGGGATGCTAGGGCGCTGGTTCGTGCGGGTGCGCAGCTGCGGGGCTGTAGGGGTGACGGGTGGCTTGCTGAGCGCACGGGTGCCAGCTTGCTGGGTTGCACAGATGCTGACGTGAGAGGCTGCAAGGCTGCTGGCACACGGGGGACCCAGGAGCTGGGTGACAGGGATGCCAGGGCACAGAGGTGCTGGTTAGCGTGGGAGCTGCGGTGCCAGGGGGCTGTGATGCAGAGGGGCTGGCGTGCTCAGATGCTGGCATGAGGGACTGTGGGGGTGCTGAGATGTGGGGGTGCTGGGCTGCGGGTTTGCATGGGTGTGTGGGAACTGGATTGCAGGGTGCTGCCCTGTTGGACTCCAGGGCTGCCAGAGTGCAAGAGGGAACCAGGGAGCTGGGATGCTGAAGTGCAGGGTTACTGGTTTGCATGGACGTGTGGGAGCTGGGTTGCATGTAGAATTGTAGAATCATAGAACCACCAGGCTGGAAAAGACCCGATGGATCATCGAGTCCAACCATTCCCATCAAACACTAACCCATGTCCCTCAGCGCCTCATCCACCCCTCCCTTAAACCCCTCCAGGGAAGGTGAATCAACCCCCTCCCTGGGCAGCCTCTGCCAGGGACCAATCACCCTTTCCGTGAAGAATTTTTCCTGATGTCCAGCCTGAACCTCCCCTGGTGGAGCTTGAGGCCATTCCCTCTCGTCCTGTCCCCTGTCCCTTGGGAGAAGAGCCCAGCTCCCTCCTCTCCACAACCTCCTTTCAGGGAGTTATAGAGAGCAATGAGGTCTCCCCTCAGCCTCCTCTTCTCCAGGCTAAACACCCCCAGCTCTCTCAGCTGCTCCTCTTGTTCTCCAGCCCCTTCACCAGCTTCGTTGCTCGTCTCTGGACTCGCTCCAGAGCCTCAACATCCTTCTTGTGGTGAGGGGCCCAGAACACGCGGGGTTGCAGAGGTGCTGGACGTTGGTCTGTGGGGTGTGTGAGTGCTGGTTGCAGCGATGCCGGGGGCGGAGGTGCAGGGATGCTGGCTCGTTGGGATGCAGGAGCGTGTGGGCGCCGGGTTGCGTGGGCACTGGGCTGCGGAGGTGCCGAGGGTGCCAAGTTGCCATTGAAATCCCCCTTTCCCACCCCAGGTGTGGTTCCAGAACCGCAGGGCCAAGGAGAAGAGGCTGAAGAAGGACGCGGGGCGGCATCGCTGGGGCCAGTTCTACAAGAGCGTCAAGCGGAGCCGCGGGAGCAGCAAGCTGGAGAAGGAGAGCTCGGCCGAGGACTGCGGCGTCAGCGACAGCGAGCTGAGCTTCCGCGGTGAGCGGGGTGCCGGCGTGGGGTGGGAGGGCTGCGGGGCTCCCCCAGGCGCTGACCCCCAACTCTGCTCTCCCTCCTCTCCCCAGCAGAAGAGCAGATCCTCTCCGAGCTCGGCCACGCCAACAGGGTTTACGGCGCCGTCGGGGACGTGGCGGGCGGACAGTTGCTGAACGGCAGCTTCCCCATGGAGGGGACGGGACAGTCGTACCAGGACTTGCGGGACGGCAGCCCCTACGGGCTCCCCCAGTCGCCGTCCTCCATCTCCTCGCTGCCGTCCCACCCGCCCTTGCTCAACGGGCTGGACTTCGCCATGGAGGGCGGCCTGGGGCTGGCGGCCCACGGGGCGCAGGGGGTGAGCGCGGCGCTGCGAGCCATGGCCGGGGGGGGCCCCACCTCCGACATCTCCACGGGGAGCAGCGTCGGGTACCCAGACTTTCCCACCAGCCCGGCCTCCTGGCTGGACGACATGGATCACCCCCCTTTCTAAGCGCCGCTCGCCTCCCCGCCCCGGCCCCCCCAGCACCGAGGGCACGCGCCGCACCTGGACCCGGCCAGGATTTTCCCATGGGAATGGGCCCTGGAGGGTCGGAGGGCAGGGAGGGCGGCGAGGCCGAGGCCGGGGCACGGATGCCTTTGGGTGTTAAGCACAAGAGAGGTGTCGGCACACGGGACGCTCGGCTGGGGCGCGGCGGGACGCGCGACAGCACGAGGCGGCAGGAGGGAAGGACAATCAGGGATGGCGGAGCCCGTCCTGGCAGCCGTGCCAGCCCCGCGCCCCTCCTGCCGGGCGCCGCTGCTATTCTCAAGAGTTATTTTTCCATATGGAGTTGAAACGCGACTCGGCGCTGCCCGGAGCCTCGGCAGAATGAAAAGTCTATATTGTAAGAGGGTTTATTTTCACGAGGCTGGGGCCGTGTCCAGGCTGCCCAGGGCGATGCCGCGGTGGCAGCGGCTGCGGTTTATCCCAGGAGGGCTCACCGAGCACCGCGGCGGGTTTTACCTTGGTTGTGTGGAGGAATTAAACTAGAGGAGTTGCTGCGACGTGCTGGGGAAAGTGGGCAGGAGAGGTGGGGAGCGTTTGCTCTGAGGGTATCACGAAAGATTTTCCCTGGAAAGGAGTAAAAAAAGTGTTTCATGGTGGGAGCTGGAGGGGACGGGGCGGGTGAGAGAGCCCTGGCACAGGGACTGAGCGTAACCGGGGGGGACCTGGCTGGTTTGGGCAGAGCCGTGCCCCCCGTGAGGCTGCTCCTGGCCCACCCAGCACCATCCCCTTTCTCCAAACCCACATCCCTGGGCTTGTGCCGGCCCCTGCCTACCTGCCCTGGCACAGCCTGCACCCCCTACCCTCACCAGGCTGGAGGCGTTCAGCCTGGTGGATACAATCCAGCCCCATGCTCGCTGCCCAGCTCTGCCCCAGGGTCCCCGCCAGCCCCTCTGATTCTAGGGTGATGCTGATGATCCCAGGCTGCCCTTCGGGGAGCTCTGGCGGGGGATCCGGGAGGCTCTGAAAAGCGAATAGGAAAAAAAAAAGAATAAAAATAAGGCCACAGAAGAAAGCACATCGCCGGGATGCCCCTGCCCTTCCTCATTCCTCCCTCCCGCCCCGGGTGCTGCCTCGTGCCAAGCCCCGGGCTCTCCGGGCACCGCGGGCGGCTGGCGGGGAGGGGGCCGGGGGAGCCACGCTCGCCGCTCTCCATCCCCCTTCGACAAGGCAAACGCCGCCCTGCTCCCCTCGCTGTGTAAATTTTGTACAGTTCCAGAAAGTCAGAGTCTTGTTTCCTGGGGTAAAAACTAAGGGGGAAAAAAAAATAAAAACCCAACGAAAATAATAATTAAAAAAAAAAAATCAAAGAATGAAACCTTATTTATTGCCATGTCTTTGGGAGAAAGGAGCTCCCCCAGTCTTCTCAAGGTGGGCCCGGGGCGTTGCGTTTGTACCCTGCCTCCTGCGCGCTGGCATGAAGACGTGTACGGTCACCCCCTCGCCTCGAGAGAAAGCGACGTCAAATAAACTCGGGATGCTCTTTAGCGGCTGCCGTCTGTGGCGTTTTCTTCTTCCTCCGTGGGCTGGCAGCGCTCGCTCGGGCACTGGCAGCTCTCTGGGGCTCGGGGTCCCCTGGCTCCTGTCGAGCCGGCATCGCCGGAGGGGTGGTCGTCGTGCCCTGGTTTTTCAGCGAGGACGGAGAGGTGGGTGGGTTTGGGGCGCCAGCTCCATCCCGGCTTGCGGCACCTCAAGAGGCTGCAGCTTCCCTGGCACCGTGCGGCACCGCGGGTGCCCACCAGAGCATCCCCCCCAGCAGGTGAGATGGAAAAGCCAGGCGGGAGGAGGGGGCACAAGCCCCTCCACGGGCACCGGTGTGTTGGCTTTCTATATTTTAATCATTTTAACATTTAATGCTTCTCAATTAAAGTGATTTCCTGGAGTAGATGCCAAGCTTAGGGCGAATGCACATTAACCACTTTCTGTATGGGTAGTTAAAGGCACCGAGGGATTTAAACGGCAATCCGCAAGGCTGCTGGGGAAAGGTTTGGCTGAATAAAGCAGATTATAAACAATAATATATGTCTTTCTCATTTGTGTGGGGGTTTTTTTACCCCCTCTCCCTGCTTTTTTTTCTTTTTTTTTTTTTTTGGAAAGGCTCCAACCTCACAAACAGACCTAAAGTGCTATAAACATCTCCTGGGCTGAGCGCTCGGCCCCCACATGTGCTCGCTGAAAGCTTTGCTACTGCTTTTCACCCCTGCTTTAAGAGGGATTTTTTTTTGTTTTATTACCCAGCGTGTCCATCAAGCCCGGCAGTGGCTGCGCATTATGGCATCGCACGAGGGTGGCCTCGCGTGTCCCTAACCTTGATGCTCACGTCCCCATCCTGAAGCCAACAGAGCAACTCCGTGTGGAGCATCTTTGCTTCATCCACGCTGGGATGCAAAATCATAGAATCATAGAATCACCAGGTTGGAAGAGACCCACCGGATCATCGAGTCCAACCATTCCCATCAATCACTAACCCGTGCCCCTCAGCGTCTCGTCCACCCTCACCTTAAACCCCTCCAGGGAAGGTGACTCAACCCCCTCCCTGCGCAGCCTCTGCCAGTGCCACCGGCTGCCTGCAGGTCCTCTTGGATGCGGATGCATTTGACTTTTTTTGCCATCCACACTCCGTCGAGGAAGGCAGATTTTTTGGGATGCTCATAGGGATCAAACTTCAGGCTCAAGTCTCCTACTACCTTCAGAAAAAGCCCCGAAGAGGTCTTTTTGCCAAAAACATGGAGCCCACCCCTGCAGCTTCCCAGCCCATCAGACCCCTCCAATATGAAATTAACGGCAAACAAGCCGATGTGGTCGATAAAGGGGCCTGTACAGCCTATTAAGTTCCCCAAGCTGTTGTGTCCACCCCACCAAGTGCCTCCTCTGCGTGATCCACACCACAACGAAGCTTTGGCTGCTGGCAGCACTCAAGCCCGCGCAGCAAACTCCATCAGCGTTAGCGAAAGCTGCCAGGAGCCAGCAGCAACCGTGAGGGGCCAAGACCCACGTGCGCCTCCTGCCCAGCCAGTCCTCGGCAGAGAGAACATTCCCATTTATTTCCCTGAGGCTGCACGCGCTGCAGAAAGGACTCGATGGCAAGGAGCTTCCTGTCTCGGTGATGGAGATTCCCTACGCTCCCCTCCCAGGCTGTAAAGCTCCGCGGAAGAGCAAGCGGCACGGCAAAGCCTCACAGAGAACCCAAGGGCTCCTCTTGCCGTGTACCCAACAGGGCAGGTCAGGAACTAGCTTGAAGCACAAACTCGTCTCCGGCAGCTCCCCTGGACTACGGCTGATCCATCGGCACAGCCCAGTTGGGATCCCGATGAGGAAGCCACCTCAGCCCAGCACTCAAGGAACGTCTTTCCCACTTTGTGGGGATCTGGCCAGCTGAGAGGACCATGAAATGTCCAAGCCAGGCCCACAGGGTGAGTGAAGGTTTATGTCCCTGCCCGGCTCTTACAAAATCCCAACCCTCAATGAGTCACCCCCGGGGCCAGCACCGGCACGAGGGCCTCGAGCTGCTGACAAACGTGGGGTTTTAATGCTGTTATATTCGTCACAGCGGCTGTGTGACAGGGGAAAGGTCCTCTCAGCTCGGAGAGGTTGGTTAGCAACTAAGAACTTGTATTACCTATATCAGGTGAGAAGCAGAGGGACGGACAGACAGCTGTACGACCCTGCTGGCTTTTGTAACCCTCTCCCCCTAGGACGAGAGCTGGAGCGGAGCTTTCCACGGGCTACAACAGCTTCGTGCTGCATCCCACTCTTCTTGTTTCCAAGGAATCAAGTCACTCCCTGCAATACAGATGTGCACAGGCTCCATCCCAATACTGTGCTTTGCTTTTATTTATAATACTTTGTTTGGACCCAAGGGAAAAAAAACCAAACAAACCAAAACTCAATCTGAAAAGGAGAGAAGGAGCATCTCACCTGGCCCAGCAGCCCTCCCACTGCCACCGAGGAGCCGACTGGTCAGCAGTACTTGTGATTAATACATTAAAACGATACTTAGGGCCTTCCCCAGGCCCTCTCTCCCCTCCCCACCCTCCAAATACTGATAAATGTCAGAGCGTGCACAGCCCTGCTCCCATCGTGCCCAGGTTATGCTCTCAGCTGGCCCTCGTGCTGGAGAGCCCACCCAGAGCCTGTGCTCTAAAAGCTCCCCTTCCAGCCCCCGTGGCGCTTCAGAGGGCAGCAGGGGAGGAGAAGGGGGTTATTGCGGAGCGGCTCTGTCCTCCTGGCCGCAGGGTTAGGTCTTGCCAGCGACGTGCTGCTGCAGAGCCGAAGTGATGGCTTTACAGTCTGTCACCTCCTCCGGCAGGCAGCCCTCCTGGTCCCGGAGCGTGGGGTCGGCTCCCGACTTCAGCAACAGCTCCACGATATCCAAAAACTCGCAGGCAGCAGCTGGAGGGAGGAAGGGAAGGGTTAGTCCAGGGATCCTGACCAGAGGTGGTGGTGATGGACAATTCTGGAGCCAGCCCCTTCCCCTGCATGCGCCAGAGGCAAGAAATGCCGGCTCAGCACCTGGCCAGGAGGAGTACATCATTTTTCGGGGCAGCATTCGGTACTCAGTGTATTACTTGCCTTTGGATTTAATAGTGCAAAGGAAAGAGAAAAGGCAGAGCGAAAGCCAGAACTCGTGAGGGGGGGTAACTGGTGCAGCCGTGTCCCCAGAGCCCGGGCAGTTTGCCCGGCATCACCTTGTCGCAGCCCGATTAATGCTCCTTCATGTCCAGAGCCGGAGACAGAAGCCACAAAGGGCACTGCAGCACCACAGAAAGCCCCAAAGCCTGGTAAAGCCTTCCCTGCCTGCTCTTGTACCCAGAATTTATAACGTATTCACAATTTCTAACACTTTTACAAACGCCTGCTTCCCCAGCCCTGCCTCCTGGACCTCTTGGGACTCCACAGGCAGGACACGGTCAGCGTCGCCTCGCTCCCTGCTTTCCTCCATCCCTCCTCCTTGCAGAAAATCGTGTTGGTTTTAGGTTCTGGCTGCACCTTCCTTGAGCACCAGGTCCAGGGGCACACGCCTGTGTCCATGGATGGGCACTCACGTCACACGACTGCTATTTCCAACCCATATATCCACTAGCAATTATTTTTTGAACCCTGATTTACTCTGCCAAATAGAACCGACTCAGATCTGAGCTCTTCCCTGCCCTGAGGCCAGCCTGGCAGCTTTCAGCTCCCTCTCCAACCTTTCCTAGGGATGTTAAAAAGAAAGAACCAGGAAAACTAGGGAAACTTAACGCTGAAGAGCTGGGCTTGGCCGATACCACCAGAAGTCCCAGTCCCTGGGTTCTCCCTTAAGCCCATGCAATGCAGGTCCTAGTGGAGCCAAAAGAAGCCCCAACCCTGCCTTATGCGACCATGAAGCTAACAGCTTCCTCGTGTGTTGGTAGTGATTGGTCTTAATTATATTTCAGGCACTTTTACAATGTAACTGACTAAGTCTTCTTTGCTGTTAAATGTAGTAATTAGAGTGTCTTTCGCATTACTCTGCAGTTTGCTACTGACCTAAAGGGACAGGCAGCGATGTTTAATTAAAATAAATTTGACGTGCGATCAGAGCTTATACTGAAAAATATAAAAAAGGGGGAAAAAGGGGAAAGGGCTGGTGAGGAAGGAGGTGGGAGTGAGCTGAAGGGCTGGGGGACATCCCAGGGTGACGGCACAGCACCCCTGCAGAACACAGACTTCCCAGGGTGCCAAGGAAGCTGTGCTGGCAGCGCCTGGGGATGGGGAGCTGGTGTCCACGTGGGAAAAGGCAGCTTTGTGGTCTGGTGCCGCTGGCAGGCACAGCCCACGTCCCTGAGCGGGCCAGGGACATCCCTGGGGATGAGCACAGCTGCTGCATTTATCACACTCCGGGACCCTCGATTTGTCAAGGGCCGGAGCGGCAGCCCTGACACTGGCACGGGTGAAGACGAATTTCCATTCAGCGCAGTTTGCCTTCTGACTCCATTAATCCTCAGGGTTCAGATGATGAATTTCTTTCTTTCTTTTTTTTTTTTTTTTTATTATTTATTTTCGCTCCAGCATCTCCTCCCACTGCCCTGCCACAGCGCAGAAAGAGCCGAACAGATGGTGCTTTGCAGGGACGCCGGAGCGCCCATGAGGATACCGAGCCTGCCCACTCCATGGCCACGTGGCCACAAGTGCTCGGAGAAGCCTTGATTTCCTCTGGGAGAGGCAGCGGCAATGATTTTAGTATTCCCAGTGGGTGGATGGATGGATGGATGGATGGAGAGGAGCTGAAGACTAACAAGCCATTCGACGGGGAGGCTGTGCTCCTGCTCACCAACGCGGCACCGAGCGCTGCTTCCAGCCCGGAGGAGCGAGGGTCCTGTGGTGGGTCCTACCGTGAGCGAGCGCTTTCGGACCGCGCTGCCGGCTGGCCTCCACTTAACCTCCGATTAAACCCGGGGTCGGTGCCGATCGGAAGGAGGCAGGATTTATAACCCACTGCAGGATGCAGTTTGACACTGGCTGTAATCAGGAGAGCTGTCACCACAAGGACAGCTGTCAGGCCACACGGCTCATAAAAAGGGATGGAGATACCCTAAAAGCAGTGGCTGCTTTGCTGGCCTTGCTCATGGGATTTAACCCTTCCCTGAACAGCCTCTAACAAAAGGGGAGGCCTTCTAATAGCACCGCTCTGCTCAGCCCCACAGAGAGTTTTCACATGAGCACTCACGCTTCTTTGCTGTGGCTAACGGCTTGGGCACAAAGTGCTCACTGGGATGGTGAGATGTGCAGAGAGCTCTAGTTTTGGGCCAAGAGTCCCTTAAATCAAAACCATTCCCTCATTCAACAATTGAGGACTGGGGTGATTTATGACCAGCTAGGCTAACGAAGGGAAGGAGGACAGCCTGGGTGTGGCCAGGGGGTCACCTGCAGGCACCCCGGACCTGGGCACCGGTGACTGAGAGGGGCTTCATAGAATCACAGAATCACCAGGTTGGAAGAGACCCACCGGATCATCGAGTCCAACCATTCCCATCAATCACTAACCCATGTCCCTCAGCACCTCGTCCACCCGTCCCTTAAACCCCTCCAGGGAAGGGGACTCAACCCCCTCCCTGGGCAGCCTCTGCCAGGGACCAATCACCCTTTCCGTGGCTTCCCCAAAGGTGACTTACAGGGAGGAGAGCTGGGGTAGTACTCAAGGTAAAGAAGAACATTTATCAATTAAAACATTTTTTGGGGAAAAAACCCAACCTGGTAAACTGTCATCATTGAAACATCTGAGCTGGATGCATCAGAGAAACCACTTCTGAAATAATGTTAATTACATCGGTGATGTTTGTTTGCTTGTGTAACAGAACCAGCTGCAGCCCCCAGCCCGAGGGATCCACCTGCAAGTCATTCACATTGAGGTGAGGCATTCTCCCTCGACTTCCACGTATTAGACATGCTTGAATCAGGTTCTCTTGGATAACTTAGACTTGTTATGCTTTTGCACAACCTACTGTAATCCACTGTGCACCCCTTGGTAGGTGGATGTCAGTGCCGGAGTCGGCAGCAGTGGGGAGCATCTCCCTGGGAGAGAGAAAGCCCCAAACCAGGAATGAGGTGGGCAGAGAAAAAGGCAGCGCGGCACTGAGTGCTGCTGTTCTGCGACACTGCAGCACTAAGCAGCAGATTTGCTCCTTCAGTCAGAAGGATAAGAACTTGCAGAAATCACAGAATCATAGAATCCCAGGTTGGAAGGGACCTCAAGGATCACCTGGTCCAACCTTTCTTGGCAAAAGCACAGTCTAGACGACACAGCCCAGTGCCCTGTCCAGCTGGATCTTAAAAGTGCCCAGCATTGGGGAAGATAAAATCAAGTATCCTACAGGGAAGATGAGATGGGGAGAAGTCATACATTACTGTAATTACAGTCTTGGTACAGAAGCCCTGGAATCTGGTAGTTTAATCCAGATCTGAATGCTGTGCCTTGGACTGATGGTTGGCAAAGCAATTTTGCTCTCTTTTTGGAGAGATCAGAGACAAAAAGACACAAACACTTCAGAATGACAAGTACCTTCAGGTACTGAAAGGTAATCTTTCAATTAAAAGGACTGCTACAAAATCTCACATCTAATTAGCACGTCATTGTAGGAGGGACACAAACAGTAACTTTGCTCTGCTGGTTTGGGCAGTAGAGAAGCTGCTGTGCCCTCAGCTGTGATCAAACAGGCTTGTCACCAGGACATGTGGGAGTGAAGGTCACCTTGTTTGTCCCCTTCCCCTCACCCGTGCAGCCTGTTGGTTGGTACAGAGCCTCCTTTGAGCCCCTTGGTGGCCAAGGGACTTAGCATTCCCTAACCAGAGGCACGACTGTGTCCTGGAGACACACAGGCACACAGGACAAACTCTGCAGAAAGCGCATCACAAACTAGGGGATAAAGAAGGCTTGAAAGTGAAATACGCAGAGGAGAACAAAAGGAGGCCAGAGCCTGCTTCTTCCAGGGCTCCTGTTCATACTGCTAGTTAATCAAATCCATCTTCCCAGCTCCTACTTCTACTGAAATTTGGTTTTTTGTACATAGACCATTTACTCCAGCTGCAAATCCATCCTGTTGGGAAGAACAACCGGGCTGAAAGGCAGCTTACCGTAATGAAGTGCAGTCTGGCCTTCCCCATCCTGAAAAAGAATGAGAGACTTGATTTTAGAGGTAGGTAACGTTGTGGAGATACAAGTAAATCCCGGTTTTAAGTAAATAAGCTGAATCACGGCAATACGTTACTTGACTAAACAGCCCAGGACATCCAGCTACCTGGCAGCCAGGCCTTGAATCATCATCCACCGTCAATCCGTACTGATGGATAATCAATACCCATCCACGCAGAAGAGTGCGTGGATCACGTCATGACAGACGTATAATTCAGTTCATAGCATTATCACTTCCAGACCATAAAAGTGAAGGATTTCAATCTTATGGTCTTACTTTGGGACCCTCACTAACCCTGATGCTTTAGTGCACCTCTGGAAATGCCTGCTGAGAGCTTCTGGGCAAGCACAACCTCATTCAGATGCTCAAGAGAAGGGTGAAGCACCAGGAAGCTGGCACAGCTCAGCACACAAGGGAGCAGAGGGGAGCACCCCCCCTCCTCCACTTTTCTTCCAACGGAGTAAATCTTAGGTCCTCATTCTTCATGGACAAAGGTGGATCCAAAACCCAAGCAATTTCTGTTGGGCTGCTGGCATCCCTGCAGGACGAAGAAGAGAAAAGTGCTACACAGAGCACCTGGGAATGAGAGCCTATTGCCAAACTCATCCGTGTGAAACACCTGTGGTGCAAGGGCAAAGCAACCTGCATGATTTGAAGCTAACACACGCCACTGCCTCAGCTGCAAAGGTTTGGGAAGTGTGTCCCAGTCCCAGACTCAGTTGGTGCTCATGTGGCACATCAAGCAGTGCAAACCCAGGCACCTCGCTGTGCTGCAGCCTTGCCCTGCCTCAAGAACAGGTGAAATAACAGAAGGAAAGATTTACTCGCCCCTTTGCTTTCACTATCCCACCAGGATTAGCCTCTAATTCAGTTCTTTGCCTCCTTAATTTATTTGCATCTCTTTATGGAGACTTAGGTTTATAATTACCATCATCTTTGGGATTAAGGTGCAAATTCTGCAGCCTGCTGCGGATTCTGGAACAGGCGAAAGGGAAAAGAAGAACAGGAAAAAAAAAAAAAAAAAGAAGAACAGGTAGAAACCCCACTCGCTGCTGCTTGGGACTTCTTGTTTCTTCTGTTTGACAGTAACCCTGTGTTAAGCTGAGGAACCAAGAATGACTTGTGTGTCAGGGTGGAAGATGCTTTGCTCCGGGACAGTGCACCAACATGACCACCACGGGAGCAACAGGGACCAAAGAGATAAAGCCAGATGTAACAGGCATTTGCTGCCTAAATAACCACTTCATGTCTTTGCTGGGGAAAGTAGGGGGAGAGATTTTCCCTTCCGCTTGCCGCTCTGCCCCATTTGTGGCACTCACGCCACCAGCCAGAGGCACCGCGTTTCAGGAGCCTATTTCTTAATGCAAATGGGTGTCATTAGACCGCAAACCAAACATCAGAAGGAATCAAGGACGGAATCCATTGATCATTCCACGCTAACAAGGTAACCGAGCTGAGCCAGAGCCCCTGAGTGGTCCTCAAGCACATGTCTGCTCAGAGGAGTGACAGGGCCCTCACTGACTTCAGCAAAACAAGAAGCAAGGCTGGGGAAGAGGAGGCAGGAGTGCTACAAATGAGTTATTGGAAAGGCAGGCTTTCAAATATGCGGGTTGTGTGTGTGCTGGGGGATGGGAAACAAGCTCCCTTCTGCATCGCCGCCTTCAAAACTGTAGCCGACAAAACCCTCAGGTGAATGGGACGGGAGATGGGCAGCAGGAATCCCTTTCCATGAGAATGCTTTGCTGCAAAACCCCTTATAAAATACCTAGGACTGCTCCAGGAATACTCCAGCCACTTGTTCCTCTTCCAAAGGCCTGTGTAAAGCACTGCAGCTTCAGCAGCAGGTTTGGGCTAAGGAGGTTTTACTTCTCTGAGCTCTACACCCTGGCATTTATTGGGCTCAGAAGAGAGCGCAAGTCCCAGCACGCAAAATGCATCTCTAATCCCGGCGTGGTTTTAAAAAAGAACTATTAATCCAATGTTATGCAAACATTGTTTACACTCTATTTGTGCTGTGGATTTTTGAGCCTGATGCCTGGCCAAATGCTCTTGGTTACGCTTCTCAGATGCTACGCTAACTGCTTGTATCTTCCCTGTGACAAATTTTAATCCAGGTAAATGGAAAAAAAGCTGCAGTGTGGTCACTCACTAAGGGCCTTGAAACACCCTCGGGAGGCTGCTGATCTCAGTCCCTCTTTGATTTGGGTTTGGGAGCACTGTGGCTAATCGGAGCCCGACGTGCCTGGCTGCTCTGTGCACGGCGCTTGGCTCCAGGTACGGCAACACTGAGCCTTCAGTGCAAAGTGGTCACACTTGGAAACTCATCAAAGATGGGCCGTGACAGCGAGGATTACAGCTCCCACTGCGGAAATTACGTGAGATGAATATCACCTCCCAGGTGCTGGAAATGTTTGCTTTACAACAAAACAAAACATTAAGTGGTCTTAAGATGTAGCTGGCCTCGATGCAAGGGATATTTCACAATCCGTGACAGAAAGCAGCAGTTTCTGGAGCATCCGAGGCAACGTGTGGCGCGTCGGTCTCCCAGGATGTGCTGCTGTTGGGATGAACAACTCTAAATGGTGAGCACACAAGGACAGCCTGCCACAGGCTCTCGTTCTGCTCATCTGGTTTTCAAGTGGGGCCAGCTAATTTTCTCCATCCAACCCCATCAGGACCCTTGTTGGTTTATTTTATACAAAGCACAGAGTTGGAGGGGGATGTTTGCCGTGGTTCACTTCTTTCTCCAACTGAGCTTTCAGATCACAGAAATGTAAATCATACAGAGCTGCAAGTATAACAAGCATCTATCAATACACACTGGAACCAATCATTTGATAAATCTGGGATGTATAACCTGGATGCTGTAACCAGCTGTTTCCAAACTGTGCCTATAGAAAGTTAGGTAATCACAGCGTGTTCTCATTTCTGTGTTAAGGCATGTTAAAAGAAAGTAGAGATTTTTATCCTCCAAATACCCCTAAAAATGTTGTCACCTCTCTGATGCATGATGTTACTGCTGTGATAGTACTGCAAGTACTTGCCCTGTGGATAAAAAGTGGCTGCTCTAAGTGAGATGCTCTATCACAATGGTTTGCAAATTTCTTTTCTTTTAATTTTTTTAATTTTTTTTCCGCTGGAAGTTCCTTCCTTTACATCCAGCAGTATTTTTATGAAGCAAGGGAAAGGACTGGATTGAAGCTTGTTCTTATCCAGGAGTGTTTGGGAGGGCTAGTTTATGGACTCGATGATCCGATGGGTCTCTTCCAACCTGTTTATTCTATGATTCTAATATGAAGCTGATGTCAGGGAGTGCAGAAGAAGAGATGGGCAGCTTTGGGGCTAATGCTGAGCTCTGCTTTATGCCAGGATGCCTCCAAGAAATGCCCTTTCCACACGTCAGCTGGAATAATGTCAGTTCAACAGGTTAAAGAGGAGGAAATCAGAGCTGTGATTCAGTGAACTTCAACAGAAAAGGCGGAAAAGGTCAAGCTCAAAGCAGTAATAAGCAGTGTTTCTGTAAAGCTTTGCTTTTGGCTTGCAAGGCACTGGCAGGTACCTCTCCCAAAGCCCCGTTAGCAATACGCTGTCCTTAAAAAGGAGCTCATTGAAACAGCAGAACCCATACAGGCAGTCAGAAGACAATCAGAAATGAAGGAAAGACCATTACACTCAAACCCAGGAGTGCTTATTCCTGCCCACGTGAGTTAGTGACCAACAACAGATCTATGCCAAGCTTTTCTCTTGCCTCCTAATGCCGTGTGTCACCCTCGGCGACTTCTACAGTCCCCCTGGCATATCTGGCCATGGCAGGGTGAAAGCCAAGCTGCACTGTCTTCAAAGGAGACGAGAGCATTTCCAAAGACTCCAAAATAAAACCAAGTGTCCATGCCTACCAAAACCATCAAAACAAAGATGCTACAAAATCATTGGTACCTCCTGCATCCGTGGCCCGTGACAGATGTCACTCAATGAAAATCCAACTACCAGTGGGTAACTTATTGGATAACAGGATTTTGGTTTGCTCCTGAGAAATTTAAGCAAGAGAAATGAGAGAAGATGGACCGAGCGCAGATGGACCAACTGTCTTATCCGTTAAGTGGCACTATGGCTACCGCACATCAATTTTGTCTTATAAGTGATAGGATTACATTGGTGTTGCCATCCCATGTTGATTCCTTGGGAATTTCTGTACCCTGCTTAACCTAACACAAGGGGACCAAGGGGCAAAGACATGGAAATGGCCTGGCTGAACCCTGCTGAGATGCTGCCCACGCTATAAAATGTGCTGCTGCACCATGGCAAGCAGACCCTGAGGTCCCAGTCTTTGACTGTGCTGTTTTCAAGGGACAGTTCATAAAGCAGTGTTATATGAACACAGATCTTCCAGCCCTGCTTCCCTTGCTTTCCAAAGTGCAAATGGAAAACTCTGCGAGCGGGAGGTTGACCCTAAGGGAGAGACTGCGTCTGCCTCCACCTCCTTTTATTTAGCAGAAGTATAGAAAGAGGAGAAACAAAACAATGCTGGTTACCTGGGCAAACTTTGGTCTGAGTAGACCCTGTCTCGGTGCTGGTGCTGGGGCTGGACAGCCCTCTGCACCAGCTGCTAGGGTCCATGCAGGACCCCCACGAGCTCATCCTCAAGAGCTGGTCCACATCGAGACCTCATCTCTGCCTTCAACCACGTCTCCAAGTGCAGACAGCTTCAGCATGAAAAGCACAGCAGAAAACATCCACGCCAACCTCTCCCTTTTGAAGCATAATAGATGCACCCTTTATTTTAAGGTATTTTTTCCCCTGTATCACCTCTTCTTTCTGTTCATTTGTGGCACCTTTCAAGGTGCAGGCCTGTTCCCATTTACAGACTCCAAATGTTGGCAGGGATTGCAGGAGATAAGAGCGATGAGGTGATAAGAATGTTTAACAGCGCTGGGTCTTGGGCAGCGTGGATGGGTCGGAGAGAAGATAAATATTTACACTACATCTTTAGAAGGTGAGTGAATAAAGACGACTAGAATAATACAGCTTCTGAAGTAACACCCGTGCTTAGGAGCTGTGAATATAAATCTCTGTAGCCTCGCGACACACACTCATTCAGGCCAGGGAGATGAAAAATAGCAAGAAAATACTTCCCTCCACTTTTAAAAAGGGTTCTATTCTCATTTATTTCCACTTTAGACTTCAACTCCCCAACAATTTACTTCAACCTCATCATCTTCTTTTTCCCTCTCTGAAATTTTATCCCCAAGATGACTGAGGGTGAGACTACGGCTAAATGCACACCAGAATTTACATGCTAATACCGACTATCCGTAAAACCAGGCAATATGGGCTAACAAAACCAGTCCAAACTCCACCAGACAACTCTGTGGATGGTCCCAAGACAGCCTTTCTCTTCATTTACGTGCTGCTTTTGCACACAGCAGCCTGGATTTGGACACATGCATTAATACTTGTGGAATGAATGCTTGTCCGATCGAAACAGGTGAGTGGGTCTTCATGTGTGCCAATGCTGGCACAGAGAAACAACGGATTAATTTGAAGTTTGATCCTGTTCTATTAAAACCCCTGCCCTAGAGAAGTGCACCCCCCCCCCCCCGATTTCTGCTTTTGCTGCCTCCTGAGTCTTAAAGCAAAAGCAACGCCAGCAACAGCGCAAGCTGAGAAATAAGACCACCTAACAGCTTTGTGCCAGAATGCCTGGAGTCCCAAACAGCTCCAACACTACCAAAAAAAGCAGATACTTAGGTTTTCTCCCCATTTTTCAGCTTTTGCTTTCGCAAAAGGCAAAATATGCCTTTGACTGCTCACCTTCACCTCCTGGTTTAGACTGGGTGGCCCATACGAGGATAATTACTTAGACTCATAGAATCACCAGGTTGGAAAAGACCCACCGGATCATCGAGTCCAACCATTCCCATCAATCACTAAATCATGTCACTCAGCACCTTGTCCATCCGTCCCTTAAACCCCTCTAGGGAAGGTGACTCAACCCCCTCCCTGGGCAGCCTCTCACAGTGCCCAGTGACCCTTTCTGGGAAAAATTTTTCCTAATGTTCAGCCTAAACCTCCCCTGGTGAAGCTTGTGGCCATTCCCTCTCATCTTGTCACCTGTTCCTTGGGAGAAGAGGCCAGCACCCTCCTCTCCACAACCTCCTTTCAGGTAGTTGGAGAGAGCAATGAGGTCTTGTGAAGTGCTTGTAAGGTTATGGTTGTTAATGTTAGCTGTTATGAGACATCACCATGTGCCTCCTTGGTACCATCTCGAAGGCAGCTCAGGCACTCCCCACGGACCAGCACCACAGGACAAAGCACACAGAGCAACCTCTGGAAGAAGCAAACCCAAAATCCACGCGTAGACTATAGCCCAGGCTGACAAGTGCAGGGATAGGGTATCCTCTAAGTCTTTTTTCCTCGGGTGACTCTTCCACCTCCCTCGTATGTGGGTTAGCTTGGCAGGGTCCCCTCTCTTACTGAGCTGTCCCTCTCCAAGAGCTCTCTCCTCTGTCCCCTCCCTCCCATCTAGACCTCGGGCAGATATCCATAAGGAAGGAAGGTGCTAGACAGATCTTTATCATCACTTCTTGGGCCCTTCTCCAGAGCCTACGGCCAGGCTATCATTTGGCCCATCTTCTAAGTGCCTCGCAGATAAATTAGATCTGCATAGAGAAGCAATTATTACATTTCTAATGGCATGGACCCTTACAGCACAATCTGCTCCTGAAAGGCAAAGAAAATTGCATTAGCTTTTGTTTGATTCAAAATTATGATCAAGGGAAGAGGGATGCTGAAAAAGCCAAGCCTTGGAGCTGGGGATCTTTCCATCTGGGGACCTCCCTATTCATTCTCGCTGTCTGAGCTCGTCCTGCCTCATTTAGGTGCACTAATTTGGAGAAGCCCTCCACTTGCAAAGCTGCTCTTAAAACCAGATCGAAGGAAGCTGAGAACGAATACGATGCCCAGGAACCGTGCCTCGCTCCCTCCCAAAGCCTGCATCTGCTAATGCACCCAAACGCCACCGGCCCGAGGAGTTCAGCATGCCAGGGTCACGCTAATCCCTCATCGCCCCAGTTTCTAACTGGTGGTGTACCTAAATTTCCAAGTGCGATTTCAATGGGATTTATCATATCTACTATCATCAGCGTGCAGCGCTGCTGGCACAGATACAGCCTCTCACTACCCCTCCGCAGACAGGGCTGTCTTTAATTGTAGAATAAACTGCTTGCTGAATCTCCACAGCGGCTCAAGCACCAACCCCGATACTCTCAGGGCAGTTCTCCTATCGAGCATTTCCACCCCGATACGCAGCCGGCGCTCTGAGCACAGCTGTGTATTTATACATATGCATTTATAGGTTGCTCCACAGAATATTTCCGACTGCCTCTTAGTTCCAGTATCAGGCATCTTTCTGGTCATCCAACAAGTGTGTTGGTGCAATAGAAAAGCTGCTGGGAAAGTTCCAGGCTTCCTCAGCCCAGGGATCAAAAATGTGCTTGGCAAGAGCCAGCGCCTAGAGCTGTAACGAGTGTCACAGCTCTGCAGCCGAGCCAGCCTCCCGCAGAACGATGTAAACGCGATCCCAGGCTGCGAACAGGACAATATTCCTAAGAGCAAGATGCTCAAATCTCTCTTCTTAGCGCGATTCCCTGCCCCCTCCCCATGTAAAAGTTAGTAGCTCTTGTACTGCTTTATCACTTTAGCGTGGCTGTGGCAGATACCTGGTTATTTAAGGGGCAGGATAAATGGGCTGAGACAGCTTTCCCATCCCCAATTCACTAGGGAACGCTTGGAAATTCCACCTGACACCGGGACCTAGCTGTGCTCTTAAACAATCTACTGTCTGATCCGATTGTTCCCCAGTGGGGAGGCAGGCTGCAGCTCGCTCAAGAGTCATTGATTGGATTAACAGCCTAATTCCCAACAGATGAATAGAATACTGATGTCTTGTCAGCCCACATCATAGAAGGAAAACACAATCTGCTTCTACAGCCCCGAAATTTAACCCTTTGCTTCCCTGCTCCCCCTCCTGGGATGCACGGGTCTGGCACTTTTAGCTCCAGATCCTACCCATCTGAATGAGAAAAGATATATTAACCTTTGGAATGCTTTGCCTAATCATCTACATGCCATGGGATCATCCATTATTTTCCTTTCTAGACAGAAAAGATCTATACCGGGGGCTACAACTTCTTTTTTCCTCTCTATTTACCACCTGCTATTGAAGAAAATACTGTGTGCTTCACAAGAAGTGGTTGAAAATTCATTAGCTTAACAATATTTATTTGGAAATACTCAGATATTGAATGTTTTCTGAGAGTATCAGTTGATTAGGAAGACAGACCAGCCTGGAGAGGAGCATCCAGTGGCATTGGAGAAGCATCACTTCAATGCCCTCTCCCTCCAGCGCCTCTTGGCAAGCGCAGGGCAGAAGAGAGAAGCCGAGAGCATCATTTGCTCTCAGAGAGCTCCTGTTCTCCACCTCCTAATGGAGACACTAATGTTTTCTTACCTCATAGAAAGACTGTGATAAGAAATTAATTGCTGCTAGTCAAACGTTCACTACTACAGAAGCAGGACCACATGCATATTAAAGAGATTCTCCAGGAATTAAATTTATTTCTGGACTCCTTGGCACTGCCTGTATTTATTTGCTTGCTTGAGAGACAAGGATAAATTAAAAATCACCTGATTTTAAGAAATGTATTCAAAACGACCTATTTTTTTTCTCAGATCACTGGGGTCCATAATGCTGTAGGTTTTGTTTCCTTCTAAAGGCTGCCTTCTATGCTTGCATTTAACAAACAGGCAGATATACATTCAAATATCACTATTTTCCCAGCAGCATTCCTAGAATATACAGAAATAGAGCTCCAGCACTCACGCCAAGGCTGTTACCCATACTGAGAGGTGCCTCTGGAGTATCTCCAATCTAACAGCCTCAGTGGCAACACCTTCCCAACTCTTTCACTGTTTTTCCCATCTCTGCAAGGTGCACATCGCTGAGACAAGCCAGATTTTTCTGCGACACAGAACAACCTGAAGGGGCTGGAGAACAAGTCTTACGAGGAGCGACTGAGAGAGCTGGGGGTGTTTAGCCTGGGGAAAAGGAGGCTGAGGGGAGACCTCATTGCTCTCTACAACTACCTGAAAGGAGGTTGTGGAGAGGAAGGAGCTGGGCTCTTCTCCCAAGTGGCAGGGGACAGGACGAGAGGGAATGGCCTCAAGCTCCACCAGGGGAGGTTCAGGCTCAACATAAGGAAAAAATTCTTCACTGAAAGGGTCATTAGGCGATGGAGCGGTCTGCCCAGGGAGGTGGGTGACTCGCCTTCCCTGGAGGTGTTTAAGGTGCAGGTGGATGAGATACTGAGGGGCATGGTTTAGAGATTGGTGGGAATGGTTGGACTCGATGATCCGGTGGGTCTCTTCCAACCTGGTGATTCTATGACACAGAAATAAGTTATTTCCAGTTTCACTTAGATTTTGCATCTCCCATGCAGAGTGGAAACACTCCCTCCATCACTCCTTATTACTCTCTACAACTACCTGAGGGGAGGTTGTGGAGAGGAGGGAGCTGGCCTCTTCTCCCAAGGGACAGGGGACAGGACAAGAGGGAATGGCCTCAAGCTCCACCAGGGGAGATTTAGGCTGGACATCAGGAAAAGATTCTTCACAGAAAGGGTCGTTAGGCATTGGAACAGGCTGCCCAGGGAGGTGGTTGACTCACCGTCCCTGGAGGTGTTTAAGGTGAGGGTGGATGAAGTACTTAGGGACATGGGTTAGTGATTGATGGGAATGGTTGGACTCGATGATCCGGTGGGTCTCTTCCAACCTGGTTATTCTGTGATTCTTTAACACTAAAACAAATGAAGTAGCCCAGCACTAACAAACACGACAAACAGGAGGAACAGCACGAAAGGATGGTGGCGAACACCCTTTTTAGTTTTCCTTTTGAACAGTACCTGCTAGCTTCAGTATTTCACATCATTAATGCTCACATAAAAATCCCGCTAGGAGACTGAATGAAAGAACAACGTGTTCCCTCTCCTGGCTGCCAGTCCCTCAACCCTACAGAGAGCCCCGTCTTCGGAGAGACGCATGGTGCTCCGTGCTCACAGCAGAGGCCGTGGGGAGGCAGCAGCACGCATTCATGACGAAGCCGCCTTCACCAAAACAATTAGCGAGGGATGCTGCATCGCATCGACCAATTCAATTAATGCAGTGTTAGCGCTGCTATTTGAAAGTCATTCAAACGATTAG
Organism: Clamator glandarius; assembly: GCA_033459285.1. Lineage (NCBI taxonomy): Eukaryota > Metazoa > Chordata > Aves > Cuculiformes > Cuculidae > Clamator > Clamator glandarius. Next base: position 1,959,710 of record JAUNZM010000292.1, read on the forward strand.
CTCCTCTGACAATTCGAAACCGTAACGTTTCATTTTCATCCCAGACGTGAATTGCTCCCAAACGGGAAAAAAATAAACAAGTCGAATGAGCCCTGTCCAGTCCCTGCCCCTAATATGGCTGCACTGTACGCTCATGAATTCAGGGTAAAGATGGGGACTGGGGCAGTTGTGCCCCTGGACGTAGCAGACTGCAGGTTTTATAAATACATACAGAAATAATTAAAATCTAAGGGGTTTAGAAGGGTTAATCTCCTTTAAATAATCTCTGCCACAAAGCCTGTAAAGTCACTGCTGGCACCGTGCCCGCATGGGACCGGCTGTCGGATATCAGGACAGCACGTGTGGTTGGGAGCAGAGGGATTATGTGGAAGCGCTGCCGCCGTGGCCTGTCGGACACGCTGCTCCCCCGCATATGGCTCCCCGGTCGCTACTGAGGGGCTGGAAACGCTGCGAGCAGGATCCGAGCCGGTGCCAACCAGCAAGTCAACATGCCACTTGCTCCACTTGATTAAAGAGACGGAAGGAGGCTCGATTAAGCCGCTAAATTTAGCACGTTGGACGGGAGACAGCAGGAGCTGAGAGCATTGCTGCCACTGCTCAGTTCACCTGAGCCCTTTCTGACTTCAAGGGAAACGCTGGCTGATATTTATTTAAAGGAAATTTGGAAATAACCTCTTTTCCTACACAATCTTGAGCCACAGCTCTAAGTGGCCAAGGGGATAGTGCACATTTAATTGTCAGCTAGCGTGGACTCGGCGCTGCCGCTCTGCATTTCATCCTCTTTGTATGAACTGTCATTTCAAAGCCAGCAACCCAGTGACCACTAGAGACGGAGAAATCCAAATTCATGCAGAGAATCCACCCCTGTGTAGGCTAAAGCAGTGCCTTGCCTGAACCCACAGTTTGGTTTCCACCAATTTGGGCAAAGGCACGCTCAGATGAAGCCCCGCACGAGCCCTGCGGCAGCAGGCAGGGAGGTTGCAGCATCGTGACGACTGCAGGCATGGTTGCAATAAAAAGCAGAGCCACACTGCACGTGGCAACGTGCCGCAGCAGGAGCCGAGGCGCTGCTAACGGCCTAGGAAGCTTTTTCACTTTTAAGTCGGTGAGGATAAAGGCTCTGGAGACTCTGTTTTGGTCTCATAAGCCTTCCTCAGCTTGGTCTGCAAAATCTAAACTTTCCATGTTGAGATGGTCTGAACCATCCTCTGAACTCATTAAATGAGATCTGGATTTTATTAAGCCAGGCTTGGGAAGCCTGAGGTAGCAGGGGAGCCGCGTTACAGTGGCCCACAGCCCTCAGCTTGAGGCATGTCTTTTTTATTCTAGTCCTTTATTAAAAGGCTGAGAGAGCTGGGAGTGTTTAGCCTGGAGAAGAGGAGGCTGAGGGGAGAACTCACTGCTCTCTATAACTACCTGACAGGAGGGAGCTGGGCTTTTCTCCCAAGGGACAGGGGACAGCACGAGAGGGAATGGCCTCAAGCTCCACCAGGGGAGGTTCAGGCTGGACATTAGGAAAAAATATTTCCCAGAAAGGGTGACTGGTCTCTGTCAGAGGCTGCCCAGGGAGGGGGTTGAGTCCCCTTCCCTGGAGGAGTTTAAGGGACGGGTGGACGAGGCGCTGAGGTACATGGGTTAGTGTTTAATAGGAATGGTTGGACTCGATGATCCGGTGGGTCTCTTCCAACCTGGTGATTCTATGATTCTAAAACGCAATACCAAGGACCTTGCTCAGACATCTCAAAGCACCTCAGTACAGCGCTGTGCCCTGCAGCCCCCAGACAGCCCTTCCTTGCCAAGCGTGCCTGTTTCTTAAGAATGACGACTCCTCTTTGTGGCTAATCTGGAATTAGAGAGGACGTTTGCACACTCACAGCCGTCTGCCAGAAGGGGAAGGCATCAGAGCCTGGATCCTGCCCCGAAGTGGAGCACTGCCAGGGAGAAGCTGACCGCATGTGCTGACTTAAGAAGCTCCCATCTCATCACCTCACAGGGTTGCTGGTTTTGTGCCTTTTAGCAGCCTCTGTGAATTGTATTAGTAGCTGATGTACCATATTTTATTTTATAAGACACGAAGCTGCTCTGTCGTTTGATCATGCGCCACCAAGTACCACTACACGTCAGACCCTGAGCACTCTCTGCTCAGTCTGTGATCGCTGGGACTGTTTCCTGGTGGAAGAAAGGAGAAATAAATAGAGAGGGAAAAGGTTTATTGGTACTGCTTATTCACAGACAGTCAGGTTTCCAAACAGCTATTAATAAAGTGCCAATACTAAAGGAAAAAAAAGGAAAACTGCCTGGAGAAAACTGCCTCAGGACATCAAACCATATCAGTAACAGAGATTTCTCGATGGAGCCACAGTGCTATTAAAATAAAGCTGAACTAAGTACTTGCAGTTTGGTCTGTCATTACTTATTTAGTGAGATGCAGAATTGATCTTCACTTTAAAGGGCTCTTTCAAAGCCCAGAGGCAGCACTTGCTCCCTCCTTGTGCTGTATAATAGAGGTGTTCCTAATGAAATTCAGCAGGAGCTGGAGGCAACCAGGGAAAACCGCAGCCAACTTTATAACAGACAGATTTATGATCAGGGATGTCCCGGGTTTGAATGAGTTATTCTGCACAGGGCAGGAATAACAGGTTTGCTATTCACGGGTCATACAAGCGCGGCAGAAGGTCAAGTTCCCCGGTGCTCCTCAGGCTGAGCTGAAGGCCGGGGCTGCCGCTGAGCGGGTCCGTCCCGTGTCCTACTAACGGAGCCCAGTGAGACGGCTGCGACCCAGACATCTGTGCTCGGCGCCCAGAACTGGGACCAGCCCATTCTGCACTGGGCGGAGGGCTGGGGAGAGGCAGATGGCAGGTACTGGTGGCGGCCACCGACGTGGGGCAGAGCTGAACCAGTGACCTAGAGGTGAAAGGCTTCATATCTCCCATTATCAATCCCCAGAGCCTCCTCCGGAGTAAGTGTTGATACATTAATCTTTCTGACTGACGGAAATGAACCGCAAATATAACGTTCCATAGGGGAATCTTTTTTTTTTTTTGAGCCAAAACCATGCTTAAAACCATAAAGTTAAGGGCATGCTTAGGTCTCGCTCTTTCATCAGAAATGTTAGCAGTTAATGCCATCCTTTTTCTCTTCCAAGCACCAAATTTAAAGAGCACGTCATCACACATTGGTCTCTGAGCGCAGCCCCAGCGTGGACTGCTGCAGTAAATAATAAACCGGTGCTTCTGCTTCCTCCTGTACGTGCTGTCCTCCTAAATAGTTTAATAACAAAGGAGTATGTTTAGGAGCGCTGCTGGCGTGCCTCGATGAAGCACATTGTGCAGGATAAATACCTCCACATCAGGACACTTTTCAAAGCCATCAGGCAGAGGGGTCAGTCTGTTGTGGGTTTTTTTAAAACAGCACAAGCTAATGCTTTAAGAGTGTCTTGATGGAATCAGGGAAATTGGATTGTCCCCCCATTTGCTGGCCTAAAACAAGCCTTTTTTTATTTATCCCATTAGAGGAACACAAGAGAAACCTTTTAAATGTCACTAAAATTTTCCCTGCATTGCAAAACCCAGTCAAAAGGGTTTTAATTTTCTCTGAGACCTCTTAAGTAATGCAGTATGTCAAGGTTTAGTACATTGCGCGTAGGGGATTGTCTGTATTCTGTGCTGTTTCACCAGGGTGACTCCGTAGGGTCGGTGTCGTTTGCTGCATTTGGTCCCTGCCAGCACCGAGCTGCTCAGCCCACACTGCTCGAGATCAGTTCTGATGAAACAAACAGGCAAGTGAGAACAAGATGAGATGTGTCGTCTCCTCTTTCAGTTTGGGATTCCCAAAAATTCAGCAGCGCTGTTACTCTCCAGTAATCGCAGTCTGGGAGTTTGGGTGCTCTGTTTTTGTGAGAGCCTGTAATTTATAGGCTTTATTTACTTATTTATAGGAGGACTAGAGAGACTTGGCAAGAGGCACTGATGTACACAAGGCTCCAAATTCCTCTGGAGTATTTAACATGACAAACATAAGCTGCATAGCAGAGGGGGAACCCGGGATTGAAAACTGGCAGCACATAAAGCGCTAAAGCACACTGGCTAACGACAGCAATAGCATCGCACACTCTTTATAGCCTGGGTGGGTGCCCACTCAAGCCCTGCTGTCCCCGTGCCTGCAGGCACTAATGCCAAAAGAGCTTCTCCTGGCCCCTCCAAGCCCACTCCGCCTGTCAGCAAGCCTGTAAACTGAAAACTATGGGTGATCTGTTGTTTGCTACTAAAACATACCACTATTTTGCTCCTACAGGACAAGTGAGTTCTCTGTCCACACTGTCCCTGTTTCTTTTTGCAAATCGTGAACACGCTGTCAAACCACAGCAGAAGATGACCTGGGGTCAAAAGCGCTTTGGGTTGATGGTATCATCCTCCCCAGCCTTGGTTTTGTAGGGTGAGGAGGCAGTGGAGGGCAATGAACATCCAAGCCGGGGTATATAAGCCATCATCAGCCTCTTGTCCCCAAATCCACACACACACGCAGGGATCTGGGAAAGGAGCAGAGGGAGGAGGAGGCAAATTCCAGCCTCTCAACTTGTCATGATAAAACACAGCCTGGAGACTAAGACAGTGCCACCTGATCTTCCCTGTAGCACGGCAGAACCTATTTTACAAAATGTCAAAATTCAGCGATTTTGGAAAAAGGAGGGGAAAAAAAAAATCAGACTAGTTGGTTATTGGACCAAGGCTGTGTTAAAAGGATCAGGAGGTGGTGGGCCGAGTGGTGGGGGAGGGAATGGGATAAAGTAGTGGGTCTAATCAAATCAGTTTAAAAAGCTGCAGCCTCTCCGAGTTAACCTTGCCAATCAGAGAGCGAGAGGGAGCATGTCTGCGCACATTAAAGCGGGAGCGCGTCCTTGAACCCGCAGCGCGCTCCATCCTCCCGCCGGCAGCCCACGCAGGCTGTGTGCCCAACACCCTCGGCACACAGCGGGAGGAAAGCCCAGGATTAGGCTCCCTCCTTAGCTTTGCTCAAGTGGAAGTCAACAAGGCAAAGGCAGCTCGGATGCTTCCCCGTGATTAGAGGTGAGCCCGTGGGATTAAGCCGGCAGGAGCCAGAGAAATGTTAAAAAACAAACAAACAAACAAACAAAAAAGGAAATAAAAGGAGAATCCCTCCCATTGACAAATGCTGTCGTACCAAGCCTGGCAGCTGAGAGATGCATTACTAACCTTTGCTAATGACTGAGGGCACAGAAGTCACTTTAAAATAAATATTCACTAGGAATTACATGGGTAATCTAAAGGGATTATCCTGCTGCCTTCACAGGTCCATAAACTAAACGTTAAAAGGTCTACGCAAGTGTTTGCATTAATTTTGACCCAAATCAACCCTTCTGCTAAAAGCCAGATTCAATTTTGGAAACCACATGTCTGCTTTGACTTAGCGTTCTCGCAAATTCCCTCAGATTCTCGGTTTTCTGAAGGAAAAATGGGACTGACCCCTTGGAAGCCAGGCGCCTGCCAGCAGCCAGGGAAAGGCTTTAGGAGAAACACACATTCAGAACACGAAGTAGCAGGCACACATCCAGCCTGCCACATAATCCAGTCCCTGTGGCAGAAATATCCACGTTCAGAGTCTTAGCTCGAGGCCTTCTTCCCAGCGGGGACAGGGGAAACACGGTGTGGGGAGAAGAAGCTCTGCCACAAATAGCGACTGAACCCCAACTGTTGCGTGCCTCAGTTTCCCCAAGGGAGAATGTGCCACGTGCTTCCCAGCTGGGGCACTTGTTCTGCTGCCCCAAACCACAGGAGGGGAACGAAGCCGAAGCAAGGCTGTGTGGCTGACAGAGGCTTAGCAGCTCCTCTCCGGCAGGTCAGAAGAGCAGGAGCTACGGTGTTTGCTTCAACAACAGGGACCAAGTGAGGAAGAGGAGAACACTCCTCTGCACCAGGCTGCAGCTTCTGACAACAGTCTGTACATGAAAAAACACAGTCTAAAACCACACAGGTGTCTTAAAGTCACCTGGACTGCATCTAATTCCAAAAATCGCAAATGGAGAATAAGTCCTACATGAGAATAACCACATGGCCACGGACGCTTCCTTCCAGCAGACGTTTCGGACTCTCGGGGTTAACCCCATTTCCCAGCCCACGCTGCAGGCACCAGCACGATCAGAGCCCCTCAGCCCAAGGGAGAAGGTCCACGTCCAGCCTGGACATGTGCTCACCTTGCAAACCAGTGCAATCTTCTTAAACGTGGTTCCCTTAGCCTGTACACCCAAGTGGGCCAGCGGGTGCACTTCTGAAGAAGGGCTATTTCTCTACAGCACGCCGAGTGCACTTTTGAGAACACAACAGCACTGAGAGGATGGAAGAGACACCGACTCCTTTTAAATCCCTCTGCTCCTGCACCATCGCTAGCAATAAGCTAGAGGCCTCTTGTAGCAAATCAGGGAGGTGAGGGGCGCGATTAGGCTGCTCGAAGCACAGAAATATGCTGTAGCAATGGATTGGAACAAACCTACCCCTGAACAACTCAGGGAAAAGAAGAACCAAACACAAGGGGAAGCTGGCAGAGAAAACAGAGCCCAGAGAAAGAGCAATATTTAAAAAGCTTCCTTTTCCAGATAGAGGAAAGAAAAACTTTTGTAACCTTTATGTTTTCCAAAGACTTCTTCATAATTTTTCAAATTTCCTGCCTTTCTCACTTTTGGCTTTTTTTTTTTTTTGAGATTGGAAAAAGCCAGGAAAGTCCAACCTGGTAAAAACAGATTTCGCAGGAGATCTTCTTCGCAAGCTGTGGCCATGGTTGTGGAAGTGTCGTTTCCCCCACCGAAGGCAGCGTGGGACGAGGGCCCTAACAAGAGCGTTTTAAACTCAAATGCCAGGTAAACATTAAGAGCAAGTGAAGCCACAATTTTACACACGCTCAAAACGAAAAGACATTCTGCTAAACGAGATTTCTTCCCTCTGAAATAGATATTTTTATGAACTCCTAAGTATATGCTAGAAATAAATGAACAGATAAAACTCAGAACTTCTTTCTTCGAAGCAAATGAATTCTCCCCCTTCCCTTTTAAACAGTTTTCTTCGTATATTGTAAAGGAATGATAAAGGAGGATAGATCAACATTCTCCTCACTGATTCCCACCTGCAAACTGTGATCTAGGCTGAAGGAGCCCACAACAAACCTGAGAACATCATGTCAGTATTCGCTAAGCCAGCTCTAAAACAAAACACTTAATTGCTGTAAAAAAGACACGGGTGCTATTTTCACTCCCTAGCCCAGCAGACAGGGATAAAACAGCTTTTAAAGAGAAGCCACAGAGCGTGGTAGGGCAAAGCCTTACCCACAGGCAACAACTCACCCTGAAGACACCAGCCAGTTCTGCTAAAGCCCTCCTGAAAGCAATAAGAAGCCTCCCGTCTGTATTAAACATGGATAGTCAAATACTAGCTGCTCCTAGAAAAGCTCCTCCAGAAAATCTTCAATGCAGCCGCGATACCCCAACCTACTGCACATCCCGGCCATGCCACAAAGCCTCCCAGTACCTAACCCAGAAGGGAAATCATGGTTCAAGAGCTTCAGTTTGTACCAAATGCAGCATCCCATGTACCTCTATTACCGGAGCACACAAAGTGCACGTAAGCAAAGCCCTTCTTTGGGCTGCATTATGTCTGATGCCTAACCAAGACTGAATTTGGATATGAAAATGCATCAATCACTGATTTCCCAGGGACGATACAGGCAGCAAGGAAAGGGAGCTGCCCTCTTCTCCCAAGTGACAGGGGACAGGACGAGAGGGAATGGCCACATGCTCCGCCAGGGGAGGTTTTGGCTGGATATTAGGAAAAAATTTTTCCCAGAAAGGGTCATTGGTCAGGGAGGGGGTTGAGTCACCTTCCCTGGAGGGGTTTAAGGGACGGGTGGACGAGGTGTTAAGGGACATGGTTCAGTGTTTGATAGGAATGGTTGGACTCGATGATCTGGTGGGTCTCTTCCAACCTGGTTATTCTATGATTCTATGAAAAGCTGGGCAATATGTGTGGGCAAAGTGCTTTGTTTTTTTTTTTTAATACCCAGTTATAGGGAGATATTTCCTAAGGAGGATGGGTGAATATGGACTCTGCCCACCCTCCTCCCTCAGGACACCTTTTCTGCTCTAAGCAGGACTTCTAGTTCAAACTCTCCTTTTACTATTCTACTGCTTGTTCTGCAAAACTTAACCCATATCTGTGACCCTGGGAAGGGAGAAGTCTCCAAGCCCCTATATGTTTTATGCAGTTGTAGCTGTTATCGGAGCAACTGTGCAACAGCATAAAATTCAAAGATAGATAGCTTCACTTGGTGGCTTTTCACACCTTGAGTGCTCAGGAGACAATACCCTTCTCCGAGAAGAGGCACAGTACTATAGAGCGATGGTACATATTAATTTCTAAAAGAGGATTTTAATCATGCAACGTCCTCTGCAGTCGCACAGAATTTAATCTCATTGCTGACAGTGGGTAATGGGGGAGCATGTTAAGTGGAAAAGTTGTATTCAAGACCTTCTTGCAGACATGTGCTACAGGCAGCCTCTTGGGAGGAAGAAAATGACCCAAACCGGTCTCTCTCGCTGCTGGCCACCCCGGTCCAGGGCCCCGACGTAACCCTGCTGCTCTCACAGCAGAAATGCAGGCGCATTCGTAAAGTTCTGAGCAAGGTTCAAGTTCGTGTATTAATACAGTTAGCATTTATCAAGGCTTACTTTACAAATATTGATTTATTAATCTAAGCAAGACCCAGGGATATATGCACATAGTATTCCCATGTTAGTTATGGAAACCGAGACACACAAAAAAACCCCTCCTGTCTGACTTGCTCAAGGTCAAACGAGGAACACAGCCCACAGCCAGGATTAGCGTCAGGATCCTGAGCTCCTAGTGCTCTGCCTTGACTGTCAGGACATGCCGTCCTTCTCCACACTAGTTCTTCCCTCTTCTTACAAGATCTGTCTTCACCTAAACCTCTATTTAGTCTCGCCTCCATTTAGTAACCTGGGAAGAAAAACGAATGAAGATCCAAAGGCTGAAAGCTGTAAATCCTGAACCGCGTCCCTCCAAGCTGCTAAGAAGTCAGGCTGCCACCCACCTTCTGCATGGGTATCTTTACTCTTGTTCTGCTTCTACCAAGCACCACTCGCAGGCAGCTTTACAAGTTCTGGTCAATTAAACAATTAAGTGTTAGATAAAACCCCCGAAGGAATAAATATAATTTGTTCCACCAGTTTTAATAGGACCTTAGAGCCTATATAAATGCTGCACTTGGGATCATGAGTAAATTCTTTTGTAGAAGCTCCTGTGAAACAAAAGTAATCATAGAATCATAGAATAACCAGGTTGGAAGAGACCCCCGGATCATCGAGTCCAACCATTGCCTAGGAGGGAGAAAAATGAATTTCTACCCCCCTGCTAAAATAAAGACTACTTCCATAATATATCTGAACTCGGGGAAACCTAAGTGATGGCCCAACAAAACACAATTCCACAAAATCATTCCAGTTAAATGAAAAACAATGCCTGTTTTCCAGCAGCACACATCTGATACCTACCGTCTAAAGAAGTCAAACTACTGAGCAGGCAAGTCCCTCTGTATCCATCCTTTTGAGGTGTTAGGCCAGGTTGGGACTGCTAATGCATAAAAATTTAGCACGAGACGATAGTTCTACAAGCTTTAAAACTCGGAAGGACCGTATGCTTCTGCACACGAGAGCTGTGCCTGCAGCACGAGAGCACTGCCAGAAGTTGAAGTCTCTGAGTGGTAACTACACCCTGGGCCTGAAGGATTCGATTTTAGCAGATAAGAAAGTCAAAGGACTCTGTAGAACCCTGCAGGAGAATCATGGCAGTGCATTATGCATCCTTCTCCTGAAGCTGATGTCACTGAATGAACAGTATGTTCTTCCCACTCTCGGTTCTCCTGGAAAGTGCTGCTTAGGCAGCCAAAGCCCAGCCCAGAGCCTCAGAAGGGGACAACAGAAAACAACGACAGCATGAAACTTTATCAAACACTGAATGCTTAGTGACAGAATTAAAGCCCCATGCTTGGTCCTCATCTTTCTGCAGTTTCCTCTTCATTTTGCTCCTAAAATCCTTGCTTTGGATAACAAAATTTGACCAGGGGAGTCGACTGCCTGAATGTGTCAGACATCGTCTCCTTTAAGTAGTGTGTTATTCATAAACACAAAGAAAAGTCTATCTTTCTATCTTTTCAAGCAACGTTTGAAAATTTCCTTGTAAAGGCTTTTTAAAAATTAAATTCTAATTTCCACTACTCAGGCACAGGAGGAAACAAACCAATTAATAGTCTAGCAGAGAAGAAACGTTTTGTTCGCTGTTTTCTAGCTTGATCCAAAAGTAAAAAGTTAAGAATGTGCCTAAATAGGTTAAACTACATAATTAAGTAAACGTGAACAGATATTGTGTATCTGATTAGTGAAATGAAGAACTGAATTTACTATCAAGGCTATATTTAGCTGCAAATGAACAAATTTTAATGGCTACTAACCAATGAAAATCAACCTTTCCTTAGAAAAATAACCAAGAACCAGATTTAAATTGATTATTAAATCAATTAAATCAATCCAACCTCTCATTAGAGTCGCTGATAGCTGCAAAGCCTGTATGGTATGCCCACGCCAGCAAAACACAAACCAGTGCCAAGGGTACAGGGCCAGCACGGCACCTCCACGGCGCATCCACCCCAAATCCAGAGGCTGCTAAGTCCTAATGCTGCACAGATCCCTCCCAAACCGAGTGCATCCATCAACATGTGGTGCCTGTAACGTGCCCTATTTTCCTGTATAAAGCAACCAAACATAAAAATGGGTCCCTGTACCAGTTTGACCCATTCTGAGAGTCCGGTGAGGCCAAACTGACTTTTATTTCTTAGGAAAAGAAAAAAAAAAAAAAAAGGAAAATTGTATTTAAATATAAAGCAACCAGTTGCAGCGCTGTGGGATTAGTTGGATGAATCCTTCAGCGGATATAATCAGCTTAATGGCAACAAAGATCACTGCACAGTCGGTGCAGCTGTGATACACGGCAGCGTTTCATCGAAGGGGAAGGTTTGCACAAGGCTGGAGTGGTCCCTTTTATTTCCAGCCTTTTTTTTCCTCTCCCCCTCCGCAACCCCCCCCCTCTCTCTGTACAGTCAACGTCCCCATCAGCTCCATTAGCATGAAAGAATTAGGGAGGGAAATGGGTAGGGTGGAGCAATTTACGTCTGCGGGTCAGCATACTCGCACGGCGTCCTATAATTCAATTAAATGGACAAATAAAGTGGTGCTAGTTGTTTTCCAAACTCAGGTTAATTTTAACTTAATTCCGATGCCGCTGTGGGCTAAAGGGCTGCCTGCAGCACAGCTGAATGACCTGTTATGGAAAGGAACGCTGTGGGAGCCCTCCTGCACTCCTAGGAGCACCTTTACTCTGAGGTTATTTACAGTTTCCTCATCTTCCCATAAAAAATCAGACTGAAATCACTTGATTCCCCTAATTATAGCCCTATTTGCATTGGCATATCCATTGCTTTATGCTACAACTCATCTCACTGTTAAATTGCGAAAATGAAACAGTAGCACATAATAGATGTAAGGAGGTTTTAGCCAGCCCTACAAGAAATTAAAACATTATTTTCTATGCCTCTTAATTTATGGCTCTCATCATTAAATCTACTGATCTACCCCTCACACATAGTATTAACACGCAAAAATAACCAACTAGATCCTCATCCATTTACCACTAACTGTTCTGTTTCTGGGTTTTGCTTCCTCCAGGAAACATCCCTGGGATGCAGGTGAAGGTGCTCATGACTGAAAACAGCTGGGGATAAATAAAGAAGACCCACAGACCTGTTATACAGAGGAGACGGATGGATGGACATGGCAAAAGCAGGAACACCTTGGAAACCAGCCATTTGCTATGGTGCTTGCTAAGTTCTGCGGGTAAAACTCAAGCCTGCGCAGTTGCACTTTGGAACAAGAGCTATGAAGGGGAATTAATTTCTATTTGCAGAATAAAGACCTTTTTCAGTACCACAAGGTACTGAAAGGTTTGGAAACCTATAAAATATATCAGTGCTCGAAGATCCACAGCACTTTCTGTAAATAACAGAAAGTGTGCCTCCTTTTCCTCGGCCAGAACTTCCTTCGCTTTCTCCAAAACTTCAGTTCAACACCCCGCTGTCACTCTTCCCACTAGATCCTTGCATTTCAGCAGTTCTGCATGGATATAATTTGTAAAGTGCTAGGCAAAATAAACACGCTCTGAAGTGGGAAACGTTATTGACAGACTACCCGGCACTCAGCTTTCAAACCCACCAGGAACGTCAAGAGGCCAGATTTGCACATGTCAACTCCATCACCTTAGGAGGCTTTCAAAGTTTCGCCTTTTGTGGCTCTACAAAATGCATCTGTAGAGCCATTATATGAATTAGTTGGAAAGGGGTGTGGGGGGAAGGAGGAGCGGTTAAGAACAGCAATACACCCCTGTGAGGACATTTAGAAGCATCTGGCTCAGAGATATTAAGAAAGGAAAGAAAAATTAATCATGCCGGCTGGGAAAAAACCCTGGCATCAGCACAGCCACCTTGTCATAAGGCAGATATTAATAATGTGAACCTCCAGGGAACACTTAGACATCTGAAAGATCCACTTGTTGGCTATCACAGAGCAGGCAGCTTTAACTGATGCCTCTTTGAAACCTTCTGAATCGTACACTAAAACGCTGCATAGGATTTTTTTTTGCAGCACAACAAAGCCCTCACGCACCTTATAACGCGCCTTATAACCACGTGTTATCGTCCACAGCAGAATGGAGCGATGCTCAGTGACTGGGTGCAAAAATATCAGATGCTGAAGCTGTGGCTATTAGATAATTAGGATGTTAAGAAAAGGAAAACACAAGGAGACATTTCCAGGGATACTCTGGCATCTGAGAAGCTTGACACGAGCCAGCAATGTGTGCTCACAGCCCAGAAGGCCAACCATACCCTGGGCTGCATCAAAAGATGCGTGGCCAGCAGAGCGAGGGAGGGGATTCTGCTCCTCTGCTCCTCTCTTGTGAGACCTCACTGGATTGCGTCCAGTTCTGGAATCACAGAATCACAGAAACATAGAATAACCAGGTTGGAAGAGACCCACCGGATCATCGAGTCAAATCATTCCTATCAAACACTAACCCATGTCCCTCAGCACCCGTCCCTTAAACCCCTCCAGGGAAGGTGACTCAGCCCTCTCCCTGGGCAGCCTCTGCCAGGGACCAATCACCCTTTCTGGGAAAAATTTTTTCCTGATGTCCAGCCTGAACCTCCCCTGGCGGAGCTTGAGGCCATTCCCTCTCATCCTGTCCCTTGGGAGAAGAGCCCAGCTCCCTCCTCTCCACAACCTCCTTTCAGGTAGTTGTAGAGAGCAATGAGGTCTCCCCTCAGCCTCCTCTTCTCCAGGAAAAACACCACCAGCTCTCTCAGCTGCTCCTCTTGTTCTCCAGCCCCTTCACCAGCTTCGTTGCCCTTCTCTGGACTCGCTCCAGAGCCTCAACATCCTTCTTGTGGTGAGGGGCCCAGAACCGAACGCAGGATTTGAGGAGTGGTCTCACCAGTGCTGAGTACAGAGGGAGAAGAACCTCCCTGGACCTGCTGGTCACGCTGTTTCTGACACAAGCCAGGATGCCATTGGCCTTCTTGGCCAATCCTCAACATAAGAAAGAGATGGAGCTGTTGGAACGGGTCCAGAGGAGGCTACAAAGATGACCAGAGGGCTGGAGAATCTCCCATTACAAGGACAGGCTGAGAGAGTTGAGGTTGTTCAGCCTGGAGAAGAGAAGGCTCCCAGGAGATCTTATAGCTGGGGAGGGACTGTTCACAAAGGCTTGGAGTGATAGGATGAGGGGGAATGGATATAAACTGGAGAGGGGCAGATTTAGGCTAGACGTAAGGCGGAATTTCTTCACTACGAGGGTGGGGAGGCACTGGAACAGGTCACCCAGGGAAGCTGTGGCTGCCCCATCACTGGAGGTGTCCAAGGCCAGGTTGGATGGGGCTTTGGGCAGCCTGAGTCAGTGGGAGGTGTCCCTGCCCACAGCAGGGGGGTGGAACTGGATGATCCCTAAGGTCCCTTCCAACCCACACTATTCTACGATTCTATGATCTCACTCCAACAGACTTGGAGGGCAGGAGGCCTCATCAGGCGCCAGGCAGTTCACGTTTCGTAGACGTGAAGCTTAGCCACCGGTAGCTCCGAGGGACAGACAACAGAAACAGAGGCGAAAACTGGCTGAGTATTTTAAAAAGAGAAGAAGCAAACAGGATCTTGCCAGGATGGAAGACAACAGGAAAACCCATGCCTGGCCAAGACCCTGCAGCAATAGGGGTATATCCTGATACTCCATCTCAACTAGAACTCCTCAGGGTTAAAGTAGGATGTAATAATAAACAATAACAATAAACAGAACTCACATTTCCAAGAGAATTTATAACAGAACATGGCAAAGCCCTCCTTTTTTTTCTGCTTTGTTACTTCTCCAGAGCTTCTTGCCTGCCTAACACGTTGAAAGAGAACGCTATAAAGGAACCACTAAGCTGCCCATATCTGGGAAATGAGGAGTTTTGCTAAAAGCCCACCAGACACCCCCAACATCATCTTATATGCGTTTTCTGATCTCTTGGACCATCTGTGACTACCTACAACTCCAGCTTCACAGCACACGCAGTTGACTCACTGAAGCGCAGCACCAGCTACAAACCAAGAGTCTCAAAGACAAAAGGATGATTGAAAAGCACCGAGTTGGATGATTATATGCTATTTGATCATGCAGGAGATACAACCATCGGAAGTAACAAGCAGTCATGTCAAATAAGATGGGTTGTGGTTGGCAAATCTAGATGGACAACTCCCCAGTTCAGGAATATTGTTCAGGTATTATCAGTTTCGAAACAGCAGACTCCTACGTTTAAGTGGAAGACGTCCTCCTGGAGCCCAGTGCTGTAGTACTTTTCAGTATCTAGGCACAAGGTTGAAAGCATGGTGCCTCTACAGAAGCAGGGCCACTATGAGTGCCATTGTGTGCTTAAATCAGAAACAATTTTGCAGCTAGATGACTGTGTTTTTAAACCGCTCTCTCCCAAGAGGAAACAGTTTCTGCACTGGGTACAGCTGTGATGCATTCCTATGCAAATGAAGCAATTTTCTCTATGAAAAGTCTCCCATTTCTTCCCCATGGCTGGATTTATCTCCCAATGGACTTGATAAAACGCAACACTAGCAGGGTTTTTTTTGAATTGGTCGTGGAAAAGGACACATTCAGACCTAAGAAACATGCCAACAGAAGTCCCATTGACTTAAGCAGAGATTTCACATGTTTATCCTTTGTCAGAAGTCCTCAGTAATGACACCTTACCATCCTTTCAGTCCTCAGTGAGACTACTGCCATGACCCTCTCTGTCACCGCTCTCTGGCGTTGCTTGGAGAAGCAACGAGCCAAGAATACCACTTTTCTGCTGATCTCTGTTTTTGTTCCCTTCCCTTCACTCAGCCTTTCCATTTGCACTACCTGTTGCACTGCAACTGATGCCAAGGTGATCTCTTTTGGATAAGGAAGGTCTTTGCTCTTGCTTGATGCCTTGCCTACTAGCTACAACAGGCAAAATAAGGTAGAAGAGCTGCGGGCAAAATGAAACCTGCCACGATCTATGTGCAGGTTCCCGGCTCTGCCTTGCTCCATGCATCCACTGCCTGTGCCCGTCTGAGGCGAGAACTGGGCAGAGCAGAGAAAATTTGCATTTTTAGCAAATGTTTTAAAAGTTTAGAAAGATTTTTCTTCTCTACTCATGTTAGGCTTTCTTTCCCCCTCCGTGAGACAAAACATAGCAATTTCTCTATGATTCTGCACTTATTCAGAGTGCTGTTTCATGTTAGAATTTACAGGGGTGAAAGAGGAACGCTTGAGCTGATGGGCAAAAAAGAAAAAGATTACTTAAAACAGGTCTAAATGAATAGTTTATTCATTCTCCAGTTTTAGACTCAATATACATTTGTAACCTGTCTTTCCATTGTGGTTTACTCCAAGTGACTAGGCTCCCATGGCTTAGCAAGTTATTTCTTACCAGCTGATGAGCACAAACTGACCACACTCATGCTTAACTTTTCCATCTTAGAAGTAAAACCGATGACTTGAAGTCACCATAGATCTAAGTTTTTCAGCTGCTGCGAAACACCCAGGTCCAAACCGCCTTCACGGTTTAAATTAACCTCTTTTATTTTGCAATTAGGACTGGAGGTGAGGGTGTGTATGATCACTTCCCGTCATTCAAAAAACAAGCACTCGGTTATTAAACTATGAAAAATTGATCATCTGCAATTGCAGAGCCGTAACTTTACAAATCTCTTTTGAGTCTGACCACTGGAATTTAAAGTGCAATGCTCAATTTCATGCCACTTTGGAAGCCAAATTACCGTGTAATCTGCGAGCGCTGCTTGAAAATATCCTGACAATAGCGCCTGGAATAGGGCATCACAGAGGAAGTAACCAGGCAGCTCCTGCAGACCTGGCTTCTGACTCAGATTTCATCTGCACAGTCTGAACGTGATTAAAACTTGAGTTTAAAGGAAAAAAAAAAAGAAAGAAGAGTAAATTGAAATTTCCTCTGCAGAGGACCCTGCCTCTGGCCAAGTCCAAGCACGAGTCAAGGCTTCTCTGTAGCAGGTTCCAGCCTATCGCTTTCTGAAATACTTTTCTTGTCGTCCTCCTCTATTGGAGAAAGTCAACCAGTCAAACTCTTTCCTTACTGTTTTGTTCGTTAATCACCACCTTGTTTTGAGGGCCATGCTGAAAGGGAGATGTTTCTTATCCCATCACCAAGCCGGAGAAGGAGAATGCCGATAGACAGAGCTTTTCTCCTCTCTCCCCACATCTCCCTCAGCCACAAAGCTCCTCGCTAACCGTCCTCAGCCCCTCTGTCAGCAGCAGGAGTGAGGGGGGTTTCTCCAGCGTGTAGCTGCATGGCAGGGTGGGCTCAGCCTGGAGAAACAGCTCCCTCTCTGCCTTCTCTCCCTACGGCTCCACCGCAAAGCCACAGCTCCTGGGGAGTGTTCGTGCCATAGAATCATAGAATAAACAGGTTGGAAGAGACCCATCGGATCATCGAGTCCATAAACTAGCCCTCCCAAACACTCCCGGATAAGAACAAGCTTCAATGTTACTCCCAGTCCTTTCCCTTGCTTCATAAAAATACTGCTGGATGTAAAGGAAGGAACTTCCAGTGGAAAAAAAATTAAAAAAAAAGAAAAGAAATTTGCAAACCATTGTGATAGAGCATCTCACTTAGAGCAGCCACTTTTTATCCACAGGGCAAGTAATTGCAGTACTATCGCAGCAGTAACATCATGCATCAGAGAGGTGACAACATTTTTAGGGGTATTTATTGTAAGTATACTAAATTCAAGGCTGTACCCTGCAAATTAATTTTCAAGGGTGACAGAAGTCAGCTGGCTAGAGCTGTTATTGCTAATAGCTAGGAAAGACCCACTTAATCACTTTGCATTTTTATTTGTAGAAGATAAAGAAACATTTCTTTCCTTAACAGTTTCATCTCATTTTATCTGGACTGCAAGATCCGTTTAATTTCATTTGATCAGTTTTCTAAGGGTTTTAGAACTACCATATTTTTATAATCTTGTTATATCCATGAGGAAAAAAACCGATTATTTGCCCCACCATTTCCCAATTGGGAAACCAAGACAGAGAGAAATCAAGTGACTCGTTCAAGGTCATGCCAGGATTCTGTAGGAAAACTAGAGAATTAGAAACCTGAACTCAACTCTGAAAATAGCCATAAAGGGAATTTCCTCACTGAATCAACAAGGATTTGTCAGACCTGGCCATCTACAGCTATGTGTTTTAATAAATTACATCACTGTGGATAACCCAGCTTCTCTCTCATAAATAAAACGAGCCTACCCACAGTACCAGACAGAGGGAACCTGAAGTTCAGCAAAAGTACTTGGAAATATATTAATTGCTGGTTCTCAAAATTTCAAATAGCAGCTCTGCTCCATGGTTTGTAAGTGGCAAAAAGGCACTCAGAATGGCAAAGCTAATCTATGAGGTTCTTGCCTCTCAACTGGTACATCTTCATTCCGCATCCATGAGAACGGCTGTCAGAACAGGAGTCTCCCCAGCTCAGTATTGTGTCTCCCGTGGCTGGGAAGAGGGAATGTGTAGGGGACAGAATAGGGTAAGCATACAGTGATCATTTCATGTATTTTCCCAGGGTTTGTCTGAATCTTGCTCACTACGTTCTGTCCATAGGAAGCAAATGTCCTGCAGTGGAAAACAAGAGGGGTTTTCCAGACACGGTTCCAAAAGGGTGTGAGGGCACCGCAACCATTTATACATTCAGAAATACGAATAGTTACTCACTATATTAAAACCTGCAAGCTGACCAGATGAGGCATTTGACCGAGGCTTCTAAAGCTCAACCGTGGAGCCAAAGGAACCTTCCGAACATCTCTGGCAAGTCAGACCTGAACAGATGCTTTAGGCTTATGCAGCGTTAATGGGAGGAGCAGGTATGTCAAACTAAGTCACTGGCTGTGCCCGAGCTGCGGTTTCCATCTCTCTTCCAAGCTGTGTTGAAGTACATTGGCAGAACAACATCCATCAGGGATGTATCGAATGCTGACCACAGCAGTATTTGTCCTCTGCAAAGAGGATAGGAGCGGAACAGTTGAATCTGCATAAACATCGCATTAATAACAGACTGGGTGAAGATTGCATTTTAATATTGAACTCCAGTCAAAGTGCCTCCTTACTCAGAAGTTCAGAGAAGCTCCTTTGGTTGCTAAATCTGACAAATACTTCAGTGCCTTCTCCCAGGGAAGTCTCTGAGTACTCGGTCTCGGGCTAGGACCTCATGCTTCTTCCCCTGGCGTAGGGGATCAGTGTCGTAGTCAATACCCAAAGACACCACTGAATTGTGCTTGGGAAACCAGACGTCACCAGCACATCCAGACCTCTGCAGATGGAGGCAACGTTTTGGAGGTCGGAGCAGATACACTGATTGCAATTTAGAAGAACAGGCAGGACCACATCTGCCTGGGCTGATTTGCCCAACGCTACAAACTTACCTTAATGGATATTTACACTTCCCCCTCCCAACCTTCCTCTCTCCTCTTCTGTAAACACACTATAAATAGAGACTTGGCCCAAAGCCCATCAATCTACCACTCAGCTTCCCCCGAACCTAAAGATCCTTCTCTGGACAAGCTGTGATTTAGCTCCAAGTTCCTGTAAGTCTGAGCAACTTCTTCCAACCTTCATCAGCACTAACGTGACACACGCCCTTGTGCTACCGATGAAAAACTGCAACTTCAGAAACCAAATCCAAATTTCGGCATGAATCACGTGGACTTCTTTATCGGTGTCCTCCTTCTGCAGCTCCCATGAGCCCTTTATGGGTTCTTCAGGGTTTTGGAGGGAACGCTGACAAAAGTCACCCTACACTGTACATGCCATAGGACTTTGCCCCAAACAAGACCAAGACCTCTGGCCAGTGTCAGATAATCCGTCACTATAAGCTACTTGTATCCAAGCCAGATATTTATTGCTATTGATCTGCCTGGTCCCAGCAAAAGACTTTTGTTCTCCCAACCCGGGACTTTGACCTCAATTAAGTTATGAATTTCAATCCGATAGACTGCTCCACTTACCCTGCTGCTCTCCCTGACTGGATTAATTAGAATTAGCTAGGCTGGGAGTCACCCCGAGCGCCTCATGGATCATGTTATTTTAATAATAAATAAAGAGACGGCAGCAGCATACAAGGAAGGATTTTGAAAGATTGTTCATCCAAGAGCATCATTCAGAACCTGCCAATACTAATTTCTCTGAGTTTGATTACCTCATTTACTTCTTTTTATTTCTATTCATTAATTGAGTTTTATCCCCCATTACTTCAGCTCCCCAAATGTGCCCTTCCTATAAAGGAACCAGACACACACTTTGCTGTTACAAAGTTTTATTACTGCAGCTCATCAAAAGTATAGTTAGCAGGAATGGAATAGTCATTAAGTATTTAATAATCTAATAGTGCTGAGAAAATATATATATAATAGGGGAGGGGAAAAGGAAAGGAGAGCAACGAGGCAACCCTATTGCCATAAAGCGTGCACCGAGGGCTCTTTATACAGGTAGTTAATTGGCTGGTGGGTAAAAGTGAGCATCTTCACGAAGGTAACATCTAGCACTGAAGAGAATGCATATATCCATTAGGATATTTTCTGACATCACAATAATGCCTTTGGAACGAGCCTAGAATGGGTTCAATACCAAAGAAATTTGATTGGCAAGGGGAAGTTTCCGAACTAGTGAGTCAGGGCCCGATAGCTACATTATCCTTATTACTTCTCTTTCCCTATAAAAGCAATTACATACTTGAAGATGTCGGGTTGCCCAGGACGGTACTGAAATGGATTGGCTCGGCCAGTCATGTCACAGACATACTACGGAGTTATTGACCCATAAACGAACACTTATTTGTCACGCTCATTTTAATGATTAATTGGCTGGAACAGCAGAAACGGATTTCGATGATGGAAGCTACCAATTCTTCCAGTGCTGATACCCAGCTTGCAGATAGCCAACTCCTAATCTGAGAAGAAACGCGACACACAACTTCAACGCATCTTCCACCTTCGTGTAAGGTCCAGGCCTCCACTTTACAAGAAACCCTTGTCAGGAAAGGGTGATTTACTCCTGCCAAGCTAAGCCTTATCGTAAGAGGACGGAAGACCCACTTCAACACAGGATGCCTACGTTGGGACAGCCAACTGGTGGTCTGTTAGATAAACTAGAAAGTAACTCCAGGATAGGATTTACTTGTTCTGTTGCAAAAGGGAGCAATTGAGCAGTCTGTCTGTGAGATGCAGAGGGAACGTGGCACCAGTCTTTGCTTCCCTATGCAGGCAAGCACCGCCAAAACTTCTGCTGCCCCAGCAGGGATGCTCCAGCAGGGATGCCTGCTCACATGGAACTACTGGAACAGGTCCAGAGGAGACCACGAAGATGATCAGAGGAATGGAGCACCTCTGCTACTAGGACAGGCTGAGAGAGTTCAGGTTGTTCAGCCTGGAGGAGAGAAGGCTCTGGGGAGACCCTAGAGCAGCTTCCAGTACTGAAAGGGGCCCCAGTAAAGCTGGGGAGGGACTTTTTACAAGGGCGTGGAGTGACAGGATGAGGGGGAATGGCTGTAAATTGGAAGGGGGAGGATTTAGATTAGACATGAGGAAGAAATTCTTCATGATGAGAGTGGGGAGGCACTAGCACAGGTTGCCCAGAGCAGTGGTGGCTACCCCATCCCTGGAGGTGTTCAAGGCCAGGGTGGATGGGACTTTGAGCAGCCTGGTCAAGTGGGAGGTGTCCCTGCCCATGGCAGGGGGATAAGAACTGGATGAGCTTTATGGTCCCTTCCAATCCAAACCATTCTATGAATTCCTAAAGCGTTTTAATACATCCTCTCATCAAAAACTATTAAACGATGCTGTCATAGAGCAAGAGGAAAGGTCTTTGCAATGCTTTACAACTCATTACAAAAGTAAAGACTGAACAGGAATAGACAACCAGCATGCATGAGCGATCACTGGAGTCTCTGAGGGATCTGTGCAAGGACTTGGGTTGTTCAACTCACACAAAAGAAAAGGGGAAGAAGGCTGAGAGTGAAGCATCCAAGTCTCTTAAACCAAAAGCACTGTAAAAATGCTACAAAATGATCTCAGGGTGGCAGGGGGAAAAAACTGCAGATGAAATTCAGTGCAAATAAACAGCAAGCAATGCACACGTGGAAAACCAGTCTTTAGTGTAAATCCACACTGATGGGCTCCAAACAATCTATCACCTCTGCGGAAACAGATGATGAGTTATTATAGACAGCTCAGTTGTAACACCAGGACAGCATTCGATGGGAGTTAATAAAAGGCAAACAACAAGGAGGCATTCGGGGGAAAAAAATATATAAGAAATCTCATTAAATTACTTCATTAAACCTTCTGTTGCACTTACAACTTGCGCAATGAGAGAAGTGCTACTCCCTTCATCTGAAAGGAAACATCGAAGAACTAGAAATGATTCAAAGAATGATAAGGAACGAAGTTACCGAGCAGCTGCCAAACGGGGTAGAATTAAATAGATTAAACTCCTCAGTCTGAAAAAAAAGTGATCAAGGGCAATCAAGGAGGCCAATAAAGTCATGAGCAGACCAGAGAAGGTAACTGGGGGAACAATTACTGTTTCTCATTATGCTAGAACAATGGGCTCACACAAACTAACCGTGGCAAGTGCAAAGCAAATGCACAGTTAAACTACAGAACTCCCACTGGCATAAAAGGTTTGGAAACCAAAGAGGGATGAGAGAAATTTATCAAAGCAAAATCCAAGAATGCAAAGATAATGCAAATGGTTCAGGAAGCCTCCAAGCCACAGACTCTGGGAAAATCATCACTGTATGCTTACCCTACTCTGTTCCCTACACGTTCCCTCCTCCCAGCCGCTGGAGACACGATACTGAGCTAGAACGGCTCCTGTGCTGACAGCCGTTCTCATGGATGCAGAATGGAGATCTACAAGTTGAGAGGCAGGAACCTCATAAATTAGCTTTGCCATTCTGAGTGCCTTTTTGCCACTTACAAACCACGGAGCCAAGAAACAGCTATGATCATTAAAACCGGATTTAAAATCTAAACAAAATAAGCATAAAGAGTTATTGTCCTGACATTTAAAGTGTTAGAACAATCTTCTTTAGGGAAACTAACAAAAGTACATTGCATCAAAGACTGCAAATTCAAGATGTCCCAATGATGCACTCAGAACTTGGGTTTTTTTTTCGCTTGTTTTGTTGTGTGTGAGTTTGTTTAGTTCTGTTTTTTTAGAGCAAACTGAAAGAGACAACTGCTGACAACAGATGAATACAAAATTCCATTTGGACAGTAAAATAAGACTTTCTCATATTGAAAAGTCCTCAGGGAGAAAATGAAAGGCAGAATTTAACTCCTTCAAAACGGGGAAAGCTTTTTCAAGAGACTGAATGCAAAAAAAGAGGTTCTAGGAACCATCTCTCCTGAGCAAGGAGTAGCTGATTGATTGGCAAGGGTTGTTCCTCTTGTAGAGCAGTGACGCCAAGGCTATAGGAAATGAAGAGAGGCTAGAGACCATTCCTGTGGTGATACCTTCACCTGAAAAACCAGCTAGGCTGCCCGTGGTATCCTGTTTGTGCAATTAACCAAACACCTTAATGAGATGCTAAAGCATTTCCAACAATGACTTCACAAATTGTAGGTCTTTTAACGCATGTTTATTTCAAAGATGACCTTGAGACTAAGAGACGAAGGAGCATGGGACCGTCCCATGTCCCGGCAGCGTGGCATTCACAGTACGGCTCTTTCCTGCCTACACAGAGAAGACAAGAATAAATTACCTGCTTCTTCTCTGCACCAGAACACATGGCAGCACCACGGTGCCACCTGAAAGCCAACTGCTGCTGGCTTCTGTCTGCCAACTGTGAGCACTGGCAGAGATCACAGCCTTTACACCACAAACGACCTGTGCTGCTCAGGCACGGACACGGGCACAAAGTTTCCTGATGCAGAGGGTGGTGACACTGCCTGAGCTAAAACAATGCGCCTACTGCTCAGCTGCTTTCGTCTTGCAGCAGCACTAGGGGTGGAAAATGCCTCCCTCTGTGCAGCAGCGCTGCCCTCGGTACAAGGGGATGCCCATAGCCACGCGATCTCACAGTGCTGCTCTCTTTATTCCCCAGCTTTAAACTCTGTATTTCTATAACCCTGAAAACAGCTTTCAATTTTGAAGGCAAAGTAACAGAGATCACTGCTTTTTTTTTTCTAAACCAGGCCTGGGATTTCACTTTTCAAGCACTGGGTTTGCATGTAGAGGTTGCAAGGACCGTGTGGAATTGCTGCTGGAACAACAGAGAAGCCTGCAGTTGCTTTCCGGGCTGGTGAGCCTGCTTTGCAGGCAATGCTGCACGTGTACTGCCTGAGCAAGGGTGCCAACTGCTTTGCTGCACCAGCAATGAAGCAATGATTCATGTGTCTACAGGGAACAGAGGAAACAAAGAGTGTACATGTCAAGCAGGAAGATGGGAAGAAACGATGCAAAAAAGCCCAGCCTCCACAAGCAGAAGGAAACATCTTGTTGTCCGCGCAACATACAGTTTGTGTTGATGAGGCTTGAGGTGTCTTTAGAAGCTGAAGAGCAAACCAGAGATAAATCTCTGCATCTCCCAGCATATATTTAGAGCTGCAAATATTTTGCAAATGTTTCTGCTGAAAGGGTCTTTTCTCCCAGTAGGTAAAATCAGCATCTGCTGAGTGGTGACCATTTAACATTCAACCTGCTGCCAATCTACATTCCACAGAGACCCGCAGGAGAGACATGGAGCTGTGCCACGTCTAATAACTGTGTGACTGGCACCATGTCAATGCTTTAATGTAGAAAGCTACCCTCTGTCACTAAGCAGATCTCTCCTTTCTTTTGGCTAATGGCTTTCATACCCATTGGCAAGGATGTCAAGACTGAAGGGGTATGAGCCTGCAGAGTCTACTGAGATCCACTTAGCAGAGCTGACTACAGAAACACTGAGACAGAGATGGGGGGCTGTAAAGAAAGAGGGAAATAATTCTGCTCTCATTGCATTGCTTTTCGTCTTTGTTTACTGTCTTTCTCCGCTGGCCACCATACCCTCCCACGGCAGCAATGACCAGTTCGGCACCACCTGCACATCCTTTGCTTGCTGTGAGTGTAGATACGGCAAACCCTCTGCAGCAATCATCTGATCCAGGACAGGGTCCCTCCTGGCTTTATGAGCCAGGCTTTTAGTATCTTTAGGGGGAAATTTATACTAGGGACATTAACTGCAAGGGCACGAGGCTCAGACAATTTCCTTTTTAATCTCAGTCAGGTTTAGAGAACGGTCATAACAGCAGAGCACTTTGGGAGCTGGCATCCTACAAGTGTGCTTGCACAGAGCAACTTGTAGCAAAGGTGGCTGGTGGGCTGCACAGGCACACACGTACTCCTGGGGAGGGGAAAAGCTGTGCAGGTACAGCTCTTGGCCTTTCGTTCTCGGTCACAACAATCAAGATGACCACACCAATCTCCTCAACATTTTCTCTACAGATAGAGAAAAATAAGGGCATGAACAATATTTGGTGCAGGAGGCAGGGAAGGGATGCTGAGACCAGTTCCATTTTTAAATGTCTATGCAATGCCTCCAACATGAGGCCATGCAGAGACTAAAGCAGTTTGCATTCCTGCTGTGAAATCCGAATGAATGAACAAGACTGAGAAGAATAAAACACAGTGACAAGCAGCAAGCATGTCTGATGCTTCCTTGCTTCTTTCTGTCCTATTCAGATACGATCCTTTCAGAGTCCGGCAGGGAAACAGAAAGAACACACAAATAAAACAAAGCCAACAGACAACTAATCTTAGCAATCTTCGACATAGCTGTAATTTCTACTTCATTTTTAGCTAATGGTGGAAATTAGTCTTTGGATAGTTGATAAAAAGCAACCTGTCTCCGCTGGGTTAGTACCATGATCTGTGGCCCAGCAACTACTTCTAGTACAATTGATTTTCCTTTTTGGCAACCAATAGGCCAGTCAATAATAATGTTGTTTGAGAAGGATTGAGTCATGAGGGAGATGAACCCTCCCTGCCATTTATTATGTTTGTATTGTCTTCATTTGAAAAGGTTTTATCTTTTTTTTTCTTTTTTTTTTTTTTTTTCCAATGAGGACGTGAGTGAAGGTATTACAAGGGGAGGGCTGCTTTGCGTCCCGGTCCCCAGAAGCCTGTTAGCGTGTGAGGAGGGGCGAGGCCGTCTGCAAAAGGTGTGTGGCAGGGGACTGGAAGGCAACCACGCTCCTCCTGCTACTCTAGATCTCTTCAAGGAAGAAACTGAAGAAAAAGAAAACCAGCTAACTCAAAATCACATCCTAAGAAGCACGACTTCAGGCAGCTGCGCAGCTGTGCTTGAGCTGTACAAGATACAGCAACCAACACTCTCTGCAGGCAGCACAGACACTGGATGCTTTGCGCTGAAATTACTGGTGCAGAAGAATGAATAAACTAAAATCTACAAATGCTTGCAACAGATTTCCTAACCTGATGATCTTCAGCTTTGGTTCTCAAGTGCTCTTCTCAAACCTCTGTAGGTCCATGAGTGACCACTGAGAACTTGCCGATAAGTGGTTTAAAGTCTCAGTGATCTGCACCTTCACTAGGAAAGTGAAAAGTCAACAAATAAAAACTGAAGATCATTTGTAGCATTTTTCATCCCTGTAGTCATAATTATAGCACAATTTTAGCATACACAAATGATTACCATGACATTGCCGAGCGGATTAATAGAACTGCACAATGATATAGCTTAAAAATCATAAAATATTTAAACACAATTTTAACTCAGCTGTTCCACCTCACACATACATACACAGCCCCGAATTTCCCTGTGTGTCAAGTGATACAGTTCCACTTACAGCTAACAATATTTATTTTAAGACTTGTTCATATGGTCAGATAGGCTTGAAAACCTCTTTCCAAGTAAGCTGATGAGCACCCACTGCTGCAGCGGCCCACACGTTCCCAAGGGCATGCCCTGAATGCACGGATTATTATTTTGGAGTAAAGAGTACCCACAAATGGAACAAAGTGCTGCCACAGCAAGTCTGAGAGGAAAGTCTATGGTCTACTGTTCTGACGTTACAAGTCAGAGATGCGATTCGTCCTTCTCTCTCACTGGACAATTACCGTACCACGATGCCCTTCACCTTTCTTAAAACAGCACTAGTAATTTGTGTACCTGTAACTCTGCCTGTGTAGGAAAAGCAACCACGTGGGGTCTGCGTCAGAGCACAGAATCCGCCTTTTCACGCTGCCCCACTCACCTCGCTCTTGCAGGAGGAGGTGACCAGACTTGGACCTTGCCCATCAGCACTCTTCCACCTGACACCCTGTGCCTGAACTTCCCCCTAAGCACACTAAAGCAGCTCCTCTGAAAGCTGGTCGAGCAGCACCTCCCATCCAGGAGCAGAGCCCAGTTCTGCGGTCTCCTCCACGTTTGCACCACACCACCAGGTACAACCGGGGACAAATAAAATCGCTGACCAGGCCAGCTGGCTGCTCCTGGCGCGGGGAGCATCAAGGTTGCCATGGCACAGCTGCAGGGAGTGCGATGCCTGGGTGCTTTTCTGCACGGCTGGCACCTGATGTCTCCCCTGACCCTAGAAAACCTCCTTTCCAAGGCTGGAGAAAACACTGCAAAGAAACGCTCTCCCCATAGGGTAAAAAGGTCGTCCTTGGTTACTCAACCTCTGCAAGGAAAACTTATTCATGTCTTCATATATTTTAAAGTTAAGAATGGGTATTATAATCACACTGCTGAGCTCCTTCATAGCTGCTGGGAATATGCTCCCCATCCTTTTCACATCTTCACTCAGTGCAAAGCCTACATTTCAGGTGAACGGTTCCAGTGGAAGGGAGCTGTTTTCAGACTGAGCCCCAAGCTCTGGCTATTTCCAGCAGAGCTCCAAAATACCATCTTGCCACCCACTTTGAAATGGCCTCTGGCTCTGAAGATTTAGGTAATTCAATTACATAAATGTCCCTTTTCAACAAAGGAGAGAAGCCTGTTGCCTTTCTGCATCCCCGCGCCCATGGCAATTGCTCACCACCTCTTTTCAAATGCGCTATTAGAGCTAATTATGAACAATCAATGGCCACAGCTTTTCAGTGACATTAGTGAACCTCCCTTTTGAAACCCCGCTGTTCAAAACCAAAAGTACAGGCACTGGATCGCTGCAGTGCAGTAGTTAAGGTTATTCCCAGAACTGAAGTGCTTCCGAGCATGCGATGGGAACGAGGGGAGGCAGGCGACCTCTCCTTCTGCTCCCAAGCTGTTTAACAACAGAGCAATAGCTCAAGACTTGCAGAATCTCTTGATCCAGAGGCTCTATCCAAAGATAGAACAAAGACAATCAAAATAAGGCAGCAGAAAGAGAGCAAGGTGCACTGACAGGGACAGTGAACGGGTAGGAATCGCTCTGGGTCTCCTAGCAGAACATCACTGGCACTGCCCGCTTAGAGCAGCTAAATCCTTTAGCGTGCTCAAAAACAGCCAAGCTGGAAGAGCATTTATTAAAAAGGTAATACAAGAGAGCATAAATCTGTCATGCTGTTTGACTAACTTTTTAGAAGCATACTAAAACACAGGCAATTTAAAAAAAAATTGGTCTATAACATTTCTCTGCTTTCCTACCTGCTCATAGCCCTCATAATCCCTAATTTATTCTTCATCTCTCCTGCTGCCGGCTGGTAGGTATTGCAGCAAAATCGAAAGAGACAGGAAAACACCTGAAGACCCGCGCGGCAGGAGGAAACGGCAGCGGGTGTTTGCATGCCAGGCTCTGGCAGAGGGGCTGCGTGTGGCCCACGAAGGAAACCTCTTCAGAGAGCGCATCGTTCTGAAATAACACCACCACTGATCCAAGTCACTAGAGATTCCCTGACACTTAACTCGCCGTTCTTTATAGCCGACACATTAACTGATGGTGCGCTTGGCAACGTACGACAGCAGGCGCTGTGGTGTTTATGGCCTGTTAGGAAGGAAGAGTTTTTCCCTCTCCTTTTTTTCTTCTGTTTGCTCTTAAAATTCCTTCTGTTCTTGCCTTGGATGTGCATTCTTACAGGGTAAAGGTCAAAATGAAAAAAAGAGAAATACACATTAGGTCACAAAGTCTTGAAATGTTATTGCAATTTATATATGGCTGAGAATAAAAATGCGTCTGCTTTCTCTGGGAACACACCTACGTGCAAACAGAGACCTTTATAAAAAATTCTCCTTTATTACCTTGGTGGGGGGAAAAAGATTCAAAGATTGATTTTCTTTTTATGGCTATTATTAACCTTTTGTTACCGGCCAAAAATAATCTGGTTAGAAAATGTGCAATACATCAAAAAGAAAAAAAAGAGAAGAAGAATTTAACAGAAAATTAATGTTCAGGGAAAAAAATAAGATGTTTCTCCCTTCAGCCTTTTCTTCTAGGAGCCAGACTTTACCTCCAAAGAAATGAGACAAGCGTCAAAGAGCAGTGACTTTTCAGACTGCTGCAGTCCAGCAGCCCAGACGGACCCATCTCCCAGGCTGCTGGGGCAAAGCAGCCAGGCGAGTGTCTGATCCAAGTTCACCCCAATTCCAAGGCACGGCCGTTCCCGCACGAATCTGACACGTCACTCACCAGCTCTGATTGAAAGGTGACAGTCTTGGCTGGCAGTGGGGCACACAAAGCCCCCCATTTGTACTGGCTCTACTGTCCCTCTTCTATAAACTCCTAAAAAATCCATTACAATGGAAATTCTGAAGGTATAAGCACTAAGGTCCACGTCTCACCAGTTACTATGGAGCCACACTTCCTGATACCCATCCAACCCGCAATTCTACCCATGCAAAGGTAAGAAATACTATTTTACAACTATTTCATGCATGTATAAACACCAACACAGCTCTCTGTAGCCTGTGAATTCTACGGGTCTGCTGAGAAGCCTGCAGGTTGCAACTGCACTCAGGGTTCACCTCTTACAAATTCCCGAAGCATCAACTGCAAGGCTGCTTAAGATCTCACCGATCAGAGCTAGCAAATTCGTCAGCAGGGGTGTAGCTGTGTCCAAATTGGGCAGAAGAACAAAGCCAGTAAGTGCCATGCCGGTAAAGAGCAGTCAATCATAATTTGACAGAAATACATAGGACAATTATTTCCAAACACGATTGCATTTACACAGGTCAGCCCTTAATTACAACAAGCTGACAAAACCAGGATTGTAGACTCGTGAGTACAGGCAGGCCTGGCTGGAAGGAACCACGTGCAAAGCGGATGCTGAACCAGTGCAGTTCACAGGCTGGTCTATTCAGCAACCCCAAAACAACTGCTTTATGCTC
This sequence comes from Clamator glandarius, assembly GCA_033459285.1. Lineage (NCBI taxonomy): Eukaryota > Metazoa > Chordata > Aves > Cuculiformes > Cuculidae > Clamator > Clamator glandarius. The sequence continues at coordinate 1,989,737 of JAUNZM010000292.1, forward strand.
AGTTAAGACTCATTGTGCTAGAAACGGTTAACGCCAAGGTGTGGGAATGGAAATGGCATCGTGCATTTGACTTTGCCCTCAGTCAGCGCTGTAGCTGTCACATTCCCTCCACACTGCGACCTGAAGCACCACCTCCCCTGCCAGGTGCTCTGCCAAAACCAGGCACTTATTGGATGCTTTTCTTTCAGGTGAAGTGGGATTCTCTTTCCATCAGTCCACAAAGTTTTGCTGAGAGCGTAGCATTACAACAAAGACACTGCAGAAAGCACTTTACGTAGGAAGCTCCCAAACATCTCGTACGCAGGAAATCCTTCATGCCATCAGTACCGCTAGTCACATTGGAAGCCACAGCCAGGTAATCAAAACAACTTTACTGCAAGAAGAAGTTTCAAGCCCCTTTTGACTATATATTTAATGCAACCAAATTCTGTTATTTTTCATAGATTACCTTTTTGGATGTTCTTCTCTGCGGTACGTGTCCTCAGAGAACTTGCTATGGAGTTTTGGAAGAATTCAGCTTCGTGCAAAACATTTACTCAGCAGGCTATGTAACGCATCAATCAAATTCAACCTTTTATTCCTTTCTTACCTGGCTGTTAACGTCAGCTGCGTGCTGTAACAGTACTGAAACCAGCTCCTTGTGTCCTCTGTCGCATGCCCAGTGGAGCAGAGCCCGGCCCTGCAACATCCAGGAGAAAATTAACCAAGCCAGCCAAAAAAAGGCACAAATAATCACAGTCTTGCTATGAAGCAGTGAATATCAATAACAAAATCAACACACTTTAAAAGAAATCTACACTTAGTATGTAACATACCATTTCTTCTGATTTGGACTTACAGAATAATGCTAGAAATGTTAAAAGCGACACACAGTTCAAGTTTTCATTAACTCAGCACCAAACCCACAAGCCAGCAAAAATACAGAGGAGAAAAAGCAGCAAAGTGTGGAAAACAGGGGTCAAAATATGATTTGTTTTCCTCTACAGATTTGAGATTGACACCTCTGACTTTTCTGCGAGCAAGGACTTAAAGAGTAAGGGTAAGATTTTCAGTGCTGCTCAAGTCACTCGAATGCCAAGTCCTCAGAAGCTCATTCCTCTGGTGGGTCCGAAACAACCCACGGGCCCTGCCTCTGCCGCAACAGAAAATTAAAACTAGTTTTCTGGGCAGGCATCATCCACCACTGTACCCCTCTCAGGTCTGCAACACGGAAGATTTTATGTATTGGCAGTCCTAAGAGAAACACAGCTCCAAGTAGTTTGAGACAGAAGGTTTTCTTCTTTGTTTACACTTTGTAAAGTAGACTTACTGTTAGCATCGGTCTCTCCTGACTTAGGACACAGCGTGTGGCTCACCTGCAGGGGATTCCTTGGAAATCACCCTGCAGATAACCAAGAGATCAGCCTCCAAGTCGTGATGCCATCAGAATGACCAGTGTTTTCTAGTGTGCTACAAACAGCCACAGCCCTTCACAGATTAAATCAGTTAAATTAGCCCATGCCTGGTTATAAATCTCTCAACAGAGCAGTGGGGAACAAGGTGAGCAACTCATTTATCTGCTAATGGGAACTGTGAGCCAAATTTCTCGGCCGTGGTGCCAGAACAGCAGAAGACACCTGCAACCGAAGCTCATGCTGCTTCTGCTGGGTGGTTTTGGGCAGGGTAGCAAAGGCAGGACATGATTTTGACTAAGGAAATGCAATCTCAGACACTGGGCATTAAGCTTTTTAACACACTTTTCGACCCAGCAAGTAATTAATTTTTGTAACACATAATTTTACTGTTAGAGTGATTAACCTTGAACTGGAATGAATTTTCTAACAATGACTTTCTATGGAAGCACTGACATCCACAGGCCATTTAACGATTAATATTCTTGTATTCAAACCCACTATCAAAGTACAAAAGGGGGAAATAGTACAATTTAAAACAACTGGTGAACATGGAAAGATCTTCAATTCACGTTTAGCATCCTTAACTCATCTCCAGATTGGTAATGACTTAAGACCTAGGATTTCAGTTGGAGAAATAATACCAGCTTTTTTTTTTGTGCCACAGATGTTTATTTCAAAAGAAGGCAGCACTATCTGCAATATCCAGAGTAGCAATAAATACTTCAACAGGTTTCTTTATATATAGGTGTAGGAGAATACTATTGTAATTACACAAGTGTAATTATTGTGCAATTACATGACAAAATAAAGGCATTTCTATTCTTTATATCAAAATGCATGTTATAGATGAGTGGCTATAATATGCTGGTTTGCATTTGGCTCTGGGCAAGCCGAATCTCATTTTATTGGTGCTGAACTTGGCTGAAAGCAATGAAGGAAACGCAGCAATTCAGGAGAGACAGCGCTGCCCATTCCGTCGGGTCGGGGCTACTGCAGCACGGAGCACGTGTTCCCTTCCCGTGGCCCTGCAAGGCTGGTTCTGCTGCAATTGGTACCTCTGGAACGTGACAAAAAACTGAAGCCTGATCATCTACAGTCATTAAAAACTGCCTTGTGCTATTTGCAGGAATATGGATTTCAAGTCTTGGGCCAATTCCACTCTGGGTAATTACACTCTGCTTACCTATATATTTTCTCTGCAATTCTAAATGGATACAATATTTTCCAATTAGTGCCTTAAATGGCTCTGCATTGTAATTGCGCACTATTAAAAAGCTACGCGTCCCACCCAAGTAATGCCTGCAGCCTTGCAGCATGCTACGCCCTCAACACGGGGTGTAAGGGACTCCAGAGACCTGGGCAAGAACGCAGCATTTCATGCGGAAGGAGAAGCACCTGCAGAAGAATCCCAACCGATTTATTAGATAACAAAAAGCATTGCTAAGAAACTTGTATTTAAATCAAAATATTATTCACTGCTTGCATAGTGTCAGGCAAATTAAAATGCTCAGGAGTTCTAGCTAACACATTCGGGCAGTTTTACAGCTGCAAAGTCCACATTTTTCCCATGTCTTTCTTAAAGCAAATCTTAGAGATGAGACAAACTTGTACTGAATGTAAAATCTGGCTCTTTGCTCTTTGAATAGCATGGATATCACCCATGCGCTGTGAGGAATTCTTTAGTCTGCACAGCTGGTGCTTTATATCAGAATATAACACAAATTTGTATATTTAAATAACAAGGCAGAAAGCTTAAGAGCCGCAGACTGAGCTTTCCCAAAACGCTTCCCATATGACTATTCCATAAAGCGGCAAGAGACCGAGAGCAATGCTGCTGTGGTTTAACCCCAGCTGGCAACTAAGCTCTAAGTGGCTGCTCGCTCCCTTCTCCTCCACCCCGGCAGGATGGGGAGGAGAAAGGGAAAAAAATAACACTCGTGGGTTGAGAGAATGACAGTTTGATAGGACAGTAAAGGAAAAGAATATTGTCATTATTAGCAACAATAATAATAGAATACACAGAATGAGTGATACATAATGCAACTGCTCACCACCTGAGCACCTAACGGATGCCCAGCCCATTCCTGAACAGCAATTCCAGCCCCCTGGGTAACTCTCCCAGTTCATATACTAAGCGTGACGTCTTATGGTAGGGAATATCCCTTTGGCCAGTCTGGGTCAGCTGTCCTGGCTCTGCTCCTTCCCAGCTTCTTGTGCGTCTCCTCACCAGGAGAGTGCGGGAAGCTGAAATTCCTCGACCTGGTTTAAGCACTACTTAACACCCCGACGTTTTAGTTGTTGCTATCAACACTATTCTCATACTAGCTAACAAGAAGAAAATTAACTCTATCCCAGTCAAAACCAGGACAAATAGGAATAATTTGATATAGGACAGCACTGCAGTAGCAAAGCCTTGACTGAATGCACTCAAACATCAAGGTATTCACTCCATGCACTTCAAACACACAACAGCCGTCGCAGAAGTTACGCAAGAGGATGCATTTTCCTCTGTCTTTGAAGTATTTAATAATAAAAGCATAAAAATAGCCCCAGTGCACTAACCCTTCCTCTTAAATCTTCCGTGCTTTGCTTGGATAACTGCTGCCAGCTTGGCTAGCTTCTGCAGCAGTTCCTCAAGCCAACGGCACATCAATTTTGCTCGGCTCCAAGTCACAGGGTGTTCACAAACAAAGCACAGGACAGGGATTTATCTCAGATATACCGAGCCTCAGCAGACAAATGGATAGGAATGATTTTCACATCAGTTAGGCAGTGCAGAGAAATAGGAGAACAAAGCCAAACGGAATGGATGTGCTACAATATTAAGCTATACTTCTAGGCATGAAATTCGCAGTTGTAATGCCTGTACACCAACAAGAGCCACTCTAACTTGTGGCAAGTGTCTTACTACCAGTAATTAAGAAGCAATATATATATATATAAAATGGCTGCATCCCCCCACAACAGCAAAAATAGGAAATGGGAGAACCGTGGTTGCAATTACAGAGGTAAACTTCAGACTTGATACGGCAGTCAATTACTTTCAGAGCTCTGAAGGGCTTGGGGATATTATACTGCTGGGAGTAAGCCTGCCCATCCCTGAGGATGCGATTCTTCTTCAAACCCATTTTTTCCCTCTGTCCTTTCCTTGGCAGGCTGGCATCACTTTGGCACTTGCTATCTCAAAAGCACGAGGATCAGGGACTAAGCAAGCATCAATTCAGCTGCCTTTCATTAACATTTTGGCAAGGGCTTAAATGCTGCCCACAGGTAACACATTTGTTTACTGGGATTTCTCCAACAAGTGAAAAAAAAAATCCTCTATCTACAACCTCCTTAACCCTTGGCACGAATGACAAAAGCAACTCATCTACACCTTTGAACCGTTCCTGGTTTGTTAAAAGTTTGAAGAAATACTATTCTCAAAAAGTCAGCGAGCAATTCATGCTACCAGAACGTGTCCGTGGTGCCTTCACAGCCACAGTCCATTTCTAATTGCATTAGTCCTGCTGACATACAGAAGAGAAACGGGTTGTTTTAGGCTGTGCTACTTCTTCTAAGTGAATGCAAGCTACTCTGTTGAACTCTGGGCAATTTAGATACAGTAAATGGAAGCTTGTACATGATTACTGTCATTAGATTCTTTGTTTAATTCTAAGCTGAAGTTTATTATATCCTCACTGTTAGCAGGTACGCTGGCTTGAACGCTGTATATTTCTATTCATCTAAGGGAAGAGACAACTTACGCTTCCACAGCTGCCAAGCGCACCCATCTAAACCAGCTTCTGAAACCCTTTCTGAAATCCTTTTTCTCCGAATAAGTTGGCTTGTCCCCATTTTACCTTTTAATTCTTGATTTCTTTTCTCTTTTTGCTACCTTATTTCAGGGTTGCACAAGATGAGGGGATACAATTAGATCCAGTACTAACACATCACATGGAAATACAATCTAATCGCTTCCCAACCTCAGTCAAGTCTTTATGGTACAAGGAGAAGCAGAGTCTTGTGCCTCTGGAGTTTAGCATGAGATTATTTGGTACTTCAGTAGATTTCATTCCATAACAAGTTAACTCTTTGTATGTATCCCTGCTGCCAATTTAAATTTATATGCATTTAAATCAAAGGACTGACAGTGTGAGTTATGTTCAGAGGGCTAGGGGAGGCATCTTATGGATATGGCAGGATGTATTTATACAGTAACATTAAAACAGTTAATAAAAAAGAGAAGATTATGCTTGCATACACTTCACTACCAAAGGTTTGATCTGGGTTATCTCCAGACTAAAATGGGTTCTTAAACTTCAATCAACCTGCACGATATTGGAAAATAAGCAACCCTCCAGACAGTGAAGAACACATTTGGATACTGAACAACATTGGTAACGGTTTCAGCTCCTTAATACAACATGAAATAAATATTTTTTTCACATTTTTCTTTTTGGGATTTTTTTGGACTGGTTAGAGTCAAGTGTAAGGAAGCCAGTACCTGTCAAAAACACCCTGGTGCTTACATTGCTGTTTGCAGGGGTAAACCAAAATTCTTTGGGCTGTGAGAATTTCACCTTTGGGGGAATTTTGCACCAGTGGGAATCTTTCCCTGAGTCCTTCACAGGCAGGCAGGATTGTCAGCTCTCATCTGTGCTGAAGCAATCCCATGCTCTGCAATAGTCATGTGCTAACACTCATTCGTTCTGAAATAAGTCTTCTCTTACATTAGAGACTCACGGATGATTCCCAAAGAGGTTGTCACCTGGCAGTTCTCAAATGTGGCCCTAAGCATAAAACAGTTCAGCCATCTTACCCCAAACAACATTTCTTCAGATAAAAACCAAACACATTTGTTGCTTGAACACAAAGGATGGTACCAGCTTCTGAATGCTGCCGAAAAAGAGCATCTTGCCAGTGGAAATGAAGCCTAACATGATGTTATTATACACTTATAGCAAATATGTGATCCTCAAAATGAGCTTTTATTAATGAAAGGACTCCAGCTGTGCTCTGTAGGCCAGCCCTGGACATTCCTTCCGTAACCTGTGATCGGCAGAATGGGTGACGGGGCTCAGCAATGGCTGTTGCAGTGCCTGTGTGGCACATGACAGTTTCAGTTCATTGAATTTATGATGTGTAATTCCAACCCCGATCGTGAACACCTTCCTTCCTCTCCTCTGAAAATTAATTCATATGAATTCCTGATTAATAATAAAAGGCCCTGCCATCAGCATTCAGAGCCCCAGCCGGGGCTGTCATGGCTCAGAGGGCAGAAATCTGCTTAGAGCTACAGGAGAACCCAACTGAATTTGTGGCGTCTCAGTCTATGAATGTGTAAGCACTTCATCTGTTCACCAAAACACAATGTGCTGGAAAGCAGCGGGCAAACGTAGCCGCCCATATGCTGGACCAGGAGCAGGGCTAGGTGGCAGTATGCGAGCACGGAAACCAAGGTGATAAAGCTGGTACTGCTACATTTCCTGAAGCATCAACGGGAAACTGCATCAGGCGAAAAGGATCCGCATCACTGTCGGCATCACCAAGAAAAGGATCAAGTCAATTCACAATCTTAGACACTTGCCTTTTTCTTGAGCCTTCTGGCAATGCCTGGATTATCCCCCTTTGGGAAATGGTGCTTTGAGTCTGATGAGCAAAGGAGACTGGATGATACCACTGTTTTTGTGAAGCTGGAAAGTCAGTGTCACTCATTTGCCCTTCACCTGGGAATGATGAAAAGCTGGTGGCATGGTAGAAACCCTACTTCACCCATAAACAGAGTTCATTGGTCAAAAAAGCCTCACTTCCTACTTCTGTTGGACCACATTTAGTGTATAAGATTGTGGGGTATTCAGAAGATGTTATGCCACAAGGAGTTGCTGGTGTTGCTGAAAATAACATAGAATGTAAGCTTCTGATACACTACGGCATCACGGTGAGTACATCCACGCTACCAGAAATCCAGTGTCAGGCTAGTCTCAAATAGATTATTCCTACCTCAATGACCAAGCATTTGTCCAGCTGTTGTAGTACCCTGTTATAACAAACCTAACCAGGGAGTGGCAGTGAATTAATACACCAAACAGTTAAAAGATTGATGGTCGTTATCTTTTTCCCCATACCTCCTCATCTGTGACATTCACATCCACTGTTTGTGACTGAATGGCTTTGGTTACATGGTCAATGTTGTTTTCTCTGCAGTAATCAAAAATGTTCTTGTCCTCTTCCCTAGTCAGGAAACAAAAGCAAAAAAAGCACCATGTTACTGCACAACGCAAAGGCCACAATACACATCGGATGTTTTAACTTTGCTACAGACATATCAAGAGGATTGCTGGACTGACACAGACACCTAGTACTGCACACGCAGAATAATGTGGTTTTTTTTCCAAAGTAAGAGACAGAAGACCTTGCTTCCTAGAATACAAAGGTTGTTTTTAACAATATTACACCAGGGCAAAAGTCAGCTTACTCCTGGGACCTGGCATGGGAAGTCTACACGGTAAGACAGCAAGACCCATCTTCAGGTCCTGGTATAAATCACTGCAATTTCACAGAAGATAAAAGGCTAAAGCTGCTCTTCTCCCAGCTACACACTTGTAACGGCTCCTCTGGGTCAGACCGAAGGCTCTTTAGATGCCATCTGTCTCAGACAGTGGCCACTAAAGGTGGCTTGGGGAAAAGCGCAGAAGAAATAAGACACATGCAAAGTAATCTGTTCCCAGTTAGATTCCCCCAGCTTCAGAAGCTCAGTGGCTTAAGGATTTCAGTAGCTAGAGACTGCAACAAGAGGAGTGTATTTATTAGTCTTTTCCAGGGCTTTTTTCCACTCTGTCCTGCCCTTTAACCCATTCATACTCTTGGTCTCTCTAAAGGACAAGATCTACAACTTCGTACTCCATGTGAGAAGGGGTCAGCAGTGGGCAAGTACTTTGTTTGGTGGCTTTAAAAGAGGCACTTGACATGACTGGGCGCTCTTTGGTAAGTAACAGTTCAGGGATTTGTGAAATCTTTGGTGTTTATCTTGGAACCTGCTCACGGGGTTTGGTTGGTTTTATTTCTATATGTACCAGCCTGCAAGTGACCCCATCACACTCCTTTTGGTATTGATGTGTTATGACAACACTTGAACATGATCTCAGCAGAGGGACCAGCGTGTGTCTGGTCTCACAGGTACTTGAGTTACACCCACAGCTTCTTCTAGAGCTAAAAGCAGTACCCTGGCTTCATACACCTTAAAGTTCTGTTCTTATCCCCAAAGAGAACCTCTAATGAAGACATTCCACAGATTCTTAAAACATGACAAAAGAGCTTTGTATGAGTGACTGGAGCTACAGAGCTGAATTTAAAAAAAGCAAATGCTAGGAATCTGTAGCAAAGACATGGAGTGGAACAAAGACATTTTCATCAGTCTGTATAAATCTCCACCCATGTATACAAGGACGGGAAGTTACTGACACCAGTATTGGTAAGAAAGCGCAACCCTCCTACCGTCCATGCTGGTATGGCCATGGAAAGTTATTTATTCCAATACAGATGATTTTCCTATGGAATGAAGGCTATGCCATACTAACACGAGGCACATTCACAAGAATAACTTTAGGTATAGATCATAGAATGGTTTGGGTTGGAAGGGACCTTAAAGCCCATCCAATTCCACTCCCCTGCCTTGGGCAGCAACACCTCCCACTGCTCAGGTTGCTCCAAGCCAAATCCAACCTGGCCTTGAAAACCTCCAGGGATGGGGTGTGCTCAACACTGATACAACTGTGTTCCTTTTAAGAAGTAAAGAAAACAGGTCACTGGTTTTCCAGAAGTAAACCAGAAGCCCACATGCTACCCTGTCTTTCTAGTTTCCAGATGAAATCTACGGCTCACGTGCACCACATCTGTGTTACTATGGGATGTTGTGGCTTCACAAGAGTTAAACACAATGTTTGTTGCCTTTTTTGATATCCCCAGTTTTCCATCACCTCAATTTAAGATAGTCTGGATGCTGAAGCACAAGTCATACTTGACAGCCTCAAAGGAAATGGTCTTGAACCTTGCAAGCTGGCAAACATCAGAGCAAAGAAAAGTAAAATCCAAATGTTATTTGCATTTGAGCAACAGGTTACAATCAAAAAGTGATGCTCTTTGACCCCTAGTCCCACCAACAACGAAAATACCAACGTCACCAAGACCATGTCCCCTGCTGCCATCAGGGCAGAGCTCCATGACATAACTTTGCCTTCCAGTTTTATTATTACACAACTGGCTTACGAAGCTACACTCTACTCTTCAGACCTCAAGCACCTGTATCCACCCTCAGTGCAGTAAAAGGTGGGGAAAAGTGCTGACATTCAGCATCCTGCAGTAGAAGTGCTACTTTCAACAAAGAAGTCACCTCCACTGACCTCTCTCTCTGCTTGCTCCTTTTGTAGCACTGTTTTCCTATACATCACCACTATTATTTGCACAAAAGCAGACCTTCCTCATAGCTGACCAGCACCATCCTGGCAAAGAGCTGGATGCTGCACAAGATTTCAGGCTCCATGTGTAGGCCAAGGGACATAATAGAAGTTTTCCAATTCCTTAACCAGTCTCTCAGGAACTCATTCGAGGAGGTCTCACCTGTACACCAGACAAGCTTCTGGGAAACAGGTCACTGCATGCTTTAGATGCAATTACTTTGAAATCTAGGGAAAGAAGAAACTCGTGGCAAGATGAGAGAAGGCAAAAAGCTTATATTGCTCGAGATGGAGCCTGACAGATCCATGATGGAGGTTATGAGACATTCCTGCCCCCACCAACAAAGGCTGATGTGATGTACTGGGAAGTCCCTCTAGATCTACCTTGTCAGTCCAAACTCTTCATAGAATCATAGAATCACCAGATTGGAAGAGACCCACCAGATCATCGAGTCCAACCATTCCCATCAAACACTAAACCATGTCCCTCAGCACCTCGTCCACCCGTCCCTTAAACATCTCCAGGGAAGGTGACTCAACCCCCTCCCTGGGCAGCCTCTGCCAGGGACCAATCACCCTTTCTGTGAAAATTATTTTCCTAGTGTCCAGCCTGAACCTCCCCTGGCAGAGCTTGAGGCCATTCCCTCTTGTCCTGTCCCCTGTCCCTTGGGAGAAGAGCCCAGCTCCCTCCTCTCCACAACCTCCTTTCAGGTAGTTGTAGAGAGCAATGAGGTCTCCCCTCAGCCTCCTCTTCTCCAGGATAAACACCCCCAGCTCACTCACTTCAACACACCCTTGGCTGCTGAAAGCTGCTATTCAAAGGACAGTACAGCAACTTGATTCCAGCAGCATTTCCCCCACTGCACAGCCACGCATGCTTCACTTATTACAGGTTACTTTTTTTCTGTAGCACCCAGTCCTTGCTAAGGAAGTCCACAACCTGCCTCAGTTACTCCTGGATAGTTTTCTGTGTCCCAACCATGAGCTCCAGCTGTGCCCTCTGTCCCTCGCAGCGATAGCACCCAGTCAGCTTGTACGCTGGCATTTCCCCATCGCCCTGCCAGACCTTGCTTGGCAGCACCAGAGGCACCAGGACATACTCAGCATCGATAAAGCAACCGACTTTGCTCCACGGGGAGCGCGCTGCAGGCTCTGCACCAGTGGAGAGACGTACTGAGGCCAAGCAGCCAGGACTTCTGCGGTCTTTTCCCAAGGATATTACTGTCTGTAAGGGGGAAATGACCTGACACAGCTATTTGGATATGATTTAATTTTTCTGGAATAACCACTGCTGAAAAATATATCCTCCTTCCAAAAAACCACTTTTCTTTCAGAAGTCTCCGCGCGCAATGGATTTAATCCAGAACAGCAATTTCCCCACCTGAAGATAAGGTTTGGGGAAATTTTGTCTTTCTACTCTGCATTTATTCCTCAAGCTTTAAACCATTCCTCTGCTCCTGATGTCCCCTTTAAAAAACATTTACTCATATTATCTCCAACTTTCCCACAAATATTAACAAAGAGAAACGAGCCCTTTCCTGAAAAGATTCGAGGGAAGTGCACACAGTCGTAATGAAGACATATCACCTGCAAACAAAACAGTCACGTAAGGCTTCACTCCAGACATTTAAAACTATTTGATGTAGATGTGTGCTAAAACCAGGAAGGCAAACTGAGAAAAGAGCTCAGAGGAGTTAAAACCAGATTTTTGGAGGGACCAATACTAGGGAAAAAAATTCCACTTGAATGGAATAAAGACAAGTTGCTGTTATTTGCTGACTTTTCCAAACCATGCAGATCAAATAAGAAACACAGCTTGAAAATCTTGCAGCTGAGGGTTTATTTCATATGCATGTGTACATAGGGAAAATCCCTCCACTGTAGCAGCTAGAAAAAAACCAAAAAGTATGCAGTATTTTTATCGGGTTGGTTCCTAGCAGGAATTTGCACTTCTGTAAGAGTCAGCAGCAAGGCCCAGAAACTCGCAGAAACAGTCTAAAAGCAGACAGAAGCACATCAGAAACACAAAATGAGTGCACTGCAAATACATTGCTCAGATGATGCTGGAGCAGAGGGGAACCCATAGCATTTTTGTTATTTAAGATAAAATAGAGCATTCAAGACACCATCAGAAGGCACAGACTGTGAAACTCAACCTCATGGAGATGTGTACGCTTATTAAAAACCTATGGCTAAAAGGAAGTTTCGGATGCAATTCTGCTTCTGTGTCAGATTCTGTGGTAAACAAGTACTGGCCCTTCTTGTTGAGCTAAAAAGTAGTTTTTAAGTCAGTAGATGCAGTGAACATCTTTACATCTGTTTCCTGAGGATGGCCAGAAGGGTCCCTCTACTCCTTTGCTGACAAACGTTCAGCTCCCGAAGCTGCTTTCTTCTGCTTTCCCGCATTCCCAGTAGGAATCATAGAATCACCAGGTTGGAAGAGACCCACCGGATCATCGAGTCCAACCATTCTTATCAAACACTAAACCATGTGCCTCAGCAACTCGTCCACCCGCACCTTAAACACCTCCAGGGAAGGCGAGTCAACCACCTGCCTGGGCAGCCTGTTCCATTGCCTAATGACCCTTTCCATGAAGAATTTTTTCCTGACATTGAGCCTGAATCTCCCCTGGTGGAGCTTGAGGCCATTCCCTCTTGTCCTGTCCCCTAAATGATCAATCTTGAGCTGAAGCGTATCTGTTTCCTGCAGGTAACATATGGGCAGCTTTTTCTATCCTTGAATAAACGGATGTGGAAGGACTTAAGCCAAGCCCTCTCTTCGCGGGCTTGGAAGGCTTCTCAAGCCTTCTTCGTAAGCTGTCCGAAACACATGTTGAGCCAACAGGTTTTAAACAGCTCATGGAAAAGATCTGCCACTGGTTAATCAGCCTTCATTTCTTACCTGGAGTGCTGTAAACCTATTTGCTTCCTAAAGAGCCACTGAGACTGGCATGGAAAAGGGCAGAGAAGTTGAGATATTCTACCCTCGTGCAGAGAGCACTGTCCAGGTTTGCCCCGGCCCCTTCTTCCCACCTCACAGGTTACCTCCAGCACAAAGCTCTGGGCAGAGGGCTGCGATCGGGTGCTGCCACTTGAGGTGTCTTCTCCCTTTTTCCTAGGGCTGCTCCAAGCCATGTCCCAGGGGCCCTGCTGCAGAGCAGCCCCGGGTGCCTCTAACAGGTGGCTTTGCCAGTCTGCTTGGCACGGCGCTGCCGAGCGAGCAGGAGCAGGCGGCACGCGGGGAGCCAAGAAAGACTCACAACACTCGCAATACTTACTGTTTATGTTGAGGCCCTCAGCCCCCAAGGGACCCATTTTCACATAATCTATAATTATCTCTTTGCTTTAATCGCTTCGTCACTTCTGAGGCTCTCCTGGGCACAGGAAGAGGAAAAGCTCATTAACTGAACCTTTTCTCCTCTCTCCAGCCACCCATAGCTTTTAATTGCTTGGTGTTGTTATTATCTATGAGTGCAACTGGGATCATTTTCATAAGAAAGCGTGGTGGGAGGGAGGAAGGCAGGAGCAGGTCCCTGAGGTATGCACCAAAGACAAACCTTTGCTTTCTCAATTATTTATGCCAGCTGAGGTTTTACAAGCTGAATAAATCCATAACTCAAGTTTATTTTGAGCCGGCAGGCTGTCCCGGGGGAAGTGTTGCCCACTTGCCGGCGCACTCGCGTGCCGCCCTCCGAGAGCTCCCAGGACATAGCGAGACATGTGTCATCCAATTCCCCACCCGTCGCCACGCCGCCGCACGCACTTTGGGAGATTAGCAGCAGCACCGGAGGGGAGGTGGCCCCAAAAACCCAAATAGGAGCCGTCACCGAAGGATGTGCTCTCCTGCAGGCTTGGGCCAAGATGCACTTTTGCACAACAAAGCAAAGCCCCAGGGGTCACCCCTCCAGGGGATAATAAAAGGGGGAGAAGCAATAAACTTGGCAATCATCTTGAAGTCAGGGACTTGTCCGCTAACCATCACCACAAGAGTATCCATTTCTGAACAACACAGAACTGGAAAATTCCCAGGCCCCAGCTGCCTGGACTCGCAGGTGTTTTGTTTGAGATGCACCACGGCTGAGTACACCACAGGCTGCTTGGGCTCTGCACAACCAGGAAAGCTCTTCTGCAGGGACTGCCCAGCCCAGCATTTGTGTGAGCAACAGACATCTGTGGCCCAGCCACCCGAACGCACACACAATACCAGCACGAGCCTGTAATTCCCAACAAAGCAACTATGCCGCCTCTCGCCTCTCTCCAGCTTTGCTCTCATTTCCAGTGCTGCTGCTTCCAAAAGGAAGGAGAGAACAAACCCTCAACCACGCTCCGGAGTGCCGGACTTGTCTCAAAAGCCGTCATCGCTCCAAAGAGGCATCCTTGCAATGGATACTGGAAGCAGCTCTTTAAAATTCAGCAGCCTTTGTGCCTGACCACACGCAGCGACCTCTGGTATTTTCTGCCAAAACAGTTCATTCGTCTCACACAACAACTAATCAATTCACGAGGCCATCCATCACAGGGACTCGCGCGAGCCGGCCCAGCAGCGGGGCCAGATGGCGCCTGCGTTAGTGGGATTAATATAATTCTGATAGATTACACGGCATCAGGAGGGCTCCCAAATATGAGGGGTTCCTGCTCTGCACCTCAGTCCTAAATGGATGGAGCAGGATTGTTCCCAAACGTAAAGGGTGGAAGTTTCTACCAGCACAGGGCTTCTTTGGCTTCCCTTGGGATGGCAGAAGCGTAAAGCATAGCTCAGGACAGCGGATGTCATTCCCATCCCAGCATGTCTGGCTGCATGGAAGCAGCCCACGGTCGAGTGCAGGAGGGCTTCTCCAGAAGAAGGGGAAAGGGACACGGACATTCGGCAACATTATTCCACATTCTTCACCTGCCAAGTCAATGCTTTCGGCTGCTGAAGCACTTACGCAATGCAACTCCCTCGCCCCTGCCTGAAAAGAATACTGAAAAATAACTGAAGTTGAATTTCCAGTGCTACGGTATTTTTGGCATCTCCCTCAGTTTGTGTCTTTGATTAGATTTATACTGGTGACACATCAGTCAACCTCATCTCACTGCTCATTTCCCAGGTTTGTGAAACTGTAATTATAGCTATTTGATCATGAAAGAGCTCAATTGCTGCTGCCTTTGTTCTGGTAATAAGACCAGAAAAGAGACATAAAGCTTTATGTAGCAGTAAAAAACCTCACTGCTATACCAAGCCTGAAATCGCAGATCATTCCTAAATTCTTCCTTCCAGGGGAATCTCCAAGTCCCAGCACCAGTCAGCACGCGTTATTTCTTTGTAATGTCCAAAGTGAGACAAGTGATTCACAGAAAAACACAGAGGCAGAGCTCTACGCTAATACATTCTCCGACCGCTCCCCATTAGTCACCAGGGGTGCTTGAGCTCTTTATTGCCAGGGTTTATTAATGACTCCTAATTGATGATCAGTGCCCAGCACCCCAAAGTAAATAACTGCTACGCCTCATTAACTCAAGAGACCGTCTCCTGATTTGAGGATTGATCTACGAACACACAAATTGCACTGATTTAACTGAATCTCTTTCTAAATTGATTTAATTAGATCAGTATAACCCGTTTCTATGGATGCTCTTGAATTTATATGGAATCAGTGCAACGTACTTCTGTGAGCCAGACTGACCATTTTCTATCTTGTTCCCAAAGCAGAAACATTTGAGATAATTAGTGATAAGGCAAAATCATCCCTGGCACCATCCCAGTTCCTCCTGCTTCTGTTCCACTTGACTTTAGGGCAGGGTATGATAACTCCATGTTGTCCAACATTTACAATTTGCACCCTGAAACCGAAGCATTTCATTCCACAAAGAGAATATAAGCATTAATTATACATAATTTTAGACACAGTTTGAAAGCAAAGGCATTGCTGCTCTGGTTGGGAACTTACTGTGGATGGTAAAGTAGCAGTTTACACTAATTAAAACAATCTCTCTCATCTTCCTATTAAATAGCAGTGGCTTGGAGGATCATTTAATAAACTGTTTAAAAGCTTCTGGTAAGAATAAAATAAGTGAACGCGTTTAGGTAAACCTTCAAAACTCTGCACTTGCATTCTTATCTGACTCCTGGTGCGAGGCGAGGCTGTGATGATGCCAGGCTCCAGATAAATTAGGCAGCCTTTTCCTTCCTTTGCATCAGCAGAATCCTAAAGGGCATAAGATAGGCTGTACTGGCAGAGTAACGCCTGCTGAGAAACTGCTTTCAGCAGCCTGTCAGAACCCAGGGCTGATGTGGGCTTGAGTTTTAGATTTTTTAGTACACAAAAAAGTTTACTTGGCTTATTCCAGGCTTCCTTAACATGATCCTGTAACTAGAAAATATTTATCCTATCAACAGCCCAGGGAAACAGAGACTAAAGTGGTTTGATTTATATTCCAGTATTTGCAGGCTCGTTGTAAAGTTTCAGTAGGCCCATCGTAGCAAACCGACTCGATAAAACAGTCGGCATTGAAGTTTCTTCTCTCAGATCTTCGGTTTTGAGGTAGCATGTGTGGAAAAGAAAGGAAGATTGGTGAGATGGACCAAAAATACAGTTAAGTGACTTGCAGCTGGGGTGTAGAAAAGCACATGGATTATACTAACTGTCTAGTATATATAGAGAGAGTATATATAGTATATATACATATAGTATATATACTAGCCTTGTGTATTGGACAAGTAGAGCTTCTATGTTTAGATGACACAGGCCTGTGATAGACTTAGAGGCACCCTGTTGAACACACTTGAGATTGCTTCCCTGCTGTGGGAAAGATCAAAGCACAGTGGGAAACTACGCCTGTGTGAATCCTTGAAATACCAGTGAAAGCAGCAGGACGGGTGATCCTCGAACAAAGATTGAGCTCCGTGGTGCCTGCACCCCTGCTTGTGTGCCTCGGCCCAGGTGCTGCTCCAGGGATCCTCCAGTTGGTAAGGTAACAAAAATAAATTTACTCTTTGTATTTCCTCTAGGGTTTTGTGGTTGTTCCTGCTCACAAATACACATACACGCTGAGCTTTGAGGATGGGACTCGCCTCTAACTATCAATGTGTTTAAGTCTGTCCTGGCTCAAGCTATTAAGTTTTCTTTCCCCTTAAACATTTTTATATTCTTCCTCTACATAAAAGTGCTTTATTTTTTTTAAGACTACCCTATATTTACAGATGCACTGAAGCACTACTGAAGGCTAACCTTACATGGCTGTAAGTAACCACCCACAGCCTCAAGACAGTCACCCTTGTCAGGTGAGTGGCAATTCTACGAATTCCTTCCATGCTCTGGATAAACTTGGCTGCCAAACTGAATGGCTAGAGCCATCCGCCTTTGGCTCACCTGCTCACAGATTTGGTACCAGTGCAATTTTGCTCTTAAGGGCTATGCTTTTACTAAATGGAAGGGAGAAGATTTACATTAGGAAGAAATTCTTCATGATGAGGGTGAGGAGGCATTGGCACAGGTTGCCCAGAGGAGTGGTGGCTGCCCCATCCCTGGAGGGGTTCAAGGCCAGGTTGGATGGGGCTGGGAGCAACCCAAGGTGTCTCTGCCCATGGCAGGGGGTTGGAACTGGATGGGCTTTAACGTCCCTTCCAACCCAAACCATTCCATGCTTCTATTATAAATATCACCATTTGAGATGTGTTTATACTTGCACACGTTCTCTGTTACAGTAGGAAAATGAACAGCAGACAAATCCCATAATAACAGGCGACTGCACGAAGAAAGCTGAAGCTGTACAACCTGCCTGTGGGTGAGACAATGACGATGCTTGCTCACTTCCTACCTTGCAACTCAAGACACTGATGCCTGTGAGCCAAGCTGTGCTAACGGACCACATGAGGTTCCATCCTGCCAGCAGTCACTGAACCCGCTCTCAGCAGATCCCCCTGTTCCAGCGGCGTCAGAGACGCCGACAGCCTCGTTTTGTAAGGACAACGGCGACGCTGTACCGACCATACAGCACACGCGTTCCTCATGGCATGTTTGGAAAAAATGTATTCAAACTGCACTCATACTCAAGTCCTGCACAAGAATCATAGAACAACCAGGTTGGAAGAGACCCACAGGATCATCGAGTCCAACCATTCCTATCAAACACTAAACCATGTCCCTCAGCACCTTGTCCACTCGTGCCTTAAATCCCTCCGGGGAAGGTGACTCAACCCCCTCCCTGGGCAGCCTCTGCCAGGGACCAATCACCCTTTCTGTGAAAATTTTTTTCCTAATGTCCAGCCTAAACCTCCCCTGGTGGAGCTTGAGGCCATTCCCTCTCATCCTGTCCCCTGTCACTGGGGAGAAGAGGTCAGAACTGGGCAGCACTGATATGTTCTGCTCCCAAAAGAAGAGACCAAACAGGATTTAAGCCACAAGGTCAAGCTATGAGATTAAGGATGCTGGTTGAGACAAACATTGACAGCAGGGATGAAAAAGGAGCTTGTGCCTAGCTATTCCTCAAAGAGTATGTTAAAGCAGAGCCAAACCTGACCACCTCTGCGGTCAAAACCCAAGAGCAAGTTAAAGAGATGTGTTGGCTCTCGGTGCGAGGCAGAGACGACCACTCTTGGCCAACTGTTCCATCTTGCTACAAAGCCGACGGCAACACCAACAGAAGTGCTCGCAGTACAGCGGAACACCAACCTGCCACCCTGTCTGCATACACAGAAAAGCTATATCAATTTCTTTTCCTTGCAAAGGGTTTGGAGCCACCTGCTCAAGATTTATTTTTCACTGGTGTGCGACAACAAGTCTGTGTTAGAGTTTTAACACCTCGAGAAAGTTCTCAGCAAGCTCGGGAGGCTGTGTAGAGAAATCTGATTTTCCTTTTAATTTCCTGAGACTAAAATGATGCAAGACAGTCAATAAAACAAATGGGATCACATACACATAAATAGGTGACTGCAACATGACAGCAAACACTGCTCAAAAATTTAGTCTTCCCTGACTGTTCATTTTAACTAAAAATACGATGCCGTATTCTGAAAGATCCTCCAGGCAATCACTTAGGTATTGGAGTTAATATTATACCCATGATTAGTAGTCTGGAACAGTAGAAAACCAACCAAACAAAAACACCCAGCTGTCCTTATCCAGTAGCTAATGTCACTTACTGCTTGCACTTTGACAGTTTTTAAATAGCAGCCATTCTAGTCCAGTAAATGCGCTCCTGCCATGCTGGCTGCAGCAGCTAGAAAAAATTAATTTGATATAAGGTACAAACTCTCCCTGAAGGCAAACACTGTCCAACGTTAAAACCTTCACTGAACGATCCTTAATGAATGTATTGGTAAAGAAATAACTATTTGAAAGAGGTAGTGTCTGAATAGCTTTCTATTAAAAATTTCCAATATCACTTTTTTTTAGCCATATAACTGAAAAATGGGAAGCCTTGCCCTTCCCCCACATCTCGCGCTAGGGAAAGGTTACTACCTGGCAATGATACAGGCAGTTATTGATTTAAATGATTATGGACCTGAAAAGTTCTTTCCTGTCATTTATTATCCTGTTGTAGTTGCCACCACACTTGTGCAATATTAAAAAAAAAAAAGCTTACCAAAATGGCATTAGAAAAATGCTGGTTTTAACTGAAGCCCGGTACAGATAATCACCTGATTGTTTCTTCTTGGTATAATGAGCTGACAACTGGGCCTCCAAATGTAGTTTTGCTTTCCTTTCCCCTCTTCTCTGTCACCTGAAAGAAAAAGAAAGATTGGTCCAGCATCCTGGCTCCCAACCTGTTCCAGCCTGTCCCATCCCTCTGCCCTTTGCCTGCCCCAGAGATGGGATCAGCCCTCTGGAAGCTTCATCTTCTGGGCAGAGGGTACTCCACGACCTTACTCCACCCAGATCTGGTGCCTGGATCTCTCAGCAAACCAGACCAATGCTCCTCTGAAGGTGGCCCAGGAGGGTCACCCAAAAGGTAGGCTTGGCAGCCTTGCCGTTCAGCTCACGAGCCAAAGGCACTCCTGGCCCCGGCCCCTCAGGACCCAAAAGCCGAGCCTCTGCGAGGCATCATATTACGTTAGATTGCAAAGCTTGCCTTTATAAATCTATTTAATATAGATTTAAAATTAAATTTTATAATGGGCAGCATTTCCAAATGATTTACTCCCAGGAACTCTAGGATTCTGAATGATTCCCACCATAATAGAAAAGAACAATTAGAATAATGATTGATCGATACGGAGCTTCAGCCCTACCTTTTCAAAAAGCCCTCCCGCAGCTCGGGACCTTCAATTGCCTGACGTGACATTGATGCCAGACGGTCAGGAAGGGCTGCGTGCCCGACTCTCTCAGGGGAGCAGGGCCCCAGAAACCCCAACTCTTCCAGGGCACCTGGTCCCTCACTCTTCAGGTAAGCCGTCAAAACTGGCTTGTGATTCACAGCAGCAATTCCTTAGAAAATCAGCCCATTAATTGCAACGTCAGCGGGCAGTTCTGTGGCTTTCTGGGATGACAGACTATCACACTCAGGGTGAATAAAATCAGAAGCAAAGGGCAAACTGTCCCAGCCTCCAGCAGGCTCTCAGTAGATGCAATACATTGCTGATTACACCAAAAAGCACTGCTGCCTCATCAGAATTCTACCTAGAAATACCTTCATTTTAAACAAAACACCCTTACATTTGTTTTAATTCTTGCTCCTTAGATTGCTTTTGTTTTATAACAATTTACTGTTTCCATAATACATCTACTTTTACATTCTGCACAGTTTGAGCCAACCAGTTTCACCGTTCAGCTCATCTCAACCAGACCAAACCTGTAATATTTGGGTTTGCAGATATCACAGACCTACTTCTTTATAAGAAAAAATGGAAAGGAAATTGGCTTTGAAAACTAATCTATGCCAAGCAGGCTTTCTCTAATTCAGATCAAAAAATGACCCAAAGTTCTCCCTTCCTGAAGGGAAAGGGCTTCAGAGTCTTTACAGTGTGATGCCTCTCTTAAAAAGTTATTTAGCAGAAAATCTTGCTGTCTATCAATTATTTCCACACTGCTTATAAAGAAAATTAATTTCTGATCATCTGCTAGTAAATGCAACAGTTACTTCTATCATACGAAGCTACGCTCACAACCAGTCTGTTTTCTTTAATGTTAGGAAGAAATGTTTTGCTGTGAGGGTGAGGAGGTCCTGGCCCAGGTTGCCCAGGGAAGCTGCAGCTCCCCCATCCCTGGAGGGGTTCCAGGCCAGGTTGGATGGGGCTTGGAGTCCCTGATCCAGTGGGAGGTGTCCCTGCCCATGGCAGGGATGGGACTGGATGGGCTTGGAGGTCCCTTCCAGTCCAAACCATTCTATGCTTCTATGATACTGAAGGGCAGTGATCATTCAACCAGTATTAGAAACCATAAAAAAAAAAAGTAAATCTGTTATTTCATCTCTTCCCACTACAGTTTTTGGTTGGTGCTTTTTTTTTTTTTCGAAGTCAGAAACGACACCTGAGAAAACACATTTCATCTTTCTAGAGGCAGAAATTGTAAGAAAGGTTTCTTGGATTAAGTTCACCTTCTCTGCACAACCAATACATTTCTACCCAAGATTAATCATGTTGATTGAGTACACATAAGGTCATCAGGAAACCTACTGATAAAGGCTTTCCCAAAAATGCTCACACAAAAACTTCTCTGGCTCTTAATCCCTATACAGGTTACTTCGACCAAGTAGCTTTTATCTCATCGCCTTCACACAGAAACAGGTAATGCAGTATTCAATTTATGAACGTTGCACCAAGCTAACTTCATCATAGCCCTCAATATGTAGAACAAGGTTATGAAAAATGCTCAGGAAAAGCCTTGATTATCTTCTCAGGATTTAATGTATGCCTCTACTCTGCAGAGCCTTGAAAGGCAGCAGCGTGGCTCCACCATTCATCACCACGGGACTTTCCAAGGGGAATCTGTTCAGGCTACAGGGAATGCTTCTTCCCAAAGATGTTAACTCTGCCTCAATGCAGATACAAGCTGGTTTATTTCCAGCTGCCCTTGACAACTTGCCCATACCATCTGCCAGCTTCCAATACCGACACTGCCCAGCGTGCCAGGGACAGGCACAACGTACCAAACTGGGTTCTCAAAGAGGTGGGACAGAAGCAGCTGCTCCTTCCAAACTGCGTCACATCTACTGCACCAGCAGAAATCCGTGCTTTCATTTGTCGCTCATACTGGTTGAGGGGATCAGTAATGTGCATATGCACTTTCTTTCTTAAATCTTTTGACTTTTCTACACCAGAAAAGAGCTTTTAGGGCTGGGAAGATAAAGTGAATGCTATGTACACACAGATAACGACCAGCGAGTTTAAAGCCACATTACCTTGCAAACCACAATGAAATTAAAAACTGACACTGCAAATTTTCTCTCTTAAAAAAGGCACTAATAATTAACTATGTGGCTCTCAATTAAGCCATCTCAATTTCTTTCACTGCTGGCACCACTGTTGGAAAGCACTGCAGATACACATGTAACTAATGATAGTTAAGAAATAACACAATCCCAGGGTCCCATAATTTGCAACCTGGATCCGAGAGAGAGATGACAGCAGTATTATCTGCAGTCAGGGCGGTACAAGAGATGCTGCAGGGAAGGCAAAACAACTGTGGGCTCCATCAGCATGAGGGGGCTGCCCTCAAACTGCCAGTGAAAAACTGCAGGAATAAGGGGGAATTTGTGACAGCATGGGAAAAACCCTCAGAGGACTGCACTCAGTACCCAAGGCCGGGGGGGGGGACGTCAAAGATCTGGGAAGAGACCATAAAGAAGTGTGAAAGACACCTTACGAGGTACTGGAATTTCTTGAGTTTCCTCCCAGTTCTTGCCCATTGATTCTTTCTTGCTCACGTGCAATTTAGGCTGGTATTAGGCCACTATTACTCTTGACAGGTAACTTTGGAGGTAGATCTGGTTGACCAAAGCTAGCATAAATCACGGTCAAATCCATGCTTCAGTATGCAGCATATGTACTCATTAAGATACATTTTTAACTCCCCTGACTCCCGATGAGATCAGGGGTGGCGCAGGGGACCTCACTAAGCCCAGAACTACTCTTCTCAAATGTCACCAGGAATGCCAGGAGAAAAGCCGCACTCCTCCCGGAACAGACAGCAGAGCATCCTCATCCCTGCCTCAGTGCACTGTATTTGTCAATAAAAGACTGGCTCGATTCAAGGTACAATCGCATCTCGACTGGCTGTCACTGACAATGCTGCTCCAGACGGCCTCGGAGCCTGACAACCACTTTCGGAACAAAATGGAAATACAGGGACTAATATTTGCTAACATCATTAATTCATTTCTTTTCCTCCACTCCCCCTTCTCCCTTTATCCACGATGTCAAGATGTATACCTTTAAATTGTTGTCAGCCATAAAACAGACGTCGTGTCCCAGTTCAGAGGTTAACATATAATGACAGACACATTAAAAAACCCTGTCCACTGCCTCACTGACAATTTCAGCTCCATCTTCTCTTCAAGGAGACAGAAGCTCAAACTCACTTATAAGCTTTAACAACATTAAAGTCTAATCATGATTGAAAAATAGAGGAGAAGAAGATACTTTTATCATGCTAAGCATTACGGAAAAGAAAAACAATTAGAGATAAACATTTTCTTTGTGAGGGTTTTGAGTTTGCTTTCTATTTTGATACCGAAAGTCTCCCATGATCACAGCAGGATCCATGTCAGTTCTTGCATTTTTGGAGAGCAATTATCAGCTAAGAGGAAGAGCGGCAGTTTCTAGCCTGGGATTGGTTTGGTGGGCCAACCTCTTGTGATGTCCCTGACAGGGATTCACTCTTTTTCATCTTTGAGCCCAAGCATTGTTTCAATGTACACAAACCAGGCTGCCGTGG
Source organism: Clamator glandarius (assembly GCA_033459285.1). Lineage (NCBI taxonomy): Eukaryota > Metazoa > Chordata > Aves > Cuculiformes > Cuculidae > Clamator > Clamator glandarius. The sequence continues at coordinate 2,013,422 of JAUNZM010000292.1, forward strand.
ATTTAACAAGACGGCAATTGCAAGGGCCCTTCCGAAGACTCACTTCAACCTCACGTGCCAGAATTCGCTACAGAGATGCAAGGGAACTTACCACCGGTGATTAGTTGGGACTGGCCTGGACCGAATGGTGCACAGTTATTTGATATGCAGGGCAAGGGACTAACGAACCTGACAGAAAAGGAGGTACAGAGAAGTCCTACAACGATCACAGAATCATAGAATCACCAGGTTGGAAGAGACCCACCGGATCATCAAGTCCAACCATTCCCATCAATCACTAACCCATGTCCCTCAGCACCTCATCCACCCGTCCCTTAAACCCCTCCAGGGAAGGGGACTCAACCCCCTCCCTGGGCAGCCTCTGCCACGGACCAATGTTCAGCCTAAATGCTGCAGAACCGCCAGAACAACACAAGTTCAGGCAGAAGCTTTGCAAAAAAGCCATACCGTGACTTGGAGTTAACAGAAGAGCTCGATCCTAGGCATGGGTTAAAGGCAGGGCATCCCAGTTTTACCCAGAGTCCAACACGCCTCCTCCTCCCCCAGCAGCTGTTCGAAAAGGCACATGGCTGTTGTGGCACAGCACATCTATCACTCCCTGGCTCCCTCACATCTCACTCGTGGCTTTTCTCCACACCCAAAGCCTCTGAGTAGCTTCACATAAATATGTCTTTAAGAAAAAGAGAAAGCCATTAGTAAAAAGGTTCTTCACATCACAATACTCTTCTTCAAAGTTACACTGGCTAAAGCCTTAAAATGGTCAAGACTTCAGATTCTCATCGTCACGCGCCTTGGAAAAAGAAAAGCGAGCCAACTTAAGCTAAGCATCAGAATCTCACACCTGAGCCAACACAGTGCATGGAAGCAGATACCTCAGGTTAGGCTCAGGGGCTGCTTACGCTCTTCTTTTTATCTGAGCTTGGATACAACTGAATCGGAGCAGCAGCTGTATCCAGCTTTATGGGATGGAGACAAGAAGCACTCGCAATAAAACTACTACAATCAAAACTGTAAGTGTTTCCGAGCAGCGACTACACAGTGCAGACTGCAATCTGCATCCGTTCTGCATAATTTCCCTTCCTACAGCTCACTCCTCCTCCAGCCGCAGGGGTCTGCACGGCGTGCTCCCTGCCTTCCCCACACAGGGACGAATGCTGCCTTGCTCCGCACCAGCTCGCAGAAAGCTGAACGCAGCACCACAAGAGGGAACCCCCTGCTCAATGGGAACGTGGCAGCTTTCAGCAGCCACCAAAACCTGCCTTGGCTGCCTGCAGGGCTTTGGGGTGCAACCAAGGGTCCTGAGCCACCCAGGCTGGAGGAGCTGCAAGAGCTGGATGTGCAGAGCTCTAGAGGCTTGGCGGGAGCAGAAGAAACATCAGCCTGCACCCCAGCTTCCCAAACTACACCAGGGCAGCGTGCCAGGATCAGCAACTTCAGTCTTGATGCCATCACAGAACAAGAAACGTCCTGTAACCCCACCAGGCTCATGTGAAGGTACCAGCAAGTCCCTCAAGTGTTGCTGATTGAGCTGTAATTAAGCTGGTGCATTCTCAGGTGACAAATTTTACAGAAGAGGCTTCACAGAGTTAACCCAACAGTAACCTCGTGGCCTGCCCTGCTGGGCACCACATCCCTGTAATGCCCTGGATTAACACTTCTGGACAATTTGAGGAGTGAGGATTATTAGGGAGGCAACAAGAAAATGTAAACTCTCCTAAAGTTTCATCCACTCATCCCCCTTCTCTCCCTCTGTGCCCCAGCCCAGCCGTCCCTTGGGAAGGGAACTTGGGCAGACACTAATTGTATTTGACAGCAGCAATTACACGCAAGGCTGGAGATTAGAGGCTCGTTAATTGTGTGTGCCATAATTGCTGCTGCCTTTTCCTTCGCTAGTTAAGGCCAGTGCCAGCAGAGCCAAGGGGGAGGAGGGTGCGTCCCACCCCAAACACAGGTGGTCCAAAGAGGAGAGCCCTTGGACGAGGAGATGTCCCCTCTCCCCATCGCGGCGGGAGGCTCCCGATCCCGGAACAATGCCGGAGGGTCCTCCGGCAGGGCCACTAATGAAGCATGAAATGAGGACACACAATGTCCTCTTCCAAAGGTGTTTTCCACCTGTACCTTTCTGATTTTACAGCTAGGCTGACACTACCTGCAGCAGGAGGGAAAGCAAATATTAACCCTTCAGAGGGGATGCTACCGCAGGAATTTCTCTTACTATCTATAAATTTGGCACTGCATTAAACACTTGAACAGGATTCATAAAATCCTCTCTTCCCCACTAAAATGCATGAGCTCAGCACTCCTTGCCACTCCTCGCAGAGCAGTGCAGGCCAGCTCTATCCAAACAAGATCAAACCACCCCCGGCTGCAGGCATCCTCCTGGGTCGGCTCTGCTGCAAAGCCACCCTTCGTGACAGGCTGCTGTCACCTCCGCACCAGCCATATTAATGACAGTCATAAAGAGGCTATTTTAATATTCCCCTCTCACCGATCCGCCTTGGCTCCCAGCAGCAGCTCCGCCAGAGCACGCACATGACTCAGCACCTGGAGCGTTTTCAAGCGACCGCTGAGGATCTGTACAATCTGAGCACACTGTCCCATAAAAAACGGCAAGATGCTCCATAGGATTATGTCTGTCTGTTCAAAATATTGCAGAAAATCTAGTTAATATTCCATTAATGGCTACATAAAAAAAAAGTTTTCCTGTTCTTTTAAATCTCATCACAGAACTTCTCCTTGTAAACTTGAGGTATGACAGGGAAAATACTGTCCAGATTATATTTAAAAAATAAAAGCAAGCGTATCATAATAAATGTGAGTGTGCTGCGGAGTTAAACAGTGCTGCAATCTAAAACAAGGCTCATTGAGCCTGTAACGAGTTAATTAATAGCTGCATCATCATCACAGTTGGAAACCAGCAGTAAAGATGATCAGAGGAGAGGAAATGAATGTAAAACGCTTAATGCAATTTTGAGCAAGTTTTATGCTTGCTAGTAGCTATCATTTCATGACTCACTGTACACATTTTAACATAGGCATGGCATGAAATAATATGTGCAATCAAAAAAACTAATGCAGTGGCTTTGATTTGTGGAGCTTTTTTCCTCCTTAAATGGAAACCCAGATACGTAGGTGACAAACCCAAGACCAACAGCAGACTCTGTCCTGCAGCTCCTTTTTGTGGACTCCCAGTGTCTGCAGACCAAAGGCTGAAGCTGTTTGCACCCTTCCAGCACGAGGCAGCTGTCCCAAACTGGGAGCTTTCAGAAGGGGAACACAGAGCGCTGCATGGTCAATCCTGAAAACAATCAATCACTTCTGTCACATCATCCACACAAAAACCCACAAGTGCCCAGGCAGAGGGGACCAAGCACACAGACCGACACAGCCTGGTCTGTAATTGCTGAGTTTTTTTGTCTAACACCAGACACTAATTTTCATGGATTTGCACTTGACATTCATATGGGCAAGAAATATGGAAATACTGAAAGACCACGTAACTTGGGCTGAAACACGTGCTTTGAAGCTTGAGATATAAAGTGGTGACAGGACATCAGCCTGCACCTTCAGCCTGCCTGCTGACATATTCATCTCCTCCTTGCTGGAGCGACACTGGGCCAGACGGCATCACAGCAGCGGCAGAGGCCGAGTCCCTTTCCGCAAAAGGAGCACTCCAAGGCTGCGTGACCAGCGCCACCGAGATTTGTTTCCTCTAACAGATCTGGGTTGTGAAGGCAGGGGGTGGATTTACGAGCTCTGCAGACAGAGATGGTAGAATGAAGAGGTCTTCGCTGGTCCCTGGCCCCAGACTCAGGCAAGGGAAGGATGGGAGCGTGCCAGCAGGAACAGAAGGTTTCCTAAGTTACGGTGCAATCCTTTGCAGGCTCAGCCGGGAGGATGCAGCAGGATCGGGAGGCAGCTGCCAGCTGAGCAGCCTCTAGTGCTGCGCACTGACGCTGTGCCTGAGCCGGTACACGCCTTTGTGTCCATCAGTTCAGCTCAAAACACTTGTAGGATGATCTAGAGACATTTAAGGAATTGGGAACAGCAGTGCCCAAGTATCTGAGCACTAGACAATCTGTGCTCTTTTAAAGAACAACACTTTTTCCACTCCAAGAGATAAATAGCATTTACAAGACATTAACCAATGTGTTAGCTTACATTCAAACAATATCCTGATCTCCAGTAATTACACTCAATACCTCCTTCGTACTTTGGGTAAAGAGCAAGCTAAACGTAACCAGTTAACCTTCTTCTAACACAGAAAGCTATATTTTTACTAAAGAAACAGCTTAATTATTCTATCGCTTATGTTACACACAAAACAATTACAGCTATTTTCTCCTAACCTAGAGCATATGCTGTTTTTAATTACCACATTCCCTCTTCCAACCCAGCCTTTTTACAGCCATGTGAAGCAGCACGGTACATGGACCACTCCTGTGTCTGAACATCATCCAATAGATGTCTCCAACTCCACACCTAAAAACCACGGCAAGACATACTCTACTGTCAGAGAAACCCATAATTTTTGCCCAAGTTCCTGAATTTTTTTGAACAGCCTCCGACACAGCAAGTTGAAAGTTCTGTAACTGCTTCAATTACTTTGAAAAATTGGATTTTTAATTAGAGGTTGCACCCTTCCTCATTTAAAACAGTCAAGCTTCTAGCACAGCCTGGTGGGTTGCTGGCCAGAAAAGGAGCAAGAGTTCGATAAAAAGGAGCAAGAGTTCGATAAAAGGCTAGAACGAGCTGCTGCGCGACCTGCAGAGCAATTCAAAGCCCACCTTATGGCACAAGCAGGGGAGGCTATTCCTGTTCCTGCCGCCCTCACTCACCACCTCACTTTGCCATTCAGGGCAACAGGATGTAGGTGCATTAAATCAGTCTCTTCTAGATTCCTGGGAAGCCCAGGAAAATACTGGGGGTCCATGGATGTTAGGGAGGCTCCTCACTGCTTGGGAAGCCACCTGGCCAGCAGGAAGCTAAGGATGAGCAGAGGAAGCAGCTCTTACCCTCCTGGTCCTCCCCTTGCAGCTTCCCATTTGGTTTTCCTCCCCTTTCAAACCTCCTGCTCTGCTTTCTGCTTCTGCCCAAGCTCCAAACTGCATCTCACGGCTTGCTCCTACAGCTCCTGACAGCATCCTGCTCAGCTCAACACCTCCCCTCTGCAAGCCCGGGGTGCAACCTCCCCACACCCCAATTCTGTCCTGTTGCCCAGCGATACTGAAAGCTTCATTTTCCAATTTTCACTTTCAGCCAGTGGAGATCCAGTACAGAAATGAACTTAACAGGGAAGTTATGATTGCTGTGGAGTCACTTCTCATGCCACAACACTGCTCGCTTCTGCTTCCAGCCTCACACAGCTGCTTCATACAAACAGGCTTTTCCATACTTTTGTTATCCACATTTTTGTTGCTGGGGAGAAGGAGCACATCTGCAACAAATGAAAACTGCACATGGCTTTTAGAACCCTTCCTTGCTTTGCCAGAAAGGGTCATCAGAAATGGCAGAAGGCAATACCTAGCGGCACCTCAGCCACTTCAGCTTGTGGTCTGACCTCTTAACAAACTCAACCTTATCATCCCAATTTAAGCAAAGATTTTGGGCTCTCCCTGGAATTATCGGTACCTATCCATTTTCTGTAAATTCAGCCATAGCAGCACCAACCTGCAGGTGAGGCCCTGGAACAACTTAAACCTGGTCTGGTGGCCCTTCTTTGATATTGAGACCGTTTCCCAGCTAGGAGAGCACTGGCATTTTTAAGATCCCAGAGCTCAGCTGTGTCCCACAGCTGCAGGATCACAGAATAACCAGGTGCTGTGGGACCTGTGCTACAGCCACACAGCAAAGCTTCTTACTTCTGGATATCTAATAAGGAGGAAAAAAAAAGCAAGTAGGTCCCCTGCTGCAGAGAAAGCTACACAGCAAAGTATCTTGCCTCATTCTGTCACAGCTTGTCATCACTGAATGCCAGTATTTTGATATATAGAGAGATTTAAATTTATTAGGTTGGGTTGTTTTCTTTTTTTCAGTTGCCTCTGGTCTATCTGGCTAGCGTGCAGTCTTAATACTCTGGTTTCTCTTCAGATCGTATATAAATCTTAATCCACCAGTAAGCTAGGAATCATGATGCTGGGATGCCACACACCTCCCTGTGCCACAGCAACGCACTCAACATCAGCAAGGCAGAGCTACGGCTCTGATTATTTGGGGTTTTTTTTCTGAATACATTCCAGATAGTACAAGGTACTATTTTTCATTAGTGCATGATGATAAAAATTAACTCATTGACATGTTCAGAAGGAAAAATATTTCATCTCTGCTTAAATGGTTGACCAAAATAACTACACTGGTAGCAAAATATGATAGCCCCCTCACCATTTTCTTGCTTGCAATTCCAGAAATCAGCCACTGCTACATTTAAATAGCTGCAAAAGAATATATTGTGCTGCCCACAGTACACTAACAACATAGTGCATCAGCATTGCTGGATCTGAGCCGGAAAAATAGGGGCTAACATTGTTAGAAGCAAAAGTAAGATTGCGTATTTAATATGCAGTATGTTTTCAGCAAGGCCAGGCAGCTTAAAAGGAGGGGGGAGAGAGAGAGAGAGAGAGAGAAAGAGAAAGAGAGAGGGAGGAGGTATAAATCCTTGTCATGATAATTCCTTACTCTGAAGAAGTTTAGGAACACAAAAGCACAGGCAACCTCTGTGCAGGACTCCAGCGCAGGTTTCAATACGTGACTGTTTACATTGCTGGTTTGCTTTTGAAACTTCAGCCTCCCTAAAATACAGGCTTGCAGCTTGGCACTGTTGTATTTCAATCAGTCACTTGGACGAGGAATACAATGTCATAAATAAAAGGCGCTAAGACCATATATTTCTGTGGAGATGTTAAATCAAAGAGAACAACCCAACAGGCTCCCGGGGCTGGGAGGCTGACATGTACTCCAGCTGTTTATATTTCCTCTATGGGACATTTGTTCATTTTCACTTCTTCACTTCTGCGCAGCTTGTCAGAGCCACAATTCTAAAAAACTGGAACTCTCACTCTGGATCTGGCATTTTGTTTTGTGCTTTACAATAAAATGCAGCCGCAAAGGCGAAAATGTCCTATAATTTATCAAGCTTGTCCACGGGCTGAATCCCAGAGCACCATCGCTGACAGACCCACCAGCACAGCACCCCAAGGCCTGGCGTGTGAATTACTTGCTAGAACAAAGCATCCTCAGGATATCTCTGACAACTCCATCCTCTGGCCACGGGCACATGGCAAACAAATGCCAGCTCCCACTCTCAACGTTAGCAGCAGAAGTTACACACCAGTTTATTAACCCACTCCCTCATTTAAACAAGAGCCAAGGGATGGCAGCGTCACCCTCGCAGCGCTGAGGACTTGCACTGCCCATGACCCTGCATTCTTTTAAAAACCAGTAAGTATAAATAAGAAACAGAATTAGATTCCCTGCTCAGAGCATAACAGTCTGTACAACAAAGCAGGTAAGCAACACACTTTCTGCTACTTGGCGTGATAGGGCTGAGCTATCTTGCACAGAATAAAAATGATAAACAGTTACATGTGCAGAGACAGGGACAGAAAGGCAGCAAATAACCTAGGGACAGCTCTGTTTATGAGTAGGACCTATATCAAGTACTCCAAGCATCAGCACGCTTTCCTCATGAGAAGGTACAGAGAGAAGCAAAGGATGCAACGCTATCCACCTTTATTGCAGGAGAACAGGGAAATTTAGTTCAGGGTTGTAGCGTGATATTTCACTGTACAACAGGGACAAGAAAACATCCCTGTGCTAGTAAGAAAAATTGCTTCTGGAAGGAGGCTCCAAAAGCCAGACGCTCAAGGCCTAACTTGCGCAGGTAGCGAGCTGCTGTTTGCCCAACGTGGATAAAATAAGGTGGGTCCCTGCCTGCAGCCTTGCACATCTGGGCACAGCACACGACCTGCAGGCTGCTGATTACTCCCCACAGGAAGGCTGTGTATGCACTGACTCCGCTTGCAGGATCGCGTCTAACCTAGCCGGGCAAAATCCTTCCTCTGTGCGTGCGGATCTAACCTCCCTACGGACAAACACCAAGCTATCCCATGCCCCAGGGTGGTTCACAGAACCCCAACTCTGCAGCTCACCCAAACCCAGAGGACGCTACAGTCTTACATGTCGCAAAGACAGAAGCCCGGGGCGGGGGATAATTTTTTGGATTTCCTTTTAATATTTAGTGCTTCTTTTTGTCCTAAAAGAAGAAAAAAAATACAAGATTGCTTTTTTGTTGGTGGTGGGTTTTGTTTTGATTTTTTTGTTGTTGTTTTTTGTTTCTCAGAGGGGAAGAGCCTGATTAGAGTTTATGAATTATCTCTGTGATTTGCTTTTTCCAACATGGCCATCTATTGAAATAAGAGCTTTCTATATGTCATAGAATCATAGAATCACCAGGTTGGAAGAGACCCACCAGATCATCGAGTCCAACCATTCCTAGCAAACACTAAACTATGTCCCTTAGTACCTTGCCCATCCGTCCCTTAAACCCCTCCAGCGAAGGTGACTCAACCCCCTCCCTGGGCAGCCTCTGCCAGGGACCAATCACCCTTTCTGGGAAACATTTTTTCCTAATGTCCAGCCTGAACCTCCCTTGGCGGAGCTTGAGGCCATTCCCTCTCGTCCTGTCCCCTGTCCCTTGGGAGAAGAGCCCAGCTCCCCCCTTTCCACAACCTCCTCTCAGGTAGTTGGAGAGAGCAATGAGGTCTCCCCTCAGCCTCCTCTTCTCCAGGCTAAACACCCCCACCTCTCTCAGCTGCTCCTCTTGTTCTCCAGCCCCTTCACCAGCTTCGTTGCTCTTCTCTGGACTCGCTCCAGAGCCTCAACACCCTTCTGAGGGGCCCAGAACTGACCCCAGGATTCAAGGATATATTCATATACACATACAGCCAACAGTGCAGTTTGTTTCCTGCATTGTGTTACAATTTATATTCTTAAGTGCAATTATTAACATTTGGGTCAAACCAAACGAAAAATCAAACGTGAAATTCGCCGAGGGTGAACTGACACACAAGAGCCTCTCTAAACCTAAAAAGATAAGGGAGCAAAGACCCAGGCAGGAGTGCTGTGCGGCTCCCAGGAGCACAGCCGGCTCCTGTCCCCAGCGTGCTGCATTAGCAGGGCACGGGAAGGCAAGCTTTAAGTTCCACAGCCATAATTCGATTAGTCCCCACTTTACACGATGCAATTAAATTGCTTTTATGCTACAAAAGAAAAAGTCACCGTTTCCAAACTTTTTGACCTCACAGTACAGCGAGCCAGAAATTGAGACATTTACGCAAACTAACTGCACAGCAGGTATGCGAACACACGGGTCTCTTTCCTTCCCACTCTTCCCATCCCCCTTGTAATCCTGCCCAGGCTGCTCTTTCCCAACCACAAGCAGTGGCCGCTTGCACAGATTATCAAGGGAGACATCTGTTTGACAGAGATGGGTGCACTCCTTTTGTTTACAGACCACAGCTTTTCTAATGCATTTCTTCATTTACCATCAGCCTGCACTACTAACCAAGAAATCCCTCGATTTCAGCCTGAAACTACAGCATGAGCTACTATTCGCTAATATAATTCTTAGAGGTTGACCAGACATAAAACTTGTAAACTCCAAAGGAGCAAAGCTTCTTGCTCCAGATACAAACAGGCCAGACCCGAGTCCAAGTTTAAGATAAATTCAGGTTTGGATTTCCAAATGCCTATTTTAACATCATTGGAGACACAGTTTGCATTTGAGCCACTACAGGAACTCTAAATTGCCTTGGCGATCTTAAGTACAAGAGGTTCATCAAGGTAAATCAACCGTAAGCAACACCTGCTGCAACCTACAAAAAGCATCCATACAAACTTGGCTCCTCTGCACTCTGCAAATTGTTTCCCCTGCTTTTCACTGCATTCTCAAATTACAAATTCTCTCTTCCACATTTCAGTCTTGACTTGCTTGTTGCATTCAAACTGTGATGGAGAAAGGTAATTTCAAGAGAAAGAAGTGGGGATGGAGACCAGCCCTGTGCATAGAGCAGTGGGCAACCCACCTTATCAAACATTGCCCCCTGCAGTACTCACTGCAAAAACACCCACTGGCTACTGGACAAATCTATCTGCTCTGTGCCTACAGGTTTGCCAGCTTACTGGACTGCTCCGAGCCCACAGCAACAGTGCATTTGCTGGTTTATTCACTCTCAAGTTTGTTTTCTTTTCCACGAGACTGACTGGTTATTCCCCAGGGGTCCTCTCCCAGCTGCTCCCAACTCTGTGACCCTGTGCTCCCATGCCAACACAGCAATTTTTTCACTCATATTGACTACTTGATCAAGAGGACAGAGAAATAAACCCTCCTTTGCTCCAAGGCACGGAACAGTAGCTGAAAAATACAGGCAGCTTTCACCCCCTGCAAGCAGCAGTGCTAGAATTCCAAACCTTCAAGAGCTTAAAAATATATTTGGTGAATGTCTATTTTCTTTGAACTCTTGCTCTTAGAATCATAGAATAACCAGGTTAGAAGAGACCCACCAGATCATTGAGTCCAACCGTTCCTATCAAACACTAACCCATGTCCCTCAGCACCTCGTCCACTCGTCTCTTAAACCCCTCCAGGGAAGGGGACTCAACCCCCTCCCTGGGCAGCCTCTGCCAGGGACCAGTGACCCTTTCTGGGAAACATTTTTTCCTAATGTTCAGCCTGAACCTCCCCTGGTGGAGCTTGAGGCCATTCCCTCTCGTCCTGTCCCCTGTCCCTTGGGAGAGGAGCCCAGCTCCCTCCTCTCCACAACCTCCCTTCAGGTAGTTGTAGAGAGCAATGAGGTCTCCCCTCAGCCTCCTCTCCTCTTGTCACACTTTCCCTTAGAGACACCTCTGATCTTCAGATTCTCAATATCTAACCCTCCTCATTACACAGCAGAAACCTTACTAGGCACATTAACGGTGAAGTGACGTCAAACAAGTTAAAATGCCAACTTTTTTTTTTTTTTAATACAGAAATAGAAAATCATAAAGTCCTCCTGCGAGTTTCAGCAGTCAAAGTGAATAGAAAGAAGGCCTGTGGGTGTTTGGGGAAGGATGCCACTGAAGTTAATAGCGTGACAAGCTGTTGAGATTGGATCTGGTAAATGTGCAATGTAAGAAATAGAAGAAGGAAATATTTAGAAACAAGAGATGCCAAAACAGCAATCAGTAAATGGAAGGCTAAAACTGATGAGCAAATCTGGATGCTTTCTTTTATTATTTATTTTTATTGTTTAAGCTGTGCCATGTAATCATCTTGTAACAAGCAGCAATCAATAAGAGCTCCTGACCACCTCACTGCGGAGTCGTGTACAAACCTCCACCTGCATCTCCTGCGCCAAGAACTCAGGTGAAGACATGTCCAATGCTGCTGAGCAAAAGAGGTGCTGACCCACCCCACCTCCCACGACTTCGGAGGTTTGAAAGATCTGGATGCTTACAGTCCATGGGGAATTGTGACATCAAATCCACAACAGAGATTAGGATGATGAACTGTGGGGGAAACAGAAATACAGCCACTAAGAATGTCTCAAAGACGGCAATTGTTACAAGTGCTCAATTATACAGCATAGGAAGTGATGTACATGAGAATAAAGTTAATTGCCTAAGAGTGCAAGACAACCAGCTTGTGAGGGCGAACCTCCCTCACAGAATCATAGAATCATCAGGTTGGAAGAGACCCACCAGATCATCGATCCCAACCATTCTTAGCAAACACTAAACCATGTTCCTCAGCGTCTCGTCCACCTGTGCCTTAAACCCCTCCAGGGAAGGTGACTCAACCCCCTCCCTGGGCAGCCTCTGCCAGGGACCAATCACCCTTTCCATGAAAATTTTTTTCCTAATGTCCAGCCTAAAGCTCCCCTGGTGGAGCTTGAGGCCATTCCCTCTCGTCCTGTCCCCTGGGAGAAGAGCCCAGCTCCCTCCTCTCCACAACCTCCTTTCAGGTAGTTGGAGAGAGCAATGAGGTCTCCCCTCAGCCTCCTCTTCTCCAGGCTGAACACCCCCAGCTCTCACTGCTAAAGTCACACCGACAGCAGCAAAAGCCACTCAAAGCAACGTATCATTTGCTGCCAGTAAAGCAGGGAGATGGCAGGTGAATGTATAAGAAACAAAGCACCTGGGACACATCTACCTCCCTAAAAGACCCAAAGCAGCGGGGATGCGTTGACGGCATGAAACATTTCTGTTTAAGGCTCAAGAATGCAAAAGAATGGCTTCATAAATTATTTTCTGTTCTAGAAGAAGAGTGAATAGACTTGAAGGACAGGTGATGTCTCTGAAATATGCAAATTCAGCTGAGCTGGTCCAAGCAATTACCTTTCCATTGCCTGGAATTTCAGACTGAAAGGAATGACTCACAAGAAAGAATGAGAAACAGAAGATGCTATAAAGGTAGGAGATGACGAAGAAAGACTGCATCAAGAGGAGAACAGAGACAAGCATGGAAAAGTATAGTCCTGACCTACTACGAGTTCATCTTGAGAAGAGGAACAAAACCTGCAACAAAATACACGTAAGACCATGTCAACACAGAAGGACTTAACTGCAAAGCACCCAGAAAAGCAACTGTGATTATTGGTTCTAGACTTCTGGGCTCAAGATAAATACAGCAAGGAGATTCCTGCAGCTTCGAGAATGCAAAATATCCTTTAGGTTTTTAAGATTTTAAAGATTTCCTAGCAAACAAAACTGCTGAAAATAAACACAGCGTGATTATTTATTTCCAGGTTTTAGACAAAACACTGAAAGAAATAATTGGACGTGGCTATGAGGCAGCCTGCTAGCAGCAAAGGTGAAGAAACTAAAACACATCAGCAACAGCCATGGAGATGAGCCAACTGATGTGCCTCTGCTCTCGAAAGTGGCATTTCATGGAGCAGAGCCCGGCTGTGTCACTGTCCCTCCACAATCAGTTGTCTCCTGAAGTGTGGCTACTCCAAACTCTATGCAGGAGTACGAGGCAGCAGGTCAGATTTTTGGCTGCTACAGGTGCTCTCAGTGCTTCTGAAGGCAAATTCAGGGTTCTCCTCCTGTAATAGAATGCTTCTACTTTGCCCCTTTATTCCACCCCAAACAAGGAAGGTTTACTAACTTGTAGCAATCACAGTCTGATGCTGAAAATTACTCATACAGAAGCCGCAAGGTCAATATGAAAGAATGAACTGATGGAGAATGAAAAAAGAAAAGGAATGAAGAAAAGGATCTGTTTGGATTGCATAAGAATACTGCATTTAGTGCTGTTCGATTTATTAAGAAAAATACCACCAGCCTCAAAGCTGCAGAACAGCAGCAAATCTGCCAGGAAAAAATGAACCTATGGAAAAGATAAGGTGTTTCTCAGCTTTAGGTTCTGCATGTTTAGCACTAAAGGATCAAGACATTAAAAACCCTTTGTGAATATATGAAACGTGAATTGAAGATAAGACACAAGAACGGCTTTAAAAGAAGAGATAAACTGTTAAAGAGAAAATCTATAGGCAATACTAAGAAAGCATTACAACAGCAAAATTCATGAAGCTGCACAATGAGAAATTAAACACATTTGCATTGCAGTTACTATTTATGATTCATAATGATCTGAAAGCCAAAATTTTCAAGCTGGTGCCAAGCACTTTATACTGCTTCTAACCACATAGGAGGAGTACTTCATTCTTGATCTACTGAATCTAAGAATTCAAAGGATCCCAGCAGATGAGCATGTAAAGAAGACATAAGGACAGTGATGAAGCCCCTTGTAAAGCACCCACAGATCTTTTCCATAAATCCAATTTGAAATGTGAAGCCTAGAGTAGCTGTTATTCTCCCTCTAACCCCGACACACGTCTCTCTATCATTTCAAAGAACAGAGCTCCCTCTCGTGGCTCTGCAGGATAGACGTAGTAGGAAAAAACAGGGTACAGATCAGAGCGCGGACTCTTGATAGGATTTTGGTTGTATCAACGTGGAATTAAAATGTAATTTTCATTCTTTTAAGTAAAAAAATGTCAGTTATACTTTAATGTTAACTTTTCAATGACATTCTCTGCTAATGCAATTTCTTCTGCTAGGCCTTTCAGCATCTAAGCTTATTCCTTTGCTGCCAAGCAACCAAATCCCCTAACAGGCTTCCAGCTCACTCATAAGCAAGGCACAGGAAAAGGAAAGAGTAAGGATGAGAAATGTGGCACCTGTGCAGCGGTGCAGGGACAGTAAAGCAGATAATGCCCTATGGATTTTCCTCAGCGTTATAGGTCCATGCACTGAGGCCGCACAGAGGAAAAAAAAAATCTTTGGCTTTGAAAAGCCAAGAAATATACATGTAGTTACATGAGCGAGAGAAGCACAGCTATTTAAACAATGCAGCAAAAGCCTGTGAAGAAAGCAAAACCACATTTCTTTAAACCATGCCAAGAACTCAGTCCTGCTGGAACTTCTGAACTCCAGCAGGGCTCTCCTGCAAGCCCACACTTCGTGCATCAACCATGCAAAAAGGGAGGATGAAGCAACCGCTGAATGAGTGAACACACTGGTGCAGCAGCATCCCCCAGTAAGGTCCAGTTTCTGCTGGGGACAAGATTGCGCAGGGACAGCAAAGGGAAGGAATATGCTCACGTGCATTCACTCCTCACCTCAGGGGCAGAGGGAGGAGCCGTGCTGCAAACCAACCTTTGTTTGCTACATGGCTTCTTTAAAATATTTATTTTAAAAATATAACAGATTATTCCACTTTCCTGGTTGACAGCTTTGCAACCTGAGGGTGACACCTGTGACAATAATTATTTCACTGAAGCAAGAAGGTAAAGGGAGTCCCCAAAGCTAAGCCTGTCACCACGCATGAGAAGTCTTCTGATGAACAGAAGCTCTGCTCATAAAAATCAGGAAAGTGTTCGGTGGGGTTTTTTTTGGTTTTTTTTTTTAATTGTTTAACAAATATTTGTTTCACTTCACACTGCCAGACACTTTCTTCATTTGGGATTCCACAGAAATTATGTTATTTCTGTATGAGAATTTTAGATTGGACAAGAATTCATAGAGAGTGCTGCTTAATTTTGTGAAAACAATTTTCCCCCAAGGGCATTAAAAAGGAATTCCTCTAAATGATGTTATTTCTGTGCT
The DNA here is from genome assembly GCA_033459285.1 of Clamator glandarius. NCBI lineage: Eukaryota > Metazoa > Chordata > Aves > Cuculiformes > Cuculidae > Clamator > Clamator glandarius. The sequence continues at coordinate 2,028,572 of JAUNZM010000292.1, forward strand.
GCAAAACCAGTATCAACACCATGAAACATGGACTAGTGAAGAAAAAACAATTACCCTTCAGTCTCCAGAACAGCATCGGAAGACAACTAAGGATCGAATTCACAGGCTCGTGCTCACAGAAGATTTTGCTTCCAAAGTGCAGGATCAAAAAAAGAATCCATTTCCTACCTTGCCTTCAGCATTTTGCTGTTAGTGAAATACATGCACTCTATCTCCAGCCAAAGGCAGTACTTTTTCTAAAGAGCAAACCTCTTTAAAAATTGTACAAAACCCAGTCTATAAACAGGGAGGTATCCTTAAATAGTCAATCAAGTAATAAACCTGGTAGATGAAAGAGATTAATTAAAATGACAGCACAGTCCTCCTGTAAGACACACATACAGGACTTAAAAATCACTTGTTATGTTGGAGGACCTAATCATAATCAGATTTGGTAATTTGCTGCATCGAAACAAAAAGGAAACATTTTTAGAATTGATCACTCAGTCCATGTCACTCTCATGGAGATTACTTTGTATTGATCAACATTTAAATAGTAGTTGAAAAGAGAAAGACAAGAAAAGGATAAAAAGTATGCTAAATACAGCATGAACCAATAAAAGCAACACAAATTAGATCACGCTGGCCAAACCAACCCTGTGCATGCACTCGCTGTAATGAAGATAATTACGAAAGGAAGCGATTTAAGTCATAACAAAAGAAGAGTTTTAAAAATGAATTTAGACTTCAAACCGCTCAAAATGAAGTTTGCCATGCAGCAATTACCATCTGTGTGAAGCTAAACCATTGTGAGCCTCAGAAAGACAAAAAAGCTGGTTTGTTTCCTGAACGCTGTTTTCACGTTTCGTACCTGTGGATTCCAACTGGGATCCAGTTTTTTCACAGTAGCAACATACTCCTGCATAGCTTGATGAGGGCTGGTGTCTCCCAGGGCTTTCCAAGCCTCCCTAGGAGAGAAAGCAAAGCATCAGTGAGCCGCTGGAAGACAGAGCAATGTGTTTTTATAGTGTATTCAGTGGAAGACAGTGAATGGATTCATCTAAGCCTTTCCAGGGTGCACAAACCCATCTTGTGTTCAATTTGAAATGGTCGGCTTTTCTCTGCAGCCATGAATGGAAATACCTGCAGTGAAAGGATCTTTCAGGGGATCCTGATCTAAGCTGAAACATGGTTTGTGTTCTCAAAGTAAAGCTGTGTGTAAAGCTGTACTATTTTCACAATTTTTTAGTTGGACGTGGGCGAATTCCAGATGAACAAGGTAAATACAGTAGGAGTCGGGTATTTCATGTCTGCATCAGGCAGAGTAACAAACATTCCCCCATTAAATAAAGGATTTTAAAGTCAGTTCAGTGGCAAACTCTGAGTTGATATTCTCTAGGTCCACCATCAGTTAACAGATGAAACAAGATGTAACGAAAAGTAGAGCCAGAAGTTGCTAGGAATTGCAAGGATTTCCTCTTACCATTTCTGTTTTCCCTCAAAATCAAAGAAGCCTGGCTTGGGAGTGTTACAGGTTCCAAATTTCACCTAAAGAAAAGAAATTTCCTTCTGTTAGAACAAACCAGAGGGAAGGGGAGTCACATTAGAAAATACTGAAACAGCCAGAACCCAGTAAGTTTGTTCTTGGGCCAGCAGAAAGGTTTGTGAGGGAGAGAACTGACACAACTCAATCCTATTTTACCCTTAATTCAGCCCTCTCACAGTCATCAGTGCCTCTGCATCCCTGTGTTTTCTTTGTGAGATGCAAGGGAAGCAATTTTGTTCTGCTGCTCGTTTCTTTTGCATGTATTACCCAACAGGGATAACCAGCGAGTGATTTCTCACTTAATGTTATGTTTATTACCCAGCCAAATGCCTCGTGCTCCACCAGTATCAAGAAAAATTCTGTTGATTAGGGTTTCTACAGAGATGATTCATTAAGACTGAAATTCACCTGCTTCCGCACAAACTCAAGTAAACAGACTTTGCTTAATTATATTCAAGTCCTCTGGAAGGCAAGGGGACAGACTCAGAGCAAAGGAATGCCAGGCAGCTTCTGAGTTTGGTCCGAGGCATCTGGTTGCATCGGAAGCTCCGCATCAGAGACCAGTCAGGGCCTGAGCAAGAACACCAGAGGTGAACCAGGCTGTCAGAAATTAAGATGCGGAGGGAGAAATGAGAAACACAAGGAGGCAAGGGAACGAGCTAGAATTGGTGGACGAATATACGGAAAAAAAGTCTTAGGAGTAAAATGGACTTAGTGCCAGTGGGATTGAAGTGCTTTTCTGCGGGGTTGTACTGACGGGACAAATACAACGCCCTTCCTCTCGGAGCGGGGAAGGCTCAGAGTTATGAGCTCACCCACAGAGGGGAACACAGAAGATTGACAGGGGCTTCTCCTCCCCAGGGTTCTGGCGGCACAACCACATCCCTGCCGTGAGGCCAGTGCTGACAACTGCCTCAAAACCAGAGCGATTAGCAGGTTGAGATTTGGGGACAGAGCCATTGTGGAAGCCAGCTCAGGAGAACGTGTAAGTGAGTGTGGCTCTGCCCTGCTTGGAAGAGCCAGGGAACACAGGTCAGGACCCACCAGATCCAGCTCTTATCAGTGCCCCTTTCTTACAGAAAATAAAGCCCTCTGCACACAGGCATCATTGGCAAAATGAGTCTGACGCAAACAAAACCACCACTGTGACAGGGAATGAATTGGCACAAAACATGGAGCTGCTTTGGGGTTTTTTTTAATCCTACAGAGATGATGAAAGGCTGTAGGAGCCAGAGTCCAGAGCAGACCCACGGCTCCAAATGCAGCAGCCCCTGGGAAATAATGAGCACAGCAAGTCCCCATAACACTGGGGACAGCCCCGTGCAGAGGCAACCCAGCATGCGGTTCTGGAGCCCATCCAGGGCTCTGGAGGTGGGGAAAGGCTGCTGGCAGAATGTTTTGTTAGCCCAGCAAAATAAAACTGCATCCATCAAATGTTCTATGAAATACGCTCAAGTGTTCAGGCAGGTGAAGTGCTTAAATCAACTAACAATTCTTCACCTTAACAGGGTGGGGATTTTATGCTGAGGATGGAATCATTAATCAGTCTTTAAAGAGAGCATGCCCGGGCTGAGAGATATTTATTAGTTACACTACGTTTTCATTTAAAGCGTTAGAGGACATGAGTGACTGTAACCAAAATTAATTTTCTGTACATCTGACTGTCTCCCAGTGAGCAATTCATTCAAATCAGAACATCTCAGCTGGCCTTTAAGACAACATATTGCATTTCATGAAGAAACAGAAGAAAGGGCTAACAACAGTTAAGTCTTGTAAACCAGAGGTGGACTCGACCACTTGTCTTAAAAAACCAAAATCAACATGGAAATAAAATGCACATTCATTATCTGTGCAGAAAATGCCTGCCTGGGAATTCTTTAGCTCAACATTTAACCTGTAAAAATTGGCCAAGTTGGATAGAAAAAGAAAAGAAGAAATCTCATCTCTCTTAATCTCATAATCTTAATTTTCCACCACCATCACCAAAGCACAACAACAGTTTCCTCTCCTCAGATTTGGCATTCAAAGGCTGTTCCAGCAGCGGGAAAGGCTGTTAGTAACTTCAATAGTAATACAAATCAAGAAACAGTAGTTAAATTTCATTCATTAAGAGGGGGGTAAAAGTGCACTTGTGCCCCACCTGCTATTTCAAGATATATTAAAAAGGCTTGCAATGGGTTTGTCGGAAAGAAAATAAAGGTTTTGGCTTCCCTCTTTTTGCTGCAATATGCCATAAGGCATCAGAAACCGAACAGGAATCCAACATTAGAAGAGACCCAAGCCCAAGAGCTGAGGAAGGGGAGCTTCAGCTAAATACATCAGTGCAAACGCATGGCAAACACTGTGGCAAGGAATTTTGTGAAGGATACTACTTGCCTCTACTTCACTGGTTTTCTCCATAACCAGCAGAAAGACAAGAGTCCCTATTAGTATTTCAAGTCAGAGTTTCTTGTTCTATGTCCACAAAATAATTACTGCTGGTCTCCAGGGGGCTGCCTGGTCACTTGATGCTTTGCTCTCCTCATTTACAGTTCATCAGCCGCATTAAAAGAAGACGACAGCCAGAATGCATTAAATACTTTCCTAGCGTTGCTTCTGCATGCAGTCGCCAGCAGGCATTACGCTCATGAATCGTACAAAGACAACCCAGGCAGCTCCGAATGGGAAGTGTCTGCCGACGTCTCCACTTGTGGCCAAAATGGAAATTTAGAAACCTTGGATGAAGCCTTCACCTGAGCGCTGAAGGGCACAATGTTTAGAAGAGCATTTGGATAGAGATACCTTCAGAGATGTATTAGTGCCTCGTTACCATCCCTGCACAGCTTCAGCTGCTGGTCCAGGCGATGAGAAACCTTGAGATTCCCCTTACCCGCTACTCCACAACTCCTGGCGGTGGTGGGAAAACAGCTCTTTGCTAATTTTTCAACGAATACATTTATACAGCAAGGAGTTCCAGCCAGATATTCGTACCCGACTGTAAATCCTGTAAGGTGAACCATATCTGCAGCCTCCCTACAGAGCAGTAACAAGAACAGAACTCATCTCCATGGACAACAGGACAAAGTGAGCTGAATTTCTTTGGCAAGACAGGAATTCCTGCCTGTTTCTACACAAAGCTCTGCCTCATTAACCTGCCCCGAGCCATGGAAAAGCCCTGGACTCAACTGACTAAAAGTAGGGTGTCAGGAAGAATAAGCAAGCTTCAGCCACAGAAGGCAAGGGGTCTTGGCCCTGAGGATCAGCGAGCACGATGCTGAGTCAGTGCCATCACATGGCTCTGAGGAACGGGAAGCTGCAGGCAGAAACTTCCCTGTTCAGGGCAGATTTGTGGTATCACGTTACCCGATATTTGAAAGATTTCATGCAAAAATGGGATTCTGTTCTTGAGCCTACACTCGGAGACAGCATGAGCCCAGGTTTGCCAGCAAGCAGTGGGTTTCCAGCTGGTTTGCACCTCTCAGCATTTACGTAAGCACCAGCATATCCTCCTGGCAGGGCATTTTTCTCAGCCCGATCATTTCCAGCAAGCTCTGGGTTCCCTCCTGTCTCTGAACGATGACCACTTGGCCTCCAACACTACACTTTCTGAACCTCATTTCTCTGTGTCCTCAACACGACAGGCAGGCGCTGTCTTCGCTTCACCACTGCAGACTCAAGGCACAGACAAGTGATTTGCCCAAAATTACACAGAAAGGAGAGTGAGAAACAGAAAATCAGTTCCAGTCCAGAGCCCTACCGACTGCTCTGTTCTTCCTCCTGCTCTGGGGCAGAGTCGTAAACTCAGCAACATCTTCTAAAAACCTCACTGGAGATGACAACTAAGCAATTCCCTTATTTTCAAGTCTCTGACACATAAACAAAATCAGAGAGAAAAGTAATAAAATCCTGAAATGGCCTCCAATAAAAGGTAATAAAATTCCAGGAAAATGCCTATATACCCAAACAGTTTGAAATAAATAATATACAGTATTTTAACAGAGAGCTCAGCTGTTACTGTCACCTCTTTTATGATATTGCTGTGTCTTAAATCAAAGCCTTTGGTGACATAAAACACTAAACTGAGGAAAGACAAGGATGCCAAATCAAGGACAGTGGACAGATCTGAGTCAGCACCTTTTGTGCATGAGCGATACTACTGTCCACCGGAGTAATATATCAGCAGCCCATTCTGCATACTGATACAGCTGCGATAATTAAATACAGAAAAATGGAATTAAGCACCCTCATTTTGATTTAGAGCACAAAATGCTGCAAAACTCCAACTTAGCAAAGTATAATCCTGCAGTAGCGGTGCTAGCAAACTTCTCCCGCTGCCAGCGCTGCCCTCTCAGGCACTTGGCTAACACAGGCAGCACCAGGCAGCCAAAGGCACAGAAACTGGAGCCAAGCACAGCCTGAAACCAGGCAGCACAGAAGCACTTGCTTTTGCATCCTGCTCAGGCAGGGACAAGACAAAAGCACCCTTTTCCCCTCAGCTGGAGGCAACTGGAATCTGTGCTGATGCAGTGTTAATTATCAGCTTTTTCTAACTTGTATCAAAACTTGAGAAGTAAGTTGTGATTTAAGCAATTTTTAACATCAAGCATCTTGCTGGTCTTACAGAGCTAACACCAGGAAACACTCTGGACTCTGATGACAACCATGAGCTAACAGGCAAGTAATGTCTTCCCATTCCCACCTAGGACAGCTACAGAACACCTGCAATAGTGCAAAAAATAAGAGGCTACTTGCATCGTACCTCCTGAGAATGGTTGGACTTGATGATCCGGTGGGTCTCTTCCAACCTGGTTATTCTATGATTCCATACAGGCCTTATGAGGAGCGACTGAGGGAGCTGGGGGTGTTTAACCTGGAGAAGAGGAGGCCGAGGGGAGACCTCATTGCCCTCTACAACTACCTGAAAGGAGGTTGTGGAGAGGAGGGAGCTGGGCTCGTCTCCCAAGTGACAGGGGACAGGACGAGAGGGAATGGCCTCAAGCTCCACCAGGGAAGGTTCAGGCTGGACATTAGGAAAAAATTTTTCCCAGAAAGGGTCACTGGTCCCTGGCAGAGGCTGCCCAGGGAGGGGGTTGAGTCACCTTCCCTGGAGGGGTTTAAGGAACAGGTGGACGAGTTGCTGGGTTAGTGTTTGATTGGAATGGTTGGACTCAATGATCTGGTGGGTCTCTTCTAACCTAGTGATTCTATGATAAGGTTTTGTTATTCTTAAAAGTTCTCCTACTACTTCTTCCCCACCCCCCTTTTATTAAAAGGGGAAGGAGAAACCCGTAGACCTGTTTAAGCACTAGAAAAATCTGAAAACACAACCATGTGTGACCAGTCTGGTTTTAATACAATTAATGGTCGGCAAACAACAGCCTAGGAACCATCAGACTACAGGATAATTAAAATCATAGAATCACAGAATCACCAGGTTGGAAAAGACCCACCAGATCATCGAGTCCAACCATTCCTATCAAACACTAACCCATGTCCCTCAGCACCTTGTCCACCCATCCCTTAAACCCCTCCAGGGAAGGGGACTCAACCACCACCCTGGGCAGCCTCTGCCAGTGCCCAATGACCCTTTCCGTGAAATATTTTTTCCTGATGTTCAGCCTAAACCTCCCCTGGTGGAGCTTGAGGCCATTCCCTCTCGTCCTGTCTCTTGTCACTTGGGAGAAGAGGCCACAGTGCATTAAAAACTAAAAGTACTTCTAAGTGGCAGTAGCAGGACACGGTATGGGAGGAAAATCATAAGGAAGATGTGCACAACTTCGATCACTAAGCCAAAGAGGTGGGATTCAAAGTTTAAGTTTTCCAGGTGTAACAGCGCTTACGATTTTTCTGTTTCTCCAGTTTAGGTGATTATCAAGTGTCTTTTGTATCTCAAGCGGTGGTTTTTTGATTTGTTTTAAGTAAATTCTGCCACAGGAGCAGCAAAGGAGTCGCATTATCTGTTCCCATAGGACTGAGCCTAGAGCTTGCTCAGTTCCCAGGAACTGAATGGGAATGGGAGCCGCAATCCACATTCTAACTAGACCAGCCAGTTTAATTTCCCAGCCCACTCTGAAGCTGTCCGCAGACAGACCTGCACAGGCACATCCTTCGCGCAGTGGCATCAAACCCCAGAGACGTAACACTCACACTGAAGTGATGACCGTGGTTCCCCGGTATCTCTGATGGGAAATGAGGGCCGGTGCTCACTGTGCCCTACAAACCATTCCATCCCCTTCTCCCAGCCACCGCCCCACGCCGGGACCCCGGCACACCAGCCCAGTCCCTCGAGGACACAGTGGCCACTTGGACAGGCCACCAAACCACCGCTGCCTTGTCCCAGCCAGGGACAGAGGCCAAAGCTCTTAAAGCTCAGCTTGACAGGGTTCTGGGCCATCTCATTTAAACTATAGATCTCCTAAAAGCTTGTACCGGATGATCCCTGATGTCCCATCCAACACGGGTTTCTGCGATTCTGTGATTCTAAATCCTCCACACTGACACCTGACTGCAACCCATGGCACAAACAGATGTCTCTGCGGGAGAGGCAAGAGGCTCAGTGTTAGGACAGGGTGAGGACTGTGACTCATGTGATGAATTGAGCCGGACGCTGCTTCACTAGACTTGGTCTCTGCCTTCAACACAGCCAATGCCAGCGGCCCCGCACTGTGTGCTAAACACCAGGCTCCCCGCATCCCACAGCCCTAACACTGATACCGAAAATTCCAGCAAATAAACTCCCTAAGATTTGTTTGGGAGTTTTAGAAAGCAAGCATCCTTTATCAGGCCTGGGCATCATGAGGCAGTGATCTCCATCAATCATGTGCAGCAAGGCAAGAGCTGTGACAGAACGGATTTCCCACTTAGAGGCATGTGTTTAAATTTTCACAGAAATCTTATGCATATTCTACTACTTTCAAAGATCTAATTTTAATGTTACTACGTATTTCACAACAGCCAAATCTCTTGCTAATTTGGAGCTTTGGCTCCAGCTCTGCCTGACCTTGCATTTGTGATAGGGAGAGGCTGCAAACAGAGGTAATTATAGAAACAGATGCATCTGTTCAGCAGAGATCACACTGAACAGCAGATATTATCATCTCCAGAGAATGAACAGGGTCAGGAAAAACACTGAAAGAAAAGCTGCTCTCAAAGGAAAAAAACCCCAAACCTGCTCTCAAAGGGACATTCGCTCGTAACTGTACAGTTACTTGGATAAACTTTAGTTTAGCTTCAATCAAAATATTCCAATTTTTGTAGTAGTAACTCCTTTTTTTGTCAACATGGTATAAAGAAATCACGGTCTCTGAGGGATGTTCTAACTTTCAAAAAATACCAATGCTTAGATGAAACTTTAGTTTAAATCAAGAACATTCCACTTTTTTTTTTTTACCAGTGATGCTGTGAAAAAGCCAAACTCAATAATCAATGCCAATTTGATTATTAAGCAAGTATTGCTTTAATACATAATACAGGGAATCATTTCACCTAATGTGTGTGTCCATTGAGGCTGGTTACAGGACTTTTATACTGGTTAAACATCCGTATTCATATAGATTCCAGAAAACACTGACTACGTACTTGGGAAATACTGGTTAAACGTAAATAGAACTCATTATCATATCTCATCACCCACTCTCAGATGTACAGCACAGTTCCTTTGTGTCTTCAGAATCTTCAGATGCTCTTTACCTTACCTCCTTCCTCACTGTCTCCTCTTGGTGAGCTCAGGTCTGTCCTTTGTTCCTGCTGAGGGCCTGTCCTTGTTTCAAGTAGTAAACAAGCCAAACTCCTGTTACAATCACATCCTTTGTTACTGCAAGCTGGCCAGGATTTGATTCTTATTATGCTTAATGACTTATTCCTTCCTTCAATTCCTAGACTGATAGAATAGTCTGGGTTGGAAGGGACCTTAAAGATCATCTAGTTCCAACTCCTCTGTCACGGGCAGGGACACCTCTGGGCGAGGGAGGGGATTCTGCCCCTCTGTTCCTCCCTTTTGAGGCCTCATCTGGAGTATTGTGCCCAGTTCTGGAATCCTCAACTTAAGAAGGACATGGAGCTGTTGTAACGGGTCCAGAGGAGGCTACAAGGATGATCAGAGGCCTTGAGATCCTTCCATATGAGGACAGGCTGAGAGAGTTGGGGTTGTTCAGCCTGGAGAAGAGAAGGCTCCAAGGAGACCTGATAGAGACCTTCCAGGACCTGAAGAGGCTCTAAGAGAGCTGGGGAGGGACTGTTTACAAAGGCTTGGAGTGATAGGACTGGGAGCAATGGGTATAAACTGGAGAGGGGCAGATTTAGGCTTGATATAAGGAAGAATTTCTTCACTATGAGGGTGGGGAGGCCCTGGCCCAGGTTGCCCAGAGAAGCTGTGGCTGCCCCATCCCTGGAGGTGCCCAAGGCCAGGTTGGATGGGCCTTGGGCACCTGATTCAGTGGGAGGTGTCCCTGCCCATGGCAGGGGGTTTGGAACTGGCTGAGGTCCCTTCCAACTCAAACCATTCTATGATTCTTGCACCAACACAACGTTCAGCCTGGCCACACCGCGTGCAGCCGCAACGGAGCGGCCCGGGCACCCAGTCCCGGCCCCGCCTCACCTGCTTGTACCGGGCGTACAGGTAGAGCAGCTGCTCCTTGCTGGCCGCGGGCAGCAGGGCGGGCAGCCTCTCGGCCGCCTGCTCGAACAGCGCTGCCAGGTCGCGCCCCGGCGGCTCCGTCCCGGCCTCTTCACCCCCCGAGCTCCCCTCGCTCCCGCCGGCCCCGGGCGCCGCCATGGCTGGGTGCGCCAGCCGCCACGGTCCCCCAGGTCCCCGCGGTGCGCGCGAGCGGGCCGCCCGGCGGGGAACGCGCGCCGAGCACAAACGTTCCGGGGCGCGCGTCCCCTGCGACCGCACAGCAGTTGTCACAGAAAGGGAATAGCTCGCCTGATTCAGCGGGGTGTCCGCACCCATGGCTGGGGGGTAGAACTGAATGGGCTTTAAGGTGCTTTAAGGTCGCTTCCAACCCAAACTATTCTATAATTCTATGATTCTGTGATAGTATGACCCTATGAGTAAATGATGCTACGATTCCCTGATTCTGTGACTCTGTGATTTTATGATCCTATGTCTCTCTGGTTGTGTGATGCTCTCATTCCACGATTTTACGTTTCCCTAGCCGGCTCCACCCCCCTCGCTGGGCAGAGCCCCCCACTCCGAGGGTGCCCCCCCCCGGCCCGCAGTGCCGCCTCGTCGCCGCCGGGGGGCGCCCGCGGGCCGTGCGGGGCGGGGGGAGCCGGCTGGGGGCCTTGTCACAGCATCATAGAGGGGTTTGGGTTGGAAGGGACCTTAAACCCTCCTTTCATGGGCAGGGACACCTCCCACTGGATCAGGGGCTCCAAGGCCCATCCAGCCTGGCCTTGAACACCTCCAGGGGTAGGGCAGCCACCCCTGCTCTAGGCAACCTGTCCCAGTCCCTCATCTCTCTCATAGTGAATAAATTCTTCCTTATATCAAGCCTAAATCTGCACCTCTCCAGTTGATACCCATTGCTCCCAGTCCTATCACTACAAGCCTTTGTAAATAGCCCCTCCCCTGGCGGAGCTTGAGGCCATTCCCTCTCGTCCTGTCCCCTGTCCCTTGGGAGAAGAGCCCAGCTCCCTCCTCTCCACAACCTCCTTTCAGGGAACTGGAGAGAGCAATGAGGTCTCCCCTCAGCCTCCTCTTCTCCAGGCTAAACACCCCCAGCTCGCTCAGATGCTCCTCATCAGGCCTGTTCTCCAGCCCCTTCACCAGCTTCGTTGCTCTTCTCTGGACTCACTCCAGAGCCTCAACATCCTTCTTGTGGTGAGGGGCCCAGAACTGAACACAGGATTCGAGGAGCGGTCTCACCAGTGCTGAGTCCAGAGGGTGAATAACCTCCCTGGACCTGCTGGCCACGCCGTGTCTGATCCAAGCCAAGATGCTAGTGGCCTTCTTGGCCACCTGGGCCACTGCTGGCTCATGTTCAGTCCCTGTCAACCAACAGCCCCAGGTCCTTCTCCTCCAGGCAGTTTCCAGCCAGACTTCTCCTAGTCTGGAGCTGCCCAGGGTTGTTGTGCCCCAAGTGCAGGACCCGGCGTTTGGCCTTGTTAAACCTCATCCCACTGGTCTCAGCCCAGCAGTCCAGATCCCTTTGGAGCCTCCTGATCCTCAAGCAAATCAACACCTCCTCCTAGTTTAGGGGGCTGTTGGGACAGGAGCATAGCCAGCATCTCCCGGGATGCAGGGGCCGCACGAGTCCCTGCCAGCCACCACGGGGGTCTCGGCCCCGCGCCAGCCTCGACACAGTTTATATTTAGCCTGGAATCCGCTTCAGATGGAAAGTTCTCCCTGCTCTCTGTCCCAGCTGTTGAGTCCATCTCCCTCCTCCGCCCCACGCCTCAGCAAATGGCAGCTCCGAGTCCCCCCGGGACACCACCTCACCCAGCACTGCCTGCTGCGATCCCTGGGGGCTGCTCTGCAGTGGGACCTCTTGGCAGGAGCACCCAGGGCAAAGAGGGCAAGCAGTGAGTGCTGAACCACAGTTTGAGAGGCCCCATCTCACTCTGATGTGCTGCAGGTTGGATGCCCAAGAGGTCCCCATCTCGCTCCAAAGCACTGGGTGTTGGTTGCCCATGGTGTGAGAGTCCCCATCTTGCTCTGAAGCGCTGGGCGTTGGATACCTGTGGCTTGAGAGTCCCCATCTCTCTCCAAAGCGCTGAGCATTGGATGCCCATGGTCTGAGAGCTCTCATCTCTCTGAAGCACTGGGTGTTTTGCTCTGAAGTACTGGGTGCTGGATGCCCATGGTTTGAGAGGTCCCCTCCAAAGCGTTGGGTGCTGTGTGCACTCTTCTCATCCCCTAGGCACAAAAAAGAGGATGCAGGGACATCCCATGTGGGGTGTTGCCCATCCGTATGGCTTCTTGCAGTCTCCTGGCCATGTACCAGACACTATAGACACACTCCCACAGCCTGTGAGCAATCCACACACCTGGGGCTTGTAGAGAAAAACAAGTGCTGTGGAATAAAGCTCTGGATTTTATTCCCTTGCTCCTTTCACAGCTTCACTGGGTGGAGGAGGTTTTACCTAGGGGCAAAAAAGCCCCAGGGCAAGCAGCGCGGCAAGCTGGAGCATCACTGGAGCCCCTGGATGTGGCCTGGCATGGCCACCACCGCTCTCCTACTGGGCCACCAAGCCGTGGCAATGTCCCCATCCTTGGGTTGTGCATACAAGAAGGGGTTGGGGTCCAGCCTTGGCAGCGTAGCTATGTCACAGCCTGCATGGAGCAGGAGGGGATCCCTGCATCCCAGCCCACCTGAGAAGGGTGGTGGGACCCTGGCCTCTGCTCAGCGGTGGAGCAGAGATGAGCCTGGCTGTGTCAGCGCTAGGAGTGAGCTGGCAAGCCCCTGCTCTGCCCCAAGCTGCCTGCTGAGAAGACGCAGGGTGCCCTGTGAGCATGTCTGTGGTCCCCGCAGCCTCTCCACCTGCACATGGTGGGATGAAACCCCTGTTTGAACCCAGAACAGCAAGAAAGATAGAAATAGCTTGGCTCTGCTGCTGGCAAATAAAAGATAATAGCTCCTTTCTAGTGTGTGATCAACACCCAGCCTCATAAACAGACTGTTATATTTACACTGAATTCATCCTCCCCACCGCTCTCCACCAGAAGCTGATCTTGTTGTGTCCCCCCAGCCAGCCCTGCTCACTGTGGGTGGCATCACCCTGTCTGAGCCTGCCAGTTTTCAGCAGGGGACAGGCACAGGGGCGGGCAGGCAGGATGAAACCCTCTTTCAATAGCTTGGAAAAAGTACTTGCAGCAAATTATCCAAAGTGCACAGCCTCCGCACGCTCCCCGGCTTGTCTCCATGGTGAGAGAGGCCTCCCTACCTTGTTGGCTTTCTTCACTGAAGTTCTTATGGCTCCTTCTAGATCTCTCTCACTGCTTCCTTGCCTTTTTTTCAAAGAGTGACTGCACCGAGGGCCTGATCCTTCCTTCCACCCCCTCACATTGGCAGGCGTGGGAGCAGGTTTGCTGCAAGGCATCCATGGACGCTTGAGGAGCCTGGCATGGCAACACTGAGGATAGGGATGTTGGGCTCAGACATGCTGCGTTTGCCCTGTGGGATAATTTTATTTATTTGCTGGTCCCCAGCAGCCTGGGAGACGGCAGGAGTGGAGCTTGGGGGATGCCAGTGCCAATGCCCTTGTGCTGGATGCACCATCCACCTCCTGCCAACATGAGGCACAGGGCTGGGAGAGCCCCAGCCATCCCAGTATGAGCCAGGCCAAATTCAGTCCATTCTCCCAGCCCCTGGCTGCACAAATCCAGAAGCATTACAGGCACCGAGCAGCTGAGAAGATTGTACAAGGCCCTCGCAGGAGCTGAGTGTGTGGGTCAGCCCTATGTTCCCCACTGGAATCTCAGAAATACAATAACAGGCTGTGATCAGCAGGGCTGAGCAGGGAAAAAATATCTCTGTGTAATTATCATACCCATCCCCTGGTCAGCCTGGAGACTGTCATTGTCCCTCTGCAGAGGGCAGAGGCCACTGCGCACACCAAGCCCCAGGCAGCCTGAACACCACATCTGAAGGGATCCCTGCAAGCTATGATTACATCTTTTTTTTTTTTCCACAATAAAAGGAGAAAGAGGTAATTAAGAGCTGCTTTGCTTGTGGCTGTGCACTTTACTGTGGGAGACACCTGGCTGCTGGGGAGAAGTAGGGGCAGGGGGAGCCTGGGCACGATCCCCTCCCCTGGCACAGCCCCCAGCACGCCTTGGCCCAGGACGTGTGGGTCTAGGACAACTCCCTGCAGCCAAATCTCCATGGCCAACTCCCCATGGGACACCTCTCCATGGTCAACTCCACAGAAACAACTGGGGAGCACCAAGTACCTGGCAGTGAGCGGTTCAGCAGATACTGCTGGTCCTCCCTCCCTGGCACACACCCAGCCCTGCCCAGCCCTTGAACACTGGTGGGGGCTCTTGCCAGATGCTTTGAGGCTCCCTGAGTAGAGTTGTCCCTACAGAGAGCCAGCTGTGGAGACATGTCCCGTGGAAAGCCGGCTACCACATAGAGTTGGCCATGGAGAACTCACCATGGAGAATTATCCCTTTCTGGCTAGTGTCACCTCCACTGCAGGCAGAGAATCTTAGAATCATGGAATCACCAGGTTGGATGAGACCCACCGGATCATCGAGTCCAACCATTCCCATCAAACACTAAACCATGTCCCTCAGCACCTCTCCCACCCGTCCCTTAAACATCTCCAGGGAAGGTGACTCAACCCCCTCCCTGGGCAGCCTCTGCCACTGCCCAATCACCCTTTCTCTGAAAATTTTTTTCCTAATGTCCAGCCTAAACCTCCCCTGGTGGAGCTTGAGGCCATTCCCTCTCGTCCTGTCCCCTGTCCCCTGGGAGAAGAGCCCAGCTCCCTCCTCTCCACAACCTCCTTTCAGGTAGTTGGAGAGAGCAATGAGGTCTCCCCTCAGCCTCCTCTTCTCCAGGCTAAACACCCCCAGCTCTCTCAGCAGCTCCTCATAAGGCCTGTTCTCCAGCCCCTTCATCAGCTTCGTTGCTCTTCTCTGGACTCGCTCCAGAGCCTCAACATCCTTCTTGTGGTGAGGGGCCCAGAACTGAACACAGGATTCGAGGAGCGGTCTCACCAGTGCCGAGTACAGAGGGAGAAGAACCTCCCTGGATCCGCTGGCCACGCCGTTTCTGATCCAAGCCAAGATGCCATTGGCCTTCTTGGCCACCTGGGCACATTGCTGGTTAATAAAGAAGAGCCACTGCTGGTTAATAAATATCCCCTCATGTCTCCTGAGCTCCATTGCATGAGTCCTCATACCACCGCTCTTGTTTCCTTCGTCATCATTGCTTCTTCTTGGGATATTTGGCCCCGGCACCC
Organism: Clamator glandarius; assembly: GCA_033459285.1. Taxonomy (NCBI): domain Eukaryota; kingdom Metazoa; phylum Chordata; class Aves; order Cuculiformes; family Cuculidae; genus Clamator; species Clamator glandarius. The sequence continues at coordinate 2,043,987 of JAUNZM010000292.1, forward strand.
ACGCTCCATGGGTAGAAGCCTTCTCTCCATTGTTCCTGCTACTATCCCCGTGTGGGACCTCCAGTGCCCACAGCACAGGGAGGACTGAGGGAGGAACTCACTCCTGATCAAGCCTTTACCTTTGCCAAACATCCCAGCCAGGCACCACCAGCAACCCCCAACGCTGAGGTCCCCAAGGAGGATCAAGCTTTTCCTGCTGATGAGGCGTGGGTGGCAGCTGCTGAAGTCTCCTCTTGACAGGACACGAGGCTGATGGCTGAGAGCTTTCCCCCTTGGCCTCAAGATCACAAAGTCCTCTCTGGGAAAAAACAAGCTGTGCTGCAGCATGCCAGTGTAATGCTTCCAGCTCCATGCCTTATCCCTCCTTCTCTTCTATCGTGCTAACACTTGTATCTGTTTCAGGTCCTGCACCAAGAAGGTCCTTTCACTGCTAGGGTGGCTCCCCAAGCCCCACGTCCCCTGTGCAGGAAGCAGAACCTGGAGCACAGTCACCTCCCCACAAAGAGCAGAACCATCATCCTTCCCTGCCTGGACCTGCAGGAAGAAGGCTTGCGTGGGGCTCAGGCTGGAGCAGCTCATCAGGTGGGGAATGGGTGGCAGGTGCCTGTCTGAGCTGTGATTTCCACCTGGAATATGGATATTTCACATGTACCACTACACCCAAGACGTGTCACGGCACCTGACTTGCATTTGTCCCTGCAAAGGGGGAGAGAGGAGGCGAGACAACCACCGACCGCTGCCCTTCTGCTCTGCACAATCGTTGCTTTAGCAGGGAGATGAAAAAAAACCTGCTCATTCTGCACCGTTTGCCCCGTTAGCCAGGCAAATGCACACTTTGCTCAATATTTCTGGGAGCTGATAGACGCCGTAGTGGCCAGGAGCCCACAGAGTGGCTGAGAGCGCTGTGCCCCCTGACCCTGACAAGGGGCGTGATTTCCATGAAATGGAAGAGAAATCCCAGACAGCAGGAAAATAGAATTCAATACTGGCTGAGGAAGAACCTTAGAAAAGGGCCAAGGTCTCCCTCGCGGCATCACCTCACTGGAATTCAGCTCTGTTGCACATTTTACCTGCATTCACTCTAGCACCAGAGCTATTTGTTTGTGTATAATAAAAAAGGTCTGGGAGAAAAGCATACGATTAGCACATCCATCATATAGTTTTTTCAGATATCAATAAAACATAGATTCCCTCCTTCCATAAATTCCTGTGCTGTGGTGAATACAAATCAGTAGCCGTGATGAAAAAGGAATGCGTAACTCCCCTCAGAAGTGCATAAATCTCCCCTCTCCCCAGCAAACCTCTTAAACACTGGTTGAAGAACTCTGCTGTGCCAAGCACTGGTCCCCATCAGACCCCAAGATTTGCCAGGCTGGGATCAGCAGCAGCGTGGCTGCAACAGGATGACTGGCCAATGGTTCAAAGGTCGCAGCCAGAGCTCTGCAAATAGTGGGTCTTTCAGTGAAGAGAGAGATCTCACCACTCAGGCTTGTTGGTTTGAGGCAGTCAGGTGAAGTTTTGTATGTTTTTGGTTTTTTTTTTCTCTAAAATCAAGTGAAAAACATGAGGAGAAATTTCAGTTTGGTTGACCTGGAGTGTTTTGCTCTGCGTGAAACAAACACAAAATGCTTCATTTTTGTTTCTCTTTCATAGAATCACCAGGTTGGAAGAGACCCACTAGATCATCAAGTCCAACCATTCCAATCAAACACTAAACCCTCAGCACCTCGTCCACCCGTCCCTCAAACCCCTCCAGGGAAGGTGACTCAACCCCCTCCCTGGGCAGCCTCTGCCACTGCCCAATCACCCTTTCTGGGAAAAAATTTTTCCTAATGGTCAGTCTAAACCTCCCCTGGAGGAGCTTGAGGCCATTCCCTCTCGTCCTGTCCCCTGTCCCTTGGGAGAAGAGCCCAGCTCCCTCCTCTCCACAACCCCCTTTAGGGTAGCTGTAGAGAGCAATGAGGCCTCCCACTCCATCCATCCTCTTTTTGTGCATGTGAATCCATCCTTTTTTTCGTGCATGTTCAAAAAACCACAGGAGAGCCCTTGGTTTTGAAACAATCCCCTAGGTGGGGGTTGTTATTCATTGAAAACTGAAATAAAAGGTAAATTCTTGAGGCTTTTTTTTTTTTTCCACTTAAGTTAACTATGAAATTCATCTTTCTTTCAGACATTTCAGTTCCCCTGAAACTGCACATCAGAGCTGAAGAAAGCAGGAAAAGCCGCGCTGAGGTTCAGCTGCTGCTGGGCTGCCACCTCTGCGTTCCCCCGCCTCTTGCCAGCTCCTCCACGTCTCACATCTCCACGCGGCCGCAGACAGTGAGTGGTGGCTCTTTGTCACTGCAGGGTCACAGACATCCCTCATTTTGCTGTCCGTCTCCCCGAGGCGAGGTCTGCTGCCCACCCTCGCCCTGCTCACCCCACACCTGGCTCTGCACCCCTCCAGTCTTGCACCGGGCATGGGGACCCAGCTCTCAGACCCCCCGGCTGCCACCGAGGCAAGGGGACAACTCGCAGGCAGGAGATCCAGGCCATAACAGGCTGCCCAGGGAGGGGGTTGAGTCCCCTTCCCTGGAGGGGTTTAAGGGATGGGTGGACGAGGTGCTGAGGGACATGGGTTAGTGATTGATGGGAATGGTTGGACTCGATGATCCGGTGGGTCTCTTCCAACCTGGTGGTTCTATGGTTCTATGATTCCATGAAAAAGCTAAGTGCAGGCGTGGTTGAGGTGTGTGGTAATCGTAATGGCAGAAATCTCCATAGCCGACTGGACTTTCTGGGAATTTTTGGAACTCCTGGCAGAGCTTTGTGTTTTTATTAGCAACCTCTGAACCTTATCAAAGGGCACAAAAGGCCACGGGCTTCCTATCTGCAAGGGCTGCGTTAGGAAAACAACCGCCAGCACTGCCAAACCTGCTTGACCCTGCACCTCGGCTGCAAGCGTCACCATCGAGCCCTGCGTCGTTAGCATCCTTAGGGTGGTCGGCTCCGGATGATGCATTGCAGGGGACTGACCTTGTTGGCAGCGAGTCCGCTTGGTGATCTCATGGGACACGCTGTGGTTACAGGCTGTTTCCATGGAGGCACTGGAAGAAATGGTGCATCTCCTGGTCATTCCCTTATGCATAAGCGATCAGTGTGAATGATCCATGGGTGCCATAGCATATGACTCCAGGTCGTGCAACCTCAGGACGGATATCAGGTTGGAAAGAATCATTTAAAGCAATTGAGGACACATCCCAAAAGTCCTAATGCCACTGGAGCAGAGGGGGAGAGGTGGCACAGCAGCTGGGTGCCTGGCCCGGCCATGGGCTGAGCGGCTGGGCTGAGGTCGTACTGGGAATTCCACATCTGTTCCCAGCCAGCTGCGTGGAAAACAACAGCTCTGGTCTCTAGCAGCAGCCGTGAACCAGGCACAACCTTGCTTTGTCCTCAACGTAAAAATTAGTCCTGGTGCTGCAAAGTGCACGTATGCAGAAGGACACCTGGCATCTCAGTGCCTCTGATTGGTGCCAGATTTGGCAAAGGTCTCCTCCAAGACCCCCATGCTGTGCTGTTCCTCTCCAATTCCAGATGTCGTAGTGATTTTCTCATGCATCTGGCTGGAATTAGGCTAAACCCTTCCCTTTCACACAGGGACCAGTGAACAAGCACGAGCAGGGGCTCTGATGCCCTGGGTGTACTCTTCCTCCAAACCACCCCAGCCTGCTTGGTCAGGACGCATCGACCTGCAACCCCAGCCCTTCCTGCTCTATTTTATGGCCAAAACAAGTCATAAATCTCCCTCTGTAGAGCTGGAAGGTGCAATTGCTTTTCTGTGGTGCAGGTTTTTCTTTGCATGACTTGTAGCATCACGTGAGGGAAATCTGTAAGTAAAAGTCAGGTTGAAGCCATTTATAACGGCAGAGCTGTGATTGTTACTGCTGACAGCAGCAATTACAGGCACTCCCTTCGACTGCTCCTCGCTGGGGGAGCGCAGAGCCAGCACAAGAGCAGGGAAGGGGTTGGGAGCAGCTTTACCAGAGCTGTGTCCCCTCTCCAGGGGACCTTGTCACCTCTGCATTGCTAGAAGCTGATTTGGGGAAAGAATCATAGAATCATAGAATCACCAGGTTGGAAGAGACCCATCAGATCATCGAGTCCAACCATTCCTATCAAACACTAACCCATGTCCCTCAGCACCTCGTCCACCCATCCCTTAAACCCCTCCAGGGAAGGGGACTCAACCCCTCCCTGGGCAGCCTCTGACAGGGACCAATGACCCTTTCCATGAAAAATTTTTTCCTAATGTCCAGCCTGAATCTCCCCTGGCAGAGCTTAAGGCCATTCCCTCTCATCCTGTCCCCTGTCCCTTGGGAGAAGAGCCCAGCTCCCTCCTCTCCACAACCTCCTTTCAGGTAGTTGGAGAGAGCAATGAGGTCTCCCCTCAGCCTCTTCTTCTCCAGGCTAAACACCTCCAGCTCTCTCAGATGCTCCTTGTAATCCTTGTTCTCCAGCCCCTTCCCCAGCTTCGTTGCTCTTCTCTGGACTCGCTCCAGAGCCTCAACATCCTTCTTGTGGTGAGGGGCCCAGAACTGAACACAGGATTCGAGGAGCGGTCTCACCAGTGCTGAGTCCAGAGGGAGAAGAACCTCCCTGGCCCTGCTGGTCACACCGTGTCTGATCCAAGCCAGGATGCCATTGGCCTTCTTGGCCACCTGGGCCACTGCTGTTCTAGATGTGCTGGTTAAGGGACACAGGTTTTTGTCCTGAGGCTCGCAGTGACACGTCCTCCATCCCACGCTTGCACCAATGCATGATGTCTCACACGGGTACGTTCTACTCCCCTTCCACAGAGACGACTCCTCGCTCAATATAAAGCACCTTCCTGTCATCACCACTCGCTCAATGTAACGCATTTTCCTACCTTCACCAAGGCACAACCCCAGCATTTATTCATCCTCAGCCTGTCGATGGCAGGGTGGTGCCTCCAGCCCTGCCTCGATCCACCTGTCTCTGGAGCAGAAGAAAGTGTGAGCAGCTCGGCGCCGGCTCCTGCCTGGGCAGCGGTGGGGAGGGAGCCGGTCACTCGTGCAACGGGCACGGTGCTGCTGCCAGCACTGCTCCACCGCTTTATTCTGCTCGTGGCAGCTCGGTGCCTGCAGCATTGATACACCAAGATGTGCTGCTATCTCATGTTTCCTCCGTGACCCGCTGTGCCTCTGGTGTGGTGGTGGCATCAGCCACGCGAACTGGCAGCAGCAGTGGCTCTGGGAATTCTTTTTCTTGCCCCACGCCGCCTGTCTTCCTGCTGCTTAGTGGGGTGCTTCCCCCCTTCCTCTGCTCGCCTTGCATGGGTTATCCCTGTGGGAAGGAGGCAGCAGCCAGGACACGATGGGGACATCTTCAAAGAGGCAAATCAGGTTGGGGGAAACAGGATGGGGATGGTCCCAAGGCCACCTGGCACTTAAACTGCCCCCTTTTCTGGAAAACATTCTGAAGGAATAAGGGTCCATCGTGTTCCAGGGCACGGCAAGGCGATGCCATGGATGCAGAGAGGTTTTGGAGGGCATAGACCCTGCATTCTCCCCTGCTGTAACCAACGAGGACGAGGATTTAGTGGTGGGGCCAGGGGCAGTCCCAGGGCTGGAGCAGGGAGGGCAGAAGCTTTTCCAGGGGCCCTTTTGGAAGCTGCCCAGGCAGCTCCAGGGCTCAGAGGAAGCAGCTCTTGTTTCTTCTCTAATTTTAGACCTTTTTTGGGTGTTCAGTTTTCTTAACCACCGGTCATCTGCTGTCTTCTCGCACAAAGCAACCGTGCATAAATTAAACCTGACACATAATATATGTGTTGGATGTGATCCAGGAGCAATCACTTACACGCCAGTGAAGGGCGTGAAACCCCCCATCTGCTCCCAGTTGTAAGAAAGCACAGTGAGTCCCCAACCCAGCACCACCAGCACAGCTCCCTGGGGATCATCGCTCTACGGTACTGGGGGACACTGAACCCCCCACAGTGCCGGAGCAGGGCTGGAGGCAACCTGGCTGGGGCATCTTGACCTGAGCTCCCTCAGCAGATGGCTTTTTGCTTATTCCCCAGTTAGGTTTCCAAGAAGGACACCCCTGAAAAGCAGAGGGGAGTCATGCAAGCTGAGGAGCTGCTGCTGCTCGTGGCTGTGCATATATCGGCCGTGAGTCAGCCCGGGAAAGGTCAGCTTGCTCGAGGGGGCCAAGTGATGAGCAGAGGCAGCCCCGATCCCTTCCCTCCTGTGGCAGAGCATCTCCCGGCAAAGGGGAGCTGCTGCTGGTTTGGCTTTTTTGCTTCATTTTTCTGCGTCCCTGTATCATAAAATCATAGAATCACCAGGCTGGAAGAGACCCACCGGATCATCGAGTCCAACCATTCCCATCAATCACTAACCCATGTCCCTCAGCACCTCGTCCACCCAAGCCTTAAACATCTCCAGGGAAGGTGACTCAACCCCCTCCCTGGGCAGCCTCTGCCAGGGACCAATGACCCTTTCCATGAAAATTTTTTCCTGATGTTCAGCCTAAACCTCCCCTGGCAGAGCTTGAGGCCATTCCCTCTCGTCCTGTCCCTTGTCCCTTGGGAGAAGAGCCCAGCTCCCTCCTCTCTACACCCTCCCCTCAGGTAGTTGGAGAGAGCAATGAGGTCTCCCCTCAGCCTCCTCCAGGCTAAACATCCCCAGCTCTCTCAGATGCTCCTTGTAATCCTTGTTCTCCAGCCCCTTCACCATCTTTGTTGCTCTTCTCTGGACTCGCTCCAGAGCCTCAACATCCTTCTTGTGGTGAGGGGCCCAGAACTGAACACAGGATTCGAGGAGCGGTCTCACCAGTGCCAAGTACAGAGGGAGAAGAACCTCCCTGGATCCGCTGGCCACGCCGTTTCTGATCCAAGCCAAGATGCCATTGGCCTTCTTGGCCCCCTGGGCCATTGCTGGCTCATGTTCAGTCGCTGTTAACCAACACCCCCCGGTCCCTCTCCTCCAGGCAGCTTCCTAGCCACTCTTCCCCTAGTCTGGAGCTGCTCAGGGTTGTTGTGCCCCAAGTGCAGGACCCGGCGTTTGGCTTTGGTAGCTATCTTGCCTCCACACGTAGGCTTGCAGCCGGGAGTATGTTGTCATCCAACCTTGGAACTTTTAAAATCAGGTATGTTGACCCCGGCTGAGCGATGTATGGGCCAAATCCTGCCCTGGAGAGTCCCAGCGAGGTGATAAATAAACCTGTGGGCACGGTTACTGCCCACAAGCTGGCAACCGGGGACAGGGGTGAGGCAACGCTGTCCCCTCCCCCAGCACAGGGCTGGCTGGTGGGGATCTTGAGTCCTAAATCCACCTCTGTGATGGGCTCAGGTCCCAGTGGATCAAATTCAGCCGGTGGGTCAAGTGACCCACCTGCAGCCGAGGCGGAGGGAAGCCCGTCCTCTCCTGGCAGGTCTCACCCTGGCTCCTGTTGAAACCGGGACAAAAGCATCGTCTTACCCAGCCTGGGATTGCTGCAGGAGGCTATGGCTGCAGGGGTAGCGCTCGGAAAAGCCTGGATCAGCACTGACATCCCTGCCGCTGGAAGAAGGCCCATCCAGTGCATTATTATTATTGCCTGGAAGCCACTGCTCTTCTTGCCTTAAAAAACCTGCTGCGAGCAGCTGGTCTGAGTAGATAAACCTCCTAACAATTCCCACCGGACTGGGCTGTGCTGCTCCTGGTCTGACCCCGTGCGCTGCCCGTGCCCTGGGAGCAGAGCCCCCTCAGCTCGTGATGCTCACGATCACACCCTCGTCCTCCACCGGCACCCGGTGCGGAAGGAGAATACATGAGAAATCAATAGCTCCAGCTCAGGCTGAGGGAGGATTTGTGCGTTTTGCTCCGCTGTCTCTGGGAAATCCAATATATCGATCACATTTCTCAAGACCGGTATTGATGAAGCAGATAATGGGAGCGTTTGGGGTTGGATGCCGAGGGTTTCTGAAGCTGCTGCCGTATTAATACTGGTAGGCAGGGCATCTGGTATCTCCCGGAGTGATTTCCTGATATCCCCTTGTTGCCCCACGCCAAGCTTGCCCCTAACCTGCTTCTACTTCCCTACGTATTTATTCCCCACTTTCCTTTCCAAGCAGCAGGAAAGCTTCTGGGACGCCCTCAGGAGCAAGAATCGGGGCCTGGCAGGGCAGCGGAGGATGCGGGGAGCAGCTTTGCTGCACCAAGGACAGGAACACACCGCTGCTCCCAGACCCCGGCGCGTACAGCATTATTCCTTCTGGTTTCGATGGAGAGGAGCTGAATTTATCTTCCCAGCCCACCGAGCGGTCCAGGCTCAGCACATCTTTCTCTGCCCGTGGGGCCAGGGATACTAAAGCATCTCCTCCCGTGACAAACCGAGCCCCTGAATATCCCAGCATCTTCGAAGTCAGCTGCCTGGGGAGGAGGTGGGAAGAGAGGTGAGGTCTGTAGGTGTTCTGCATTGTCTGCTGTTACAGGAACCCCCCCCTCTGCGATTTTATGAATGCTGTTAAAGAAAATTTTCCCTCTGCAAGCCTCTTTTGAAGCCTCCTTCTCCCAGCAATGCAGGATCTTTAAGAGTATAATTATAATTTTTTTAAAAATCCCCACCATGCTATTTATAAATTATTCTATACGCTCTCAACAAAGCAAGTGCCAGACTGCACTGGCAGAAAGCCCACTCCCGACTTCTCCTTGCTCAGTTTAAAAACACAAATAATGTTGCTTCTTTTATTTTTCCCGTAGCTACAACAGCATGTGGGGAAATCACAATGCAAACTCTTCACTGCAGAAGAGTGAGATGAGGGGAGCTGGCAGCTTGCTGCAAGCAAGGCACGGGGACTGGGATCCGGAACGGAGGCACGAGCACTGGGATCCAGAACCAAGGCATGGAGACTGGCATCCAGGCTTGGAACAGGGATCACTAGGATCCAGACTTGTGGCAAAGGGGCAGGATTATCTGGGATCACCATCCCTTCCCCGCCGGGATGCGCTGCCTGCATTCTCCGTGCCTCCAACCCTCCATCCTGGCTACAAGCAGGAGGCACTGAGGGCGGCTGCTGGTGGCCTTTCCTCTTTCATTTAAAGCTCCTCCTGCCCTCTCTTCCTTCCCGCTTTCCTTCCCAAGCCCCTGGATGTGCAGGGATTTTTGGGACGTTTCAAGAAGTCCCAGCAGAGCAGCGGAACAGTGTCACGATGCCAAGTGCGGTCGCAAAGCGCGTCTGATAACAGGAGGCAGGGGCTTGCCAATCAGATATTTAAACAGAGCTGTTGCTAGAGAACACGACAACGGAGAGCAAGGAGTCCAGCCTCTGCTCTGCCTCCCCTGCTATCGTCTGCCTTTCTTTAATACCAATAAAAAGCATTTATTGGGATGAAATAAATAAATGGCACTTGTTGGTGGGTAAAAAACTCTGGAAGGGAGGATTGCTCGTTATTTTCAGTCGCTGAATTTGCAAGCTGCCGTATCAGGACGTAATCGCTTATCATACACCAGGGTATGTATTTCACGCAACGCATCCAGCAAATAATAAAGAGAACATTTATGTCTTAATCTGTTCGCCCCCACCTCGCTGCGCGTTATCTCTGGGAGCCTGATGGTTTTCAAAGGGTCAGAGCTGCCAAGACTCCCGTCTCGTCTGCACCGCTGATGGTGGTGGGAGCAGGCTCAGACCCCGAGCGGTTTTATCTGGTACAAGATAAACTTGCTGCGCAGGTAACGCATTAAAAACCCGGCGACCTGCTAAATGTAAGTCAAGCTGTGACACAGCGGTTGGCTCGCGCCGAGGTCAGCGCTGGGCAGGCTGCTGAGTGCGAAGATTCAGACGAAGGGCATTGAAGCTCTATTCATTGAACGGTTTTCTGCAAACATAATTAAGAGATGGTATCAGCGAGCGTCGCTGCTGCTCGCGCCGCTGTCACTGCCGGGTAAATCTTGGTGTGAGGGGTAAAAGCGCTCGCAAATCAGAGGTCCCTGGGCCTGTGACAGTACCCCAATAAATCCCCGCAGCAAACGAGCTCTGCTCACGCAGACGCCCATGGGGATGATGCTCCAGGCAGCTGCCGTGCCAGGGGACTGGCAGGTGGATGGCATTGGCCCTGCCGGGGGTACTGGAAAAAGGCTGGGAGGCTTGAAGGAAAACCAAAATGAATCTCAAACACAGCAAATTCCCACAATCAGGGGATGACTGAGGGCCACAGCCCCACTCCTAGTGGCTCCAGTCTGGTCTCATACGCTATAATGCAGTGAGTCCCAACACACCGGTACCCAAAGGTGTCTGTATTTTGGGGCAGCCACATCTTTGCACAGGGAGGGTTTCCCTTCATCCCCTGCCCCGCCATGGTGTCCACAGCACCTGCAGTCACTGTGACAAGTGGTACGAGGGCAAAAACTTTCATCAATATGCAACTCTGGGAGAATTTTCCTTTTTTTAAACTTTCCTCCTCCCTCCTCCTTTTCCTTTGCACTGTCTTCTCTGTCTTTGCCTTCCCCTGGCCTTCTGTGGCCTTTCAGCCTAATTTCCCTCCTCCCACAATCTTCACTCATCTTTCTTCTGTCTTCTCCTACTCTTCCCCTCCATCTCTATCCTCACATTATTTCTTCTCCCTTGCTAGTACCTCCTCACTCCCTCAACTCTTCCCACCCAAGCACGCCACTCTCCTTGCTGCCCTTCTCAGCATCCCATTCCTATCCCCATTCAATTCCTACCCCCATCCAATTCCTATCTCCATCTCACTCCATTCCCATCCCACTTGCATCCTCATTCCATTCCATTCCATTCCATTCCATCCCATTCCATCTCATTCCCATGCAATCCCCATCCTTATCCCATTCAATCTCACTCCACTTCTATCCACATTCTAGTCCATCTCATCCCCATCCCATTGCCACACCCATCCTCATACCTTCCTATCCTCATTATATTCCATCTCATCCTCATCCCACTCCACAGCGTTCCATTCCCCTGCCATCCTCATCCTATTCCATCCCATTCCCATCCTATTCCATTTCATCCCACCCCCATGCCATTCCATCCCATTCCATTTCCATTGCCACCTCAGCCCCACTCCCAGCCCCATCCCATTCTCTCATCCTCATCCATGTCCCATCCCATTCCCACTGACATCCCACTCCATCTGATCCTCATTCCATCCTCATCGACATCCCATTCCATCCTCATCCCAGCTCATCCTCATACCATCTCCATCTTATTCCAACTCACCCCTATTCAATCCAATTGCCATCCTTATCCTCATTCTTCCCCATCTTATTCAAACTCATCCCCATCCCCATCTTATCCCATCCCATTCGACTGCCATCCCCATCCTGATCCTATCAAATCCTCATCCCATTCCATCTTCACCCTCATGCTCTCCTCATCCCATCCCCATCTTCATCTTCATTCCAGCCCATCCCCATCCCCATTCTGTCTCCATCCTCATCCCCACTACATCTGATTGCCACCCCCATTCTCATCCACATCCCATCCTCATCCACATCCCATTCCATCCATCTTCATATCCACCCCCACCTTATTCCAATTCATCCCCATCCCATTCTATCCAAACGCCATCCCCATTCTCATCTCATCCCACCCCTATCTTCATCCCCATCCCACTCCATCCCCATCCCACCCCATCTCCATCCCCAGTCCCATCCCACCCCATCTCCATTGCCACCCACACCCCATCCCCATCCCATCCCCATCCCCATCCCATCCCATCCCTATCCCCATCCCCATTCCCATCCCATCCCCATCCCCATCCCCATCCCATCCCCATCCCCATCCCCATCCCATCCCCATCCCATCCCCATCCCATCCCCATCCCCATCCCCATCCCCATCCCCATCCCCATCCCCATCCCCATCCCCATCCCATCCCCATCCCCATCCCATCCCCATCCCCATCCCATCCCTATCCCCATCCCCATCCCCATCCCATCCCCATCCCCATCCCATCCCCATCCCCATCCCCATCCCCATCCCCATCCCCATCCCATCCCCATCCCCATCCCCATCCCATCCCCATCCCCATCCCCATCCCATCCCCATCCCCATCCCCATCCCCATCCCCATCCCCATCCCCATCCCCATCCCATCCCATCCCCATCCCCATCCCCATCCCCATCCCATCCCATCCCCATCCCCATCCCCATCCCCATCCCCATCCCCATCCCCATCCCCATCCCATCCCATCCCCATCCCCATCCCATCCCCATCCCCATCCCCATCCCCATCCCATCCCATCCCCATCCCCATCCCCATCCCCATCCCCATCCCCATCCCCATCCCCATCCCCATCTCCATCCCCATCCCCATCCCCATCCCCATCCCCATCCCCATCCCATCCCCATCCCCATCCCCATCCCCATCCCCATCCCCATCCCCATCCCCATCCCCATCCCCATCTCCATCCCCATCCCCATCCCCATCCCATCCCCATCCCCATCCCCATCCCATCCCATCCCCATCCCCATCCCATCCCATCCCATCCCATCCCCATCCCATCCCATCCCCATCCCCATCCCCATCCCCATCCCCATCCCCATCCCCATCCCCATCCCCATCCCCATCTCCATCCCCATCCCCATCCCCATCCCCATCCCCATCCCCATCCCCATCCCCATCCCCATCTCCATCCCCATCCCCATCCCCATCCCATCCCCATCCCCATCCCCATCCCATCCCCATCCCCATCCCATCCCATCCCATCCCATCCCCATCCCCATCCCCATCTCCATCCCCATCCCCATCCCCATCCCCATCCCCATCCCCATCCCCATCCCCATCCCCATCTCCATCCCCATCCCCATCCCCATCCCATCCCCATCCCCATCCCCATCCCATCCCCATCCCCATCCCCATCCCATCCCATCCCATCCCATCCCCATCCCCATCCCCATCCCCTCCCCTCTCTCCCCCCTCCCTCCGGGGGCGGTACCGGGGCGGTACCGGGGCGGTACCGGGGGCGGTTCGGGCCCCTCCCGGTTGCGGGGCCGCCGCGGGGCTGACGCCGCGAAGATGGCGGCGCTGTGGGCGCTGTGGCTGCCGCGGTTGCCGGGGCCGGGGCGGCGCTGAGCGGGGGCCCATGAGCGGCGGCGGCGGCTCCGCGGGCAGGCGGGCGCCCAGCCGGCACCATGAAGTTCGCCGAGCACCTCTCGGCGCACATCACGCCCGAGTGGCGGAAGCAGTACATCCAGTACGAGGTACCCGCCGCCCCCGGCCCGCCGCGGCCCTCTCCCTCCCTCCCTCCCCGCTTCTCTCCCTCCCTCCCCGCTTCTCTCCCTCCCTCCCCGCTTCTCTCCCTCCCTCCCCGCTTCTCTCCCTCCCTCCCCGCTTCTCTCCCTCCCTCCCTCCCCGCTTCCCTCTCTCCCTCCCTCCCCGCTTCTCTCCCTCCCTCCCTCCCCGCTTCTCTCCCTCCCTCCCTCCCCGCTTCTCTCTCTCCCTCTCTCCCCCGGTCCTGGTTCTCTCCCTCCTTCCCTCTCCCGCTCTTGGTTCTCTCCCTCCCTCTCCCGGTTCTCTCCCTTTCCTGGTCCCGGCTCCCTCCCTCCCCGGCTCGCTCTCTCCCTCCCTCCCTCTCCCGGTTCTCGTTCTCTCCCTCCCTCTCCCGGTTCCCTCTCTCCTTCCCTCCCCGGTTCTCTTCCCCCCCCATCCCGGTCCCGGTTCTCTTCCCCCCCCTCCCTTTCCCCGTTCTCTCCCCCCTCTCCCGGTTCTCTCCCCCCTCTCCGGGTCCCGGTTCTCTCCCCCCTCTCCGGGTCCCGGTTCTCTCCCCCCCTCTCCGGGTCCCGGTTCTCTCCCCCCTCTCCGGGTCCCGGTTTCTCTCCCCCCTCTCCGGGTCCCGGTTCTCTCACCCTCTCCGGGTCCCGGTTCTCTCCCCCCTCTCCGGGTCCCGGTTCTCTCCCCCCTCTCCCGGTTCTCTCCCCCCTCTCCCCGGTTCTCTCCCCCCTCTCCCGGTTCTCTCCCCCCTCTCCCGGTTCTCTCCCCCCTCTCCCGGTTCTCTCCCCCCTCTCCCGGTTCTCTCCCCCCTCTCCCGGTTCTCTCCCCCCTCTCCCGGTTCTCTCCCCCCTCTCCCGGTTCTCTCCCCCCTCTCCCGGTTCTCTCCCCCCTCTCCCGGTTCTCTCCCCCCTCTCCGGGTCCCGGTTCTCTCCCCCCTCTCCCGGTCCCGGTTCTCTCCCCCCCCTCTCCGGGTCCCGGTTCTCTCCCCCCTCTCCGGGTCCCGGTTCTCTCCCCCCCTCTCCGGGTCCCGGTTCTCTCCCCCCCTCTCCGGGTCCCGGTTCTCTCCCCCCCTCTCCGGGTCCCGGTTCTCTCCCCCCCTCTCCGGGTCCCGGTTCTCTCCCCCCCTCTCCGGGTCCCGGTTCTCTCCCCCCCTCTCCGGGTCCCGGTTCTCTCCCCCCCTCTCCGGGTCCCGGTTCTCTCCCCCCCTCTCCGGGTCCCGGTTCTCTCCCCCCCTCTCCGGGTCCCGGTTCTCTCCCCCCCTCTCCGGGTCCCGGTTCTCTCCCCCCCTCTCCGGGTCCCGGTTCTCTCCCCCCCTCTCCCGGTTCTCTCCGGGTCCCGGTTCTCTCCCCCCCTCTCCCGGTTCCCGTTCTCTCCCTCCCTCCTTCCCTCTCCGGCCCCGGGACCACTCGCTTAATTAATTAATTGCTGCCCATAACCTTTCGATGCGAGGGACAAAGGTTGGAGGCTTGGGGGATAAACAAGATGGTTTTTTGGGGGAAGAATGAAGGTTTCTGGGGTGTTCCTGGGGGCAGCCGGTGGGAACGGGGGTGAGGGAAGGGCTGGCAGCCCCGGCTCTGCCCGGGGACGGCACCCCCCATGCACCCCTTGTGCTCTGGGGCTCCCCCCCATGCACCCCTTGTGCTCTGGGGCTCCCCCCCATGCACCCCTTGTGCTCTACCCTCCCTGCACCCTATGCACCCCCATGTGCTCCTGGGCACCCCCCCATGCACCCCACCCATGCACCCCCTGTGCTCTGGGGCGCCCCCCCATACACCCCACCCATGCCCCCCCTTGTGCTCCAGGGCACCTTCCCTATGCACCTTGCTTACACCCCCCATGCAACCCTTGTGCTCCAGGGCACCCCCCCATACACCCCCATGCACCCCTTGTGTTCTAGGGCACCCCCCCATGCACCCCTTATGTACCCCATTGTGCTGTACCCCCCTCATGTGCCCTCCATGCACCCCTTGTGCTTTGAGCTCACCCCCATGCACAGTCCTGGCTGCTCCCCCCCACAAGCACCCTCTTGTGCTCTGGGGCACCCCTCCATATACCCCCCCCCCATGCACCCCCTGTGTTCTGGGCACCTCCCCATGCACCCCCTTGTGCTCTGGGGCACCCCTTGATATACCCCCCCAGTGCACCCCCTTGTCCTGGGCACCCCCTCCATGTGTACCCCGTGCTCTGCCCCCCCATGCACCCCTGCTGCTCTGGGGCACCCCCTGTTCTCCCTGCATCCCCCCCCATGCATCCCTGCTGCTCTGGGGCACCCCCTGTTCTCCCTGCATCCCCCCCCATGCATCCCTGCTGCTCTGGGGCACCCCTCATCCTCCAGCCCCCCCCATGCATCCCTGCTGCTCTGGGGCACCCCTCATCCTCCTTGCAGCCCCCCCATGCATCCCTGCTGCTCTGGGGCACCCCCTGTTCTCCCTGCATCCCCCCCCATGCATCCCTGCTGCTCTGGGGCACCCCCTGTCCTCCCTGCATCCCCCCCATGCATCCCTGCTGCTCTGGGGCACCCCTCATCCTCCAGCCCCCCCCATGCATCCCTGCTGCTCTGGGGCACCCCCTGTTCTCCCTGCATCCCCCCCCCCATGCATCCCTGCTGCTCTGGGGCACCCCCTGTTCTCCCTGCATCCCCCCCATGCATCCCTGCTGCTCTGGGGCACCCCTCATCCTCCAGCCCCCCCCATGCATCCCTGCTGCTCTGGGGCACCCCTCATCCTCCTTGCAGCCCCCCCACTGCTTTGGGTCACGCTCCTTTTGCTCGGGGCATCTCCCTCATGCACCCCTGCTGCTCTGGGGTATCTCCCCCCCCCTCCTCCTCCTCCTCACCCCCTCAGCTGCTCTGGGGCACCCCCACACTGTGCCATGGCACCTTCCCCATGCCCCCCCCGCTGCTTTGGGGCCCCCCACTTGCATCTCCCTTCCCGCTCCTGGGTTTCCCCCTTGCTTCTTTGCCCCCCATCTCTCCTGCTGCTCCAGGTCACCCCCTTCCCTGGCTTCGGGGTACCCCCCTCCCCTCTCGGCTTCCCCGGGCAGGCAGAGGAGCCTTCTTTTTAAACAGAAGCCCAGCCAAGCCTTGCACCGTGCGACTCCACACTCGATTTCAGGTGAACAGCACTTACGAACGCTGTTCACGCCAAGTTCTGCTGCGTTCGTCGTGAATTACTCGCAGAATTCAGCTTTTCAGGTTTTCTTACGCCGCCTTCCAAAAGGCCGCGCGGCTCGCCGAGTTTCGGATTTGTCCCGGCGGTGCCTGACTTCAGTTTAACCAGAGTAAAACCGCGTCCTATTTCAGCTCTCGCAGTAACAGTCTTGGTGTCAGGGATGTCAGTCTTTCCCACAAGTAATAATGAAACCTCGACAACAGAAAGCTGGTTACAGGAGAGCCACCATGGGCAAAACTTCTTGACTGATGGCGTCAAAGCCGTGCAACGTTTGTTCCCGCGTGAAGGCCCGTGTTTCCTCTCCGAGGCTATAAAGGGATTTATTTCTAGCATCCCTATTAATCTATCTGTATTTGCAAGGAAAATCGTGTTCATCTTAGCTGGCTTTGTTACCGTGTCGAGCGTAAAGTCAGTGTCTGCCCTTTTGACTGATCCTTTGTTTTCCTTTACCTGGCGGCAGAGGAACGGATGTTTGAATAAAAACTGCATTCGAAGTTGACCTTAGAACAAAATTATGATCTCCTTGAGTTGCATGGACAGCTAGATAACTGCATAACGCATCGGTTCTTGAGAAGGGGGAAACCGTGGTCTTGGTGGAAAAAAAAAGCACCAGCTTGTTTCTGTGTCGTGTGCCCAATGGGTTATTCAGGCAGTTGGATTTTTCTCTTCCAGGAGACAGAAAGCTTCCTAAGGGAGGGTTTGGAGGGTGAGACGAGGAGGAGATAGAAGAGCAGAAGGTCTGGCTTTATGCTGACCAGACAGATGTAGAGGGGACCCAGTGAACTACGGCGCCTTGATCAATGTGTGAAGAACTCTTCTGCTTATCAGCCGCTGGTTTCATTATAGGAGGTTAATTTTCAGGTGTTTTAACTAGGGCAATATTATTATATCATTCTCCCTGCCCCCATCTCAATTTAAAATAAAGGTAGATTTCAGTAAAAACTTCTACCAAATTGTTATTCTATCTAGAGTTCAAATGATCTCCTCCTTGGATCGATGGCTTAACGTAGAGGGAATGAAAACACAGCCCTCGCCCTCCTTTTTAGCAATAAGTTTCAAAACTCTTTGTTTCCCTTGTTGTAGCTGCTGAACGCGAGTCGGCCTCCCGCTCATGCATTTTACAGTAATGGGCGACTCTGGCATTTATTATTCAATAACTGGTGGTCGTGTGGGTGCGGTGTGTGAAAGGCCGGCGCTGCCTCTCTTTACTTCGCGCTTGTACTTGAGGGAAAAAGCCTGCAGCCCATCCTTTGTCAAGGAAAAATGGGAGTTGTTGATGAGCAAGCGTAAGGCTGAGTGCTGCTCTTGTGACTCGGGTGCAGTATCACTTACGGCACGCGTCACGGTGGAAATTTAAAAAGCAGTTTGTATATTTAGTAGCATTATAACGTTTCTTCGTCTGAATATCTTTTTCCTTCTTAATTTAGACAGTAATCAAGCATTGTTTCAGAGCGGCTGTATGGTTTATTAACTCCGAAAGGGTTATTCCAGTTTCCAGGGGCTCCTTGTGTCCAATTCACGATGCTGATGAAAGGACTAGATGACAGCACAGAAATTCCTTTCTCCAAGTCGTTCTGTGTTGTAAAGCTTACATGCAGTCGTCTTATTTTTCTGCTCTGATATTTGTGGTTATTTTCATTGTAGGGGAGGTGCGAGGAGCTTTGCTTGACATCACTTGCAGGCAGGCCAGGGGGAGGATGTCATCTGCTGCTGATAACGCCCGGAAGAAGAATGAGACTGTTTTGAGTACCTCAAAATATAGTTTCGCTTTCAGGTGGCCTTTAACAACTCGCGGTCCTGAAAGTTCTTAGCCTTAGCGTAAACTTTTCCTTCCAAGAGAAATCTAAGTATTATAACTGTGCTTGCAGGGAGTTTCAAAGTTGCCCAGGCTTAGGGCAAGTGCTTGGTCAGTTGAAGGTCTTGAGAGAAAAATGCATTCCCCTTCTTTAAACAGGGGAAAAAGAAGATATATCTCGATAGCTGTGGTTTAGCGTCTCCTTTCCTTTCAGCAAAAGCTCTGCGGTGACCATTACTGTCTGAGTGATTTTTAGGAAAGAACACTTGGCTTGTAGAAAAGAGGAAAAAAGGTGACGTAAGCGATTCTGCTTCAGTCAGCTTTTCGTGAAGACGTTTGCCATGACTGAGTCGACTGAGGAACACGGAGCTTTACACAGATCTTGATCTGATTTTCCATTACCAGCTTCCGTTCTGAAGGTTGCATGGAAGCACGCAAATTTTGCATGTCACGTTTGCTATCCCATTCCCAGACGATGGTTCTCGGAACCCGAGTCGGTGCAAACGCTGAGGAGGCCTTTTTGTGAGGAACAGAGAAATACACAGTCCCGATGTAAAGGGGCATTTTTACTGTACTGAATGTTGTTATCGGGCTCCTCCCTGGGTGCAGTTGAGTTTAAACAATGTATTGACAGATGCTTGATTTGTGGAAATGCATGTTAATGCTGTTAAATGCCAAATATGCCAAAGTTTTAAATAGCTCCGGTCCCGATTTCAATGCTGCCATCCAAAAACTTGCAGTCTGGTGACAGCAGAGGGGAGCGGCGGTTTTAGGGGTGCTGGCTGCCTCCCACACGGACCTGGATGCTCGGCTCCGCGGTTCTCGCTGCGCAGCCGGGCGCTGACCTGGGGATGTGCCCCGGTCCTGGCAGTGGGAGTGAAAAGGTTTGCTCGGCCCCTTTTGGGGGATCTGGCAGCATCTTCTGTGAAGTTAGTAGCCTTTTCCCAGGCTGTTGAACGGTTGCGGCAGCGTGTGCTGCTTCAGTGCACTTCTTGTCTTGAAACCGAAGTTTTGAACCATTCGTTTGCTTTCCGTTTCTTTGGTTTACAAATAAAACATGAAAGCAAACAAAATCTCCTCTTTTTGTGTCAGACAACAGAATTCTCTTTTTCACATAGTGAGTACCGAAGAAAGTAAGGTAACTGTTAGTGATGCTCTTTTTTTGCCAAGAGCGTGCTTCCCTACGTTCAACGTGACTTTTTTGATGCAGTGAAGTTGTTGGGTTGTGTATGTTTGTCCCCAGAGCACACTGTAGATCTGCTTTGCTCCCATGTCCATCTGTGGAGTGCTTGTAGGAGAAAGAGAGGAGGGTTGCTCTGTCTGCTCAGGCTTCTAACTGGAAGCGTAACCCTGCACGTCCGGCTGCTGGGAATTCGGGGGGGTCCTGCAGCTGCCAGATGGCAGTTTTGTTGCAGTTAATCTGGCCGGAGTCTGTTTATCTGGATGCAAAAGTCTGGTGGTTTTTTTTTTTAAATTAAAAATGCTTGATACCTTTCAAATTGCAGCATCTGGGGAAGAAGGAGGATCAGAATAGTTATTGCAGGTGCAAAGTTCATGGGAGAGATGGGTGAAAGGTATGAACAGGTGACTTCCCTTCCCCCTAAGGAGACTCCAGGTTTTAAGTACTTCGGAGAACAGAGGGAGGTTGCTAACTTTTAGAAAGCGTTTCTCTGTGCCACAGTAGGTGGGGAGAGCGAAACCGATAGTTGCGATGGCCTCCTTGCCTTCCGAGTCTCTCTTCCAGAAACAGGCGTTCGATTTTTGGGAGGTGGCCAATTCTGCTCCTCAAACCCTGCTTCGTGATCGGCAGTTCACACCCAGGCTTGCCACCTCCTGACACAAATCTGTTGTGCTATTTCACTGTTTGTCCTCCTGGGCGTTAGCGGACGAGCTCTGAAGAGCATAAGTGGTTTGAAAGCTGCTCGTTTAAAACAACGTTTTTAAGGCTTTTGTCCTTGAACTTGTTCACTGTTAAGGTTTGACAGTAGCGTTTGTAAGTGTGTGTTCTTTCTGCTTTGTTTTTATTCTCTGATATACATTTATAAAAGTTCCTTCCGAACGCAAGGGGTGTCACTTGCACAATGTAGAGTAAGGAGATAACTCTCTTTGTCTTGTTTGAGACCTTGACAGGCTGGAGAGATGAGTCCTCCCTTAGCAAGTTTGCAGATGACACCAAGCTGGGTGGAAGTGTGGATCTGCTGGAGGGTCGGGAGGCTCCAAAGGGACCTGAACAGGCTGGAGCGCTGGGCTGAGACCAACGGCAGGAGGTTTAACAAGGCCAAATGCCGGGTCCTGCACTTGGGGCACAACAACCCTGAGCAGCTCCAGACTAGGAGAAGCCTGGCTGGAAACTGCCTGGAGGAGAAGGACCTGGAGGTGTTGGTTGACAGGGACTGAACATGAGCCAGCAGTGGCCCAGGTGGCCAAAAAGGCCAATGGCATCTTGGCTTGTATCAGGAACGGCGTGACCAGCAGGTCCAGGGAGGTTATTCTCCCGCTGTACTCGGCACTGGTGAGACCGCTCCTCGAATCCTGTGTTCAGTTCTGGGCCCCTCACCACAAGAAGGATGTTGAGGCTCTGGAGCGAGTCCAGAGAAGAGCAACGAAGCTGGTGAAGGGGCTGGAGAACAAGAGGAGCGGCTGAGAGAGCTGGGGGTGTTTATCCTGGAGAAGAGGAGGCTGAGGGGAGACCTTATTACTCTCTACAACTACCTGAAGGGAGGTTGTGGAGAGGAGTGAGCTGTCCTCTTCTCCCAAGTGACAGGGGACAGGACGAGAGGGAATGGCCTCAAGCTCCGCCAGGGGAGATTTAGGCTTGAGATTAGGAAAAAGTTCTTCACAGAGAGGGTGGTTAGGGATTGGAACGGTCTGCCCAGAGAGGTGGTTGAGTCGCCGTCCCTGGAGGTGTTTAAGGTTAGGGTAGATGAGGTGCTTAGGAGCATGATTTAAGGACTGGTGGGGATGGTTGGACTCGACGATCCAGTGGGTCTCTTCCAACCTGGTCATTCTGTGATTCTGTGATTCTGTGATGTGGATGTCATGAAGTTCAACACGGCTAAGGGCAAGGTCCTGCACCTGGGTCAGGGCAATGCCCAGCAGAGCTAGAGGCTAGGTGGAGAAAGGATTGAGAGAAGCCCTGAGGGGAAGAATTTGGGATTACTGGTGGATGAGAAGGCTAAGGTGAGCCACCAATGTGCGCTTGCAGCCCAGGAATCTGGCTGTGTCCTGAGTTGCATCCAAAGTGTGACCACCAGATCGAGGGAGGTCATTCTGCTCCTCTACTGTGCTTTCGTGAGACCTCGCCTGGCGTTCTGCATTCAGTTCTGGAGAAAGGGCAGATCTGTTGGAGCAAGTCCAGAGGCCACGGAGATGATCTGAGGGCTGGAGAACCAGCTGAGAGAGTTGGGTTCGTTCAGCCTGGAGAAGAGAAGGCTCTGGGGACACCTTAGAGCGGCCTTCCAGTACTGAAAGAGGAAAGCTGGGGATGGGTTCTTTATCTGGGAGTGCAGGGACAGGATAAGGGGGAATGGTTTAAAGCTGAAAGAGAGGAGATTGAGATGAGATTTTAGGTAGAAATGTTTTCCTGTGAGGGTGGGGAGGCCCTGGCCCAGGTTGCCCAGGGAGGCTGTGGCTGCCCCATCCCTGGAGGGGTTCAGGGCCAGGTTGGATGGGGCTGGGAGCCCCTGATGCAGTGGGAGGTGTCCCTGCCCAGGGCAGGGGGGTTGGAACTGGATGGGCTTTAAGTTCCATTCTAATCCAAAACATTTCATGATTCTATGATTTTGAGGGCAGAAGGAGTATTTCTTAAAAGTTTGAACTTGACAAGAATAGATGACTTCTTGAAACAATAATTTCTAGGATCCTGTGATCCAGAGGACTCGGTGCTTCAGGTGTGAAGAAGTGCTGAGCCTTTCGCTTGCCGGTTATTAGTTTACTTATATAGGTCAGGTAAGCAGTAACAAAATCTGCTGCCCTGCAGCTGCCAGGCTGCAGTCTGTCAGTCTGCACAGGGAGGAGTCTGTGGGACGACTGACACCTTTGGCTTTCAAGACCGTTTAGTGCAGGACTGTCAGTGCTGTCGTCCTTTTAAATTATTTTAATGACTGATAAAAGCAGAGATAGGAAGTACACCGCAGGTTTGCCTCCAGGAGGGTAAGGGTTGGAGTTCTCGTTACAGTGGCTTTCAATTCGCTGTCTCTTCAGGTTGGTTTATGCTGTGCCACGTGGTTGTGGTTCATGGAAAAAGTTACAGGTAGGCGAGGATGACGAGTGGGATGGAAAAACTGGGTGAAAAACTGGTTGAATGACCGGGCCCAGAGGGTGGTGGTAAATGGAGTTAAATCCAGCTGGAGGCCAGTGACAAGTGGGGTTCCCCAGGGCTCAGTCCTGGGTCCAGTCCTGTTTAATGTCTTTATCAACGACCTGGATGAAGGCATCGAGTGCTCCCTTAGCAAGTTCGCAGATGACACCAAGCTGGGTGGGAGTGTGGATCTGCTGGAGGGTCGGGAGGCTCCAAAGGGATCTGAACAGGCTGGAGCACTGGGCTGAGACCAACGGCAGGAGGTTTAACAAGGCCAAATGCCGGGTCCTGCACTTGGGGCACAACAACCCTGAGCAGCTCCAGACTAGGAGAAGCCTGGCTGGAAAGCT
Organism: Clamator glandarius; assembly: GCA_033459285.1. NCBI lineage: Eukaryota > Metazoa > Chordata > Aves > Cuculiformes > Cuculidae > Clamator > Clamator glandarius. The sequence continues at coordinate 2,066,814 of JAUNZM010000292.1, forward strand.
GCCTGGAGGAGAAGGACCTGGGGGTGTTGGTTGACAACCGACTGAACATGAGCCAGCAGTGGCCCAGGTGGCCAAGAAGGCCAATGGCATCTTGGCTTGTATCAGGAACGGCGTGACCAGCAGGTCCAGGGAGGTTCTTCTCCCCCTGTACTCGGCACTGGTGAGACCGCACCTCGAATCCTGTGTTCAGTTCTGGCCCCCTCACCACAAGAAGGATGTTGAGGCTCTGGAGCGAGTCCAGAGAAGAGCAACGAAGCTGGGGAAGGGGCTGGAGAACAAGAGGAGCGGCTGAGAGAGCTGGGGGTGTTTAGTCTGGAGAAGAGGAGGCTGAGGGGCGACCTTATTACTCTCTACAACTACCTGAAGGGAGGTTGTGGAGAGGAGGGTGCTGGCCTCTTCTCCCAAGTGACAGGGGACAGGACGAGAGGGAATGGCCTCAAGCTCCGCCAGGGGAGATTTAGGCTTGAGATTAGGAAGAAATTCTTCACAGAGAGGGTGGTTAGGCATCGGAACGGTCTGCCAAGGGAGGTGGTTGAGTCGCCGTCCCTGGAGGTGTTTAAGGTTAGGGTAGATGAGGTGCTTAGGGGCATGATTTAGGGAATGGTGGGAATGGTTGGACTCGACGATCCAGTGGGTCTCTTCCAACCTGGTCATTCTGTGATTCTGTGGAAAAGGGGGAAAGCTTTCTGGCCACATGATGCACGGAGACAGATCCTGAGTTAGTGAGTCGCGGGGAGACAGGGCTGGAGTGGCTCGTGTTTGGGAGGAATTCTGAAAGGCAAAGGGGAGAGGAGAGCTGTGCTGCTGGAACAAGGATCATTCCGCAACGGCTCGCTTGGGGAAACAATTCTGCAAGTGACCTTTGTTGAGACCTGTGTGGCCGGGAGAGTGAGACCTTTGAGAGATGCCTGAGCTGCCACCCGCGATATCTTGTGATAAACAGACATGTCCTTTAGACCTTGGATTTACTTAACAGGCTCCTAACCACTGTGTCACAACAGTGTTGGATATCCAACTGCTGACCTCGTGGTTTTTGCCTGGAGGGTGTTTAGGCCGGGATGTTTTCACTGGAGGCAGAACACGGGTGGACACACACGATGGCAAAGGCAGAGGTGTAGGATTGTACAGGTATTAGATAAATTGGCAAACAGGCAGAAGAGACATGAAGCTTGAGAGCTCTGAAGGACTTTTGTGAGCTACGTTTCTGTTGGTTCGAAAGTGAGGGAATAAAATGTAGTTTCCACAGCAGCTGTGTATGAAGTGTTCTCACGGTCAGTATGTGCATTATCAGGGGATGGGGGTGTGTGTGTGTGAACAAACTGGCACTGGTGAGACCGCTCCTCGAAATCTGGGGTCAGATCTGGGCCCCTCACCACAAGAAGGATGTTGAGGCTCTGGAGCGAGTCCAGAGAAGAGCAACGAAGCTGGTGAAGGGGCTGGAGAAGAAGAGGAGCGGCTGAGAGAGCTGGGGGTGTTTATCCTGGAGAAGAGGAGGCTGAGGGGAGACCTCATTGCTCTCTCCAACTCCCTGAGAGGAGGTTGTGAAGAGGAGGGAGCTGGGCTCTTCTCCCAAGGGACAGGGGACAGGACGAGAGGGAATGGCCTCAAGCTCCACCAGGGGAGGTTCAGGCTGAACATTAGGAAAAAAATTTCATGGAAAGGGTGATTGGTCCCTGGCAGAGGCTGCTCAGGGAGGGGGTTGAGTCCCCTTCCCTGGAGGTGTTCAAGGCTTGGGTGGACAAGATGCTGAGGGACATGGGTTAGTGATTGATGGGAATGGTTGGACTCGATCTGGTGGATCTCTTCCAACCTGGTGATTCTATGATTCCGTGAAACCACTTGGCAGAAGGAATGGGCTCTTCCTGGTGGCTACTAGTTCCAAAATTACAGTTCAACATGTTCCTTTAGCCATCGATCTGAATTCAGTTTATTTGATTCTTGCTTGCGCTTGCGATGTGTCACACCATAAATCTTTAGTCTGTCGCTGGGTTAATGAGAGCATCTTAATAACTGAAAAGGCGTTATCAGAGCAGGGGTTGTGTGTGTTGAGGTGGCGCCTCCCTCCTGGCTCTGGTGATGAACGGGGTCGCTGCCAGGGCTGCTGGGTACGGAGCTGTAGGACCTTCCTTGCCTCCTGGTCCTGCTGCCCGCGCTGCTGATCTCCGGCACCAGCGATCCGAACGTGAGTGAGTGGCTGGTGCTGTGGTTCCCGGGAGGCAGCACATGATGCCTCTTGGATGTGAAGAGCTGGTTAATAATTCTGGTCCGTGTTAATGTTGCCCTTCAGTTTTCACCTCAAGAGAAGGCCGTCACCTCTGGGTCCCTAATCTCCTTCGTCATGCTGTCTCCAGCTTTTAGGATATACGTGTTGTTCTGTGTTCCTATATAACAGAAATAATAAATCCCTGAGGCTGCTTTTCCTCCACTTGCCTTGACAAACTCCCTCTGTGTCACGCAACAGTTTTGTTTTTTTTTAAATGTAAAACTTTCAGCATCCTACTGACCAGGAAACATTTTTCCAAAGGAAGATACTGATAAATTGGAAGAATTTTCATAGGTTAGTAAGGTATCAGGCTTCAGACAAAGGAGTCGATAAAGGTGAACTTGTGTTTCTCTTTTTAACAGAAATGTGTGTGATAACATTGACATCACGTTCCATAGCGTTCTGTATCAGTCTGGGGGATAAAAGGGCTTTAATTTTGTTTTCAAACAAGCATATCAAAATAATGTAATTTATTTTTTGATACTAACTGTATTCCTTATTTTCTCCCTTGCAGGCTTTGAAAGAGATGCTATATGCAGCCGTGGACCAGGCCCCTTCTATAGAAGGTAAGCATATTGAAACAGAGAATCATGTTTTTCTTGGCATTGGGCGTTGGATACCTAGTCTTGCTCGCTGCTCTGTCCTCAGTCCTCCTAAATTGGTAAACTTAATACACTGATGGGCTGATGCCTGGCCTCTCGCAGCCCGCGTGCTGGTTTTGATTGTTAGGACTCTTTGTCCTCTGTCATTTGGACAATACGTGTCTTTGTATGGTTTGGGACTTTGACAGCTGGATTCCTTTTGCTTATAAGGACATTCACTGGTGGAAGTACTTTCTCCACAGCTTGAGAATAGACCTTTGTTTTCTCGTGGCTGCTGGCCACTTGGGGAGATCAGCCTGCTAGAGATGCTGGGTCCTGGTTTGATACTGGTGACTGGAACTCGGAGAGGCTCGTCCTTTGGTTCTGCGTCCTCCCCGAATGCTGTGCTACCTCTTCTATGTCCACAAGGGTACATTTTCCTGCTTTTATGGCCGCTGAGTTCTCTAGCTGGATTTTTTAATAGGGATTTTGGTTTTAAGCTCTGTGCATTTTGAATAATTTGTTTAGTTAAGCGATGATCTGTGCAAAATTTCTCGCAAGAGCCCTCTGCTTGTTTTATCTTCCTTCTTTTCATTGCCTTTGAAGTACTGAGTAGTTCTTGCCTTGTGTTGCTTCACTCCCTGCTTTCTTGCTCTTCTTCTGGATTCCAAACCGGTTTTAACCTCCTTACCTTCCTTATTTTCAGTGGGGTTGCATGGCAGTGTTGATTTCACTAGCCTCTCTGAACGTGGCTCCGCGCTTCCTTCTTCCACATTTAAAGAGCGGAAGAACAACAGCTGCTTCTACTGTAATCAGTTGGCTGACATAAATTATCACTATTAATATTAGCTTATTATCTGCTTTCTTTGTGTTAATTAGAAGTGAGCTATGACATAGTTAAAAGAATGTGGAAAATTGACTCTCTATTGAATTCTACCTGCTCTCTGATTAGAATTTTAACACGAAACCTGCCACAGTTGATATACCAAGTGCGAGTGTGTGTGATGGGACGTTCCTTTGTGCAATCTGAGCTGAAAACTTCATTGAGTTTGCCCAGGCAGGTATAATTTTTAGGGTTTAACCTGCCACTTGGTTGCTTACTTGACTCAGCCTTCTAGTATTCTTAAATCAATTGCCCTTGTCTCTGGAGTGTGGGTCCTACAGCTAGATTTGTAAAGGTTGTGGTCCCAGCATCATCTGAAAAAAATAGGTTATTTTTGGAAAACTCGATAAAACTTGCCAGCAATACACAGGCAAAAGAGAAAAGTCTGGTTTTATTTTTTTTGAGTGGCAAAATTGCTTAAAAACACCCACAAGCCTAGAGAACCTCTCTCCTCCCCCAGCACAGAATCCGTTTTCTGTCCAAGAGGAACTAGAGGGTTGTGTGCAGGCCAAATGGGCTTTATTAACTTCTAAAGATAACTTGCTAATTTTGTTGAAAATCCAGCATTAGTTTCACGGAAGTCTAGAGCATTTTCAAGGCTTTTCTTTCTTCGTTCTATCCATCAGTTCATTGTTGACAACTGGAGCAAATCGTGTCTGTGCTAGTAAACTTTTGTAGTCTAATATTTTAATGTGACTTACTGGGTTTTGCTCGGATACCTAGAATTTCAGGGTGGGCTTTAAGTTGCTAGCTGCAAAAGTCTAAAGTGTAATAACTCAGCGGTTTGATTTCTTTGTTTCAACGTTCTTGTGACGTCCTGATGTTCTGTGATGTCTGTGTGCGAATGTCTGGGGCAATGGGAGAGATGATGAAGAATAAAATGATGTAATATTGTATTTATTCTTTTAAACGTTAGAAGGATTTTAACTTGTGCTTCTGTCTCCTTTGATAATTTATGAACCTCAACAAAAGGAAAGTAATGACCCAACATTGTTCCATTTAGGAAAAGCATCTTCTGTTTTGGTTTTTTTTGGGGGTGGAGATGGTGTTTCTTCCTCTGTCCCGTGGAGAATCATCCAGACTGTGTTGAACCCCTGATGTTTAACTCTGCTTTGCCTGACCTTCTTTAGGTAGAAAGCAGCTATAACAATTCCTTCATTAAGTGACTGTCAGCGCGTGCCTGGTGGTGATGTTTTAAAAAGTTTGTTTGCAGTGTGCTCTTTCCCCTCTCTCTCCATCTGGAGTCTTTTTTTCCCCTTCAGTCTCTGGGTTCCCCTCTGCTGTTTGTGCCGGAGGAGGCAGAGCAAGTCCCTTCAGTATGGATTTTGCGATGGATGCCTCTGTGTTGTGCTGAGCTTTGCACAGAAACTCCAGGATCGCGTGGCTGAAACCAGCTTCCCAGGATGAGCCTAACATAATATTACTTTAGACTGGTCTGACTAAAATCCATTTTCTAACTGATTTCCTTGATCACAGGCACACTGTGGGAGCGTGCAGTTGGTTTTGATTTACCTTAAATGTATTATAAAGCTAATCTTCAGTTAATACGCTGAACTGTGAAGAGGAGGGATTTTGAATGCCAAAGCTGAGACTATTCCTGGTACTTATTCTGCTTGGCTGGATGTGTAATTCAGAGTTGCTTAAATCTCTGCTGCAGGCTGCTTATTGTATCAGTTGGTAAAATTTATTTACATGCAGCAGTGCCTGTATTGCTTAGTCGTATTCTGGAAGCATTTTGGGAACTCTTTAAAAAGAAAAAAAGCGTTACCCAACCAAGGCTTGTCGTAAGTAACAGGCGAGGCAGGTAATAGGTAAACCATCCATCATTAATAGCTTTCATTGGGTTTCTGTTTAGGAATCTCCTGGTTGTGGTTGAAGCTGGCTTCAGGGTGACTCCAAGCTTCACAGCTGATGGTCCCACTGCTATTTCAGTGGACAGAGTGTCGCTGGCAACAGGATTTGGGTTCTAAATTGTGAAGGTTACTCTGCTGGTTACCTAGTTATATGGTGACCCTTCTCGTTGTGCCTTGCTGAATCGTACTTACATCCTCCTGCTTTTTGCTGTCTCTAGGTAACAAACACAGACTGCGATGTTGACCAAAACCTGTGTAGATGCGAATAAGGAAAACCTGCCAAGGCTGTATGATAGGAGAGGATAGTTTATTGCTGTCCCCTGACGCTGCTGCAAGGTGCTGTGGCTCCCTGTGTTTCGTGGGAGTTATACAGACTGCGTGCCTGCCTCTCTTGGCAGCTCCTAGCTGTACGCATAGATTTCTTTCATCTGTTCAAAGATATATTCCCCCCCCTCGTCTGTCTGCGTTGTAATGACTGTTTTCTATATGCCACTGTTATTCCTCCAGATGCTCATCAGCTTTTTACAGGGCTTTTCCGTATGGAACTTGCACCATCCTTCTACCTGAGCAGCATCTGTACAAAATTAGTGTTTAGTCTGCTAATTGAATCTTGTACACATCACTGGAGGAAGCATCAAATGGTGCTTGGTTCCCAGGTGCTTGGCTTCCTGGAGAATTTCTTTGATGCATATTGGCTTTGTTAGCTGTTTGTCACGTGCTGCTTATTGTTCCTGGAGGAGTCTGGATGAACCGAGGCTGCCGTGAAGTTATTCTCAGCTTCTGAGACCTTGGAGCACGGGAGCAAGGCCTGCAGGGAAGCGCACCAGGTCAGTGTGAGCAGGCACGCACCATCGACCCTGAGCTATGCTTAGGAAGAATTTGTGACGATTTAGAGGTGAAAACCCAGTGTAGTGCTAGTTTTCTCCGAGCAGAACGTGCAGTATCAAAAAAGCGTGGAATACTGACCTCACCATGAGCACGCCGGGAGTTTTTTTGCATTCCTTGTTCCTCCCACTGCTTCTTGTCCCGTTTGTCACCTCACTAAAGCAGGTTACTGGACCACTGGTGCTTGGAGTCCTCGCGGTTATTCCACTTGGTGAGCAGATGTGTCGGCATCTCCCCAAGCTCCTTACGATGCAGCTCTTCTTGGCGGCAGTGGAGATGAAAGTGTGGCTGTAAATTATTCATTCTGATTGTCTGCTCTAATAGGCAGGGTCCACTCTAAGTATTATTTTCTAGAATATTTGTCTTTCAGATATTGAAATTTAACCTACCTTTAATACTTGAATCAACAAATGTTGTAATATCAGGTAGTACAAGAAGGTTCTGTTGTGTACTCTTATTATTGAGATTACTTGTTCCGCTTAACCCCAAATCTGAATTCCAGCAGCAGTTTTTGAACAAGGATCACTGCTCGTAGATCACTGCTTGTGCTGGATCAGGAAAGCAAGAGGTGCAAGTTTGGGACATCCCAAGAGCTCCAGCTCTCGCTGTGTGTCCTGTGCGGTTACACCCTTGTTTCTGCTTTCATTTGGAATGCAGTGACTGTGTCAACTGGCAGCCGCAAATCCTTCATCTGGATTTATATTTCTGTTACTAAGTAAATAAACCACTATTCTTTAGGGTGATAAGTAATCTCAGTGAATAAGCAGCGTGTAGGAAATCACATTCTTTATTTTCCAAAGGAAGTTAGGAGGCTGACAATCACTTGCTGTTTGCAGACGTGCTTTGTAGGGTTGATCAAAGGCTTGTGGCTTGTCTGTGGATGTACACATGTCTTTTTATATCAAAATAAACATTTATTTCCAATTGCATAAGCTGACTTTGTAGCAGATTGAGGCTTTGTTTACATGGGAATGCTTAGGCTTAAGGGTGTCTTCAACAAAACTGCTTCACGTTGACGGTGAAGCAGGCACAGCAGGTGAATGCTTTGTCTTTATTTCACTGTGTTTTCGCACATCCATAAAGGACACGGGGATGAGTGTCCTTCTGAAGGACACGTGTGACTGGAAGCGGTGTCCTACACCCTAGATGCTGGTCCTTGGTTCTGTGCAGATTGTAGATCAGTCTGGAGGCCTCCGTCTCTATAACTGGTGTGTATGCTCAAAAACTATCCCACGACAGTCGTCTTCTCAGTTGGAGCCTTGCTGCCAGCTATAGAAAAAAGGTTATTGGGCTTGTGGAGAGCATTAGCTTCCAGACCACGCTAGCAGTAGGCAGGAAGAGAACTTGGCTGCTCATCAGCATTTACAGAGGAGATGTCTGGTTTCTTTTACCCTAGGACAAGAAAATTTGAAAGGTAGACAGTGCGTGTGGCTGTAGTAGTGTCCAGAGTGGTGTGAGAGAACAGCTGGATGATCACCAAAATCATAGAATCATAGAATAATCAGGTTGGAAGAGACCCACCGGATCATCGAGTCCAACCATTCCCACCAATAATCAAAATCTCGTGTGCCTCTGAAAATATAATGTACCGTGTTCTCGTGTAAAAGTAATTTTGCTGTCTAAAGGAGTGCGGTGCTCACAGCAACTCGCCCCTGGCTTGCTTTGCACCAACACATGCTGCTTTCTGTTCATTTGGACCCCTGCAGACCCACCTCCACTGCCGATATCCTGACTTTCTGGGTATCCTCTGTTGAGTTCTGCTTAGCCATTGATCAGTGAACGTGGATGTGGAATGTTGATAGTGGAGACAACCGGCTGATATGAGTTTTGATTTTATAACTATTGTCCTCAAGTTGTGGCACTGGAGCACGTTGGCAACAAGGAGCCCCTGGCTGTTGCTGTTGTGGGCTTTGTATTCCTTTATATTTTTGCACCTTGCCACAAACCTTTCAGTTGTTAGAAACCATTTACTCCAGAATTTCCATGGGAGACCTTCCCTGGGTCTCTCTGGGCTGGTGCAACGAGGGAGGTTGTGGTGGGATGAGGGTCAGCAGGTTGACTTGTGTAGATGAGTGAGCGTTTCTGCAGGAAGCTTGAGGCTGTGGTTGGTGGAAACACCAGACTTGCTCACCCTTTCCACTTCCCCCGGGGCGAGTTCCTGGGCTGATGTGCTGCTTCATCCGTGTGCACGAGGCGCGCAGCTTGTGTGGTTGCTGAACAAGCCTTTTTCCTCTTCCTCCGTCTTCTGATTGTTCTGGGTCACTTCCCCAGCAGCTCGGCAAGCTTTGAGGCGTTCGCACTGGAGGAAGAACGTGAGCCCTGAGTGCACCGAGGAGTTCAAGGCTTCAAGAGACAGGCAGTTAATTTGCTTTGTAATTTCATTCTGTACCCTCTTTGCTCTTAGTACCCAATAGCTATTAAACCCACAATAATGAAGGAGCTGCGCGTAGCTCTGGAGTAATAGTAAAAGCTGGACCTGGCAGGGAGGGCTGGTCCCTATGAAGGACCTGCAACTGGAGGCAGGATTCCTCCGAATCTGCAAGCTGCTTAGCAATCCAGCTGCAAGACTGTAGGTCATAGAATCATAGAATCACCAGGTTGGAAGAGACCCACCGGATCATCGAGTCCCACCATTCCTATCCTAGGTCATTCCATAAAGATCCCGTTGAGGTAACAGCAACTATCAGAAATTCTCAACTGTGCTTGGTTTTTTCTTTTTCCTTCCTGCGTTTGCTTCTCAGTAATTTAAAAATGCTGGTCTGCCACCTTTTTAGTGATCAGAGGAACTGGTGGTGCCCATGATGCCACTGGTATGTGTCAGATTTCATGTTGGTGGTCAGGATTTGAGGATCAGAAAGTAGAAAAAGGTTTGCAAAGCTGGAAGATGAGCAGACAGCCTTCGACAGAGCACTCCCGGGACAACAGCAAAACATCAAACAGTGTATTGGCATTAGACATGAAGAAGCGCTGCACACGTATATACAAGAGACCGGTATTTATTGCTTTGTTTCAAGAGAAGCCTGCACTAGACATCTTAACAGCAAGATTTAGTGTGCACGTAGGAGGCAGCCTCTGGGTTTCTTCCTTTGGAGCTGTGTTTGAAATAGGTGACTTGAATTATTAGACAGTTAAGAGTTTGGATGAGGCTGCAGCTACTTGGTGAATAATGTAATATGTATTAAATTTAATTGGTTTGTCTCTCTTTAAAAATGCATGTTATGGGCAAGGGAGCGAGCAGAGTGTCCCTGGAAGGGATATCGAAAACGCCCCCAAATAAAAGACTCGTTTTGGAGGTTTAGAAAGCAAACTGGCTTGGGAACGTGAGGCAGTGATCTCTATCAGTCACATGCAACGAGACAAGAGCTGTTTCAGAATGTGTTTTCCACTTACATGCACGTGTATACATTTTCCCCAAAATCTTATGCATATTCTATTACTTTCCAAGGTCTAATTTTGATGTTATAACGAAACTTTGCAACAGTAAAAACTAATTTGGAGCTTTGGCTCCAGCTCTGCCTAACCTTGCCTTTGAAATAAGAAGAAAACTCCAAACAGAGGTGGTTACAGAAGGAGACACATCTGATCAGCACAGATCAGGCTGGATACAAGACGTTATTATCATTGTCAGAGAATGACCAGTGTCTGGAACAACACTGTTTAAAGAAAAACTGCTCTCAGAGGGACATTCTGTCTTAACTCTCAAAGAACACAGTAAGTTAGAGGAAACTGAACTCTAGCTTAAGTCGAAATCATAGAATCACTAGGTTGGAAGAAACCCACCGGATCATCGAGTCCAACCATTCCCATCAGTCACTAACCCACGTCCCTCAGCGCCTCGTCCACCCGTCCCTTAAACCCCTCCAGGGAAGGGGACTCAACCCCTTCCAATCACCCTTTCCATGAAAATTTTTTCCGCTTTTTGTAACTATTCCACTTTTTGTAATAGCACCTACTTCTTGTATCAGAAGGAAATCTGTTTCTATGGGAGATTCTTGTGAGATGCCTCCCGCCGATACCCCACGAGGCCCTGGCGTCTCGGTGAGATGCGGTGGCAGAGCAGAGGCTGTCGCAGGGCACCCTCCTGCTAGAGCCATCCCTCTGCTTGTGTGACCTCAATCTGCTCTAAGGCCACGTCGTGCAGCGGCCACAGTAATGGTCTGTGAACAAGAGAAAGTTAGTCCCTTTGATTGAAGTAATACTAAAATTAGCGAGGATGTGGTGAAAAGTTACTTTGCTGCTGGTTGTGTTTCTCTTTCCAATTCCTGACGTTGAAATGAAGATTAGTTGCTAGAGAGATGGGTATAATTTTGGTGATATGAGACGTATTTTACCTGTTTTTTTTATAGTGTGTCTGTAAGCCTTGCAGCTTGACCTCTTTTTAGTAGAAATGGATAATGAGTTCATTTAAAAATGTAATTGCGCTTACTGTAAATACATGATCTTTATATTTGAGCTTTACACTTTTACAGTGTAAAACCACAACATTATAGCATCTTAGTTTCACGAAGTTCAAAAAACTGAGCTTAAAAATATATTTTATTCCTTATAGAATCGTAGAATCACCAGGTTGGAAAAGACCAACCATTCCTATCAAACACTAAACCGTGTCCCTCAGCACCTTGTCCACCTGTCCCTTAAACACCTGACATTTCAGAGGATCGTAGAATATATAATCAAGTGAAAACATTATTTGTATAGGTTGAGGGGCAACATAGGATATGATTAACTCCTTTTTGACTCCGGTGCAGTGTTCTGAATTTGCTTTCGCCGTCCTGGAGCTCACAGCATACCTGCTCCTAGGTGGCATTATGCGTTTGCACCTTCTGTTGACATCAAATCCACATTGAAGGTGCTTGATGCCTTCCAAGGCTGGCCTCTGAATCTTCTGTTTTATATTATATGACCTTTTAGTTAACAAAGACCTTTTGGATTGTTTTCTGCTACTCTTGTGGAGCGTGGCAACCCTTTTCCCCTGAGGTGGTACAGCCTAGATGTAAAAGTCTAATCGTAGGGTTGTGTTCACCGGTGAAATGCAAAGAACTGTAGCTTCAAGAAGACTGCGGAGAGGTATAAAGAGCATTTTGCCAACGTACGGTATGACAAGAATACCTAACGCTCCTCAGCTGCAAGGCAACAGTCAGTGAGACAGAGTTGTGTATATTCAGCTAAAAATCACAGAGGAAACTGCAACAAAAATACAAGAATCTACTTTTTAAAGTAGTTACTCCTCCCTTTGGGAAGATGAGCGGCATTGCAGTAGGCAGAGTGGCCCTAGGATGGTGCAAACCTGTGGGTGAGCAGCTCCAGCCTCCTCGTTTGCAGGTACGGCTCCTGCGTTGTGTACTCAGCAGCTCAGCTTCCCCTCCGCAGAGGGAGAAGCCTTGTTTATCTCCTAGGAGATGGAAAAGCAATTTCTGCTTCCTGATGAGAAGCTGACAGGCTATTTGACTTAACAAGAGAGGCAGGCAGTGTGATTGGGAAGAGGGAAATTGCATGCCATAACATACCAATATAAATGCAATTTATTTTGCGTGTGCTGTATAGCTCCGGGCACACATTTTGGGGCGTGTGAGAATTCTTTGCTTGCTGAAGTGTGAGTTCTAAATAGCAAAAAGGAGCAAACTTGGCATCCGGGCTGTGTTGATAACCTTGGTTTTATTTCCACTGCAGTTGCTCGGCATGGATTTATAAATGTTCCTAATGTATTTGTGGGGCAAAGTGCAGAGAAGCTGAAAAGACAGCACGAACGAGCTGTCCACTTGGGATCTATCGTGTCCCACAGTTGCAGACTTGTTCTGAGATGTGGCCAAGGCTATTCTGGTACGGCCTTTGCTGGTGTCCTGTCTCCTCACAGCTCTCCACGACCCCTCTGAGCTCCCGCTGAAACGGAGCAGTTCAGAACCAGCTACCTTGTCTCTTCAGCAGTCCCATAGCCTGTCAGCTGTGGGGAAAAGTGGGCATCGCTGCTCGAAACCTGCGTTCTTTGCCTGCATCGGTTCCTATTCCAGCTGACTGATCATTTATATCTTTGTATCTTTAATAGCATGTGTGTTGGGGCATCAGCGGCGCTCACAGTGTGGTTGCTAATCTTGGAACCCAGGTATGATTTCTGATGGCAGCTCTCTCCTGAGCGTAGCTGTAGGAATGAGTCACAGGCAATGCAGTAAAATGAGGTAACAATGAGCAGAATCGGCTAATGTAGTTATAAGCTAAGTTCTATTCATAGATTAATGGAACTTGGATTGTACTTCAGTGTTTTGGTGTGACTTTGTCCTTCCTAATCAGACATAGCAATTAGAAAGAAATAATCTCAGAGCTTGGTAGGGCGTTCTCTGTTGCTTCATAGTCTTCAGTGTATGCCAGTGGTCCTCGAGCTCTGCTGCTGTCTGATGCAGAGGTTCAGTTTCTCCCTGCCCAGCCACGCTTCTCCATTGGAAGCCTGAGTCAGTGCTCGGTTCTGCTCAGCCCTTGGTGAATGCAGGTGCAGAAGAACATTTTTTGGAAGTTTTGTGTCCTTTTGAAGCCTTTAAGAGGTTACGGTTCACTGTACTCTGGAGATAAAGAGACTTCCTAGGGAGAGCGAAGGAAAGGGAAAAATCAAAACGCCTTTTGCTCATCTGTGATCAAACTGGATTACTATTGGAGCTCACAAGTCATAATTGTATGTATAGAAGCTGCATTTTTGGGTTTCAGATGCCACAGATGATGCTCTTAACACACAATGTTAATTTATGATGTAAGTTTAATTAGTAGGGCAGCAATAGTTTAGTGTTTGATAGGAATGGTTGAACTTGTTGATCTGATGGGTCTCTTCCAACCTGGTGATTCTATGATTCCATGACACGACTTGTTTGTTTAAACTCCGTGTTTCAGAGGGTAACTTGGTAAAACATGGATTGCAAATGAAATTTTGAGCGGTTGGAGGCAGACAGGTTAGAGCCAGGATGCTGAGCTTGTCGGGTTTGCCAGACCCCATCTGCCGCAGCGCTCCTGGCTGCAAGGTGGCTGCTGGTTCTGGTGAGCACGTCGGGTCCTGCAAAAATACTCCCTCTCGGGTGTGAGTTTCAGCAGTTACAGCAGCAATGGGGAGCCTGCCACAGCTTTAACACTGTTCTCTTCAGCAGATGTCTTCTCCGTGGTGAAGCCTCCAAAGGGAAGGATCAAGGAAGATAATTAAGTGAGAAGGTGAACAGGTTGGTGTGTCTGCTCGCAGCCTGCCAGGAGCTGGGTCGGGGTCCAGCCCCGGGCTACACGGGGGCTGTGGTGCCGAGAGGAGCTTGCCAGGCTGCTCTGGGTTCTTGGCTCATGTTTCTGTGCACGTGTGGACGCTGTTCTTCCCCAGCTGGTATCTCTGGCTCTGGTGTTAGCTGCACGCATGTCATCTTGCAGTAGAAGCCAAGTTTGCCACTGTTGGTGTTAAAAAGGACTTCGAGCTAGAGTCTCAAAGGCTCCGCAGGTTCTGCCAAAAGGGCTTTCAATGGGTCTTTCAACTCTGCTCCGGCAGTTTTAGAAATCCACATGCAGCTCAGCTAGAATTGATCTGTACCAATTCCCCTTTCAGTTTCCTCTGCGTTCAGCCAGCTCCTAGGGATTGGATTGGGGCTTTTGTTCTCAGCTGGTTGCTCTGGGTTGATGTGGCTGAATGCTAATGTTCTAGATGGAGCAGATGTGCACCCGCTTGCTTTCCGGCTGAGGAGGAATTTAGCGTTGGAAGGTGCATGATCTGGGCTTGGGCTTGCCTGAGCACAAATCTGAGTAATGAATTAGTCATTAGACATGGAATTCATTTCCCTGGGGGCACGGGGAGGCTGGTACAGCCCAGCTGTCAGTCAGGAATTGCTGATGCAGGACCTCTCACCAGCAGAAAAGGTCCCCCAGCCCTGGTAATACGGTGAGGCTGGGCTGCCAAATCCTTCGGTTTGGTGTTTCAATAGTAACATGAGTGCTTTGCAGCGTGTGCTTAAAGGCTTTGGACTCTTTGCCCACCTTAAATGAAAATGTTAATTGACTGTTTTGACGCCGAAGGCAGCAGAACTTAATTGTAGCAACTCTGCAGTCTTCTGCGTGCGAGAAGATTTTCCTGACTCCCACTTACGTGGCAAGAAGGGTGTTGCAGAGCGGTCTGCCTTCCTCCAGACACTTCAGGAGTGATTTTGTGGTTGTTGCGGTATATGGGTGATAATGGGGTGAGTTTGGGAAGAGAAGTTTCTGCTCCATCACCTTCTTATCCTTGGTCACAATTCTCATTTTGTTTTGGTTTTTCCCCTCTCTTGTGGCATGTGTCTCATGGTGGCTGGTCTCATCTGTTGTAATTATTTTCTAAGATGTGTGGAAGCTTTACCTGTTAAGTATGGAAGAGAAATTATGGCGTTGTGTGCTTTTTTTGTGCGTAACTAGATCAACGTCTGCTTGAGATTTTCATGTACGTGCACTGTTTTACTCTTCAGAGTGGGTAAAAAAGGCTAGTGTCGATATTCTCACATTACCTTATGAATTCTCCCACCAGGACTTCCACCTGTGCTCATCCTTTGGAGAGCTGCTCTTCTGGCTCCAAGCCAGGGCATCAGTTTTTCCGTAACCTTTGCAGGACAAACCCCATGTGCAGGAACAGAGAAATGAGTGATGCTGCTGTAGCGAGAGTAAGTGGCATAAGAACCCTATGGTTATGGTTGATACTGGAAGGCTAGATATTTATTAACTCCTATACTCAGCTGTGCTGAAGTGCAAAATCAAAATATTGCAGGGAGGCTTATTCCGAATATTGCAAGAAGCGGGGATCTACATGAAACTGGACTTTATACTTGCAGTCTTATCTCTGAATATTTTGCACTTAGTTCAGCAAAGTCATGTTGGAGCTTGAAAATGGGCTTTGTGTTAAAATGCAGTCTGGAGAATGGAGGTGTTCGCTTTCTATGCTGTAATGTTGCTGTACAAACCCTTTATAGAGATTACAGGAGATCTCACTTGAAATATTCTATTGAAAAAATATGTATATATAGAGAGAGAGAGAGGAAGAAGCTTAGACAGTGTCAAATACCACAGCTTCCTTGAGTTGTCTTGCAAATACCCACCAGACCTTGCAGTCTTCATGGGTTCTGCTGTTGCGAGACACTTAAGCAGAGGAAGTAAACCTCTCAGAATATTGTCTGATGTCAGTATAGGTTTTCATAGAATCACCAAGTTTGGAAAACACCTCTAAGATGCCACCATGAGACCTCTTCCCATTCTTGCAGTTGCTTTCTCCAACCTTTTGGCTAAGCCAGTATGCCTTGGAGTGCTTGAGAACTGGTGCTTTGTCATTCTCTGTTTTCCAATTCTAAGTTTATTTACAGAAATGAGCAAAAATGAGGAAGTGCTTGAAGTGCTGTGCTGAGTGTTGTGTATGCTCAGAGTTGGCAGCTTCTCTGCATCCAGTGTTTGAGTCTTATTTGTGGGTTCAGGCTGGGCTTTGGTCATTGTTTGGTCACGTTGTTCTGTTTTTAATCTTTCAAGTTTTTAATACCAAGTCCTGCTTCTGATTTCTAGTTAACTTCAGCTCTGCTGTGTCAGAAGTGAGCGCAGCTGCTTCTGGATTACGCAGCACTAATTCTTTCTAGTTTGCATAACGTTACACTTGTCTTTGTTGGAAAGTTAATTTATCTAGACCTTCAGTTCTCCATGCTGGAAGGTGACCAGAGGGTGTTTGAATTGAAAACAGAGGCTCCAATGACTGTGTGAAACCTAAACAAAGCAGGACACAAACAGTCTGACAGCGTCGTTGTTTTTTACCTGGTGTCTCCCTGGTATCCAGCGTGTGGTGGAATTTATTGATGATGGAGAGGAAAGTTCAGTTGGAAAGAGGGTGGCTGTTCCTGGGAAAAGACAAGGTCAGCTCTGGCTGTAGAGCTCTGAAGTGAAATTATCTGCTGTGCTTTCCTCCACTGTGGGGATGAGAAATTTTCATATCCTGATCAAAAGTGGCCTGTTTTATAAATGTTCTGTACAGATACTTACAGATCGTTTTGCTTCTGCCCTTCTACTCTGCTCTTTGTGAAACCTCATTGGGAGTATTGTGCCCAGTTCTGGAATCCTCAGCATATTGAGATGGAGCTGTTGGAACGGATCCAGAGGAGGCTACAAAGATAATCAGAGGGTTGGAGAATCTCCCATAGAACAGGCTGAGAGAGTTGGGGTTGTTCAGCCTGGAGAGGAGAAGGCTCTGAGGAGACCTTAGAGCAACCTTCCAGTGCCTGAAGGGGCTACAAGAAAGCTGGGGAGGGACTGTTCACAAAGGCTTGTGGCGATAGGATGAGGGGCAATGGGGATAAACTGGAGAGGGGCAGAGTTAGACTAGACTTAAAGGGGGAATCTCTTCACCATGAGGGTGGTGAAGCCCTGGGATGGGTTGCCCAGGGAAGCTGCGGCTGCCCCATCCCTGGAGGTGCCCAAGGCCAGGTTGGATGGGGCTTGGGCACCTGATCCAGTGGGAGGTGTCCCTGCCCATGGCAGGGGGTTGGAGTTAGATGGGCTTTAAGGTCCCTTCCAACCCGACCCATTCTACGATTCTGTGATTGATCTTTGGTTGAAGAATCCGGCTCTCAGTTGCTGCTCGGTGCTCGCTCCGGGCTGGGGTGGCAGCGGGGGGATCACTGACAGGCTCTGCCTGCGCTGCGCACCTGCCTGCTTGGAACAAGCAGTTTTGCAGCTGATCAAAGCGGAGGATTTTGCTGCTGCCAGGGAACTAAACCACTGAGGGGGGATAAATGGCAGCTCTGAAGCAGGCCGACCTGAGCTGATGGGCTCTTTGTTGTTGTCGATGGGATAATGTGAAGGATTTATTTTTGGTGTTGTTCGTTCTCTCGGAGTATTTACTCTGGAGGTGTTTAAGGGACGGGTGGACGAGGTGCTGAGGGACATGGGTTAGTGTTTGATAGGACTCGTTGGACTCAATGATCCGGTGGGTCTCTTCCAGCCTGGTGATTCTATGATTCTTGCATTTCAAAGCCCGAACTACTGGGTTGCTTCAACAGAGAGCTCTGTTGCATCTATTTCCGTAGGCACAGCAAAGTTTGTCTTCACCTGGCTGTAAGAAACACGAGGCACCTTCTGGGGAGGTGGGTTTCCAGAGCACTTCTCTTGTAAAGAAAAGTGGGATTCTCTTTTGCACACAGGTATCAATAGTCTGAGTGTAACACCTGCCTGGAGACTGTTAGGTTTGTCTTACTAAGCAGTGTATTTATTCCAGAAATCGAGAGGTATCTAATGGGAATATGATTTTTTTTTTTTTATTATTATTAGTAAGATACTGCCAAGAAGAAAAGGTGGTAAAAATTAAGAATTGCAGTATAATTATAGTCTGGCCCGGCTGGATGTATAAAAGCACTGGTTGTTCTTAACGCAGTTTGTAGATGGTCAACCAAACATCCATACATCCATACCAAGCATGTGGCAAAGCACAAGGGACTCCTTCCCTAACCACTGTCCCTACAGCTAGAGGAGGAGGATGACAACAAAACCCCTTGTTAATCCTGTGAAGGTCAATTGTGGGTTTAGTAGTTTCCAGATTAGTCATTACTGCAAATTTCCTTGGCCAAGCGCTGGGTGCTGGTCTCTTCTCCCAGGTAACAAGTGATGAAATGGCCTGACATTGCACCAGGGGTGGTTTAGACTGGATATTAGGAAAAATCTCTTTACCAAAAATGTGTTGAAGCACTGGCAGAGGCTGCCCAGGGCAGACGTGGAGTCTCTGTCCCTGGAGGTGTTCAAAAACCATGTAGCCGTGGCACTCGGGGACAGAGTTTAGTAGGCACAGTGATGTTGGGCTGATGGTCGGACTGGATGATCTTGGAGGTCTTTTCCAACCTTTATGTTTCTATGGTTCTAAAACTAGGAACAAGTCACAGACTGCAGTATCTTTTCTCCCCATACTTTTCTGGTTTTATAATGTACCAGCTATTCTCGCCTAAATCGTATTTGTTTAGGTAGCTGTGTTTATAGAATCATAGAATAACCAGGTTGGAAGAGACCCACTGGATCATCGAGTGCAACCATCAAAGGCAGTCTTTTTGCTTTCTCTCTAGTACTGCTGTTTATTCATCCGAAGTGCACCTGAATGTGTAGTATTTGATATTAACCAGTATGATCTTGATGTAAAAAGAAACAGCTTTTAGAGTAAATACTTTTTTTTTTCACACGTTCAACACTTAAACATTTTCATTTGTATTCTTTAAAAGCTAATCTAGGGATGTAAACTTCAAATTATTTGCAAAAACCTAATTTTTCTTAGGTTGAATTGAAACTCATGCAAGTCTAGAAGTTTCTGTGACCTGTTAATAATAAACTAAATAAATGAATAGCACAAACTTTGATTTAGTGGTTTAGGAATTCACTCTGCTGAAATGCTGGCTGTCCCTGTCCAGAAAGAACCAGTCAACAAACTAAACAAGCTGCTATTAGCTGTAGCTGCTGCTTTGTGGATGGTGAGGTTCTTATCTCTTCTCTTTCTTTATTTCATTTTATTTCAAGTTAGAAAACCAGTACAAAGCTGAAGGCCTCCCTGTTAAATTAAGAGTAGAAATATGTCGACATGTCAACTACAATCTGTTTCTAGTTACTGCTCCTGTCACATTGGTTACGTTGGCAAAGTACAAGTAGCATTTGTGATATGGGATCATTTTTAAAAGCAGATTTTGTTTAATAGCATTTTATTGTAGTTTTATTTTTGTTCAGACTTTCTCCTTACTGCCTAGTAAGGAATTTTATGGCTGAAATAGGACTTGGTGGATTCTTTGAGAAACTGATTGTGAGTCTGACTGTCTTGTGCTTTTATTAGACTAGAGTATTTCTTTATTATTTTTTGGTAGCTAATTTAATATGACGTAATGGAAGATACTTGTGTATTCTGTAAAACTTAAGTGCAGGAGTTTGAACTCGGATTATGTGCAGCTGCCAAGGAGTAGAGGAGGAAGAGGAAGAAGCAGAAACCCAAAGTTTGATATGTTTGAGTTCCTGCAGGGGGCATGGTGCTTGGCAAGGGAGAAAAAAAGCAAGAGTGATGATGTTGAGTTCTTTTGCTCCTTCTGTCTGTTAAATCCTGTAAAACTATTGGAACAATGACTCTTGGGAGGTAAGGAAAATAAGATAATGTGAGTAAGTTCAGAGCCTTTGCTGCTTTCCAGTGCTTTGTTTGCATATGACATTGTTTTTCGTAGAATTGTTCCAATGGGGCTGCCATGTCAATTTAAATGTATCTTGACTTGCTCATCTCCCAGGCAAAAGTCTCGTACCTGAGAATAACGTCTGTCCTGCCTCGCCTCAGAGGTTAAGTTGGTAAGTGTGGTGGATGGGCTGTTCCTTGTATTGCTTTTGCAGAATTTTGTTGGAAGCGTTGTTGAAAATCTGGATATGGCTCTAACATTGAAAAATGTAGCCTTTGATGTGTGCCTGATTAGGCAATTGGGATTCTGAGCCCGTTGCCTGTAAGTGGAAGCTATTGAAAGGGTACACGTGGGCTGGTGTAAGTTCTCTTTGAAACAATGTGCAGCGTAGACTGAGACTGTAGAAAAAGGATTGTGAGTTTTGTCATGATTGAGAAGCGTGAAGAGATTTGCCGGTGGGCTCTGAGTGACTTGGAGGTTGTTATCATCTTTATTTCTTTCCTGCTTCATGATAACCTTCTGTACACTTGATCAGTTTTCAGTTTTCCATGAGCTGCTTTCATCATTGTGGTTTTTTTCCCCCTGGAATTATCCTGTCAAGGGAGCAATTGGACTGATTTTGGATTGCGAGCATCTTCTGCCCGTCATCAGAATGGCCGCATTGCATCTCATTCCACGATCCATGGCTGTAGCTGCTTTCGGTGTCAAAATTTACTTACAGTGGACTTCATCGTAAGCTTCCCTGGCAGTTGGTGCTGGCAGAGAGCAAGGACGTGATCGTCTGCTTCGCAGAGATGGCATGAGGGAGCCCTGTCCTCCTGCCGCTTCATGCCCTGCGTTGCCCCTAGGTTTTGCATCTCCTGCTCTGTCATGGGTCCAGTAGAATTTCAGATGTTTCGCTTCATATTAGGATTTTATTTTTTTTCTATTTAACCTGTTTAAGGTTCAAATTTACATACTTGAAGCGCTTCCTTATGAGGAGGGGCGTCGTTCATTCAATTTGGGCTCAGTGGTTTGCTTTAATCAGCAACGTAGCATTAAGAACTTACCTGTGTACAAGCTTTAGGATGGAAAAATACCTTTCAGGCTTCTCTCTGTTCCTGCTGTGCAAGAAAGTGTGTTGGAGTTTTCCCTGGTGATGCCAGTACTTCATTTGAATATCTTGGAAGCGATTTCTTATAATAAGTAAATTTATCCCATGGAAGAAGCTTTAATCATCTAGATATTTTTTTTTTCATTACTTCCCCATACCCAGCTGGTAATTCATGAAATTTGGTAGAGGTACCAAGACCCTTAAGGACTTGCAGTGTTAAAATGGTTCATTAACTGTTCTAATTACGTGACTTCTAGCGCATGCCTGTGTGCTTCAGGGCAAATAGGTATAATGACAAATAGAGGATACCTGCCCTAAACGAAGGCTTCTGAATTGAATCTGGAAGGCTGGTGTGGCTGTCAAGAATTTTAGCCTTCCCAGAAATGCAAAATATAATGATTGGTCAGATGACAATACATGGTCGCTATAGATAAGTGGCTTTTATTTGGCAGCTACTTATTTGAAGGGCTGAAAAACTGACCACAAGGCTTTCTCCCAGGGGTTAATGGAGGATTTAGTTCGTTGATGTTCTGGGTGCTCCTTACTCTTGTTGAAATCAACAGGGACAGTTTTTAAGAAACGTTTTTCCTTTTTTTTACAGGTGCAAAGGCAAAAAAAAAAATATTTTCCCTGTGAAGCAAACAGTAATAAAGAGATCTATATTTTCCTGTGATGGATGTGAGCTGATAAGAGCTGTTTTTGAAATGTAGACTGCTGGCAGCTTCTGACAGCGGTGGTGCAGGTAGCTCCTCTGAGGGAGACTTGGAGATAAGGCTGTTGGGTTGGCCTCTTGCAGCCTCTAATGTCAGAAAGCTGGGCTAAGGTATGTGAATTTTATCAACATAAGTAAGTAAAAACAGTGATGAAAGGAAGTAACAATTAGTAAAAGTGTATTTTGAAGAGCAGTAGACCCGTGTCGTTACGCTTTATCTTCAGTTTCCATTCTGGAGGAGTAAAATTACACTACCTGAAACCAAGGCTAACTACAGTTTCATTTCCTTATGGTAGAAGAGAAGGGCTTAATCTAACAAAAACCAGGAGGAGAGAAACCAGTTATATCTGAGGATTCGTCTTGTTGTCAGCGGTGCCAGTTAGGCTGCTCCTTGCCATTTCCAGACTTTGGGGTAAAATTCTGTTGGAGTGGGGAGGGTAAATGGCATTAACCTGTGCTGTGTCCCGGAGCGCTGGAAGAATGGCACGCGGGCACCTTAGATTTGTTTAGATTTGCCAACAGGGAGTTGTAGTGTACGTTATTAATTTGTTTTAATATCAAGCACGTCTTTGGAAAGTGCTTGTTGGAAGGTTTCCTTTTGGGTTGGAATCGGGAGGGAGAAGTGAAGTTGTTGATACGTCTGTAAACTGAAAATTAAACCTAAAACTCAACCTCAAAGTAACTTTCTGCTGCTCTGTCCTGAAGTGATCATTTTGAGTCTTGAATGGAGCCTTACAGGGAACAACAGAACTGATCCCATTGGAATTAGTATGAAATTAGAGCTTTACGTGCAAATAAGATCTGAGGACTAACCACTGCCCCACCACCGCCCTGTCCTAGCGGGCTAGGGGTTTTTTTAGTGCTTTTTTTTTTTTTTTTTTTTTTTCCTCTTGCCACCCCGGAATAGAGAACTCCCCGGGGACATTTCTCACAAGTGCAGGGTGCTCTTAGGAAAAACGCTGCTGGTGGAGGCCGTTGGGTTCTGGAGCGAGCCAGTGGTGTTGAGGTTGGGTAACCACAGGGCACGTGCGCGCTTAGAGAGATATGTGGAAGACAGCACACGTTCTCCGTTTGCGGGCAAGAACTGTTTTTCTTGCGTTTCCTTTAGAGAAACATTCAGGTTCATTAAGATGATTAATTAATGCAGTTCTCTGCCATTAATCTTTCTGAACACCAATACAGATAGCAAGCTGCAAAATCCATTAACACGCCGTGACCCTGTGCTAATTGTTGAACTGTGCTCGTCTTTGAATAGCTTAGTACTGAGGTAGATGCACACAGGTTGAGGGGGGGGGAGTAAGAATGGCTCCCTCGCAAATAAAACATCGAATTTGGTAAAACAGATTATAATGCTAGCTCTCTTGCTCGTCACTTCTTGATTAAGTAGAGCAGAGCATGTCATTAGTGGTAATAAAAGTTGTTAAATAGGAGCGAGGAAGACATGAGGTGCGAATGGACAAAATCAGTGCAGGTTGATCCATAAGAGAACTCATTTAAAACTTATATAATCTGTTTATCATACAGTTTACTGACTTCAGAAAATGAGGATGAAGGACAAATGAGCAGAGTCAAGGTTCCAGACGAACCCCGGGTTTCGCGCGACTGTGATTTGAGCGACCCCGGTACAATGGAAACCAGGGCCCAACTTGACTTGCTGACTTTAGGGAGTCTTTTAAAACCTGGTTGAAATGCTAGCGAGGGCTACCTACAAACAAACTTTACAGAACCTTTTTTTATACTGTTTTACAGTAGTAATGTCAGTACCTACTTGGAGTAAAAATATAGATTACCTAAACAGGCAGATAGTACCTGAACTTGAGGAAGAATAAGATGGAAGCTTAAGGTGACTGCAGTAACTCAAGTATTGATGGGAAGCGATTCTCATCTCCAGAACAACAGATAAAACCCCATGCAGCTGTGTGCAGAGAAACGTGTGATTATCTTCACGATCCCAGTTGTATCAAAAGAGATTATTCACATCTTGTAAATGGATGCTTCTTGTTTAAATCTGCAGGGTATTCTTGATGCTGTTCTTCAGTTAATTGTAGAAACTAATTGGGGGAGAAAGATTTATGGCTACAATTTACTCATAACCTCAGTGTGTTTTCATTTGAGTCAGCAGAGAGAAAGAGATTGACCTCCTATTATAAAAATCCTCCATGGAAACTCATAATTCAGGTGAAAAACCTAAACCAAACAAACCAAACCAAAAAAATACCACCAAACCCTCACTATTTTAAGTCTGTTTTAGAAAAGAGGCTATGAATTGTAGATTCACTTTTCAAAACCCTTTCCTAAGGGAAGACTTTCTGGTTTTAAGCAGAGTGTGTGGTAGTGGTGGATTCCTGTTAGGGTGACAGCAAAGCTCTGTGGTACTTCAAGACTCAGTAAATCACTCCTTCAGGTTCTGGTGGTGCTGTATTTGCCTGGGTCATGGTGCTGGACATCCATGGGGACAGAGGTCTGCTCTTGCCACGCTGCCTGACACTGCGATACGAGACTCTGTTTGAACCTGTCTGATCCTTCGGATGCTTTTGTTGTCTCTAACTCGCAGAAAACTTTTTTGAAACTTCTTCAGACAACTCCAGCTTCAATGGATATTGAATAAATATTATTTGTCCAATGCAAGCCATCTGTTATCTGTTTTGGCAGCCTTCAGTCATTCGCATTCAAAGAAAAAAAAAAAGCTTCTCTCAGTGCTGAGTTTTTTTGCTGTAACATCTTCAAACAATTTAATTTTGCGGTGTTCATCTGTTTACCCAAGTTTCTTATCTCTGCAATCCAGGCTCGAGGATTCGCCTGCAGACCTGGTATTTGGGGATTTGGAAGGGAGAGATCTGGCGGTAGGAAGCAGTGTTACCTCAATTATTGGTTACTTTAGCATTTCTTCCATTAATCTTTGTTTGTAAGGTAGATCAGCTTAAAACTGAATTGTGAAAATTTATTTTTGTGCTATCACAAATGGTGGCATTCTTACACCACTTGACTCTGGTTGGAAGAGTCAGTAGTTGTGGTGGTGACGCAGGCTACAAGCAGACCGAGTGGTTCTGTTCTTTGGACCTCTGCAATTGTGAAACCTCTGTTGCAGCTGTATCTTTGCTTAGGTTTTTCAACCACAATTTAGCCACTTGCAGATGCGCTGATAATAGT
This sequence comes from Clamator glandarius, assembly GCA_033459285.1. Lineage (NCBI taxonomy): Eukaryota > Metazoa > Chordata > Aves > Cuculiformes > Cuculidae > Clamator > Clamator glandarius. Next base: position 2,091,370 of record JAUNZM010000292.1, read on the forward strand.
ATTTTACCACCTGTAAATAGGTGCTGTCTGTGGTGGTGGATGGCATCGCTTACACCAGATCTCAGCTGCTTTCATCTTGTATAGTGACTTGTAAAAAATCACAAGTGTGACCAGCAGGTGGGAGGGACGCGATTCTATCCCTCGACTCATGAGGTGTCCCATGAGAAGTCACCTGGAGTTCCGTGTTGAGTTCTGGAGTCCTCAGCACAGAACAGACTTGGATGTGTTAGAGCGGGTCCAGAGGAGGCCACGGAGATGATCCGAGGGCTGGAGCATCCCCCATACGAGGACAGGCTGAGAGAGTTGGGATTATTCACCCTGGAGAAGAGAAGGATCCCGGGTGACCTTAGAACAGCTTCCAGAATTGAAGGGGGCTCCAGGAAAGCTGGGGAGGGGCTCTTCCTCAGGGGGACAGGGATAGGATGGGTGGGAACGGTTTTAAGGTGAAAGCGGGGAGATTGAGATGAGATCTTAGGAAGAAATGTTTTCCTGTGAGGGTGGGGAAGCACTGGAACAGGTGGTGGTGGCTGCCCCATCCCTGGAGGTGTTCAAGGCCAGGTTGGATGGGGCTTGGAGCCCCTGATCCGGTGAGAGGTGTTGGGTTGGAACTGGATGGTCTTGAAGGTCCATTCTAACCCAAACCGTTCTGTGATTCTGCACTGGACCCATCACAGGTGTGAAGTTAAAAAAGTTGTTTGGCTTGTGTAAAAGTGCTGTTTAAGGATTAGACAGGCTCCAGTCTAGAAAAATGTGGGATCTTCTCCACTCTGCTGGAGGGATTTGCTTCTGCATATCCTTCTGCATCTGCTACTTCTGAATATTCTGCTGCTGCAACTCTGGCTGCTGCATCACCTGCTGCTTCATCTCCTGCTGTGGCACGTTCTGTGTAAACTCCTACTGCTACATCTTCTGCTAAATCTCTTGTTTCTTGATCTCTTGCTGATGAATCTTCTGCTGCACCTCCTACTGCATCTCCTGCTGCAGCATCTCCTGCTTAATCTGTTGCATCTCCTGCTGCTGCATCTCCTGCTGAATCTCCTGCTGCTGCACACACTGCTGTATCTCCTGCTGCTGCATCACCTGCTGCTGTTGGTGCTGCTGCATCACCTGCTGCATCTCCTGCTGCAGCATCTCCTGCTTAATCTCCTGTTGCATCTCCTGCTGCAGTATCTCCTGCTGCTGCACACACTGCTGCATCTCCTGCTGCTGCATCTCCTGCTGCTGCATCTCCTGCTGCTGCATCTCCTGCTGCTGCATCTCCTGCTGCTGCATCTCCTGCTGCTGCATCTCCTGCTTAATCTCCTGTTGCATCTCCTGCTGCAGCATCTCCTGCTGAATCTCCTGCTGCTGCACACACTGCTGCATCACCTACTGCATCTCCTGCTGCTGCATCTCCTAATGCATTTCCTGCTGCTTAATCTCCTGATGCTGCATATCTTGCTTCATCTCCTTTTGCTGCATACGTTGCTGCTGCATCTGCTGCATCTCTTCTGGCTGTATCTCCTGCTACATAACCTTCTTCTGCATCTCCTCCTGCATCTCCTGCTGTGGCATCTTCTGCGGCAACTCCTGTTGCTGCATCTCATGCTCTATATCCTTCTGATGCATCTGCGGATTCATCATATGGTGCTGCCCTCTGGTTAGTTCCCCTGCTGCTGAATCTCCTGCTGCTCCAAACCCTGCTGCATCTACTGCTCCTGCACCTGCAGAACCTCCTGCTGCTACATCCCCGTCCCTGGAGGTGTTTAAGGTGAGGGTGGATGAGGTACTTAGGAGCATGATTTAGGGATTGGTGGGAATGGTTGGACTTGACAATCCAGTGGGTCTCTTCCAACCTGGTTATTCTGTGATTCTGTGATTCTGTGATTTCATACTTTGAAAACTTGTATTAGCAACAGAGCCCAGAAATCTCTGCAACTTTCTGAAAGTTTGGATCGTGTGAGAATTTTCTGTGAGAAACCAATAAAACAGTTAATTTTCTATGAGCAATTGGACCATCTTTAACTGAAAGATGAGTTTTAAAGAAAAAGGCAACTGAAATGAACAACGCTGCCTGAAATTTTAGTAACCTACTCTTATTGCTGTGTTATTTCTTTTTATAGGTCAGGAGGGAAAAAGAAATCACGAATAAAGAGCACTCTACACACTTCTTTGGCATCTTAATTTCAACATTTAAACTTAGAGTTGAGGTTAAAGAAAGGGCTCTGTTTTTACATATAGACCATATGTGCTACTGTCTCTACAAAATGAGAGCGAAGCTAATTAGCCACAAATGAAATACGACTCTGGATAGGGGTTTCTTGCCTGCGTTGTGGACGGCGTGAGGCTTGCGGATGTACTCTCTTCCTCCGTTTCCGAGCCTGTGATCTGCCTGCTGTTGAAGGGTGAAAGGTCTTAGTATTGTTGAGTTCCTACGTCTTTGCTGCAGGGAGAGACAGTTGAGAGCCTGGGGTTGGTTTCTTCATGGCTGATGGCTGAGCCTGCATGAGAAAGCAGAAGTGACCTGTAGTGCTTCTGGAAGATGGGTTTGTTTGATTTAATTGTGGTGCTGGAGGGAAAAGATACGTGAGGAACCCACTTCCATTATTACTTTTTTTTTTTCCTATCTATGTAACGTTATTTATTACTGAACAAATGCATAAATATAAGAGTAAGACATGTTCTGAAAATGCAACTGGGTTTCCAGTTCCTCTGTGATTTTCTTGGTGGTTATTCGCATCTCCAGTAAGCTTTCTGAGTTGACGACCGTATGCTCAAAGAGGAATATTTAGTCACAGATCTGCTGCGGGCAAATCCACAGGCTGTTTGTAGCCGGAGAGTGTGGGACCGGTTATTTAGTGTAGTTTCAAACACAAGGAGCTTTAAATCTATATTTGATTCCTACATAGCAATTAGACATCTTTAGATGTTGGAATATGACAGCTTTCATCTTATTTTAGATGAACATCTCATGAAGTCACTCCTTTTTCTGTTTTGAAGCTCATACTGCCACATCATAATTAAATGGGATGCATTTTCTAACTTTAACATGTATTGTTTGATGGGTTTCTTTGAGACATCAGAAAGTGGAATAGCTTTACTTAGCAATTTGTTTCTTTTACCGTTCTATTCATTGAAAAATAGAAGGAATTAAACAAATGTTTCTTCCATTTTTATAGCTGATAATTTGTTTCAGGTCCTTCTGTGAGCGATCGGCTGTAACTTATCTACCTTCAAGTTAAGGAAGACGGCTGGCATGATCTGCAGTTAATCACTGATCATTTGAGACTTGATAGTTGCTGAAATAATGGGAACGTATTCTCTTTGTTATAACATTTGTGGGGTTTTAGTATATGTTGAATATTGCACAAGATACGAAAATCTTGTCACTCCTGAAAGGAAACCTCTGCTTGGTTGATCACTTGGACGGAAGGATAACGCAAAATAATTTAAATACATCTCTCTTTCTATTAAAAAGGATTATTTGAAAAGTGGTTTTTTTTATAGCCTACTGTGTTTGAACAGTTCTGGTGCTTGAGGTACCTTCTTGGTGATTCAAGAGCACTTTCTTCAGTAGCTTCTAGAAAACCAAGCAAGGAACTGTTGTGCCAAATACTGTTAAAGACCAAGAAGTGACTTTGCAATGTCTATCCTGCTTGGAGTCAAAACCACTCTAGGTAGGACATATCGATGTTAACTGTAGAGTGAGAGAGGGGAGACGAGGGGAAAAAACTGTGCTGTGGTCTGAAAATCTACCAAGTCTTGCCTCTTTTCCCATTCTAGAGATTCTTTGATAGTGGTTAAATTCCATGTACCTGAAAAGGAGCAGACGAGAATTTCTCTAACCTCTTGCACTCCTTGGTTCAGACTCTGAAGGAAGCTTTGGATTTTTTTTTTGCTGGAGATTCAGCATTTCACATTTCTCAGGTGCCTAAGAGGTAAGCAGCCAATACCTATTTTGGAGCCTTGGTGTCTTATTTTAGTACAGTCGCTTGATCACCACCCCTGCTATCCGATAGCCTCAATCCGTCATGGACCTGCCTCTTGGCTTTCTGCTACACTCTCTTGTCCTGAACTGAGTTTTAAATTTTTTTTTTCCCCATGTTTGTTAAGTTGTGATTTTGGTGTCTGGGAGCAGTGCAAGCTCAGACCAGAAGTTTTACTTTAGAAGTGCTTTTGTCTAAACAGGCTTCCAGGGAGTTTCATTCTCTCCCGTCTACCTACTGCTTTGTTTCATGTGGGGAAGCTGCTGATGGGATCTGAGATTTTGGGGTGAAGGATGAGAGAGGCAGCACAGGGCACGCAGAAGCTGGGCTCTAACAATCATGTTTTCCTGGGGAAAAACAGGCTCATTTAGATTCTTAGGCAGTTGTTTGTTCACTATTGGCATAGTAGCTTATCTTCAGCTCTTCCTGCATATTACATGCGGTACACCTAAGGTACTAATTGCTGCATTGATTGATTTCTAGCAGCTAAGTTAGCTGAAGCGGCTTGATTAGCAAGGAAATGGCTTGTTGAATCTGAGACTTGCTGAAGCATTCAGCATTAACATGTCATCACCTGTAGATGCCTACATTTCTCTAAGAAGATCACCGGTGATATAAGGTGCCTTATGTGTTAGTGGCAATCACCCAATTAGGTTTGGCTTTGTCAAGAAGACACCACGTTTGAAGAAATCTGCACAGCTAGGTTCTTTTCAGAAAGACCCTATTTAATTTTTGTACATAACAAATGGTTTTGTAGCGTATTTTTGCAAGCATTTCTTTTTTTCAGTTCCAACACGAATAATATTTTAAACAGTTTTAAACTCCATGAAGTTGAGTTTGGACCGTTCTGCCAAGTGAGCTGTGATTTTCCTGTAACAGTTCAGAAGAGGTCTCTGAACTAGGAATAAATGCATTTTATGGGAGGCTTTTTAGTGCCATCTCAAGTCTTCCGTCTTCCCCATTTAGTTCCTCTTCAGCGTTTTCTTTATTCTTGATTTTTCTTTTTCCGACTTCACAGAGTAAAAAATACCTGTGTTTTACAAGGGGAATTCTTTCTGTAAAGAGCTGGCAGGGATGAGCGAGCGTCACCCAGATTTGTCCCCTGCTTTCATGTACTTTCCTGATGGGTTACTGGAGCCTGACCTCACTTATGCCGGCCACTCATGCTTTTAAAAAAACTAAACAGAAGGATCTGAGGCAGTAGCACATTCTCTAGGGACCTGGCGTGACTTGGAGGATGAAATGAGATTTGAGTACGAGGTTGTGTCTTTCTTCAAGTGCCGCATCTAGACATAAAATAGTTCTAGCAGTCAGGGTTTAAGAACAGTTCACTAAGGAGAAAAAGAAAAAATCCTAGAGGTGTTGTTTAAGCAGATCAGTCAAACATTTTGTAGACATTTTTCCCCTTTTCCAGCGCTGGCTGTTAATTCTGGCATAACTCCTTTGTGTCGTAACCCCCCCAAGCCAGAGCAGTGTTTGAGGCTGATTGTCAATCTGCCTCAGATTAAGGCGAGGAAACTTTCCCACTTACTCAGCTGCACGTATTCAGGGTGATCATCTCGACTGTTGTGTTTGACAGGCAGCGCAACACAGCATCGGGCAACGAAATGAGAGGAAAACTCCAATATTTTTATTTATTAAGTTGTATTTTTCTGTGTGGAGCAGTCTCTTCTGGCTTGGTGAAGTTTTCATTCTGACTGCCTGACTCTGATGCTGACAAACTCTAAAGGGTTTTATAATTGTTACCCCGTGGAAGCTGGTGACCTACTACACTTGTGTCGAAGTACACACTCGCGATTGTTTTTTCTCAGGAGCCTCTAGGGGGAGGGGGTTATCACGAATGACAGAATTGCGGAATGGTTTTGGTTGGGAAAGACCTTTAAGATCAACGAATCCAACCATTGATCCAGCCCTGCTAAGTCTACTCGTAGACCGTGTCCTCAGGTACGATATCGACTCGTCTTTTAAACACCTCCAGGGATGGTGACTCAACCACCTCCCTCGGCAGCCTATTCCAATGCTTGACAACCCTTTCAGTAAAGAAATTCCTCCTGATATCCAACCTAAATCTCCCCTGGTGCATCTTGAGGTCATTTCCCCATGTCCCGTCGCTAGCTACTAGGGAGAAGAATGTAGTTTTCCAACCAAGAACTGCTTGTTGGTCAGTGTTTAGCTGTCCTTTCTTGATATTCTCCTTGTAATATTACTTTAGAGGATTTTTTTTTAAATAGTTATGAAATAGAAGTGAAAAAGGAGAAGGTAATTTTTCTTCTATTTATGTTGTGCAAGCAGAGCTGCTTCAGAAAATGTGTGCTTATTTCTGAGAAGCAGCTGGTAAAATTCCAGGCTGAGCGAGTGAATAGAGGGCAGACATCGCTGCTGGTGTATTTATTGCAAAGTTGTTTCTCTGGACTGGCGTGGTCTTTAAATTCTGAACATCTCTGGCCCTGTAATGTTGCCTTGTCTCTGGTGCCAGCTTCAAAACTGTAGCTGCCCAGTTTGTCCACCTAAGTCTCCCACCTAGTAATTTCTCTTCACTTAATTGGTGGAACAGAGTAGAACTACTCTATATTTGTCTCCTGTTTAGTTACTTTAATTATAGTAAATTTTGTTCAGAAATAAAATACCGCTATGCTTCGTATGTTCTGAAGCTCATCACAGCGAGCACCATCTTCTTCCGTGGACCTGAATCGTCGCTCTCGGTATCAGCTGTGAAGTTGAAGGAAGCTGGGAAGCCTCCATCCATGATAGTGTTGGAACAAGAACCAAGATGTTACCTTGAGAACTGGCAGCGCAAAGTGGTTTTCATCTGCAAGACGTGACTGTTTTAGGGCATCCGTGAAAGCTGCTGGTGAGCTTTGGTTATGAACCGTGATCTTTTTGAGCTCAGATCTATATACTTTAACCTAGCAGTGCTGTTATTGAAGTTTACCTTCCCTGTGCTTATCTTCTTTGTGTCTTAAACCCTTGGTGTTTATGACACAGGATTTTCTTTAGCTCTTTAGGAGACCCTAACTGTCAAGTCAGCAGTGTGGCAGAGGCATGAGTTTGATAGTCTTCATAAAGCGTGGGTGTCGCTGTCTTAACTTCAGTTCCTTAAGTTTCTTTGCTCACAGCTCCACGCAGTTTGTTGCTTCACTTGTGCTTGCCATGTACTTTTAATGATTGATGCAGCAACGAATGCTGTTGGCATTGTTCTTCGGAGGTATTTTTGTATCATTTCTGTGCCTTTGGTCAGTGTGCCAGGTCATCTCCAGAAGCGCGAGCGTAGCAGGACAGGTAGGCACTGCTGCTCCAGAAGACTGTTACCCTGGGTTACGCTTTCATGCAGTAATTGGAGGTATAATATCCCAAAGTTCTACCCACAAAATATGAGCAAGTAACAGCATGCCTCTTACGGTCCACTAAATGTGAAGAGCTCCAAGCAGGTTGGTTGTCTTGTCGCCCTGCGCTTCAACGCGGCGATTACTGCTGCTGGCGTTGGCTAGGTGGATGGGTTTGTGATTCCACTGTGGCTGGCTGGCTCACCTCCATAACCAAAATAACAGTAAATTATAGCCTTCAGCACAGAAATGGATCGCAAGTTAACGATGCTTGTGTTTATAATGCTGTTTGAAATTTAGATTTGAGATGTCATGGTAATATTATGTCTTACTGTTCTAGCTTGTTTGTGATTATCCTGTGGTCTATGGATGCAGTAACATCAGTCTTTGCTACTCTGTTAGAAGAAAAGTGAGGCAGGAGGCATTTAAAATGGAAAATATTTAATCATTAACTATTGAAGAGGAGGTGGATTGTGGCTCTAGTGGGAAGAAGGTTCTTTTGGTTCTTTTGCACATCATTACAGTGGTTCTGGGTGCAGCTCCTTGGGGAGACAGAGATTTTATTTTTTTTCTCTCCATGGCAAGTTAGGAATCGCTGTGTCCATGGAACGCATCTTCACTCTGTGTGGCTGTGGAAAAGACTTCACTAAAGCTTTTAGATCTTTGCTTCAGCAACAAGAGAATATGGCTGCAGAGGAGGAAACTCTTATTTTTAGGTGTATTAAATCTGTAAGGCTGGAGGGTTGGAGAGGCAGGCTTGAAAAAGTATGCAAGGGATTTGAGTGTAACGAGGCTGTTGGCAGCAGTGCTCTGCTTTTTTGCTGTCCTTCAGCCATCCTTTGTGGCCAGAGGAGAAGGGCACAGCTTTTAGGTACGGATGGAAAAGCAATGTCTCACTTCTCGTTTTAAACTGTTTCCCCATGACTGTTGAATCAAATGCTGTTTGGCCTTGAGTCACTGAGCCTTATTCACTGTGGAATTTACTGAGGCAAATAGCTACGACACGCTGCTGCTATTTATAACGTTATCTCATTGTCTGTGGGTTACATGAAGCCGTGTGGTTTGAGGAGTTGAAGGACACGGGTGCAAGGAGACCCTTTAGAGTGTTCAGCATTTCAAAACTTCGTGTTCATTGCTTCAGCGTGGTAGGAGGTGACATTCCCCTTGCAGTTTGCTGCCTGATGTCCAGGGCTGATGGGCAGGCAAGAAAGAGGTGACTGAGGATCTTTAAGTAATTTGTCAAGGCTGAGATACTAATATCTTGAAGTAAAAACCTGTTTACTCTCTGTAAACCCCAACATTAAGGATGAAAGGTAAGGGGGTATCCAGAAAGGATGTTAGACTGTGACATTTGGAAGCACACCTTCACCAGACTTTTCTTCATATTTTTCAGTAAATTGTAAGGTGAGAGGGCTCAGATACTCATCTGGCTCATGGTACCAACCTCCCGAGGGCTTCCAGAGGGCATAGAAGACGGTCCTAAAAATATGCCAGTTTGTTTTTTTTTCCTTTGAAACTACCTTTGGGAGTATTATGATGGACTTAACATCATCCAGAAATCCATAATGGAGTGATGCTGGAGGTAGGATCTAGTGAGGTATCTGACTTGCCCTGAGAAAGCATGTACGGTTTTCCCTCTTGGTTTAGGGCTTTTTCTTTAATTTAGATAAGACCTCCTTTCTAGCCTCTCCTCTGCTCTGGCTGAGGGAGGTCATTCCAGATTCACAATTGTTGTCCAGAACTTCAGGCTTTGCTCTGTTCAGGATACATCAGATTTGCTGTGTATCCTCAGAGCACGTGGGCAGTCAGAAAAGGCGGTGAGTTCAGTGTTTTTTTGGGAAGCATCCTTGATATTGGCTGCGTCTTCTTTGGGGCTGCTGGGGATCCTGGAGAAATGTATTTTCATTCAGCTTGGACAGGCTTTCTGAGATAGGGGAAGGAACGCTCTGAGAAACGTGATATGTACCTGTGATGCTTTCAAGCACCAAAATAATCTGTCCTGTGGACTTGCTTCCTAAAAAATTCTCCTGATGATCATCTTGGAAGCTGCTGCTTTTTAAACACCCTGAGCTTTACACCAGGAACCATTAGCTAACACTGTCACATCAGCTCTCCTTTTGCCCTGGAAAAGTCAAGTTCTGAAAAAACTGTGTTATATGTACTTGTAAATCCATCCATGACCAAGATATCCCATCACTGCTAATACAGCTGCCAGGGAAACCTTTGGTAAAAGCAGATGTGAAATCAACACCTACAAGATGCCTTCAACTCATTATCAAACAGAATTTAGTTCTGAATGTCAGTTCTGGATCTCAGTCTTTGGAAATGTCTCCAAAATACCAGAACGGGTTTGGAATGGGCAATTCCCTAGTGAGTTTTACTGGAAAATGAAACAGAATAAATACCTTAAGAAACCTGTCTGTCTTATGCTACCAAGCATGATTATTAATGACTTCAGCATGATGATGTTTTCCAAATGTTGACCAAAAGAACAGTCAGAATGGGAGAGACCTCGTGCAAGCCAGCCTCGATACCAGGGAAATGCCGCGATACCAGGGCAATGCCGCGATACCAGGGAAATGCCGCGATACCAGGGAAATGCCTCGATACCAGGGCAATGCCTCGATACCAGGGCAATGCCGCGATACCAGGGCAATGCCGCGATACCAGGGCAATGCCTCGATACCAGGGCAATGCCTCGATACCAGGGAAATGCCTCGATACCAGGGAAATGCCTTGATACCAGGGAAATGCCTCGATACCAGGGCAATGCCTCGATACCAGGGAAATGCCGCGATACCAGGGAAATGCCGCGATACCAGGGAAATGCCTCGATACCAGGGAAATGCCTCGATACCAGGGCAATGCCGCGATACCAGGGCAATGCCTCGATACCAGGGAAATGCCTCGATACCAGGGCAATGCCTCGATACCAGGGAAATGCCGCGATACCAGGGAAATGCCTCGATACCAGGGCAATGCCTCGATACCAGGGAAATGCCGCGATACCAGGGAAATGCCGCGATACCAGGGAAATGCCTCGATACCAGGGAAATGCCTCGATACCAGGGCAATGCCTCGATACCAGGGATATGCCGCGATACCAGGGCAATGCCTCGATACCAGGGAAGTGCCTCGATACCAGGGCAATGCCTCGATACCAGGGAAGTGCCTCGATACCAGGGCAATGCCTCGATACCAGGGCAATGCCTCGATACCAGGGCAATGCCTCGATACCAGGGAAATGCCTCGATACCAGGGCAATGCCTCGATACCAGGGAAGTGCCTCGATACCAGGGAAATGCCGTGATACCAGGGAAATGCCTCGATACCAGGGAAATGCCTCGATACCAGGGAAGTGCCTCGATACCAGGGAAATGCCGCGATACCAGGGAAATGCCTCGATACCAGGGCAATGCCTCGATACCAGGGCAATGCCTCGATACCAGGGAAGTGCCTCGATACCAGGGCAATGCCTCGATACCAGGGCAATGCCTCGATACCAGGGCAATGCCTCGATACCAGGGAAGTGCCTCGATACCAGGGCAATGCCTCGATACCAGGGAAATGCCTCGATACCAGGGCAATGCCTCGATACCAGGGAAATGCCTCGATACCAGGGAAATGCCTCGATACCAGGGAAGTGCCTCGATACCAGGGCAATGCCGCGATACCAGGGAAGTGCCTCGATACCAGGGCAATGCCGCGATACCAGGGCAATGCCGCGATACCAGGGAAGTGCCTCGATACCAGGGCAATGCCTCGATACCAGGGAAATGCCTCGATACCAGGGAAATGCCGCGATACCAGGGAAATGCCTCGATACCAGGGCAATGCCTCGATACCAGGGAAATGCCTCGATACCAGGGCAATGCCTCGATACCAGGGCAATGCCTCGATACCAGGGCAATGCCTCGATACCAGGGCAATGCCTCGATACCAGGGCAATGCCTCGATACCAGGGCAATGCCGCGATACCAGGGCAATGCCTCGATACCAGGGAAGTGCCTCGATACCAGGGCAATGCCTCGATACCAGGGAAGTGCCTCGATACCAGGGCAATGCCGCGATACCAGGGCAATGCCGCGATACCAGGGAAGTGCCTCGATACCAGGGCAATGCCTCGATACCAGGGAAATGCCTCGATACCAGGGAAATGCCGCGATACCAGGGAAATGCCTCGATACCAGGGCAATGCCTCGATACCAGGGAAATGCCTCGATACCAGGGCAATGCCTCGATACCAGGGAAATGCCTCGATACCAGGGCAATGCCTCGATACCAGGGCAATGCCGCGATACCAGGGCAATGCCGCGATACCAGGGCAATGCCGCGATACCAGGGCAATGCCGCGATACCAGGGCAATGCCGCGATACCAGGGCAATGCCTCGATACCAGGGCAATGCCTCGATACCAGGGAAATGCCTCGATACCAGGGAAATGCCTCGATACCAGGGCAATGCCTCGATACCAGGGCAATGCCTCGATACCAGGGCAATGCCTCGATACCAGGGAAATGCCTCGATACCAGGGCAATGCCTCGATACCAGGGCAATGCCTCGATACCAGGGCAATGCCTCGATACCAGGGCAATGCCTCGATACCAGGGCAATGCCTCGATACCAGGGAAGTGCCTCGATACCAGGGCAATGCCTCGATACCAGGGCAATGCCTCGATACCAGGGCAATGCCTCGATACCAGGGCAATGCCTCGATACCAGGGAAATGCCTCGATACCAGGGCAATGCCTCGATACCAGGGCAATGCCTCGATACCAGGGAAGTGCCGCGATACCAGGGAAATGCCTCGATACCAGGGAAATGCCTCGATACCAGGGCAATGCCTCGATACCAGGGCAATGCCTCGATACCAGGGCAATGCCTCGATACCAGGGCAATGCCTCGATACCAGGGAAATGCCGCGATACCAGGGAAATGCCGCGATACCAGGGAAATGCCTCGATACCAGGGAAATGCCTCGATACCAGGGAATTGCCTCGATACCAGGGCAATGCCTCGATACCAGGGCAATGCCTCGATACCAGGGAAATGCCTCGATACCAGGGAAGTGCCTCGATACCAGGGAAGTGCCTCGATACCAGGGAAATGCCTCGATACCAGGGAAATGCCTCGATACCAGGGAAATGCCTCGATACCAGGGAAGTGCCTTGATACCAGGGAAATGCCTCGATACCAGGGAAGTGCCTCGATACCAGGGAAATGCCTCGATACCAGGGCAATGCCTCGATACCAGGGAAGTGCCTCGATACCAGGGCAATGCCGCGATACCAGGGCAATGCCTCGATACCAGGGAAATGCCTCTTGTGTTGGAAAACAATGGAAGAAAATAAACTTTTGTTTGGTTATGTAGCCAGAAAAACACAACCTTGTCTGTGAAGACATAGCAGGGATGACCTTAGAATCACAAAATCATAGAATGTTTTAACCCATTGCATTCCTTGGAAGAAAGCTGGTGCACGTAGATGTGCACAAACAACTGTGTGTGTAAGCCCTCTGATACTGTTAGAGGGTGGAAACATAGCTCACGGATAAACCTGAAGAACAGGAAAAGTTGGATTTACCAAGAAAGCATTCTCTAGATATAACTGTTCCAACAACCCAACCCAGTCAATGCTGGAAAGTGAAGAGACTCTTGACTTCAGATCATAGAATAGTTTGGGTTGGAAGTGCCCTCAAAGCCCATCCAGTTCCAACCCCCCTGCCATGGGCAGGGACACCTCCCCCTGGATCAGGGGCTCCAAGCCCCATCCAGCCTGGCCTCGAACCCCTCCAGGGATGGGGCAGCCGCAGCTTCCCTGGGCAACCTGGGCCAGGGCTTCATCACTCTCATCGTGAAGAAATTCCTCCCTACGTCCAGTCTAAATCTTTTGTAGATGTTGTAGCATTTCACAGCTAATAATCTGAGAGAGGAGAGGGCAGAAATTCTGTTGCTTTACCCACTGGGATGTGAACTCTGTGTACGTGGGTGGGGAAGGACATCTGGTAGGAATGCAGAGAACCGTTCGCAGTACTGGAGATCATTTTGTGAAGGGGCTTGGGCAGAGGTGCAAGCAGCTTATTACTTTGTCCTTTGCAGCCACAAATACCTTTCCTAGAGGCTGTCTTTTCTCCTGAATGTTTGTAGGAACACGATCTGTTGGGACAGCAATCTTGTTGGAGTTGACATCGGAGCAAAAAATCTTTTTGCCCTTGAAAAGCATGCAGAGTCTTTGGATTTTTTCTTCTGCAGTAAAGAGTTGAGTTAATTGAGTTTGGCTTTCTTACTTTACATTTGTTTCTGCAAGCGGAATGTGAAAGCGTTCGCTAAACTCCTCTTGTTATCAGTCTTTAAGGCAGAGGAGGTAGGAAACCTTTTAACGGCACAGGTAGATTATAGGGATGACGTTTGTGTGGGCTGCAGTTTATTTTTCTTCTTCTGATGTGTCTTTTGTTATAGATCTACTCTCGTCTCCCTGGAAACTAAGGAATTGGAACAGCAGGTGCAAAAGTGAGAGAGGAGCAGGTTTTAGGCAAAGGAAAAGCTTATGGGGGGCTAGGGGAGTTACCTGACTGTATACACCTGAAAAGGAATATACTTTATTTGCACAAACCATGCATTAAACAGCACTTGCTGCTGCATTTTTCTAGCTCTGAGATCATGGTAAAACTTTTTACCTTGAGCTTTCCAGCTTGCTGATTGCAGAGGTCTGTGCAGCCTCCCACCTGTGCCAGAGCCTCTGTGTCCTTGAATTCTCCTTGCTCTCTGAATACACTGACAAGACTTTACTGAAAGATCCAGGTGTATGGCACTTGAGATGGGAAAATACACGTTTGGTGGAGATATTTAATGTTGTGCTGTACAGGTTGTTGGAATATATATTTTTAATAACTCTGATTGTTGTTCTTTTTATATGCCAGCCGAAGCTGTTTCAGCAAAGACAAGAACTCCACTTGGAAGTACGTTGGTAGACTTGAGAGGATGCTAAGGCTTTGTAATGCATATGTGCTTTATATCGATGTGCGGAACGTTCAACGTGTGCGTCTATGAGGAGCCTGTGAATAATTAACAAAAGCTGCGTGTTTCATTTTCGTTTGATTGACTAAACATGAGGATTCAGAGTGGGTTCAGCATTGTGTCTGCTTGCTTTATGCAGTTTTATCGCTTTGATTATTAATCTTACTAAACTGAATTTTATGCAAGTTGTCTCTCGCATCACCATGATAGAATGAAATGTTGCTATAATAGCTACTCAGCTGTGGAAATGAAGATCAAGAAATGATATCAGCTTCCTTGCATATTATTTTCACAGTTTTGGCCGATGTTTTATCAAGGACTGCGCATTCAAATGATTGAAGGACTCTCCTAGAATCATAGAATCACCAGGTTGGAAGAGACCCAACAGATCACAGAGACCAACCATTCCTATCAAGCACTAACCCACGTCCCTCAGCGCCCCGTCCCCCCGTCCCTTAAACCCCTCCAGGGACGGTGACTCAACCCCATCCCGGGGCAGCCTGTTCCAGTGCCCAATGACCCCACTGGAGGAAGATGGATACCAAATAAGTCCCTCCTGCTCTATCTACAGCCAATTTTTAATTTTGGCTGACAATATTTTGTATTGAATTGCTGTGCGTTTCATCCTGGGCGTTGTGTCTCACGTAGGGTTGCAGTGAAGCGTGGAGATGCATAGCTGCAGGTGTACCTGAACTCTGCTTAGGAGCTGGCCTGGACTCACAGTCCTTTGCTTTGCCCCTGAAGCAGGTACGGCTGATGGACGGGTTGGAAAAGTGACATCACGTGAAAACAAGGCTGCTAAGAGCAGATGGGGTTTTTGTGTCCGACCAGTTGTTTGCAGTTATGGTGTTGCTGCTCTTCCCCACCTGCGTATTCCGCTTCAAAAGGCTTAAGAGCAAAGCTGAAGAAGGCATAAAGAATGGTGGGGAAGATGAATAAAGGCATAGTGTGGCTGCTGTGTGACTGTGTTCATGTTCATTAGCACCATTCAGCCTTGAATAAGAGATCTGATAGAGGTCTGCGTGATTAAAAAGATGAAAGGTTTATTCTTTTTTTCTGAAACAAGAACTAGAGGACATCAAATGGAAGTAGCAGATGCCAGATGCAAAGCAAAAGGAGGAGTAACTAACTTCTTGTCACAGGTGTGGAGGATGCTAGGAGATTGTGAGCTCAAAAGGGATTCAACTAATTTTGTAGGAAACAAACACAGTTAAGGTCCAAACACAAAGTCAGGAAGCCCCTTAAACACAAATAGCTACTTCTGCAGAGGTTATTTATAGGAAGCTTCATTTAGATAGTTGTGTTGTCTTGCATTCCTCCCTGGATAACCACGTTTGGATGGTGTTGAGTGTAAGTTACTGGGCTGATGCACATTTTGCCTAAGTTGATATGGCAGTTCTTGTAATTCAGCTGGCCAAATGGGCATAACTTCTATGAACAAAAATGCTTCATTGAAGTTCTTCTTTTCCTAGGGCATTATAATGGATCTTTAAACACGTCCTGTCTGGATTTTTCCATTAGATACACATTTCAACAGAATTGACTCGTTGCAGCAGACAAACAGGGTGTGGTTATTCATTAGGTTTCTCTCCGAAGCCAGCATTTTCCTGATTTCCTGAAGTCCAGCCATAATACTTATAACAACTTTATTGTCAAATGACTTGCAGCAGCCTTTAGAGCATTAAACCCAGTGTTTTGGTTCCTTTATTAGTGCCCCTATTGCTGTATGAGGGCGTGAGGGAGCTGTACAATTTGCTTGTTATTGCAGCATCCTGGCAATACAGACCTCTAAAGATGTCCCCCTTTTTTGCACGTTTTGATTTAAACGCAGTCTTCCTTTTACTTTGCGTCTGTTTGTTCAAAACAACAACAAAAGGGGGTAGATGGATCCTTTTTAGTGTTACTGGAAGTTACGAGTGAAAAAGGTGAGACTGTTACACACTCTTTGCTTGCTTTAAAGAGAAAGACGATGGGGCCTCCTTCTGTGAATAGTGCATTAATTTTCCCTTGCCTCTCTGAGAAGTTGTCAGAGTGAACTTTTCTGCTGGATGGATATGTGAAATTTGTCAGTCGCTGTGGGGTGGGGGGGCTGTTTCCTCTTTTAACATGAGCTGAAATTGTTTTCACGAAGTTTTATTTTACTAGGTAATCTCTGTTCTGGCAGCTACCGCAGGCAAACAGGATGCCTCTGTGTCAACAACAATCCATCCGTGTTTCACCTCGGAAGATGTACTTCAAAACCCGGTTCTGAATTAGCAGTGATGCTGGGACAGGGATGGTGGCAACCTGTGAGGAGCAGTAATGAACAGAGCGTAGGTAGCACCTTATTCCCTTTAGTTTTGGATTGACCCAGATTGTGCCTGAGAAAAAACCCACCCCAAGGGCACTGTGAGGAGCCCTTATCCATGCTTTACAACAGCTATTTCTTAAGAGGATTATATATCTTTGTGTTGTCTGTACTGAAAAAAATTCATCTGAGTGTGGTGTTGTTTCCTGGTCTTTGTAAAGACTGTTCATAAATGAAAGGCACCCATTGCCTCAAATACCAGTGTTTTAGGAGTTGTGCTATCGGAAGTTCTTTGCTTGTGGAGAACGGTGAATTATTTATTACAACATCTGGTTAAGTGAGACGCTGCCCATCCTTTGAAGCAGCACAGTTGTCCCAACACAGTTGTCAGTTGACAGGGACTGAACCATGAGCCAGCAGTGGCCCAGGTGGCCAAGAAGGCCAATGGCATCTTGGCTTGTATCAGAGATGGCGTGGCCAGCAGGGCCAGGGAGGTTCTTCTCCCTCTGGACTCGGCACTGGTGAGACCGCTCCTCGAATCCTGTGTTCAGTTCTGGGCTGAGTGAGGGATGTTGTGGCTCTGGAGCGAGTCCAGAGAAGAGCAACGAAGCTGGTGAAGGGGCTGGAGAACAGGCCTGATGAGGAGTGGCTGAGAGAGCTGGGGGTGTTTATCCTGGAGAAGAGGAGGCTGAGGGGAGACCTCATTGCTCTCTACAACTACCTGAAAGGAGATTGTGGAGAGGAGGGAGCTGGGCTCTTCTCCCAAGGGACAGGGGACAGGACGAGAGGGAATGGCCTCAAGCTCTGCCAGGGGAGGGTCAGGCTGGACATTAGGAAAAAATTTTTCCCAGAAAGGATGATTGGTCCCTGGCAGAGGCTGCCCAGGGAGGGGGTTGATTCACCTTCCCTGGAGGGGTTTAAGGGATGGGTGGATGAGGCGCTGGGGGACACGGGTTAGTGATTGGTAGGAATGGTTGGACTCGATGATCCGATGGGTCTTGTCCAACCAGGTTATTCTGTGATTCTATGAACTGGCTCCTTTCCATCCCCAAGCAGCCTGGCGGGCAGGTCTGGTGAGCCAGCCGTTCTGCCTGTTGACTGAGGGAGACGTTAAACAGTGACGGGCTGATCTTTGTCTGGCCTGATGACATATATCTGATAATACTCTCCCTTCCTGTGTTGGCCAAAATGTAGGTGAGATGGCATCCCTGGCTTTAAATATGTGAAGTGTACCCGAGATTGTGCCTAACCGCTGTTGAGATTTCATGGTGTCAGTTGAGGTGCTACTAGCTTGGCCAGTCAGCCACTTGTGAAAAAGCTGAGTGCACTCAGGGTACCAGCGGCTGGGTCGGGGAGCATCTTTCTGGATGCTGACTTATATGAATTGGGTCATTCTAATGCAGCGGCACTCACACAAAGAGATTAATGCCTGCGCACGTCTCCTGCTCGGTCCTTGGCAGCTTTTGTCAGGTGGGGAGCAGCCCTGGGTGTGAGGATGGTCTCCAGGGCTGCGGTGCATCTGCGTGTCAGGTGGGATGTTGTCCTAACTGTTTAAAAGCTCATTAAGGTTGCATCTCCCATTCTTAGTTCTTGCCTTACTCCCCTCTGGCTAGCTGTCCAGGCTTTTGTGAACAAACCAGAATTGATCACACCAATTAGCTAAGCCCAGGGGAGATTTTGAAATGTTAATGTATATATTTTTTTCTTTGCTATTAGAGAGCTCTTCGCTCCTGCTAATGATTCGTGCATCCTTCCTTTGATGCATTTATTCTTCTGCGGTCCTCAGTAGACTTTTACTGAGGTAACACAGTAGACTTCAGTGTTTGTTTAGCTTTACATTTCTAACTTGCTATTAAACAAGTGATATTTCCAGCTGCTGTTAAATCCAGCTTGCCTTTTCCCCCCTGAATTACATACGTCTGCATGAAAGATGAATTAAATGTCACTTGCTATGCTTGTAAAAGTTGAACGGGTCAAATAAAGACTATATAATCAAAAAAGAAATAAGTCATCCAGCCAAGTAAATATCACAAACACCGTCAGTTTGATGGATGGTGAGCTGTGAAGAGAAAGTAAGGGTCTATATACTGAAAAAAGCCATGAAAACACCCAAGCTTCCCCAGGCTTTTAAAGGAGCCGGGTTGTTTGAGCTGTTTCTTGGTTAGAAGTTCCTTACCTTGAAACAAATCCGATTAAAAATGTGTAAAGATTTGGTTCAGAGGCAGTGGGAAACTGTGGCCTGAACCTTAAAGCTATGACTATTAGCCGTTTCTTCCCAAACACAACACGTGCTTCAGCTCGTAGCTTATCTCTTCTTGGAGGATAATTGTCTCTTTCTTACAAAATGACCTTGGTTTTAAAGAAATGGAAACCCAACAGAAAGCTGTGGTTTGACAGCTGAGAATCTAAACTGATGAAGTGGTTTTGTAGCGTTGACTCATTAGGGCAGTTCTAATCAAAATAAACGCATTTTGCCCTGTGAACTGGATGCTTGCCTTGGAAAAGAGAGTAGAAGAAATCAAAGCATTGGTACTTTAGTCTTTATGGTGCAATTGCACAGCACCTAAACAGCGGTTCAGTCTCCTCTCCTGGGTATCACAAGTAAGCACATCTTATCTTAGGCTAATCTGACTTTTTCCTCTAAGATTATTAAATATTAAAACTCTTATCGGTTTCTGGTGTCCCCAGATTCTGCATGTTTAAGCATGTAGGGGCATCCTGTACTAACCCCCTTCTTAAATTATGTTTATCTGTTCTGGAAAAACACCAAACCAGCTGGGTTTATTCCCAGTTCACACCTATAACCTCATAGTGCTCTGTTACCTGGTTTGCTGAACTGCTGCATGTGTTGGTAATGTGAGCCTGTGGATATCCAGGGATTAATCGCTTCTACCTTGATAACCAGATCCCTTTTTACATTATCTGTTTTTATAGCAAAATGAGAGGGAAGGTGTTTCTGCTCTCTCTCAGTACAGTGCTAATTCTGGAATAACCTCTGTACCTAGTTGTTCGGTGCTTTTTTGAGGGTTGCTTGTTTTTGATGTGAGAGCAGATATTTTAACCGGTGAACGTTTCTTTTATCACTTACGTCATGCCTTAGGTAGGTGGCTTGTCCAGCTCGAAGTTTTCAAGGCACCCCCAGTCCTGTACTCTTTGCATCATCCAAACGCGCAAGCACTTCATGTGGTGTAGTTGAGAGGTTGGCCAAGAAAAGACCCTGCCCATGTTGCCCCATGATTCAAACCAGGGCGATGCTGGGTTCTGGAAAGCTCTCTTTGTGCATGTGTGCTCATGCCTCCTGCTCCCTTCTCAGTATTAGGCAAGCGTCTGTGCCAGCCCAAATCTGGAGATTGAAAGAGCAGCAACGCTTCGAAAAACTATTGCAGGTTTGAGTTGATGTGTTAAAGGCCAAACCACTGGCAGGGGAGGTGGTGCCGACCTTTACGTTCCTAGCAAGTTTCTTTCCCTTGCGTTTTTTTTTTTCTCTTTCACACATTGGCTTCTCTTCACTCCAGGTGAATTTTAGTTCTTCTATTTTGACCTCTAACCTAAGTCTCTAATCCTGCTGTTCAAACATATACACAAATACCAAGTTCAGTGTTTGTACATGGGGTGCGGTCTTTGATGTGAGTATAACGTCCTGAGTTGCCTCAGCGTTAGGACTATAAAATGTACTCCAGAAGCATCAGAAACATCATCCTCCATAATATAATTAATTAAACCCATCGTTTCCAGCCTCAAACACATATTGTTCCAACTCATGACATTGTGATAATAAGATGACAGCTTTAAAACGTAGTGCTTTGGCTAAGTCTTCTCCTTCCCCTCTTCCTTTTTGGTTTTAGGGGCTCTTGATGCCACAGCCTTCATATGGCACATGGATTCTTGGCAGAGTTTCTTTTGCTTGCAGTCCAGACCTTTACTGCTGCTCCTCTCACACATTAAAATATTGAGGGATTGAGATTCAATTTCTGTAGCCTTGTTGTCCCTTGTTAACCACAAAGGATAAATAATTCTCATTATACAAATTTGCAAGATCCTAATTCATGCTTTAATACTGCTTGGTTGTGCATCTTTTCATCTTCAATTATCTCTGGAGAGATGTTTTCCTCACTGTGAGTGAAGCCTTCAGCTCAACTCTGCTTCTCACCTTCATGCAAATGGGATACCAAGTCTTTTCCTGAAAAGTAAAAACCTCCTTGTTGGTTGAAGATGCAGAGATTGTCTCTGGAAGAGCCTTAGTTTTGCTAAATGTGAAGCATTTTCTCTTCTGTGTAGGGTGCAGATGGAGGTCACCAGGTGGTCGTCATGTGAAAATGCTTTCCTGTCTTCCTTGTTAACCAATATAACTGGTGGACTGCTCTTCAGTTGCAATATTGTAGGCACCAGATGAGTTTGGAGCCTCCAGCAATCAGGATTGCCTCGCTGGCCCCGCACGGCGGCTGTGTGTGGTCTGGAAATACCTCCATCAGAACAGTTCATCATGGGAGGGTAACAAAAGCATTACAGACGTCCATCATGAAGATTCAGGCTTGTGATAAGGAAAAAATTCTTCATGGAAAGGGTGGTTAGGCATTGGAACAGGCTGCCCAGGGAGGTGGTTGACTCGCCTTCCCTGGAGGTGTTTAAGGTGAGGGTGGATGAGGTACTTAGGAGCATGATTTAGGGACTGGTGGGAATGGTTGGACTCGACGATCCAGTGGGTCTCTTCCAACCTGGTTATTCTGTGATTCTATGAATGACATTATTATCCTTAAGCTTATAGTACTGTCTAAAAACAATACCTATGGCAATCCCAGCTAAGTCCTCCCCTGGTGGAGCTTGAAGCCATTCCCTCTCGTCCTGTCCCCTGTCACTTGGGAGAAGAGCCCAGCTCCCTCCTCTCCACAACCTCCTTTCAGGTAGTTGGAGAGAGCAATGAGGTCTCCCCTCAGCCTCCTCTTCTCCAGGATAAACACCCCCAGCTCTCTCAGCTGCTCCTCTTGTTCTCCAGCCCCTTCACCAGCTTCGTTGCTCTTCTCTGGACTCGCTCCAGAGCCACAACATCCTTCTTGTGGTGAGGGGCCCAGAACTGACCCCAGGATTCGAGGAGCGGCCTCACCAGTGCTGAGTCCAGAGGGTGAATAACCTCCCTGGACCTGCTGGCCACGCCGTGTCTGATACAGGCGAAGATGCCATTGGCCTTCTTGATCATCCACCTAAATAATTACTTTAAAATACGAGGTGTCTAGTTCCATGAATTAAAGCAATTAAATTATGACTTTCTGCACAGCCTTGCAAATGGGCAGGTGAAGCCTGACCAGTTCCATGCCTACGTACCTCAATGTCCTGTGTGTTATTTCAGTGCCATGGCAAAGTTTTTCTGTCCTGGAGACCCAGAGGTTTTGAGAATTCAGCGTTGCTAGAAGCACAGTGAGGAAATCTGCCTTCAGCTCCGGCTAACGCTGCCCAGGGATGAAACGCTGTTACCTCTTGCTCTTAGAAGAAACTGCACTTCCATACAAGGGGTTGTTGTTTGTTTTAAATGCTGTGCTGGCTTTTTTCTTTATGATGTAGATAAACATTCCTAATCATTAGATTGATTATGGTGCAAAACCTTCAGCTTAGATTTCTGAGCTGCAAGTTTCAATCCCAAATGAACCCATTTTTCTTCCTTTGTGCTATTGCCATGTTTGGATAAGACACTTTGAAGTCAAGCAAATGCAATTTAACTTTGAAAACAACACTGATGTACTGCTCATGACTACAGTGGTACTCCAGATTGTTATTTTATGAAGAGAGTGACATTTTTAAAGGTGGTCTGCTGCTTTTCTTTCTGCAGGTAATAAATACAGTACGTAGAGAAGCTACTATGGAAGGGATATTGGGGGAACAGAGAAGCGTACGTTTTGCCTTTCTGCTTTAAGTTACTTTGAGACCTCCCAAATGCTACCTTTTCCTTTTTTTTTTTTGTTCTATTTCATCATTACATTGAGAGCAGTCATAGAGCACGTGACGTATCCCTTTTTTCTGTCTTAAATCTTGGCATAGACAGTTTCTTCTCAGCAGAACAGAACTAGAATATCAAGCCTAATTTCACAGACCGTTGCATCTGGTAGGTTTCTTTGACATAACTAAAACCCCAAAGAGTAATCTATCAAACCGCCAGAAACGTTTGTTGGTTTTCTTGGGGTTTTTTTAGTTTCATTTTGAGATTTTACATGTGACACTTTATGTGATGAAAGATGTTCCGTGCAGGTTGATAGTATAATGTAAGGGAAGAACCTCTGAAGGTCTTTGGTCCGAGGCCGTGCTCAAAGCAGGTCCTACTGGATTAGGTAGGTGAGGGCCTCCTCTAATAGAGTTTTGGTTATCTCCAAGGTTGGAGGTGCCACTCACGCTCAGCGCTGGACCGTTGTTGTGGTGCAAACGTTTTCTCTAGTTGGGTTTTCCCACCTAGCAGCTGTCTCTTGCCTCTGTCCTACTATGAACCTCCAGGAAGAGTCTGGCTCCAGCTTCTCTGTACCTTCTGATTACACAGCTGCAGTTAGCAGTAAGACTTTGCCATTCATCTTTTTAAATCTGAATAAACCCATTCTTCTTGCTTCCTCTCAGCTTGAGTACCTTAGATGTCTTTTTAAAAGGTGAAGGTCATCTAGAGGAATTCTAGCCTTTCGGCTACCTTCTTGCCTTTCAGTGTGAAAGGAATTATTCTACCTGGAGTAGTGCCCGTTGGTGAAAGACTGCTGAGACTCCCCTGCTTCTTCCCTAGACAAGCCTGGACAGCTTTCCTTTGCAGACGTTGTATACCTTGTGTCACACTTGATTCATTTGTAAACAAGTCCAACTCAAGAGGAACTTCCTGACCTTCTGGATGGGTGGTTTGTATCCAGAATGGTTGAGCTTTGCTGCTTGGTTCAGCCTGTACAGTAGGAAATAGGGCTCTGTTCCAAGAAGAGGGTGTTCCTTTTAAGTTCAGACAGATTTTGAAAGACTTTTTTTTTTTTTTTCAGACTTGCATCGTGTTGACTGCATGTGTCTTTCAGAAGTAATGGGGGCACGTTGAGCAGCCAAAACCCTTCCCTCTTTGTCTTCCCCTGGTGGATGAAGTGTACTTTCTTATTTATTAGCGAGCTGGACAGCAAGTGAGGTGTCTCCTGTTGCCAGTGTGTGGGTCAATGTCCACGTGAGCTGAAGGAAACACAAGTACTAGTGGACGTGTTGTCCAGTCTAATCCACTTGCCATCAGAGAGAGCCCATTTTTGATGGAAGAGCTGTAAGCTGGAGCCACAGTTTCTTAGTACAACAAGACCACTGACTTTAGGAAAGCTTTTCCCCCTTCTATTCTGCCCAAGGCCAGTTATTCCCAGCCCTGTGTTTTGGCTCAGCAGCCCGTGCAGCTGGGCTGTGGACCCAAGCAAAGGATTAGACCTGTTTTAAACCCTATTTTTTAAAAGCAGAAGGGAGGGACTGGGGCAAAGAGCTGGGGTGTAGAGACAGGCAAGTCAGACTGGTGGTTTTCCCAGGTTCTTTGGAGTGGTTGCATTTTCAGAAGTAACCAGTTCAGACACCTGCATACCTAGAGCTCCTTGCTGCTTATGGCGTTAATTATATTTGCTTAAAGTTTATAACCCGAGTTTATTTGCAAACAAGGTGTGGGAGTTCTCATCGTTGCTCACGGTATGTTTTCCAGCTCAGACCACTGCGCCCTCTTTTTCTCCCTCCCCCTTTTTTTTAACCTATTTCTCTTTTTTTTTTTACATTGATGTACATGGAAAAGACCTGCTCTAGCATTAATCCTTTCTAAAATAAGTATTCCTGTTCTTGTGTTGATTTTCCTCTACTCTTTAATATTCAAGAAACCGGCGTTGCTTCCTACGAGGTCCTGGTTTTGCTTCAGCCTTTGTGCTGCATGCTTTGTTGTTCTTGTTGCAGAAGCATAACAATTGCCTAATCTTGCTCCTGTATATATTCTAAAGTCCTGCTTTTCTGCTGTTTAATGTGTTTAGTAACGACATTTTAGCTTTGCACTTATTAAAACCTCGTGTTGCTTTTTTTAACCTTTTTTCCCCAGCTGTGTTGGTATATGCTTGGTAGACACGCTAGTTCCTCACAGTCCTATTATTTCTCCTCTGTTCCCTCCCTTTGAGGACTGATCTGAACTATTCTCTGAAATTTTAATTTAGGTGGTTTTGGAGGGTGCGGTGTTGGTTTGGTTTGGGTTTTTTCAAGTGTGTTCTATGACTGCATGTGTGTGTATCATCTTTAGGAATTTATTCTAAGTGGTCATTAACTCCTGATACATTTTCTTGATTGGCATGACAGAAGGTTATTGAACGGTATTGAAATGATTATTTGGCTTGTTTGGAAAGAAAAGCCTTTTTCTTATGGGACTCTCACTCTTGCATCTATAATTTAAGAGTACAGATGTCAAAGATGGAGATGACTGGCTTACGTACGTCTCTTTAAACATGGATAACGAGACTGTTGTGGGTTTTTTTCCCCCTCAGTTGTCTGACAGAAAAAAAATCTGCGCGTAGTTATTGTAGATAAACCAGGCTGCGCAGTCCTACCCATAGATTTGGTTAGTTGATTTGAATGGCTGAACTGAATTGCGCTATCCTCAGTCGGCTTCCTTCCACGGTTTGAAAACGCATCAGATAAATGCTCTTGATAGCAGAGGAGGCTGTCGCTTCTGCTGCTGAGGTGCTTTGGTGCCCTGTGATATGCAGCAAAGCACGATTAGGATGTCACAGGGGATTGTCACCTTTCCAGCCCTTTCCTGACCCCCGTTTTCCTTTTCTCCTTGGCCGGTGCTGTGTTTCCAGCTCCTGGTGGAAGCTAACAGCTTTGCTTTCAGCTCTCTGCAGGCAGCTCGAAATGTGAAATTCAAAATCAAATGAGGTCTTTATAGTTAGCACTAAGCGTTGTTTCTTTTCTCCTCCCTGTAGGTTTAAATTTCTGCCATGAAGTATTTTATAGAATAACCAAATGTTACTGACCTCATCTGCTGCCTTTGGCTTTGTAGAGACAACTTTTTGAGGCAAGAACAATCCTGCAATTAGTAGGATTTTGCTCAGTGTTAGAGGTTGGAAATCTTGCTGCCAAGGAAGCTGGGTCCGTGCCAGAACACGCTTTTAAACACCCATATTCTCATCCCATTTCCAAAGGCAATACTAAGAACGCCCAACCCCTTTACTTGACTGCTGGGAAGAAAGCGTGAGCTGGAAGGAATCCATCTTATCAGCTTGTGGCATTTTCCTTTGAAGAGGAGCTCTTTGTCCTTTGCCTTTCTGAGGACCTCCTGCCTCTCTTCGGGGTGATTTTTCTTGCCTGTCGTGTCCTTCTTTGAGCTGCCTTGTTAGTGCCGGGCTGCGGTGACCTTCCTGCAGGTTGAACTGCTGGCAGCAGGTCCCTCCTCCCCCCCGGTACATGAAAGCGCTTCCGATTCCTTCCCGCTCCTCATCCTCTCTGTTCAGCTTCCAGAGCCTCCGCGTGGCCTCCTCATCCACAGGGATGGAGCATCTCTGCCTAATTGCGCATCAGCTGTCAGCACAGGTGTAGAAATGATGTTCCCGTTTTTTTTTTTTTCCCTTTGTCAGCCCTGATCCTCCCCGATGAGTTTAAGCATCGTCACTAGATAAAGAGCTGCGTGAATTCGTAGCTTCCCCCCACAGATGTTCGTGGCGCGTGTAAGTATATCCAGCCATTGATAGGTTCTCAGAAACAGATGGACGTAAAATGGCATCATGGGACTGGAATTTTATTAGTTATCATTGTCCTTCTTGTGCTTTGGAAAACGCATTTAATTTGAGATAACTAATGAGGAGGCAGTAGGGGAGCCTTTCCAGTGGCGGCTGTGCCTCCGCAGTTTGCTGGGCGTCTTGGCCCCGCTGTATCCATTAACGCGATCGCCTCTTGGACGGAGCGGCCTGCTGGCTGCCAGTCTGCCCTGTCTGCCGCTGTCACTTTCCCACTTTGAGGAGCACAAACCTGCGAGCCATTCTGTCAGTAATAACCCCAGTCCTCTTTTTGAACGCTTTTTCCTGGTGAGCAGCCAGTTTTCCTGCAGACCGGGAGGACAGAAGCGACGTGGAGGGATGAGCTAGGTTGCTTGCCCATGCGGGAGTTGTTTTTTCTGCTCAGTAGGACAAATGCAAGAATGTGTAGTCTGGGCGTGTTTATTTTCAGCCATACAGTAGCAATCCTTGCCACGTTTTAAAAGCCGAGCCTGAGTTGCCGTATATTACAATATTGATGTCTTTCAAAGAAAGCTGCCAACTTGATCAAAGTAGAGCAAAGAGAAAACACAAGCTTGGAGCATTCAAGTTTACTGACCTCATTACCTTGTCTCCAGCGCTTAAAATTAAGCTGTTCAGGCAACAAACTTGCATCTTATGGCAACGGAGAACTGGTTTTGGTAGCACACTGAATTTGTACCGTCTGCTACCTTCAGCCCATACTGCATAAATCATAACAGAATCTTTGTGTAAGCCTTAATTAAACCTCCAGGTAAGCTAGTTTTTAGTGCTATTTACACATTCTTACCAGAAGAGCCTTAATTTTGCACCAGTGTCTCTTTTCCCATGGATTTCCAGGCAGGGAGCAAACGGATCAGCTCGTGTCCTTCCGTATCTCTATTTGCTGTATGATTTTTTTTTCCTTGTTACCAAGGCAACCCCTCCTCCCCACCTCTGAAAGCTGAGGTCTCAATACAATGTAAGTTATTGTCTGGAGCAATTATTAGGCTATTATTAAAGCGCCATTGAAGTATGTCAGTATCTGGTGGGAATCTTAGAAGCTAAGGAGGAGCAGAGACAATGTGGAGCATTAGGGGACTGCAGATGCATTGTGCTGCAGGTAGCTTTGGTATCTTTTAACCCTCCTAATAAGATCTCATAGAAAGTGTGAGTGACCTTCGCGAAGCGGCAGGCGTCAGGACTTGCCGATGTTGAACAATATCACAAGGTACAAGAGGGGAAATTGTTGTATCAGTGTGTCTTAGCCGCGTGCCGCTCCTCCTCGTGTGGCTGCCATGCACACAGAACATCTCTGTGCGAGTTAAGTGCAGCCCACTGGGAGATACGGTAGCACTGAGTATATTGTTTTGATGGAAACAGTAGTAAACTAGCCCCATCCCACGCGGATGGGAGCGTGCTCTCTGTTGGAAAGGCTGGTATGCTCACAATTGGTGTGTCCTGAGTTTAAAGGCGAATTACCCATCATCAGTGACAGGGTGGGCGAGAACTGTGCAGCGAGCAGGTAAAATAAGAAAGTGAACCTTAACATTATGCATTTATTTATTGGGTGATTATAGCGGAGTGTTTCTTTTCCAAAAAACATCTCATATCCCGTTCATGTGGTTCCATGAAGGGTCAGTCCTGGTGTTTTGTGGGAGATGAACAAAATTCAGTGAGATTTGCCAAACATGGGATCCAAAAACTAACACTCTGTGTAAGAGAGACTATAGAAAACCATGTAATGAGGTAAATCTGACCAGAGATTAACTTTGCTCAGGATATTTTCTAATAGGAAAGAAGCAGTGGGGTCACCCAGATCCCTTTGAGAATTTATTGCTGTGCTCAGGAATTCCTCGGACATACCAGGACTGGGAATCTGAGCAGCAGGCTGTTGTGGCAAGTAAAAAAATAAATGGTGTTATCTTGATGGACCGATAACACAGTATCTGCTCACATAAAGTCATTTGGAGAATATTGTTTGTGAAAACCTCTTTGCCCACCTCCCAGCTGTGGGAGTTCAGAGCTCTCAGAGCAGGGCTTGCCTCGCAATCTACTCTCACAGCACGTTTCCTGCAGGTGCCGCCGGGCTTGTATTCCTGAAGCCAGCGCTGCTTACACAGCCACAACAATCCAGCCTCTTCCATACCGTCCCATTTCCTGAGACTGAATTTTCTGTGGCTTTTGTCTTGCTGATGCAGGCCTTCTGTTGAGCAATAGCAAAACTGACAGGATTTTATAGCGCTGTATCGATTTTATCCAGGGATTTCCTTCCAAGAACCTGCAGTGTTGTCACAGGTCAAAGATGTCACCAGACTGATTTGGCTTCTCATTGCTGAAAGATGCCAGAAGAGGACTGCAGTTCACCGAGAACATCTTCGTTTCGGGCTGCGCAAATGTTGGGAGCAGTTGTGAGTGCAGATGGAGGATCCTTTAATGATTCTGCATATGGGAACAAAAAAAATAAAATAGGAGAGTTTGCAAGAACCTTATTTCTTGCTGTTGGAAAGTGAGACTGTTCCTGGATCTTTAAGGAATGAATTTCTCTGGAAAGATTACTTTAAACCTATGTAAAGATCCATCTCCACGATTTCCCCTTTCCACGTCTTGGGAAAGGTCTTTTCCTCCACCCCAGGCTGACCACAGAAGTAGAGAGGTTTGCCTCACTCCTCAGTGTTGTGATGTGTCATAATTAACGCTAAGGATATGTTTGTGTGTCTATTATTTGATTTTTTTTCTCTTATACTAGAGCGCAACATCGTAAGGCTGTAACCCTGAACCTGATGTCTAACGTATTTCTCAGTTCTCCTTTATGGCTTTCCTGCTATTTACTTCTCGCATAGACTTTGTGTCTGTGGATAGCAACAGTGAAGGATTCTCAGCTCTTAGAGACCCGAGTGCCTTGGAGTTCCTCTGCTGGCAGCATCTGGCAGGTGCCTGTTGGGGGAAGCCTGTGGTGGGGTTCAGTCCTACAGTTCCTGAGTCATTTCAGTGCTCACCTCTGCTCCACTTGCTGTTTCCTAACCTGTGGGGTAGTAAGTGATGTCAGTTTTGTGATGCTGTGGTCAGTTTGGGGATGGTGGCAAGGAAAACGGTCACAAATGCTTCCACCACAGCTGCCTGGAGATCTCCTGCGTTTTAGTGGCGCTGGAGGCAGCTCGCCTCCGTCTCTTTAATGAACCTTGAATTGATGTTGAAGTTGTTTCATTTGAGACTTTGTTAAAGGGAGTCAGACTTCATGGTTGGTGACACTGGATTCTCTATCAGCGTACGTCATTTGACTGCATTACAATCTCAGGCTCTGGAAATGATGGTAACTATTTTCCTATAATAAAATAATTATAATTCTCAGAGAGAGCAGTAGGTTGTGGTTCATAAGAAACACTTGTTTTGGCAAACATTTTACCACTCAAAATAAAAAGTAATTATTTGACATTTATAAAATCTCTTAAGCCTTTTTTTTCAGTACCGTCAGCATTCTTTAGAAGTGTAAAGCTTGCCTGAATGAATACACCATCACATCTACGGAACATTGTTTAATTCTTTGTCGAACTTGCCTACTTGGAGACTTACATTGTGAATATTTGAAATACACGCACGTGGGCTGTTGCTGTTAAATCTTTGTTACTAGCGGTTGTGGAGGTGGCATGTATTTGTACCTCATTTGCAGGGAAAGAGTTTCTTTTCCATCTTTCAGTGCTCATACACAGCCTGTGGGTATCCAGAAACCAATTCACAATCATTTCTGTTGTATCAAACAACATGCTAATACGGCACGCTAGGTTATACGTTAGTGAATCCTTGTGTTTGCTTTCGCATTTTGACATTAAAATTATGACATTTTCTGAATTTAGCTGCAAAGGTCCTTCCTCATGAAACGTGACTTGCTACAAACTTCCGAGATTTACTCTGTACAATAAACACAAAAGCAATTATATCCAGTAGTTCAGCTGCAGCCACTCCGACCGGGCTTTTCAAGCTTGTTCTTAAAAAGCAAGAGTGATTTAATGGTCGAGGACTTTTTGTCTCGAGGCTGCCTGTGTGCAGTTGTATTTTGTGCCTTGTGGGTGTTCTCCTTTCCCTCAAAACAAGCCAGGGTAATAGGTACTTCCAGCTGAGTTCAGGGCTGCCCTAATGCTACTGATAATGGGCTTGACTTGTGGGTTAGGCGCAGCTGAGCTCGATTTAAGAACAAGTATCCATGCAGCACTTAAAAATACCAGCCTTCCCTTTCTTCAGTAAATTATAACAGTTCCCTTGAAAGATATTTACATTTTATTGTGCACGTTTTGTTTTAGCTGCCTTCAATACTTGATGTTCTTTTGTTCTCTTGTAGTCATGCAACACAAAGCCTTTTCAGATGGTAGAGGGATGTTATTTAGTCCCCTTGTCCTCACGAAGACTTGGATTCCATCCCATAGGGGTTTTTCAAGCTCGCTTCCGCTATGCCCAGCATCGGGCATAAGCTTCAAATTGGGACTCTCTGCCCAGAATGAACTGCGTGCGCTCTCGGAGTCTGTCCCTTCCAGCAAACTTGCTCTCTGTGCCTCTGGTGCAGGCCATCCCCTTTGTGTCAGGAGTTCCTCCTCCAAAAGTATCAGAACTTGTGGTGACTTCTTTCTGCATCCGAGAGGTTGACAGACACATAGAATCATGGAATCACCAGGTTGGAAGAGACCCACAGGATCATCGAGTCCAACCATTCCTATCAAACACTAAACCATGTCCCTCAGCACCTCGTCCACCCGTCCCTTAAACCCCTCCAGGGAAGGGGACTCAACCCCCTCCCTGGGCAGCCTCTGCCAGGGAACAATCACCCTTTCTGGGAAAAATTTTTCCCTAACGTCCATCCTGACCCTCCCCTGGCAGAGCTTGAGGCCATTCCCTCTCGTCCCGTCCCTTTTCACTTGGGAGAAGAGCCCAGCTCCCTCTTCTCCACAACCTCCTCTCAGGGAGTTGCAGAGAGCAATGAGGTCTCCCCTCATCCTCCTCTTCTCCAGGATAAACACCCCCAGCTCTCTCAGCCGCTCCTCTTCTTCTCCAGCCCCCTCAGCAGCTTCGTTGCTCTTCTCTGGACTCGCTCCAGAGCCTCAACATCCTTCTTGTGGTGAGGGGCCCAGAACTGAACACAGGATTCGAGGTGCCGTCTCCCCAGTGCTGAGTCCAGAGGGTGAATAACCTCCCTGGACCTGCTGGCCACGCCGTGTCTGATACATCAGCTGGTACTTGGGTAAGTTTGCATCCAAGACTCAGGACGCACTTCAGGTCTCAAATCCATTTCTCTTTTATCCAACTGAATTTGCGATTACAAAGGTAGTAACAACTGTGGAAATTATCACCTCCATAGAATCATAGAGTGGTTTGGGTTGGAAGGGACCAGGCAGGGACGCCTCCCAGTGGATCAGGTTGCTCAAAGCCCCATCCAAGCTGGCCTTGAACACATCCAGGCAAGGGGCATCGACAACTTCTCTGGTCTTTCTTTCTAATCCCTCACCTAAATCTGGGTAGATTTAGATTTAAGGAGAGCAAAGATACACCATAGTTCTTGTTGCAGCAGGTTTGGGTGTATTCCTTGACAAAGAGTTGTTGGCATCCTTCTGGCAAGCCCATCTTGTATTTCTGCTGAATTCTGCCTGTTTTGTCATCTGCGTGCTACCTGCCATGTGGCACATTTCATACGCTCGTTTGGCAAAAGAAAGGCAAATACATCCATGTTCTGCTTTTAAAATAGCGCAGCCATCTGCAGGAGCGCTTGTGTTGTGTTGTGGGATTGCCGTGATAACGCTGTCTCCGACGGCAGATTGATAGTCACCCAATTGCAGTTTCAGGGTGTGCGTGTGAACCAAGCGAGAAAACAGAGAAGAATCCTGAAAATGAATTCGTGTGTTAGATGTGAGTTTGCAGGAGGGCTCTAATCTTTTGGATTACCTTTTGGTGAAATATTACCGTTATTTCAGGGGTGCAGCAAGAAGCTGGATGCTTCTCCGAGTTGACTCCAGTGGGGCAAAGGAGGTGGCTGAGGAATCTCACAGTTCTTGGGCACATCTAGCAGGAATAGAGCTGTGTTCCTAATCCACGGTGGTGGAAACCAAACCAGAAGCAAGTAGCTCGTGTCAATGGTAGAACAAATGCAGCATCAGCAGCTTCCCTTTGCATCGTGGGCATACAAGGGGTATTACTAACGTATACATTTTTCTGCATGTGCAAAGCCATCGTGGTTTAGTGTTGGCAGACTTTAAGGTTTTTCAGTTAGAGACATTTCTTTGAGGTTAGGGTGTATCTTTCTCCTTCAGGAAGCTCTGCGTGTGTGGATATGGACTTTTCACTTATGTCTCTAGCTTAAATTTTCACTTCATTCATTCCATCGTGTCCCTCCTAACCCATCCCTCTTTTCTTTTCTGACTGTAATGAATTAATGATTTTATGTAAATCTGGTGTTTGATGGACTCAGGAGATGTGCGCCTTGGGACCTGGTTGAGCTATCGCATAGGAAACACATTATCTGCTTCATGTTCTCTGCAATTGCAGTCAGTTTTATTTTTCTTTCATTCCTTTTCTCTATTTTCTATTTTTTTTTAGCTTAAAGCAGTTCTTTAAGTGTATTGAGACCATTTGCCAGGGTTTAAGGATTTAATTCTTTTTTCCCATCTTATCTCCCTGCCCCCTTCCCCTTATTTTCCACCTTAAATGGGAAGGAAAAAAGCAGCCATCTCCGCATTACATA
Source organism: Clamator glandarius (assembly GCA_033459285.1). Classification (NCBI taxonomy): domain Eukaryota; kingdom Metazoa; phylum Chordata; class Aves; order Cuculiformes; family Cuculidae; genus Clamator; species Clamator glandarius. The sequence continues at coordinate 2,124,400 of JAUNZM010000292.1, forward strand.
CCTGATTACTATTCAATTCCCAGGGAGAGGCACTGAGAGCTGAATATGGGGGCTGGAGCTCTAGGCTTTCTGGTTAGGTTCACTGAATGTCACTAACTGGAGTAAAGTAGCCGCTTATGTATTAATTCATGCTTCAGAACAGCTGGTGAATCAATTGAGTGAATGAACTGAGGTAGTTTCAATGCTTAAAAGAAACCCCCAAACCTATTGAAGTTGCTTCTTCGTGATATGCTTGTATTGACAAGCATGATGATAGCAGATCTTCATTTTCATGTGACTTTTGGGTGATGCTTTTTCCACTCCTCCTTTCTTCAGCTGTTGAAGAGGAACTGATTCTGTCCTCCCAAAATATTTGCTGAAAAATAAACTTCTTTTCTGCTGAGAAGAAAATCATGTTGCCTTTAAGGCCATCTTCACTCTTTTTGTAGTTAACGGATTAATTAGCCTAAAGCTTCAATTAAAATCCTTGCAGGAAATAAAATCAGGACGACAACTTGTATGGATGCATTGCTGACAGCTACACCAGCACGGAATAACCTTGATTCCACGGTGGGTTTTTTAAATGCAGCAGATTGATTTCCCTATAAACACCTCCAAGTGTTGCCTTTCACCAAAACTCTCTCTGAATTTAGCTCCTAATTGATAATAGCTCATTTACGTCTCCAGAGCAGGATGGTGACAGCCTCCTGGTTCCCCCTTGCTGGGAGATTTGCATTCCATCTGCTCGGGCTGTTGATTAGCAGCGTTCTGGCTACATAAGCAATGTTTCTGAACGCCGTGGTCAGCTGTTGCCTTAAAATTTTGTTATGAGGACATGACCACAAAGCTAAAAGCATGATCAGGGGAGCAAGAATAATGCTTTTGGGGGTTTGCTCTTTAGTGCCTCATGGGTGGTTTGGCTTGAACACGCGTCGCTGGGTCCAGATTTCCTGCAGCGTGGCAAAAGCTTTCAAACTCTTGGTGGACAAAGCTCTGAGTTGCTGTAACTGCTGGTTTGGGTGCTCGCACCTCTGTTCCATTTGTACGCGTCGGTTAAATAAGGAGCAATCTTCACCAGGTTTTGCAAGCAGCGAGGTTTGAGGTCAATCACAGCTTCAAGATGGGTTCTAAACCACAGCTCCCTAAAGTTACTGTGTACGGCAGGGCAAGGGGCTGGCAGGTTTGTTTTTTTACAGGAAAACATACTTAATTTCATTTACCCTTCACCAAGCAAGTGCTTGTGTGTAAGGTGATGCAAGCATGCTTACAGGTTGGCACGCGTAGAGGTAGGATGGAAAGGGAAATGGGTCCCTGATACTTGAAATGTGTCGTGTAACTCGTCCCTCTCCCCAGCATCTTTGAAAGCGAATCCAGTTTTTAGTCTAGAACAGCATCGCAAGAAAACGTTCTCTGAACGTGAAGCTGACATTGGTCCTCCTAATCCTGAGCTTCTGTGCAATAACTTGACTGCTGGAGCTGGTTTATAGCCCTTATGATGAGCGGCTGAGAGAGCTGGGGGTGTTTAGCCTGGAGATGAGGAGGCTGAGGGGAGACCTCATTGCTCTCTCCAACTACCTGAGAGGAGGTTGTGGAGAGGAGGGAGCTGGGCTCTTCTCCCAAGTGACAGGACGAGAGAGGGAATGGCCTCAAGCTCCACCAGGGGAGGTTCAGGCTGAATATTAGGAAAGAATTTTTCTCAGAAAGGGTGATTGGGCAGTGGCAGAGGCTGCCCAGGGAGGGGGTTGAGTCTCCTTCCCTGGAGGGGTTTGAGGGACGGGTGGACGAGGTGCTGAGGGACATGGGTTAGAGATTGATGGGAATGGTTGGACTCGATGATCCGGTGGGTCTCTTCCAACCTGGTGATTCTATGATTCTATTGCAGAGTGTTTCAGTGTGTGTCTGCCTTGTGTTGCTGGTGAGTGTGCCAGCTTGCAGGGTTTCTTTGGGAAGGTATCCGTAGACAGTTTACTCAAGTTTATTGAAGATTGTTGTTCTGTCCATTTGCACAGCTGATACTGCAACTGAGACTCATAATTCAGGCTTTTTGCCACTGTCACAAACAGGGGTAAAGTAGAATTAATTGTGATGGTTCTGTATAATGTTCTTTGAAATGTAAATAAGAGGTGACTTTGGGAAGTTGGGCCATTCATTTTTTTTACCCTCAGCATACTTAGAATTTGTGCTTGGATGCAAAACCTCTCTGGCAGTTGGCAGTTACTTCTGCAGTTTGTGTATTCCCTCCCCTCCAGGTTTTGTTCTGTAAGCAATAGAAATTACTGAATGGTTCCTTTTGCCTTTTTATTTACCAAGTGCCAGCAGCGCTGTGTGTTGAGCCTGGGGGAAACGTGTGGGGGGAATCACATGCCTCTAAATCTTTCTTCTCATTTGGGGTGTAAAAGTCCTTTTCAAAAGGATTCCAGTTCCAGCCTGGCAGGGATGCTCCGAGAGGAGAACCCCAGCCCTTGTGGTTTCTGGCTAGGGACTTGTGCTCAGCAAAAAGGAAGATCAGCTTGGAAGACAGACAAACAAACAAATGCGGTCCTGGTCTCTGCTGTGTTTTAATCTTATACGAAAGCTCCCTCTTGAACACAGTCGCTTTGTTGAAGAGTTGGAGAGGGATAGGCTTTCAAATCAGTTCTTTTGAAAGCTCATCTTGAAAGAAGGAGATTTGAACTGTAGCTTAGTCCTTCCACATCCTTAAGTCATAGCAAAGCTTCCGATTGCAAAGCGGTGTCTGAGGAATGCTACTTTTCACAGAATCACAGAATCACAGAATAACCAGGTTGGAAGAGACCCACCGGATCGTCGAGTCCAACCATTCCCACCAATCCCTAAACCATGCCCCTAAGTACCTCATCCACGCTCACCTTAAACACCTCCAGGGAAGACGAGTCAACCACCTCCCTTTTACTGGAATTGGATATAAAGAAGCCCTTTAAGTGCAGGATAGAGAATAAGGGAAGGCAAGGGATGCTACTTGAAGGTGTGTTTAAAAGAGAACAACTCCAAACTTGTGGAGACTTGCTCTGCTTACCTTGAATTCAGCGCAGTGACCCTGCGCCTGCTTCAATACCTGTTTTTTACCAAGTAGCAGGCTGGGGCTCAGCTGGGTGGCTGGGCACGTGTGTGACCAAAGAGGAATAAAACCTTGGGTAGGCTTCGTAGGTCTGTGAGGATCTGACAACATGTGTCACTACAATTACCTGGGGGTGTTGGTTGACAGGGACTGAACATGAGCCAGCAGTGGCCCCGGTGGCAAAGAAGGCCAATGGCATCTTGGCTTGGATCAGACACAGCGTGACCAGCAGGGCCAGGGAGGTTCTTCTCCCTCTGTACTCGGCACTGGTGAGACCGCTCCTCGAATCCTGTGTTCAGTTCTGGGCCCCTCACCACAAGAAGGATGTTGAGGCTCTGGAGCGAGTCCAGAGAAGAGCAACGAAGCTGGGGAAGGGGCTGGAGAACAAGAGGAGCGGCTGAGAGAGCTGGGGGTGTTCAGCCTGGAGAAGAGGAGGCTGAGGGGAGACCTCATTGCTCTCTACAACTACCTGAAAGGAGGTTGTGGAGAGGAGGGAGCTGGGCTCTTCTCCCAAGGGACAGGGGACAGGACGAGAGGGAATGGCCTCAAGCTCCGCCAGGGGAGATTCAGGCTGGAGATAAGGAAAAAATTTTTCACGGAAAGGGTTGTTTGGCATTGGAACGGTCTGCCCAGGGAGGTGGTTGAGTTGCCTTCCCTGGAGGTGTTTAAGATGAGGGTAGATGAGGTGCTTAGGGGACATGGTTTAGAGATTGGTGGGAATGGTTGGACTCGACGATGCAGTGGGTTTCTTCCAACCTGGTGATTCTATGTTTCTGTGATTCTAATTCTGTAAGAATTAAACCAGGAGAATGACTGCCTTGGGTAGATAAACAGCTATTTTAATGCTCTTTACGGGTGCTAGGACTAGAGTTGGAGCATTTAAAAAGAAAAATCTTGGTTTAATTTGTGCAAAAATGTTTCGGAAGACACTGATGCAAGTGCTGATGAGAATTAAAAAGCTGTTGTTTCCTCTTTCCTGGGAAAGCAGAAAGAGCTAAACATGGTCCGACTGTAAAGGTCGCTGGTGAAGTCTCGTACAGAGCCACTCTCAAGCCCAAGGTATCTCTGGGATACCTCGGAGACATGGTTTTCTTCATCTGATAGTTGCTTGCGTATTATTTTCTTGCTAACTATTTGCTCTTAATAGCTCATAAAATAAAAAAGGAAAAATGCTTTGGAATCATGTTCTCTCCCTGGGGGGAAGTTGAGCCATTGATAGCATGTTTAAAGTAGACTTGTCTTTGTGCTGTGTGTTCACTGTCCTCCATATGGGGAGCCTGTAGCTTGTTCTGCATCATTTGTTTTGTCTTTCTGGTTGCTGTTGTTATTAATTGAAATCTTTCCCAAGACACAGTTTTGTTAATCTTCGTTTTGTCGCTTCCCTCCGCCCCCACCCCGATAACCTCAACAAAAAAGCTTTCCTTCTGAAAACAGGTTTAAAAGCAGCATTTTTTTTTTTTTTTTAACGATGCTGATCCATTTATTCACCTGGGGTTTACCACCGGTGTTAGTGTTTCTATTTCTTTGCTTAACTTCTGAATGTTGTATGTCCTGTAACTGTTACAAGGATGCAAATGGTTTCCTGGAGTGATGTGTATAGGTCTCTTAGCAGCTCCAATTATGCAAAATATTTTCAATTAGCTGTAATTCCCTTTTCTGCCTCCCCCCAGATGAACAGAGCCAAGCAGGGCCCTCGCGGGACGCCGGTGTGCAGCTTTCCCTGGCTAAACTGTGTCTGTCCCAGGAGCGTTAGGATCAGAAAGCACGCTCTGCTACTCCCTATATCCTTAAAAACTTGTAATGCTCTTAATTGCACCATTTCCCTAGAGATTTTTTAGTATCACTGCTGGCAACTTAAGGGAGGAGGGGGGAGCTTCATCTTGAGATTCGGCAGCGATGGAAGCAAATGTCTGTCCTGAGCTGCAAAGCCTTTTTTCCCTTATAGTGAAAAGTTATGAAGTAGCTTTGTCCAGTACTGGGCGTCGAGTGCACCCTGAGCAAGTTTGCAGATGACACCAAGCTGGGTGGAAGTGTGGATCTGCTGGAGGGTCGGGAGGCTCCAAAGGGATCTGAACAGGCTGGACTGCTGGGCTGAGACCAACGGCAGGAGGTTTAACAAGGCCAAATGCCGGGTCCCGCACTTGGGGCACAACAACCCTGAGCAGCTCCAGACTAGGAGAAGCCTGGCTGGAAACTGCCTGGAGGAGAGGGACCTGGGGGTGTTGGTTGACAGCGACTGAACATGAGCCAGCAGTGGCCCAGGTGGCCAAGAAGGCCAATGGCATCTTGGCTTGGATCAGAAATGGTGTGGCCAGCAGGAACAGGGAGGTTATTCTCCCCCTGTACTCGGCACTGGTGAGACCGCTCCTCGAATCCTGTGTTCAGTTCTGGGCCCCTCACCACAAGAAGGATGTTGAGGCTCTGGAGCGAGTCCAGAGAAGAGCAACGAAGCTGGTGAAGGGGCTGGAGAAGAAGAGGAGTGGCTGAGAGAGCTGGGGGTGTTTAGCCTGGAGAAGAGGAGGCTGAGGGGAGACCTCATTGCTCTCTCCAACTACCTGAAGGAGGTTGTGGAGAGGAGGGTGCTGGCCTCTTCTCCCAAGGGACAGGACGAGAGGGAATGGCCTCAAGCTCCGCCAGGGGAGATTTAGGCTGGACATTAGGAAAAAAAATTTCTCAGAAAGGGTCATTGGTCCCTGTCAGAGGCTGCTCAGGGAGGGGGTTGATTCGCCTTCCCTGAAGGGGTTTATGGGACAGGTGGACAAGGTGCTGAGGGACATGGGTTAGTGATTGATGGGAATGATTGGACTCGATGATCCGATGGGTCCCTTCTAACCTGGTTATTCTATGATTCTATATTCCCACTACTGTTTTCACAGCTTTTGACAGAGTCAGCTAGGAAACTGGGAAGGGTTAGGAATAACCTTTTCCAGCACCTCGCTGTCTGACGGCACAGTCGTACCAGGGGAGCTGAGGTTGTTGGGTGCAAGGAGAAAGATTGGCTCTCAGAGAAGCCCTCAAGTCTCAAGTGATGTTTTGTATTCAGTTCCTCTACTTATGTTTTACTCGTCAATGCAGAAGAGCCGATGTTTCATCCCTGCAGCCTTTTTTGGATCATGGGCTGGTGGGCTTCCTCCTGGAGCACGCACCAAGGGGGCTGAACTGACACGGGTTTAATGGTGAAAGACGGCATTCCGAAAGCTCCTGGAGTAAGTATCCTTACTTACTATCCACATAAGTGTGGATAGTTTCTGGGCCTCTTATTTCAGCATTAATTGGCACTTTTCTTATGGGACTTGCTCACACACAACCTGATTTTCACCAGCAAGTTGAAAAGAAAAATAGAATTTATATATATATATAGTCACCTTCCCTGGAGGTGTTTAAGGCACAGGTGCTGAGGGACATGGGTTAGTGTTTGCTAGGAATGGTTGGACTCGATGATCCGGTGGGTTTCTTCCAACCTGGTGGTTCTGTGATTCTATATGTATACACACACACTTACATAATAGAGACTGATACTTGGTGGAGGGAGAGAAAGCACTGGAAGAACAAGATTTAAATTCTGTTTCACGATGATTCTGCCCCGCATTTATCTTGTTCATTAGATGAGTGGGTGACAAGTTAAGTTTGCTGTGACATGCGTGTGTGAGACTTGTTCAACCTTTTCAGTTCTTTTCTTTCTCATTTGTACATACCAGAGATTGGTGGGAATGGTTGGACTCGACGATCTGGTGGGTCTCTTCCAACCTGGTTATTCTATGATTCTATACCGAATGTCACCGGCATCGCTTGGGGGCTGTGGACAAAGGAAGATTTCTGCAAGGAAATGTGTAGAAACTTGGACCCAATGCATAGACAGTCATGTGCAGAGCATCGTTAATATAAATAAAACCTATGAGCACAGGTGTCTCAGGAAAGCTTATTGGACCCAGTAGAAGACCACCCAAGAGTGACAGAGCATTGGACCAGGCAAGTGGTGGAGTCACCACCCCTGGAGGGGGTTTAAAAAGTGTGCAACTGTGGCACTTCAGGACATAGTTTAGTAGGCACGGTGGCGTTGGGCTGACAGTTGGACTCGATATCAGAGGTCTTTTCCAACCTTAATGATTCTCTGATTCTGTGACAGGCATGGAAGGGACAATGACTGGCCATCATGCCCAGGATTACTTTGATCAAGGCATTGCCTCTCTCAAAGGTCCCAGTACTACTTGCGCAGCAAAATGTTGCTGCAGTCACTCGTGTTAACACCAAGTTGCAGTGAATTCTCATGTTAGTTTTCCAACTTATTTCTTCTTTTAAGCATTTTTTTACCTTTTTATACTAAAATAACTATTTTTATGCCCATTCAAAATAGTTAAAACTATACTAAAATATCTAAAAAATGTTTTAACATCAGAGTATGTTGAACTAGACAGTTCCAGATAAGGAAGGCTTTTTGCCATAAATTCATCATTACAGGGTTTGAGAAGAAGGGAAGACGAGGCGCGCACATGCTGCTGGAGTGTTGGCAGGAACTTAGGTGCTATTGAAGAAAAGACCAAAGCTTGAACATGTTCAATCTGTTTAACTAATAATTGAGACATTTGCTGTGTTCCTGTCAAGGGTATGGGCATATGATTTCTACTCAAGTGAGTTGTGTTTGCTTTACCAATGTCTCCTTGTCAGCTGAGCTGCAGGGTAATTCTTTTAGTCACCTCTCATCACAAGATAGATACGAATTGAAGGGGGGTGACGTGATATTCTAGTTAAATGAGTCGAACAAGTAGCTGCTGCCAGAGGGCTGAGCTTCTTCTCGCTGCCATCTCCCTACCTGCAAGGCGCTCTTTCAGAGGACTAAACAAGAAACTAGTTTATTGATCATTTAGACTTTTAATGCTTTTTAACTCTAGTGCTGAGTGGTTGTCTAAATTCCAGATTAACATTCTGAATGAACCAGTGAGCTTGTCTGAGCAGCAGTTCCAGAGCAAGAGAAGGGGCAGAACCTGCGTGTCTGGGAGAGGACATCAAGGGCAGCCTGAATGGCCTCTGAAATCCCTTTCACTTCATCTACATGTGGTTTTCATACTTAACTTTAGAAGTAGTGCTCTCTCTCACCATTCTGTTAACTGGCTGCAATTGCTGAGTTTTGTTTTAATTCCTAACTTGTGTTTTTTGGTTGGTTCGGATGTTCTGAAGGTTTTTGTGCAGTTTTAATGAGAAGATAATTGATACTGCTCAGTAAAACTCTGGAAATAAGGCTATTAAAACTGGAGGCTCAATCAAAGGAGCATAAACAGCCATTATGAGGCATTATCTCCTGAAAAACTTCTTCTCCTTGATTAAAATATTCACAGGATTGAACTTATGTCTCTGTTGACAAATATGAATACACATTTTGAAAGATGGGGAAGTTCTCTCTTATTATTTTTTCCATGCCATGAAGTACGATCATTCGGGAGGTGGGGCAAGGAAAGACTATTTGTCAGTTTTAAGGTGAGGAATCTCTACTGAATTCAGCACTGGAGTATTTGGCTTTCCTACAACTGCCCCTTGTTGCTGTGTGTCCAGTCCCCATCACTTATTTGGGGGTTGGACCAAAGGCCCAAATGGTCTTCCCCTTCTCTCCTTGAAGCCTGCGTATCTGTTTGTTTAAATATCACTGGACTAAAAGGCCAGGAGCTCTGATATCTTGTACCGGTATCAGCAGAGGATTTGCTGAATTTAACAGAGTTTCATCAGGCTGAAAGGAAACGTGGAGCCAGTGAATATGAGGAGAATTTTCAGTTTGAACTTTGAGTGCCTATCTTTAAATCAACTGTTCTGCTCTTGCTTTTCCATGCTGCTCGGTGCTTTTGTGACTTCTTTTGTTCTGTCCTTGTCTACTTGCGTTAAGGACCAAGTCAAGCAAATTAGGGGAGCATCCTTTATTTCCATCTGTATGAATTAGCAGAAGGAATGTTTTTTAGATTGTTTTGTAGCTTTATAAAAGATGGCTTGGCTTATTTAATTGAGATCCCTTTGGTAGATCTTAAAAATATAATGAGATGCTGCTAGTCTTTTACTTTGGTTGCCCTGGCATTGAGGAGGAGGGAAAAATATCTCGGTTGAAACATTGCTCAGGTTAAAGACTAACAAACATCTCTTTCTGCAGAAAGAATGGATGTGCTGAACTCTCTCTTATATAGCATCTCTCCAGAGGTGTGTGGGCTGGGTCAGACCTCTTGTCTGCAAGAGGCTGGAGTTTCTTTGTGTTACTTATCGCAGTTTATGCATCTGAGGTTATGGGTTTTGAACAACCGTAATTGCTGCTGACTCGCCTGGTGTAAATGAAAGCCAGAACTCGAGGCAGCAGATCTGCAGCTTGGGGAATGTGTAGGTGTGTTGCATAACCAGGAGCAGTCCCGATATGATCCTGGTGAATTCCACAAAACTGCAGTATCTCGGTTTGCATCACTGGTTGCTTGTCTAAACGGAGCATATGTGACCATTATGTCCAGACAGGTCCCAGTACGCACCGACCGAGTCACTCAGCCCTGGCATTTTCCATTATTTGTCTTGGAGTCTGGTAGTGGCCAATGTGAAATTTCATCTGGGGTCGTAGCTCTGGTTGAGCGCCTTTTCTCGACCCTTAAGTATGTGGCAGTAGCGAACCTTTACTTTTCTTCAAAAGAATAAGAATTTGAAGGTTGTTCTTAACCGAGGGGGCCAGGTATTGAGCGTCCTGTCACTGTATGGTACCTCCTGGCATCCAGGTCTGTCATACCGTATGAACATTTTCATGGTAGATTTTGAAATCTTATTAGGCATTTGTGCTGCTTCTCTGGTTTTTTTTTTCTATCACAAGTTTCTGCCAAGCTTTCTTCATGTCTGAGGTACCACACAGCTATAGGTTTTGTTATTCTACTAGGGATATTGATTTTCCTTTTGGTACAGAAGAGTATTATAAAAGCATTGAAGCATCGTGGTCACATGTAAGGACAGAAGACAGAACGGAGGTAGAATCCCAAAGCTGAGATGATGCTGATGATCTATGTATGGTCAATTATAACAGCAAAACTGAGGATAGCTGGGATGTCAGTTTACAAAGGCTTGAGGTCATCTCTGCTCCAAAGGTTTGAGGTCATCTCTGCTCCCAGTCCAGTTGGGTTTTTGCACCTATCTGCCTTCCCTGCACTCCAGCTACGTGCAATGTGGTCGTTTAGATCCTCCTCCAGGTGCATGGGGTCAAACTAGCCATGCTTTTTACACGTCTGCTGAAAGGTTAGGATATTTCTCCGCTGAAATAAGAGAATTTGACAAAGGTCAGCTTTGAAGCACCGTTGCAATGATGGCTTTGCCGAGCCGGTGTCGCAATAATGCGCATGTAGCCACGCTTGTACTGGGAGAACTGGTGATGGCATCACCGCCTTCTCACCGTAGTGATTCCCCTCTAAGAGCAGACAAAGACCGATGCTGTCCCCTTTGCAACATGAGTTCCGTGGAATGCTAGAAACTTGTTTAAAGAAGCAAACCTGTGGAACGGCTCCACACCTTCCCTGTAGACTGCAAAACCTGACACACCGTGAGTTGCAAAGCTTGTAGGCAGCCAGCAACAGCTGTATTCTCACATCTGGCTACTGCACTACCTGTGTTTTCTGCACCTGAAGTTCACACCAGGATACTGTTATTGCTTTAGAATCTGTGTTTCCGTTCACAAATATATATAATTTATAGTAGACACTTGGTTGCATGTCTAGCTCATAGGCATGTTGTGGAGGTTGCTTTTTTTTCCAGTTGAATAAACCATCGACAGGAATGTGGCTGGTTTCCTTGTAAGAGTCTCTACTCTTGTGAGACCCCACCTGGAATGCTACATTCTCTTCTGGAGTCCTCAGCACAGGAAGAAAAGGGATCTGTTAGAGTGAGTCCTGAGGAGGCCACAGAGGTGATCCGAAGGCTGGAACATCTCTCATATGAGGACAGGGTGAGAGTTGTGTTGTTCAGTCTGGAGAAGAGAAGGCTCTGGGGAGACCTTCCAGAAGCTTCCAGTACTGACAGGGGCTCCAGGAAAGCTGGGGAGGGGCTCTGGATCAGGGAGTGCAGGGAACGGACAGGAGGGAATGATTTTAAGCTGAAAGAAGGGAGATTGAGATGAGATCTTAGGGGTGTTGGAACTGGATGCGCTCTAAGGCTCCTCCCAACCCAAAGCATTTTATGATTCTAGGATTTCAGTGACAAAACCTAAAAACCAAAGAAGCAGATTTTTTACCAGCTTGAAAATCATACTTTCTAAAAGTATTTGGAAATAGATTCCATTCATTGTGGGTTAACTGGTAAAAGCAATGAAATGGTGACCCAAAACCAGAGAGAACTTGTGCTGGTGACCTCTAGCAGTTCTCGTCTCCTCCCTGCCCTTTCCCTACCCACACAGAAACTCTGCCTGTACAAGACAATACCAGCCTCATTAGCTACCGGAGTGGTTATTTTTTATTACTAGATTTAGGGAAATAATTTAATAACAAAATCTCATTTGGGCTAAAGCATTTGGGAAGTAGAGAGTTGACCAGCTCATCTGTGATGGTTTAGAAAAAGAAGTATAGCCTGCTATGAATTTCTTTGGTGGTTTGGGATTTTTTTAATATTAACTAGTGCATGAGTCTTCTTTCTTTCTGAATTTATAGGTTGTTAATTCGAGGTCCACTTTTTGGTTGATGGAATGAATTTTAAGAGAGATCCCTCCCATTGCATGTGTGCATACATTTGCATCTCAGAAGTTAAGGTGGAATAATGGAAATACAAATGTTCTTTATTTGCAAGCAGAGTTGGCTTCTTTCCTCTTCCTATAGTAAGAATATACTCCAGGAAGAAATGTCTGTATCTGTACTTTAAACATTTCAAGTTTTCTCGTACAGAATTTTCTTTGCTGCAAGATTGGACATGAAAATGCATGGTGAGTAATTAATTTATTGGAAGCTTTGAGTGAGCGATCCAATTTGCGGCTGACCCAAGCGTAGCTTTCTGTTGTGAGGAAGGGAGGTGCCTGGCAGAAGAACCTTTCCTTTGGAAAAATACCCTAATAAACATGAGGATGACGCATCAGAGGTGTAAAGCTAATCTTTGTCCTTGTGTTTATGAATTACGCAGTTTGATTTTTAGCTGTAAAATTTGTCACCGTACTGTGTAAAAGGTTAGCGGAGTGTAGGGTTGCAGAGCTGTGGGACTTTCAAGGGTATCAGGAAACCGTGGTGGCTGAGCAGATGGGCAAAACTAACGCAGGGTTTGGAGGCAGATACATGTTTCCACTGCAGAAACCTGCTTTTTTACAATTTTGAGTGGTAATAAAAGTGGTCTCTTTTCCCTGTTTCTTTAATGTGCTACCAAGCCCAGACATATAAGCAGTTACTGTCTTCTTAGAGCTGGGAAGGAGAGAGCCAACGTTAACCTTGTCGTCACCCACTTTGTATGATTTGATGTGTTTAATACCAACGGTGAGTTTGGCTTTTTACTGACTAGGTAGCAGAGTCCTAATAAACAAAATTGCCTCCCTCTAGCTGAAGTGTTGAAATAACCGTACCCAGATGAAACTGCCTTGTGGTAAACAGAAGGTGATTCAGGAAACTCCACCTGTGCAGATCTTATAACAAAGCTAATTAATCCTTTTTTTTAACTAAACACCCCTTAAAATTCAGCATGATGAAGACTGAAGGATTTTTTTTTTAATGATTACTTTTAGAGGGTGCTGCTCTAACAAATAAAACTTACTCTCTTTAAAAAGTAAAACTTACCCTCTTACACAGCTGCCCAGGATGCTGATAATTTATTTGTATTCTCCAGCTGCAGAAAATGAGAAATTAAATGAGCAGTTGACAGATGCAGTGAGAACTGAGTGCTTGGGGCAGTGCAGGAACGTATTTGTGTGTTAATTTTTCAACTTCAGGTTGTGTTTTGGGCGTACCAGCATCTGAACTCTCTGCAAACTAGAGTGTGTGGTGAGAGGGGAGCATGTCGAGATTGCTGCTGGTTTACCACTTGGCTTTGCAATAAAAGCAAAAGCCTCTCAAACTGTTTTGTATTCTCAGCAAGCGATGGCAGAGGAAGATGAGATTGGGAAGCTGCAATATTGATCAAACCATCTTCTTGACAAGCTTGTTCACGGCAACTTCATGGAGCTTAGGGTAAATGGAATATTGGGGCTACAGAAAAAGAACAAAAGGAAGGTTAGCGCTGGCCCTTCTTGGCAGCAATAGCTGGATGCCTTTTAGAGACAGCTTTGGTTGTCATGGAGCTTCTGAATCCAAGGCCGATTTCTGGCACTGCGATTTTCTCATGGCAAAACCTCTTGTCCCGTTCTAGCCTTTGGGGGGAAAAAAATAAATAAAGGCAATAGCCTTGGCAGCACTTGTCTGTTATTGCAGCTAAACGACTGAATTGCAACGGGAACGGGGCCAAAGGGAAACCTTTTATTCGCAGAGAATCCTGATTTTTAAAGCTGGCATCCACCACGTTCTGCAAAATGTCCTTTGTAAGAAGGTGTTTGACATTTAGAGAAGGATTTTGAATAGTTTAAATAGAATTTGCTTTCCTCTGAGTCAGCAGTGTTTTGAGGTTGAAATAGAGACCTGAATTCCTAATCTCAAGGCTTTTGGAAGGACTTCCAGTGCTGGTTTGTTTATGTGTTAAAGCCCATTTTCCTTTTCAAAACTTCAGATCTAGTCAAACAGTTTAAAATACTTATTTATTCATAGAATCATAGAATCACCAGGTTGGAAGAGACCCACCGGATCATCGAGTCCAACCATTCCCATCAATCACTAACCCATGTCCCTCAGCACCTCGTCCACCCGTCCCTTAAACCCCTCCAGGGAAGGGGACTCAACCCCCTCCCTGGGCAGCCTCTGCCAGGGACCAATGACCCTTTCTGGGAAAATTATTGTTTCCTGAAGTGATCAGTAAGTCCAGAACAGGATAGTTATTAATTTATTTGGCATTGATTATGTTAGTTTAACTGTATGTTACTTTGCTGAGCTTTCTGCTGTCTTAAAAAGTGCTATTTTGATTGTGTTGAAATATTCCTCCTTGACTTCATGGATAAAAAGTAGACTCCACTTCCTAAGGAGGCTTTTTTGTTCTTGGATAGTGACTGAAGCTTAAACTTGCTTGGTTTTATTTTTGCTTTATGAACTTACTTAAACCTGGAAACAAGTGATGATAGAAGTCGTTCAGTGTTTCTGAAGTGGGAAAGCAGTGAGCCTTGGTGCTTTTATTTCTGCGTTACTACTTCTAAAGGCAGGAAAAGGTGATTACCCCATGTCAAATTCATCTGCAAGCGAACTCCTTTGCTAGAGACGTGTAAACTCTTTGGGCTCAAGAATTTGCCCTTCAGGTCCATCCTTAGTTAGCTCTGTTTTGATGCTGCCTGGTATTTGAGAAGTTCCAGGTGGCTAATGAATAAAATATCTGCAAAATTAAGTATTTCATAGTGATTTCTATTGCTTCACCTGCATGTCTGTGTTTTGTCCGCCCGCGCCAGTGGTTGTTGGGTCAAGGATTACGGCTCTTGCTGGCAAGTTCAGATTGGCTCGGGTGGAGTAGGGCCCCAGGGTAGGATGCTGCAATTGCTGTGACTCTGCTGTTAAAAATCACCAGCCCAAAGTGGTGATTCTGGCCTCCTGGTGTTTTAGGCAGCCCGCAACGAGGGCTCCGAGTTGAGTGGGAGCGGCTGAGGCATGTGTGTGTGGTTCTGCAAAGCCCGTGTTGGGCCAGCGGCCTCGGGCAGGGGTGTGATGGCCCCATGAGGCTGCTGTGGCTCCTCTTCGGTGAGGAGGAGTGGGAGCCTTGTCATTTTGAGGTTGGTTTGCTCAAGGGAGCGACCCTTGTGCTGGGGAGTAGCTGCGGATCTGCAAGTGTAATTGTCAGACAGTCAGCAAACCCCAGGAGCCAAAACTTGGCTCCAGAGGCTGTTCCAAACTCCCGTGTGAATTATTTCCTACAAACCCTTGGATGGTGAAACTGTAAACAACAGTCGTCTCCGCAGCACTGGGTTTTTTTCTGTTTTACTCTTTAAAGCATGAACATGTTGTATCAGAGACGGCGTGACCAGCAGGTCCAGGGAGGTTCTTCTCCCTCTGGACTCGGCACTGGGGAGACCGCTCCTCGAATCCTGGGGTCAGTTCTGGGCCCCTCACCACAAGAGGGATGTTGAGGCTCTGGAGCGAGTCCAGAGAAGGGCAACGAAGCTGGTGAAGGGGCTGGAGAACAAGAGGAGCGGCTGAGAGAGCTGGGGGTGTTTATCCTGGAGAAGAGGAGGCTGAGGGGAGACCTCATTGCTCTCTACAACTCCCTGAGAGGAGGTTGTGGAGAGGAGGGTGCTGGGCTCTTCTCCCAAGGGACAGGGGACAGGACGAGAGGGAATGGCCTCAAGCTCCACCAGGGGAGGTTCAGGCTGGACATCGGGAAAAAATTCTTCATGGAAAGGGTGATTGGGCAGTGGCAGAGGCTGCCCAGGGAGGGGGTTGAGTCCCCTTCCCTGGAGGGGTTTAAGGGACGGGTGGGTAAGGTGCTGAGGAACATGGTTTAGTGTTTGATAGAAGTGGTTGGACTCGATGATCCAGTGGTTCTCTTCCAACCTGATGATTCTATGATTCTATTCTATGATCAAACTCCAAAAGGAGATGGACAACTTGTAATGTTGCCCCTGCAGGCTTGCCTGGTGTTATTTGCTCTTTCTATGCAACCCCCCCTACAACAGTAACTTTCTCAAGGTTTCACAGAATCACAGAATAACCAGGTTGGAAGAGACCCACTGAATCGTCGAGTCCAACCATTCCCACCAATCCCTAAATCATGCCCCTAAGTACCTCATCCAACCTCACCTTAAACACCTCCAGGGACGGTGACTCAACCACCTCTCTGGGCAGACCGTTCCAATGCCGAACCACCCTCTCCGTGAAGAAGTTTTTCCTTATCTCAAGCCTAAATCTCCCCTGGCGGAGCCAGGTGTTTGTGGTGTTCAGTATCAGTGCCACAAACATACAAACCAGGAAATTCTACAGGGTTGGAGCATCTCCCGTACGAGGAGAGGCTGAGAGAGTTGGAGTTGTTCAGCCTGGAGAAGAGAAGGACCTTAGAGCAGCTTCCAGTTTTTGTTATGACAACAGAGTGTTTATCTGGTAGTGAGTGAAACTCGTCTCTAGATACTTATCATCTCAATTTAATAACGTGTGTCTCAAAATCTTGGCCTTATCCAGACTGTAATAAAATTTTAATTTTTCCTCTTCATGGTAATATTAACCTATTTTTAGTCTGTAGTAATGCATGAAAATTCAGAAACTGTAACTGGGGGGTATGAAGAGTCTGCTTAATATCAGCATTAGAAGCATTTGGGACAGATGATCGACGCTGCTAAAATATGTAATTATAGTGTGGATTCTTTAATTTTTACTCATTGAATTAATTCCTTAATTATTAGAAAATTCATTCCATCTTTGAAATTCTGCACTTCTGGAGATGCTGCATTATATTCTTTACAATATCAAAGTGACCCATATTGCTGCTTTAGTAGCAAATTTTGACTTGAATGACAGAATTGTACTTTGTTCTCCAGAAGAGTCAAACCAGCGGGGGATAAGTGTCAATCTGATTATGATCAACATAGTTTTGGCCTCTTCCTTTACACTTTGCTTATGAGAGAAAGCTTTTATTTTCTTGGGAAGAAGCAGGTAGTTTTGATGCACTTTCCCATTGTCTTGCTGGGCAGAGTTTCGTTTGCTATGTTCTGCATTTGTATTTGAAGGATCATAGCGATGAGAAGGTGGGAATGGTGCCTGAAGCCAGTGAGTCCTCCTAGAAAGTCAAAGGAAGCCTTCGATTAAAAACTTGACACTTTCCTTCTAAATCCAATTGTTTGCGGAGCTGGGATGAGTACTTTCCCTGGCCAGCTTTCTTCTGCAAGTGCAAGACCAGTGGGGTGAGAACCTCTGTGCCAGTCCCAGCATGAAGGACACTGCCGTGGTGGGAGCCCTGGAGTCTTTCAGGATGGTGGCTTTGTGCTGGTAGGCGAGATGCCTTTTAGAAACCGTTCCTGTGGGCATGAAGAGCAGTCTTGGTCCAGGATGGCTCTAGAGGTGGCAGCATACACGCCGGCTTAGGATGTGCAAATGAAGCACGTGGGATCCACAGTAGCACTTGAAAGATCAGAAAAGATGATGAGAACCTTGGTCACGGTGCAGTTCTGCTTCTATGGACTTTTCCCTCTCTGTCTTGATGCGATTCCTTTTATAGCCCATATGTGTTCTCTTGGACTTATACGGATTTGATTGTTCTTTCTCTGCATGGCAAAGAAGGTACATTTACTCTGAAGAAATGTTTCCATGACCATTACTTAGAAAAGTGTTCCTCTGTTATAACTTCTTTTTTTTTTTCCCCTATGTTGTTTTATAGACACAGATGAGGACACAGTGAAAAGATGTTTTGCCACGTTTGAAGAGAAGTTCTTCCAAACCTGTGAGAAAGAACTTGCCAAAATCAACATTTTCTATTCAGGTAAGGTGCTTATTTGTGTATACTTGTGGAAAATACAGCAGCGCAAAAGGAGTCTGAAGCTCCCAAGCTGTCAGAATAATAACTACGATGGTCATGCAGGTCTACCATCAGGTAATTATAGGGCAGGTTTATATGGGAAACTGCTCTGGTTTAATCACAGGTGTGGAGCTAAACCACGGTATTTGAATGGAGGGAGAACAAAAGGCAGATTTTACTGCTTTGTAACAGCATCCTGCTGACATTTATGAAGATGCTCTTAAACCTAAGTGGCAGCTTATATATATAAGACACTGTTTCTCATGGTGACAGCCTTTTGTAGGTGTTTTAGGTGTGCTGAGCTCCTAAACTGGTGTTTCCTGAGCTTATGCAGGAAGAGCTATCAGGGACCTGCCTATGTGTGTTAACTTAACTTATTGGATGTCTCAAAATGGTCTTTAAACACTTAACTCTTACTTCAACTTTTGCAAGTTTCTGGAGTAAATCAGCCAGTAGCAATTTGTGAGTGGCTGCGTGTAAAAACCCTGTTTAGTTAATTGAGTAAAAATGCAGTGACAGTAAGAGCTGAGATTGCTGGGGGGCATGTTTCAAAGTGCTGGTGTTTCTTTCTTGCCCTGAGAAAGTTTGCTTTCCACCCCATGTTTTGAAAATAAACTTCAGGACGGGATAATTGGAAATTCACTCTGTAATATTAGTACGAAAGGCTTAGTGAGGGTGCGCTTCTGTTCCACCCACTGTTACACTTCAGCTGGTTTTCAGCCTCTTGGTGAGGTTGAAAATGGGTTTTCAACTGGAAAAGCATTTAAATACAGATGCAATGATGCATTAACTTCTGCTATAGTTCCTCTAAACATGTTGGTTTCTTAACTTGATGCTACAAACAGGCTTTTGCAGCACAATATGATAGCCTTTTCTATTTCTGATTTTAATCTGCTAACAAAGACAAAGTGAATCGTGCAAAATATTTTAATAACCATCAGGCAATGATTTTATTCTTAGCTATTTTATTGTTGGCAGACTCTGGGTTGAGAGGAGCTGAAAGCATAACAGATGCATTAACAGTGCAGTGCAGCTTCCCTCCACTCAGCTTCCATCTAGGGAAATCATCCTTTCCTGGGCTGGCTGCACCGCTGCTCTGGCTCCCCGGGGCCGTGGGATTTTGCTGTAGCCACCCTGGGTGTCAGGGCAAGGAGCAGGAGGCAGAAGCAAAGTGTTTTATTAGGCTAGCTGTGTTTTACAGGTGGTTTTCTACATGCAATTTGTATGTACCTAATTCAGAACAATTGTTCGATCTTGTTTCTCTCCCAGGTCTCAGGTAAGGCTTTTAAGCTCAGAAACTTGTCTTACTTTTCAGGTTATATCAGGTGCTACGAGCTAGACCCTGTGGAGGAAGTTCTGTCATTTCTGATGCACAATGCAGATGAGAATTTTCCCTAATGAGGACCTGCTAGCACACGTGCGCCCACATATACGCAGCCTCTCCAGCATTGTTTGAAATGGCATTAATAAGACAGGAGAGAGTTTTTTCAACTTGCTGTCATTTCAGAAAGTTATAGGAGAGAATACGTGTAATTTGAAAATCTCTTGTGGTAGGAATAAAATAAGTCTTTTATTTGCAGAAGAGTGATGTGACTTTAATAGTAGGGAGACCCTTTATTGGTATTATTAAGTTTAAGGTACATCCAGGAATATTCCAGCAGCAATTCCCCTTCTTGACCATGTCAGCAATTTATTATGCCAGACCCTATTGTAACTCCAGGCATCTGTTGGCTTGGATTGCAACGTGGTACATCCTATTTATTACAGACTTATTAAGGGGCTTATTGCACACTTGCCTCTAGGACAAGAAATATTCACGTCCTCATCATCTTTCTCTGCACCGAGGGATCCTCAGGGAGCATTGCCAGGGAATGCCACAGCAGGGACAAGCCAATCCTCTTGGGATGGCTTGTTCCCAGCCCCCAGCTCCTCCCTGGCTCCCCAGCACCCTGGGCTTTAGAGTGCTTGCTGCAAAATGCCTTTGCCTTTTGCTCTATACTGAGATTGTCGACTCTCAGCAAACATAACCCCAGGTCATTATCTCAGCTCAGTGGGAAGGAAAACTGCCATTAACTAAACCTGATTTGATAAACAGTTTGTGATTATTTGGACTATGCTCAAGAAAACCTATACTCAATTGAACAAAAAAAGAATAGCAGTAGAATTTTCAGATGGTTCCAGTATACAAATGCCTACTCAAGTTTTATTTGTGGCCGGTTTGGGTTTGTGTTTGGGATTTTCTAGAGGGCAAGTTTTTTATATTTTAGATTAACATCATTGGGATCTGCTTGAGCTACTGTTTAGCTCGTAACATTTTTGTGGTTAACTTAGGAGCTGGTTTTATTATTTTTAGGAAGCCATGGCTTGAACTTGGTAAGCATGTTATTGAATATAGCATGTGCTAGGAGGAAAAGGATGAGTGCTAGAAGAGCCTGCCTAAAATGCTCAGAGCCCTGAGCTGGGTAGCTGTGAGCAGATCTGGGCTCTCCAGTTGCCTCCTGTGACATAGGTTTTGTTCACAACCATGATCCTGCAGCTGGAACCTTGGGGGATATTTGACTGGCTACTAGGTTTTCTACATGGTCCTTATATGTGAACTTTTCTTTAAGCTTGGAGAACAGAGTGAAAGCCAACTAGGAATTGCATGGTTGAGGCAATAACTTTAAATGGTGGGTTTCAGTCAGGGTCTAGAAGGTGGCTTTGGGCAAAGCTGCTTCTGTATTGCAAGTGTTTTTGTCAAAGTCTGCATCTGTTGGTTTAGATTTCTCCTTAGTCTTTGCTGTGAGGTTACACTTGAGGTCTCAGTTGGCATCAGGTCCTGCAAAATGCTGCAACACAAGAGTGTGGTTCCAGTTTCTAGGTGTATGCTGACTTTTCTAACTCTTCCGAGTGGCACATTTTTTGAAAAGTCACTTTTTGGAGCCTTAAATTAGTGATAGCGGACAATGTCTTTTCTCAATATTTTGGAGAGTGTTGCAAACTGAGAAATCTGCTTTGCCATTTCCCTAGGCAATCCGTAGACTCATAGAATCACCGGGTTGGAAAAGGCCTCTGAGATCATCTAGGAGGTTTTAAGACTAACAGCACGCATTTTGCCTTATTTTGCTTCTACAATGAATCTTGATGATAAGGTGATTAACAGGATGAAATGGTTTGTGGACTGGAGAGCTGGTGTCAGTGCAAAGGAGAGACGGCAGGAGGGAGGAGGAGGTGGCAGAACTGCCCTTTCTCAGGAGCATTTGGTTGCCTTTAAAGCCCCTTTCACAGAAGACTGCGATCCACCCTCATGGATGGCGAAGGCTCTATGGAAAACAGGACATGAATTTCCTCAGCAGTGCATAATTAAGCAGAATATTTGTATTTGGCAACGGTGCTTTTTTTTTTTATGGATGGTGGTTTGCAAACAGGTAGGAAAATTGCAGCAGCAGTTTTATACCCATTTTAAACCATTGTCCTTTCTTCAAATATTGTGTTATCAGGCTGATGGGTTTTCAGATATTTTTTTTCTGGGCACAGGGAACAGTTCTTTGAATTGGAAGATGTATATTTAAATGTGGAGCCCTGGCCCTCTGGGACATGGCTTAATAGGCATGATGGTGTTGGGCTGACAGTTGGACTTGATAATCTTAGAGGTATTTTCCAACCTTAATGATGTTAAGATTCGATGGTATTTAGTAAGTTCATCCAAAAGAAATCTCAACGTATCACCAGATGGTTTAGTATAGTGTTTTGAATATAGAGAGTGAACTTGTGAGTTTTATTTATATGAAGGCTTTGGATTCTAAAACCCACTCTAACCAGTATCTGTTACTTCTTCCTATAAGAGTTCCCAAAGTGGGGAGAGATGATTGTTTTTGCAGGCTGACCTTATGTGTGTTAAATATTATGTGGTTGTAGGCTGTGGGCAGACACTGGGGGCCGTATTGCCTCTGTTCATTGGAGTCATAGAATCATAGAGTCACCAGGTTGGAAGAGACCCACCGGATCATTAAGTCCAACCGTTCCCATCAATCACTAACCCATGTCCCTCAGCACCTCGTCCACCCGTCCCTTAAACCCCTCCAGGGAAGGGGACTCGACCCCCTCCCTGGGCAGCCTCTGCCAGGGACCAATCACCCTTTCTGGGAAATTTTTTTTCCTGATGTCCAGCCTAAATCTCCCCTGGCGGAGCTTGAGGCCATTCCCTCTCGTCCTGTCCCCTGTCCCTTGGGAGAAGAGCCCAGCTCCCTCCTCTCCACAACCTCCCCTCAGGTAGTTGTAGAGAGCAATGAGGTCTCCCCTCAGCCTCCTCTTCTCCAGGAAAAACACCACCAGCTCTCTCAGCTGCTCCTCTTGTTCTCCAGCCCCTTCACCAGCTTCGTTGCCCTTCTCTGGACTCGCTCCAGAGCCTCAACATCCCTCTTGTGGTGAGGGGCCCAGAACTGAACACAGGATTCGAGGTGCGGTCTCACCAGTGCCGATATGGTTGGACTCGATGATCCGGTGGGTCTCTTCCAACCTGGTTATTCTGTGATTCTGTGATTCCAGAGGGAGAAGAACCTCCCTGGCCCTGCTGGCCACACTGTTTCTGATCCAAGCCAAGATGCCATTGACTTTCTTGGCCCCCTGGGCCACTGCTGGCTCATGTTCAGTCCCTGCAGCTGGAGAAGTTGTCAGACAGGACTTGTTCTTTCCTCTTTTTAAAACCTCTGACTTTAACAAAATTTATTATAAAAGTAGTTTCAGAGTGTTTCAGGCTCTTCCATACTTGATTTTTCTATATTGATCCCCATCTTCTGTTTGGAAGAGCATTCTCCTTCTGGAAATTTGCTGTTGCAGAGCACTGTAAATTTATATAGAGAGAAATTTTGCTCTTAAAATTAACTAGATTTGCGTAAGACTAAGGGAAAGGTCAGAATTACTCCCACAAGAATAAGTCTTATTTTGTAGCGGGCAATTGAGGATTACCACTAAGTTTTTATAGAAGATACTAATGAAGAGAGTTAAATTGGCACCCAGGGCAACGTGGGGCAGAACTTTGGGTTGTGGAGAGCCCCTACAGCTCCGTGGGCTCTGGTGTGGTGGTGTGTGTCCTGCTGGGTGGAGGTGCTTCTGGCTCCCAGCTCCTCTGCTCCAACACCCTGTACCTGCTCGGTGTCAACCTACCCAGCGCCAGCACCCGTGCTCGGCGATCCCGCGCATCGACAGAGGTGCCAAAGCTGCTACTGAAGCCAAAGCAGGGGAAGAAAGCCTGAAGGAACTAGTTGTATGGAGCAAAGAGAGAGATTACGATGCTGGTTTTAGCGTAAAAAGATTGTTTTCTGCAAGTACATAAAGCAGCTTGTTTAAAGCGACACCTTTTTCATATTGAGATGTGAGGAGGAGACTGACTTTTTCTGAGAACACATCAAAACATCATTTAAATTCAGGTTGATTGTCCCTTTAATCCATAAATAACGAGGCAGTGCTTCCAACCTGTGTGAGCCTAAACTGGGGGAAAGAGGGATAAATTATTACAGCGGATCATGTACAGCAGTTAGTAGTATTGTAACTCCTGATCAAAGCTGAAGCTGTCGTCGTCTGTCACCGGGAGCTTGGCAGAGGGGTTGTGTTGCTCTCCCAGCTCCAGAGTTTAGCATCGCATTTGAAATGTGGCTTTTTCTTTGATTTCATTACTGTCATATAAAAAGATGGTAAACGCGTCGTTGATAGTGCAGATCTGAGAAGTGTTTCGCTTACTGACTGTGGAGTATCAGAATTTTGTCTTAACGGGTTTTTTGTCGGGCTTTTTGTCCGTTTGCTTTATTTGAGAAAGGCAGCAGCTTTCCTTTGTGCGCAGAGTAGACTCGTGGTCACGGCTTTGGTATTTGGACGAGACCCTGAGCACCTCCAGCTGTGTCTCTGCAGTGCGGGGAGCCTGATCCTGCACCCCTGTGTTGTTTTATAGCCCCAGGTACAGGTGGCAGCTGTGTGGGTTGGGCTTCTCCTATACATAATGATTATTTGTGCAGTCCTGGTATGAGCGTCCTCTAGAAATCAGATCTGGGATGGAAGTTGAGAGGTCTGAGTTCCTATCGAATTAACTTTAATGAGAAGGAGCTTCGTAAAAGAGAAGTATAAAGAGTTGTTGAATTTAACACTTAGTGGGGAAAGGCTGTGTGGTAGGTTGTTTAATGCAGTGCGTTTTACTGCCAGGCACGTTATTTGAGGAAAAGGTATAGTGCTTTTTATGGGCTCGGTAGGCAAGTTGTTACCCAGTTATCTGATTTTTTTCCTTTCTTTACTACAGAAAAGCTTGCAGAAGCTCAGCGCAGGTTTACTACTCTTCGGACTGAGTTACAGTCAACTTTGGATGCACAGAAAGAAGCCAGCGGGGCTTCCACGCTGCAACGGCGCAGAAAGCCCGTCTTCCACCTGTCCCACGAAGAGCGTGTCCAGCATAGGAATATCAAAGATCTGAAATTGGCCTTCAGCGAGCTCTACCTCAGCCTCATCTTACTGCAGAACTATCAGGTACCAGCAAAACGAGGTGGTTTTACAATGCTCTGTGTGTAAATGTCTCTGTGCTTGTTAATTCTTGAAACGCCTCGTTCAAGCCAGGCGTTTTGAGGTTCCTAAACGTTTTTAACGAAGAGGCAGATGCCTAACAGTCAGCAGTTCACGTCTTGTTGCTTTCTGTTGAGCTGGAAATGCTAAGGTGACCTGCAGAAGGACTTTCCTCCTCCTTTTCTGGGCTGGCTGACCCCCAGGCATGGTCAGGGCACAGAGTCACATCGGGGCTGACTCCTCCTGCAGCGTGTTGTTCCGTGCAGGGTTGGAGCTGGCAAGCTGGGGAAGCAGCTCTTTTATCTAATGTTTGTAATGAAACTTGAAATGCTAACGTACTGTTTCCTCTTGGTGTTACCATGGTAGTGGCTGTGACCTCGCTATATCAGAATTTCTTGTTAAAACATCCATTTAAAAAAAAAATATTTTTAATTCTGTAGGATACAGGCTCGTTTGCTTTGAAGTGTGAAAAAACAAATCTTTAGTTGTAGTTGGATTTCTGGCATGAAAGGGCATGGTAAATATTGTGGACACTGATTTTGTTCCAAAAGTCTTGAAACAAAATTCTGGAACAGTTAAGATATTTTTGCTAGGCTAGCTCTTTCAGTGTCAAATAATATGAAGTGTTTTTAAAATGTCTTGTTGGGTGGAGATTAGCTCGGTAAGAATGTTTGAACTTGATTTTTTAATATATTGCATCTGTATTCAGATCTTTACCAACGTTGTACTGGAGAATTTTCTAAACAAAATTCACTAAGAATTACGTGAGGTCCACTCCGCAGTGTGGACAAAGCTTAATTTTTCTAAGATTCTGAGTGTTTATGCTTCACCTAAAGTGATGATATATCCTTGAGCACATGCACTGCCAACACCTAGTCACTTCAGATGTCTCAACTGGAATTACTTTGCTTTAGTACTGGGTTTCCAGGTTGGAAAACCGTGGTCCAACTTATATTGGAAAATACATCATACTTCCTGCAAGTGAAACTCCTGGGGATGCGTTCAAGCCACCTTGTGCAAACATTGCAACTCCTTCTTTTCATTGGTTGAACAGACACCCTTCCAGGAGCCCTGAACACGGGTTTCATAGTTGCAGAAACTATTTATGGCTTTCTCAGTAAAGCCCTATTAATTACTAGAGAGAGTTTCTAGTTCAAAATCCTGGGAAAGGCGGAGTATCCTTTGATTTTCAGGTATGGAACAGAGCAGTGTTACCTGCTGTGATTCCTTCACTTTTTTTTCAGAAGAGAAAGCTTTTAGTCTTGGGTCACAGAAATCACTTCTGTGGTTTGATGAAGAATTTAAATAGAGGCTGGCATAGATCATTCCTTTGAAAAATCCTTTCCTACTCTGCATCAATGAGGAAAGGCATCTTGCTTACTTGTATTTTTACTAGAACAAGTCCGGGTCCGTTGGCTGTATACTAAATATTGATGTCAACCCCATGCGGATTTGATAGCTTTCACAGTTTCCAAAAGAAGCAGAGCTTCTTTCTACAGCTTAATTTCAAAGAGGGAATGAGAAAAATTAGTTCAAATTGGGTTTGAAGTTGAGGGCAAGGAATACAAGTACTAAACCAAGTGTAAAACCAAATCCCAGAATACTTTTAATCACTGTTGAGGTCAGAATATAAGAACTAGGAAAGGGAAACCAATAAGCGAGTGGGGAGATGTCATAGCTAAGGTGAGAAAGTCACCAGTGGCATCATAAATATCGAAATACGGCTTTGATGCGGTGCTGAAGGCTTGAATTGGGTTACTGAGAAAGGAAGATCCACAGGAAGCAAATTCCTCAGTGTGTTAGCGCTGAAGTAAGAGCAAGAGTTGCATATGTTCATGCCTAAGGTGCACAAACCAAACATCAAATGAAACTATAAATTGTCTTCAGGGTAGCTGTTACTTGTTTAACTTACCAGTGATTACGCTTATGATAAAAATAACCTGTTAACGATAAGATATAATTCTAGAGTTTGCACATATAGAAATAGATCTATTTGACTGTTCTTTTTTTCCGATTCCATGGCTGTGTGCTCCTCGTCAGAAGTCCCACTGTAACCAGCGAGTTTTCATCATGAACTTGGGGGCTGCAGAATTTTCTCAGACAGCGGATGAGATGCTGCTGGCGAGATGCTAGGGTGTCTGATGAAACCGTGTCCTGAGCAGCCGAGACACCCCAGAGTTAGGCTGTGACCGCACGTGGCGCAACTGAAGTGATCTTAGTTCAGGCTACGGAAAAATCTTTGACCAAAATCAGCACTTTTTTCTTTTCAGATGTATGAAACAGCAATCTTCTCTCCCTGGGGTGGAATGCTGGCTTTTCTAATAGAAAGTAATTAAAGTCTCTTGTCTGCAATAATGCAGATCGTTAATGCACTGCCTTCCTGCTCCTGTCTCCCTAGCCTCATTTCCCCACCTATACGGTAGGGGTCTGGTATTAAATCACTCTAAGCATAATTAGATTGAAAATAATTTCAGTGAGTAGCTGGCGCCTCTCCCCAGGGCATTGGATTTTGTCGTTTTCTCTGTTTTTCTTTCCAAGCTACTTTCTAAGCTCTTTTAGAGGTGAATCTTGCCATGGTCTGTCCGCGTTCCTGCTGTTGTTGAACAAAACGTTGAGTCCTTTGAGTCGCATTTTCTGTATAATGAAATGTAGGATTTCATATGCATCTTGTCACAGCAGCTGCCTGCAGCGTGATGAGCTTTGCCTGTCTTAGTTGCTGTGCGTTAGAAGAGTGTTGGGTCAGGGCTCATACGTAACTTGGAAATCAAATGTTAATTCTTGTCTTAATGCAGCATCGTGCGCTTATCTCGATTAGAGGGTTACGTCTCCCACGTCTACAGTAGTTTTGCAGTCTCTGTGCAATGTACTCTGTGTAAAAGGATGCTGCTATGGGGATCCACTTGTCTGCAGCGTTTAGAACTTCCACAAATTGTCTTTTGTACGAGGATTTCCCTTGTATAATGTGCTCCTCTGCCTTGAAACCAATATAAAGTTTAAACAAACCACAGTACCGTAGCCTTTTCAGAAGGAAAAGCAACTGTGAAGGATTGGTAATGACTGTGGGAGTTGGGGCAAAACCTTGCCTGTGTGCAGCTTTAGATTTCTATGAAGAGCTCGTGACAGCGTGTGCTAATCCAGAGAGCAGCTGCAGTACATGGGATGTCTCGAAATAGCCCAAAGCATACAGGTGTTGAGTGTGTCCACAGGTTATTTCTTTTCAATGAGGTTTCATCAGGAACGTTGTCAGTTCCTGCCTTCAGGAGGAAAGGGGCAGAGATTTGGCTTCTCAGGGAATATGAGATTTCATAGTTCCCTGCAAATAAGTTACCTCTTTTTATACCCATGAGCCCCACATTTCTTCCCTTATTTGCAAGGGATCTATATTACTTCTAATAAAGTAATAACTCAAAAACATCCTAACAAGATAGAATAATTTTGATTCTTATTATTAACATTCCAGTTTTGCTAGCGCTGTAAATAAAATCATTTCACTTTCTTGGGAGGATTGTCCTCTTGTCTGAGGATTAAATCAATCACAGAATCACAGAATAACCAGGTTGGAAGAGACCCACCGGATCGTCGAGTCCAACCATTCCCACCAGTCCCTAAATCATGCCCCTAAGTACCTCATCCACCCTCACAAGTAACCATTTTCCTCTGTCTGCAGAACCTGAACTTCACTGGCTTCCGCAAGATCTTGAAGAAGCATGACAAGAACCTGGAGACAATCCGGGGGGCAGAATGGCGGGTGGCCGAGGTGGAGGTGGCACCGTTCTACACCTGCAAGAAGATCAACCAGCTTATCTCCGAAACAGAGGTAAGGATGCTAGTCTGAGCACCGCTCCTCCTCTAAGTAGAAATCAGCGTCTCCTTGTTCACCACTGATTTGTGGCTGCCTCCTCCCTAGAAGCGTTCAAGGGCAGGTTGGATGGGGCTGCGAGCAGCCTGGTCCAGTGGGAGGTGTCCCTGCTGATGGCAGGGGGCATGGAACTGGATGCTCTCTAAGGTCCCCTCTAACCCAAACCATTCTGTGCTTCTATGATTCTATGTTTTGCCCCCTCTGTAGATTGTGTTCACCACCAAGACAATTATTGATTGATTTTGAAACGCCACTGCTTTCTGGCACTGCTTATATAAATTTGGATATGTTCTTTTCAGCTGGTAACTGCAGAATTAGCTTGTATTGTGTAATAACTTGATGCGACGTGGTGAGCTTTTCATCTCTTTGTTACTGCATGTTATCATAGTACTGGGCCAGGGCTCAAATGTAACTTGGAAATCAACCATTATTTTTTGTTGTTGTAATGCAATAGTATGTGATTATCATTAGATTGGACTTGTATGGTGTGTGTCTTCATCTCCTTAGGAAGTGGTGACCAACGAGTTAGAAGATGGAGACAGACAGAAGGCGATGAAACGTTTGCGTGTTCCACCCTTAGGAGCAGCTCAGGTGAGAGGTCGAGCTATCTAGCGAAGCTTCTCAAGCTTGTCAAGGTGCCTAATGAGATTCATTTGGGCACAGTAGTGAAAATAAACAGATACAATCATGCTCCACAAATCTTGAGGGAGGCCTGGTCACGTAATCTGCTTTAGTTCCCAAAGGTTTGGAAATAGCTTGCTTTCTATACCTACTGCATGCAGACAAGGTAACGAGGAAATGAGATAAATAGTAAGAGGAAATTTGTGGGAATAATAGCATATGTTTATGTGGTCTGGAATATCTTTCAAAGGGCATTAAAGTGGCCAGGCTGTTTCAACACAGCAGCAACACAAACAACAATATTGCGTAGCATTTTCACCTCAAGAACAGGAGTGTGATCAGAGATCAGAACATTGTATTCCTGTTTTTAAATTTACTTTGCAAGTTAATCTGACTTTGCTGATAACCTGTTTCCTCCACCTTAATTCCACCGTTGCTTTGTTCACAGCCTGTACCAGCCTGGACTACGTTCAGGGTTGGATTGTTCTGTGGGTTGTTCCTGGCACTGAACGTCACTGTCATACTTTCAGGTGGGTATCCTCAGCGGGACCCCGCTGGCTGCCACACCTTGACTTGGACGCGTTCTTATCACTTTGTGAGGGGCTGGATCTGAACTGTTTTGGTTGGGGTGGTCTGGATTAAATCGACTGGAGTCACATCACACCGTTGTGAATTATTAGTTCTTCTCAGTAATGGGTTGTGGTTTTTCTCCTGTTACATATGTGGATTTGGGACTAAAACCATATTATGGTTTGTTCTCCTTATTTCCTCCTTGTTCTTGGAGGGGTATTCTGGAAGTGTAATATTCTTGCATGAAGACAGATTTCTGTTATCGTTCTGTGAGCACGTCACTCTCTCCCACCTTGAGAGAGGTACTCGTAGAACCTAAGTTTTGCATGGTAGGCACTCCTTATGGAGAATAAGACCAGACACGGGGCTGTGTGAGCGCTGTACCACTTTTCATCTAAACGTTTCTAGGATTTCAGTGCCTGGTGCCTATGAAATGGGATTAATAGAGTTTTTCTTGCTGGTGGATTTTGGCAAAATTGTTTAAAAGCTACGATAAATTATTGGCTATTTCAGACCTTGGCTTTATTCTGCTTCGTACCTTCTGAGTTTGGAATCTGATTAGAGTAAAAACCATGTTAGTACTGTAGATCCAGATCCAGCGCTTAATCACAAGTGGCTTTACTAATTGTGTGTGTGATTTCAGTGGCGTTGTAACTTGCTTAAGCACTACAAAGGAAAAGGCTTAACAAATCAAGAGACGAGCTCTCACATTAGGGAAAGCCCGTGTCTGTGTTTTTGACTTAAAAGAGTTTTTAATCAGATGTTTCTGTAATTGGATCCAGTCATCTCTTGGGATAATATTCCTCTGTTTGAGGAGCTGCTCGCAGTGCTTCCCATTTAGTCTCGTGTGGTAGAGCCAGAAAGTCGACCCGTCTGTGTGAAGGGTCTGTTTAATGTGTCAAAGCTGTTCTTTATTCATCGTATCTTTTCCTTTTGCTGTAACTTACGTGCTTGATCTCTGCGTGAGAAGCAAATATGATTGAAGCGAGTTGTGTTTGCTTTATTTCTCGGTATTAAGAATGAAAAAAAAAAATGAAACAGTTGTGAGAATGAATTCATAAAAATTATTATATCTCTAAAGCAGATATTGCTAAACTGGTGTGAATAATAGGTGTGTTTGTATCAGCAGACACGATATCTGTACAGTACCTCATATATCGGACAAAATCTATATTCTAACTCCAAAGTGTTTGTTTTAATTGGCTGTTACTTTGCTAACCTTTCTGCCGCTTATGCCGAAACATTTTTATGGTTTGATTGACTAAGATAGGATTTTAGCATTATATGTGGAGAATCTGTGAAAATGGCATAAAGCGTGACTTGTAGAGTCAAGCACTTCTGCATTGGCTCGTTTTAAAAGCAGAACAGCAACATCTTACAGAGGTGAGTTCACAATAACTTGGGGTCCATTAAAGGCTGCTACAGGTGAATCCCAGGAGACTGGCACCCTAAAGACTATGGATTTTGTGGCCTTCATGTTTCTACTTGGGCTTTCCTAGGTGCCAGGCTAGTGTATATTGGAGGTTGAAAGTTCATGGAAATGAACTGTGTTTTGTTAACCTGAAACATGTAAGATTTCATGCACTGTCTGAAGCCCCGTGCTGGAGCAGTCAGCCAGGGACATCTTCGTCTCTGAGCACCGCCTTCAAGAGCCCGCGTGTGCTGAAGGGATGAGTTGATTGTGTGTCAGCTACCTGCTGGCTTTAGGAGATCATAGAATAACCAAGTTGGAAGAGACCCACCGGATCATCGAGTCCAACCATTCCCATCAATCACTAACCCATGTCCCTCAGCACCTCGTCCACCCGTCCCTTAAACCCCTCCAGGGAAGGGGACTCAACCCCCTCCCTGGGCAGCCTCTGCCAGTGATGACTTTACTTGTATTGGATGTAAGTGGAAACAGTATGTGAATGGAAAATTCGTTGGCCATGGGGCCACGATGCAGAACTCTGGTCTGGGTTGCACCAATTTGCAACCTCACACACCTTCGCTGGGCACTTCCCTGCCCTTGGGGGTCTCGGTCAGGCTGCTCAGTCGTAGCAAAGAAAATGATTCAATTAGGAAATATGAAAAGGGAATCAAATCTGGCCCTTTGCTACACAGCCTAAGCATGATAGGATCTTAAGTATTGGAGGAGAGAATATACAGAAATATGCTTTACTTCTGTGTGTTAGTACCTCAGCTCCTTGTACTGTTCAGCATCTGCTCTTTCTCCAGAACCAACTGCTCATCCACACTGCAATTATGGTCCTCTGCCACCCTAACAGCCCAGAAATAAGATTAGCTGGGGAAGTCATGTGCTACACTGGCATATTGAACTGTGTTCAGCTCAGGATAAACCTTTGTCTGGGGGTTCTGTTTCAAATCTAGTCTGTCTGGTCATTTCTCGTTCCATATTCATGAGGCTGCTCTGTTTTGTGAGGAAGCACCTCCCTGGGCTTTGTCTACAGGCATTTCAGATTAAGGTTGTTTTTGCAATTCCATATTTCAGACTAATTTCAGCTTCAGGGAGGTTATGGCTGCCCCATCCCTGGAGATGTTCAGGCCAGGTTGGATGAGGCTTTGAGCAGCCTGACCCAGTGGGAGGTGTCCCTATGGCAGGGCAGTTGGAAATTGATGGAATTTGAGGTCCCTTCCAACCCAAACCATTCTATGTTACTCCAAGATGTATCTCATTTTTTACTCTCTATTTCTTTATTCCAATAGTCTAAGTGTTAAATTTATAGCAACAGTTCTTGAGTCATTTTTCTTTGCACAATTCTCCTCTATAATTTCATGTAATATAAAGTGCAGGTGCTGAACTCACGTAACTTATTACAGATATGCTTTTTCTGAAGAAAAGGTTGAAAAACTCAGAACTGTAATTGAGACAGGAGGGTTTGTGGGAATAAATTCTCAGCATCATCTCTGTAAAACCGCATGTTGGTTTCTTTCCTCTCCTAAAAAGCATGCGAGTGAGAAACACTTAATGAAGCTGAAATTGAGGATTCAAATAACTGTATTTTATTTGTATTTTTTTTTCTCACAAAACCCCTATTGGGCAACTGGGGGGCATAATTTTGCAGGGAGGCTTGTGCTAGGGAGAACTGCTGCTGTATGGGGCTGCTTACTGTTAGAAATTAAGCAAATTTGTTTCCAAACCTGGAAGGCTGAACAAAGGAAGCAACAAGCTTTGCAGTGTTGCTGCCTTGTGTTGGGTTTTCTGTTTGGGTGCGGCTGGGTATTACAGTGCTGGTTATGAATATGTATTACGTTACAGTTGTTTGAGTGATTAGGTGCGGTTTAGCATTGTTTTAAATGCTGTAAATGATGCTTCTGGGTTTTGTGGGGAGCTGAGCTACATGTGTATCTGTCTGTTGGGATTTCATCACCATTAAACTAGAACTTTTAAGTGCGTATAGTCACAATTTATGGCAGTGCTGTCCCTCGTGCCTGTAGTATGAGGCAGGGAACTTAAGATGCTGCTAATGACCTGACAGCACCAGCTGGAGAACGAATGGTCCCCAGAACACTCCTAAATCCTCTGACGGGTTAGGAAAAAAGTCCTCCCCTTGCTGGTATTTATTCATGGAGTTGTTTAGATTGGAAGAGACCTTTAAGAGCATCAAGTCCAACTGTTAACCTAATACTGCCAACACCACCATTAAAACACATACCTAAGCACCGCAACTACATATCTTTAAATACCTCCAAGGACAGTGACTCCACCACTTCCCTGGGCAGCCTGTTCTGATGCCCGACAATTCTTTTGGTGAAGAAATTTTTCGTAATATCCAATCAAAACCTCCCCTGGCACAACTTGAGGTCATTTCCCGTTGTGCTATTGCTTCTTGCTTAGGAGAAGTGACCTAC
Source organism: Clamator glandarius (assembly GCA_033459285.1). NCBI lineage: Eukaryota > Metazoa > Chordata > Aves > Cuculiformes > Cuculidae > Clamator > Clamator glandarius. Next base: position 2,157,417 of record JAUNZM010000292.1, read on the forward strand.
ATCCACCTTGCTACAATCTCCTTTTAGGTAGTTGTGGGGAACAATAGGGTCTCCCCTCAGCCTCTTTTTCTCCAGACTAGGCAGTCCCAGATCCCTCAGCTGCTCCTCAATAAGACTTGTTCTCTAGACCCTTCACCCTTCTATTATTTAGGAGATTCTTATTTTCTGTAGCCAGTATTTGTTAGTTCATAGCTACCTTTTCTGAACTGTAATAACTGAGCTTCCACTTCCTCACGTGATGAATCAGATACCATTTAAATTGATTTATATCAACTGCTGGGCTAAATACACACCCATGCCAAGGACTGTTATATCTCTGTTGCTCTATTCTGATCCCTCTGCTTTATTGTAGTTTATTCTTGCCGGCACCGCATACGTGCAGGTGCTTGTGCTATCACTAAGGTCATTTCATTTTTTGTCTTTGCCAGGTGTGGCTTTTATAGATGGACCAAATGTGTGGCCACTGGTGCGAATCTACAGAGGTGGCTTTCTCCTGATAGAATTCCTCTTTCTCCTGGGTATCAACACGTATGGCTGGAGACAGGCTGGAGTGAATCACGTCCTCATCTTCGAACTCAATCCCCGCAGCAACTTGTCCCATCAACAGCTCTTCGAGGTAAACAGAATAGATTGTAGGGGTGGTGGAGCTGTGCGGTGTGTTGGGAGGGTAAATCCTGCGTGGTTTCCTGGCAAGGAGCTCTAACACGATTACAGGAGGAAGTTGCTGAAGTCTGATTAGATTACAGGATTGAGCACTGCTCTCCCTTTCCTTATAATGAGAATTCATTGTGGATTTCAGAACTGTATTTTCATAAAGTATCTATGTGTTTTTTCTGCCTTTCTGCAGATTGCTGGTTTCCTGGGGGTTTTGTGGTGCCTGAGCCTGCTGGCATGTATATATCGTCAGTTCACCTACATCCCTATGCAGGTGAATCCACTCATCTTATACGGCTTCATGCTGCTTTTTCTCATCAACCCTACCAAAACCTTATATTACAAGTCCCGGTTTTGGCTGCTCAAACTATTGGTAAGTCTCAAACCTGATTTAAATAAATACATTTTTCAAAATGCTGTAGCTGAGCAGTGGCAGTTTAATCTATACAAGTGTCACTAATCTTCAGGAAAAGGGGGTGCTTATTTATACCCCTGCGTATTCATAGAGCAGGTGTGATAAAGCAGGGACTGCAAAGGCAGAGGCAGCTTATGCTTGTCTGTACCAGTCTGTCATTATCTTTGTATTGCAGGTAGCTACTTGTTAATCGTATAGACAGCTTTATACAGACTTCTGCACATAGAAACACTCGGATATCTATGTTTGTTCTTTAAGGTAATGAAATAATTTGATCGGGTGCTCCTCAGCCCAGATTGGGTGAGACCCACCATTGGGAGCGTTCACTGATGAAGAGGGAACCTCTGCTAAGGTTACTGCTTACAAAATTATGTTAATGGGTGGGGGTTTCTTCAGGAAACCCTTTTGTAGTCTTAAACTGCTTATTTTAGACCCAGCTCCCATTTCCCTGGTGAGAAAGATCTGGTAAATGGAATGTAAATACACATGCTACTTCAGTGTTCCAGTTGTAGGTGGGAGCTCCAGAAGAACAGTTTTCAAACTTGTTGGATGGCTCATCAGTTTGTTCCCAAATGGGTGTTTCACACATTCATCCACATCCTATATGCCCTTTTAAATTGATTTTAATCAAGTCGGTTCCCTCAATACCTTGTTCTTGCTGGAACTGCTCTGAGAGTATTGGATGGAAGAGGGTTTGGCTGGCTGATATTTTTCATAGAATCATTTCAGTGCCAATTAAAACTATTAACTTTATTTGGCACGTGACAAAGCTGAAACATAAAATCATCCTTCAGGCATGTGCATAGAGGTATACACACAGCTAGTTAACCTCTGTGCGCTTACCTGTTATTTGATTTTTTACTTTACTACTATTTCAGTTTCTTCCTTATTAGCCTTCCAGCATTCAGCCACCTCTCACAGATGTACCTCTAGTCCCAAGCCTCATTACTCCTACTGCTGTCCCTTGGTGTTAGAGGAAGCACTGGAAGCGTTCTAACCATGTGAGCGATATCTGTGCTCATTTACCTTAATGTCTTAGCAGAGTGGGGTTGTCAGTCATCACAGAGCTCTTAGTTTCCAGTAGCAGCTCTGTCCCAGCTCCCTCCAGGCTCCGCTGCAGCCTGCAGTGCAGACCTGCCCTCGAGCGTGCGCAGGCCAATTCATCCCAAAGTCTCCTGGGGAAAAAAAAAGCTTCATCAAGATGCAAAATCACCTTAATGGTGGAAAATGACACAGTACATCTGAGTGTTTTATGCGGAAGGGGAAAAAAAAGGCCAGACAAACCACATAAAGAGTAGCCGTTAGGCTTTTATAATTTTTATTGTATGTAATTGGCCGCCTGGGTGTATTTTATTTCTTCTTGCAGTCTCGAGCAGCTATCTGGGTGAAAGGAGGTTTAAATAGGGCAATTCTTGTTTGCGTGAACAGTGCAGTTCTTGTGGTTTCCTGAGCGTTCACGTGCTTGATAGGTTTCATTTCCAGCCAAGGTGAAGTCTGACACATTGAGTGTAACAAAGCATTACTGGCACCTTCAACTTTTCTAGAACCAAATCAGGAGCATACTTGAGTTTGTTGCAGCATTTTGTGACAGATCGAGGAGGTTTACTGCATCCACCCATGATCATCAACAACTGCTTAACGGTACTCGTGAGTGGGAACTATTTTGATCATCCCTAGGGGACTGCATCCGAATTTGTCTTCCTCTCACTGAAAGAAGTTATTTGGCTTGCAGTAAGTTTAATTCCCATGCCAGGCTCTTCTTTCTCGCCTGCATGCTTAGGTGAGCGTTCTTGTGCCCCTTTGCTACGGGAGGAGAAGTCCATGAGAGCACTTGTGTAGGCTGAGGAGAACACTTTATTGCAGGAATCGGATCCGAGCGCAGGGGATGACACAGCGTCTGCACGCCCATGCTCTCTGCAGGGTGGCAAAACAACTGCAGGAAACCTGTCTGAGAGAGGTGAAAATCTAAGAAGTGTTTAGCTCCAGCTCAAATATCTACTGTCTCAGCACTTATTAAAACTGCAGTCATCAGCACCATGAAGTCTGTCCTTGGATCACAGAATCATAGAATAGTTTGGGCTGGAAAGAACCTTAAAGCCCTTCCAGTTCCAGTCCCCTGCCCTGGGCAGGGACACCTCCCACTGGATCAGGGGCTCCAAGCCCCATCCAACCTGGCCTTGAACCTCTCCAGGGATGGGGCAGCCACGGCTTCCCTGGGCAACCTGGGCCAGGACCTCCTCACCCTCATCATGAGGAATTTCTTCCTATGTCTGATCTAAATCTTCCCCCTTCCAATTTAAAACCATTCCCCCTCGTCCTGTCACTCCATGCCTTTGTATAAAGTCCCTCCCTAGCTTCCCTGTAGCCCCTTTCTGTACTAGAAGCTGCTCTAAGGTCTCCCCAGAGCCTTCTGAACAACCCCAACCCTCCTAGCCTGTCCTTGTAGCAGAGGTTCTCCAGCCCTCTGATCATCTTCGTGGCCTCCTCTGGACCCATTCCAACAGCTCCATCTCCTTCTTATGTTGGGGATTCCAGAACTGGACACAGCACTCCAGGAGGGGTCTTATGAGAGTGGAGTAGAGAGGCAGAATCCCCTCCCTCACCCTGCTGACCGTGCTTCATTTGACGCTGATGATGTGGAACTGTTGATAAATAACTGCACCCGATTACTTGAAACTCAGGTTCAGCTCCGGCTTTTGCTGTTTTGTGATTTGATTCTTGTGGTCCATCTTCACGGGAGGAAGATGCTCCTCAGTTGGGAAGTGAGTGTCCTCTGCTGCCAGCACCCCCTGGGCTCCAGCAGTACCTGAGCAGCACAGGACAGCAGTTGGGAAACCGCTGTGCCTGACGTGGGGCTTTGGGAGGGTTGAGATGACTGCTTAGACTGTTGAGGACTTTTGGCTGAGATACCAGTCCATTAGGGAGGCTGTGTACGTATCTGCTGATCCTTGTCTGCTGTAACCTTTGGGTGGAAAGCTTCTACTCTCTTAAAACTTTTATGCTGTCATCTGGTGGTGCCTAAGTGTCTCTCACTGAATTGAATAACAACATGGCTTTTATTAATGTCTTATTTTTACAGAGAGATGGATCTGTAAAGCTGTTTTCACGTGTCATTTATTTTAGTTAGTCTTTGTTTCCGGAAAAAAAAAACGGCCTGTGATAAAATAGGTAAAGATTGTATCTGGGAGCGCTGGTAAAACAGAGGGACCTACTGAGCAGGAAGGCTGAGGCGGCTTCTCTGACCTCTGCAGAAGCTGTTCTGCAGCTGGATGGCTTTGAAGCCAGACGTCCCCAACGCTGGCCCCATTTAAGCCTTTATAATAGGTGCTATCCTATGTGGGCACAGTGCTTTCTGGGTCAAGATCCATATCTGCTTTGTGCCACTAAGTCTTAATCCCCTGTTTGGCTTTAAAATTTAGGACCAGAGCTTTAAATTAGCTTTACAAGCTGATGGGAATGTGTCGGTCCTTTCCCGGGTTTCTGTGGCTGTGTCCCCTGTAGGTTAATAAGGGGAGCACTAGAAAAGATCAGTGGTAGCCTGTGCTTTCATTAATTTAAAGGTTCATAAATCTCCAAACTACAGGACGGTGCTGGCTCTTTGAGAAACTGGCCGTTAGTGACTATAACGAACTGGGAAGAGAGAGTTGTAATCAAAGGTAATGGACCATGAAAACGGTCTGGTTTGAAAGTAGCAAAACTGCTGCTAAGGCTTAGAGGGAAAGTGGAATGGGATTGAGAGGGAGTCTGACTGACAGTCTATAGGATTTCCTCTGCCCTTTCTTTAACCCTTTCCCTGCTAGAGGCGTTGGGAGACCCAGCAGTAACAATCTTTGTGCTTACAACTTCTAACACTAAAGAACGACTGAGTGTTCAGTAAACCGAGCTGGGATCGCACTCATGGCCGTGCTGGGGGATCTATAATCTAACTGACATTAAGAGTGAGGCAGAAAGTAAGCGTGGAAGATGTCAGTAAGTGTGACATAAGTAGTTGAAAGGCTGCTGATCAAAACGAGGAGCAACGGGAAAAACAAAGCTGTGTGCAACTCTTACATGGAGATGGAGGGTTTCTGGGAAAGAGCTTGGTTGGAGGAGACTGGGCTCTTCTGCCAGTAAAAAAAACAAGGTGGGGGCGTAAGTAGCTGCACACAGGAGGAGGAAAGCTGGCACCTTATTTGTACTAAAAGTGCAGAGACCGTTATCTATTTTTTGTCAGCTGGAGCGAAAGGTCAGCAATAAATCCTCAAGCATTTCTGTTATTTCCATATTTGTTCAACGTTGTGATGTCCTGCTACTGCAGTTTGATGTCTTTGACACTATGTCATGAATTATTCTTTTTTTTTTTTTTTTCCCTGACAGTTTCGAGTGTTCACTGCTCCCTTCCACAAGGTAGGCTTCGCGGATTTTTGGCTGGCTGATCAGCTCAACAGCCTGGTCGTGATACTCATGGATCTCGAATACATGATCTGCTTCTACAGCTTTGAGGTTCAGTGGGAGGACAATGCTGGACTTCTGGCAAATACAGGTAGAGTAAAGCTGACAACCCATGCGGGTGGGGTCAAAACGACCTGAAAAACACAGAGCAAGGTGACTTCATAATCATCTGTCTGTTCTGAAGAGGGCTACCAGTGACATAGGAAATGAAATAATTGGCATTTCTGGTAAACACAGCATTAGAGGGATTCTGCTCTTTCTTACTTCCACCCAGAGAAATGGTATTTCACGTCCCTATTCATTTCCTAATCCGGTCATTTGGCCTGATGTGTATATTCATCAAAGAATTTAGAAACAGCACTTCTTCATTGGAAAGAGAAATCCATTTTTCTGGAATTGTTGTTTTATTTCAGAGAGGTTTAACCATCTATTTGCTTTTAGCCTGTTCCTGTTGCTCGGCATGAAAATGAGTTGCGTGAGCTTGTTAACCACAGTTTTCTGTGCTGTCGCCTGGTTCTTAGAGGCTGCATCGTGGTACCCTAGAGCAAGAGAGGACAGAGAAGCTTCCTCGGAGCTTGTTAGTGCCAGCCCTTGTTCAATTAGAGCGATGCTGTGACACCAGGGTTGTGCGTGCTCTGCCTCTTCTCTCCTCTCTAGCCAGAAGAGCTGCAGAGTTGGCATATGAATTTTGACATTGGCCTTCCCAGTGGCAAAATAGTACCTGTCTCCTCCTGGATCGCGGTGTTGTCTTTTCATCTGAAGCAGTGACTGCTGACAAATCAATGTTGTCTGATGGATTTGACACTTGCTGAAAGAATTCGCAGCACGCTTCGATAAGCGTCAGTGTTCTCTTTGGTCTTCCAGTCTGTTGGATCTTCTCCTTCCCTTTGAGGCAGCGTTGCAAATAACTAAATATTTATTTATTAAAAATAAAATATATAGAGCAACTGAGTGGATAACAACTTGTCTTCTTCCAGTCCAAACAGTGCAATGCTTTGGGAGAAATATCAGCTAATGGCCTCAAGCTCCGCCAGGGGAGGTTCAGGCTGGACATTAGGAGAAGATTTTTCCCAGAAAGGGTGATTGGTCCCTGGCAGAGGCTGCCCAGGGAGGGGGTTGAGTCGCCTTCCCTGGAGGGGTTTAAGGGATGGATGGATGAGGTGCTGAGGGACATGGGTTAGTGTTTGCTAGGAACGGTTGGACTCCATGATCCGGTGGGTCTCTTCCAACCTGGTGATTCTATGATTCTAATCACTTGTCTCTCTCTGAGCAAGACAGAATATGAGTGCACCATGCTTGAAGGTTCCAGGCAAAGCTGGGTTTTTCCTGGTCCTTTCCTCAATAAGGAAAAGACTTTCAAACACCAGGAGTGTAACACAAGGTCATGTTGGTATAGTCTCTCACACCAGTTGTCAGAGCCAAGGGTATGGCCTGGCTTTGCTTTTTCAAAAGAAAAAACAACAACCCCCCCCAAACACATACTGAAATCTGTTTTTTCCTGTTAAAATATACAAGAAAAATGGGTCAAGGACATCTTAGGCAAAGTAGCCTTTATGTGCTGTCCTGCAGAGTTGGGAAATGCCCTCCCATTTATGCACAAAAACTCGGTGTTGAAGGCCTTTTGTAATTCCACCCTTAATTTGATTATTCACAGTACTGCCAACGGCACAGAATAGATTTTAAACCAGATTATTTCTAATCTTTTTGCATGTTAATTATTCTGGCAGCAGTAAAAGGGTTAGATGATGATCTATCTGGATGTGTTACTGATGTCGCGTCACCTGAATGCCTCTGGGAAGACGTAAAGGGCTTCAGGACGCTTCCTGGAGATGAGCTTCTCCCTGTTCTGGATGTGCGTGTGCCTAAGCATGAGATGTTGACGGGGAATTGCTCGCATGCCAAGTGATATTACTCTGTAAGAGCTCCTATTGTTTTGCTTTCTATAACTTACTGACTCCGTGTCCCTGAAACTTTTTGTCTTGCAGATAATCAGATTTGTTACAGCTACTCCTACGGAGTGAGAGCAGTTGTCCAGTGCATCCCTGCTTGGTTGCGATTCATCCAGTGCCTGCGCCGTTACCGTGATAACAAACGGGCCTTTCATCTGGTTAACGCTGGAAAATATTCCACCACCTTCTTCGTGGTGACATTTGCAGCCCTCTACAGCACTCACAAAGGTATTGATTCCTTTGGAAAATCCTTGGCAGGACATGGGATTTGCCTTCTGTGTGGGAAAAGCTCAGAATCTGGCATCCCACTGAAGCATGAATTTATGTCTTTTGGCACCTGTGAAGCACCTCAGTGGAAAGCCAAGGGCCTGCCTAGCTTGCAAAAAATATTTAAGGTCATCTTTTAGGCATTTTTCGCTTACCTGGTCTGCTTAGAACTGCTCTTCAGGAGCATGAGAGAGAATTTTCAGGATTTTATCTCAGAAGGAGAAAACTGAAACACCTTTCAGGTTTTGCTGTCAAGGGAGGTTGAATGGGAAATGTAAAATGAAAGGGGTAACGTAGGAAGTACCTTTCCCTTGGGATTCATGAATAGCTAACCTGTATCATCTGAATAAAGTTGGTTCATCACTCGTGAATGTGGGGAGAAGCCAGGAAAACACTCTCTCTGGATTTTCCTGTGTGTTTCAATCCATGTTTTTTCTGCAGCTGGCAGGGAGTTGTTTCCAATCCATTTAACTGCAGATTGAGCTCTGATCCCTCAAGTTCCCCCATCTCCCTGGAAACGACAATTACTCAATTCTGCTCTTGTTCTGAAGGAAAAAGCTTTTAGTTTTTGCACTTCAGGCAGTCGCCCTGCCTTTCATTGTTCTGAAGTCTTAAAAGCTGTATTCTTTCGTTTGAAAATCCATACCTTCCATATCTGCAGCAGTTGGCAGCCACACACTTGTGAGCAATTACTTATCCTGAAATATGGTTGTGGTGGGCAGGGAGAAGTGATCAAGGCATGCTTCTGGTTAACGTGCTGGGTTTTCGGAGGGGTAGCAGGGCTGTTAGAAACCTTCCTGTAGCCAAGGAATGGCTGTTTTGACGTAGCTGAGCTTGACGTCACGCGGATAATGTTCGTCAAGGCTTGCATTTGAACAGCAGAGATGTGCTGCAGGCCGGCTGAAGGCTGAATGTCAGGTGCTCTGTATCCAGAGGTACGTGCAGACCTGGCGTGGGAGCATCAGTGGTGGATGCAGTGCCCCTGTGCATCCCCTCCCTGGAGCTTGTTCCCGTTTAAACTTGTTTGCTCAGTGACATTCTGCAGCTCTTCAGTTCCAGCCCCGCAGTCCAGTTAGTCACCACCGCCAGGCCTCGAGATGAGATAAATACGGAGTGCCTGGCGGTACTCACTGCGTATACGCTGTTCTATGCAGTGCCTGCTCTGGGGAGGCTGACTAATGCTTCTCTCTTCTGGAGGCACCCTCTGGCAGAGCCTTCTGCGGGAAGGCTGGGGTACGTTTGGAACCAAGAGGAAAACCATCATCTGTCACAACGTCCTGTTGAAGAATTTGACCTCTTCCTACTCCCCTTGAAGTCTGCGTCTGCGCCAGTCCTGCTGCCCCTTGTTCTCCTGGCTGCCGTGCGTCTCTGTTGTCTGCTCTTCAAGCCTGGCAGGGAGTGGGTTGTAATGAGGTGTTTACGAGCCAGGCACGGGGCTTGTTCCAATTGCTGAGAGATGTTCATGACTCGCAGCTTTTGTCTGTCTGGTTTTGCTAGTGGGAGTCAATAGCATGTAGCTGTTGGTATCGTACGAAAAAAATTGGAAGCTTTGTGGCTTTTGGAAATTACACGTTAGCACAGATTTAATAAGTATCACTGTGCCTGGGCTTGTAGTGATTTTTTGCAGAGCTGCCTAAAGACCTTGCCATGTCTCCTCAGCCCTGTAGGCCTGTTCCCATCCTGCCATAAATGCACTTCCTAATATGCTGTAGCTGTTAAGAATCCAATTTTATCTGTGCTTTACATAGATTCTCAGTTCTTTTTGAACATGGAGTCAGATGGTCTGTAGTCAAGTTGTTATGATGTTACTGTTGAAAATAGAGGCACTGCTCGCCCACACCGTCCCTGAGTTTGCCTGAGGGTAGCAGGGGCAAACACCCATCTCTTACCTACAAAACATCTGCTGGGGGGTAGCCGCTTGCTGTGAAGAGAGCAAGCGGTGCCCAAACCAAGTGTCAAAGTGGTAAAGATCCTGGCTCCTTGGACCTGCTCTAAATTACAGTAACAAAGCTGTTAATTGCCGTGGAAATAAGAGTTTTATTTAAACATTCTTTCATGTCTGTCTGTGCAATCTTATGACTTATAACTCTGGAATGACAGCGTTCAGCTGCCAGGATGAGAAGGTAATTGGTGGCCTTTTCTTGGGAGGTCAGGTAATGTAAACCAGCGCCTGTTCTCCACTTGGGGAGTCCTAGAGACATCACCGCCCTCGGGAAAGGCTTGTCTTCCTCCCTTTAGTTGAACATGGAATAATTTGTTGGTTTTCTGTAGGCTTTTAGTCGGCATCTGCCAGCTGTATGAGGATGGGCTGTGCGGCTGGGAGGGTTTCTCGGTGTTGGAAGCCAGCTAACTCTTACCGAGTGCATTTAGGGCGGTGGTGTGCTATATTTTCGTGTTGGAAAACAACTCCAACTAAAGAAATGTTCAAACGTTACCATATTAAGTTTAAGTGGTTTATGCTGCTGCTTGTCCTATGTGATAGTCCCTTCTCCAAACCCGCGCTGTACTGTGGGCTCCTGACTAGTGTCTCGGTTGCCCCAAAATACTACGGTTTAATAATTAATCTTGCTAAAACAAGATTAGTTCTGATTCTTTCTTCCCCTAGAGAAGCTATTTATTTATTTTTTTTCCTTTTGGTTTAGACGCAGCATGCAATTTTCTCTGCTAATTGCAGTTTAGAAATGGGACCGATAAGCTCTGTTCGATTTGCTCTCTGAAACTGGCAATCCTGTGGTCCTGGGACTAGACCTGTTTTAGGGAGTTAAACACCGAGCTGTCACCTCCTGAATTAGTGAAACCGCAATGAGAGCAGCTGCCCCTCAACACGCGGCCAGAGCAGGCAGTGGTTGTGCAGACGAGTGCTGACGCAAGCTGCCTGTTCCACCCCGGCTCAGAAACCCAACCGTGTTCCAGGGACGACGGTGGCAACCCAAGGGCAACTGTTGCTGAGCTCCCCAAGGAAGAATTCTCAGTATTTTTATATTGCTCAAAGGAATGGGAAGCAAAGGCCGCGTTCTGTAAATATAGTCCTGCGGGGTGTGTTTGCACAGGCAAATGAGGCATATCTGTAACTCTGAGCTACCTAGCAACCGGAGTGCGTGCTGCTGGTCCCTGCCTGCCTGCGGCACGGCCGAGCAGGAGCCTCTGCCCCCCTCTCTGTTTTACCCTTGCTATAACACCCCTGGCAGAGCCGAGCAGCCTCCCCCGAGGCCTGGCCAGCTGAATATTATATTGCTTTGTTTAATCTCTACAGAAACAAATCATTAAGCCCAAGTCTGCAGGAGAGTATTTACCCCGAGCGCGATGTTATTTTGACACGCGACTACTTTTTGCTGTGCTCTCACTTTGCCAAAAGCAGATTACAGAATCGTAGAATAGCTTGGGTTGGAAGGGACCCTAAAGATCATCCAGTTCCAATCCCCCTGCCGTGGGCAGGGACGCCTCCCACTGGATCAGGGGCTCCAAGCCCCATCCGACCTGGCCTTGAGCTCCTCCAGGGATGGGGCAGCCACAGATGTGCTTTCCTTGATAAATGCATCAATGTGGTTGCTTCCAGTTTTGTTCCACAGGGATCCCCTCTTGTAAAAAGTGCACTTATACTTAGCAGGGGATATTGACATGCCTGGAATAGCCAGCTGAGGTTCTGTTCCTTACTCAGACCCGATTCATCTTTGCAAGACAGGATTGTTATATTAAAATGTTCGACTCTTAGGAGAAACACTGCAATTAGAGTTGTGTTCTGCCTCTCTGAGTGCCAGTTGCTTCTTAAGCTTTATGCATGATTTATGCTCCAGCCTTATTCTTTGTAGAGTGAGACGTGTCTTGGTTGCGCTGCTGTCTGTCAATTTTCACTTACCCTGATGCCTTTTCCTCCTATGGTGTCATCAAAAATTTCACACAGAATATAGATTTGGCTTCTGTGCTTGAAGAACTGAGCTTCTCCAGTGCTTTGTACTTCTACATCATTTTCTTGTTTTGTAGGATTTGCTGTTTCAGCCTGTTTGTGTGTTTACTGTGGTTTTTTTCAGGAACAAGATAACTGAGCTTAAGCTGGTTTAAAATTGGCTGTGTGGGAGTTTAACCTTTAACTGAAAGATGGTTTATACAAGGCTTCATTGTCTGTTTAATTTACACACCTTATTCAATGAAATCATTGAGGTCTGGGTGGTATCCAGCTATTTATTAACCTCTGAATTATTCCAAAGTTAACCTATGTGGCCTGGAAACTTGAGTAATTGTCTCTTCTTCCACGCTGCTCCCACACGCTTTCCAGGTATTCCAAGTAGGACTACAGAATGCTAGCTGTCACTGACTTGGAAGGGCCATGGAGAGCCTTAGATCGGTCTAAGATAATGTGATGGTGCATGCTGTCTTATTAAACGGCTCAGGAAAATGACAGTAATTAAAAATACGGAAGTTAACTAAATAGGGCTGTCTCTGAAGAGTAGTGCTTCTCTCTGCGTTCTCAGCATTGCTTCAGAAACCAGCGTCTCTTGATGAAGTAATCTGTAATTTGGGGTTTTTTTATAGCCCGAGAGAACTGTGAAACTCTTTGCTTTTGCTGCGGCGTAGAGGGATGGACTGTCAGGCCAGGAATCATCCTCTTATTAATGGGCTTTTGCAGGAGGGTGTTGGACCATCCCTTACTAATAGAGAGGTTCGATCAAGTCTGACCAGATGAAGATGAATGGGAAATGTGCTGCTTTTGGAAAATATAGTGGAAGATTCCCAGGTCTTGTTAAATGCTGCCTGCTCCTCATTAAATCACGATGGCTTTGGCCGTTACCAGTGCTGATACCGGCTGGTGTAGCTCATTTCACGCTGCAGCGGATCGCTGCTTCTCCCACGAGCTGCCTGCAGCTCCCCTGGGCAGGGATGTGACTCCCAGGTGGAGCATGGTGATGCACAGCAGGAAGGGAAAGAGGAAAGTGGTAACATCAAACTTCAGGAGGATACCTGACTGCACTTTAGCTCTACTCTTCTCTGCCGGCTGAAGTACTGGGTCCTGGGTAGTGTCACTTAGCCTTGTTAGGAACCGCAGGGTGCAGCCCCTGTGGAGTGAGTTTGCCAGCAGGTGGAACAAAATTAAGTGGGATGCTGCGTGGTTACAGCAGGGGAGGAGAACAAGGTGATGTGAAAACTGGGACTAAAATGACTTCCTCAGAAACCAGACAGATGCAGCAGCTCAGAATACCTCAACGGGGGAACGTCATTTCATTTCTAGAGTAGAGAGTGGAGCAAGAGAGACATAGAGTGTGGACATAGAGAGTTTAAGTACAAATCTTCTTTAAAAAAAGTACAAAATTTTAAAAACCCAAACAATAGAATGAAGCATTTGTGAGATACTATTCCCTAGTTTATCCCTTGTGTGTCATTATGAGATCTCCTTTCTCTCACTCACTTTCTCAGCACTGGAGGAGCAGTCGGTGCTGTGGGAAGCCGGATCATTTGGTTTAGGTGTCACAAGAGCCTTATAGAGTGCTTGGATTGACCTCTTGAAGTAAAACAAACTTTGTAATGGGATTAACTGGCTTCTTCCTTAATGCTTGTTGTTTCCATGCTGCTTGCCTTAACACAGCATCCTGGAAGCTCCATCAGGATTATTATTTGGAGCCGTAACGTGCAACGTCTGTCACATTGCTGTGAGCTAGGATGAATTTTTGTCTGAAACCCTGTCATCCCATGCCCAGGAGGCCTTCAGTAATGAGTGGTGTTCATTAGCCAGTCTTTCTGATCCTTTCCATCTGAGCAGCAGCAGTGTCATTAGCAAAGAATCGGGAGGCATTGCCATGGGCAAACATTTCCATCCCGGCCTCTGACCTCCTCTCAGCTTCCACGTGGGTCTGTGCGGCCCCCCTGAGCGAGCCCAGCATCTCCACGCTGGCTTGGTAGCTCCTCTGATCTCTTGGAATCGCACTAGGAAGGGTGAGGAGCACCTTGGCCAGGTGGAGGTTCCAGCAGGAGCTCGCTTGCTAGTAAGTGAGCAGAGGAGGCGAGATGAGAAGGCAGCCTGTGCTCGGCACAGAGCCTGGGAGGGGGGATTTCGGGAACTGCCACCACACCCCCGATGTCAGCACAACGAGGCATATAATCCCCAGGGAAATCTTCCCATGCTTTGTAGGTCTACAAATGTCAAGCAGGACATTCCTGGCACTGGCAGCCACGCCGTGGGGGAGAGGCAACCTCGGCACCCTGCCCGCCGAGTGATTCATGCGTTTGCTTCTCAAGCTTGCAGCTGGGAGGGAGGTGGATTTTAATAGCTGGGGTTTGGAAAGTGGACATACAGTCCTGTTTTTATCAGTACACTTCAGTGTTAAAGGTGGCTGGAGAAGCAGGAACCCTGATACATAAGATGTAAGTAAAGAGGGTGGCCTGCTGATACCTCCTTTCGTGGGTACATAGGAGGGGACTCTGACCTTTTTTTTTGAAGTGGAACATTTTAAGAAAAACAACTAGTCACAAGCAATTTTCCCCTCCAATGTGCGCAGGTCTGCGGTTCTGTGGGGCTGCAGAAATCTAGGAGATGTGATCATCCAACTCTTTATTTTTAATTTTGATTTTTGTATGCTTGCTATTGTATTTGAAGGAATCTCTTTTTGGATCTCAAAGAACCATAGGGTAGCAGATGACGTTGTGTCCCGATCCCTAAATTGTCCAGTGAAGGCTCTGATTTCCACACTATTTCTGATTATGCATCCAGATATCCTTATTAGTGAGGCTGCTGGCAAACAACTAGATAGGCAGCAGTTAAACATCCCTCAGGAACACTTCTCAAATGCTAGATAAGCCACCAGACAAAGAATCCGATCAAATCTCAGTCATGACCGATGGGCTTCTTCCTATTTGCAATTAAATCGCATTCTTCTTGTTGTGAGATACGGGCAATGAGGTTGCTGCGATGTCTTGAAATTAGACACAGTCGTATCATCCTACAACCCTAATGCAAACCTGCAGAGTATTTTTAGTCAAAACACGATTTGGGGATTTCCCTGCTCTACAAATGTAGAATCAGAGTTCTTTGCTCTGCTGTATCTCGCAGCTTTGCTTTAAATTGTGCCCGGAGGCTATAGCAGAGTTGTGCAAAATCCGAGGGAAAGGTTGTTCCTATGAAATGGTTGGTGTTTGACAAAGCCCATCAACGCCCGATGGCGAGTCCTCCGTGCGCTCCTCCGGGTTATTTGCCTTTTTACTGCATTAAGGCCACCGTCACGGCACGGCTTCGTTATTGATCAGTGTTAAATAGCAGCACATGCCGGCTGCTGCTGTTGCCTCATTATGATGTATAATTACTGAGGGATCGGTAATACTGCGCTTCGAGCAGGAAGGTGTTAGACAAATGCTTTGGGATGTCACTGTGATGGCAGTTCTTATGTAGATAAGTCACTTCTGGCTGTCAGCCCCCTCCCGGTGTGTGCTGGGACGGAGTTAATGGGCACTTGGACTAAGTGGGTGGCGTGCTCGGTGCTCTAGTGTCTGTGCTCGCCTACCACACTATAAATATATGTATTTTTGGTTTGGTTCTGCTTAAATGTGATTGAAAGCTTGGTCATCAAAGGAGATTGAATTTGGCTTGCCTTGACCAAGAGGTTTTTAATTGCTGCTGGAGGCAGAACTGCTCAGCCTGGCTCGGTTTTGTCTCGTTGCAGGGCTTACCTGACTGTGTTTCCTGATAACCTCCTGCTTCTTCCAGCTTGTATCACAGCTTTCACCAGCAGCAGAAACAGGCAGCTGCAGAGGCTGACACGCCAGGAGTGCTTATCGGGGGCCATTGTGCTCTTATCCAGATCTTCAATAATACATGGCATTGATTTTTGCTGTGTTGAATACTCCATAGTGTTTACATTCCCCGGAATAATTCAGGAGGGTAAACAGATAGTATTCTTTGGAAGTAAAGTCAATATTAACAGCCTTCAGGATAGTATTTGCTGTCTAGCTTTGATGGAAAGCAACCTTTCTCTTGCTTATGTTTAGAAGAGGCTACAGTTTCTGCAGAGTATTATTCTCTCAGAGTGCTGGTCAGATATTGTGTCCCCCGAGGCTGGGTTTGGGATCCATGATATTGTCTATCAGCAGTTTTTGCAGGCAGTAAATTCTGCTGCTGCAAGCGCCTTTGGCTCTTTGCTGGAAATGTGGCCATTCACAGCTTCAGTTCAAAGGTGGAAGCCTTCCATTATTTATCTAGTTGACCTTCTGGAGCAGTTTGTAGGTGTATTCTGCAGACTATCTACTGGAATTGCCTTTAAACTAAAGTTGCTGATGGGAATTTTAAACTAAAGGAGCGTAAATTTGGACTGGATGTAAAGAAGAAATTTCTTGCAGTGTGAGTGGTGAAACACTGGTGTAAGTTGCCCAGGGAGGTGGTGGAGGCCCCTTCCTTGGAAATGTTAAAGGTCAAGGTGGATGGGGCTCTGAGCAACCTGCTCTAGTTAGAGAAGTCCCTGATCCTGCAGGGATGCCGGACTGGGTGACCCGTAAAGATCCCTTCCAACTCAAAACGTTCTGTGTTTCTAAATGCTGTAGGGAAGGTTGCAAATGGCCCCTGTGGTACGTACGCTGCTTCCCATCAACCTCGCAGCGAGCGGAGGTAGCAGGGTGCTGTGAACTTGAGCAGCCTCTGGTGGAGCTGAACACCTCCACGTCGCAGACTTGTTTATGCGAACGTCTGTTGGAATCTGTCCGGTGGCAGGGAGGGGGAAGCCACACCTGCAGTTTTATGCGTGGAGGTTTTATCCTGCACGTGATGTTTTGAATAACCGTGGCTCGGGAAGTTGCTACGTGCTGGTGCCCTTTGGAGCGTTGAGTAGAAAGGTCCTTCGTGCACCTCTGGCTGGGTGGTCCGGTGGTTGTGCTGCCAAGGAGCTGCTGCATCCATGGGATATCGAAGACCTGAGGTCTACCAAGTGTCCAGATTTGCTCTCATCTTTAGACTACGGCTTTCTAATGGGTTTTGGTGGTTTCTAGCACGTTGTTATACAACGATAAAACATGAGATGAAACGGTTCCTGCTTAGATAGACCCTGCCATCATCATGCGTATGCACAGTTATATATTGCTCCTGAAAAACTGGCAGGGCAGGGGTAGATGGAGCCTCTGGGCAGAATATGAATGCCTTGATTTTCTAGCCCCCGGAGCAGCGGTGAAGAGGGCTACTAGGACCAGCCAGTGGAGATTGAGATATAATTGCTTGCCTAGAGCAGTAACATATTTCTGCACACCAGCTGAATACCAATGAGGATCGGAGGAAGGAAGGTATCAAACAGAATTGCAGGCAGGAGAAAAGGGATGATAAAGGATTAAAGGAAGGGACTCAAAGGCCGAGGCTGAAGACAATAGGCTTGTCTGATTAGAGCCTTTTAACCAGGGAGTCATTTGTAGGTTTAATGCATGTTTTTCAGGAGCCAGATGCATTACTAAGCCTGTTGATGAGAAAGCAGGAGTGAGAGGCGAGCAGCGTGATCCCAGGTGCCACCGATAAGACTCCTGCAGAGACAGGGGCTGGGGAAGGGAGCTGAGGCCATGGTAACCTAATGAGAAGCAAGTACATCCTTTTGAGATGAGGCTAATGCTGCAAGATTTCTTATTTGGGCCTTTTTCTTCCTGGCATTCCTCCTTTCCGTAATGGCACGCAGAAACCCTTAAGGCAATTTAAGGTTTAAGCAGCATGACCCTTTGAAATCACCTTTCTGGGGAATTACCAATTTAGGATACAGTTTTGTAAGCCTCTTAGGTAGCTGCAGATGATATTCTGGCACCAGACTATCCCCTTCATGATGGGAGAACTCCGCAGGAGCGCCCGGCAATGCCGCGTCGCTGCTCCTCAGCCCTGCACTGCAGGACACGGCTCGTGACAGGGATGTGGGTGAAGGGGATGGTGCTGCCTGCACTACCTTCTTCATACCTGCTCCTTGAAGATGTGGAGTAAGACTCAGTTTATTTGTATTCTGTCCTTAAGGGAAAAGAAAAGCAGAATGTTCTAACCTTCAAGCCTAAGTTACTGATAGGAGGCATGCACCCTTACAAGATGGTCTGGTGCATTTTAGATGCTTTGAGAGCACTTAGTGCTCTGAGTCAATCGTTTAGGGTCTGGTAATGGGAACTAAACATGGAGATCTAATGAGCTAAAAATAACGCTGGAAAGAACAGGCTTAGTGCCTCTGAGTCACTGAATGTCAGCATCTGCCTTTTCTTCCTGAAATCATCTTGCAGTAGAGCCTTAATTGCTAAGCTCCAAACACCTCACCGGTGTCCTGTTCTGTGGGCAGCTGCACTTCAGAAATAGGTGGGAGAGGTGTTCTCGGCAGCAGCATGAACGTACCTGGACGTCAGAGCCTGTTTGGTGCAGGACCTGTGCCTGCTCCCGGGTGACGTCATGGCTCTCTGCAGCGGAGGATGCGATGCTCCAGCTGCCCCTGGGTAGAGCTCAGCCTCAGGAGGATGCAGGCTACTGCTCCAGCCTTGCACAAAAGCAAGGAAGCCGGTCACACCTGAGAGCTGCGGCACATCCCGAGCCCTTTTCCTCCACTGGTGCGAAGCTTTGCTGCATTCTGCAGGAGTGGCTTTAATAGGTTTGCTTTAGGGGGTGTGTTTTGAAAGGAGAATGAACGTGTGTGTTTGACCTATATCCTACTCATCATGGCCAGGAAGCCTGAAAGGCATAATGGGAGGAATGTACTCTTACGCGACGCTGCTCATTTTCACCTCCATTAATTTTATCGGATTGCTGCACGCATTTATATCCTAATTGTTAGGAACACAAAGGGAAGGAGGGAGCAAATTGCCCTGTTGCTACCTCTGTGGTCAGCTTCAGGCGTTCTGTTGTTTTAAAGCCCGGTGTTTGGGAAACGGAGCTGTCTCTGAGTGCGGAATCGGGTTTGGGCTGCAAATGTCACAGCTCTGTTGTACTCGAAGCGTTATTGGCTTTGTGAGGAAGAGTCGGAGAATGAGCGACTGCGGGGGCTGCACAGAAAGGAGGAAAGGCTCCCGCAGCGGGGCCGTGCGCAGAGTCAAAGCCTTGCAAGGCGTTGTTACGTGGTTAATTTTAATGAACTTTATGGCTCAAATTTGCTAATTAAAAGCAAACGCAATTATCGGATCCGTTTGTTTTCACCCGGCTGACTGACATAGGGGAATTTAGCTGAATTGAGAGAGCAGCACAATCTTTTCAGGAAGAATGGGAAACAACTTAGTTGCAGAAACATCTCGGCAAGTGAGCAGGCACAGGTCCTGCAGTCTGGTATTTCATAAATTGGAGCTCAGCGTGGGCATTTGAAACTCCTTCTTCAGTATTAAGGCAGGCATGGTAATGTCTTACCTTCTATTTGCTTACCCTGCTACCACAACCTATGAAATGGCTAATGGAAATTCCTGCGCTGCCCATGTTCTTTCAGGCTTTTAGTGCACGGATTCACAGTTGTTTATATTTAGAAAAATTAAAATGCACTCTTACAAACCCCACCTGCCTGAGCATGCCTGGTTGCTTTTGCCTTTGCACAGGCCCCTGTTCTGTGGGAAATGTGGCCCTCAGCTTCCACCTGCTGTTCAGAGTTGGGATATCAGGTCCCTACCGCACGGGTCAAGAAAATAAAAATATTAGTGCGAACTTCAGTCCTAAGAGATGGAAGTGGAATCTAAATGGTCCTGTTCGCTTGAGATTAGCCTGATTTTCTCAGAACGTCAATCAAGGGAGTTTTATTTCTAATCCGACCAAGTCAGCCAGTTTGTTTTAAGAAGTGGTCAACTCTAAGTTGTACAGAAGTAAGCAGTTTCTTCTCTTTTACAGCTAAAAACCACAGTGACACCCAAGTGTTCTTCTACCTGTGGATTATCTTCTACTTCATCAGCTCTTGCTATACGCTTATCTGGGACCTGAAGATGGACTGGGGTCTCTTTGACAAAAATGCTGGTGAAAACACCTTTCTTCGAGAAGGAATTGTCTACCCGCAGAAAGTGCGTATACAGCCTGCTCTTCGATTAGAGAAGCCTTTTAGTATCCTAACAACATATGTTGAGTTTGGAGCATGTTGTAGCCAGACATTGGAATGTGATGTGCTGTAATTTTCTGGCTGTAGAGTTCATTTGTTTCAAAAAGATCATGTCATACTGTTCACTTTTCTAGTGACTGAGCAGCAAATTCTGTATCTTCCTGAAGGCCTGAGGGTTGCCTCCTGTGAAGAACGTGGACGATGAGCTGTCCTCTTTGTTTTCTCTTTCTCTTCAGGCATACTACTATTGTGCCATTGTAGAAGACGTGATCCTGCGTTTTGCGTGGACCATCCAGATCTCCCTTACTTCCATGCAAATCTTTCCGTACGCTGGGGACATCATTTCTACTGTATTCGCCCCCCTTGAGGTGTTCCGGTAAGGCTGCTTGACTCAGCATTTCATTTCTCTTTTACATTGTATAATGTCAGCGTGGTGGGAAGTGCCTTGCTCCTCAGACGTGGAAAGTACCGGTCCTTGGAATGGAAAACGAAGTCTAACAGGACTAATCTGAACAGGGTGCTGAGTGGAGAAGGCTGTCGAGGGCCCTGCAGCAATGCAGGACTGAGTCCTTCATGCTGCGTTTTCTGATCCTTCTGAACCTAGATCTAATCTTGAGGGATTTGTTGTTACTGAATTTCCCCTTGAAATTATCTTGTTGAAATTTCCAGATGAAATTTCACGTTATTTTCAGATTTACAGTTGTTCTCAATCCTCTGCGGCTTTTCCAAATGCTAATTTGGATCCTTCGAGGTTTTAGGGCTCTTTACACGCTCGTACTCCAGCTGGAGACTGAACCCTACAACTTCTCAAGATGAACGGGTCCAGAGGAGGCTACAAAAATGATCAGAGGGCTGCAGCACCCCCCATACGAGGACAGGCTGAGAAAATTGGGGTTGTTCAGCCTGGAGGAGAGAGGGCTCCGAGGAGACCTTACAGCGATCTTCTAGTACCTGAAAGGGCTACAAGAAAGCTGGGGAAGGACTGGTTCCTCCATGCTGTTATCGTTAGGACAATGAACGAACCTGACAGGTGTGCTCTTCTCCAGAGAGCTGGGAAGACACCGTAGCTGCTGTTAGTGATTCGCTGTTTCTCCGTTCTCCCAGCGTGTTCACAGAGGCACTTTGGTCAGCGAGAACAGTCAGTGGTACCAAGGTGCACGTACCAGTGCTTTGCCAAACACCAGCAATGCCTGTAAAAGTGGATCCAAACTGGTAATTGTCACTTTTTTTCTCCACCCAGGCGGTTTGTGTGGAACTTCTTCCGCCTGGAGAACGAGCACCTGAACAACTGTGGTGAATTCCGCGCGGTGAGGGACATCTCTGTGGCACCGCTCAACGCCGATGACCTGACGCTCTTGGATCAGATGATGGACCAGGAAGATGGTGTACGAAACCGCCGCAAGAACAAACAGTGGAAGCGCAGCCAGAGTGTGTCCTTGCGCAGACCTCGCCTTGCTTCACAGTATGTCTTGCCTCTCCTCTAGCACAACAGTCCAAATCGTGTCCCTGAGCTGTTGTTAATGGTTGGTGGACTGGGTAGTCGTGCAAAGATCTCAGCCAAAACAGTCGTTCAAAGGGAGGACAAGTCCAATTAGCAGCGAAACATTTCTCTGCTGGAGGGTTGATCTGTCCTTTACATCATCTTGGGGTTCTGATAAGCCACTAGAAAAGGGAATTCCCTTTAAAAAACTCCCCTCCTGTAAAAATTAGCCTATAGCAGTTGCCAGAGGTTGTGAATCCAGACCTGGAAGAGTTTCCTATCAGTCAGCTGTTTCCAGGCTTCAGCCCACTCCAAGGTTTCAGTTACTAGTTGGATAAGATTTCCAGTGTGAGATCTCAGACCCCTTCCTCTCCCAGATTTGAAGCTAAGCCTTTTTACTTTCCACGCCTCCTCCAGCCGACGTGTTTCCCCACCTTGCATCCCATTCCTGAGCGCATTGACTGCGTGGTGTGACCTGGGCAGAGCCAGGGGAGGAGGATGCTGTGGGACACGTGGATTCTATTTCTAAGGCTCTGCTATTCATGGTGAGAGTGGGAAACAATTTGAGTAGCCTGCTTAATCCTTCTCGGTGTGATTTTTCAAGTCCGCTATGTTTTTACTGTCTGCATGTATTAATGGGAATTTCTTCTCCCCAGTGAGAGGTTTTCTTTTTGTTTTTTTTTTTTCCAGGTCCAAGGCTTGTGACACTAAGGTATTGATAGACGACCTAGCGAATGAAGTGAACACATGAGATGGCCATGGGCTTTTATTCCGCATCCTTTGTTTTCTCGTTCTGTTTCCCTCTTCCCCAAGTAACCCGATTTCTGGTACAGTTCCAGCTGAAAACAGGAGAAAACACTGAACACGTTTTCCGAGCTCTTCCAGACCAGATCCTATGGACTCCAACAAGCTCACTGTGTTTCATTTCTTTTCTTCTGGGTTAATTTTAATGTTCTATTTTAAAAAAAAAAAAATAAAATATTTTACTTTGTTTTGCCAATAAAGAGGACAGTTCAGGAAAGAAGGATTGTTTACAGTCTCAACAAGGACATACAAACCTATCTGGATAACGAAGCATCATAGGGACTCCCTCACGGGACAGTGCCGAGAGCGCATCTCGGTTTCTGCTTGGCCCGGTTTTGACTGGTTGAAACCGGACTTAAGTTTTTAAATCGGATTCTTTTGGCTTTGTTTATTTTTCTTCATATCCAGCGCTGAGGCACTGGCTGCACTTGCAGGGAAAGTGCACTTAGAGCAGTATCTTCATTCATGAAGCTACTTTTTAATTTGATGTAACTTTTCTTATGATTTTTTGGAAATATGATGTATCTGTTGCATATAGTTTTCACATTATTTATGAAACTTAACAACCATATGAGAGTGAACTTGAGTCCTGTGCAATGAAGGTTGTAACGGTAAAACAAAGCTGGGAATGTAGATCCTAGATCTCCAGAGTTGTGGGGTTATGCCCTGCAAACACCCCTCTCGTGAGATGACTTGCGCCTGTGTTTACCTTTTCTCTCTTTCTTGCTTTTCAGTTTTATTTTATTTTAAACCAAAGTTTCTCTTTCTGATTTTTTTAGTTGCTGCTACTGCTTCTGGGCGTGTCTCTTGTGCTGGTTCAGCGCCACCTTTCCACGCAGCTGTAGTGCAAATGATTCTAAGGCCCTTCTGAAAGGAGAGTTGGGTCCTACCGAGAGCGCAAAAAGCTAGGCAAGCAAAGGCTTCAGGATGTCTTTCTCCAGATCGAAAAGTGTTTTTCAAAGCCTTAATCATCCCTAGATGGCGTGAGGGCATCCCATACGGACAGAGCAGGGAGCTTTTCTGGTGTTCTGCTTCAGCCCCACTCGGCAGGAGTGGCAGGAGTTGATGGTTCCTGTGGGCTGGGTTAGGAGGTTGGGGTTCAGGAGCAACTGTGTGTTGGAGAGCTGTTGGGGAGCATGGAAAAGACTCTGTTGTACCCACCCGATGGAGAAGGTTGAATTTAGGATGGAGCTCCTTGTGTCTTCTGGAAAGTGTGATACTATTAGTGGACTCGGGTACGGGCAGCTGTACTGCCAAGCAAATTATGTTGGAAGAGCGATGTGCGAACTCGGTGGTGGTGTTGGTCTCTCCTCCCATAGGAAAGGAAGGATGGGGCCCACAGAGTCCTGCTGTCCTTCCCCTCTGCCCGGCAGCCGTGGAGCAAAGCTAGGCTCGTGAGGGAAGGGTGAAACTCCAGAGGTAGGATCCTCGCACTGACGTCTGCCCAGTGACTTGCCTCTAGTTTGCGTGATGGCATTGCAGGAATCGCTGCTCAGCTGCTCTTTGGTGGGTTTTGTTTTCAGTTAGAGCATATTTTTTCACACGACTGGCACGTTGTGTTTTCTGTTTGCCTTGCCTGCTCTGCCTCTTGCCCAGAGGGACTGAAGAGAGAAAATGAATTGTGTCTTCATTTAATTTTAAACGGTTTAAACTTAAGCGGTGCTGAACCTGCAACAGGCTAAGGGCAACGCTGCAAACCTGCAACTCCCTGCACCTCTGTGACCAGCTCTCAGCTCACAAGGAACCTCTGGTGGAGCTGCCGGGAGCTGCCTCCGCTCTGTCAGCGGTGTTTGCGCTCCAGTCCCTGGTGTGTCTGTTGTGGGGCTCCTCCTCGATGTCCTGTGGGTCAGTCTGCTCCTGGACTCCCTGGGGTCGTGCTGCTTTTCCTTTTAGCGCCCAGGAACCCGTTTTCCCGTGTGTAACTCCCTTAGGTCTGTTGTTCGTACTTGAACGGAGGGTTCTTGCTCGTATCGAAGTGGAGATACAAAGGCCTGTATAATATTTCGGTTCCCTGCTTGGCGTTGCAGCAGGTGTTGTCACCTCGTGCAGGTGTTTCCAGCCAGGGCGATGGGAGCCGAACGAAACCCTGTTGATTTGGGGGTGGCCAGAGGAGGGCAGCCGCACCGGCAGGCAACCCCAAAGAAACCAATGCTGTTACTTAAGTAAGTGGTTCTTCATAGAAAGAAGCAGAGGTTACTGGTAATCCTTCCTTTCAGAGGGAAGGTGGAATGCAGAGAGACCTTTTGAAGTGCTGCCAGTGCCCTGGGAGGGCTCTGCCTTCCTGAGGCCTGTGTCCTGCCTGCTGCTGGGCTGCTCGGCCACCCCCAGCCTGACGGAGAGGGGCAGGTTGCGAGTTATTAAATTCCTATTCTGTAATTCATCCCATCCTCATGGGAAGCAAAAATTCAGTCTGTCCCTCTGCTGCTCCAATGTGTCTCCTTTGTTCCGCTCTTTCCCTTCTCTTTTTCTCTGCTTTTTTTGGCAGGAGAAATAAGGGAAAAGAGGGGAGCTGGTGTGCTAGCAAAGGTCTCCTAAAATAAAACCCCACCCTTTTCTCTCTCTGGGGGAAGGAGCCTGAATGCCTGTCGGCCCCAGCGCTGTGCCTGCCTACTCCCTCCCTCCCAGAGATTTCTGAGAAATCAGGCGTGCGGATTCTTCCTGAGAGTGAGCACTAAAGCCGGGATGGCTCCGTGTCTACGAGAACATCTGGCCAATAAAGGGAGACGTAGTGAAGCTGAGCAGATGGTGAGAAAAAATAGCCTTGTGGTTTCTTGTGAGCCGGGTGAGGGAGCAGGGACAGTCCTGGGTGGCTTCTTTTTGTGAGCAGGCTTAGCTGATTGGTGCTTGGAAACAGTCCCAGAGGGAAGATGACAGGGTGATGGTCCAGGAGTATGGAGAGCGGAGTGAAAAGGGAGCTGGGATCTTTTATCCGGTGCTTTAGTTGTTGGGATATAGCAGGATGCAAAGTGGGAGCTGAGGCAGGTGTGTCTCTGGTTGCCGGGAAGCAACGCTGGCTTTTGGGTGCCAAGCTCTCCTCCTTCTCACGATTTTGCGTGCCAGAGCCTTGTGCGCAGCTCCAGGGATGGTGGGGAAGCTGAAACCTTTGCAGAAATTCCTAGCTAAGGGGAAGAGAGGCCACAGTGTCACCAACAAATTTTGGAAATTCCCTTTGAAGTCACTTCCCTGCTGCTTTCCATCCTTCCTGCTCTTCCAGGGGCTTTTGGGTTGCAGGGGGTTAGGATTGAGAGCATCTGGAGTTTATTTGCTAGCTGGAATTTGCAGCTTTGGTTGTGTCACCACAACACTGTGTCCTCCTGCCTGGGCAAGGCGGTGCCGTGGGCAAGGGGGCAGAGGGACAGCTTTGGGCTTTATGGACTCGGCAGTGGGAGCCGCTGCATCGACAGGAACAAATGCTGTGCCACCACATTTTGAAAGCAGCATGCTTGCAGCACTCATAGCTGTGCCCTGTGTGTATCAAATAAGCTCCTACCTCTCAAATCCAGGCTCATTCCCAAAGGCAGCTGTTGCTCATCCGATGCCTTTCCCTGCCTCGCTCCTTCCCCTTCTTGTTCCATCAGCGTCTTTGCGATTTGTCCGGAGCCAGTGATGAGCAGGGTATGTGGGGATGACCGGCAGCAGCCTTTGGTGTGAAAATCTTGAGGGGAGAAAGTCCATTGTGGAGCAGAGTGGGATCCTGCAGCGGCATCCCTAACACCTCCTTGCGCTGCTTGTTGTGCTTCTTCTCGGTGCTCGGCCGCCGCAGCCGCGTGGGAGGCAGGGAGGGAAGCACCATCCTAGTTTAGGAGATAACAGTCCCTGGGGATTTTACTGTGGATCTTCCAAGGAGCAAGCGCGACGGCACGAAGCCTTTGAGCTTGGCCTCTGGAACAGCCAAGGGAATGTGACATTCTCCTGCCGCCCCGCTTGCCGTGACTCTGATGAGGGGGGTTCGTGGCCACGGTGTGTGGTTTGTGCCCTGGGCCTCGGGCACGGCTTGGCTCCTGTCGGGGAAACAAAAGCCTTTTGCTCATAAGCTCGCTCCCGCGCTGCATCCCGTGTCCTCCCTCCTCTCCTCAACCGTTCTGCTTTGCACTCACAGGGGGAAGATGATCTTCTGCCTTAAGCATTATTATTTTATTTTTTTTTTTTAATTTTGCTTTTTATTCCAGAAAGTGGATCGGATTGTTTTGTTTCCTTGGAAAAAAGGCTGGGGCTCCTGGGGGACAAGCGGAAAATCCCTTCGGTAACTGCAGCAGTCACAGTTGGGCTCGGTGGCTGTCGCTGCCTCATCAAATCCTGTCTCCCTTACGTGACGCCATCCCCGATACCGCACCTTGGGATGAGCTGTCACCCCACCACCGCCACAGGGTTAAACTGGTGTATCGGCATCCCTCGGGGGCTTCGGTCCCTGCTGCAGCATCCTGGGCACACGAGAAATGCAGATTTTGCGGTGGGAGAGGGCAAAAAGCTGGTAATGTCGGGTGTACCCAGATGCTGATGCCCCAGCCCTGTTCCTGTTGGGAATCGGAGGCTCCGGCCCCAGCCCTGCCGACCCTGCTCGGAAAGACACCCTGTGGCCTGACAGTTCCTCAGGCTTTAGAAACCAAATTGCAAACTCGTTTGCTCCAGAGGAGAAATTGGGCAGCCTGGTAGAACTTGTGATGACCTCTCCGTCCCGTAGGTCCTCCTGGCGTCTGGAAAGGGCCTGGGGTGGAAATGCCAAAGTTCCCCCCCAGCCCCGCTGCCGTCTTCCTCTCCCTTCCCTGCTGTGTTTGGTCTAAATGATCTTTCTATGAAGCCCTGTAGATGTCAAAAGTAATTATGGAGTGTGGTTAGTCCTCTGTGGGTGCTTTCTTTCTTTCCTCCTCCTTTCTCTTTTGCTATCCCCTTCTCCACTCTTCGTTTTTGGCTAAGTGGAAAAGGTGAGGACAAAGAATTGCCGCTTGCTTGGACTCATGTATCTGTGACTGCGCTATTAGCTGTCTCCTCTTTCCTCCCCAAATGGATATAATTTTTAAAGTGTGGAATACCCTTCTTGATAAGTAGGTTTTAAGACAAAAAATAATGCACAATGTGATACTGTTTCATAGTTTCTAGGTGGTTGTATAAAGCAAAGTTACTGTGATTGTGTTTTTCAAAGGAAAAAGTGATTGGTTACAAAATCTGTCCTTTTTTCATTATTACAAGCTCTTTGTTTTCCAATGATCTCTTTTGTCCCCGGTCTGTGTGTCTTTCTTCCCACATCCCACCCCTGATGCTGCACCCACTCGCCGCTCGGTGAAGATGCTGCTGTTGCGCCCCGGGGAGCTGGGGGCTGGAGGTGGGGGCCGTCTGCGTCCCAGGAGGGGCTTGGGGGAGAGGGAGAGGTTGGAGAAGGGGTTGGAGGAGGGCAGGAAGGCTTCACGGGAAGGTGCCCAGGGCTCCAACCCAATGGGCTGGGAACGATGCTGGAGGAAGCCTCCTCCCCAGACCACGCCGTGCTTGCTAAAGGCTCTTGGTTCTTCTGGAAGCCTTTGGTCGCTTCTCTCCAGCTCGTCTCTGGTCCAGGGCGTTGTCCTGCCTGCACGATGGGTGACCAGAGGCTAAGCAGCCCGACTCTGGGTTGCCTGGGGTCTTCGCTTTCATTTCGCTCTCTTAAATCTCTTCATCGTCTCTTGCAATCAATCTTCCTCCAGGAGAGAGCCCAGCGCCTTGAAATCATTCTAAGCTCATTGCTGCTCACGCCAGACGCTTTGCGGAGGTTTACTCCTGGTGTAAAGCCCGACTCCGCTTCTTTCTTTGCTTTGAACGTTTTGTCTGCAGGCTGGCCCGTCGCACGCTCATTTTTGCGGCGGTGGCGAATAGCAGAGGGGGTGCAGCAGCAGGACTCCCCGCCACGGAGCTGGGGACGTCGCCTGAGGGTCTCGTCACCGCTGGCCAAGCTCGGAACCCACGGGCGACAGGGACTGGGCTGAGAAAAGAACTTGCAAGGAGTCACAAGGCGCTGTCGCCCTCCGCCTCGACGGGACCAGCCTAGACCACACAGCCTGGAAGAAGCTGCGTCGGTGACCACGTGTCACGCTGCTGCCCGTCGATGTGGGGATTCCTTCTTTTTCCCTTCTCTCTCCCATTCCCTTACTGCTCTCCTGATCCGGTCTCAGGGGGTGTGTCGGATCTGGTGATCTCGGCTGGGTTCAGGGATCGGATTGTGATCTGAACAGGTTGGGATCTGTTTCCTGCCGCTTTGGGAAGTCGCACCCCCACCTTTCGGCTGTGCACCCGAGTATTTTAGTCTGTTTGGGGTTTTTTTCACTCTGAGCTAGAATAAATATGGCTTTTGATTTTTTTGCCCTGAGAGTGACCTTGTCGGCCTCCGGATTGAGCCCCTCACACCGTCAGCGTGTGGCTCGTGGATCCGGAGGGTGACACCCGGCTGCCCTTGCTCACCTGGAGGTTTGTCCCAGGTGTGTTTCACCTCCCCAGCCCGGGCGAAGGAGCTGGGATCCCTTTCTGGAACAGCGTGGAGGTAACTGTGGGTCCCGGCATCGCAGGGCAGGTTGGACGCCAGGGTTGGGATACGGGGCAAGGAAGGTCTCCCTGCCCTGGGATGTTCCACCCAAACCTGCTGGTGATGTTCTCCTGCCTGGCAGCAGCTGGGGGAAGATGCTCGGTGTGTCCCTCAGGAGCGGCTGAGGGAGCTGGGATTGTTCCTCCTGGAGAAGAGGAGGCTGAGGGGAGACCTCGTTGCTCTCTCTAACTCCCTGAGAGGAGGTTGTGGAGAGGAGGGAGCTGGGCTCTTCTCCCAGGGGACAGGGGACAGGGCGAGAGGGAATGGCCTCAAGCTCCACCAGGGGAGCTTTAAATTGGACATTAGAAAAAATTTCTTCTCAGAAAGGATTTTCAAGCGCTGTCAGAGGCTGCGCAGGGAGGTGGCGGAGTCGCCATCCCGGGAGGGGTTTAAAAGGCGGGTGGATGAGGTGCTTGGGGACATGACTGAGTAGCAGACGGATACAGTTGGGGTTGATGATCTCTTAAGGTCTTTTCCAACCTAACGATAATGCCTCTACAGTTCATGGAGCAAGGAGTCCTCCCCGCTGCTCGCTGTGGGGCGGGAAGCCCTGGGCTCGCTTTGGCCGCGCTGGGTGGGTGGAGGACATTTTAAGAAGATAAAAGTGATTTCTTGCTGCTTGTGCTAGCGGGGGCCAGCGCGGCCAGAGCCGGGAGGATTAAAACAATTTCATAATCCCGGTGATTTCCTTTTGATCGGGATTATGAAACCAATCACGAATATCAAAAGCCACAGCTTAAAGCGGCAGCCGGCGCGGGGCCGAGCCGCCCATGGCCCCCGCAGCAGCCCTGGGGACGGCAGCCCCGGCTCCCCCAGGTAAGTGCAGCCCCCCGGGGCCATCACCCGCGGCGTGAGTTTTGGGGGGTCTCGGGAGGAGGTTCATGGGGACAAGGCGGCTCCGCGGGGGCCGTGTCGCATGCCGAGTTGAGGGGTGATGATGCCCCAAGCTCTGCTCCCCCCTGAAGATGCTCGGTTGGCGCTGCTCGCCCTGGGGTCCAGGCGGGATTTGGCCTCCGGGAAAGAAGGAAAACGTATCCCGTGGGTACGATGCCTGCAGGAGGGTGCCTGCAGCCAGCAGGCTCTGCTGGGGTTTGAAGGCTGTTGCAGAAAGGCATCGCCATCCCTCTGGTGCCTCCCGAAGCCTCAGCCCTCGGTGCAGAGCACACAATTCCAGCTCCCAGCGCAGGCCCATGGAGCTGAGCTGCCGTCTCGCCCCACAAACCCGCAGCCCAGACAAAGGACATTCCTGCGAGCGGCCAGGGTGCTGGGCTCCTTCCGTGCCGGCCTGTGGGGTTCTCCTGGCCAGCGGGGTCCCCTCCGTCCCCCACACCCGGTGGCTTTGTCCTTCGGGTCCGGCCGCCGTGGGGCTGGGGCAGGATTTGGCTGGTTCCTCGCTGTGGGGCGCGAGGAGGAGGAGGAGGAGGAGGCAGGGCTGGCCACAGCTCCGCAGCCCAGCCAAGCAGCTGAGCTGGGGCTTGGCTGAAGGGGCTGGGATTTGCTGGTTTGGCTTTTTTTTTTTTTTTAATTTTTTTTTTTCCCTTCCCTGCTTCCTTCCCTTCTTCCGCCTTCTTCTCCCTCTCCCCAGCCCTCTCCGGGTGCTGCTCGTGGGGTAAGAACAGCCCTCGCCTCCCACCCGCGGCCCCATCCTGCTGCGCTGCCCTGGTGCAGCGAACGTCTCGGTGCCTCGGGGGGTGCCGGGGGGGTCCCGGGGATGCTCCCACAGCCTCGGACACATGGGAGGCTCTTCCAGGGGTACCGGTAGAGACGGGATGCTCCCAATGGGATGCAGGTCTGCCCCCGGGACCACGAGGCTGGTGCAGGACGCAGGACACACGCGACCTTGGGAGCGGAGGGCTGGAGGGTGTCCGGCTGGAGGCATCTTCGGCAGGTCGCAGGGACGAGGGGTTTCTGTTCCACGGAGTTCTGGTGCCCTGATTTGGCTCAGAAAGTGCCTGTTCCTTCTTGATATACCTCGTTGGTTGCCCCAGGGCACCCAAAAGAGCATCGGCAGGCGCCTGCGCTCCTGCTCAGCCCCTGGCAGCCCGCTGCAGGGAGCCAGCGCTGCCCCGTTCCCACTGGAATGGCATCAATGTCATGGGTGGGTGGCCACATCCCTGCTCCCTTCCCTGCTGGGCTCTCCCCTGCGGTGGCATCGCTCACCTTTGCCCCCTGGGATGCGTTTCACCAGGAGGTGCCAAGGTGGGTGCGGAGAAGACGCTGTCCCACCTGGATTCTCTCCCCACAGGGCACATGGAGGGGGGCTCTCCCCCTGATTCGTCGCGTGCGCCGCGGCCCCTCAAGCCGCGCAGCCAAGCCCCAGACCTGCTGGAGCATCACGAGGCCGCCCACGGCCCCCACGCCGTCCTGGAGAGCAAGGTGAAGGCACTGAAGGAGAAGAGGGGAGCCGGCTGCCCGGGGACCCCCACTGCCACCCCCGAGCGCTCCTCATCCAAGAAGCCCCGACCGCGGCGGGGAAAGTCGGGCACGGACGCAGCAGCGGGGGAACCACGGGCTCAGCTCCGCACGTACCTGACAGACGGGCTGCTGAACGGCGGGGAGCCTGCGGCCACCAGCCCCCCAGCACCCCGAGCCAGCATCCCGGGGCTCTGGCGGGTACCGACGCCCCGCGGAGATGTGCCAGGGGGCACCGAGCTGCCACGGGACGAGAGCAGAGGGTCTCGGGGCCCTGCTTTCGCCCGTGAGAAACTCAAGGAAGATGAGGCACAAACCCCGCCGCAGGACCGGGGGGCTCCTTCTGCGTCCCCCACCACGGCGGAGGCCTGGGAGAGGCTCTCCCTGGCTGAACGGGTGGAGAGGAACCGGCGGCTGCTGCAGGAGATGTTGGGTCTCGCTGTGCCGGGTGCGTATTTGGGGCAGGCAGCGACTGTTCCAGTAGAGCCAGGAGGAGTGGGAAGGGAAGGCTTTGGGGTTCAGGGGGGTCCTCTGTGCTGCCCTCCACCCCCTAGTGGGTGCTGCGCCCCCTTAGCTGGCAGCTGTAGGAGTTGCCTACAAACAAAATTGGGTTCTTCACCCAGATCCTCCAGGCGCTGCCAATCACTCCAGCATCCTGGTGAGGAATTTCACTGCCAGAAGGCAGAGCAAGAAATCTACTTTCTGAGGCATTTGATATCTGCAGGCTTCATCTTCCCTTGCCTCCAGAAGGAAGCTGCCACCAGAAAAGGGAATTAATTTCTCCTTTGGAAGCATCTGGCCTGATGACCCTGTGGTCCCAACCCCACGGGCGCACTCCGTGCGGGTGCCCATGTCCTGCTCCTCTGGGCTCTCCCCAGAGCCCCAAAAAGGGTGTTTGTTAGCTCAGCTGTGGGTCTGGGGGTACAGAGGGTGCTGGCTGGGCTGATGCCTTTCCCTGTCCCTCATTTCAGAGGCGCCAGCAAGCGATGGGGACTGGGACTCGGGCGTCTCGCTGCAGGATGCCAAAGGCTGCAGGTAGGTCAGACCCAGCGTGGCAGAGATGGATGTTTCCCTCTTTCCCCTTCCCCAGTCTCGTGTTTTAAATGCCCCCCGTGAAGCTGCACTGGGGCTCAGGAGGCTTCAGGATGTCCCCCAGCCTGGCAGATGATGGGGGGAAAGCGGAAAGGCTCCGGCGACGCTTTGCTGCAGGTCAGGAGGTTCAAACCCCATGGGCATAAGGGGTCCCAGCCAGGTCCCCTGGGTGGGAAGGGAGCTGAGGGAGAGAAATTTGCTCTAGGTGCTTAAGAGGATCGAGGCGGCGGGCGTGTGTAATCTTGTTGGACTAATGATAAACCTTAGAGATACGGACTAAAAATACAGAGGTGTGACAGGCAGGTGAGCCAGGCAGCGGGCTGGGGAGCAGTGCAGGGGGCTCAGAGGCTGCGTGGGGGAAGCCGAGGAGCAGGGAAGACCCCTCTGTGTTGTGGTGACTGGTTCTGCTGGAGTCGGCTGGCTCGGTGCAGGGCTGAGACCTGGGCACGCTGTGCCCCTGCCCCAAAACCTGGGGAAGGCTGGACCCCCCTGACCTTGCCCGGGGGGTCTGGCGTGCACCCACCCTCCCGCCGCGAAGAGGTTAAGGCCAGGCTCCCCGAAGTGACTGCCTGAGCTGATTAAAATAATCAGGGGGATTAGGGCCACGGCCAACGGGAAAGGCAGCACTGGAGCGGGGCTGTGCCCTCCCCGAGCCAACGCAGCCCTCGGCCTGTGGCTGGTGGGGCAGGAGGGCTGGGAAAGAGCCTCTGCAAGGGAGGGAAGGCAGATGGGGAGGGGAGCTGTCATAGAATCATAGAAGCACCAGGTTGGAAGACACCCACTGGAACATCGAGTCCAACCATTCCCATCAATCACTAACCCATGTCCCTCAGCACCTCGTCCACACGTCCCTTAAACCCCTCCAGGGAAGGTGACTCAACCCCCTCCCTGGGCAGCCTCTGCCAGGGAACAATCACCCTTTCCATGAAAATTTTTTCCTAATGTCCAGCCTGAGCCTCCCCTGGTGGAGCTTGAGGCCATTCCCTCTCGTCCTGTCCCCTGTCCCTTGGGAGAAGAGCCCAGCTCCCTCCTCTCCACAACCTCCCTTCAGGGAGTTGTAGAGAGCAATGAGGTCTCCCCTCACCCTCCTCTTCTCCAGGCTAAACACCCCCAGCTCTCTCAGCTGCTCCTCTTGTTCTCCAGCCCCCTCACCAGCTTCGTTGCTCTTCTCTGGACTCGCTCCAGAGCCTCAACATCCTTCGTGCGGTGAGGGTGTCCCCCCAAACCTACCTGCGTTTACATCCCTGTGGGATTTACACTGCTGGGGACTGAAGACAACAGCGTCTGCCTCAGTTTCCCCATCCACCCCTCGGGTTCCCGTGGCGCAAAGCGCTGCCTTGGCTGAGCAGGAGCCCACGGTGTGCGGGTGCTGAGCCTCCCCACAAAACATCCCAGTGTGGGCTGTGACCCCTATTTTCCTGCCTGGCTCCGGGGGGCACGGCAGCTCGTGTCCGTCTGCGCCCCGGCGCGGCCGCCAGCCGAGCCCCGCTTTCTCTGGGCAGAGCAGCCACGTCGTCACTGTTAAACCATGTCTAATCCCTGTTATTTTTTCCTAATCCCCCTCCCCGCTGCGGGGCGGCAGGGCCTTTGTCCCCCCGCCGGAGCTGGAGCTGAGCCCGCGGCACGAGCAGGCCAAGCAGCTGCTGCAGCGCGCCCGCATGAAGGCTCGGACGAACCCCCTGCGCGCCAGCCACGACATCGTCCTCCTCCCTGCGGCGGCCGCCCCGCGCCCCAGGTCAGTGCCAGCCCCCCGGCTGCTGCCCAGCACCCCCGACTCTGCCCTCCTGAATCCGGGGTGAACCTGGGTTTAGGGAGAGCGTGTGCAGAGCGCGTGTGTGAGCACAGCACGGGCTGGGTGGGAGCGTGGATCTGCTGGAGGGTCGGGAGGCTCCAAAGGGACCTGAACAGGCTGGAGCGCTGGGCTGAGACCAACTGCAGGAGGGTTAACAAGGCCAAACGCCGGGTCCTGCACTTGGGGCACAACAACCCTGAGCAGCTCCAGACTAGGAGAAGCCTGGCTGGAAAGCTGCCAGGAGGAGAGGGACCTGGGGGTGCTGGTTGACAGGGACTGAACATGATCCAGCAGTGGCCCAGGTGGCCAAGAAGGCCAATGGCATCTTGGCTTGGATCAGACACGGCATGACCAGCAGGACCAGGGAGGTTCTTCTCCCTCTGGACTTGGCACTGGTGAGACCGCTCCTCGAATACCTGTGTTCAGTTCTGAGCCCCTCACCACAAGAAGGATGTTGAGGCTCTGGAGCGAGTCCAGAGAAGAGCAATGAAGCTGGGGAAGGGGCTGGAGAACAAGAGGAGCGGCTGAGAGAGCTGGGGGTGTTTATCCTGGAGAAGAGGAGGCTGAGGGGAGACCTCATTGCTCTCTCCAACTACCTGAAAGGAGGTTGTGGAGAGGAAGGAGCTGGCCTCTTCTCCCAAGTGACAGGGGACAGGACGAGAGGGAATGGCCTCAAGCTCCACCAGGGGAGATTTAGGTTTGAGATTAGGAAAAAGTTCTTCACAGAGAGGGTGGTTAGGCATTGGAACGGTCTGCCCAGGGAGGTGGTTGAGTCACCGTCCCTGGAGGTGTTTAAGGTTAGGGTAGACAAGGTGCTTAGGGGCATGATTTAGGGACTGGTGGGAATGGTTGGACTCGACGATCCAGTGGGTCTCTTCCAACCTGGTCATTCTGTGATTCTGTGATTCTGTGACGAGAGGGAATGGCCTCAAGCTCCACCAGAGGAGGTTTAGGCTGGACATTAGGAAAATTTTTTTCCCAGAAAGGGTGATTGGTCCCTGGCAGAGGCTGCCCAGGGAGGGGCTTGATTCACCTTCCCTGGAGGGGTTTAAGGGATGGGTAGACGAGGTGCTGAGGGACATGGGTTAGTGATTGATGGGAATGGTTGGATGTGATGATCCAGTGGATCCTTTCCAACCTGCTGATTCTATGATATGTGTGTGCAGAGCCTGTCCATGTATGTCCTTGTATGTACAGAGTGTGTCCTTGTGTGTGCACAGCAGTCAGGTGTGTGCAGGGCAGGTACACGCATGCAGGTGTGTGTGCAGAATGTGCACACGTGTGTGCAGAGCCAGGGTCTGACCTGCTGTATGCAGCCTTGCACCCTTGCACGAACAACCTCATGCTTGCTGGAGCATCCCCTTGTCCAGGCATGTGTGAAGTCTTTGCAGTGGAATATTTGGGGGGTTGTTTATTTGTTTCATCACGTGGAGGCATTAAAGGTGTGCTCCTGGCTGAGGAGGAGTGCAGCCCCAGGGGAGGCTCTGTGCTGGAGGGCTGTATCACAGCCACAGCTCACTGTGTGCGCCAGGTCGTAGAATCAGAGAATCCCTAGGCTGGAAAAGACCTTTGAGATCATCAAGCCCAACCATACCTGTCCACTACTGTATCCTATCCCCAAGCGACTCACCTACCCAGCTTTTAAATCCCTGCAGGGATGGGGACTCCACCACCTACCTGGCCAGCCCCTGCCAAGGCCTGAGAACCATTTCAGGGAAGAAATTTTTCCCAATGTCCAATCTGAACCTCCCCTGGTGCAACCTGAGGCAGTTCTCTATCCCCTGTCACTTGGGAGAAGAGATGAACACCCTCCTCTTCACAACCTCCTTTCAGGGAGTTGTAGAGAGCAACGAGGTCTTCTCTCAGCCTCCTCTTCTCCAGGCTAAACACCTCCAGGTCCCTCAGCTGCCCCTCATGAGACTTGTCCTCCAAACCCTTCCCCAGCTTTGTCGTCCTTCTCTGGACGCGCTCCAGGACCTCAATGTCTTTCTGTCTGTCCCTTGTGCCAGGGAGACTGGTGGGAGGCCAAGCGTCACCCCGCGGGATGGTGGGAGCCTGAGCGACTCGTCGAGTGGGGAATCGAGCTGCGGGCGCCCCAGACGGCCCCGGGGACCCTCTCCATCCCGTGTCCGCTTTGAGGATGAGTCGGCCCGCGACGCCGAGGTGCGGTACCTGGAGCGGCTGCAGCTACGGCACCGACGGGCACTGGCATCGGTGTTCTCTTCATCGGAGCCAGGGAATGACGGCGTTGGCCAACCCAAAGCCCGGAGCGGCGACCTGGTGGTCGGGGGCAAGTGCAGCGCTTGTGGCTCTTTCCTCGGTGCCACCACCGGCCGGGGTGCGGATACACCCGCGGCCACCGACACAGCTGAACGCAGCCCCGCGGCACCAGGAGGCATCCCTGGGGAGCCGAGCGCTGCCAAGGCGGAGACCAAAACTAGGGCTCTGGGCCCCCGTGGGTCCCCGCTGTGGATCCTCCCCTCCCGGCAGCGCATCCACACTGAGAAGATCAAGGAGACATATATCGGGGACGTCACGTACATCGATGAGGTGGACTCGGCCCTGGAGAGCACAGACACCTCCGACAGCTGCCGGACAGACAGCGAGGAGGCAGGATCCCTCAGCACCCACGCCCAGAGGCACCGCGACCCCCAGGCTCATGGGCACAAGGCCCCTCGTGCCAGCCCCCTGCCCAAGGCACGGGCTGCGAAGGGGACGTGCGTGGCCAGCGGTGGCCCCGGTGATGGAGATGGGGGCTTGGGTGGTACCGCAAGCCAACCGGGAGCTGTTTGTCCCCCGACACCGGGCAGAGCTGGTGGCCAGGAGGACAGGGAAGAGGTGGGAAATGCCGCTCGTACCCCGCACAAGCCCCCAGAGCTCTCCTCGCAGCAAGGGGCTGGCACCCCAGCACCCGGCGCTCACCTCCCTGCTCCCCCTTCCCCCAGAAAGGCCTGCTCCCAGGTGCCTTGCAGGAAAACCCTCTTCTCCAGCAGCAGCCGCCGGGCATCCAGCCAAGGAGCCAGGGGCCCGGAGCCCAATGGCGAGAGCGCCGGGCACCCCCAGGCTGTGGGGCCGGGGGAGCGACGGGGCCCCTGCAGCCCCCGGTGGCTCCCAGGGAGCCCCCTCCGTGCCTTGTCCACCAACAACTGCAACAACACCCACGGAGAGGATGGGCAGGGGGCCCCGGGGAGGGACAGAGGTAAGAGCCCCATGCCCAGGGCACCCCGGGGGTCCCCAGCGAGGCAGGGATGTGACTGTGTCCCTGTGGTTACAGGGACAGCGTCGCAGCCCGCTGCTGTGCCCACCACCCCTGTGACCCAGGAGGCTGCTCGTGTCCCCGGGGAAGGTGTCGGAACATCTGGAGCACAGCAGCATCCCCCAGCTGGGAGCACAGCACACGGGTGAGTGAGAGAAAGGGGCTGCTGGCATCCCACACCACAGGTCCTGCACCCCTCAGCATCCCTCCGCAGTGCTGGCTAAGACCTCCCTGAGGGTTCCTGGTGGGATTCTGCCTCTTGGCATCAAAGTCTTCCCAGGGCTGCCCAGGGACAGGGTTGAGTCACCTTCCCTGGAGGTATTTAAGGGGTGAGTGGACGAAGTGCTGAGAGACATGGTTTAGTGATTGATGGGGATAGTTGGACTCGATGATCCAGTGGGTATTTTCCAACCTGATGATTCCATGATTCTATGATAATCGCAATTTGGAGGTGACAATTTTGCACGAGGGTTTCGGGACTTTGTTTCTCCCCCTCCTCCAGCTGGTTCTGCTGAGGTTCAGCAGCAAACATGACGGTGGGTGCCTCTGGAGCCATTTAGCTCAGTGCCAGGTTCTTTGCTTTGGGGAAAATCAGCTGCTATTCTCAGCCAGCCCCAGATCTGCTTTGGGGCTCCGCAAACACTATCCTGCTGGACCTGCACCTGGGCACAGCACGTCTCAGCCTGGCCACAGGGTTTGGAGACGGAGCTGCGTCTTTCAAGCCCCTTGGCAGGACGTGATTCCTTCAGGCAGAAAGTAGGGGAGGTGTGGAAGGTGTTAAACCCCTGTAATTATGAGAGAAGTGGGTAGGGAGTGCTCTCTGGCTCCTGCTGTGGGGAGGTGGCACCCCAATCTCGCCGTGCTGCAGCTCTCAAGGCTGGGAAGGTGGGCGCAGGGTGCACGACCGGCAGCTGCCTCCCCACCAGTCACGCCGTGGGTGACCATGGTCATCGTCCCTCTCCATCCAGGGAGCCGGGGAGGCCGGTGAGCCGCAAGAGCAGCAGCGCCTCGGCGTCGGGGCTGAAGAAGCTCCTGTGCAGCCTGAGCCAGAGCACCAAGCAGCGCCTGGGCCGATTCCGCTGCTACAGCATGGAGCAGCTCCCGGCCTCGGGCAGCACCCCTGCAGATGGCCCTGGCATCAAGAAGTCGCCCTCCCTGCAATCCCTGCGGCTGGTGAGCCAAAAGGAACCCCCACCGGGGAGGGTGTCTGCAGGGGAGGGAGTCCTGCAGGAGGAGGAGGGGTGCTGGGCAAGGGGGAAGCGGTCCTGAGCATCGCTTGATGGCCTGGGAGCCAAATGGAGAGTGGGACGAGGGAGGAAGGGGGCTTGGAGGAGGTAGATGTAGGTGGAAGAGCAGGTTTAGGGAAGGGGAGATGGGGTGATTTGGTTTCGAGTCGTGGCTGGTGCGCCCCAAGACACCCTGCTCCTGAAGTGGATGTCCTGTCCTGGTCCTCCTCAGCAGTAGATGGAGGAGAGATCTGGTGGGGGACAGGGAGGTGGGATCCTCCGGTGCCTCCTGCTCCCTGGGCGTGCTGGCAGGGGAAGGTCTGCGATGCCGCACGGCGTTCCTGGTTGTCCCCGTCTCAACGGGTGCTTTTCCCCAGGTTTCACCATTCTGCCAGCCCCCGAAAGCCTCCTCCATCCAGAACCTGCGCCCCTTCCTGGGCAAGGCGCCCCGGGCCAGCGCCTACCTCCTGCCTCAGACCACTGGTGACAGGTAGGATGGGAGCCAGCGTGTCCCCGGGAAGGCTGTCTCGGGGTGCGTGGGGACCCCATCTCCTTTCTCCCCGCAGGAAGGGAGACTCGGGGCCGCGGCGCTCGCTGAGCGTCGAGGACATCGGCGCGCCCGGCCGGCTGCGTGCGGTGGGGCACGTGGTGGAGGTCTTCCCCGATGGCACCAGCCAGCTGGAGCTGCAGAGACCCCCCCACGGCGCCTTCGGGTTCCGTGTCACCTCCGGGCACGGGCGGCCTGACACAGGTAAGGCGGGGCTGTCCCAAAGTGCCACCTGAGCACAGGGAGGCACCACGGTGGCGCTCATCCCTTGCCAGGAGGGAGCCTGGGGTTGGGGGGAGAGGGCTGCTTCATCGCTGCTGCTCCCCAAAGAGGTGGTGGGGATGGATGCGGCCACAAGTGCAGCCTGTGTGTGTCTATCAGGCCTCAGCTCGGGACACGCAGCCCATCCCAAAGGCCACTCCTAGTGCCCAAAGGCCATTCCAACAGGCCTTATGAGGAGCGGCTGGGAGAGCTGGGGGTGTTCAGCCTGGAGAAGAGGAGGCTGAGGGGAGACCTCATTGCTCTCTGCAACTCCCTGAAAGGAGGTTGTGGAGAGGAGGGAGCTGGGCTCTTCTCCCAAGGGACAGGGGACAGGACGAGAGGGAATGGCCTCAAGCTCCACCAGGGCAGGTTTAGGTTGGACATTAGGAAAAAATTTTTCCCAGGAAGGGTGATTGGTCCCTGTCAGAGGCTGCCCAGGGAGGGGGTTGAGTCACCTTCCCTGGAGGGGTTTAAGGGATGGGTGGATGAGTTGCTGAGGGACACGGGTTAGTTATTGATGGGAATGGTTGGACTCGATGATCTGGTGGGTCTCTTCCAACCGGGTTATTCTGTGATTTTATGAATTTGTCACTGTGCACAGGCCCAGGGTGCAGCCTTCGGACACCCCCTGAGCCATGGGGTGCAGGATGGGGGAGGCTCACCTGCTGCTGTCCCCTCCGTAGGTGTCTACGTGCAGGAGATGGCAGACGCTGGCACCGCCAAGCTGTACGCAGGGCTCCTGGGCGTGGGGGACGAGATCCTGCAGGTCAATGGGGCAGCCGTCTCCGGGCTGGGGCTGGCCCGCATCCGTGAGCTGCTGCTCTGTGCGGACACCCTGTCCCTCCGTGTGCTCCGGCACCGTCCACCACCCCGGTAGCACCAGCACAGCTCTTGGAGAGCCCAGTGGGAGGAGAAGGACAACGTCCCAGGATGCTGCAGGATGGTGCGATGTGGACCAAGCTGCCCGCTGTGTTGAGCTCTGCCCTGCTCCAGTGCAATCCTTGGTGGGCAGGCAGGTTTCCCAGCCCCAGAGAACCAGATTTGGGACCAAGAACCCTCCCAGAGACTGCCCGGTGTTTCCAGGAGCTGCCCTGAGCGTGGGGACGGGGACAAGCCCAGCCCAGCCATGGAGTCAGGGTGGCCAGCGTGGGGATGCCCCATCCCTGCATCCCCAGAAGCTGTGGGGTTCCCTGCAGGTGCTGGAACCCTGCATCCACAGGCTGGTGCATATCTGTTAAATTATTTCAAACAACAACAAAAATTGCATATATCTGTAATCATGAACCACGGTGCCCTTGGTTGGGGGCTGGAAGGTGACACGGGGCTGGAGGGGATTGACGTTGTCCAGTTCCCAGGGCTGTGGGGCTGCTGGAGGATGAGGGAGCTGGGGATAGGAGTGGATGCTGGGGGTAGGAGTGGATGCTGGGGGTAGGAGGAGGAGCTGGGGATAGGAGAGGGAGCTGGGGGTAGGAGGGGGAGCTGGGGATAGGAGTGGATGCTGTGGGTAGGAG
This sequence comes from Clamator glandarius, assembly GCA_033459285.1. Taxonomy (NCBI): domain Eukaryota; kingdom Metazoa; phylum Chordata; class Aves; order Cuculiformes; family Cuculidae; genus Clamator; species Clamator glandarius. Next base: position 2,198,042 of record JAUNZM010000292.1, read on the forward strand.
GGGGAGCTGGGGGTAGGAGGGGGAGCTGGGGATAGGAGTGGATGCTGGGGGTAGGAGAGGGAGCTGGGGGTAGGAGGGGGTGCTGGGGATAGGAGAGGGAGCTGGGGGTAGGAGGGGGAGCTGGGGATAGGAGTGGATGCTGGGGGTAGGAGAGGGAGCTGGGGGTAGGAGGGGGAGCTGGGGATAGGAGTGGATGCTGGGGGTAGCAGTGGATGCTGGGGGTAGGAGGGGGAGCTGGGGGTAGCAGTGGATGCTGGGGGTAGGAGGGGGAGCTGGGGGTAGCAGTGGATGCTGGGGGTAGGAGGGGGAGCTGGGGATAGGAGGGGGAGCTGGGGGTAGGAGGGGGAGCCGGGGAGCAAGCAGGCACCTTCCATGGGGCTGAGCCCCCCAGGGCCAGTGTAACCACAGTGAGCAGCTGATGAAGGGCCTCTCCTCATTGGCACCCCGAGGCAGCCTGTGTTCTTGGGGGAGGTCTCTCCCTGGGCTCTGTTGCTGGCATTCCCATGGCCCAGTTGCTCCACCAGCCGCCTCCTGATTATGTTGGGGTGCTGGGGGGGGGCCTCAGGGGGCAGCTGAGGCCGGGGCGGGGGGGCGGATTTTGGCTGCCCAGAGCACTCCTTGAGGAGCAGAATGACTCCCATTCCCGCTCCAGGGAACATTTGGTGGGAAGCACGGGGTGATAGGGCTGCTCTCCTCCTCCTGCAAGCGCTGCAGTGGGGCCTGCAAGTATTCATCACTAACTACAAAGGGGTCTGTGCTCCTGCTGTGGGTTTTCTTTTTTCCAGCCACGGAAGGGGACACTCTTGCTGTGGCGCCAGGGTGGCTGATGTGTGCACCGGGGGGACCATGGGTCCCTCCTGCTGACCGCTCTTCCTGCCCTCCACGCGCTGCTGCCCCCACATCTGGGCAGCAGCTGCCTGCAGCGTCCCCACATCTGGGCAGCAGCTGCTGGCAGAGCAGAGGGGACCCCAGAAACTGTGGTTGCTGTTTACGCCTTAAAAGCCAGGAGGGTGATGCTCAGCGGATGCTGGTGGGAGATCTTCCTGCTAGGCGGCGCCAGGAGATGCCCCCCCAGCTTGTCCCCGAGCAAGGGTCACTGCAGGAACAACTGGCGACGTCTGCTGCGCCGCGCCAGGCAGCAGCAACGCGTTTATTTAGTGTTATAGGGAGCGGCACCACCGATAACAGAAAAAGCAAATGTACACAGGAAAAGGACCAAAGACAGTTTGGTGGCTTGTGGTGATGCTGGGCGGCCCTCTGACAGCGCCGGACTCACGAGGGAGTCGTTCCCAAAGGATGCACAACCACGCTGAAAGCAGCACCGGGACTGGAGGAGTGCGAAAACTGGCTCCCCCGTCGGACGCGCACTCCCGGGAACCTGCTCTTAGAGAGGTACTTATGCCCAAGGAGCCACACAGAGACTGTGGCGGCCAGCCCTGGACAGGAGACGCTGCGTACTTCTTGCAGCATAAGCAAAAGAATGGAGGTGCTCTGCAAGGATAAAGAGCACAGAGGGCACGTGTGCGTTAACGAGAGCAGCCGCCTGGGCCTGGCAGGGAGCTCAGTCTCAGGCCCCAGCTGCAGAAGGCACAGTGCCGCTAGCTGTCGGCACCCGGCACCTCTTAGGGGAAGAGCGGATCACGCAGCCGCTTTGAAGGGAGCCACAAACGTGGTGGGGAGGAGTGTTCCATCCGGGCTAAGCATCCTGGAGATAGAGCTGTCTGGTGGTGAAGCTTCCTGCTCGGGGAGGACAATTTTCAGGGGCGATTAGCAATTTCAGCAGACGTCTTAGCATCGGCACCAATTAACTTCCTCCCCCAGCCCCAGCTGAGACCCAGATGGGAGGCATAAGCCAGCCTGTCCCAAGTCTTTTGGTGTTTGCAACTTATAAATGGGAGCAGACTTTAGCAAGAAACTGTTTTTGCTTTCCTGAAGAGTCACCCCATATTCCTGCAATTGGTGTTTGAAGCACAAACCCCTGGCCCGCGTTTCTCCTGAGCGATTCCACCAGGGTGAGCTTTCTTCACCACATCTGGGCATCGAGCCCCTGGCTAACACCTCATTTACTGTACGAGGGGGAAAACTGGGCTATCCAGGACTGCTGAGACAGCTCGAGTGACAAACAACTCCAAGGTAACAAAAGGACTGGGAAGTAATACCGAAACGAGACTAGCTTTAAATCTCCTGCCTTTTGGCTGCTACAACAGAGGCGTCCAAAAAAATAGAGGCTGGGAAAAAATTAAGACATCCTATTTACAAGTTCATATGCGCTGAGAACACAGACTTGAGCCCCATTCCTTTGACAATGCGGCTCTTGCACCCGCAGAGAGAACGTGGCTCAAACGGTCATCAAAAAATCTTTAGAGTTTTTTCTTTTTTCCTTAAAAAAAATAAGTTATTTTAGACCTGACAAATCACTTGCCAAGGGGAAGTAGCTGTTAAACACAAGCAGTTATACAAGGGCAAAGAAAGCATCAGTCAATGAGCTTTAGAGGTACAACGGAGGCGGCAATTTTAGAAGCTTTAAGAAACTCACCCTCCAGCTAACGATTGTTTGCCAGCTTTCAGCGTGCACCAACAACCCAAGTTTAAAGCCCTGGGGTTTCTAATCATAGGCGGCCATCGATGGGAGGATGCTGCACCCTCCAGCTGACTTGCACGAAGCTTTCTGCCGCAGGGCGCGGGGTGCAAGCGCTCTGCTGCAGACTCATCGTGGTCAGCAGCACGGAGCTGCCCAGGGAGGGAGGGAGGCAGCGTGGGGCAGAGCTGCTCAGCCCCCTTGCTGTGGGGGGTGCAGGGATCCACCGCCACAGCTCCTCCTATTAATGCTTTTGGCTGGCAAGCACCCGTGGGCTAGTGGGGTGGTTTGTAATGCTCAGTGAAATCCACAATTCCTCCCTGCCGTCCCGTCCTCCCCAGGGCTCGCTGCTCTGCGTCCGCATCCGACCACAGGCAGGCTGGGACCGCTGCAACCGGCTCCTACCTGCGTGGGGTGGAAGCACGAGGGTCAAGGCCCCCTCCAGCTGCCAAGGTCCAGACCTGGAGTCCAGGTCCGCAGGGCACCACACCGGGGGAGGAGGCAACTCCAGTCCTCCAACCCCTCTCCCCAGGGCCAGGTGAGACATCAGTGGAGTTGAGCCATGGTCCTTGGAGGAGAACGGCGAGAGCTGGGTGTGGGTTTTCTTATCGGAGATCTCTGTGGGCGGACGGAAATGGTGAGAGTTTAATTTCCCCGTGCTGCAGGGACGAAGGGGCGGGGAAGGGGCATCCGAGGAAGTTCAGTCCGTCACAGGACGAAAAACAGGATGAGCACCACTAGCAAGATGACAAAGAGGACAATAATTGCACACCACTGTCGTCGATCTGGAAGAAAAAGGAAGTGTCAGTCTTCCTGCTTTAACAGAGAAGGAAAATAGGGGGAGAGCTTTTCTTTGCTGTACTGCTAGGAGTACAATTTGAGCTTAAAGAAGGCAGAAAAAGCCAAAGCAACAGCTCCTTTGGCAACACGCCCCACTGCAGCTCATGGGGTGACAGGGTTTCGCCTCCAGGATATACCTGCTTTTGAGGACAACTGTGGGAATTTTGAAGCTTCTCAACAACCGAGTTCAAACAGATTTGATAAATCAGTTCAAAAGCAATCGAGATGAACAAGCAGGGCGCTGCTGTGTGTTGCTGCTCGTTCATGGAGCAACCTGTCTGCTAGAGGAATTTCATTTGATGAAAGCTGCCTGAAAGAGCTCTGCCCAGAAGAGCTTGTGGCAGCTCCTCCTAGAATAGTGCCGGGAATAAACTCTCCCCTAGACGTCTTTCCACCTCGCTGGCCCTGTGTATGCTCTGCAGAAGCTCAATGCTGCATCATCTCCAAGAGCTGCTCTCTGTCCATGGCTATGTCTGCAATGACAGAAATCAAGCCCCTGCGAGGCGATGGACAGGGCTGCTGGCCCCCTGGCTCTGAGCATGGCAACTACCCCAGGAAAAGCCCCAGCACGGGTGACAGCAGAAATGCTCTTTGAAAACCACCAGAAGCACTCTGCAATGACAGAAGCATTTTTCCCAGAGGAAAGGGGAGATATGCAAGGTTTGCCAGTGGTTACGTTTCTACTGGAGACCCAAAGTGCACTGTCAGCACTCCAAAAGGTCTCTCTAGGGTTGTATTTCCACAACTCCACGAATGCTGCCGCCAGCCTAATCCTGCAGAGCAGGAACATTTCTCCTCTCAACATGTTGCTGGCACCTTCGGTTGGGGTAACGGAGGAGGCGACCACCACCGAGGAGAGGCGAGCGGTGGCGGGGGCCTTCCCGGCAGGCACGCAGGGCTTCCTGTTTGCTCTGCTCGTGGCGCCCTGCCAGCCCACCAGCTTCACGCACGGCCTTATAAGGACTTTTCTCATGGGCTCAGCCTCCCACTTGGTGCAGAAATCGCCTCTTTCCTCCACCAGCTGAGAGATACATCTGACCGACACCAGCCCCATGTCCGGCAGGCGCCAGCAGCTCGAGGACAGGTGGGAATTGGGAAGGGGCTTGCCAAAGTGAGCATTCGCTGCAGGGGAAGCCACTCGCGGTGCCTAGTGTTTTATGGCACCTTGAAAGTTTTAACTCAGCAGGCAGCCTGGGGAACTGCAGCAGAGCAGGAGGCTGCAGAGCTTCCCCTCCCACCATCCAGAGGGGGATTTTCCCACTGTGGCACTAGCAGCATAAATAGAAAGGTCTCTGTAAATAAAACAAAGGCAGAGGATGAGCTGCAGAGCAGTGTCTGGGCAGGAGCAGTTGCAGGGCTTGGAAGCCTTCCCCCCCTTTTTTAAGCACAAAGAGCTGCTGCCTCCCCTCTGCTTGGGTCTGGGCTGGCTGTCAGTGGCTGGGAGCACATCTCTTCCAAGCCCTAAGATCCAAGAGCTTGTCTCTCCCTTCCCAGGGCTGGATCCCACTTCCCAGGACCTACCGCTTGTCATGTGAGACACTTTGGCGAGCTTCTTCATGACGTTATCCAGCCGTGACTGGGTGCTATCTAACTCGTGGGAAAAGTCATCCAGCATCCTAGGGACAGAGAAGCGCGACACTCATCAGCAAGTGGCAAGGCCTGATCGCATGCACTGATCAAAGCACCGATGGGATCACTGTATCACACCTTGGTGGAGAAACACAACTTGGCCTGGTCCCCTGAAAGCTCTCATGGGGGAAAAACGTCCTGCTGAAGCAGCAGCTCTGCTTTGGTGGAAGATGGGAAGCCATTTGGGACTCCTGTTGGACTGGTCCCCCCACACTGTGTAGGGGGAGCTCTGCATACCCCTGCAAGGTGAGGAGTGGGCTTTTTTCATCCTTTTAAGAGGAAACTCTCATTCATATTCTGTGATTAGCAGAGACTGATTAGATAGATCGAGGTGCCAGCTTGGACTTTAAATTTATCTTCTTGTTCAGGGCTTGCAGCTGAAACTAAAATCTTGTACCAGTCATGTATCAAGCGAGAACTGGAGTTGCCGTTGCTTTAAAGGAGCTTTTTAAGCTCTGCATGGAGGTTGCCCCTCTACTTCGTCCACACAGCAACTGTAATGGATCTGAAAGCATTCCCAAAGCTGTGCTCTGCCAGTGCCAAGAACTCATTTGAGGAGAAATGAGTAGGTCCAGAATTAAGGTACCTATCCAATCATCTCTAGTCAGTGGGAATTTATAGCTCAATATGTTTAAAAGAACAGTATCCCTTGTTTGGAGTTCTAAAGCGCTTGTTAACCTTCATTCAATGGGGAAGGAGTTATCAAAAACTCATGGCAGTAGGTATCTGCTGCTGCCTAGCAAGCACTGATGGGTTATGCGATCATCTGGAGCCAGACACACCACATTAATGTGCTTCTGTGACAGTACAAGACTACAAGACTTCGTACAGGAGGTAGGTTTAAAGTTCTTCCTCTCCATCAAAGGAGACATCATAAGGGACACAGTCCTCCAATCTCCTATCAACCATTTTTTTTTTTGGCACAAACCCTTCAGGTCTCTCTTGCAGCGGTAGCTGTTAGTCTGCATAACTGGAAACTTTATGCACTTGTTTGCAAAGGACATTGCATTGGGAAAGAAATCTAATTTATATGTAAATGGTAGACGCAAATGACTTTGTGAGCTACCCTTTAACCCCTTGCGTGGGTGAGGGTTATTTTTAACTTTAACTATGAATAGAAGCTCTGTGCTGCATGCTTCAGAGTGGCAGGGCAGAGCCCAGAGCTCTGGGGTCAAGCAGCTATCGAGGGCCAGCACAAAACTCTGTGGAGTGGGAAGTGCCCAGTCTCCCCATCATGCAGCACCTCCCCTCATCCAAGCAGGTAACCCCGTGCTGGAGGGGCAGCGCATAAAAAGGAAAGAGAGAAAGAAAGGTAACCTGGCAGCTAAACCTGCCCTAGGTGCAGCCTTTCAAATGAAAGAGACTGTGGTCGGATCCTTGGAAATGCTCTCTACTGTCTAAAAGCAAAGGCCGGCTCAGAGATGCTGGCTGAGGGACTAGAAAATCCAAGTTCCGAACAGGGCCAGAGATAAGTGTGTGAGGACCCCAATGCTGTGCTGCTGCCAGCCCCACGCTGAGTTTTTGGCGCCGCGTCTCACACTTACACTGCTTGCTCCTCCAGCTCGCCGCCAATGCGCTGGGACATGTTCTTCAGCACCCCAATGCTGCCAGAGACCAGCTCCAACTGCTCATCCTGCTGCTCCACAATCAGCTGGGGCCAAAGACAAGGGAAACCAGAAATTCATTACAGGTCTGCCACCTCCAGCAGCTAGGTCGGAGCCAGACACTTGCTGCTCAGCCCACATCAGCTGCAGGGCCGAGGCACAGACCAGGATTGAGGACAGCGTTCCCAAGAAATGCTGGAAAAGTGATGGCCGCAGGAAAGCCTGCCCAGCATGGTATCCCTGCAGCACATCTTCCTGATCTCCCTGTAAATCCAGCCTCAGCTCAGCCATGTCCCTCCCTTCCCTTCTGTACCCACTGCTAAAATGATTCTTGAAAACCACAGGGCCTGGTTACCGAAACCTCCGCGAGTCCCTCTGCCCACAGGAGGCGTGGCAGCAGGCACCAGGGAGCCGCGATGATGCTGTGCCTGGGAAACACAACCTGGAACATGCTCCATCTAATGAAGCGTTAATGTGAGTAAAACCCTGTTGATGCTTCTAGAGCTAAAAATAGCAAGCTTGGCTCAGAATGTGCTAAAGGAATAGGTCTGCTGATGTTTTAAGTCATTTTCAGGGCACAGTCACGCTAAGGATTAGATTTACCCTAGTTACCTACTTCTGAATCTATTTATCTTCCTAGAGTCACTAGGTAAAACCCATCTAAAAGCCGGGGTCGCACCACGGGTCAGGAGCTCAAGCAGCATTTGCCACCTCCAAGAAGCTGCCTGTTTAAAGGCCTGTGTCAGGGTGGGCTGCTGCCCGTATGCTTCTCCAGACGAATTCCCCGTGGTGGGGGAAGGACTTCGCCAGGGTTCTCGCAAAGCCCTCGCACGCACAGGCTTTCTCACGAATCTCATGTTGACAAAGGCAGGAAAAGGAAGCAGGCACGTGCTCCTGCTCCCAGCCTGTTCTGATGAAGATGCACAAAAACAACAGCAAACATCAGTTCATTTTTTAAGCCAAGGGGAAGTTGCGCAAGAGCAACAAGCACTCTGCTTGACTGCAGTGCTTCTACACTTCCAAGGAATTCAGCAACCCCTGCCATATTAAAGCTTAGTGTGCTACATCTTCCAGATCACCTTGTTTGCCTTCTGGACAGGGCAGAAGCAAACCTCAAGCATTAAAATCTCTACTCTAAGATGCATCCAAAGCTGCACTGTAGAGGAAATGCATGCACTGGTATCCACAGCAAACAAAGAAGAAAGCTGTCAGGCTCCTGGATCCAGACCAGCCAAGGACTGGACGTTTTTGGCTCTTGCAGCCTTTTCCTTGCCCCCTTGGTTGCCATTTGGCAGGCAAAGCTCTTCAGTCCGCATGGTGCCAGCTGCCCTACCTGTTGTTGAGCTTGCTGCTCCTCGATGAAGTGTGAATTTGCTAATTGCAGGTCCCGGTCCAGACGGCTGTATTTGTCAGCTCCAGAGCTCCAACTCTGACTCCCGCTTTCTCCCAGGAGCGCCTAAACAGATGCAGAGAGCCCTTAACAACACCCTTGCGCCTGCTCATAGCCTGTCTACAGGCCGCGGGGGGAAGGCAGACGAGGCAATGCTCGTGTACACATGCACACAACATCCTTTTCCTCCCGCTCTATTGCTCCCCAGCCAGAGTGCTGTCATGATCTAAACCAACGCAAGGCCGAAACGCCAGCCTGGAAGCCTCTGTAGCCCAATACTGCCCATCATACGCCTCTCCGGCAGCAGGAGTACAACTGACAGTCAGTGTATGCAGAGCACAAAGGACTAGCAAAGGTCTGCTAGTAAGCTGGAAAGTATCTTAAGATATTGTGTTAACAGATGTATAGCTCAAACTGAACACTATGCTACTAATAACAGGCTTAAGAGGGGCTGGATAAAAGTACACAGCCAGTGAGCTGACAGTAAAATAGTGCGATATATAACCGCAGCAGTGTTGTAGGCTCCTGTTCTCTGATTCAGGTTACCTGTTCCTCTGGCATACAAGATTACACTTGCTACCTGGTCTACAATCCAACCAGAAAAGCTTGTGCAAAGCCAGCAGAGATGTGGCTTTCCTGCTGAGTAAGTCTGGTCCCTGGAATGGGTATGACAAGAGCAACAGATACTGGAGGATGAACGTGGCCTGCAGGTGAGGAGCTGCACCCTGCAGCACTACGAATGGTGTGAGGAGCTCTGCCCACCAGCAGGAAGGTGAGGCTGAACTTATAGGAGACTGCCTTGCAGCTTCTGTTTGTGGGCAGGAAAGGACGAGTATTTGTGAAGAACAGCAAAACAATGAGCAGGCTGCTAAAGAGAAGATGATCTCCACGGTCCACCTGCCTTAGGAGGTTCAGGGAGGGGTGAGGAAAGCTGATGGACCGACTGTGCAGGAAGTCAGCAGGACATCTCGCTTTGTCTGCCCTGAGGCACTGAGCAGCTCCTGCTTTTCTCTACTTCATACCAAACACAGCTACTGCTTATTTTCATTGGGCACTGGCAGAGGCTGCCAGGGAGGGGGTTGAGTCACCTTCCCTGGAGGGGTTTAAGGGACAGGTGGACGAGGTGCTGAGGGACATAGTTTAGTGTTAGATAGGAATGGTTGGACTCAAAGATCCGGTGGGTCTCTTCCAACCTGGTTATTCTATGATTCTACGATTCTATTTTGACATGGTTTTAAATAGCCTTGCTGCAGCTTCGACAGAAAGGCCTGTTTGCCAGCCTCAGCCCACGAAGGTCAGGGTCACTACCAGTGACAGAGGCACGCTGAAAACCTGCTACAGCCCAGCCCAGCACAAGCTTTGAGGTCTGGAGGGAAGGTGAGGGGCTGCGGAAGGGAGAGGAGGACGAGAAGAGGAAGTCAGCTTTCCTGACCAGATGAGCCGTGTGAGCTGGACCACACGGTGTCCTGCAGCCAACAGGAACTCCACGCAAAGGCAAGCAGTGAAATGCAGAGACAGCTACAGACTTGTTTGAGCAAGGGTACAAGGGACCTCGCTTCTTTGAGTGTTTGCCAAGCACATTAATTAACCCTATAACAAGCTCAGGAATCATCTCTGGGCTTCCCAGCAGCTTGTTGCAGTTTGTAATTTTGCCCCAAGTGCCAAGATTGATGCAGTCAGATAAGGCCCTTGCATGAACCGCACACCAGCTTTTACTGAGGCAGCTCTGGAAATCAGCTCTGAGATCTCCTTACAGCCACCCCATCTGCCAGGAGGGAGCAAAAGCCGCATCTATTTCTATTCCTTAGATTACAAGTGTGACAACCTGAGACTCTTTGAGCTCCTTCCATCTTCTTACACAGCTAACTATTACGAGAGGCAGCTGTGTGGAAGGCTATTGCAGCATCTTGGCTCCTAAATACAGCAGAGTGCAGGATTACATTCACTGACATGGATTCTGAGTCTATTCCCTCCGAGGAGAAGGGAGATTCCCCCTTTCCACAGGATGATGCAACACTGACAGTTGTACACAACCAGAGCTGAAGACAGAGACAGATGGCGAGTGCTGACTTACGGCTTTGAGAGACAGGCTTGGAAGAGGGTGGTAGCAACATGCCTGAGAGAACCAGCTCTCTCGGGTCAGCAAAACAGACACAGTTCAAACACACAGCTTTGCTGCAGTGTGCAAGCCTCTTCCCAGAACAAAGGATTTTAAGGGAACGAGCTATCGAGGGGATATACATTGCAATTACAGCTTTTACACCGTTTTGATCTATGCTACACATTCAACGGGGGGCCTCAGAGTAAGTGAAAATGAAAGTTTCTCCTAACATATACCTTAAGACGACAGCTGCTAGAGCTGAAAAATCCTCTTCTCTTCTTAAAGTACCAAACAGCCACTGCATTCACTTAACTTGCCCGTTTCTGGTTCTCACCTGTCTGCTTCTCCTTTCAGCCAGTGCTTGCACAGAGGAGTTTGACATCTGATCCTTCATTTCCTGTTTGTTCAACAAAAGAAGCAGTATGTGAGGGTTGGATTTGAGGTGAGGGGTAGTTTCAGCATGCTACAGGGCTGTCGGTAGCCAGCAAGGCTTCTTTATGGGGACCAAGGGAAGGGAAGCTTGGTTTTAAAATGTATGGTGTTGAAGAGTCTGAAAGGATGTTGTAGAAAACTTCACCACTGTTCATTGTTTTACTGACACGAGAATAAGCAGCAATGGGAAACTTTGGATATATTCTTTCTTTCCTGCTCATTCTGCTCCACTACAGCCAGAAAAACTTTGATTTGTTTAATACTAAACCAATGTTCCCTTTGACAGATCTAAGGAAGAGCCATTTGGTTTTATATTTCCCATCCTGTGGTGTCCTATCTGACCATGCCTACACTGTCTCTTTTATCAGTTAAGTTTTGCTGTCGAGTTCCTATAGAAGAACGCTACCCACAGAAGGCTCCTCATCACAAGGTAAAGCAGTCTAGTTTTTATAAGGTAGATTAGCAGGGGTTGATCCACCAGCACAGTTCTGATGTCAGCAGAACGTTTAGGTGTGTTTTACTGTTCAGAGACATGTAATACATCACCTGAGAGCACCAGATCCCACAATGCCACTAATGAATTTAATTTAACAGTTAAGAGACGCTGCTCCAAAACCCATTAGCCAGCAGTTTCCAGCCAGGAAAAAAGAGGACCGGAGAGCAGGCTTGCCCGATCCTGCCCGTTTGGGAGTGGACTACACTGAGGGCAAGGCAGGGAGCACACGCCTGCTACCTGGGGCCAGTGTGGTTTTGGGATCAGTTCCCAGGCAGCAAGTCTTCGGAACTGCATCCAGACCACAGGACTGCAGGAAGGGTAACAAGCTTGCTGCTAGCCACAGCAACACATTCTGTGAAGAAGGAGCATCAGAGTCATGAGGGACAGCAGGAACCAAGCTACACTCAGTGCAGCTATTAATAGAGAGAAAACTTCTTCAACTAGCAGCTTGTTACCAGGCAGTGAAGTTTTTTGGGAAGACGTTTCTTTTCTATTTATTACCACCAACTTGTTAAAATCCTCCTTTTGCTTCTGAAATGTGAGTTTAAACTAAAAAAAAAAAATCTTTTCCGAGTTAAAAATAAATCTAGTGGTTGTTTGGATGGTTTTGTAGTGGTAGGAAGTTGAAGTCACCGCATCAGTTCTGCTGGGCTTTAACCATCTGCTGGTGTTCAAAGTGGATTCTGTTTTTAAGTACTAGATCTACGAAAGTACAGGACAATCTCAACTTCCTTCAACTCTGAAGGGAGGTTCCAGCCTCCCCTGCATCACAGCAGGGTCTTTACTCTTCCTTCCCAGTTCTGACAGGTTCCCAGGCTCGCTGTTGTGAGTGAGGTGTGAAACCCCAAGGGGCAGCAGCAGCAAAGGAGGGTTTGTCATGGGCACCCGCACTCCCGCAACACCAAACCTGTCTGGGCAGCCCCAGGAAGGGAGAGGAGGAAGCTCCGGAGAGCAGGAAGCAGGTTTATTCTCTGCTTCCATATGGAAACGGCCACAAGGTTTCCTTTTCTGAACCACCGAATCAACCCCTCGCCTTCCATCATGTTCCTTACCCTGACCACCTGCCGTGTGCTGGTGATGAAGGCTTTCCTGATACCCAGCTCCGTCGCATCGAGGTTGAATTTCCGTGGGTTTGCCTCAACGATGCGTAGGCCATGAGTCAAGGAACCCCCGTTAGCGGTTTTGGGTACACACAGAGACACAAACCTCAAGCGTGCCGCTGCGGGTGACTACCAAGTGACCATCACGCTGTGCCTTTTCCCACAATTTGATTAGCAAAGTAGGAAACATCAGAGGAAAAAACAGCCATGGCAGGAATTCTCTGTGCAGTATGCAGGCGTGTGAGGCTTCTCTTTCCCATTTTTTGGTTCTCTGAAGCTGTGCGATGCTTTCAGGAGCATTCAGACAAACACAAGGGAAAAGGAATAATTTTGGAAGCCAGCCTAGAGTAGGACTGACTACACAGAAACCCAGATCCATACAACACAATAGGCTTTCCAGAACAAAGCATCTTAGAATATACTTTGTCAAAGGGAAAACAATAAGGGGAAAGGAAAACCCTCTTACTGAATGCATTTGCCTTAATTTCTCATTTGCAGTTTGAGAAAAGCTCATGTAAATGCAAAATTCAATCCCAAATAGCCCTGATTTCTGCAAAAAGTAACTACTGTCCAGCACTGGCACTTGGCTACTTAGTACAACTTGGGACCTGCACACCCAAAGGACCACAGAAAGGATATTAATTGTTTCATCCAAGTCTTCCAAGTCCCACTCAATGCTCCGCAGGTTATTCCTGAGCTCATTAGTGGTCCAGTCGATTTCTTCTCTTGTGGCAATGGAGGGATCTTGCAAGAGCTCTGTCCACCTCTGGAAGAGCCCTTGGGCGGTGTTCACAGCTTTCTGCACCTCCCTGCAGCAGGGGTGAATAAAGAGAAGCAAAGGGACTATCAGTGGCTTGTGGTGGGACAGCCCTGTGTCCAGACAAGCAGGGAAGCACAGCTTTCTCTCAAACATTTTTCCTTCAAACAACTTTAAGTTTATTTTGTAAAATAAGGATTCGCCATTCCTGCCGGACAATCCCGTCTCTCACTGCAGCACAAAGTGCTGAGCAGCAACAACTTACAGGACGGCTGTTACTGAAGGGACATGTGTGTTCAGGGGAGGTTTCTGTCAGGTGTCACACAGGCAAGCTAGGGCAGAGCATCCCGACAAGGCAGCTCTTTGGCATTTAATCTTTGGCATTCCTCTCAACAGCTTTCTTCTGAGGGCTCTTGACTACCTATGTAAGGTACCCCAAGGGCACAGAGACTTACAGCAACCATCCTCACAATACAGCCAGGCAGACTGCTGAATGCAGCGCTGTTTATTTTAATTCAGCATTTAAAAAATACTCAGTTCCACCACGCTGGCTTAGGGAACAGAAGTCTTTTCTGCTGCTCTAAGCTTTTTGGAGACAAGTGCATTCACAGCCTAGGAAGGGAGACTTTGCTGACAGTACTGAACGCTGCTCTGATGGCTTGGGCCAAGCAGCTCTGTAAGTCTGGGTCACACTTCATTGGTGTGGGTACCTATATTTACAAACTCTGTAATCCTGAGCTGTGAACCGCTCTTCCACGCTCCAAGGGAGCCAGGAAGAGGGATGGAGACAAGACTAGACTTTGCTGGCGAGAAAGGGGATACCATGAGCTCAAGAGCTTGCACACAAGATCCATAAAAGATGCAGGAGCTTGTTTCCAGTGAAGAAAAGATGGTTATCAGCAGACGAAGCCCAGGACAGATTAACTGGGCCTGCATCCAGCAGGGGTGCCAGGACAGCTGCTCTCTTTGTTACACCACAGCCTGAAGTATGCAACTTTGATGTCTAAGGTGCAGTCTCTCAGCACCCTGATGCTTGTTCCTCCTCGGTACTGTTCCCTCTCTTATGCTGGCACTATTGCCCTTGTAGCCCCAGATCAATTTTCTGCTCAGGTGACTGTTCCAAGCTGTCTAAGGTGCAGTTTCTCAGCACCTTGATGCACAGAATCATAGAATCACTAGGTTTGAAAAGACCTTTGAGATCGTCAAGCTCATCTGTACTTGTCCACTACTGAACCAAATTTGATAGGAATGGTTTGACTTGGTGATTCTGTGGCTCTTTTCCAACCTAGTGATTCTGTGATATCCCTAAGCACCTCATCCACCCATCTTTTAAATACCTGCAGGGATGGGGACTCAGCCGCCTCCCTGGGCAGCCTCTGCCAGTGCCTGAGAACCCTTTCAGTGAAGACGTTTTTCCAGACGTCCAGTCTGAACCTCCCCTGGCACAACTCGAGGCCATTACCTCTCCTCCTATCACCCATCACTTGGGAGGAGACACCAACACCCACCTCTCTACAACCTCCTCTCAGATAGTTGTAGACAGTGATAAGGTCTGCACGTTCCTCCTCATCTCGCATACCCACAGCTCCGAGTCTGCCACATCGAGTAACACAAAGTCTGCAGCTCACATTTTGGATCTGGCAAGCTTTGCTCCCTCCACTGTTTGCTAGCAGAAGTTTGGGGGATGTACCCAGGCAGGAATTGGAAGCAGAACTGTATGTCCTCCGACACGAGGAGTTACGAACACCAGGAACGCAAACTAAATGCAATGCTGGTGGCTCCAACACCAGCTCCTTCCTCCCCAACCTGCTGGGTAATAATTAACGCTGGGAGCGGGAACCTCTCCGGAAAGCATGACAGGACTCCCCACCCACAGCACCTGGTATTTTTTCCCCTTAGCACCAGTGGGGCCTGCCAGAATGATTCGCTCTCCCTCGCTGCACCAGCCCCCTACGCACACCTCTCCTGCTCACAGGGCTTCTCCCATCGCCTCCCTACAGGCACTTGAGCTGCTTTCTTGCGACGCAGGGCAGGTGAGCGGCCTGCTGCAGAACCTGGGTGGTTTGTAGAGATTAAGATGCTTCTCACTGTTTTAATTAGAATCATAGAATGGTTTCGGTTGGAAGGGACCTTAAAGCCCATCCCGTTCTAACCCTCTGCCACAAGCAGGGACACCTCCCACTGGATCAGGGGCTCCAAGCCCCATCCAACCTGGCCTTGAACCCCTCAGGGATGGGGCAGCCACGGCTTCCCTGGGCAACCTGCACCCTGTTCTCAACAAGAATTTCTTCCCAAAGTCTAATCTAAATCTTCCCCGATTTAAAGCCATTCCCCCTTATCCTATCAGTACACACCTTTGTAAAAACGCCCCTTTTCAGCATTGGAAGCTCCTCTAAGGTCTCCCCGGAGCCTCCCGGCTGAACAGCCCCAACTCTCCCAGCCTGTCCTCACCGCAGAGCGGCTCCAGCCCTGGGATCACCCCCCGTGGCCTCGCCTGGACCCGCTCCAACAGCTCCACATCCTCCCGACGCGGGGGATTCCAGCACTGGACACCGGACTCCCCAGGTGTGTGTGAGGGCGTGTCAGAAGAGGGGCTCCGAGGAGCAGAGGAATTACAATCCCCGTCTCCTCCGGCCTCGGTCGGAGCCTTTGCCCGGGCGCAGGCCGCAGCCTCCCCTCAGCCCCTGGACCCCCCCCCCTCCACGCCTCGGGCCTCCCTGCTGCGGGTCGGCAGCGCCCTGCACTCAACCCCCCGGGCCTAGGGCCGCCCCAGCGCCCTCCCCGTGCCCCCGTCCCCAACCCCCGGCGGCGCGGGGCTCGTCCCCGGGGGCGGGCGCTCACCCCTTCACCACGAAGAAGGGATCCTCCATCGACATGGCGCTGCCGCCACCGCCGCCGCCCGCCACGCCCCCGCGGGGACACGGGCCCGACAAGCCACGCCCCGCCTCAGGCCACGCCCCTTCCGCGGGGGCGGTGTCCAACCAAGGCGCGCCTCTCGGCCAGGCCACGCCCCTTCCGCACGGCGGTGTCCAATCAGAGCACGCTTCTCAGCCAGACCACGCCCCTACGCTAGGGCGTGTCCAATCAGGGCACGTCTCTCAACCAGGCCACGGCCCCCGACCTCAGACCACGCACCCTTCAACGAAATAGACCTGCACTTGGGGCACAGCAACCCTGTGCAGCTCCAGCCTAGGAGAAGCCTGGCTGGAAAGCTGCCAGGAGGAGAAGGACCTGGAGGTGCTGGTTGAACATGAGCCAGCAGTGGCCCAGGTGGCCAAGAAGGTCAATGGCATCTTGGCTTGGATCAGAAACGGCTGTGACCAGCAGGTCCAGGGAGGTTCTTCTCCCTCTGGACTCGGCACTGGTGAGACCGCACCTCAAATCCTGTGTTCAGTTCTGGGCCCCTCACCACAAGAAGGATGTTGAGGCTCTGGAGCGAGTCCAGAGAAGAGCAACGAAGCTGGGGAAGGGGCTGGAGAACAAGAGGAGCGACTGAGAGAGCTGGGGGTGTTTAGCCTGGAGAAGAGGAGGCTGAGGGGAGACCTCATTGCTCTCTCCAACTCCCTGAAAGGAGGTTGTGGAGAGGAGGGAGCTGGGCTCTTCTCCCAGGTGACAGGGGACAGGACAAGAGGGAATGGCCTCAAGCTCCACCAGGGGAGATTTAGGCTGAACATCAGGAAAAAATTCTCACGGAAAGAGTGATTGGTCCCTGGCAGATGCTGCCCAGGGAGGGGGTTGAGTCCCCTTCCCTGGAGGGGTTTAAGGGACGGGTGGACGAGGTGCTGAGGGACATGGGTTAGTGATCGATGGGAATAGTTGGACTCGGTGATCCAATGGGTCTTTTCCAACCTGGTGATTGATTCTATGACTCTACGATTCTAGGATTCTATTCCTGTTGGACCACGGCCCTCAGTAGGCCGCGCCCTCACCCACCAGGCCACGCCCCCTCCCCAAGATGGCGCTAGTCGGTCACGCCCCCCGCTCAGGCCGCGCCCTCCCCGTCACAGTGTCTCTGTCAGAGCTCGCCCCTTCCCCACCAGCTCCGCGACCCTCCCCAGGCCCCCGCACAGCGGCGCCGGTTTGATTCCTGTGTGTCCGCGGGGTCTGAGAGGCGGGGGCGGCTCTAACCGGGACACCCCCCACCCCGAGGGCTTTTCCAGCCCCGGGTTGGGTGTCCGGCTGCGTTCCCACCCGGCTAGGGAGGAAGAAAGGGAGAGCGACAGTCAGTCTGCTCTGCTGCCGCGGCCCTTCCTGCCCCGGGAACCGGCAGGCACCGCTTCCTTCCTCCTCTCCCTCCCGTGGGGCGACAGCAGCTCTTTGCCTCTTGGCTCGTGTCCATGCCAGGGTGAGGAGTCCCTGTTCCCTCATCTCCCCTCTGGAGGCCTGAGAACAGCCCTTTGCCTCTTGGCTCGTGTCCATGCCAGGGTGAGGAACCTCTGTTCCCTCATCTCCCCTCTGGAGGCCTGAGAACAGCCCTTTGCCTCTTGGCTCGTGTCCATGCCAGGGTGAGGAACCTCTGTTCCCTCATCTCCCCTCTGGAGTCCTGAGAACAGACCTTTGCCTCTTGGTTCGTGTCCATGCCAGGGTGAGGACCACCCCCGTTCCTTCTTTCCCTCCTGTCTTGGAGTGAGAACAGCCATTCGGCTCTTGGCTCTTGTCTGTGCCAGGGTGAGGAACCTCTGTTCCCTCATCTCCCCTCTGGAGGCCTGAGAACAGCCCTTTGCCTCTTGGCTCGTGTCCATGCCAGGGTGAGGAGCCCCTGTTCCCTCATCTCCCCCCTGGAGGCCTGAGAACAGCCCTTTGCCTCTTGGCTCGTGTCCATGCCAGGGTGAGGAGCCCCTGTTCCTCATCTCCCCTCTGGATGCCTGAGAACAGCCCTTTGCCTCTCGGCTCGTGTCCATGCCAGGGTGAGGAACCCTTGTTACCTCATCTCCCCTCTGGAGGCCTGAGAACAGCCCTTTGCCTCTTGGCTCGTGTCCATGCCAGGGTGAGGAACCCCTGTTCCCTCATCTCCCCTCTGGAGGCCTGAGAACAGCCCTTTGCCTCTTGGCTCCTGTCCATGCCAGGGTGAGGAGCCCCTGTTCCTCATCTCCCCTCTGGAGGCCTGAGAACAGCCCTTTGCCTCTTGGCTCGTGTCCATGCCAGGGTGAGGAGCCCCTGTTCCCTCATCTCCCCTCTGGAGGCCTGAGAACAGCCCTTTGCCTCTTGGTTCGTGTCCGTGCCAGGGTGAGGACCACCCCCGTTCCTTCTTTCCCTCCTGTCTTGGAGTGAGAACAGCCCTTTGGCTCTTGGCTCTTGTCTGTGCCAGGGTGAGGACACCCCTCACCCTTCCTGCCTCCCATTCCCTCATTCCCCTTTCTCATGGAGCAAGAACAGCGCTTTGCCTCTTGGCTGTTGTCTGTGCCAGGGTGAGGACCACCCCATTCCCTCTTTCCCCCCTGTCGTGGAGCTAGAAGAACCCTTTGGCTCTTGGCTCTTGTCCATGGCAGAGTGAGGGCACCCCTCACCTCCCTTGCCCCAACTGCCTCATTCCCCCCTCTCATGGGGTGAGAATAGCCCTTTGGCTCTCGGCTTTTGTCCATGCCAGGGTGAGGAACCCCTGCTCCCCCCTCCCTTAAATCTTTCCTTGCCACTCTCAGCTGCAAGCACATACGGCCCTGGGTTTAGAGAAGCTGGTTCCCACGTACAGATAGCCAAATTCCTTGTGGGGGATGTCCTTGTCTTAATCCAAGAGTCAGTTTGGCTGGCCAGGAGTAATCCCTCAAATCTTGGTGCCCTCTTGTGCTTTCCGGGCCCGTGTGCCTAGCAAAGGCAGCGCTGGTTCAGTGAGGGAGCAGGCGCAGACCCTGTTTTTGCAGACATGCCTCCTCAGCATTTGAACTGGATACCTGGATTTTGCAATCGCAGCAGCTTTACTCATGACTGTGGGGTGGGAAGGCTGTGGCACACGTAAAACCGGTTTCTGCAGTTTGCGGGGTGAGAAAGCTGCCTCCTACTCTGGCCAGTCCCACGCCTGGGAAGCTGCAGCTTGCCAGGTGTGGTGCAACAGGCGGCTCGGGTTCACTGGCCCTTCCTTGCTGCACCTTGGATGGCTTCTTTCCCACGCCAGCAGGTTTTGGAGGATCCCTGATCCCTGCCAAATGGAATTGTTCTGGGCACAGAGGGTTCCCTCCAGGAAGAAACAGAGCGCTGAGGAGACACCGGGCCACTTCTACATGTCCCTGTCCTCCAAAGACCTTGTACTCTTCAGAACACTGTGATCCTCCTGTAATTTCCATTTCTGCTTTACTCTCTTCAGAGCATCTGCCTTTGCCATTGCTGCTGTTCCACATGTCGTGCTGCAGCCATCGTCTCCTGCTCTGGCAGCTTTGGGCTTCTTGCTGAGACAGAGGAGGAAAGATTGTGTGTTTCCAAGCAGAGAAAGTAGAGTTTGGGTTGGGCTGGAGCTGGTTGATGGCTGAGGTTTCCTCCTGCCACCAGTGTCCCATCAGAAGCCTGGTATTTACCATGTACCCACACTGTCTCTGCTCCGGGTGCCGCTGCCAATGGCTCGGAGGTGGTGGGTTGGGACACGGTACCTCACCTCAGCAAGGACACCCCTCTGAAGCAGCTCAGACAACGGCACAGCTCCTGATTTGGAGGGATTTGGGTCTAGTAGTTAGGGGGCTTAAAGAAGTGGTTTGTTCTGAGAACGCACCCGAGGTTAGATTTGTTCAAACACTGGTGAAAAGTCTAGCAGGAGCAATTTTTAGCTTGATTGAGGTTGCACGATTTGCCTCGCCTCCTCAGAGCATCCCCCAAAACCTTCACTGTGCTCAGAATGAAAAAGGAACAAGCTCCTATAGCCTCTGTGAGTTACTAGCTAAGGGTTTCAGAAATCCTTCAATAAACTGTATGCATGCTTTATTAATTGAAAATACTTCTTTTAATGCATTTGTGAAGAAGTGTACAGCTTGGCAGAGCTGTTGAGGGCTGAAAATAAGGAGGCTCTACTGAAATGTAAGGCAGTCGCGAACTTTCCAAGAATAAAGACGGCAGCTTTTTCTTTGATACTGGAAATTAATTTACGTGAGGTACTAAATTATGTAGATTTTCACATGAAAGCCTCTCCAACTGCGCTGCTATATGTTATTAGGGATGAGGGCACTTTTGCTGCTTCTTGTGGGACGCTCTGATTTTTTGGTTTGGAAGCAGCGGGGAGTGTTTCGGTAGCCTTTTGGTGTGCTTGGCTATCCAATTCCTCCTTGGGAAAGGCATTCTGGGCACATGGTGCACAGCTGCAGAACTGGTCAGGAAAGATCTGATTAAACACTTCTGCACCAAAAAGCTCGTCAAAATCCCAGCCGTTCGTAGGAAAGAACTGGAATCATGAAAACTTTGATCGGGAAAATTTTTACGGTGCATGTGTGTGTCTGTATGCGTGATCCCGTACGTGCTGGTAGCACAGTGCAAAGAATATGCATTCCACATGGAGATGGCTTTTCCTTTTGGGGAAAAGCTGAATTGGTTTGAATTTGGGTTTTTAGAAGTATAGGGGATTTTTTTTTTTCCATGCAGAATAGGTTTTTTAGCTTAAGGAAGACGTGATGAAGCGAATGGGTTCCAGATGCTTTGGTGTTTTTCCTAGTTGTTTGCATTTTTAGTGAAAGTTGCTGGAGATTTCCAGTGATGACTGTAAGCGGAGACTTCAGACAGTGACAGCTTGATACAAAACACTAGTCTGTAGCTACGTATTCAGTTGTGGAGGGCAGTGAGGGTTTTCCTCAAACCCCAAGGGTTTTGCTCAAATCCTACCCACTCATGGCCCTTCTGCGATTGTAAATGAGTTTCCTGAGCCTTGTTTTTATGAACCTGTGGGGATTTCACAGTAAAGCACAAAGGAGCCAGACAACAAGGCTTCAGCTGTGCGACGGCACGGTGCCCTGACGGCGGCAGCTCCAAGGTGTTAAAAGAAAAAGATGCCAAGAGGTGGCTACGCTTCGCTTAGATGAAGGCTTGGGTGCTGGGTGCTCCTGGTCCTGTCTGCTGGAGGCGATGGGGCAGGTTAGCTTGAGCTTGCAGCTGTCTAGGAAGGAGTAAAGCCCAACTGAAGCTTTCCCTGTGGTCATGGATTTCCTCCTGTTGCTGTCTCTTGTGGGCTCTCTTGTCCACGAAAGCTGGTTTCATGCCACAGCCGTACCCTCAGCTGGGTTTGTAAGTGTGCAGCAGAGGCGGCAATCCCTGACCAAGCAACCAGACAAAAATGGTAAAAATGCAGTCGAGTATGGAACAAACGAGCCAAGGTAGGTGACAATTCATGGTAGGACATGACTAATCGGAGTAAGGGGTTGTTTTGGAGAAAATTAGTTTTCTTCTTCATTGTGCGTGAGCTATCGGTTGTTCTTTAGTGAAGATGAGAATGGGAAAGGAAAAGGAGCAAAGACGGCGTTGCTTACTGCAGGGTGAACCTCTGCAACCGCCTGCCACACGATGCCAGGGATGCTGAGAGCTTCCCTGGACCCAAAAAGAGATTAAATTACATGAGGTGCTGGACTGCCAGAGTTCTCATTACCTTTTTAAACGGGTGAAATTAGAAGGAACTTCTCCCCGGTAGCCTTATCCTATAATCATTCCTCGTTATCCCTGTGTCAGTCGATGACCTGGCCAGGGCTCTGGGCTCCATCAAGCAGTCAGATCCCCAAACCAGGTGAAGGAGGAGGCGGGCAAAGGATGGTTCCTGCGAGAGGGAAGGGGGAAAGATCAGAAGGAGCAGGGGGAGTCTACCTGCTGCAGACACAGCCGTTTCATTTTGCAGGTCTCCTTGCTGGTGGGAGGAAGGGATTTGACAGAGGGAGGATCTGCTCTGCCCTTGCTGCTCCTGTTGGCGATCGCTGAGGACTCAAGGTTGCCTCCCCAAGTGCCTTTGGACTTTTGATAAGCGCAGTGTGTGGTGTCGTTTGCTGGCAAGTCCCAAGGACTCTTTCCCCATTTTGTAATCAGGGAACAGAGCAGGCATCCTCTCCTAGGATAACGGCTCCATGGCCCCACCGGAGCATCGTTGTGCAACATCCCTATCCCACCCAAGCGGGAAGCAGTCGCACATCTGCGCTCTGGGATGTGCAGAGGGCAGCAGGCTTCATTTGCCCACTGGCTAAAAGGAAGGTGACATTGAGATACGGGGAGAGAAGGAAAAAATAATTAGTCTGAGTCTCCTTTGGGCAGGCGATCTGCCCCGCAGTTTGCCGAACTGTGACTTCAGTTGGCTCTGTGCGGAGTTTGCACGATTAATTTGGGATATTTAACCCCATGCTGGGCTGCAAGTGAACACCAGCAAAGCGGCCACCTTCTTTAGCAAAGAGTTTGCTGGGGAGCAAATTGCTCCAGCAGAATGCGTGGGCTTTGCTGGGCAGCTGGAGGGTTGGCTGCTGGGCTGATTCCCAGAACTGTCCTGCTTTTTTTCCCCCTGGACACAAGGCATCTTCTGTGTGTGGAACGAGGGTAGCGAGAGCACACGGGCTGTGGGCCTCCACACTTCTTGGGAAACGGCACAGGACCCACTGCAGGCGTATCAGAGAGGGGATAAAAATACAGGAAGGTGAACTACAATGGAAGGGTTGGCTGATAGGAAACCCCGGACAAATAAATGCTTTTTTTTTTCCCCAGGAAGTCCAAGCCACTTCCATAAAACACTGAAAGATATGAGGACACACTTTTTCCAAGGGAAACGTCTGCCTGAAGAAATTGATAGCTGGGAGTGGGTCTTTTCCCCCCCTGGTTTGTGCTGGAGGACGAGCAGGATTTCTGATGGGTTTGGCTCATGGATCTCCAGGGCCAGGGAGGGAAATCCCAGGCCAGTGGCTTAGAGTAAGAGAAAGGAAATTTTAAATCATTTGTGTAGGGGGAGGACGGGGAATCCCAGGTCACTGGTGAAAAAAAGATGATGTGGGAGGAAGTCCTGCCTGCCTAGGGTATCTGCACTATCATCTCTGCTGATGGAAGAGGGGTTTTAACCCTGGAAAACCCCTTTGCTTTCTAGTACGGCGGCACTACAGGATCAAACCCGCTGTGGTTTGGAGGGCGGGTGTCTTGGAGCTCTCAGAAGCTGAAGGAGCTGTTTTCTATGCTTTCAGTTTAGGTTTATATTGATTTGTTTGTATTTGCTTGCGCCTGCTGTGTTTGGTTTCCATTCGGTAGTGATTAGCGGTTAGCACTCCTGACTGGGGGTGTTTTGGGATGTTTTCCAGCTCTTCTGACCTTATCTCCAAGTATGGATAAAGCCGAGCGGCTGGGAACCCTGGGGGATTAGTTGCTGTATCCCCTTGCGGCTGCTTCAGGCTGCATCTGTGCGAATCACTGATATTCTGAAGAAAATACTCCAAACAAGCTGCCGCCTCCTCCTCCTCCTCTTGAGCCCCTTGCAATTCAGACAGGGGTTATCTCCATCAAGAAACGAACAGGGGCTGGGGCTGTGGATGAATACACGTTTGGAAATATTCCTCCTTGTCCTGTTTTTGCTTCTGTCAGCAACCTCTGGGGATGTGCCTGGATCTCCCCAGGGCTTTGGCTGTCCTGAAGCTCTGTTTTTGCTGCAGGCAGCCGGTGGTGCAAAGGCTTCTGCACTGGTGAGGGAGATCTGGCTGTTTTGTTCTCATCATCTTCCCAGGGAGGGTCTAACTCGTGAATCCCAGTCCAAATTGGAGAGAGAGGGGATGACGCCCTGCAGTGATGTTGGGCCAGCCAAGAGACGTGATGGATGGCTTCAGCCTGTGCTTTCAAGAGACCTTAATTTCAGCGTCCGTCCTACCCGGAGGCTTTCCCACCTCTTTACTGCATCTGGCTTCCCCTTAGGGCCCGGGCTGCACATTTGGTGACAGCGAGGGGCTGGCTGGGGGGTGTGGATGTGGACGGGCGCCTCTGTCGAAACAGGATCTTGCTAACCACATCCTCAGCCCCAGCGCTGCGGCCGCAGCCGTGCTGCGTGCCAGATGGCTGCGTCGCCACGGCTCCCGGCCTCCCCGCTGCTGCGTGGGCTGCGGATGGGGGGGACAGGACACAGGAGGACCCCGGCCAGGGTTTTTGCGGCTGGAGCTGGGGATGCAGGCAGCTGGCACGCAGCCCACGCCGCTCGCGGCCAAGATGCAGCGGCGCGAATCCCCAGCGAGCTTCCTGGCGTCGAAGGCGGATTTTGAACGCCTCCAAAAACTGACCCCCCCGCGATGGTACGCGCAGCCCTCTGCAATTATTATTTGTACCACAAGCTGCTTCCTGCCCTGAGCTGCTTTTATCTCATAATGTTTTCCTTTCCAGGTGGGGCCGCGGGCTCCCCGCTGCTCTGCCTCTGGGGCTGCCTCCTCCGCGGGTTCACCGGCCGCTCGCTGGCGGAGAGGCCACCTTTGTCTGCCAGCCCGTCCGCCCTCCTCCTCCTGCCAGAGCTATTTCGGGAAACTGCAGCTGAGCCCGAGGATTGTTAATTGTTCGTCAACCCCCTTCCAGCCTGGTTAGGTCACATGCAGAGATTAGAGCCTCCTGTCACACCCTTTCCTCCGCCTCCTTCTCCCGTGTCCCCCCCTGACCCGCAGGGGTGGGGGGCGATGACCCTTCTGCGGGCAGATGGATGGACACGACGCGTGTCCAACTGTCCGGGTAGCTTGTCCCACCAAGGCGATGCCTCCCACACTGTGTTGAGCCGTGGGTATCGTAGAGATGTCGAGCTCAGGGTGTCGTGGAGATGTTGAGCTCTGGGTGTCGTGGAGATGCCGAGCTCGGGGTGTCGTGGAGATGCCGAGCTCGGGGTGTAGTGGAGATGCCGAGCTCAGGGTGTCGTGGAGATGTTGAGCTCTGGGTGTCGTGGAGATGCCGAGCTCGGGGTATCGTAGAGATACTGAGCTCAGGGTGTTGTGGAGATGCCGAGCTCGGGGTATCATGGAGATGCCGAGCTGTGGGTATCGTGGAGATGTTGAGCTGTGGCTGTCATGGAGATGCCAAGCTTGGGGTGTCGTGGAGATGCCGAGCTCGGGATATCATGGAGATGCCGAGCTGTGGGTATCGTGGAGATGTTGAGCTGTGGGTGTCATGGAGATGCCAAGCTTGGGGTGTCGTGGAGATGCCGAGCTCGGGGTATCACATGGATGCCCTGCTCGGAGGGGACACCGAGCAGGGTTGCCCAGCAGCGGGAACAAGCTCCCGGTGCAGGCAGGCGCCCAAGGCAGACAGACAGACAACAAAGCCACCCCAGGCAGTGACCTCAGAAGCTGCCATGTGACTCTGCCTCAAACTTGCGAAAGCATGACATCAGCCTGGGAGGGAAAGGCAGGGCTGACACCAAAATACTGCCTGGCTTAAACCAGCTGCCTGCACGCTGCCAGGATGGCTTCTGCCCGCACTGCTGCCCGTCCTGTCCTCCTGCCATCCGTGGGAAAGCCATCCTGCTCCCATCTCTTGGCAGAGGGCATGGAAAGCAGGCAGGGGCAGGGCAGGAGTCAAGGCAGGGCTTTGGTGCCCAGGGAATGAAACATGCCCATGGCTGTGCCCGACATCAGGCATGGAGTTAGTGGTGAAACTGGTGGGAACGGGCAGTAGCAGCTTGACAGTGTGTGCCTCTGCTCTTCCCTGCCAGCTCTCCAAGTCCTCTCTCCGAGCAATAATAAATAGGGATGAGGGACCACTCAGTACCCATCCCCATCAGACTTATCCCTGGCCAGGGCAGGGTAGGTAGCCAAAACCTGGTGATGGGAGAGAAATCAAGCCTCGTGCCATGGAGGTGAGGTGGTGAGCGGCAGAACAGGTCAGTCCACTCAGATCCAGGCACTTTTACTCAGCAGAGCTCTCACTCCATGTCTCCACTACCCCCACTCGGCTTTTCCCAGCCAGTGGGGTGGCTTTGCACTGTGGCTTTTCATCCGTGTCCAGCTGAGACTGTCAAACCTGGCTTGATCCTTCTAACCGGGGTCCTCTCCGCTGAGGATGCAGGTGCCCAGATCCTGGGAAAGGCAGTCCCGGAGCGGTGCCTGGTGATGCAGGAGCCGTTTTTGCATGGACGCAACCGCATGTACCGCCGAGGGGGCACGAGAGGTGGGCAGACGTCCCGGCTGCGGGCAAGGAGGCGTGACTGCAGCCCCAAACATCTGAGCCCAGACCTGCCCTGGCTGGTTAGACTGACCTGAGGGCTTAGGCCAGGGTGTTGCCTGCCCTCTGAGGCACGAGGAGCAGGTTCGGCTGGTCTGGAAAGCCTTGGTTCCCACCACCTGGGCTCGCGTCCCTCCAGCCTCCCACGCCAGGCGTGGGGGGACAGTCCCGCTCTCTGCCCCGCGACCGGCTGGTTCCGCAGGTGTCTTGGCTGCTCCAGTCTAGTCGTTGAAGAAGGAGCACGGCAGGTTTGGGCAAGAGGAGGTGGACATTTTGAGATGTGAGGCCCTAGGTTGGCGTGCCGCTCTGTTCTGCACCCAGAGAGCGGCATTTTGAGGTTTTCTGTCTGCTCCTGAGCTGGCGTGTGGGTTTTTTTGGGAGGAAAGGCCCCTGTTCTCTCAACCATGTCTTGGTACGGCTGAATCTTCACTTGGTTTTTGTTACCGCTGTGACCAGCCACCCCCTGGCCCTTCGAGCCAGCCAGCACGCGGTGGCAGATCCTGCTGGGAGAGCATCAGGACAGGCTGTGGCTCTCCTTTGAGGGTCCTGAGGACAAATTCACTAGAGAAAAAGGGATGGAAGCAAGTTGTCATGTGCCTTAACGTTGGGCCCTTTCACTCTTTGCCTCTTCACAGGCAGTGATTGCTCCTTGGTGGAAGAAGGAATGTTCCTGCTCCAAGCCCCCTGGCTTGCCCAGAACAGGAGCTGCATGGAGCTTTCTTGGAGGCTTCCCTGTGCCTAGACTTGCCCCTGGAGGTGGTGGGTTGTATCCTGAGCCCCCCAGCTGGCCCTGCCATGGCCTTTCACAGCCGTGTCAGAGCAAGGTTTCAGTTCCCCAACCAAGTGCTCGTAGCTGTCACGGTCCCCAGCGCCACCAGCCATGCTGCCTGTTGGTCTGAACAAATCAATGTGGGGTGCAGTGAAGCTGGGGTGCTGTGAAACCTGGAGAGCTGTAGAGGTGAGCTGCTGCAGATCCTGGGGTGCTGCAGATCTTGGAGTGCTGTGAAACCTGGGATGCTGCAGATCCTGGGGTGCTGCGGGGTGGAGTGCTATAAATCCTGGGGTGCTGTGAAACATGGGATGCTGCAGGGATGGGATGCTATAAATCCTGGAGTGCTGTAGATCTTGGGGTGCTGTGAAACCTAGGATGCTGTAGATCCTGGGGGGTAGCAGGGATGGGATGCTATAAATCCTGGGGTGCTGCTGGGACGGGATGCTATAAATGCTGGAGTGCTGTAGATCTTGGGGTGCTGTGAAACTTGGGATGCTGCAGGGATGGGATGCTATAAATCCTGGGGTGCTGCAGGGATGGGATGCTATAAATGCTGGAGTGCTGTAGATCTTGGGGTGCTGTGAAACTTGGGATGCTGCAGGGATGGGATGCTATAAATCCTGGGGTGCTGCAGGGATGGGATGCTATAAATCCTGGGGTGCTGCAGGGATGGGATGCTATAAATGCTGGAGTGCTGTAGATCTTGGGGTGCTGTGAAACTTGGGATGCTGCAGGGATGGGATGTTATAAATCCTGGGGTGCTGCAGGGATGAGATACTATAAATGCTGGAGTGCTGTAGATCTTGGGGTGCTGTGAAACTTGGGATGCTGCAGGGATGGGATGCTATAAATCCTGGGGTGCTGCAGGGATGGGATGTTATAAATCCTGGGGTGCTGCAGGGATGAGATGCTATAAATCCTGAGGTGCTGTAGATCTTGGGGTGCTGTGAAACTTGGGATGCTGCAGGGATGGGATGCTATAAATCCTGGGGTGCTGCAGGGATGGGATGCTATAAATCCTGGGGTGCTGCAGGGATGAGATGCTATAAATCCTGAGGTGCTGTAGATCTTGGGGTGCTGTGAAACTTGGGATGCTGCAGGGATGGGATGCTATAAATCCTGGGGTGCTGCAGGGATGGGATGCTATAAATCCTGGGGTGCTGCAGGGATGAGATGCTATAAATCCTGAGGTGCTGTAGATCTTGGGGTGCTGTGAAACTTGGGATGCTGCAGGGATGGGATGTTATAAATCCTAGGGTGCTGTAGAGCCGGGGTGCTCCCAATCCCGAGGTGCTGCCGCGGGTGGGGCCCACCGCCGCAGGGCTCTGGCGTTGCCCCTTTAAGAGCGCTCTCCGCGGGGCTCGCGTTCGAACCCGCTGCCCCGTCTCGCCATTGGCCGGCGCGGGCGCGCGGGGCGCAGGCGGCGGTTGGAGCGGCGGGCGGCGCGCGCTGATTGGCGCGCCCGGGGCGGTATAAAAGGCGGCGCGGCGCGCGGGCCGCCCCCAGTCGGCGGCGGGAAGGCGCGGGGTGCGGAGCTGCGGCCGGGGCGGGGAAGCAGCAGCAGCAGCAGCAGGGTCGCGTCTCCTTACCCGCCCTCCTCGTCCTCCTTCTTCGTACTTCTCTTCCCGACCCTCATGGAGTTCAAGCTGGAGGCGCACCGCATCGTCAGCATCTCGCTGGGCAAGATCTACAGCGCGCGGGGCCAGCGCGGCGGCCTCAAGCTGCACAAGAACCTCCTGGTGTCGCTGGTGCTGCGCAGCGCCCGCCAGGTCTACCTGAGCGAGCCGGGCTGCCCGCCCGAGCCGCCCCCCGAGGAGCAGCCGCCGCCCCCGCAGGAGCAGGAGCAGGCGGCGCGGCTACCGGTGGCGGATTCGCGGGGCTGTGGATGTTGCGGCGAGGCGCCCTGCGGCGCCGCCGTCCCCGCGCCGCCCCCCTGCCCGCGGAAGCGAAGCGCCGGCGAGCAGGGCCCGGCGGGCTCCCCGGTGAAGAGGCCGCGCCGCGAGGTGGAGGAGGAGCCGCCGCCGGGCGAGCAGGAGGACATGGAGACGGGCAACGTGGCCAGCCTCATCAGCATCTTCGGCTCCAGCTTCTCGGGACTGCTCAGCAAGGAGCCCCAAGGCCGGCGGCGGGAGCCGTGTGACGGCGGCGACGCGGCGGCCGCCGCCGAGCCGGGACAGATCTGCTGCGACGAGCCGGTGCTGCGGACCCTCAACCCCTGGAGCACGGCGATCGTGGCTTTCTGAGCCGCAGAGACTCGCCCTCCGCCGCGGGGAGGGGGCGGGCGGACAGACAGACGGACCCGGAGCCGCCCCCCGTTTCTTTGGGCTGGGGCCCCGCCCGGGAGGGCCGCGGGGCGGCAGCGCTTCCCGGAATTCCCCTCCCCTCGCCCGCCAGGTCGTATTTTAAGCTCGGAAAGTATTAAGTTTATTAAATAAAGTCTATATTTTGGAAAGGTTTTTAGGGTCAGGACGATCACATGGTGCTTTTAAAAAGTGTTTATAGAGAGAAAGGCGAGTTTTACAGGCGCTGGGATGGAAAGTCCTGCAGCCTGTTCGTTAGGGTTGGCGACCCCCGGTCTTTGTTGTATAAAGGCTCGGGGCTCCCGTAGGGGTTTTTTGGGGTTTTTTTTTTTTTTGTACAGTGTTCTCCTCCAGCGATGTATCTCGTTTTGTATGAAATGTAATTCTACGTGTACAACACGTATTAAATATTTTCAACTGTATCAACGCCAGTGCCTGTTTGTGCCCCCGCTCGGCTCGGGAGGAGGAGAGCAGCCGGGGTGTGGTTGCTGCGTGGCTGTGGCTGGATCCACCCTGCCTGCCAGAGGCCTGGGCTGGGTTGGACTCCAGCTCCTCGGGAGCCGGGAAGAAAGGGAACCTCTGTCAGGAGGGCTGGAGTCCTTCCCGGGACCTTCCAGGTGTTTGCTCTCCGCAGCCTTCGCTCCGGGCTGCCGTGGCGCTTGAGGTCTCGCTCAGAAAGTCCCTAACGTGCAGAGTCTCTCGTCTGGGGGCGGAAAGCGGTTGCTAAATCCCAGAAGAGCAGCCGGGCGCAGCCGTGGCCCTGTGGCTTCGCCTGCTCCGGGGTCCGGGCTGAGCTGTTTCCCAGCTGCTGCTTGGCCACAGACGTTTTATAGTGCCTCCTCTTTGCTCTTGTTTGTGGAACGGTTAAAATGACGAATATCGAGGCTTTTCCTTCATTATCGGCAAGACTAACTAGGTTAAAGTTCCTGCTCTTAAGGGTGGGGAGAAAAATTTGGCCTCAACTTCACAGCGACTGTGGGGTGCCCCGAGGCCTGGTAATTAAACTCAATTGTGGGGGAACTTTTTTTCCTGCTTCTTGCTGGGAGATTCACTGGAGGCTTCCCTGCTCCTAATTAACGAACTTTTCAACTGAGGATTGCATCTCTCCGAGTCAAGGAAGATGTTTGTGTGCTGTGAAACGCTGCCTGCGGTGTCTGGCTGAACCTCAGGGGCCCAGCTAGGGTGGGACCTGAGCGATGACCGATGTGGTTCTTGACCAAAGTGAAGCTTTGTGGTCTTGCTGTCTCTGGTGCCGGGAAGCAGTGCTGTCCCTTATGGGGACAGGGAGGTTTTGATCTCTTTCTGTAAGAACTGCAGGTGTCAGGCTTGGTCCTCCTCAAGCACTAGAAAGGTGAAAAGGGGAGGACATGGAATGGGAAAGAAGCCTTCCAGTCTGGGGTGGCTTACAGGGAGCTCTGCTAGTTTGTGTACAAGTCAGTAGCTTCCTGTTCTTAAGTAAAAGTGAAAGTCCTGTCATCTTAATTTTCTTGGTAATTGCACTTAATGGTGACATACAGTTTTAGTCTGGTAGACAACACTGAGGAAACTGTGAGTGATGAGACATTTCTTTCTGCTTGATGACCTTTGGGTGGTGACGAAAGGGCCTGTCCCTGCTTCACTTTGTACAAGTGCCCTCCAGGAGAATCCAACAGTGTGGCCCTCAGATGGGATATGAAGTCACCTTGGGCCCTCTCCAGTAAGAGGACAACAGCAGGAAGAGGACGGCGGCCTCCGAGGACTTTTCCCCAGCTCTTCTCCTGCTCTTTTGCAGAAGAACACTCTGCTCCGAGGGCACAGGCTGCTCTCATGGGTCAGAAGCTGGGCTGAGGGGTGGAAACAGCCTCCTGTATGACCACGACTTGCTTCCTTCCCAAGGCAAGGTAGGAAGGGCTTCAGCCCTGCTGCTGCTTTGCCAACATCATCTTCATAGCAGCAGATGGTTTTGCCCAGGGCTTGCTGTCAGTTCCAAATAGGATGGGGGCACTCCTGCTTTTGGCTGTCTAGGAGTTGATCAGGAGCAGTTCGATGTGTCTGAAGGCTTTCTGGGCAGCCAGCTGCTGGAAGAGCATCTGGTCCAGGTGGTTCCCGTGTCGCTGGGCTCCCTGTGCGGCTAACACCCAGCCTCCCTTTGGCACAGATCGCCAGCAGCGCTTGTATCTGTCCCATCTTCCAGAAAGGGGTTGTGCAACAGCTTAATTGCTGTTGGGCTCTGGAAATATGGCAAAGACTACACAGAGATGCCAACGCAGCTCCCTCTGGCTGGTGTGACGTCCCTGTGAAGCTATCTAAGGTGAGCAAGTTCTCACTGGCTGTGCCCCTGAAAGACCTGATCTGTCTCCATCAGCTGCCGCTGCTGTCTCTGCTGGGCCAGCGTGCGCCTCACTTGTTCCCGTGGCTGTTTCTGTGACACGTGGGGATGGCTCCCTGGGTCCTGTGTGTCCCCAAAGAGCTGATAGTGAGGGAGCTGGGAAAAATAACACATGAGTGCGGGCACTGAGGTTTGGCTGCGTATAGAGGGGTCTGTACTCTGCTGGAAAAAGAACCTCCAGTCAAAAAAGACCCATAATCACAATGCATGTTACTTTAGGAACCCACTATTCTGCTCTTTGCTTTGTCAATGTCTTTTTATTCCTATAACTACCTAAACAGGGGTCTGCTTTTCCTTAATTTGTTTGTTCTATCATGCTCCTTCAATCCCTGGACTTTTCTCCCTGCTGATGGAGCTGCCTTTTGACTGCCCAGAGGTGAGTGTGATAGGATGGGACAACCAGCCGAGCAGGGAGTGAGCTCAAGGAGAAGCTCAGGTCCCAAAGCCGCTGCCCAAGCCAGTGCTGATGAAGTGAGAAGTTCATAAATAAGCCAGATAAAAATAAAACTTCCATCACTTGGAAGGGAGGATGACTTCTATGGAAACTACCTCACGGGGCTGAGGAGGATGTGACTTAATGGCAAGAAGGCAGGATCCTCACCTTCCTATAATAGCAGCGAGCTCTTGGAAGCACTTGCCCAAGCTGCTCCAACCTCCCCAGCTCAGCTCCCTCGAGAGCCTGGGAGAGAAGTGCTGGGAAAAGCCCTTGGTGTGGCTGGAGGGTGGGATAAATGCTGGCAGAGGGAGCTGGGAGCACAGTGGCCGGTTGTCCAGTGATGCTCAGGGAAGAGGGTGAGAGTTCACCAGCGAGGAGGGCCGGCCGGTTGCGGATGAGCTGTGGCTCCCCTCAGGGATCCTTTCTGGAGGGAGGGAGCGATTTAAAACTGGCTCTTGCCAATAGGAGTGTTTTAATGGTGTGAATCATCTTAAACTTTAAAGGGATGGACGTACATCTGGCGCGGGACAGGGGCCAGCGAGAGGCCGGAGGGAGCGGCGAGGGGCTCCCCGGAGGCTCCGGATCTCACTCTGGATGCTCTCGTTCCCTCCTGCCCTGACGTGACCCGGCTTTACCCACCCACCCTTGCTCTCCTGGGGCAGGGGAAGCGGGGAAGGCACCGCACACTCATGGCTGCAGCACCCTGTGTCAGCGCTCAGGAATCCAGAGAGCTGCTGGGAGGGAGGAGAGGGCTGCGAGCCAGCGCTGCGGGGCTGCGACTGCTGGGGCCTCTCCCCACCGGAGCAGCCCTGGAGGGGAGAGGGGGGATGCTTTGCCAAGGGCAGGGCTTTTGGGAGGAGGGAGGAATGCAGAACAACTTTGGCGCAATGCTTCTTTGAATGATGGCTCAAAAGGCTGGTTAGAGGCACGTCTGGATCCCTCCCAGCCGCTCGCAGGGCTTGCATCTGTCTCCAATGTACTGTGCTCGCTGGGGATGCTCTGCCAATATATATATATTTAGGGTGGGGGTGGAGGGGGTCCCCAGTGGGCTGGGCAAGGTTGGAGCTGGCCTGGGTGCTTGCAGGGGGGCAAGGGCTTGTCCTTGCTATTCTCCTAGGACAGGGATGGGCTTGGTGTTTGACCAGGGCTCCCAGCCCAGGGTGAGCTGTGCTGGGGGAGAGAGAAGGGAGCAGAGCTTGCTGGCAGGGCTCAGCCCGCTGGCGAGGCTTGCAAAAGAACCCACGGCTTCTTCCAAGGAGCATCCAAGCACATTTGTGCGGCTGGAGAGGGGATGGCTGGTAGGGGGAGAAAGCACCCCAGCTCTCCCAGGCCAGCGAAGGTGCTGGAGGCAGGTTCAGGGCAAGGTGAGTGCCAGGGCGCAGTGACAAACACAAACAGCTTGGTTCTCCTGATCTTCTGCTTGTGATTTCTGCTCCTGACATGCTAACCCTGCAGGGCCCCCCCTCTCCTCTTCTCCTTCCCAGCTGGGCGAGGGCTGGCGAGGCTGCGGTAATGAAATGCAGAGCTGCTGGGGAGAGCAGGGGCGGGAAAAGGCTCCTCTGTCTGAGGTTTTGTGCCTCTGGTTTCCTCCAGCCCTCTCTCCCAGTGGGGTTATTTATTGGTGATGGAGCCTGGGGAGTGGGGGAGGGAGGGCTTGGAGCTGCAGGCAAATAGTCATCATGTGTTTCCCAAGCACTCAGCTGAGGTAGAGGGTGAAGCAGGATGAGAGGAAGGTAAACTGCCTGGGCAGGGACTGTAGAGCATCATTTACTGGAGTTAGGCTCTCCTGAGCCTGTCCCAGTTGCTCCGAGGTGGTTCGGAGCGCTTTGCACTCCGAAGGATCTGCTTTGTGGTGGAGGAGCTCTCATTCCCTCCTGATTTCCCCACCTTCCCTCCCTCCCGGATTCCCTGCTGGGCGAGCAATGAGATGCTGAGACCTGCCTGCAGGCAGCTGCTCCAGATTGGCTTTCCTGGCCCAAGAAGGGGCTTGCTTCTCTGGTGCAGGTGAGGAAGAACCAGGGGGATGGTTTGCCTTTTTCTCCCTTTTCTTGCAGCTGTGGGATGCCAGCCGGGCCTTTCCCAGGATGGTGGAGAAGTGGAGGTGCTGCTGACCTGTTTTCAGGCACTCGCGTGGAGCAGCTGGCGACGCTGCCAAGCTGCGACCTGCCTGGCTGCAGATGCATTTGCTGCCTGCAGCCACCCTGGATCAGCCTAGCCCTTCCCTTCAGTCAGGCTTTGGGATCCTCTGTGTTCCTCTGGCTCTGCTCCGGGGTGCGGATCCCGCATCCGTGGGGTGCTCTGGTGTTGTAGGGTGACCCCCTGCTTGGGGAAAGTAGGCAGGGCGGCCTGTTGTCCAAACTGGCTGCTCTGGTTGGGAATGTGTGTGGTTTCCTAGCGGGAAGGTCTCCTCCTCCTCCTCCTCGCCTCCACTGACAGCGTCTGACCTCAGCTGTCATCCCTGGTGGTGCAGAGGATTAATCTGAGCCTCGGGACAGGTTGAGGCACGTCCAAGGCGGAGGAGAGCTTCATGCGTACAGACACGGAGGAAGGAACAAAAACAATTCCCAGGGAAATATTTTCCTGCTGCTTTTCCTGGCAGCGAGCAGAACTGGAGGAAAAAAAAACCAAACCCACCATCAAAACTCGCTATAAATTGCTTGCAGGAGCCTCAAGCCCCAGATCGGCTTTCTCTTGGCCTCCAACACCCCATGGAGCTCAGCTCCCAACCCCAGACCCACACGGGGAAAGCTGCAAAGGGTATGAGCCCCCCAGCCTGCTGCTGAGCATCCCAGGCCATCCCTCTGGCACCCGCTGCTCCGCGGGGTGCGGAGCCAACTCGAGAGCGTTTAAAAAGCAAGGGGAACATCCCCACTGGTGGACTCTGCCCTTTGCCTGCTCTGGCCACCCTCCTCCTCCTCCTGCCGCTGTTTGCTTTGGCAGCTGCCGGGGCTTCACCCCACCAGCACAGCCCTGCAGCCCTGGGCCAGGGGAGGCAGGAGTGTGGGGTACGGAGATCGCCTGTGGGAGAAGGAGAACAGGGAGGCAAGTGGAGAAGTAGGTGTCTGGCTGGGCGGATAGGGCGCGCCAGCTGCGCGCTGCAGGGCAGGAAGGATGCTGCTTGCTCGGAAATCTGGAGGGCGAGCTGGGAAAGGGCAGGAAGGGCAGGGAGCGTGTCAGGAGCGCCCTGGTACTGCTCCAGGTTTGGTCTGTGGGAGCACTGCGGGTGCCTATTGGGGGTTCTGGTGTGCTGACATGCCCTGCTCCGTGCCTCGAGCAAACAGAAGGATGCAGGCAGCCGGGCAGCTGCACTGTCCCTTGTGGAGCTGGGGTCCCGGCCAGAGTGTGGCTGGAGCATCACTAGAAAACAGGGGGAGGAAGCGGCTGTTTCGGCAGCAGCAAACACAGAAATCCCTGCTGGCCACTACCTGCTCAGGTTTGCAGGTTTATTTCTGCAAACCTTGGCACTGTGTGGCACGGGTGGGTGGGTTTTGCCAGTGCACGTGGTCCTCCATCCCAGCTCCCTCCGCCCTTTGGTGCCCTGGGGTGGTGGAGGCACCAAGCTGGGGTTTGCCCCTGCAGTGGTGCTGGGGGTACCAAGCATCCCTGCCTTGTGGAGCTGGGGGCCGTGGGAGCAGCTCTGTGTTATGTTTCCATGGCAATGGGGCTGCTTTTTTTTCACGGTGGGAGGAATTTATGTGTTTTTTCACCCGGCGCTGGCCCAGGTCAGTGTTTTATGGGAGGGCAAAATCCCCAAACCCAAATCTCTCCCCCGACCTAGGGCTGAGCTGCCTGCTGCCAGCTCTTCTTGATCCATATTTGACCCCTTGGGCTGAGGCCGGGAGGAGTGACATCCGGAGGAAAGCACAGCTCCCATGGGAAAGCGGGACGGACGGACGGACAGAGGAGGGAACAGGAGCTTTTCTTCCCTCCTCTGTGGAGCGATGCCGGCAGCAGAGGAGAGTTGCAAAGCGTTTGCTGGTGTTTTCAAGCTGGGATTTGCCCCGTGTGGGGCTGGTGGGACTGTGCTCCCCTTCCCGGGTCTGTCCCTCAGCTGGCGTTGGTATCAGGACCCATTGGCAAAGAGCCCATGCCGCTTGCTTAATTGCTGTGGGCAGCAAGTGGGTTTTGTATTTAATGGTAAGCAAATGTCAGAGGGATGCAAACACCAGCCAGAGGGAGCTGCGTAAAAGCCCCGCTGGATATTCACATCATCGTTCTTCCATCCTTTCCTGGAGCGCGGCTCGGTCTCTGGCATTGCTGAGCCTGTCGCAGGGTGAATTTCCCCCGGCCTTATCCTTGCTGAGGTTTTCCAGGGAGAATTGATGCATTTTGTGTTCAGGAGCCAATTTGCAAGGAGGTGGCCAGCACCACACGCGCCTCCTGCTCACCCTTGTCTCCCTTTGGCCCAGGCAGTGCCCCGGGCGCACTGGACTCGCTGAAATTCCCCTCCGGGAAAGGGCAACGGAGTGAGTGTTTGTCTTCAGCTCAGGGGAGTGTGACATGATGTCCCTGGTTGGTGGCCAGGCGGGGAGGGACTGGCCACCCTGGGTTCAGAGTGGTGGCACGGGGCTGATTGGCACTGGGAGACACTTTCCTTGGAGAGGGGGGGGAGAGCTGTTAAAAATAAATGGTGTGACAAGTGGCAGGAGGAAGGAACCACCTCTCAGAGGGAAGGAGAGCAAGACCGTAAGGTGGTGTGTGCTGCCTAGAGAGCTGAGCGTGGAACTGGGCTCTGATCGCAGCCCCGCCACAGTGACAAGGTCAGTCCTGTCCCAAGTCACCCCAGCGCCTTGCACCCCTGGTCACAGCCTCCTCCTTCCCTCTTGGCTCATGGTTTAGTGTTTGATGGGAAAGGTTGGACTCGATGATCCAGTGGGTCTCTTCCAACCTGGTGATTCTATGATTCTATGATTCATTCTCACAGGACTCAAACCCCATGAGATGCAGGGGCTGCCCTACCCTGCACCCTGCTGTTCTGGGAACGTGGTTGATGTTCAGAGACCTGCTCCTGGGGGGTCTCCAGTTAACGTAGCACAGCTCAAAACCAGCCACATCAGTCCCTCTGCTCAGAGAAGGG
This sequence comes from Clamator glandarius, assembly GCA_033459285.1. NCBI lineage: Eukaryota > Metazoa > Chordata > Aves > Cuculiformes > Cuculidae > Clamator > Clamator glandarius. The sequence continues at coordinate 2,235,026 of JAUNZM010000292.1, forward strand.
ATTTTTGTGCCTATAAGGGCTGGAGAAAGGACACACTCGGGGCTCGTCAGGCAAGGTGCAACTTGCTGCTATCGCTTACCAGAGCTGGTGGCCTGTGACTTCTACACCATGGTTCACATCTCCTTCTAAAGACCAGCATGAGTGTACATGGAAATCAGGGCACATTCCTTCGGTTGTGCCAGGGGCAGAAGATTCATCCTCCTCTCTCCTGGCCCACGGTGGCAGCCCAGCAGACGCTTATCTCTGGGAGCACGTGTGTGTGGGAGCACGGGCACTGCCCCATCCATCACCAGATGTGCTTCAAAGCGCTCAGTGCTGCTGGGAGGAGTTGTGGCTGGCAGCCCCGTGCCTCCCGAAATGTGGTGACCAGCTCATTTTGCAAGTGGGTGCATTAACACCAAAGGCTTGGGGCCAGGTTTGGTGCCAGAGAGTCCTGGGAAAGTTGGGCTCAGCCTGGGATGCAGCTCACCCGGGGAAGAGAGGCTTCAGGAAGGAAAAAAAGGAATGGTCATCAAAGCCTTTGGGTCTGATCCTTGCTGAGTGTGGATCCTTGCTGCTCCCTGCTAAGCTGTCAGGGAGAAGAAGCGGGGGAAAGACAGGACCTAGCTGGAATCAGGCTTTAAATGGAGCTTGTCTTATTTCGTTTCCTTGTACAGCAAAGCCCTCTCGTGGAGGTCGGCAGTAGCTTGCCAGAGAAAAGCTGGCTGCTGCCAAGCGCTGCTTCTTCCCAGGGAAAACTCTCCCTGGGACACCATCCCTGGGCTCCCACGGGCTGTTATTAGCAGGGCTGCCCCATGGCCCTGGCCTGAAAGCAAATGGGACAGACCTGGATGTGCCAGCGCACCCCTGAGGTGCCCGTCTGCACCGGATAGAATCATGGAATGGGTTGGGTTGGAAGGGATCTCAAAGCCCATCCAGTTCCAACCCCCCTGCCATGGGCAGGGACACGTCCCTCTGGATCAGGGGCTCCAAGCCCCATCCAGCCTGGCCTTGAACCCCTCCAGGGATGGGGCAGCCACAGCTTCCCTGTCCTCCCTCATCATGGGGAATTTCTTCCCGGTGTCTAATCTAAACCTCCCCCTTCCAATTTAAAGCCATTCCTCCTTGTCCTGTCACTCCATGTAAAAAGCCTCTCCCCAGCTTTCTTGTACCCCCCATTCAGGTACTGAAACATCACCTTTGCATGTCAGTGTTTTATCTAATGGAGAGTCTCGTTTTTTTTTTTTTTCTAGGGAGCTGCTGTACCTGCTCTCCTGGCTGTTAGGAGATGCTCGGCACCCAGTGGGGTGGCCCACTCCCTTAATGTGTGTCTTAGAAAATGGGAATGGTTAAAACTTTGGCTTTCCTCACAGGCCACTGCTTTTAAGGACACCCCGAGGCACCCCATGTCTGTAGCATCTGTTACTGGGAACTATGGTACTGGGCTGGGGCAGCTCCAGAGCTGGCCCTGCCTGGTTCTGCTCCAGACCCTGGTACATCACCGTGTTCTTGACATGGATAATTCCCTGGGGCCAACTGTGGATGGTGTCAACCTGCTTTCCTTCAGGAGGTGTAATGCTCCATGAGAGAGCTACCACAGCAGTGAATGACTTGGTGTCACTTTGCATTCCCTAGCAGAGCCCCCATCCTCTCCTTGCTTCTTTGTGACCCCTCACCCAAGTCCTGATTTGATTAAAGTCCAAGTTCGGTTGAGTCCCCTTCCCTGGAGGGGTTTAAGGGACGGGTGGACGAGGCGCTGAGGGACATGGGTTAGTGATTGATGGGAATGGGTGGACTCGATGATCTGGTGGGTCTCTTCCAACCTGGTGATTCTATGATTGCATCCTGCTGCCATCAAATATCCGCTGCCCCAGCCTCCCCTACTTTGCTCTTCTCTGGCCCTGGTAGAAGGGGCATTTTCCCCTTGGGATCCCCTTTGATGCCGCTGCCAGGAGCTGGGTGCCCTTCCACCCCAGTCCTGGCCCAGTTTGGGGGTGAGGAAGGGGTACCTCGTGCTTCAGGGCCACCAGTACCTTGTGGCTGCTAAAACCCATTGAGTCCCTGGGAGCTGGACTTTTCCTTTCCACTGCCCGAGTGCTCAGTTCCCTTTGTCCTGCCTGAGTTTAATCCCTCACATTGGGTATGTTTAAGTAATTTCCTTGCACTCCTAGCTACACAAAAATTGTTATGCTGGTTGCATTTAAATTGTACAGTTGCCACCTCCTCACCCGGGGGCTGATGCCAGGCTGTGTAAATATTTAGTGTTTCTGTTCAACTGGCATCAGCCTCTTGTTCTCTGCAGCCTCGTGCTGTGCGTGCCAGGGCATCGAGCGAGGTGTTAGCGGGGGCTCGCTCCTCGCTCGCCGTGGGAGGCTCTGGGGGCTGTTAGGGGCGATGGATAAAACATCTCTGGTGCATCTGGGTGAGAGTTGGGTGCGTTTGTGTGCCTGAAGAGCAGAGCAATGCATGGTCTTTCAGCAACAGGGAGCAAGGTGATCTTGCAGGTGAGTCATTGGGTGAGGCTTTGGTGTCCTGGTGGTCTTGTCTCCTGCGGAGCATCCCCTGTACTCACCACAGGCGTCCTTTTTTTTTTTTTTTCCTTGGAGATGAAGGGCTCCCACACTGGGTGCTGTGTTCCTGGCGATGTCCCCTCACCCTGGTGAGCTGGGATGCGTGTCCTCTGTGGCCAAGCCGGCAGATGGGGCTCCTGCCCAGGGTGAGCTGCTCTGGTGGAGGCTGGAGAGCTGGGCATCCCTGGGCAGGCAGTGCTGGCTCTGACCCAGGGATGCTCACTGGCCCCATTTCCCCGTGAAGGAGTTTTGGTCCGTTGCACAGGCTTCTTTTACCTCCTAATTATCTCATGACACCTGAATTTAACATTTTCTCTAGGGTTTCCTTCAGTGCTGAGCCTTGCCACGCACATGGTTGCTCAGGGTGAAGGAGACCTTGACCTCGACTCAACTTCACCCACTACTGCCTGGCCCTAACCCTACCTCTGAGCTGCTCTTGGCCACGCAGTGGGGAGGACGCAGGGTGAGGGGGTGTCTGGGGACCCTTCCCCCTAGGGGGCTCATCATGGTGGTGTTGCCGCCACGTGTAGGATTTATGCAGCGAGTTCTCACATCTTGGTCCTGTTCACTATCATTATCAATGACCTGGATGAAGGCATCGAGGGCACCCTTAGCGAGTTTGCAGATGACCGTAAACTGAGTGGGAGTGTGGATCTGTTGGAGGGTTGGGAGGCTCCAAAGGGATCTGAACAGGCTGGATCCATGGGCTGAGACCAACGGCAAGAGGTTTAACAAGGCCAAACGCCGGGAAAATGGCATCTTGGCTTGGATCAGAAATGGCGTGACCAGCAGGTCCAGGGAGGTTCTTCTCCCTCTGGACTCGGCACTGGTGAGACCGCTCCTGGAATCCTGTGTTCAGTTCTGGGCCCCTCACCACAAGAAGGATGTTGAGGCTCTGGAGCGAGTCCAGAGAAGAGCAACGAAGCTGATGAAGGGGCTAGAGAACAAGAGGAGCGGCTGAGAGAGCTGGGGGTGTTTAGCCTGGAGAAGAGGAGGCTGAGGGGAGACCTTATTGCTCTCTACAACTGCCTGAGAGGAGATTGTGGAGAGGAGGGAGCTGGCCTCTTCTCCCAAGGGACAGGGGACAGGACGAGAGGGAATGGCCTCAAGCTCCACCAGGGGAGGTTCAGGCTGGACACTGGGAAAAAAATTTTCCCAGAAGGGGTCATTGGTCCCTGTCAGAGGCTGCCCAGGGAGGGGGTTGAGTCACCTTCCCTGGAGGGGTTTAAAAGATGGGTAGATGAGGTGCTCAGGGACATGGTTTAGTGGCAAGTAGGATGGTTGGACTCAATGATCTGGTGGGTCTTTTCCAACCTGGTGATTCTATAATCTTAGTGCCTTTGGGTGGCTGGTTCTGCTGAGCTGGAGGCTGAGCCCTGGGGAGGACGCGGTTAGAGGAGAGGCTTGCAGCTCTGCTGGCTCTCAGGCAGGTTCAGGTCTGCAGTACTGGAGCATGGGTTTGCTATCTGTTTGGCATCTTCTTCTCACTCTGTTTTTTTTTAAAAAAAAAAAAAGTTGTTAGCAGCCAGGCACTTGGGATGGAGCAGTGCAAGGTGCTGTCCTTGCTCTGTGAAGACTTCAGGTCAGGAGGACCCTGTGGCTGAGTGCTTGTGTCCCATGATGTCCTCTCTCCTCCTGCTGTGTCCCAGCACCCTCGTGCTGGTCTCCTACCTGTGGCTGTGTGGGATGTCCCATGGCCAGCACCTGCTTGGCTTATTGCCTGCTACAAATGTACCCAAAGCCATCTCTCAGCACCGTGTCCTCACACCTGTCTCTCTGCAATCCAGGTTCCTGGCTGCTCCGGAGTCTCCTCTTATCCCACTGGACCCTGGCAGCCTCCCACCCCTCACCAGCTGTCGCTCTGCGAGCACCCAGATGCGGCATTTGTTTTAGTTGCTCAATAACGTCTCCTTTGGTTGATAAATTACTCTTAAGATGGCAGAGAGTAATAAAATAAAAACCTCATAGAGCAGAATGAGTTGATTGAAATTAATGTTTGTCTTGTTGTCTCGCTTGAGCTGTAAAACAGCCTCTTCCAGACGCTGTCACTCCCGACTTGTCCCGTTCTGTTCTGTGCTTGGAGAGACTCAGCGTCTTAAGGAACAGTCCGTGGCCTCTGGGTCAGGGACCTGGGGCCACCAGACAGCTGGGGGATGGTTGGTGGCATCATTAGCTGCTGTGTTGTCTGGAAAGAGCTGCTGAACTCGGTTATCCTCTTGGAGGGTGATCAGGAGTGCTTGGTGCCTCGGCTTACGTACGTGGGACGTGATGGAGGCTGTGACCAGATCTTCTGGCCAACAGGAGATTTCCTGCTGTTGCCTGCTGGGCACTTGCTGGGGAGGGGGAAGAAGTGGTCTAGGGAGCGACTGGGGCTTCTTTGCTATAAAATCACCAGTGTAGGGGAGCAGCTTGGGTTTGGACTCTGATGTGAGACCTAAGGGACCTCAGCCTGTGGTCCAGGCACATGAGCTGTTTGGAATGGTGCTAAGCAGTTGGAATTCCTTGCTGCAAAGTGCTGTGGATGCTCAAAAAATAAACCTGAGCTTGAAGGGTAGTAAAGAAGCTTGGGGGAGCATTTTCAGGGAGCATCGCTACACGCTTGTCCTGTTCTCCTCCACTTCTCTGAGCACCTGCTGCTGGCCAGCACAGGAGGTGTGAGGTAGCGGGTTAGCTTTCATCTGCATAGCCCACCTATCACAGAATCATAGAATAGTTTGGGTTGGAAGGGACCTTAAAGCCCACCCAGTTCCACCCGCTGCCCTGGGCAGGGACACCTCCTACTGGATCAGGGGCTCCCAGCCCCATCCAGCCTGGCCTGGAGCCCCTCCAGGGATGGGGGAGCTGCAGCTTCCCAGGGCAACTTGGGTTTGATTCTGCAGGTAGGAAGCAACTCATCATTTTCATTAGCCAGGTGCAGGTTAAAGGCTCATGGTAATAACACGGCACATGATCAGGCATATTAGAAGAGGCTTGTGCCTTTCTGAAGCCTGGGAGATGGGATGCAGAGAAGAGCGAGATGGGCTTTGGGAGGCGTTTCTCCTTGCTGGCAGCAGCTGCAGTGGATCTGAGCAGTCATTTTCCCTGGCTGCTGGGGATGACGCGTGCTGCCTTGCATGGCAAACTCAGGAACTTCCTCCAGAAATATCTGGGAAGGTCTGCCTTCCTCATCCTTGGCAGTCTCAGGATTCGAGCTGGGACAAACTGCTGGTGGAGCTCCTCTGGAACGCTGAGTGGTGGCAGGCGTGGGGTTTGCCTGATGGTCCTCCTGAAAATGAAGGGTGGCTAGAGGGGCTGAGCACATCTGCTGACTCCCAAATGCGGATCTGAGGGAAGGATAACTGTGCAATACGTTTCCCTGCTCCCAGGCTCCTGGTATTTGTCAGCAGCAGTAGGTTTTAGCCAGGAAAAGCAATCCCAGCCTTGCAAAGAAAGGCTACATTTAGCAATCTTCTCCCTCCTTCTGTGTTCCCAAGATGTTAGTGAGCAGAAGGCTGCTGGAGCAGGAACCAGATTGCTCCTTGAGGGCAGTTTTAGGTGCTGCTTTTTTTTTTTTTCTCCTGATGTTGCTTTTTTGATATGTGGGTATTTGGAAAACCTGCCCAAGCACCTGCTAGGATAGAGAGGAGAGGAGGGAGCTGGCCTCTTCTCTTAAGTGACAGAGGACAGGACGAGAGGGAATGGCCACAAGCTTCGCCAGGGGAGGTTCAGGCTGGACATCAGGAAAAAAATTTTCACGGAAAGGATCATTGGTCCCTGGCAGAGGCTGCCCAGGAAGGGGATTGAGTCACCTTCCCTGGAGGGGTTTAAGGCATGGATGGACGAGGCGTTGAGGGACACGGGTTAGTCATTGATAGGAATGGTCGGACTTGATGATCCGGTGGTTATTTTCCAACCTGGTGTTTCTATGATAGCATCTCAGCCCACTGGTCCTCTGGAGAGCAGCCCTGTGCTGGCCATGGTCTCTGATAGCAAGGGAAGTCACACTGGGAGCACTGGTGCTGGACTGGGAATGCTGTGTGCTGTCCCCCACCTGGGAGGACTGACTGTTTTAGAATGCAGATCTCCTGCTCGCAGGTATGGTAACATCTGTTTGCACCGTGGGGTGGTGGGAATGGCCTCCAAAAGAGCATAAGTGTGAAGAAAGGTGGAAACAAAGAGCAAGGCTTGGTCTTCTCCTGACCCAGAGTGGTCACCGTGGCCTCCCTGGCTGGGAAGGACCCTGCTCTGAGGCTCATCCCTGTGTGGAACCTGGGCCATGCCTGCTTACAGCCCTGCTCCGACTCACTCGTGATACCAGGTGCAGCTGGAGCACAAAGGAGTCGCTGCATCTCCCTGTTTTCCCTCTGTTCTGATAAAAAAGCACCTGACCCATGCCCTTCTCAAGGACACCCACATCCCTTGGTGGCAGCTCTCTGCTGGACATCCCTGTGGAGAAGACCACCCTGGGGGATGTGTTTTCCCATCCCCAGCCAGCATGGATGCTCTTCATGGTTTTGTATGCAGCTCCCTTGAGTGGTTGCTCTCAATTAGCCGTGTGGTGATGAATCCCACAGGTTAATTGCATATTGTATCTAAAAAACAAAAGAGAAGATCTCTTTGTTGTTCTAAATTCATTGTATGAGTTCAGGGCTGTTGTTTTCAGTGGCTTTTTGCAGCAATGGAGACAGCAGAACCGCTCTGGGCTCTCTGCCTCTCATCCCAGTATTGCTCACTCCTGTGTCCTTGTCCTTTTCGGTTTCACCACCACTGAGAGCTCTGCAGTCACCTCTTGGCCTGGTGCCCTGGCGTGCTCCTCCCTGTCCCCATGGAGCTGGGATGAGTGATGTGCCAACCTCTGCTTCCCACCACAGCCTCTCCCAGCCCGCAGCTTGCAAAGCCCAGCGCCGTGGACCTCTGCAGCACTTCTGGTGATGACACTGGGGCTTCCTCCACCTTCCTTCCTCTGGTTCCCCTACAGCCGCAGCTCCGGGCTTTCAATGCCACCAGGTGCTTGGGCTGGTCCCCAGCACCAGATTCTGGCTGTGCCGATTGTCTGTCACTTATTCCTATTCGTACTGGATGTTCTCATTCGTTTCTGATGGATGATTTCAGTTTATGGCTGAGTAAGCTGATGATTTAGTTCTCCCAGTCTCTTGTTCACGGAGTTTTGGGCAGAAACATTTGAAAAATTCAGATAAATTGCAATATTCTGTCTTTTTTTCTTAGGATTCTTGCTCTAAACCACCTGCAGCTTAGGAAAACACTTCAGTGTAGAAGATCTAGTACGGACCTGTTGTGGGTTCTCCTAAGATCTTGTAAAATCCTGCTTTGGGGATTAAATCTGCTTTTGTTGCTGCAACGTAACAGTCTGCTTTGCAGCCACTTGGACCTTTCTTAAAGGTGGAGGTGATGATTGCTATGACTTGACCTTTTGGTGCCATGGTGTGAACCCCCTTTGGAAGGGGGATGTTGGATTTTTTTGGACACAGCTGCATGGATTGGGGCAGAAATCACTTTGCTTGGTGCCTGAGGCACAAGATGCCTGCAGGCTGCCTCACGATGGGCACGAGGGCAGCATGTTCAAGGGAGGTGGATGAAATTTCAGGCTGTGTCAATTTTGTCTTCCTCGAGCTGACAGAACAGTTTTTTCCACTAGAAAATAGCAGCACTTCAGCACTCTGCTGTCTCAGATGGCGAGGAAAAGGTGATTATTCGATATGGAAGTCTTGAGTTATGCTTTGGAGTGTTCCCAGAGTTGAAATCCTTGCACTCCCAGATGTGTCAAAGTGACCTGAAATGCTGGATCTGAGGAAATGCAGCATCTCCCCCTGCAGCACAGTTGGTGTGGGGGAGGTTTGTCTGCTGGCTCATTCCTGCTCTCTGCCTGGGTGATGCTGTGGCAGAGAAATACATCTTTGTTTTTCCATCGCAAACATTTAGTGGCCCCCCAGGGTTTGCACTACAGACCCCTGGGCAAGTGACATGGATGGCCCAGGGGCTTCTGAAGGCTATTGAGGCGAGGAGAGGTCTGTCTCTCTCGGGTTCCTGCACCCTTGGAGTGGTCTTGGTATGTAATAAACCAAAAGGGCTTTGCAACTTTGATAGAACCTCCAAATTGGAAGAGACCCACCGGATCATCGAGTCCAACCATTCCCATCAATCACTAAACCGTGTCCTTCAGCACCTCGTCCGCCCGTCCCTTAAACCCCTCCAGGGAAGGGGACTCAACCCCCTCCCTGGGCAGCCTCTGCCAGGGACCAATCACCCTTTCCATGAAAAACTTTTTCCTAATGTCCAGGCTGAACCTCCCCTGGCAGAGCTTGAGGCCATTCCCTCTCGTCCTGTCCCCTGTCACTTGGGAGAAGATGCTTTGTGTTGCCTCCACTGCCTGGCTTAGGGTTTTTGCAAGCCCTGCCTTGCTCTGCACCCTTTCCCTTGGCAGGAGAGCGAGGAGGGACAGCCCAGGAATCCCAGAGCAGGGGGAAAAGCTGGTGCCACAGCCTCCCCGGCACTGTGCTGCCTCCCCAGCTTATGGGCAGAGGCTTTTAATGGGATTTTGGGTGGCGAAGGCTGCGTCCATCTGCTTTCAGCTGTAGCAGGACGTCCTTTCGCTACGTGTGCCTGCCCGGCTTTCTGCTGCTTTGGGGTGTCCTGCTTGCCTTGTTTCTCCGGCAGCATCTCCTTGCGGAGAGTAATTAGCTCTCCGATGGAGCAGTCAATATTGCAGCTGAGGTACGTGGAGGGCAGCGTGATGCTGCCACGTGCCACCGGGGAAGGGGGTAAGAGCCCCCTGGGTAGTGGCCAAGCTAATCCTCTCCACTGGCCATAATTACAGGCTGGCCCGCAGGAGACCCTGCAGGTAGGATTGTTTCCAGGGCAGAGGAGAGGGCAGTAGAGCCGTAGCTTTCTCTGCAAGCCAACACAAGGTTCTGAATAAGCTCTCCTTCGTGCTGGTGATGCCCTGGTCCCAGGCTGGCGGTCGCCTGGTGGGGGGAAATGGCCTTTTGTGCTTATTTTCCCCAAAGCAATGGGCCGTCTGGTGCCCTTGGAGGCTCCTGGCAGCTAGAGCTGCTGTGACAGCCTCGTCCAGGGAGTGCTGTGATGTGCTGAGAGGCCTTGGGGTGCCCATGCACCCACCCTCCAGCAACATGGGGCTGAAAGGTGCATTTCGAGCCACGTTGGCTGTAGGAGTTGGAGGGGTAGGGTGAGCTCTGGGTGAGGCTGTGGCTGTCTGATGGGAACCAGGGGCGCTCTGGTCCCTGCTAAAGCCACCCGAGGGGGTTTGCTTCTGTATACGACTGAGAAGTGGTCTTAGGAGCATAAACACAGCTCTGTTGCTGTCAGCTGAAAATAAGGAGAGAAATTACCCCCTGCCCTTGGCGTTCCTCGCAGAAAAGAGGAAAAGGAAATTAATGTTCTCCTTGGGACTTTTCTGAGGGGATAAGAGGAACAACAGGAGGAGGGAAAGCCAGGAGAGGAAGTGATTCATATGTTTAATTCACCCTCCATTTCCTATTATCACTTTTTATTTGCGCTGCGTGGCAGCGTTCAGAGGCCCCAGCTGAGATCGGTGCCCCACGTGTGCAGCTGCTGCTTCTCCTGGAGCAGGAGGCACCGCGAGGAGAGTGATGAGCATCCTTCATCTGCAGGGAAACCAAACTGAGGGGTGGGGAAAGAGCCCTGCTGGCTGAGTAGGAGCTTCACGAGGCTTTCATTCTTATTTCTTCCAAGAAACAGGCAGCGGAGAGAGGATGGGTGGTGATTCCCTGGGGTACGCGGTAGATCTCCATCATCCTTGGCTCTTTCTGTCGCGTCACATGAGCCCATGACAATCACCTAGGTCTTCTGCTGCCCTGAACTTCACAGGTTTCTATTTTGGAGCTCTGGGAAGATGTTGTGGCCAAGATCCCCCCACAGGCTGGCTAGCTGAGAGCTTGCCTGGCAGCAGGAGGGCAGCCGCACCCCAGCCGTGTAACTGCTGGTTCCAGAGCTGGAGAAGTGAATGATATGCCCTTCAAAACTCTAAGGGGAAAGGGTGAAGCTCAAAACAAACCCCCTCAAGGCAGTGCCTCAAGAGGCAAACATTCATTTAATGATCTGCACTGAATTTTGTCGCCCTTGAGCAGAGCTGGTGAGAAATGAAGGGCTGTTTTCCTCCTGCTGGGAGCACGCGAGGACCTTCCGTGGCAGCAGGGTGGAGATGAGCTGTGACGGGTGGGATCTGGGGGCAGAAACCTTCCAACGAAGCCCTGGGGATGCCCTCACATGGGCTGACCCTAATTATTTTGGAGTTGGTGGAGCTCACCAGCCTGTTTTACAGTAGGGAGCACTGTGTGCATGCAACGACGCGGAAGTTTTGAGATCAATCTTGCGCCAAACACCTATAGCTTATTTATCAAGATGGTGTAAGGAGAGATTTACGTGGGAAACGATATCCAGTGCATCCACCCTGGAGCTGGAAAAGGAGAAGCTGGTCTGGGCTCCTACCGTTCAACGGGAGACAAACACGACCCAGCACTTGAGTGTTTCGAGGGGAAGCCACCTCCACATGGACACGTCAAATGCTTTGATGGGGTCCAGCGGACCGAGACATCAGTTCTTGTTTGCTCAGCAGATGTGCTGTTCTGATTGCCCTCAGCGTTGTTCCCTCTGTCCTATAGACGGATCTAATTTGCAGCTACCAGGGCTGGGGTTAAGTGGATGATTTGCTCAGATAGAGGGATGGGTGGCATCACAGAGCAGCTGTTGCTCATGCCAGCCTGTGCTGCTTGGGCACCGCCAGCTCTGTGTTTGTAGGTGCCTTGTCTAGCCAGGGTTTCTGAACAGTTTCCCAGCAACAGTTCTCTCAGCTCCTTGCTGCCTTCAGCTGAAACTGCCTGAATGGGAGCTGCAAGGAAGCTTTGTGGGGTGAAACAGGCAGTGGAGCAAACTGTCTGAATCTTCCGAAATCCTGGGATTAAAAGCTGAACCTTCTCGCTGCCTTCCTCGGAGCAAAGCCATCAGCTCTTCTTTATTTATTTTATTTTTTTTGTGACTGTTTTCTTAATCTGCAGATGTTTTTTCCTGTTTCTTCTCCCTCCTGGTACCCTCATTACCCAGTGCTTTTTCCATTTGAGATGGTGCAGGCAGCTCTGGGCACCTCCTGTAGTGTGAGACCCATGGGAAATACGGAGAAGCTTTCTAAAGTCCTGCCCAGGTGAGGTGGGTTGGGACGAGTCCAGCAGGTCTTGCAGCCGAGGTGGCTCAGAAAGGGAGGTGAGAACAGAGACCCAACTGGGCTCAGGTCTTGAGAGCAATTCCTTTTCCCCTTGTTCTGTTGCTCTGTCCAGATCTGAATTTCCAGATTTTGAAAGCAGCACAGTAACTCCTGCTCTCTGTCAGCTGCGTAACAGGCTGCTCTTCAAGCCTATACTCAGCACCCATCACTTCTGTATTTCTCTTGCCCTCATAAAGCTATTTTTGAGACCACAGATGCCTCTGAGGCATGGTCAGCTTTGGACCTGGACTTCTTCACAGTGGGATGTCCTAGAGTAGCATGGAGGGAGCTCAGTGCCCACGCACGTCTTCGGAAGCAGTGGGCTCTCGGACTATTCCATGCCACGTAACTAACGATACGTTATGTGCTTTCATCTAGCTACCTTGTGCCCTGTTATAGCCTGGCTGGGGCTGGAGCAGGAGGCTTTCCACCCCACCTAATAAGTCATGGTTGGCCCTGACGGCACATCCCAGCATCCTGCTGGCTCTGGGGAATGACTGGCTGCTCCCTGAGGGAAGCTGCGGTTCCTTTCCACGTGCCATTACACCTGCAGTCTGATGTTTTTTTCTCAGTGCTTACCAGCTTCTGCTGGATTTAGCTGAATGCTCTGGATGCAAAATTCCTCAAAGCCCCCTTGAAATTTCATTTCTGCTGACAGACAGGCTGGGAGAACTGTATTAAACCTGATAAGAGCTGGCTTGGAGATCGCAGCTTTCATAAATACGGTAGCTGACAGCCGCTTCTGTAATGCTTTAACACCCATTGTAAACAGTCCCAGCAAGCAGAAGGATAAGAGTGATGTATAATAGCTGCGGCTTAGGATATGCGCTGGTTTAATGTGAGCAGCTTGGGGACTAGGTGGAAGGACTGGGAACGATGACTCTGGCTCCGCAGGCAGCGCTGGGAGTGCCGTCTGCTGATGCTGCCACAGCCCCCTCGCCCATCGGTCCCCTCCCTGCTCCCCGGACAGTGCCGCACGCCTAGGACAGAGGTGGCAGGGTGTTCATGGAGCCTGTGGCTGGTTTGCCTAAAGCCGGGGCCCTTGGGGCTAAAATATGAATCTCCCTCAAGGCAGGGATGGGAATATAGCGGAGACTTGGCAAGATACTTTTCTAAGAGACAGTATGCAAATATGCATCCACAAAAGCCCTGACTTGATCCGTAATGGGTAAAGAAAAGGTCTGTTTGGTGTAGAGGCGAGACTGTTTGGTGACTGGGATTGAGATGAGCTGCATCAGTAGAGAGGCTGTAAAAGGTATTGAGCGTTCTAAGCTATTCCCCTGTTGCTCATACGCGTCTCTGGGTGCCTCCTGCAGCGAGAAGCCTTCTCTGCCTGATGGCAGGAGGATCCCAGTTGGATCTGTTTAGACATTACTTCACTAATATTGTTGTTTATCATGTCTTGGAGCTGTGCCTCAAAGTCTGAGCAGCCCTGAGGGGTGCCAGTCCCCACAAAAGCGTTGCTGAAGCTCCCTGGGGTTAGCCATCACCGGCTCTTGGCTTTCCTCAGAGGGTCTTGGTGACTTCGTATAAATCTGGGGCAGGCTGGCAGCGTGGGGGTTATCTAAGGACCTGGTGGGAGGGGTGTGTAGTCACCCACACTACGGCATTAAGGGTGTTTTGGAGCCTTGTGGCTTCAAATCCATGGACAGCGATGGGGCCAGAGCTCACTGGGTGAGCCAGTGTCTCTCAGCAAATCCCTTGGTTAGAGGGTTGGAAAATAAAACCCAGTTTTTTTCTGAATGTTGAAGTGGATGGAAAGGATGCCGCATGCTAAATCTGTCCCCATTAAAGGAGGTGAGTTATGTTTGAGCCTCCAGCCCTTGGGACATCCCAAATGAACGCATTGGGCACAGCCCTTGATGCTTCCCGAGGCCACCCAGCTTCAGGGGTTTGGATGGAGGGATTTGGGACAGCAGGGCTATCCTGTGGCTTTTGAGCTTCATGTGGTTCCTTGGTCTGGGAGTTAGAGTGAGGATCAGACTGCGATTGCCTGCTGCTTCTGTCCAGGCTAGTGTTAGGAAACCTGGAGGCAATTTGCAGCATCCTCCACCCTCCTTTGGCTCTGGAAGTTACCCCTCTTAACGTGGGCTGAAGTTAAGCGTCTCATAAGGGCAAGCGCAAGGTGGTCACGGAAAGTGGCCCTGCTGGGGTTTCACCCCAGGCAGCAACTGAGCTCCACATAGCTGCTCGCTCATCTCCAGGGGGATGGGGAGGAGGATGAATAAAAGTGAAACTCGTGGGTTGAGATAGACAGTTTAATAGGACAGCGAAAAAGAGTGAGGGAATGATGATGATGATAATAATAACAGAATACATAAAACCAGTGATGCACAATGCAATTGCTCACCATCTGAAAACCGATGCCCAGCCCATTCCTGAGCAATGATCCCAGCCTCCTGGCCAGCTCCCCCAGTTTATATACTGAGCATGATGTTTTATGGTACAGAATATCCCTTTGGCCAGTCTGGGTCAGCTGTCCTGGCTGTGCTCCCTCCCAGATTCTTGTGCCCCTCCTCACCAGGAGAGCATGGAAGCTGAAAAGTCACTGACTTGATGTACTTAGCAAGAATTAAACAGCGTGCTATCAACATTATTCTCATCCTAAATCCAAACCATGGCACTATTTCAGCTACTAGGGAGAAAATAAACTTTATCTCCACTGAAATCAGAACGGGGCCATAATGGATTATCTCGGTGTTGCTCGTAACATCACAATTGTCTTGTCCGCTTCAGTGTTGCTCTAAGTGGAGAAACGTTAGAAGGTGTTTGCTTCTGGAGGCATCTCGGATTCAGCCCTGAGCCCTGCTTGTCAATAACATTTTTAGAGGCGTGAAAGACAACAAAGCTGTTGGTGGAGATCTGCAGCTGGTGGAGAAGAGGACAGGAGACCTAAATGCTGATCGCAAACGCTTGGTAACCTGGCTGTGGTTGCGGGCAGCTCTTGGGATGAGGAAGCGGAGGCTTGGAAAGGAGTAGGGGCTGATTTGGAAGATCCACTGAGCCCTGGCTAAGTGTTGAGGGATTTTGCTCCCACTTTTATTTATTCTCCTAGAATAACATGCCCTGTTCTGGCCTGCAGTTAGGAGGATGCCGAGAAGTTAGCTTAGAGCGAATTCAAGAGCATGATTAAAGGTTGGTTGGGGAAAGCACCACGCAGCCAGGGACCTGGTATGTTTGGGCTGCCATGGAGGGGTAACTTGATCTCTGACCCTTAAATGCTTGTAGCAAAATGGGGGTGAGGACTCTGCCCCCCTTCCCCGGTGGGAGGAGATGGGAAGATGCTGTCCAGGTGATGGACCTGGGGGCAGTGCTGGTGGGATGCCCTGCCTGGGCACTCTTGCCTTCTCATGACTCTCTCCAAATCTTCCTGATCAGCTGTGGCTCTTGGAGATGGAGCAGGGGTGGATTTGGGGAGGTACCTCAGCTGAGGAGGTACCAGCAGCCTCGTGAGCTGTGGGAACAGGTAACTGGGCAGCGCAGGAGGAGCATCCTTGGTCTGATCCAGCGATGACTCCCCAGGGTGCTCGTTTGGGTTGACTTTCCTGCATGTGTGGATACCAAACGGCGTGCGAGGAGCTAATTGACTTTCCATCAGATCTTCGAGTCATTTTGCGAGCGAAATGACTAAAACGAAGCCGCAGGCTTCCCAGTAAACAATGAGCAGTTGGTTTTGCATGGCTCCCTGTCAAAAATCCCAAACTGGAAAGGCAGGAAAACAAACAATCAGATCAGAAAGAAATGGGTTTTTGGCACAGATTCCCTCCGTGTTGACTGGGCTGTGAGACAGACCCTGAGAAATGGCTCAGATTTTAGTCAAACAACTCAGACACGAGAAAGGAGGAGGGGGTGGGGAAGCAGATAAAAATGTTTGTGTGCTTAAATCCAGACACCTGCAGTCAGAGCAGAGCGAAGCGAGGCTATAGGTCTCTGTGTTCTTTCCAGATGGCAGATACATTTTAAACACAAGAGGTGCAGTTATACCCTGGGTACTGAAGCGGAACAAGTGCCAGGAAAATATATGCTTCAGATAAAAGATAAGAGTTTGGAACTCAAGAGCAGTGCTTGTTTTGTTACTAGAATATAAACTACAGGTCTGAGTTGGAGCAGCAAGCAGGGCAGAAGCATCTCCCCTGTGGGCTCAGCTTTCCCAGCACCTTAACCTGAGAAAAACTGGAAACAGCATCCAGGGGGAAATTTGCTGATATTCTTTTCTTGCGGTCTGCAAGAGCTGATAGGTGAAAAGTTGTTTGTTTTTTAAACAGAAGACAAATGTAGTGTTTCTTGATTGACCCATCAGACTGTAGCTTCCTTGTGATTCAGCTGGTCAGAGGTTTGGTCCCAAAGGGGGGAGGTCCATGCTTTTGTCTGCCTCCCACTGCAGAGTCTTGGAAGCTTCTGTCACTGAGGGATGAGTTTATTTGGTGTGGATTTTTTTTTTTTATCAGAGAGGATTGTCTGGTTTTGGAAAAGTTCCCACTTTGGTAAAGCTTAGTCTCACTTTACATAAAATCCCAACTATTTAGCCCAGTTTTTCCCATCTCAGTCCTTGTTACCATGTTCATATTATTGTGGGAGAGTAAATATCACTAAAGATGTTTCAAGTTTGATGAGCTGTTCTGTCACTTAACAGAAGCATGGATTTGGTGTAGGGAGGCCCTAGGGAACAGGCAATGAAGGCATCAGAGATAACATTTGGCACTTACTGGCAGGAGCTTTTTTGTCTTCTTTAACGTGAGGTGGTTTCACAGGTTTGTGTGAATTTACCAGCTGTGGCAATCATAGAATCATAACCAGGTTGGAAGAGACCCACTGGATCACCGAGTCCAACCATTCCCATCTATCACTAACCCATGTCCCTCAGCACCTCATCCACCTGTCCCTCAACCCCCTCCCTGGGCAGCCTCTGCCAGGGACCAATCACCCTTTCTGGGAAAATTTTTTTCCTAATGTTCAGCTGGGGTTGTTTATCCTGGAGAAGAGGAGGCTGAGGGGAGACCTCATTGCTCTCTCCAACTACCTGAAGGGAGGTTGTGGAGAGGAGGGCGCTGGGCTCTTCTCCCCAGTGACAGGGAGCAGGACGAGAGGGAATGGCCTCAAGCTCCACCAGGGGAGCTTTAGGCTGGACATTGGGAAAAAAATTTTCCCAGAAAGGGTGATTGGTCCCTGGCAGAGGCTGCCCAGGGAGGGGGTTGAGTCACATTCCCTGGAGGGGTTTAAGGGACGGGTGGATGAGGTGCTGAGGGACATGGGTTAGTGATTGATGGGAATGGTTGGACTCGATGATCCGGTGGTTCTTTTCCAACCTGGTGATTCTATGATTTTATGAAACCAGTGCAAAGCCAGTCTGAACCAACCACTGAGCACTAAAAATCCCAGACAGAAGAGCACCTTGCAAGGGGTTCTGGTCCATTCACCTGTGTCAAAATGGGAGATGCTTTTCCAGACCATTTCTCATCAGGAGTTCTCTGACCTCTCAAATCCCAGCAGCTCCCCAGCTCTCTTCCCTAAAGCTTAAATAATCTTGCTATGCTTTTTTCTTTCCTAGTGTCTAATCTACAATTTACAGCCCACTACTTCTTGTCCTGTTCCCCGTAGGGATTCGGTGCAATTTATTCCCACACCCTTTGTAGCAACCTTTTACATAATTGAAGAGTGTTATCACATCTCTTCCGATTCCCAGACAAGACAAATACATTTTTTTGGTGGCATTTTTCTTTTTTTCTGCAAGAGGTTGCATTTCACTGTCCGCTCCCCCCCCCTCAGTTAGCCCACATCTGAAGTGTTTGTGGCTCTGAGTGGTGAAGAGGAGAAAAGCTAGTTAGGCTTTTGTGCCGTGTGGAAGGAAAGCAACGTTAGAAAGCCAGAGGTCCTCAGGGTTGCTGCTACATGGGAATAAGAGGTTAGTAAGCAAGCAGCGAAAATACATCAAGGCCAGGTAGCACCTGCAAGTGAAACGGTGCTGGGTTTGGGTGATGGGATCAGGTATCTCTGGGCACTTCCACGAAGCTTGGGGTTGAGCCAAGTTGGATGCTCCTGGATGTAAAAGATGCTCGTTTCTGTCTAGCCAGGCTTTGCAGTTCTGCGGTTTTATTGGCTCTTTCCAGCCAGTGCCTTGGGCTGCTGACCTGTGGGGCTCACCTTGCACGCTTGAACAGCTGAAGGAGGGTTTCACAAGCTCTCAAGCTTGCAGGGAGAGCTGCCAGCAGGTGAGCCCCAGTGCCTCTGCCGCTCGCTCCTCCTAGACAGCAGCAGCTCAGAGCTGGGATGCCGGCGCTGCTCCTGACGCCGTCTCTCCATATTTCATTCCTGTCTAGCCGGGTGGTGGGAGGAGATGTTTGACTTCATCTCAGTGCCGATCAGGATTATCTTTTCTTTCGAGATGGGGAGAAGCTGATCTGCATTCGTGTCTAATCACCTATGGAGCTGACAAAATCATTCACGCAAGGAGTTCTCGAGGAGAACCTCGCTTCTCCTCCCCCCTCCTGCTGTACGAGGGGAAAGCTGAGAGGTGTCTTGCCTTGGTGCTCACCAGGGAAGGCAGAAGGGCTGAGTGGAGCTGCAGGAACGGGAAGAAGGAGCTGGGCGATGAACGGCGAACCCCCAGAGTTCAATTACCCCCAGCTCCCACCATGAGCAGTAACCATGGAGACATCGGAATCCGAGGCATCGCCAGTCCCAAAGTAACAGCATATACATACATATTTATTTAAATAAAGTCCCTGGGCTTGTCACCGAGGTAGCTGGCTGCTTGCGTTCAGGCTCTGAGTTGCCAGGAGGCCACGTAGGGCAGGATTTGCATGCAGGGTTGTGTGCAAGAGGGGGTCAAAATCACTTGGGGGGGGCAGAGGGATACACTTTAATAGGGCGCATCTGCATCCCTCCCAGTGTCGGCTGTGTTGATGCTACAAGGAGAAAGGGTGAGGAGTGGGGTTGCTGATGTGCAGGGGCCCTCAGGCAGCTTATTTTCCCTTCTGCATGGTCCACGATGGCCTCGCTTGGGATGGATTTGGGGTTTTGGTGCACACTGTCCTGGCAGTAGGTTGAGGGATTTCGTTGCATCCTGAAGAGGATGGGTATCCGTAGGCGTTCTGTGCCCCCTCCCTGAGGAGCAGGCAGAGGAAGAGTGCCAGGGCAGGGACGCTCACGGGGCGCGTGAATGAATGAGAGCGCTGGAGGAGACGTTTAAATGAAGCACTCATCTCCAGGATTTTCTTCCCTTGGCTTCATTCAGACTCAGGGATGAAGGTTTTAAAGAGACAGCACCCAGGCTGGGTGGCACAAGGGGGTGTCCTTGGGAGGGGGTGGCTGAACACCCGGCTCTGCTTCCCCAGCCCTGGAGGCGCCAGCAAAGCAAAAATAACCCAACCTGTCCCTAAACAGACCGGTGCCCGGGCTCTCTGAGGTGATACCCACCCACTTGTGGCTGCCCCGTGGTGGGGAGGTATGTGCTGGGGTGGAGGTCATGTGCCATGTGGCAGCGGGCGCTGGGCCTCAGTGCAAGCACGAGGACAGAAGCAGCTTTCAGAATCCTCCCAGTGTCCAGTCTTGGAAGCTTCTGAAGTCCAGGGTGCTCCTGGGCGCTTCTGAAGTCCAGGGTGCTCCTGGGCGCTGCTGAAGTCCAGGGTGCTCCTGGGCGCTGCTGAGCCCAGGGTTTGTTGGGATGCCCTCCAGTGTAGTAGGAGGAGGTGGAGATGCACTGGTGGGCGTCTTGCCCACCCAAACACCCCTTGGCTTCGGCTGTAGTGGGCTGTCTTTGGAGAAGCCAGCAATTATGAGCTTTTTGAGGGACATGGTTTAGTATTTGATGGGAATGGTTGGACTCGATGACCCGGTGAGTCTCTTCCAACCTGGTGATTCTATGATTCTGTGAAATCAGATCGACTCGTCCTGAGCTGCACCATGTTAGGACTTCTCCCTGCACACGCAAAGATGTAATATAAAAAAAAGCTGTGGTCTGCCTCAGTCCAGCAGCCTTTTGGCAGCATTAAAGGGCATCTGTGACAGTGCTGTGGGTCTCCTTGACTGACATGTAAGAGCACGTTTCACCTCTAGCTCCTCCACCCTGCATCTTCAAGCCTCGTTATCCATTGGTGCTGCCTGGGGCATCTTGGGAGGCAAAATGATGGGGTGCATCTCTGCCAGCTGGGCTGCAAATACGATTTAAGAGGTCTGCAACGCGAGCCTTTCCCACTGGCAGTCTTGGATGCTGTGGGGTAAATTTCTGGCTGATCTGGAAGCCCATATGCTTCCATGTCCCTTGCTTTTCATAGAATCATAGAATCATAGGATAACCAGGTTGGACGAGACCCACTGGATCGTCGAGTCCAACCATTCCCACCAATCCCTAAACCATGTCCCTAAGTACCTCATCCACCCTCACCTTAAACACCTCCAGGGAAGGCGACTCAACCACCTCCCTGGGCAGCCTGTTCCAACGCCGAACCACCCTCTCCGTGAAGAAGTTTTTCCAGCTGGCTAAGCGATGGCCTCGCGCTGGAGACGGGCAGGAAGCACAAGGTTACATTTTGCAAGGATACGTGGCGACTGGAAAACTCCCTCTTACTTTGTTATGGAAAAAATTTGGTCCCCGTGCCCCAGGTATCAAGGTGTGTGCGGAAAGAGGGGTCGAGGAGAGCCAACCCCATCCGATGGGGCAACGTGCGGGTCCTTTGCCACCAGTGCTGGTCACATCGAGCCGGCTGAAGCTACGGGGTGTGGGTTTCAGGTGCTGCTGGGGAGGTGGCGGAGACTGGGGCGTCTGAGGTGGCCTGGGTAGGCAGAGACACGGCTCCTGGCTTGGCTGTGCACCCCATCCTTACCCGGGGGTGTGTGTGCAAGGGGGTGTGCCTGGATAGTTCTTGCTCTGTTTTGGTGGAGCTCTGCTCCTTCCCTCCTTTGTTATCCTCCGCCTGCCCCCTCTGGTTTATGTGCGAGTTCCCTTCCTCCGATTGTCAGAAATTTCTTTTCCACTGTGTGGGCAGGAGACAGATTTTAACTGTCTCTATTTTCTCTTCTTTCTTTTTTTTTTTTTTTTTTTTTGTATTCGGTTTTGTCCCCCTCCCCCTTTCCTTTCGCATCCCTTCCATCCCTGCTCCCCCTGCCTCTCCCTCCCTCCCTCCTCCTCCTCCTCCCCCCCCCTCCGTTCCTCCCTCCGTCTCCCCGGCTCTTTCCCCTTCCTTTCCATAACAAACGATGCCTCTGGAATAAAACCCCGACCTCGCCCAGCTCTCCGGCAGGAGCCATGCGGCTGTGTCCAGGTAAGCGGGGGCCAGGGCTTGGTGGCCCTGGGGACCTCCCGTGGGGACATCCTGGCTGCTACCTGTTGGGGACAGCCGGGAGACGGCGGTCCCCACCGGTTGGGGCTGTCTCCGTCCTCCTCCTCCTCTTCTCCTCTCGAGCATCTCCTCCTGCAGCGTCTCCTCCCGCCCGCCGAGGATGCTCGGAGCCCCGGGGACACCTCGGGGACACCTCGGGGACACCTCGGGGACACCTCGGGGAAGGAGCCGGTGGGGCCCCGGGGGCTGCGGGACGCTCCCCGCAGCTGAGGGTGCGGCTGCCCCTCGGGAGGGCACCCCCAGCTTTGCAGCCGGGCTCCCCGTTCTCGCTCAAAGCACCTCTGCTCGGGCAAAGTTTTGATCGAAGTAGCCTGGGAGCGGCAGGAGCCTCGGTCCGCTGCTTAAGAGAAGGGGGCTACGGGGTTCCTCGGGGAGCCGGGGGTCCCCCTGCCCTGGGGAGAGAGCGAGGAGGAGGGGGCTGCCCTGCCTCATGCCCCAGGTGGGGTGGGTGAAGCTGGTTTGGGGGTGTTCAAGCCCTTTTGCTTCCTCTGCCCCGAGTCCCGGAGCACCCTGGGGAGCCCTCGATAGGGGCAGGGTGGATGTCGGGGGGGGGCTGGTTCAGCTCCGATCCTCCTCTGCAAGCCCAGGGCCTCCCAAATGTGTAGGGTCTCCGCAGGGTCTCCTCTCTTCCCTGTGTGGTTGCCCTCAGCAGCCTCCCCTGGGCGCCCTGTTGTCTTCTCGCACCCACTCCCTGTTTTCCGCGGGTCTGGGCGCCCCTCCAAAGTTTTGGCCCCTTCCTGGGTGTCGCTGACGAATGAGGGTCCCCAAAATCCTTGTTCCTGCAGCCCTCCTGGCTGCTTTCGCTGTGGCCCTCTGCGTGGCTGGAGGGGATCCCGAGCGAGCTCCTCGCCGCTACCCAACGGGCAAGCGCTACCTGTGCGCTGGGCCACCTTGTCTTTCCCCGCAGGTTGCGTTCCCTGGGATGGGAGCTCTCATCCCTCTGCTCTCAGCTCTCGCTCGGTGCTGCAGGTGAGGCGATTCGGGGCTCAGGATGCTGCGGGATGCGGTGACGCTTCCAGCAGGTCCAGGGCTGTTTGGCAGACGAGGCACAGCCTTACGGAAGGCGCCGTCAGCGAGATGAGACACGCGTTCGCAGCCTTGGCGGCTGCTGGCGTCGTCGGCAGCACAAGGACGTTGATGCCACTCGTTGAGTAACTGGAAACCGAGTGCCATGGGAGTGTTTGGAGGGGTTCCCTTCATCTCCCTCTCCCCAAAGTACAGCGTTGCTGTACTTTGGGGAGAGGGAGATGAAGGGAACCCCTCCAAACACTCCTCGTGCAGCATCGCTCTCCACGTACGGCATCGCTGGCGTGCAGTGGGATGCCAGGGAGCTGAGATCTAGGGTCCCTCCTGTTGGCTTTTGCGGGGTTCTCTCCTGCTGGGCGTGGCAGAGCCACAGTTTAGGGCTCGTTCCTGGTGGGCTGTGCTCCCCTGGATGTGCATCTACAGGTTTAGGAGGTGGAGGAGATGGTGGTGGCAGCAGGCTGGCACCGAGTTACATTTTGATCTCGTTATCTGCTTGTCTAAATTTCCTCGCTCCTCGGCAGTCCCGCCGTACCTGGAAAGTTTGCTCACAGTAGTTTGGGATGTGTTTGCATCCCTTGAAGAGCTGGGGGTTTCCTCCTCTGCCACAAAGAGGAGGGCAGTATAAACCTTTCCCCAGGAAAATACTGGGTGGCCCATCCCTGTGGCATCGTGTCACCTGCTTGGACACGAGACAGGTCGGTGCTTGAGGTGCAGAGTCTCCCTCAGGTCCATCTGAGCACGTGTCGGGGATATCCTGGCAGGTGGTGCCTTTAACCCCGTGCAAACGGGACTGTCCCCGTGGCCGTGTGAGCCCGCAGCACCCCGCGCCCCCTCCCCACATGGTTGAGTCAACGCACCCACCCACTGCACCCAGTGCGTGAGTCACAGGCTTTCCATACTCTGGTGTGAATCACTCACACACACAGCCACACTGGTGACTTTAGTGACAGCTGAAAAGAGAAAATAGCCCCCCACCTGTCACCCAGCACCACTACGGCTGCCGCTGGGCTCCTTGCTTGCAATGACCCCAGGAAACTTCTGCGAGTGGCACCGAGCTGATGGTGGCTGGAGTTTGTGCACCTCATTTTTGGGTTGATCTGTGGGTGGTGCTGAGGGTGCTGGCAGCTGAAACGGATGGGGGGACACCAGAGTGATGCAGCTGGGAGGGCGGCTGCTCTGCTTTTGGTGCTCTGCTGCCTAGATCGGGGTGAGTCTGGGGGTGTGCTGACCCATCCCCTGGCTCTTCCCACGGGCATTTTGGAACTAAGGCTGTTCTGTGTCCCACTCTTATTTTTCTGGGGACCACGCATGGAGGTCTAGAGGCCTGGTGGTGTGCTCTTTCCTCTCCCTCTGCGCGCTGGGGTGCAACAGGGCTGCTTGAGCCCCAGCGTGAGCGGCTGGTGATGAGCGAGATCTGGGGTGCAACAGGGCTGCTTGAGCCCCAGCGTGAGCGGCTGGTGATGAGCGAGATCTGGGGTGCAACAGGGCTGCTTGAGCCCCAGCGTGAGCGGCTGGTGATGAGCGAGATCTGGGGTGCAACAGGGCTGCTTGAGCCCCAGCGTGAGCGGCGGGTGATGAGCGAGATCTGGGGTGCAACAGGGCTGCTTGAGCCCCAGCGTGAGCGGCGGGTGATGAGCGAGATCTGGGGTGCAACAGGGCTGCTTGAGCCCCAGCGTGAGCGGCGGGTGATGAGCAAGATCTGGGGTGCAACAGGGCTGCTTGAGCCCCAGCGTGAGCGGCGGGTGATGAGCGAGATCTGGGGTGCAACAGGGCTGCTTGAGCCCCAGCGTGAGCGGCTGGTGATGAGCAAGATCTGGGGTGCAACAGGGCTGCTTGAGCCCCAGCGTGAGCGGCTGGTGATGAGCGAGATCTGGGGTGCAACAGGGCTGCTTGAGCCCCAGCGTGAGCGGCTGGTGATGAGCAAGATCTGGGGTGCAACAGGGCTGCTTGAGCCCCAGCGTGAGCGGCTGGTGATGAGCGAGATCTGGGGTGCAACAGGGCTGCTTGAGCCCCAGCGTGAGCGGCGGGTGATGAGCGAGATCTGGGGTGCAACAGGGCTGCTTGAGCCCCAGCGTGAGCGGCTGGTGATGAGCGAGATCTGGGGTGCAACAGGGCTGCTTGAGCCCCAGCGTGAGCGGCTGGTGATGAGCGAGATCTGGGGTGCAACAGGGCTGCTTGAGCCCCAGCGTGAGCGGCTGGTGATGAGCGAGATCTGGGGTGCAACAGGGCTGCTTGAGCCCCAGCGTGAGCGGCTGGTGATGAGCGAGATCTGGGGTGCAACAGGGCTGCTTGAGCCCCAGCGTGAGTGGCTGGTGATGAGCAAGAGCTGCCAGGAAAGAAGCCAGATCCCCTCCAAGGCTTCGGCTGCTCCTCTCCCCGCTGTTGCTGGCTGGCAGATGGTCGCGGCCAGCAGCTCAGCTGGTGGCTGGGATGCTCTTTGCTCCTCTGCCAGAGGCTGGGGCCATGTCTCCTCGGAGGTGACTGTGCTAACGCAGGGGAGATGCTTGTTAATTAACCACCCCAGGGAGCTCCGTCTGTGCCTTCCTGGCCCTGCTGGAGAGAGCCCAGAGCAGAGATGAAGGATTCCGGAGGCACGGCTTTCTCCTACCTGCCTAGGCGGGGGACAAGAACAATCCTCCATCCCTCACCACCAGGCAGAGGCTCACGAGGAGCTGGTAGAGCATCCCGGTGTCCCTTCTCAAGCAGTGCAATTGGTGGTGGTGGTGAGACTGTTGAAATTCAGCATCTTGCTCCTCCGTAGAGCTCCAGAGAAAGCAAACGGGAGGGCTGGATCAGACAAGGCTTCCCGGGTGCCTTCCGGGTCCCAACCCACCCCTTGGCCGTCTCCCGCATCTCTTCCATGCTGCTTTGCTTCATCACTGCCTGTTGCTTTTTGCAAAAGCTCTTCCTGCCCATCCCTCCCGGTGCCGGCTCCCCACCAGCATGTCCCCTCCTTCCTTCCTGCTCCCCGCGGCTGAAATGAAGTGCTGGAGTATTTCAAGGATGTCAAAACATACCATTAGTCACAGCCGTGAGGCTCTGTGCCCGGGGAGAGGCTGCCAAGCTCTCTGTCAGGCTGAGAAATGATCAGGGAAGGCCAGGGCTGGGGGGCAAAACGATGGCAGCCTGGGGGGAAGGCTTCGGGGTTTCTCCTTTTCTGATATTGCTGGCATCGCTGTGACTTAGCTTAGAATCACAGAATAACCAGGTGGGAAGAGACCCACCGGATCATCGAGTCCAACCATTTGAGCAGCAGGTGGGATCAGAGGTCCCCTGGCATGAATTATTCTGCGATTCCCCTGTGGTGTTGAGATGTGGCATCTATGAAATGAAGGGCTAGGTTCCCCCCCCCCCAACTTTGCTCTAGGGTTCTTCCCCCAAAATCCAATGCCAGGGGGACCGTCTAACTGTGTCTGGCTCCTGCGTTAGTTATTGGCTCAGAAGGGATGTTTTCCTCCTCTTCAGCACGAAGAAGTGTTCTTTTTAGCACTTGCCTTGCTGAGTTCACGTGCCTCCTGCCTTGGAGCCCACCTCGTGTGGATTTAAATCAAATATTGGGTTTCCCAGGCAGCTGTTTAAACAAGGCAACAGGGGCACTTACCCACCCGCTCCCTGCGGAGGCGCAGAGCCCTGCTGTCCTGGTCACCATCTGCAACCTCCACGCTTCCCGGCAGGCTCAGGTTTTCTTCTAGCGCTTTGGTACCAAAATAATCTCTTTCCTTCCCTTGCACAAGCAGGGAAGGGGAGACCCTGTTGTAAAGCACCTGCCTGATGGCACAGACAAAACGCTTGACGTGCCGGAGACCGATTTCTGCTCCCTCCGGTGCTGCTTCCCCCTCTTAGCTTGGCGGCACAAAGCTCGAACTTGTCCAGCTCCCTGTGGAAATGTTTGAGCTTTATCTCTCCCTGCAATTCACCGAGGATTCTTCTTCTGCCTATAAATAAGCACCAAACCAGCCAGAAAGGTGCCTCAGAGCGGGGCGGTGTAGGCAGGCCTGGGTGATGACAAGCCTCATCCGCGCCAGCGGATCACTGGAGAGGGCCAATTAAGCTGCGGCTATTATTTTTATGAAGCTTTCAGGTTCAGTCAAGCCTTTGCATTTCTTCTGCCTTGTTTTTTCTTTTTCTGTCCAGCTTTTTTCCCCAAGCTACAGGCAGAAGATGGGCTTTAGCTCCTTCTTACCCTGGGCACAGCGAGGGGTCCATCTACTTTATGCCCTCTGACTGGGACCATTGTGAGTCCTTTTAGGAAACCGGTTCCTGCTTGGCAGCTTGTTTGATGTCAAGTTATCCTTGAGGGTGGCTTTTGGAAAGCAAAGGGCTCTGTGCAGGCTGGCACTGCTAGCAAAGAGCTTTGGAGAGCATTTCTCCGTGCAGGTGGAGCGAGCCTGCTCCCCAAATCCAGGGAGCGCCTGCCGCGGGCTGCGAGTCTTGCTGGGAGTGGGAGTTTGTGCGGCAGTGGGAGCGCACGGGCACGGCTCCAGAGAGAAATCCCGGCTCCGGTCTGTGCTCAAGGCATGGATCCAATCCTGGCAGCAGGTGGGGAAAAATGCAAGCCTCTCCCCTCCAGCCATAGAGCATCTGCTCCGCAAAGCTGGCGCGTGTTCTCTGAGGCTTCCCGAGCAGGGCTGGGAAATAAGACCCAGTTTAGAATGGAGCTGGTTCCTTCAAGGAAGCAAACACCTCTTCTGTGTGTTTTTGTGTCCTGGGTGAGCCCTGTGGTGGGCCAGGGTAGATACTTATAAGTTGGTTGCGTGGTGAGTTTTAATTGAAATCTTGCGTGCTGACTGCGCTGAAGAAAATCAGACTGTAACTAATGGGAGTCACTCAAAACGGTGGCTAATTACCACGATTAACTGAGCAGCAGTTTGGGTGACTCTTCCTCCTGCTCTGCCAATCATCCCAGCCCCTGGGGAGCCGCGGTGGCAGCGGGGCAGGTTGGGGGTAGACGTTCCCCAGCCCCCGGCAGTGGGATGCTCAGGTCTGTCTGGTCATCACTGCTTCTCTGCTTTCTGTATAAACAGGGTTTTTGCTCTCTGGAGGCAGCTGGTGAAGGAAAACTAGTGCTATGAGCATGGCTGGAGCTGGAACCCTTGGGCTGCAAGACTCCATCTGAAAAGTCTAAGTTGAGCCATGAGGGGCGTGCTGAGAAACAGGGTCCAGCCCTTGAGTTTTCCACGTCCTGCCCTCCTCTGTGGGGTTTTTCCCTCTTGTTGGGTCCTCCCTTCATTTCTGCCGCCTCAGACAATAGTTTTGGCTGTTCGATCAGCAGCTTACTAAGCAACCTTAAAAAAAATCAAACCTGTTTACAAAACACATCTTCACTGATGCTAAGTGAGTCTGGTTCTGTGGGCTGCGCTCGCCGGCTCTGCTCAAAATGTGTCACTTGCACCCATGGTTATTTTTAGAGGTGAGGTTTGCAAAATGCAAAGGCTGGGCAGGTTTCTCCAGGGTGCCAGATTCCTGGGAGGAGGAAAAGGGGACCAGGATGATCTCTAACTCTGTGCCGGTGTGTGCCGGCCGCTGCTTTCACCAGAATCAGCTGAAAAGATGATGCTCAGGCAGCTTTTCCCATCTATGTAGGGATTTATAAATTCTTTATGTGCCTGCTTCCTTCCTCCTGGTCCTCCTTGCTTGGTGTTCTGCTGCGTTGCTGCCTCCCTGCTCCATCTGTGGTGGCTGATGCTTCCCTCGACGCTGCTCCAGGTCCCCAGTCTCTCTGCTGTGTGGCGCTGCCCATCCTGCTGGCCTCTCTCCTTCCCCGCACCGCCTGCGTTTCTGCTCCGGGAGCTGAGGAACCTACCTGCTGCTGCCTGCTCTGCTGCTGGTGTGAGCTCAGACCGTGCCAGGGCGTGCAGAGAGCCAGGGAGGCAGTGGGAAAGAGGGGTTGGAGGAGATGGGGAGCGCAGCCCCTCTGCGCCACGTTCGATGCTGGGATGGAAAGGCAGCAGGAGAGGGTTGGATGTTGGACCCGCTCCCTTCCCAGCTGCTCTGAGGCTGGATGAGTGCGGTGACTGTGAGCAGCTGGTCCTGGCAGGAGAGCATTGCTTCATCCACACTCACCTTCAAACCTACCTGTGCATCTCTTCTACCCCTTTCCAACCTCCTTCGGACTGGAAAGCTATTGGTCTTGCAGCCTGTTCTCTAACCCTGGCCTCTCTCAAACCCACTACTGCTCGCTTTCCCAGCTTTGGAGAGTCCACCAGCATCCTGGGTGCTGGACCACCTCACTGGACCAGTATAGCAGCGTCTTGACCCCACACGGGTGTTTCTGAGGCCTTGGAGACAGCAGATTAGTTGTAGCTGACGTGCTTTTGTGGACTAAAGCTGGTTTGCATCAGGCAAATTCTCAAGAACAAGTAGGGAGGGGTGAGAAGAGAGTGCAAAAGCTTTGAAAGCACTCGAATTTGCTGTTGCGTATTGGAATGGGAGGTTAAAGATTTGAAAGCTTTTAGGTTCAAAAGCCATTTTTTTTTTAAACCTGGTGGAGTTTTTCTTCTGGTGGATACGATATAAAAAGCAAAATTGAAATGAAGCATGTCTGCTGTGTTGGAGTAGACAGTTTCTGCCGGCTACGAATGATTTCCTCCCCCCACCCCCTTCTCTTGGCTCTTTTTCTTCCCCACAACTTCTGGAGCTGACACTTTCTTTGCTGAGCAGGTCTCTCCTGCCCCATGCGCCGCTCCCCCCTGCCCCATGGGCTGGCAGCACTCCCGTCTGTTATTCAAGCTCTGGGAGGGAGAATTTCTCACTCTGCTAAAGGATTTTCCCCCCTCTCCCAAAGAGTTGTGGCAATGCACAGACACCAGCTGCGGTCCTTGCTCTTGTGGAGCCTTTGGAGAGACGTTGCTCTCCTAGCACCACAAAGCTGGGTTGGAGCTGGGCAGCAGGGCTGCTGCCACTGGCTCTGCCTGGTTTCTTTTCCAGCGCCTGTTTCCAGCCAGCTGCCAAACTTACTCAGTCGTTCTCGTGTCTCACTCGCCTTCCTTGCGACTGTCGTGAATTTGTTTTAGTCACTTTATCTGTTTTGCTCATGCACAAAGCTGTTAGCATCGCTTGGAGGGTTTATTAGCCTCAACGCTGTCACCTGTTTCCTACTTACTATTCCAGGTAGTTAATTTTCTTTCTGCTCCTTGACAGCTGGAGCTTGTTTTCTTCAGGATTCCCTCTGGAGCAAGGCAGCTTCCCGGCCTCTGCCCCGGAGGG
Source organism: Clamator glandarius (assembly GCA_033459285.1). Lineage (NCBI taxonomy): Eukaryota > Metazoa > Chordata > Aves > Cuculiformes > Cuculidae > Clamator > Clamator glandarius. The sequence continues at coordinate 2,264,380 of JAUNZM010000292.1, forward strand.
GGCTGCTGGGGTGGTGGAGAAAGCTTTGATGTGGCTGGGGCTCAGAGCCACCAGTTTTCATCCCTGGGCTTTTGGGGTGACTCGAGCTCACTCGGAGCAAAAGCTGCAATCTGAATTAATGTTTTAATTATCTCGGCCTCTTCCCCCAAGGCTTTTCTTATTGTTTTTAATTCTGGAAAGCTCTCATGCAATCTTTCTCTTCTCCTGCTCCCTTCATCTACACCGTGCGGCTCACCCCAGGAAGCAAGCCGAAGGTGGGGGTGATTTCTCTGGCATGAAACACAAACCAGGGGCTGTGGAGCAGCTTCTGGGGAGCAGGCAAGTGGGCAGCTCGGGCTCTGATCCCACCCAGGCTCCCACCACAGACTTCACGTGCCAAAACAGGCAAGTTCCTTGGCGCAGGCTTTCAGAAAAGGTGTTGGGTAGCAAGATGGGGAGCTCCCGTGTTGTGAATCTCCTCAAGCAGCTTCTCCCAGGGGTGCAGGTGATGGAGAAGAGCTCGATGCTTTAACCTGAGCATCTTGAAGGTGTCACGAGCTGCCTTTGTAAAGGTGGATTTTTGTATGCTCTGTGTTTAACCATGGGGGATGTGGGTGCTGCTGGGGTGCTCTGCGCCCCAGGGAAAGGGATGCGGGGTGCAGAGGATGGGGGCAATTCCTGGAGACGATGCCTCTGCACCGAAGTGAGGAGGGGGGGAGTTGGTTCTCAGCAGTGCTGCACTCCTCCTGCCAGGGGGAACGTGGGCAGGGGAGGGGGCTCTGGGGTGCTGCTGCTTGTTTCTCTGTGCCTGGCAAGTGTGCGTGCACACACCTATGCGCGATACTGTAGTCCTGTTATCTTCAGAGGAGTTATCTTACCTGCAGTGCCAGCAGAGGAGCGCTGGAGTGAGGCAGTGAGAAGAAAGGCTGAAGCTGCTCTGTTGGATCAAATATGTGTTTTATTAATAAAAGGCTTATGCTGTGATTGGAGCTCCCTGCAGTAGGACTGGTGTTGTGTCAAAGCGAGGATTTAAATGCTTTTAAAAAAAATCAAGTTGGACAGATATGAAAGAGCAACTTAGGATGTTTTCATCTTGCTCTGTTATTCATCAGTGCCCTTAATTCAAGGGTTTTTTTATACTGGAGGAGACCAGACTTGAGAAATAAGTGAAATGTAGCTACTGGAGCTACAGAGTAAGTCCTGAGGCTTGAGAGTTCTTGCTTCCAGGTAACATTTGATTATTGCTGTAAGAAAATATGAGTACCCTGCATCAGGATCTGATCACCCCATCTTGGGCTCCTGCAGTGCATCAATATTCATGTTGCTTGATGGGATTTTGTTGAGAAATGCTTATATCTGCCTAGTCGAAGCTGTTTTGCTGTGGTGGTCTGACTCACGCTGGTGTACTGGGATGGGAAGGACCCTTGGCTTAGACGTGGGGCTCCTCTAGGGGAGGTGGGCCTGGGTGGATGTAGTCAACAGAAACAGGTGCTGCCTGCGTGATGATGGCACCTTGTGTGTGTTCTGCCCCGCTGCTGTTAAATCACCCAGGCTGCCTGTGGCTATTCCTGTGTATCACTGGGAGAAGAAGAAAAATCACCCACCTTGGGCTGTCCACGATTCCCAGTGTGGTATAAAAAAGCTACCTTAAGGTGTGCTTATTGTGTTTCCAAAAGGCTAGTGGGTATGAGGGGCTTGAAATGTCTTTGTTTGGATTTTAGCCCCTTTTTTCCCCTTTTGTGGGTGGTCTCTAGTTCTGTGGATACAAGGATTGAAGGCTGCAGGCTCTGGGCTGCTGTATCCTGCTCTTTCTGCTGGCCAAGGAGATGTAAACATTGCTCTGGGATACAGAAACTTGTAAAAATCACAATCGGTGTTCTAAAAAACAGCCACCCTATTAGTGTTTCTTGTATTCACGTTTTCAGGTCTGTCTCTGTTTCCTGAAGTTTTGGGTCCAAAGAGTGAGTGGCGGGAGGGCTGGAAGGTACTCGTGGTCTTGTTTGTTTAGGCTGTGGAGCAGTTTCTTTGTGGTCTCTCAGCAACGCTTGGTGTGGTTGAGGATCCTGTTGCCTCTGTTTCATTATCTTGATGCCAAACAAGTGCTTTTCCTCCCATTGCTCCCTGAAACTTACGTTTCGCCAGATTGTGCTTGTTTTTTTTTTAGTTCTTCAGTAAATCAGTATCTTCCTTCACAGCATCGCTAGGTTGGAAAAGACCCACCGAATCATTGAGTCCAACTATTCCATCAATCACTAACCCATGTCCCTCAGCACCTCATCCACCCATCCCTTAAATCCCTCCAGAGAAGGGGACTCAACCCCCTCCCTGCGCAGCCTCTGACAGGGACCAATCACCCTTTCTGTGAAAAAATTTTTCTTAATGTCCAGCCTAAACCTCCCCTGGCAGAGCTTAAGGCCATTCCCTCTCGTCCTGTCCCCTGTCACTTGGGAGAAGAGCCCAGCTCCCTCCTCTCCACAACCTCCTTTCAGGTAGTTGTAGAGAGCAATAAGGTCTCCCCTCAGCCTCCTCTTCTCCAGGCTAAACACCCCCAGCTCTCTCAGCCGCTCCTCTTGTTCTCCAGCCCCTTCCCCAGCTTCGTTGCTCTTCTCTGGACTCGCTCCAGAGCCTCAACATCCTTCTTGTGGTGAGGGGCCCAGAACTGAACACGGTACTCGAGGTGCGGTCTCACCAGTCCAGAGGAAGAAGAACCTCCCTGGACCTGCTGGCCACGCCGTTTCTGATCCAAATCACGATTCCATTGGCCTTCTTGGCCACCTGGGCCACTGCTGGCTCATGTTCAGTCGCTCCAGAGCCTTAACATCCTTCTTGTGGTGAACTGAGCACAGAATTCCAGGTGCAGTTTCACCAGTGCTGAGTACAGAGGGAGAAGAACCTTCCTTGGTGTGTTTTCTCTTCCTGAGGGCTCTGTGGCTGGGGTTGCGTTGGGGATTGTCAGTCACTGCTGCTCATCTAGTGCTGAGCTAGGATTGCATCTCCATAGCGGTTGCGTGGGGTCGGGGCTTCCACTGGCGCAGGCTGAGACATCCCCCCTTTCCTGCCTCCGGGCCCCAGGGTTTTCCAACCAAAACCTCTTTAGATTTGGATCCAGAAGGGATTTAGTTGGTCCTGGTGTGCTGATGGGTGCAGGGTCCCAGGACACCACCATAGGTGGGGTGAGTGATGCCAGGAGCAGCCCAAGGGGAGCACCCATGGGCTTTGCATGTTGGGGCTGTGCTGCTGCTGCAAGGCTGGCTGGAGTGAGGTGCTTGCTGCTGGGAGGCTTTCCTGAAAAACTTACGGCTGGGTCAGAACTGGCCCCGATAATGCTGAGGAGCATCAGCAGCTCTGTGTGAAGCCCCTGCCCCTTGTCCGCTGCCGTGCGCGGCTTGGGATGGGACCCCTGCGCATCACCTGGGAGGATGCAGTGGTCCCTGGGGCGGAGCACAGCAACAAGGATGGGTGAAATCAGTATACAGGTTCTGCTGGGTTTAGGATGAGCCCTTGTCCCTTGTGCAAGCCCTGGGGTTAAGTCCCTTTAGGTGACAGCGCAGCGTTTGCCCTCTCGCCTGGGCAGTGTGGGACCAGCCTGTGTCCCTCTGCCCTCCTTTGGACCCAGGGGGAAGGTGTGGGTCTCTACTACTTCAATATCAAGCTGCTGCAGTGGATGCTGAATATGAAAGCAGCAACAAGGGACTGTGGCTAGTGTTGTCCTTTTGAAAGGATAACATCTCATATGGAAGGTGGTTGCCCCCACGTTCTTCCTTTTAACTTAATAATTTGGCATTCACAGCACAGGGAGTTTCTGGGAGATTCATGAGGCTGCTCCTACTACTGGGGGTTTGTTTTTCCTTGCTACAGTAGCTTTAGAAATTTATCACTGCTCTGGCTTTGGGCTGTTTTTTCCGTGGCATATGGAAGTAACGAGCTTGGAATAAATGCGATCTGTTAGCCGTTTCATGCAGTCTGTATGTACATGGTGCTCTCTGTCTCGCAGGCTGGAATTTTTAGAAACATTCTGCACTGGCCTCATGCTAAAGCTCCCATGGAGAGCATCTGAGCTTCTTTAGAGGTTGTGTCGTTGGTCAAAACCATATTAAGGAAGCTAAGCCAGGCTACAGGCGATTCAACTCTTTGGCTGGAGAGCTGAGGTGGCTGGAAAGAACCTAAAACCACTGTGGGTGCTCTGGCAGCCTGACCTGTCGCTAGCTCTGGGTGCCACTGGGTGTCTTGGGAGGCACAGGGAGGGTGAATACTGATGCTTGTCTTGCACAGAGTGATCTGTGTGTACCAGGCCAGTGATGGATGGGGAGGTGTCCTAAGGGAGGTGGCTGGTACGTGGGATGTCTGCTCTAGTCTGTAATCAGCTTGAAGATGCTCAGGGCTTCAGCTCAAAGGAGAGATGGGACGGGTTTGTCTTGGTGTCCAGCTGGTGCTTCCCTTTCTCAGACATGATCCCTCGTGAAGGAAAGGCAGAAGAAGGAATGGGGAAGGGCTGGACACAAAGCCTTCTTCCTCCCTGTTGGGATGCTTGAGTTGTTGTACTCGGAGGCTTCAGGCAAAAAAAAAAAAGACCAGAGCAGACCAGTTGCTCTCACCTATTTTCCTGGACCTCAGTGCAGGTTATGAGCTGAGCATTTTTTGCAGAAGGGGCAATGAGGTGAGCATTACTTGTGGAGGGTGACGGTGCTGAGTAGCCACGGAGCAGAGCCTGTGAGCGTCTCTTAGAGCTAAGGGACGTCAGGAGCTTTGTCCCAGCAGCTGCTACTCTACTGGAAATCTCAATTTTGCTGGTTCACTAGTCCCGCCTGCAATGTGTGCCCTTTGAAACTGAGAATCCTGTCTTGGTGCTTGCAGGCTTTAAGCAGCTTCTCTTTTCATCTGGGAACTGTTTGTAGAGTCTGTCCAGCCCGTTGTGGTTAGAGGGAAGGATGTAAAACACTAAGGGAGCAGGAATGTATTCCCAGATGGTGATTCTGCACTAGCATGTAGCACAATGGGGTTTTAACACATCCCCAAACGGATCACCAGGCACTGAGGGAAGACTGGAGCCCTTGCAAGCAGTTTTGTTGGTGACTAACATATAAATGAGGTGTAAACCTGTAAAATGACCTTGTTTAAACCCTAAATGTTGTATGGGAGTCGTGTATTGGCTCCAGCCTGGGAAAGGTGACTGTGTCGGTGTGGTAGCCGCTTGGGAGGGATGAATTTTGGTCGTTGCCTCTTGGAGGGATGGAGACAGGGGGCTGGGACCATGAAGAATAGTTTTTTGGATCACCTCAGCTTGCTGGTGCTCTGAAGCCTGCCAGCAGACGATGGATGGCTGGCATGGGAAAATCAATGGTATTAAACTATTTAGGAAGGAACGAGTGGGCAAGAGGAGAGAGAGGGGGTGTGACGCTCCCAAAAATAGTATTGCCTGTTTCTGAGGCTCTGAAAGCAAATGGTTTCTGCTGATGCCCAGCATAAGCAAGCATGAAGGGGTGGTCGTGAGGAGGGGCAGAGCCAAATCACACGGTGGTACCGAACAGCCGTGACGCGCCCGAGGAGAAACCCTCAGGCGGCTGAATGTTGAGTGACATACGCCAGCAGTCTCGCGCTGCCGGTCCTCAGCCAGCCTTGAGATGTCTAAAAATTACAGATGGCAGTTTCCTAGTGTAAAAAGAGCTGTGTGCCACCCGCGGAAGCGCCTTGTCTGCTTCCCTGGAGACGGAGAGGGCCTGACGAAGGGGCCACTGATTAGCAGCCACTTCCGCGCGCCGCAACGTGATTGCCGATGTTTGCAAATACGGTGAAGTCCGAGCAAACACGCTGCACGCCAATTTCATGATAGAGTTATGAGCTAATTCAGCTGTCAGTCATCATTTCAGTAGAAAGATGGGGCCAACAAGTGAAGCCTTGGTGAGAGCAAAGCTCCTTGGGGCTCTGTGCCTGGTCTGGCTGCTCAGCAAGGACTGCAGAGGTTGCTGGGCTGGGTTGCACTGGTGTGCTCTTAAGAAATATAAGGAATGGTGTAAGAAATAGGATGTTTGTTGCTTTTTTTTCCTGCTAGGTCTTCCTAGGCTTTGGCTATCAGCAGTGCAGAGCTCGGTGATTGCAGCTAGGCTGTTATTCCTGGCTGTGCCTGCTCTCCTCCACGAATTAGTCTCATCCTTATTTTGAGCTCATTTGTACCACGCTGAAGCGTCCCACAAAGCAGCTATCTGGCAGGAAGGTTGCTTTGGTATGAATAGTTCCTAGTAACGTGTCTCAGAGGGATGGAACAGCAGCGATGAAATAATGCCACAAACGGAGTGGAGAAGGGGAGGGGATCGCAGTATTAACAGCTCAATGCCAGCAATTGTAGGGAACTGATAAAAGAAGGAAAAGTGGAGCTGGATGAGCTCTTGTTGAAAGAAGAGACATTTTGAGGAGAAAAGGGAGCTTGGTGATAAGGTGGAGGCTTTCCTGAGGGATAGAGTGGTCTTTCCTGAGGAGGACAAGAGCTCCTAGGACATCGTGGGTGTGCGCATTGGGTGGGAGGTGAGGAGTCAGCACTTGCTGGGTGAGGTTATTAGTCCTAGTAGAAAAAGAAGGATTCTTGTGTTCTTTGTGGCTCTCTGTAAACGTTTTGTCTTTTTCTCCCTCTCTTCTCCCATACCATAAGAGACTGGGGAGAAACTGAGCTCTGTGTGTGTGCAGTGTCAGCTTGGAGGGGCTGAGGGTGGCAGCGACGGGTGAGGATGAGGAGAGAAGCAAGAGCACGGGCTTTGCAGAATGTCCTAAGGCTGATTTTGTACCCAGAAGTTAAGCTAATTCCTTGCTAAAGGGTCCTAAAGGCCCAATTTGCACATCTGTTATGTTGACAGGCAAGGAATACCTTTTAAGTGTCCATGTATCCCCACCCTACTCAAACCAGGATAAGCTAAAATGTAAATCCGCTCTCTTCTCTGCAGCCTGCAAAGTAAGCAGGGAAGGGTTATGGAACACCCGGGTAAAGGAGCAAAAAGAAAACATGCCTTTCCTCCTTTTAGATCGAATCAGGAAGGTCTTGCTCTATTTATCCACTAATCTGGCCTGGCTGTGTGATGTCCAAGGCTCTGCCTTGTTCTTGTGGCTTGCAGGGTCTCCCAGCACGGGGTGCATGGCACACTTTCTTCTCCTCATCTTCAGCATGGCAGGACAGGCTTATTCTCGATCCCTTTCCCTTCTTCACTGTGCAATTTGTGCAAGCGACTGTCTTTTTTTTTTTTTTGAACAAAAAATAAGACCTTTTCAATGAGTCTTTGTACATAAAGAGAACAAAAGTCAAAGAAGAATAAAGCCTGCCATCGCTCACCTTTAAAACATCCCTTTGTTTTAACCTCTCAAGGGTGCTGTGACTCCTTGTGCCGGCAATTTGATGTTTGCATGATCGTATAATTGCCTTTGCGGGTCTATTAAGCACTGACACACGTTTTGGTTCATGAGTCACTCCGCTGAATGCACGGTTGGAAGTGAGAACTTTTTTTCTCTCTGGCTTTGCCAGGTTAAACAGGAATTTTGTTATATTTGTTAAGTTTCCTTGCTGGTGGGAAGGAGATGGCTGTGGTCTGCTGTCCTCCTGTGACGCTGTAGTCCAAGCCGTGCGTTGTGTCCTTCCTGCCTTGTCCTGGTGGGCGGTTTCTGGCTAAGCCAGATACTTTTGGAGAAGCCGTAAGCTGTAGCGTGAAGCCCAGATCGGGTCATGTGCTGTCAGTTCCTAGGATGCACAGGGTGCCATCCAGATCCCTGACCACCCAGATCGAGAAGCGATCGATCTCAAGGTCCGGCGTTTAACTCCATGTGTTCAGCTCACCTCAGCACAGGGGAAGAAACTTCTCTTGGGACACTGCTCAGGAGTCCTGGGTGCTTCAGGGCTCCCTGGTTTTCCATTCTGTATGGACTTCAAAACCTCTTTGCATCCGTGGTTTCCATTTGGCCTGGGTTTCTGGCCTCTTACAACAAAAGCAATGCCCCGTCCTCAGCCCCTCGCTGTGTGCTGCCTCATTCCGGGGGCTCCGGAGCAAGGACTGGCTTGTGCCAGCAGTGATTCCCAGAGGCTGGTCGGTATTTATCTTTTACAGCCTTTTCTTTCTCTGTTGTGTGACAACTCCTAACACCCCGATTTGTGCTGGCAGCTCCTTCTCCTCTCTATACCCTGGCAACTCTGGCAGCTGCTTTTGGGATGAGAGTGGTGGAGACCAATGCTGAACCTTGACGTTGCCTGGTTACTTGTCCTCTTTGAAATGAACTCAGACCAAGATACAGGGCTCAGCAGCACCGCTTCCCACATCCCTGGGTGCAGAAGCAGCTGAGGTGACAGGCAGAGCCGGCTCTGCTGCTGTGCCTTAATTAAAGCATAAATTCTGACTCTCCTCAGGGATGATGGGGCTCTATCTGTCACCTCCTGCACACACCAGCTCTTGGCTCACCCAATATCCCGGGAACGACAGGCTGCGATGTGGAGAATGTGTTCTCCCTGTGGCTGGGCGAGGGGATGGTTTGGAGGCTCATCAGCTCGGGGCGGTTTCCATACACGCACTTTATGTTGGTGCTGGCTGTCTGCCCTGCATTGCAGGTTGTGCCTTTCTGGGGAAAACCTCCTTGTACTGGGAGCTGCAGGGGAGGAGCACAACGTGGCCCTGGAGGGGTGACAGCTTGTTTTCTTGTGCAGGAGCAGAGTTATATTCCTGGAGGGTGGCCCGGTGATTACAGCAGGGGAATTGTCTTTAAGTCCTGGCTCTGCCCTTCTTTGGAAAGCAAACTGTGAAGGGCACGCTCTCTGGCTGTGTGTAAATATAGTTCTACGCACACTGGTTCCTAGACACTGCTGTTGCACAAATGACCGGGCCCAGAGAGTGCTGGGAAATGGAGTGAACTCCGGCTGGAGGCCAGTTCCAAGTGGTGTCCCCAGGGCTCAGTGCTGGGTCCAGCCCTGTTCAATGTCTTTATCAACGACCTGGATGAAGGCATCGAGTGCTCCCTTAGCAAGGTTGGGAATGACACTGAGCTGGGTGGGAGTGTCAATCCGCTGGAGGGTCAGGAGGCTCCAAAGGGATCTGAACAGGCTGGAGCGCTGGGATGAAACCGATGGCAGGAGGTTTAACAAGGCCAAATGTCAGGTCCTGCACTTGGGGCACAACAACCCTGAGCAGCTCCAGACTAGGAGAAGCCTGGCTGGAAACTGCCTGGAGGAGAAGGACCTGGGGGTGCTGGTTGAACAGGGACTGAACATGAGCCAGCAGTGGCCCAGGTGGCCAAGAAGGCCAATGGCATCTTGGCTTGGATCAGAAACGGTGTGACCAGCAGGTCCAGGGAGGTTCTTCTCCCTCTGGACTCGGCACTGGTGAGACCGCACCTCGAGTCCTGTGTTCAGTTCTGGGCCCCTCACCACAAGGATGTTGAGGCTCTGGAGCGAGTCCAGAGAAGAGCAACGAAGCTGGGGAAGGGGCTGGAGAACAAGAGGAGCGGCTGAGAGAGCTGGGGGTGTTTAGCCTGGAGAAGAGGAGGCTGAGGGGAGACCTCATTGCTCTCTCCAACTCCCTGAGAGGAGGTTGTGGAGAGGAGGGAGCTGGGCTCTTCTCCCCAGTGACAGGGGACAGGACAAGAGGGAATGGCCTCAAGCTCCACCAGGGCAGGTTTAGGCTGGACATTAGGAAAAAATTTTTCCCAGAAAGGGTGATTGGTCCCTGGCAGAGGCTGCCCAGGGAGGGGGTTGAGTCACCTTCCCTGGAGGGGTTTAAGGGACGGGTGGATGAGGCGCTGAGGGACATGGGTTAGTGATTGATGGGAATGGTTGGACTCGATGCTCCAGTGGTCTTTTTCCAACCTGGTGATTGTATGATTCTGTGAAGAGGTGGAGATGATACAGTCTCAAAGGTGATGTGAAAGAAATGTAGGCATTGGTATCGGTGTTCCCAAGCACTGGGGCACCTTCCAATCCATCCTGGTGCTACCCCATCACTGCAATCCCTCTGTCAGATCAGCCAGAACCCTGTCTATTGCTGCCATCCTAATCAAGTTGTGCCTGTCCTTGGTCGTGCCCTGCAAGCATCCTCAGGGCTCGAGCTCTCCTGCTTCTCTGTGCTGGAGATGGAGGGCTGAATTCCTTTGATGCACATTTATATAAATAATAGTGGGGTTGTTTAACAGTTGCTCTTAAAGGAGAGATGAGATGATTTCATGTTTTGATAGTCTTAAAGCTGATTCTCCTGTGATCAGTGCTCTGCGGGAGGGCTCTTGTACCTGGGGCTGTTTAACCCCATGGCTGGCACAGGCAGGGCCCTCGCACCCACTCTGGGTCTCTGCGGTTGTGATGGGGCCTGAGCAGCAGTCTGGCCTCATCCAGGCTCAGAATGGCTTTTCCTGGGAAGCAGAGCAGTGCTCAGCCCCGGGGAGCAAGCTCTGCTGCTGGAGACTCGCGCCAGCCCTGAAAACCCCTACGCAGCAGAACAAAAGCAGTTTCATAAACAAAAGGTTGTCTGGTGCTAGAGCATCTCTGGGCATGAAGCAGCCCCTGGCTACGTAAAGCTGTGCTCTTTCCTACATCTGATCTTTGCAGTTGTTCCAGAGGTCTTTGTTTTGTGTGTTTTGGTGCTGTGAAAGCCTAGAAAATAGCTTATTATATGTGAATGGGTGATGAGAAATGAACATTTCTTGAAAAACAAGCCAAGCAGCCCTTCTTTGCACCGTGTCCCTCTACCCCAAACATGCTGGCCTGTGTGATGCTGCTTCCTCTGGGATCTCCTGTACCAGCATGTTTGATCCAAACCTTGTACTTGTATCTTCTTTGGAGCGTAGGCGCAGGTCTGTGCGAGGAGCCTTTGCCTGTAGGTGTCTTATTTTCCTTTCCCGACCCCCCATCTTACTTAAGTCTTGGTTACTGGTGTTGTACAGAGCATCTATCCATGGGATGCAGAGCTGGCTGTTGTTGGGTACCAGGGATGCTGGGAGCAGCTCTTCCCAGCCAGAGCTGCTGCAAACCTGCCAGTGGAGGGGGGACTATGGGAGGGAGAGGGGGGTTAATCCAATAAACTTTCCCCCAGCAGCAAATGACTTGACTAAAAATAGCTCACCCTCACCAGCTGGCTCCCGCTGCCACCGTGCCGCACACCCAGCCGCCGCGTTCCGTGCGAGACAGAGGAGCTGGAGGACTTGGGGGGGTTCAGAGCTGGCCCGAGCGGGGCTCACCCACTGTGCATCTGCGCCGCTGCGAGGGGAATTGCACGTGGCAGGAGAGGAAAAGGCCACGAGAATGAATCAGTCGCTCTCGCAGCCCATCTGTCTCTGTTTGGAGGAGCCCCACGCTGGATTCCTTCCTAGAGCTTGAGGGTTTAGTGCTCTGCTTGGCTGTGCTGCATGAGCTCACCTTCTCCCCTTGAAGAGGGACTAATAATTAGCAGCTCAGGGTAAGCACGGCTCAGCAGAAAGAGACAGATGGCATCTCATTGTCCTGAAAACTAAGTGGCCTCTGTGGCCCAGGAGAGGTAGGTTAGCGAGCTAGAGGGCAGGGGTGGCAGGGCATGGGTTTGGAGCATCCCCGTGCCCCAGGGAGGATGGAGCAGGGCTGAGCAAATGAGTTCCCAGGGAGACCAGCCAAGCTCGGGAACAAATGGTTCCTCTGTGGGCTGGTGAAGCAAAGGAACCCCACCCAGCTCAGGGTGTCCCTGGGGTGTTTGGGGACAGCATCCAAGATGCTCTTCTATATATATACATCTCCTGGCGGGGTTCATTCTCGTCCCTGTTGTGCTCCCTAATTGCTCATTCAGGAGGGAGGAGGGCCACAAAGTGAAGGAGCAGCATCAGAGCAGCTGGGTGGAAGCGCGGATCTGCTGGAGGGTCAGGAGGCTCCAAAGGGATCTGAACAGGCTGGAGCGCTGGGATGAGACCAACGGCATGAGGTTTAACAAGGCCAAATGCCGGGTCCTGCACTTGGGGCACAACAACCCTGGGCAGCTCCAGACTAGGAGGAGTCTGGCTGGAAACTGCCTGGAGGGGAAGGACCTGGGGGTGCTGGTTGAACAGGGACTGAACGTGAGCCAGCAGTGGCCCAGGTGGCCAAGAAGGCCAATGGCATCTTGGCTTGGATCAGAAATGGCGTGACCAGCAGGTCCAGGGAGGTTCTTCTCCCCCTGTACTCGGCACTGGTGAGACCGCACCTTGACTACTGTGTTCAGTTCTGGGCCCCTCAGCACAAGAAGGATGTTGAGGCTCTGGAGCGAGTCCAGAGAAGAGCAACGAAGCTGGGGAAGGGGCTGGAGAACAAGAGGAGCGGCTGAGAGGGCTGGGGGTGTTTAGCCTGGAGAAGAGGAGGCTGAGGGGAGACCTCATTGCTCTCTGCAACTCCCTGAAAGGAGGTTGTAGAGAGGAGGAGCTGGGCTCTTCTCCCCGGTGACAGGGGACAGGACGAGAGGGAATGGCCTCAAGCTCCACCAGAGCAGGTTTAGGTTGAACCTTGGGAAAAAGTTTTTCATGGAAAGGATCATTGGTCCCTGGCAGAGGCTGCTCAGGGAGGGGGTTGAGTCACCTTCCCTGGAGGTGTTTAAGGCACAGGTGGATGAGGTGCTGAGGGAAATGGTTTAGTGATTGATGGGAATGGTTGGACTCAATGATCTGGTGGTTCTTTTCCAACCTGGTGATTCTATGATTCTTGCTCTGATACTGCTATCAAAATCTCCCCCCACATCTGTTGGGAAGGCTGCTGGGCTGATGGAGCAGGGTTGGAGAACTCTGATAGCTTTGCTGCTAGCGCATATGACATAGCCAGGGTTTGTCCACCCTGGGTCCTCTCCAGGTCTCTGCCTCTTTACTCAGGGCTTGTAGCGGCGCTGGAGCTCAGCACTGCGGAGCCAGCACAGCATTAAGCTTTTCTGATTTAACTCTGGGAGTTTTGGGGAAGATTATTCAGATAATGGAAGCAAAGAGCTCACCCCGGCGCCTTAAGTGCTGAGTGTAGTTATTATGGTAATACCTACTTACTTGGCTAAAAACTTGATTGCTGCTATTGTAACACAAATACATACACAGAGAAAACCCCTAAAAGGAATTTCTGCTTCACAGGTCAGGTGCTGCTGGGAACCCGCTTCTCACTGCAGCTTTATATTAGTTAATCAGCTGCTAGAAGGGAAAAATGAGTATGGTGTGAGGATCCAGGGTCTCCTGCCTGTACAGGCTGTGTTCCTTGGCCGTGGCATGCGGTTTGGGTTGAGATAATGGGTTGAGTCACCTGGCGGTTCATAGTCATCTTTGAAGGATGCTGCAGAGGATCTGTGCGTGCCTCTCCTTCCATCGCTTATCTGCTGGTGCTGAGGTCTTGAAAAGGCTGTTCACAGTGGTTTGTGGGATGGGATGTTGCCCTGGTCTGTGTCCCTTTGGTCCACGAGGCAAGAGATGCTCGCAGCGCCGTCCCTGTTTGGCCATCGCGATCCCAGCGTGGGAGGGGAGGGATGGATGCCAGGTGGGGTCTCTCTAATGAGGTCCCCATTAGACAGGGTGAGCTCTGGCTGTGCAGCATCACAGTGGGGTGGTCCGTGTCCTTAGATGTCCCCAGGCTGTGCTGGGAGCATCTGGGAGCATTGCACTGCTTCCAGATGCTTTGCAGGTGAAAGCACAAGTGCCACCCTTTTAGCAGCTGAATACTCACCCTCTAACTCAGTTTGACAGCTCCCAGTGCCCTGCGGCCGTGGTTTTATCTAGATGACTTCTCTGCTGCAGGAGAAAACAGTAAATTTCCCGACTCCTATTACTTTTAGGCTGAAATTTGGGAGATAAGAGCCTCAAAACTTCATTTTCTGGTATTGAAAGCCAGCGATGTGTCACAACAGTAGCTGTTCCTTGGCTCTCCTGTATCAAATGAAGCCAAACACACTGTTCCTGTGCAGTGGTGTTGTCTGCTCCTGCAGCAGCCAGGTGAGCAGGAGAAAGGAGGGTCTGCCTGGATCCATGAGCTGCTCTCTTGTCATGTCCCAGCCGTGTATCTGGGGACACAGACAGCAACCATCAGGTGGAGTCACCCGTGGGAAGCCACGTGTGGCTCTACAGGGAGAGTCAAACATGTGGATGTGCTGGGTTTTTTTCCCCCGGTTTTAATTTAATAATTGTCATTAACAGAGCTGCAACTTAATCTTTTGCCTAGCTGTTAACAGGGAGCTCCGCTGCAAACCTGGGTTCGTTCCCACACAAAGGCTGATTTGCTGCTGGAAGGGTTCAGAGGCACCGATACACGTCTAAGACGGACGTTATTAAGCAAACCCAGCGTAGAAGCAGGGCTGCTGGCTGACTGTGACCCCAGCTACAGCCCAGCCCAGCCTCCTAGCAGATACTGAGCTGTAGATTTCCACAAATGGGATCAGAAGATAACTCTCTGTTTTGAAAACCAGCTATGTGTTGGTTCCCATAGGTTTCCCTATTCCAGTAAGCAGGGCTGACGTTTAAGCAGCAGAAGCCAAATTATGTGAACAAATGTGGTGTTTTTCCCAATAATTTGGCTTTTGTGTAAAAATAAAGTGACTTTATTTTTGATGGGGGAGAGGGGGACACACCAAAGGCTGGAAGATGGGCAGATGCCCGGGTGTCAGATGCTCTGTACGCAGAGCGTGGCATCCCCGCAAGCACCCTCGTTAGCACGTAGCCTCATCAGCTCTCCTTAACAAAATGTTCTGGCATCCTCCCTTCTCTACTTGTCATTTCTCCGGAGGGAACGTGGCTTGTTCTGCTGACAGCGTGAGCCCTGTTTGCTTAGGCGGAGACGGTGCTAATTATTTCTATTTATTTCCTCAAACTTTCTCGGTGTTTCATTTGAGGGCTCTGGTGGAGCTTTTCCCCTTGACTCTGGGCTTGGGAGTCGCTTGCATCCCTGGAGAAAACCTCAAGTGGGATGCATTGGTGGGAACCAGGGAGCCAGCATCCATGAGGATGCTGGACCTGCCCTTGGGTTTTGTCATCGTTTGCCTTTAGCTAATTGTCCCCATGGATCTCCTGCAGCCTTCCCGTGCTCGGTATGCAAAAATTCCCCCATTCTCCCTGAGGAAATGCTCAGGAAAAAACCCAGGGCTGTAGAATGGTTGTTTAAAATGAAAACGCACCACAAAATAAACAAAATACAAACCAAAAAATAGTCCCCAAACCCTGAAGAACACTTGGCGTGGCCAGACAAGGAGTTAAACTTTAGCAGGGACGAGTTGAGAATGAGCAAAGGAATATGAGGAGGAAAGGCTTACGTTAGGAAAATAAGAAATTGTAAAGGTACCCACGACGGGATGGAAAAAGCAATTAGTGCCTTCAAAAAAAAGCAGTCACATGAGTAAGCAAAGTAGTGAAGTGAAGAATCTGTTTATAGCTTTCAGTGGGAGCCGCCAAACTCCTCTTATGGATGTGCTAATTAATTTGGCGAGGCTCTTGATGGCAATTGCCTTTTTCCTTCTGGAGGGTATCTCCTAGGCAATTTTCAGTCTGGGGGCAGCTTTAGCTGGTGCAGGTTTGCTGTGCTGGACCCATGGGCTGTAGGGGACGTGCTGCCTCCCTGGATGGGCTGCACGTGCCTTCCCCTGCAGCATGGGGATGTTTATTTTGGCTGGCATGGGGGTACACACTCTGTTCCCTCAGTTACTCCTGTGTTTTCATCTGTATTTAATTTCTTTTTGCTCCTCGTGTGGTGGTTTCCCAGCCTTTTTCCCTGACTGCCATTCTTACCTACCTGTTTGCTCTGGGAGAGGAGTTCGGGTGTCTCCAGACAACACCCTGCGGAGGGGCTGAGATGCCTGATGTGCTCCATTTGCTATGTTGCTGCCATATTTGGGGGGATTTAAATCCTCCCTTCCCTTGCTGGGTTGTTTTCCCCTGTGCCATGGGTGTAGTGAAGAAGAGGATGGCAGCCCTGGGATGAAGTAATGCTGCCTTGCTCTTTTCTTCTCATCCCCTCTTTCACCTCCATCACGGGCAAGCGCTTGAGGGGGGAATTTCAGGGACTGCCAGAGCAAAGACCTTCCCACAGCAATTTTATGCTGAACGGAGCTCCTCCAATACAAGGATAAAGCATTTCACCGTGACAAGGCTTCCCGTGTATTCTCAGCGCAGGCACCTCCTGTCTATAGCACATCATTTATTTTGCTTAACCAAGGAGTGCAGCTTGGTGCAGAGTTTCTGGCAGGATTCCTGCACCTTTTTGCTCTGATGTACAGCTCCTGAGTCAAAGCCGTGCTGGTATTTCCATATCCAGCCTCCTGAACTGCTGCCTGTCTCTGCCTGGGAGGGCGAGATCGGAGGGTGGGCAGGGATGCTCTGACCAGAGATGCTCCAGTGCGGTACCCACCAGGCAGGGACTGGGCGAGGGTTTGCTACGAGAAGGGATTTGAGGCTCTGGAGCGAGTCCAGAGAAGAGCAATGAAGCTGTTGAAGGGGCTGGAGGACAAGAGGAGCGGCTGAGAGAGCTGGGGGGGTTTAGCTGGGAGAAGAGGAGGCTGAGGGGAGACCTCATTGCTCTCTCCAACTACCTGAAGGGAGGTTGTGGAGAGGAGGGAGCTGGGCTCTTCTCCCAAGGGACAGGGGACAGGACGAGAGGGAATGGCCTCAAGCTCCACCAGGGGAGGTTCAGGCTGGACATTAGGAAAAAAATGTTTCCCAGAAAGGGTCATTTGTCCCTGGGAGAGGCTGCCCAGGTTGGGTGTGGAGTCTCCTTCTCTGGAGGGGTTTAAGGGATGGGTGGACGAGGTGCTGAGGGACATGGGTTAGTGATTGATGGGAATGGTTGGACTCAATGATCTGGTGGGTCTTTTCTGTGATTCCCATAGGCTTGAGGGTCTGCTGTTGTGTGCCCTACATGTGGTTTAGAGGGTCTAGCCCAACAAACCCAGGAGAAATGGGGCTTTCATTTGGTGTGGGAGGAGAGGAGGGAATTGTGCGGGCAAATGGATCAATGCTCTGAGCCTTCCCTTTCTGTCTTGTGCCCCTCTAGAGTGATGAGCTACACCACCACCAAAGATGCTGGGATTCGGCACGTGCTCCATCGGCGCCCCAGCGCCGGGCAGGGGGGCTGAGCTGGGTGCTGGGTCCCCCCGCTACATCCTGGCCCTGCCTGAGGAGGAGACATGGCGCAAGCACCGTCTCGGTCTGATGCAAACCACTCAGTCCTGCAACCTGCTGGAACCCGAGAGTCTGGCCGAAGCCCTGGTCTCACGTGCCGCCAGCTTCGATGCCCTCTACGAGCCCCGGTCCCGAGATGCCGATGGCAGCACGGAGACGGGCAGCACCTTCGACCTGGGGCTGGGCCAGTATGGCTCGGTGAGCCCGGACGTTATCAAGCGCCGGCGAGGCGGGCTGATTGAGCAGAGGGACATCATCAAGGCACACGAGGCACACAAGATGCAGAGCACGCCGCAGGCACGGAGGAAGGAGTGGGAGTAAGTACCAGCGAGCCCCCAGCCCAGGTGGGCAGCTGGAGGGAGTGGGGCAGCGCTCCCCATCCTCCATGGGGTGGGTTGGGGGGTGTCATGCTTCTATGGATCAGCTGACGCAAGCTGTGCTTGATCTCCTCACACTCCTGAGCAGAACTGCTTTTCCTTAATTTCAGTATATGATGATGTGATTGAGGGCGGGTGATGCGATTGAGAGCTGCCCTGCAGAGAAGGGCTTGGGGTGCTGGTCGATGAGAAGCACCAGCAATGTGCTCTCACAGCCCAGAAAGCCAGCTGTGTCCTGGGCTGCATCAAAAGCAGTGCGGCCAGCAGGGAGGGAGGGGATTCTGCCCCTCTGTTCCTCACTTGTGAGACCTCATCTGGAGTGCTGTGTCCAGTTCTGGAATCCTCAACATAAGGAGGAGATGGGACTGTTGGAATGGGTCTAGAGGAGGGCTACAGAGATGATCCTTGTAGAGCTACAAGGATGATTTTTTCCTAATGTCCAGCCTGAACCTGCCCTGGCGGAGCTTAAGGCCATTCCCTCTTGTCCTGTCCCCTGTCCCTTGGGAGAAGAGCCCAGCTCCCTCCTCTCCACAACCTCCTTTCAGGGAGTTGTAGAGAGCAATAAGGTCTCCCCTCAGCCTCCTCTTCTCCAGGATAAACACCCCCAGCTCTCTCAGACGCTCCTCGTGTTCTCCAGCCCCCTCACCAGCTTCGTTGCTCTTCTCTGGACTCGCTCCAGAGCCTCAACATCCTTCTTGTGGTGAGGGACCCAGAACTGAACACAGGTTTCGAGGAGCGGTCTCACCAGTGCTGAGTACAGAGGGAGAAGAACCTCCCTGGACCTGCTGGTCATGCCATTTCTGAAATCGCTTGGGATAAGCTGCTGAAGAACATCCTGCTCCAAAATTGCCCCTCCAGAGGAGCTCCCTGCCTCAGGTGCTTTATTTGGGGAACGAACTATAAAACACCTGGAGGAGGTGGGAGCCCCTGTGTTAGTTAGATGTGGCTTTGGTGAGATCTAGGTCAGTGCTTTGCTCGTTTGAAGCAGGGAGGATTTCTCTGGGATGCTTTGCATGATAAAATTGCTTGTGATAATGCTGAGGCTGTTCCTGTCTCTTTTTTTGGAGAGCAGCCCATCGGTGAGGAGGGCTGCTCCTGGCCCTTTCCGCTTGGTGCTCATCCCTTTGTGCCCAGGGAACCTCCTGGCCGGTGACTCAGGAAGCCCCACACAGAGGAAATAAATTGACATATGGGCTCAGCAAGTGCTCGGTGCCTTGTTATCCTTCGTGACCCACCAGGGATGCCAGATGAATAAATCATGGCTGGGTAGGAAGCGGAGAGATGGCCTCGTTAATTGTCGGCTGGCGGAGTGAGTTCCTAGAAGGGCTGCTCGCTAATTAACTGCCTGGATGACTACAGCTCTATTCTGTGGCAGGGAGATGAATCCAGAGCCTGCTCACACCATGCAGATGTGCCCCTTTTTCCACCCTAGTGTTCTCTATCTAGCAGTAAATGAAACACAAAGCGTAATATTTCTGTCTTTAACGCAATGGGAATATGCCCGCGGCTGCCATCCCAGCCCCTCCCTCCCCAGGCTGGTAGGGTCTGATCTTTGCATTTCCCAGCTCCTGGGTACTTGGTTTTGATATTTCAGCTTGCTTTGCAATGGTTTTGTGGGTGTATATGGGAAGTCAATTTAAGGCAGGAATCCCTGAAATTCCCCTCGTCCATGCTCGTTGCTGTTGAGGTCTGGTTGTGAGGCTCTCTCCTTTCAGAAGCCCAGGCCCTCAGCTTGGTAGCCACACCGCAGGAGCTGGAGATGCTAGTGCTTTGCAGTAGCCTTGTCTTTCCAGATGAGACGTTCCTGGTGTACAGCCAGATTCATGCAGTCGCTCTTGTGCTGGGTTGCAGTCAGGGGAGAGAAGACAGTTGAAGGCTTTTTCTTACTTGCCCATCAGTATTAGCATCAGCAAGTCTGACCCCTACCAAGCCTCCATCTCTGTTGCCTTTTGCCAGTGAAAATACCCATGGGTGAAGCATGCGTGCTCCTTAATGCGGTGGGGTGAAATTATGAGGGGGAGAATGTACTTTTCCCTATTTATTAATGGGGTAACTGAGGCAGAGAGCAGAAAGCACCATCTGCCGCGTGCTGCTGGAGCGTGTGTGGGGCAGTGGCTCTATGGGATGCTTAACTTTATAGTGAAGGGCATGTGAACCAGCCTATCTTGTTCTTGCGGGGGGGATTTAAGCCCAAGGCAGACAACAAAACCCATTTTCCACTGTCCCAGCCCTGCCCTCCTTCCCGCTGTTCATGCACTGGGATCAGGGGTGGAGATGCCTGCTGTGCTTCCACAGGGCTTGGCCTCCTGCTGCAGCGTGGGGTGGTCGTGACTGGGTCTGTGGTGTCTTTGTCACATGTGTTTGGTAAATCATTTGGACCTTGTGTGGCTGAGAGAGAGCTCAAAAGAAAAGCTCCTTGTCAAAATGAGCAAACGGAACCTCCTGTGGCTTCTCCAGGCTGAGCAGCCACATCCTCAGCTAATGGAAAGACAGGCAGAGACACCCAGGGAGCAAACTAGAAAAGCTTTAAGCTGAGTTTGCAGCAGGCAGGACCTAAACCTGCCTTGCGTGGCTTAAAACCACATCTGCGTGGTTATGTGTTGAATTTAGCTCATGCAATTTGAGGAATGCAAGATGTGCCATCATGTTGGAATGATATCTACAGCAAGGATGCATGGAAAAGGACAATTCTGAGAGTCCCAGGGAGTGCAGAAACAGAGGAGACTGGGTCTTGGTACAAGTTGGAGAGGATAGTGTGGGGATGGGATGCTGTAATTCAGCATTCAAGTCCCTAGGTGATGGGTGGTAGGTTTCAGTGTCCTGTGGGACATGATGCTCTCTGCCCAGGGGAGATTTAGTCTTGAGATTAGGAAAAAATTCTTCATGGAGAGGGTGGTTAGGCATTGGAATGGTCTGCCCAGGGAGGTGGTTGAGTCGCCATCCCTGGAGGTGTTTAAGGTGAGGGTGGATGAGGTGTTTAGGAGCATGATTTAGGGATTGGTGGGAATGGTTGGACTCAACGATCCGGTGGGTCTCTTCCAACCTGGGTATTCTGTGATTCTGTGTGATTCTGTGCCCACAGTACAGGACAGTGCTCCTAAAGGATTAAAAGCCACCTCCTGTCTTGTAGCACCTCGGAGTTCATGGCTTTGATGTTGGAGTTTGCTTGATCTTCCTTCCATGGTATCATCTCCAGTGAGATCCCTGCAGGCCACCTGGGTACCTGTGGTCCCTGAAGTGGCAAGACAGGTAGAGCTCTGCTGCTCACCCAGGTCTGTACCTGCCACACAGACCCCCGGGGAGCCTCTTGGGCTGGAGCATAACATTACTGCAGCTCTGCCTCCGTGCGGCTTTATTGGAAGAAGTAAGAGAACAGAAGAAACTGTGAAAACGCACAGGGTGTTGCTAACAGATCTCAGTGGCTCTTTATGACTTGTCAGTCTGTCTGGTTATGTGCACGCTCTGCATCCCAGATTGCATATGAAGCTAACTTTTTTACTTTTTTTTTCTTTTTCTTTTTCTTTTTTTTTTTTTTCCTTGAGGCTGAGTGAGACAAAATGCCCCTTGGTGTGTGCTGAGCTGCCAGCTCCATTGCTGCTTCCCAGCATGTTGCACCAGCTGGGTTCGATCGGCTGCGGTGGTGGAGAGGGCAGGAGCAAGCACTGGGTGGCAGGGAAATGCCCTTGGCCTGGGGCTGCTTTGGAAGCAGCGGGGGCCCTGGGTGACCCAGCACCCGTCCCCCTCTCCCTCCCTGGATCTGCTGTGCTGTTAAGCCCCAGCTCTACTCAGCAGCTCCTGCCCAGTGGGCTCCGTAGGGGGCTGCATGGTACCATCCTGCTGTAGCTTGGGGCTGGAGGAGGGCACAGGCTCTTGGCTGCAGCGTTGATGTTGGTAAAACAGCAGCCCTAGCTCCTCTGTGACTGCTGCTGGGGAAGGGAGGAAGCACCCTGGGTACCCCCTCCTGATCTTGGCTGGGATGCCAGTGCCCATCACCTCTCCTCCTATCTTCCTGCCCTGGGAGGTAGATGACTTCACCACCACCTCTGCAGTGTTCATTTCTGTCAGATGCATTTTAGCCGTGTCCTTCTCCTCCGTGGGCTCCTGTTCAGGTGTCTGCAGCTCTGTGCCAAGGAGCTTAGGAGGGCTGGGCAGGCAGGAAAGTCAGGGCAGCACAGGCAGCTGGTAGGAGCTGCAGGGGCTCTGCAGAGAAAAGCCCTGAGATGTTGGTGACAAGCCAAAGCCAGGCTCCTAAACCTTGGAACAGCCTTCATGCAGATACCTGCGTGTCTCCCGCAGGTATCTGCAACCCACGGCAAAGCAATTAATCTCTCTGAGAGCCTTAGGAGCATCTCTCACTTAAGACGACTCTCTCTGTTTCTGTTTTTCCCTGCAAGAGGTGGTGGAAGGGACCATGTATGCTCTAAACCCGTGGGCAGCGGAATATGCCTTTATTATGATAAACAGGCCTTGAGCAGCAGGGAAGCATCTCGCCCAGAAGCATCCATCCTGGACCTCCCTGCTCTCTCCCTCCTTCCTTTCAGCGCAAACCAAGATTTTGATGCACAGGGAAGAGATTTTCTACTGACCTGGAATGAACTTGAATTCTGCTGAATGTCCTGGCAACAGCATGGAAATAGCAGCATCTTTCCCTGAACAGCCTCAAAGTCTGGGTTTCTGGCACACCCTGGAGGAATTCCTTTCTGAGTGAATTGAGGTGACTCTGCAAAGCCTCCTGAGAAGGGGAGGCAGCGGGAGGGCAGCTGCAGTCGGTCCTGGCCTTTCTGCATGGCTGAGGCAGCTCTTCTGGGGAGCTGGGCTTGTTGGGAGCTGGCTGCTGAACGTGGAGGTCGAGCTTCATCTCAGGTCTGTGTTGAAGCCATGCACCATTCTGGGGCTGGTTGAGCTTCCCAGCACCTTGAGAAAGAGCTTCTCTTTGGCCTGGGGCTAGCCAGGGCTCAGGAGCACAGAACTGATGGGAGGGAAAGGATCTCAGTCAGGTTCACCTGCAGCAGGCTGCTCAGGACCGTGTCCAGTGGGTTTTGAGTGTCTTCAAGGATGGAGACTTCACGTTCTCTCTGGGGAGCCTGTCCCAAATACTCAATTCACCTCACAGTCCAAGCGTTTGTTCCTATGTATAAACAAAGTTTCTTTTATTGCTGTTTATGTCCATTGTGACTTGTTCATTCACTGGGTGCCATAGAGGAGAGCCTGGCTCTGCCTTTACTGCTCACCATCGGGTACTCCTGTGCATCGATAAGATCTGTTCTGAGCCTTTTCCAACCACGCTGAGCAGCTCCAGCTCTCCCAGTTCCTCTTTGCAGGGCAGATGCTCTACTCCTTTTAGTCACCTTTGTTGGAGTCGCTCCAGTAAGTCCATGTCTCTCCTGTCCTGGGGGTCACAGTCCTCTGGATGTGTCTCACTGAGGCTGAGCAGAGAAGAAGGGTTGGACTTGATGATCCGGTGGGTCTTTTCTGGTGATTCTTTGATCTCAACGTGCTGGTGGTGCTTTGCCTGATGCAGCCCAGGAGGCTGTTGGGCACCTTTGCTGCAAGAGCTCTCTGCTGGCTGATGGTTTGGTGTCCACCTGGTCCCTCAGGGCTTTCCCAGCCAAGCTGCTTCCCCACCAGGGTGTACCGGGCTGTTCTTTCCCCAAGCACACAACGTGGCGTTTCCCACGAAGCTGAACTTCATACTGTTCCTCTGCCTGTTTCTCCAGGATGCTGAAGTCCCTCTGGATGGCAGCACAACCCTCTGCTTTGTCAGTCCTGGTTTTATATTGACTCCCCGCACTACGAGCGTGAATGTAGTTACATCTCTGGTATTCAGTACAAGTTTCCACCTTTATCCTTCCCCACCTCTTGAACAATTAAGCCTATTTCCCCCTCCCGGGCAGCCCCCGGCTATCCCTACGTGATTCTGATGAGACGGCTGCCTGCTGGCCAGGAGGTGTTTGTGGGAGAGGCGCTTTCCAGCCTTTTAAATATATATAGTTCACATTATTTCTATTCACAGTTTCTAAGGTCTAGTACACCCCACCCCCTCACACTACTTGTATTTCAGAGATGACAGGGTAATAAGATAATTCAGGGTGGAAGGGACCTCAGGAGGTATCTAATTTTTTTCATTTAACTGGATGTTTTATGTTTTAAAACATAGATGTCTCATTATGCGCTTCTTCATTTCAGACCACGCTCTTCAAACTTGGGAAAGGGTTTTGCAAATCTGGTGAAAACCCAGCTATGAGGATTAGTGCACAACTTGTTCCCAGAGAGAACTGCTCCTCGTAGACCTATCGGTACCGTGGGAACAGCATTTCCACTTAACTGTGTGTGAGGGAAAGCCAGTGATGGTGTGTACGTGTGGGACACTATCTTGATTCAGCTGCCCCTGAAGGGCTTATAGGCTTTTCTTTTGAACTTCCTAGTCAGCCCTTCCTAGTTCAAAAACTCTTTGCTGTGTTCATGCATGACACATTAATCCCTGGCTTGGACCGCTCGCTCTGTGTGAGAGCTGAAAAAAATCAATGTGAAGTTAGGAAGGTCCCTGAAATTGTACTAAAGCAGCTTTCAGATGTGGCTCTTGATTTCCCCAGGTGGCCTTTGAAACATTAAGAAATCTTTCTTGGAAAAGCTGGAAGGAGAGAGATGCATTTCTTGTCCCCGCTTACTTTTTGCATGCTTGGAAAGTAGGTGAATGGAATGGATGGAAAAGTTCACTCTGATCCCTTGGCGCAGTGTGCATGGGTCACCCAAACCATATTAATGTTTCTGTGACCTTCCCGTACCTGAAGGGGCTACAAGAAATCTATGGAGGGACTGTTCACAAAGGCTTGTAGGGATAGGACTGGGGGCAAAGGGTATAAACTGGAGAGGGGCAGATTTAGACTGGACAAAAGCAGGAATTTCTTCACTGTGAGGGTGATGAGACACTGGCCCAGGTTGCCCAGGGAAGCCGTGGCTGCCCCATCCCTGGAGGGGTTCAAGACCAGGTTGGATGGGGCTTGGAGCCCCTGATCCAGTGGGAGGTGTCCCTGCTCGTGGCAGGGGGGTTGGAACTAGGTGATCTTTAAGGTCCCTTCCAACCCAAACCGTTCTGTGATTCTGTGGCTGGGCTGATGCTCTCACTCTTTAACGGGGAAAGACTTGCTGGTGCTCATTCCCAGCTGTGGGGGGACCACGCGGCGCATGAGGAGATCAGCGTGGCATCCTTCTTGCCCAAACACACCTGAAAGAGCTGGTGTGATGTCTCATCTTTCATGGATGATGTTAATTAGCTGCGTGAGGCTTGCTTGGTGGGAAGCAGCTTTCTTGCAAGCTTGAGGCACGCAGCTGCGGTGAATGATTCTGTAACGAAACACACATCATCTTCCTGAGCTCTGATACAAACCGTGAGTTCCCTTTTTTGTCATCAGAGAAGCTTCGCAGGGGTCATTTTTTTCCTACGGCAACTTATGCTACAGCAAAACTAGCTAACGTGCTGTAACTGGCTTCTCTATGCATTTGCTCGAGTGGACGTGAGCCTTAAAATTCTTCAATTAACTTTCTCCCATTGAGGAATCGCACAGGACACCCTCAGCTGTGCTTTCCTGGGGCTTGGGCGAGGGTGTTCGCCTTCGCAGAGGATGCGGAGCTGATGACTGCCTGGTGCTGTGGCAAGAGATTGGGGGGGCGGGGGGGCGCGTGTGGGTTTTTTTTTTTTTCGCACCGAGTAGCTTTCAGAGAGAGGTTTTGCTCTCTGGCCTTTTCTCTTTCACAGGTTTGGAAGATGGAAGCAGCACCTCCTTCCTGGCTTCGCGCCAGGGATGGGGCTTCTTTGGCTGCCTTGAGCATCAGCTGCTCAGTGTAAGTTCAAGCTTGCTGGAAAAAAAATTTTTCAGCAGCTCTGTCTTCTCCCCGCTCTTGCCCTGACGACGTAATTTCACTGAAGGCAACCTGTTTGCTAGCAGGTTGCTTATAAGAGAGCTGAGCCTGTGAGTTTGGCTTCACTATACTGGGGATGGAGTTGGGAGGTTACTGATCCAGCTTTCTTTTTATTGCTGGGGGTATTCGCAGCCCGAAAGCAAGGAGGTTCCTCTGTCATCATGCTCGATGACACTGTGGTTGCTGTGTTTGTCTGGTTCGAGCCTTGCAGGGCAGGCAGAAGATCAGAGAAAGGGCCAGGTGGTCCTCAGGCATGGACTTGCCTTCTGCAGGGGTGCAGAAGAGACCTAAGGGAGGAGGCAATCCTCCACTGGCTTTCGTAGGAGCTAATGCTGCGGCATCGGAGGAGACACAAGAATGTTGATGGAGAAAGTGAGGGATTTCTTACGCTTTGGGTAGTGCAGAGGCTGAAAAAAAAGCTTTTAAAAATTCCTCTCCAACCCTTTGGCAGGCTAGAAATATGCTTTCTGGTGTTGACTGTCTCTGGCTGGCCCCAGGGATGTCTTTTCTGAGCTCAGCATCCTTGCTCCCCACACACGCATAGAGCTTGGCAGCTTGGTGTTTGGCTGTGGCAGAATCTGCCCCCTTGAGCCTTGCACTCAAGAAGGGGAATATCCCCCAGGTCTGTGCTCCTTCCCTCCCTCCCTCCTCTCCTCATTGTCTCTTACCCACGCTGCCCAGCCCTGATCATTTTGGCAGCGACATTCCCAAACATTTCTGGGCTTTTTTTCCCCATTGATTATTCCTACTTTTTCCCATAGGATCCTCTTGAGTCAGCTTCTCTGGAAGTGGTGATGCCCCAAACTGGAGCCGTCTGAGATGGAGGGAGACAGAGAAGTTATATTTTGCTTGTTGCCAGCTTGGTCAGCGTGGGGCTGAGACACTCTGTAGCTCGGCTGAGGGGAGGGGTGGTGTAGAGGGATTTGGGGGTTGGATACGGGGATGGAAACTTGCTTTAATCTGATAGAAAAGAAGAGGCAGACAGACAGCTGTTCTCTGGGAGGTGGTGGGATTGCTGCATGCCTGCCCTGAGCAGCCAGGATGTGGCTGCAAATACTAATTAGAGGCCAACTCTTAAGGCTAAATAAAGCAGCAGGGCACTCCAGGCAATTTATTAATGGGTGATTATTTCAGGTCTCTTCAGCTGAGCAACAAAGCCTCCCAGCCTAAGGCAGCGTTAGCTAAAGGAGTGCTGTGGTCCTTGGAAACACGCAGCATGGGGTGTTTCAGTAGGAAAGAGAGAGAGGCAGCAGCGGTCCTGGGGATGCTGCCCTCCTGGCTGGCTTCACTGCAGCCAGCACCGGTGCAAAGTGGTGCTGCCCCTTGGTCGCTGTGGTCTGGAGGGGATGGGGTTTGCCTGCTTCTGAGCTGTCAGCAAGCGATTCTGTTTGTTTGATAGCGTATGGAATGGCAAAGGTGTTGGCCCTTGGCTTTGCTTTGGGCTTCTCGGAAAGTACAAAGACCTGAACAGCCCTTGGCAAGGTGGGTAAGTGCAGGCATTGAGCTTCATGGTGACAGAGTGAGACCAGGCACCAAAACCAACTCCAGTGGGTTTCACAGGGCTGGATGCACAGCCCTCCTCCACCCTCATAAATGCACAGGACTGGAGGTTTCTTGGCTGTCCTCTAAACCTCTCCCAGCTCTTTCAGCCTGTGGCCATTCGGTTGCTGAATCCCCCTTTGATTTTGGGGGCAGTGTCCTGCTTCGTTGGTAGCTCTGATGGACGAGCTGCTCTGTAATCCCACAGCGACGGAGAACATTTGACTTCAAGGCTCTGTGGTGTATTGGGACCCTTTTGGTGGCTTCAAGAGGTACGCGAGGAGTTGATCTTGGGGTGCTTGTGATCCCAAGGCGCTGTGGGAGGCAGCGAGCCCTGGGGCTTGGGACACCTGAGCAGGACCTGGTGCCAGGCTGTGGCACTGGCATCTTGGCACACCTGGTCTGCGCTGAAGAGCACTTGGGGAGAGCACAAGAAGCACACTTGGGGAGAGCACATTATACGTGGTGCCTGATCCCTGTTCTGACACCCTGCCTGACTTGCAGAGACACCTTTAGTGTGTCTTGCTATTGCTCACACAGATGGATGTTGCAGCAGATCAAGCCATGGGAAACATCTACATGGGTCTGGTGAGGGGAAGAGGAAATGGGGTAGATGGGATAGATAAAAATGGGTTTTCCCTCCAGGCTTTGCTTGAAGCACCCTGAAAAAGTGTGGCTTGTATGCAATCATCCCAGTATCTCACCCCTAGAGAAGTGGGGGGAGTGGCGGTTCCTGCTGGGATGTGCTGGGGTGTCGTGTGTGTGGGAACCTTGAGTAGGACCTGCCAGGAACTACACTCATATTTGTGTGGCAATTTGCTTGGCAGCTGAGAACTGGCAAGTGTTCTAAAAAAATGGGGCCAGAGATGCTCTGGGCTGGATTCTTTTAGGCAAACACTTGCAGAGAGGTTAGAAAAAGGGATTTCTGGGGTGGGAATGCAAGGTGTGCTGCATCTTGTGTCTTGGGAAGGGACTGCAGAGGGGAAGGTAGGGTGAGAGTTCTGCGCCTCCATCACTTGTGTTCCTGCTTGTGAGAGCTGGTGATTCTACGAGATACAGCGATCAAAGTCTCTGTTTCCAGAGGGCTATTCCTCCATCTCAGGAAAAAGGGCTTAACAAGATTGTACCTCGTTAGTTTTAAAGATGCCAAGACTGGATGTTGGACTCCCGGGTCTTGGTAATTAAAACGAGCAGCGCTTGTGGATACGAGTATGTTTTATGGCAACGTGCAGCAAAAGGCACTTTCAGCTTAAAACAGTTTCAAGTTTTTCTGCCACCACTGCTGTGTGGCACCTGGTGGGGCTGCTTCGGCCCAATGACCAGGAGGAGTTTCGTGGAGTGGTGGCAGTTGCTTAAATCTAGATGCACCGTTTAGAGCTCAGGGTGAAATTTTCTGGCTTTTCCTAGTCTTCCAGCTGCCTAATTTCTCAGTGAATAAATTATGCTGCTGACCCTGAGAAGTCAGGCCTTTGGGTCGGTGTTGGGAACGCGTCCAGGTGGTTTTGCACGAAGATGCTGCTCGTTTCTGCTGTTAGTGCTGGGAAAGGCACAGAGAGGCAGGTAGCTCGTGGGAGAACAGCGAGTAGAGCAAGGCTGTTATCAAAGAGATCGAGAGAGGAGCCTTCGCTTGGGTGAGAGTTGCCTTCCTGCACCAGAGCACAGAGTCCCTGCCGCCCTGGCTCGGGGCTTTGTCAGCGGGAGAGATGCCAACGGGGCTGTCGTGGCCCGGACCACAGCTGCCAACATCTGCACAGATGAGCACCAAGCACAGGCTGGTGTCGAACCTTCTTCTAGAGCCACCGCCCTGGAGCTGCTTGGACCTTCACCCGCGTTCCTGGAGGGGTTCAAGGCCAGGTGGGATGGGCCCTGGGCAGCCTGATCCAGTGGGAGGTGCCCCTGCCCATGGCAGGAGGGTGGAACTAGGTGATCTTTAAGGTCCCTTCCAATCCAAACTATTCTGTGATTCTATGATTCTGGGTGTCCATGGGTGAGCTGCACCAGCCTGGGGATTCTGCATCCCTGCTAGGCTTGGCAGGGCTTCCCCTTCGCCAATGGGGAAAACATCTCTTCCTAATCCAGCAGGTAATGAATTTGTTTTTGAAAAAAAAAACCTTCCAGTCCTGCATGGTTATAAACATGCTTTTGAGTCACAGCTACCCAGTCCCAATTTGAAATCTGGCCAGAGCACTGTAGATGATTTTAATTTGATCCCATTTCCCTACCCCACCCCCATCCAACGTAACTATAAAAATAAAATCGAATCAGGATGCCAAAAGCCACTTTCTAAGATGAGCGCAGCCCATCAGAACTCCCGGGAATAACACCAGTGCCAAAGCAGAGCGTGTCCCCCCCGCAGACCCCGCCTGGGGACCAGTCTCCTGCATGGTGCTGTGGCTGAGATGGGTGGCAGCCCCTGGCTTTCCCAGCTGAGCCCCTCGGGGCTGGGCAGAGGATGCTTTTCAGCGGTCTCGCCCGCACCCCGTGATGCTCGGGTGGATTTGGGGGGGGGGGGGGGGAAGGATGCGAAAGCTGCGAGGGGGGCTTTGTGCGTCGGCTTCAAAGCGCCCCTCGGGAAGGGCAGGCACAGGGGGGGTCTGCTCGGATGCCAGAGGAGGGTCTGGGGGGCTCGGGGGGCTGCAGGGAGGGGGCAGCGGCCGCTAGATGGCAATGCCGGAGCGGCGCAGCCCGGCCGCCTCCTGCGGCGAGAGGGATGCGGGCTTGGACCAACCCGGGGATGCTGCGCAGGGGGAGCTGCGGGGCTAGGAGCGGGGGGAAAAGGCAAGGAGGAGGCAAGGATGGCGTTATCGAGGCGGGGAGTGTGATACAGGTGTAAAACACAGATATGTGTCAAACCCGTCTGTGTCAAACCCAGAGCACCCCTGTTGCGGCACTTGCTGTTGCTCCCTCCTCTTGGATTTCCTTCAATCCCCCCAAAAAAACCCCAAACCAAAAAAAAAAAAAACACTCCAAAACAAACCCTCAACCAGCCCCACGAAGCTGGCTCCAAATCCCTGTGCCATGTTGAATGGTGCCGGCATCAGCCGTGCTTCCCCGTGACTCACGGATCCCAGCGCGCTGGGGTGAGGGTCAAGACGAGAACGGCAATAAACATCCTGGGAAACCGAGCCTGCAGCTCCTGGCATAGCCCAGGACTCTTTTTCTTTTTTTTTTTTTTTCCCCCTGCTTTCAATCTTCTCTTAAGGAGCTGCTTTCTCATAAATATCCCATCTTTTAGCACTGTCTGAGCAGGAGAGAGGCTCCCAGCGGGGTCATCCTGCACTCTGCTCTGCAGCAGTGAATATAGAGTAGAGCTGAAGGTGAACCCCTAGGCACAGGGGATAGCCCGCTGCCCCAGCAGAAGTGTCCAGGTAAGGCTTGCATCCCTGCTTTCAGGGGCAAGAGGCATGGGAATGCTGCCTTCCTCCTCCTCGGCCCCTTGCACTGAGCTGTGCAGCAGGTGTGGTGTCTCCGAGCTGGAGAAGGTGCTGGGTCCAGCCTTCCCCATCCTCCTCGGCCTCTGGGTACCAGCCTGATCCAGCGGGAGGTGCCCTTTCCCTTGGCAGAGAGGTTGGAACGGGATGATCTTTAAGGTCCCTTCCAACCCAACCCATTCTGTGGTTCGGGCTGGGTCGGGGCGAGCCTGCAGGGAATGGGAGAAGGCTGGGGGAGTGGAGGCAGCAGCTCTGTGGGGCTGGAGATCTGCTTCTGGCAATCAGCCCAGCCTTGGGCTAATTAACAGAGGCTTAAAGGGTCGAAAGGTGGGAAGAGCGGCACTGCTAGTGATGGGGTGGAGGAGGAGGCGAAGGGGATGGATGAGACACAAATCAGAATTGATTCGCGTAGGGTAGCGTCTTGCCTGGAATGAATCGAAGGGACTGTAATTAGTTGGGTAGCTGGTGTGGCCCCTGTAGCAGAGCTGGAGGGGTCTTGCTGACACCCCCCACTCCCCCAATTATACCCCTGTCTGCTGTAAGTCTAATTGGAGGAGCAAAGTTGATTAGAGATGCAGCAGACGGGCTTTGTAGTGAGCTGGTGAGCTCTTGGTGTCTGGCTGAGGCTGGGAGAATGAGCCCACATTCTTTTTTTTTGTGAACACTCGTTGATTTTCCTGCTGTGGAAGGGCTTGATCCTCCTCCTTCCTTGCCCAGGCAGCCCAAGAGCTCCTGGCAATGCACCTGTGAGAGCTGGGGCCAGAAACCAAGCCCCAAGGCTCTTCAGTCATGGTACTTGTGCCTGCAGGGTGGGGAGGGCTGTGGTGAGGTGCTGCCAAGCTGCGCTGAGGGAGTAGCCCTTACCTAAATGAACTAATGATTAATGTGATTACAGACTTGATTTTGATTTTTTTTTTTTTCAATATTTTTGGGGGTACGGTTGTTTTTTTTCTGTTTGTCTGGGGGGGGTTCTGTGTTTTATTTTTTTTTTCCTGGCTGCTGCACAGCAGATGTGGGGATGTGGGAGACGGGGCAGCAGCTGCTGCGTTTGCAGAGCAGGCTGCTGATTCTGGGGTGGACAGGGAAGAGCATTGTGGGGATGTGGGGTGTCTTGTGATGCTAGCTGGAGCTGCGCGTGCTCTTCCTGGAGGAAAAGCAGGTAGTGAGCACCAAAGACCCTGAGCCCTTCGGACACAGGGTTGAGTGGAAGGGGTGGAGGATCCTGCATGTGAACAGCTTGCAGGGTAGCTGAGTGTGCAAGACCCTGAGCACTTCAGACGCAGGGTTGAGTGGAAGGGGTGGAGGATCCTGCATGTGAACAGCTTGCAGGGTACCTGAGTGTGCTGAGCAGTGAGGCTGGTGCCCTGCCCATTGGGTAGGGAGGACACAGGGGACATCCTCGGGGAGCCACAGTCCCTTGTGTGTGCCAGGAGGGCACGGTGAGTTCCCCAAAGGCTGATGGGCCCCCGGCCCAGCCCGGGGGACACTGAGCATCCCTAGGTGACCTCAGCATCTGCACGGCTGCAGAGATGAGGGCACCACACCAGCCGAGTCTCTCTAGCTGCACAAAAGCTGGGGAGAACAGGGTCAGTGCCAGGCTGTCCCTGGGGCCAATTCCCCGCTCCGGATCCCTGTGGCAGCCGCTGCAGGGATGCATCCAGACCCAGTTGTTTACACCTCTCTGATGAGCTGCTGCTTCTTCCAGACAATATCAAGCAATCACAAGAAAATCCTGTGGCAGAGGGTGCTAAGTGTGCTGATCTGTATGCGAGCGAGCGTGCTAGCATCGGGGAGACTCCGGCAGGGAATGGGGAGCCCTGAAGTTTCCCAGGGCTGGAGGGATGGTGCATGCAGCCAGAGAGATGCTCAGGGTGGGCTGAGATGGGGGGTACCTCTCGCCTCCCCTTTTCCCATCCTGCCCCCCAGTTTAGCCACTCACCTAGGAGCACTCGTGTGCCGGGGAGCCCCTTGCAGCTGGGGCAGGGGGTGCTTCTTGCAGGGTGGGAGCTCCCCTATTGCCTTTGTTCCCTTCAGACCCTCCCTCGCCTCTGACTTTCCTTTGCGGCAGTTCCTGTGCTTGCCAAGAGAATGCACTGGATGGAGCGTGTGTGCGCGCTTGTGTGCGCGTGTGTTGCCACTGACTTCATTAAATCGAGCTGTCCCTGAGCTGCAGAGGCACGGCAGCCTTTAATTTCGTGGCCCCGGCTCCTGTGGGCAGCCGGTATCGCATTTTGCACGCTCCTGCCCTGGCAGGGAAAGGCTGAGCATCCCTGCTGCCTTGGGGCTCATCCTGCATCCCTGCTCGCTGCCCCCTGAGCCCAAGGATGGGTGGCTGGGCTCCCACAAGCTGCTGAAGATGGAGTCGGGAGGAGGGAGTTGGACACTTGGCTCCAACTAGGCTGGACCACGCTGCAACCTGTTCCCCTGGCATCCCCTCCGCTGCGCTGGGTGCTGTACCACACTGCATCTTCTTGGCGATGGGGCGGATGGAAGGACTTGGATCCCAGCCCTTTCCCTGCCTGATCTCTGGTGGCAGGCAGTCCTCGGGCTTGACTTGCTGAGGCGGGGGGGTTAAAAAGGGCTGGTTTGGGCTCTGAGGCAGAGCAGAGGCGAGGATGTGGCTGGGTTTAACCCCCTGCTTTGTGGCGGAAGGTGCTTAGGGACAGAGCCGCTGCGGCCCCTGCCAAGCACGCAGGATGACTCCTTGCCCTCCCCGCTGCCCGTCTGGCTGTCGGGGTTGGGGGGCTGGAAGCAGCCGGCTGCCCACCCTGCCCTCCCTGCCCTGCCACTGAGCCGCTGCCGCACTGATCTCTGCTCCCCTGGAGGGATGGAGGAGAGACGAATCTGAGCATCACTCGGGGAGGAGGGGGCTGTGGTTGGGATTGCACCCCACAACCCCCCTCCCTCTTCTCCCCCCCTCCTCACCACCTCGGTGGTGCTGCTTCTGCTCACCTGTGTGTTTTATTCCAGGATGGCTTGCTTTGGGGAGGCGGTGGCTGGCAGGCTGGGCTCTGGAGATGGGGGCTCCGACCAGAACCGGAGCCGGCAAGGAGCTTCTGCCCCTGCAGGAGGGACCCCAGGAGCCTTCAAGCAAACCAAAGCGCAGAGAGCCCGGACTATGGCTCTGTACAACCCCATCCCCGTGCGGCAAAACTGCTTCACCGTCAACAGATCGCTTTTCCTCTTTGGGGAAGAGAACATAGTCAGGAAATATGCCAAGAAGCTCATCGACTGGCCATATCCTTTCTGTGCCCCTTGTGAGCCCCCACCTTGCTCCCCGGATTTGCCTTGGTGGCCGCTCAGGACACGTGCGTGTGGCACTAGCCAGCAGGTAAGTGCCTGCCTTCTGCTCTCCTTTGGCACGCGGAAAGGGGTGCCCTGTCCCCCCATCATCTCCCAGGGATGATCTCCTCACCCCGTTGCTCCTACCCCTGTCGTGCTCTGCTCGGTGCCTGGCAGGGAGCTGAGCCCCTTCTTCCCACAGGGAGCCCCCCAGCCCCTCCTCAAGTTTGGATGTGGAAGCCTCCTGAGCTGGCACGGAGGGATGCTCTGGTGCCTGTGGAACGCTGCTTTAGGATGCTCTGTCCGCGTGGCTGGGGGTAGCAGGTTGTGGCCTTTCCTCTGAGCCTCAATGTCTTGCAGGAGCTTGGCCACCCCACCCCTCCTGGAGCCAACTATCCCATGGACGACAGACCCCCAGGAGCATGCAAACTCCTGTCCCTGCTGGGAGGTGGCTTTGTCCCCTCCTGAACCAGCCTGCGTGTGCTCCCTTTGCTGCTGATCATTCCTGGCAGGGGCTCAGCCACCCTTGCTCTGCAGCCCCCGGCCCCGACGGTGGCTCTGGGAACTGGCTGCCCCCTCCTTGCGGCAGATGCTGAAAACCTCTGACTGTGCCACACGGCCTCAGGGGGGGCTTGGTAGAGGGGACCACGGTTTATCCCAGGGACCCCTCCGCCTAGGGCTGGGTGGAGGGTGCAGATTCCCTGCTCCTCCACCCTTTCCTACACCCCTTCGCGGTTGTCACCCCTCCCACCCTCCCTGTGGGTGGCTCTCGATGCCCTGGCTAGTGCCCAGCACATCATCTCTCCATCAGCTTAGGCTCAGCACCCGAGACCCCTCCTGGGCTTTGGCCCCTTCGAGGAGCCGAGCCTGAAAACCTCCGTGTGGCCACGCTTTGGCTTTAGGTCCCTCCCTGTGCAGTTTTCTGCAGTGGTGATTACATGCAGCTCCTGCCGCTGCCGTTTTCTCTCTCTGCAACTTGTTGGTTAAGTTGCTGGCTCCTCCGGCAGGCGCAGGAGAGCTCTCCCTGGTGCCAAGCAGCGATGCCTCCTTCTAGTGCAACAGGTATCTCGGGGAAACTGCCCAGTGAGACGCAGGGATGCAGGGCAGGTCACCCACCCTGCTGAGCATCCTCGGAGAAATCGCGTCCTTGCAGCTGCAACATGTCAGGTGGAGCCTCTGCCAGGCAGGGGCTGGAAAGCCGTAAAGCCTCCAGGGTTGGGGAGGTGACCTGGGGGTGAAGGAGCAGCTTGGAGGGACTGAATTCCCCGTGGTATCCCTAAATCTGTCCCTGCCGGTGGTGGCGGGCGGCTGTGGGAACATTGACGCGGTGGTGAGAATGGAGACCTGGCAGCTCAGCTCGGAGCTCTGCAGGGCAGCGGCCAGGTTGGCCTGCCTGCTTTTCCAGAATGTGCCAAATTATTCACATGCTTTTTCAGTGTGGTGTGGAGGGCCTCGCCCCTTTGGCTTTCATTTAAAGCAAGAAGGAGCTGAGGTGCTGCTGCTGGCCCGGCACTCCCCGCGTGGGCCAGGGTCCCATGCCGGTGCGATGCCTCATCTCCAGGCAGCCGCTGTCTCCTAGAGACTAAAGCTTCACCAACTGCGTGGTAAAAACTCCCCAGCATTATTCTTTCCTGACATTTGCAATGCATGAGGGAGATGGACTCATTTTATAATTTTTTTTTCCAGAAGTAAATGACATATCCCCATGTGAGTTCTGGGAACGAGTGTGCTCCAGGTGTGGGAGTTGAGCAGCCCTGGCCATCCCCCACCTAGCTGCCATCTCTTTCTTTCTGAGCAACTCACTCATCTTGGGGTTCTTCTGCACCACTTGAACTCTTGAGGGCTTGGACAAGGCTTTTTGGTGATCAGTTTGGTGAGGTTGGTTAGACAAGTCGCTCCTGTCCTTGTAGTTGTACCCTGGCACACGCTGCTGGTGCCTTTTGGCCAGGGAAAACGTGTGAGCATCTCAGCTGCCTGGTGCGGAGACCACGGCATCGCTCCTGGGCAAGGGTGATGTGCGTAGGTGAGTGTGGATTTTGTCCCCTGTCAACGAAAGCTGCTGGTCCCAGCGCTGTGAGCCAGAGCGGGCACGGAGGAAAGTCAAGGGGGCTGGGTGGAGCGCGGGGAGGAGTGGAGGCTCTTCTTCATCCAGCTCCAGTTGACTAGGTAATAGGGCTAAAAATAACTGGTGATTCAGGCCTGTATATCTGCTGGGTAACTGTATAATTATAAACCAGCAGCCTCTGCAGTTTGGCTTCCCAGTGTAAATAGGGATGATGCATGGAGTGGAAGCAGGAGAAATACGAGCAACTGGGATTGGGATGCGGCTACTTGGGGAGACAAATCTTTGCTGAGTTCCTTGCTGGAAGGCCCAGTGTGTTACCTCCTCTGGAGCTGCTCTTTCCACTGATCCTGCTCAAAATGTGAGGCAGCTGCTGGTTTGGCTGTAGAAACATCTACTCCTCTTCTCCTTTGGAAAAAAAGCCTTGTCCTGCCTGATGACCAGGCCTTTAGCACTGATTTCATTTGTTTGGCTGCCTGGGAAGCTGCAATTCAGTTAGCACATGAGATGGGCTGCAGCTCATCTATATCTGCTCCATTCTTCATCCTCTTAATCACATTTGACCTGGATAAGATCCCTCTCCCGTCCTAGAGAGGCCAGATGACACCGTGTGGCTCTGGCTGTGTCCCCAAGGACAGCCTCCAGCTGCAGGCACGTGCTGGCCACTGTACCTGGCCCCGTCGTTTGGCAGGGATGTGTGATCTCCATCAGCCCTCTGGGGACCTTACTGCTTGCTACAACGAGGACTTTCTCCTGTCTCAGCCCCTTTGAGGACCAAATCTTGTGCAGGGCTTGGCCAAGAGAAGCCAGGGTGTCTGCAAGGGCCCCGTGCGTGTTTCCAGCCCAACACGCGGAGGCATTTTTGCTCTGTGGGATGCACACCCGCACGCCCCTGAATTGTTTTGCTCGTGATGACTCCCGCTCTGAGCTGGGCACCCCTGACGCTCTGCAGGCGCTGTCCCTCAGGGACCCTGGTGACGGCCACCACGCCAGGGCGAGCATCTCCGGCACCTTTGCTTTTGCCCAGCCAAGATTTGGCAGGCGTCCCCTCCCCTCGGGAAGAGCTGCGCCACGCCATGCCATCCCCGCGCTACTCAAGAACGTGTTGGGTTTTACCCTCCTTTTTTTCTGTGCCCTTCATTCATCAGATTTCTAAAATGTTTTATTTTTTGGGGGGGGGAGGGGCGAGTAGGTGTAATGGCAGGTACATCTTTTTGACAGCAGGAGAGAGCGAGGCTGCCTGTCAGATGGTGAATTTAAACAGAAGCAGCTGTTGTCATGGTGACACCAAGTTGCATCCTGTTGCCGTGGCAACCAAAGTTAAAAAACTGATGTTAAGGCAGGAAAATCACATGATGTGGTTCTTTTTTTTTGGTTTTTTTGGTTTTTTTTCTTTTTTTTTCCTATTAAAACAAAAGGAGGAAGAGATGTGATTTCCAGTTTTTAAGCACAGGGTGAGGTAGGGGAGGAGGAGACCTCCACGCCATGCCCGCATCCCTTTGGGAGCAGCAGCGGTGCGGGCAGCTGTGCCTCAACCAGCTTCTCGCTGGTACTGCCTTTGGTTTAGCCCCTGTTGGAGACCACCCTGCCACGTCTTGGAGTCATAAGCAGCCACATCAGTGGCTGCAGCAGAGAGTGAGTGGAGTCTCCTCAGCTGAGGCGTGTCCACGTAGTGTGATTGAGGCAGGCTGAGTGTCTCACCTGGGTGCTCCCTGTGAGCTGTGCAGAGATGCGAGCGCAGCCCTGAGCCCACGCTTGCTCTCCTCAGTCTGTTTTGCTGTACGTAATGGGCACGGAGGAGCTGGCTCATATCCAAAGCATTGCTGGAGGAGTTGGAGTCTCTCAGCACCTTGTCCCCCTGGACATCATTTTCTGTTGATCCCAGCAAAGCACAGAGGGGACAGGGGTGCTGGGTGGTAGAGCGCAGGGATAGGGACAGTTCCAAGGGACCACGGCTCTACGGCTGCTTGAGGGCACTGAAAAGCCTTATCTGATGGGGGATGATCCCCTCGTCCTCAGGGAAAAGCCAAGCAGGTGCTGTAGGGCTGGGGAAACGCGGGGTTGAGTTAGAACTGTTCATGGTCTTTTCTCTGTTTGGCATTTTGGGTGTCTCTTGGAAAGCAGGCTTGGAGAGGAGGTGCTCACTGTCCTGCTGGAGTTTGTGGCAGAGAAGAGGGGAGCTGGGGTGTCCTAGGGATGGAGATGTTGAAGTGGTGGGTCTTTCTTCCTGTCATGCCATATCTGTGGGGCAGGTAGCAGTGATAGGATTGAGACCAGCGAGTTCCTAGAAAAGCTGGGGTGAGGCTCTTTATCAGGATGTGCTGGGACAGTATAAAAGGTGATGGTTTTAAGCTGAAACAGATTGTCCAGGGAAGCTGTGGCTGCCCCATTCCTGGAGGTGGTCAAGGCTGAGTTGGGTGAGGCTTTGGGCAGCCTGATCCAGTGGGAGGTGTCCAAGCCCATGGCAGGGGAGTTGGAACTGGGTGGTCTTTAAGGTCCCTTCCAACTGAAACCAAATCTCTATGATTCTATGAAGGTGAAGTCAACAGATGTAGCTCCTTGTCACTGACATCTGGGGAGCAGGGAAAGCCCCTCAGTACAGCAGGTCCTGGGGGAGGCCTGGGGAGTGGTGGGAAATGAAGACTTAAGTTTCTAGGAGATGTTGGAACTGCAATGGATGATGCTAGCAGGGGAAGAGGTTAAATTGTTCCTGCCTTTCTTGCTGACCCTCTGAGGTGGCTTCCCCAAGGGCCCTTTTGGAGATGCCCACGTGGCCTCACTCCTCTGGGTCTTCTGCTCCTTCCCCATCTGTCTGCCCAGGAGCAGGGAGAGAGCACAGTGGCTGAAATGGAGAGATGGAGGGGGACTCTCCGCAGCTCTTGGCCCTTGCCCGCATCTCAGGAGGGATTTATCTTGCGCCCAGCCTCTTGAGGAGGTTCCATCAATGTGCCATCAGCACTATAAATCCATCTTCAGGGCTTGGAGCTGAGCACTCTCTGTGCTTTAGCAATGCAGATGTTCGAGCTGGGTTGGTTTTGGCTCTCTGTTGGAGGAGGAGATGAGAAGGGAGGTTGGAAGCAGGGGTCCAGTGGTGGCTGGACTCCTCCCTGCTGCTCCCTGCCAGCCTCACCTGCTCTTAGCCTGCAGTGCCTGCTCCACGTGGGCCACAGCATCGATCTGGATGGTGGTGGTGGTGGTGGTGGTGGTGGGGTGGAGGGTGTCCGTGTAGCCTGGAGGCACCTACGCTCCCTCAAACATGCCGAGAGGAAAGCGTGGAGCTGCAGGTGTGGCGTACACTGGGATCGGATGAGTTGCTAAGGAAACAAGTCAACGGTGCAGGGGAGAGTGTGTTGGGTAAAGGAGATAAATCAATAAGAAAACCTATTTTTATCGGCTCCCTAATGATCCTCCAGGAGAAGCCAGACGAAGGAGGAGGAGAAAGCTGGAGGGAAACAGGCTTTCATTACTGGGCTTGGAGGGAGGCAAGTGCTACTCTGTGTTTTGGGTGACTGGAAGGTTGTGTAATTAGACATCTAATCAGAGAGGAAGCAAAGGCGTGAGAGCATTGTCCGGTGGGCTCCAGCCCTGAGCTGGGACGATGCTTCCTGGGCAGAAGTGAAGTGTGTGGACAGCATTTCCCCCAGTTTAGCTGGATGTTCCTGCTGTCCCTTGGGGAAGTTTTTCTTACCCTTGGCCTCTCAAAAGCTGGTGCAACTGGAGCTTGTTTCCACGAGGTTGATGTCTTATAGCTCTCAACCAGATGCAATAACCTAGGTTTGGATGCTTGGAAATCTGGGCAAGCAGGGTTCGAAGAGTCACTTTTGGCAGCAATCTTGTGCTTAGGTCACTGCTTAGGGAGGTGATTGCCCTATTCCCCTTAATCTTGATACCTGTTTGCACCTTGTGCTCATCGGAGATGGAGCGGGGCTGTGGTTCTGTGCGGAGGCTGTAACAGATCCTCGTGCTGCTGAGCCAGGTGTCAGAGCCAGCAAGGAAATGTAGGGGCAAGCTGACCTATCAGAGGTGGTCCTGGGCCCTCCAAACATTGCCAGGCAGGACTCCCATGCTGCTGACTCTCAAAAATCTGAGTTTCCCCCGCTTTGATGTTTCTCCTGTGGGACTAGCAGCTGCAGGAGAGAGGAGGGGCTGGTAAATGTCCATGTGGTGGGGAGGAGCGCAGGATGCTCAGCGAGGTTAGCCACGCCGGGGCAGACAGGCGGACACGCAGACAGGCGGACGCGCCGTGCTCTTCCCACACTTCTCATCTAGGCAAATGTGCTTAGTGCCTGGGGAACTGGCTGCACCGCCTGGCTAACGCACTGTTTTCTTTTAAGCCTGTGCTAATTGCTCGCAGACTTTCAGGAAAATGAAACAAAAGACCCCCAAGTAGGCTGGTGGCTCGGGATCAAGCGCCTCGGTCTGTTTAGTAGCTGAAGTGTGCGGCCAGAGATGGGAAGCAGGGAACGTATGTGGCTTTCACAGGAGCTGTGTGATGAAATCCTCACTTGTATGGAGCCTCAGAGGAGAACTTTTGGTGTCTGGCTTCTCACTGAGCATGAGGAGCTGCTTGCAGCTCACCCTGGGCTGGCACTGAGGTCCAAGCCCACAGCGGTCTCTCTTTTGGTTTGCCTTTAACTTAGCAACCATTAATTTCACTGAGTGGCCTTTTAAACGCCTTGGCTGAATCTCCCCTGGCTCTTCTCCCTCCTGGGCTAAATACATCCCAGGTCTTGCAGGCTTTTCTTGGCTCTGCCTCCTGGCTGGCTCTCCAGGGACGTGCTCTGATGCATGGCCTTGCTCCTACCTTGCCCGTGAGCCACAACAGGCATGAGGTTGTTGCTGCCGGGGTCAATTAATGGTTTCTGATTTCCCATGCTCATGGCCAGCACTGGGAGGTCTTCTCTTGCCCATGGGCTCCAGGCCACTTGTTTAAACTGTCTTTCTGTGGTCAGCACTTTGGTGGCCAAAAGTCAAGGCTACAAAAAAGAAAATCATCCCTTTTCCTAGGGGTGATGATATGGGTGTTCAGCACCTTCCAGCCTGAGCGCTGCAAACCTGAAGCCACAAGCTCAGGAGAAACTTGACGTGGTAGGGAAGGGCTCATCCAGGGTCCTGGTCCTTGTTTGTCTTGAGATACTAGGAGTGCAGATGATTTCTTTATGGGCAAATGTATCTCAGGTGGGATCATATCCCCTTTCTGCAGACAGGAGCCTTGGGCAGGTGGTAGTCCCCTCCCTGCTTGCTCAGATCCTCAGATGCAGCATTTGATGCCTCTTGTTCTGGTGCAGGATTGGTCCCAGAGAATGATGCATGGTTGTAGCATTTAGATTGCTCATAAGGGTCCAACCAGATCCTGTTGATAAGGTGCTGCTCTTGGGGTCTCGCTGAAACGTGGCTGAGCTGGGAACAGGTGTTCTGGGAAGTCTTTTTTCCTGCCTGAAGTGGAGCTCGGACCCAGGCACCTTGATCATCAGCATCTTGAGCTGGAAACATTCAGCCTCGTGCTCTGCAGCTCCCAGTGCCGCCTGGGCTCTCCCTACCACCTGCAGGGTGCTTGGCCAGGGACCCTTGACTCTTGAGACATGGGATAGGCTGATCCAGGCCAGATCCCCAGGACTTCCTAGGGATGCCCTGTCTTCCTTGGGCTAT
Organism: Clamator glandarius; assembly: GCA_033459285.1. NCBI lineage: Eukaryota > Metazoa > Chordata > Aves > Cuculiformes > Cuculidae > Clamator > Clamator glandarius. The sequence goes on from JAUNZM010000292.1 coordinate 2,305,695, forward strand.
GCAGAGAGCATCCCATGGCAGGGACAGCCTCCCTGACGCTGCCAAGGATAATTCCAAGCTCTTCTACAGATGAAGCCCATCCTGGTCAGATCCTGGTTGTCCACCTTCATACTTGTGTATATCTTCTGGGCTTCTCTCTCCTAAGACAGTTCTCAGCCAAGCCAAGGCTGTTGGTTAAATGTCCTCTTGCCTTGGGAGGGAGGTGATGAGACTCAGTAGGTCTCCAGCGGGGAAGGACCTGAGGGCTCTCAGTTCTCTTGTCCCCTCTCGTTTCCAGACAGCACCGAGGTGGGCTTTACCCTCCTGCTTGGGAGCAGCAGGTGGTGAAACCTGGGCACCATGTGTGCTTGTCCCTGCGGTAGGTAACAAACAGAAGAAACGTGGGGCAGGCAGGGGTGGGCTGGTAGGTGGGGGACGTCATCCACCTCTTCTCTGCTCCTTAACTCCCCTCCACTCCTTTCGAGTACATGATCCTGGCGACCATCATTGCCAACTGCATCGTGCTGGCTCTTGAGCAGCACCTCCCTGAGGATGACAAGACACCCATGTCGCGGAGATTAGTAAGTACCCCGTGTGTGTCCCTCTGTTGGGGGGTCTGGTGGGTGAGCAGGGGCATCAGCCAAGGGAAGCCATCCCATCCTACCTGCCAGATTCTTCTGGCTACAAGGTGTTAGGGGAGGTAATTTCCTTGGACCAGCTCCTCTGGCCTTCCTGAGGCTGTTGTCACATACTCCTTCTCCATGGAAAGGGCTCAGGAAGGCTTAAGCTCCTTAAAAAGTAGAGTAGAGAAAGGGGACTGGCAACTTGAGTGTGTCGTAGTCCCTACTTTTTGTTTCTAATGTTGACGCTGGATGAAGTAGGGCTGGGAAAACTCACAAAGCGGGGAGAGTGGGGCTGGGGAAGGTGGGATGGGACATGAGTTAGTGTGAAATGCCTGGAATTCTGTTTGCCCAGTCTCCCCCTCTCACCATGTTGCTGGTTCCCCTCCGGCAGGAGAAGACAGAGCCCTACTTCATTGGAATTTTCTGCTTCGAGGCTGGGATTAAGATTGTGGCTCTGGGATTCGTTTTCCACAAGGGCTCGTACCTGCGCAATGGCTGGAACGTCATGGACTTCATCGTGGTCCTCAGCGGGTGAGTTGAGCAGCACGGGGCCGTGAGTGGAGTTGGGCAGCCGGGTGCAGGGACTCGTCACAGTGGGGACAGCAGCTCCAGGACATGGGGCAAGGCCCTAGTTTGCTGTCGTTGGTTTTTCTTCATCCCAACAAGGGAGGTGATTCTCCATTCTGGAGGCTCTTGCGTTGGGTTTGTTGTGGGTCGCTGATGGTGGGACAAGGTTCCCCATTGGATGAGGAGGACGCTGGCTCTGACAGCATCACGTCCAGCTTTCTTCAGCTGGTGGCACCCATCACCCACCTGGGCATGGGGTGAGGTGAGGACGAGATAGGGGCATGGCCCGATAAGCAATTGGATGTGGTCTGGGAAACGTTTTGGTCAGTCCCTACCTGGGGAAGAAGAGAATTTCTTTTCCTCTTGCCTTTCCAAGCACTTTGAAGCCTGGTGCCGGTGTTTGGGGAATGAAGTCTGGGTGGGGCTGCGTTCCCAGGTCATGCTCGCTCAGCGTCCCGGTGTGTAGCAGCGATGCTGGGAGTGGCAGCACGAAGAACTTATCAGGTGCCGATTGTGTCACTGGTGATGTCGCCTGCCTAGACGTGGCCTACATTTGAGTTCTACTTGTGGTGTGAAGGACTGTGCCGATGACACAGAAACGAGCAGGGATGTTTGGGCTCGTGTTAGCCCACTGGTGATTGGCTTGAGCTGCAGCCCCTTAGGGTGATGCCCCCAACCCTGCATGATATGGAGGGCAGGGTCCCTGGGGAAGGAGTGACTGCATTGTGGCACTATCTTTTTGCACACTGATAGAAACACTATGTGCAGAGGAGCTGGTTTGATGGTCCCTGTGGGTCCCTAAGCTCTTCATGAGCTCTGCTGGGTGCAGGGCAACTGCAGGGCTAACTGGGAAACTAAGGCACAGGAGCCAGGTGAGATACCTGGGGTCTCTGCTGAGCTGCTTGTTGCACAGTCCTGTCTCTTGGCTTGTGGGGTAGTGGCACCACGTCAGACGTGACACTGTTTGGGTATTTGGAGGAGGAAAGAAGGATGCTGGGCCTGGTGCTGCCAGGGTTGTGGCAATAGGTACTGCTTGTCCATGGTAGGAAGGCATAGGCTGGGACTGTGCTTGAAAGAAGGCTTGAGGAGAACACAGCTGGGAATGTTTTGACTCCCTTGGTCCAACGCAGACCTGGATGGCCTTGCTGGGTAGTGGGACCGTGTCTGCCTGTGAAGGCAGGGTATCTCTGTCTGCTGGTGGTGTGGTGATTCTTTTTGATGGACAACAAACAGGTTGGCTGCGGGCAGTGCAGCCATCACACAGGATGCTTCTGGATCTTCTGCATCTGCAAAGTGACTCTTGGGGAGTTGCTCTGTGCCCGGGTGGGCTTGCTGCTGTGGGGACAGCAGTGGGCACAGCTTCTGGGCTGGGCAAAAGTGGTTTACACCCCTGTTCTTAGCTCTGGGGATGGCATGAGACGTATGTCAATCCTGGTAGCAACAAGAAGGGATGTCTTAGCTACACCGTGCAGCTGCAGTGCTGGGCTGAGGGTGCAGAAAGCAGCCCGTCAGCTGTCTCCTAGCCTGGGCATTGTTTGGGACTTTGGCCAAGGGGAAATACTGGGAGTTGAGTCACCCTCCCTGGAGGTGTTTCAGGTACGGGTGGACGAGGTTCTGAGGGACATGGTTTAGTAACTGATAGGAATGGTTGGACTCAGTGATCTGGTGAGTCTTTTCCAACCTGGTGATTCTATGATTCTACTGGGCTGGAAGGTGGGGTTGGTTGTGGACCTCTCCTTGCCCTCCCCATGGCTCCAGGTGAGTTGACTGTAACCGAGCTGGTGCTGAGTCAGCGCTCGGTAATTACTCACTTGTGAAAGCCTCGCCAGGTCCTTTCAGCGCCACGTGCACTGGGCCCTGTGCCAGGGAATCAATTGTCCATGAAGGGCTGTTAGTGTCATGCCGACCGTCCTGCCAGGAGGTGCCCAAGTCCCCCTGAGTGTGCCAGTTACGGCACACAGCCCTTCGTGGTCTGCTTCACCACCCTCGTGTCCTGATGTTTGCTCCAGTGGGGTGGAACCCTCTCCATGAAAAGCACAGCTACCCTCTAGCTTAGCCCCAGTGGTCCCAGCACCCGTTGGCATGGGTTTACTGGACTTTCAGGGTGAATTCTGTTGTGTGATGGGCAGAGGAGACAACCCACAGATTTTCATCCTGGACCAGTTCTGGGTCACTGAAGGATCAGCTGGACCAGGTCGTGGGCTTCTCTGTGCTACTCATCTCTTGCTTTTGCCATGTGGTGCTGAAAAAGCTGCTGTTCTTCAGTGCCATGGTTGCACCTCCCTTGCAAGAAACTCTTGCCTGTTTGATCTGTTGAATTATCGGCAAATTTCTTCAGCAAATAATCCTCGGCTGGCAAATGACTTGCACACAGCTTGTGGGAGAGGGTTTGCGCTTGGTGGTTCATGCTGTGTTGGTTGTGTAAGGCGGGTAGTGAAGTCTGCATGAGGGATGTGTGCGGGCGACCAGCGGGCTTAGGATTGTCTTTGCAGTTTAAAACTTTAATTAATATGTGAGTGTCTGGATAGAGATCTTGGGAGAACTGATGGTCATTGGGATCTTGCCACCACTTAGCAAGAGGCAGTGGCTGTAGTGGAGGGGACGTTGTGAGCTTTAGAGGTGTAGGGTGGTGCTCACCTCGGGATGTGGTCACTGGTTTGAGATGCTGGTGCCTCCCGTGAGTATGGATCGGAGAGGATGTCTACGTGAGCAGGACCCACCCCAACTGACCCCGAGGGACCCAGCATCACACTCGCTGGCCCTTGTCCCTCCGAGGGTGACACAGAGTGTTATTTTTCCTTTCTTATCTTATTTTTTGCCATGTGTCCAAAGAGAGAGATGTCACTCCAGACACCGTGTTGGGATTTCCATTCGAGTGGGATATCCTAAGCGCACTCTCCCTGGTGTTAATTAGCTTAATGAGGGGCTGCTGTGATGAACGATCTCCTGAGACCCTGTGAAGGAATGGATGGCACTGACTTGGGTTCAACTAGTGTTCGCTTCTTGTGTCAATAAATCCAGATTTTTTTTCCATCTCAGTGGAAATTGACGCCCACCTAGAACTCCCTGATGCTAAAGCTTCCACTGGGGAACTAATAGTCACATTTGTAAACCCGCTCTGTTTATAACCTGTGGTTTCCAAATCATCGTCGCTGCCTGAAAAAACAGCCTGTTCTTCCCCAGCTAAAAATAATTTTCACCAAAAACGTGCATAAAATACCTTCACTCCTTCTGAGGCTGAGCTGGGGAGGGGAACATCTGTGTTCACCTTGGGACTTGGAGATGCTCAACTTGCCTACACATGAACCAGAGCTGACCAGGCACTGAAGCTGTGCTCGTGACCTGCTCGAAGCAACATGTCCCGGACCAAAAAAGGGGAAAAGTGCTCAGAAATGGTCAGGAAGGGCAGCAGGAACTTAGTGAACTCTTAATCGGTGGTCCTGAGAGGGAGAGGCTGGAAGACCTTCAACCATCAGCGACTGGAGCATCAGGTCCCTGCTCTCTGGGTGCTGTTAGTGTAACAAGTAAAGACTGAGGATCCTAATCCAGCCTGCTTTGTCCTATGCCATATTTGAAGGGGTTAATATAAAATGAAGATATCCAGGTGGATGTCTGCTTCACATACTCCAATGCCTGAGAGTCATAGCTTTTTTTTTTTGTAGGAGTTGCAGCAGTAATACAATAACATGTTACGTGAGAGGTGAAGGGACGGGGGAACACTTCTAACGATGGAAAAAAATCAAGATGTAAATCAAAAGGCCCTTGTGAGGTTGTGCTGCTCTGGAGCTGGGGAAGTAGCTGCTATAAAGCCAGGATAAATACAATAGGATTGCTAAAGGGAAGAGCTGGCGTCAGGGTTTTTTTGGTAGCTTTAATAACAGCTGCTACACCTGAATGCCTTTTGTGAAGCCCTCGGGCACTGTGGTTTATATTAAGGGATTTTGTGGGGTGGAGCATGGCCAAGGGAAGGCAGGAATGAATGATCGCCAGCAGTGTCCTTCGCCAGCCGGAGAAGAACCAGCCTGCGCTGGTGGAGGGAAGCCCAGCTCTCCAAGGCCCAGGAGCTGACCCAAAACCCAAAGTCCTCTCCCTGGAAAGGCAGTTGTAAGCCTGGCCTCTCCCTTTGACCTCCTGGTTAAATCCTGTGTGCACCCATGCCCTGATTTTCAGCTGTGGCTGGAGTGAAGCAAGACGAAGTGGTTCATAGGAGTTTGCTTTCCTCCTCGCTGCAGGGTTGCAACGTGAGCACGGGGACAAGGAGGGCAGGTTGTTGTTTGCTGTTGTGCTGCCTGGATTTTTACAAGGCAAGAGGGAATGGCCTCAAGCTCCGCCAGGGGAGGTTCAGGCTGAACGTTAGGAAAAAATTTTTCATGGAAAGGGTGATTGGTCCCTGTCAGAGGCTGCCCAGGGAGGGGGTTGAGTCCCCTTCCCTGAGGGGTTTAAGGGACGGGTGGACGAGGCGCTGAGGGACATGGGTTAGTGATTGATGGGAATGGTTGGACTCGCTGATCCGGTGGGTCTCTTCCAACCTGGTGATTCCATGATTCTGTGATTGGGATGACTGCCCTGGAAAGTGCCCAGTGTCCCTTTTTGTAATCCCCCGTGGCAGAGGCAAGGATGCCTTGTGCTCTGGTATTTAGTGCACCTTGCACAACTCAAGTTCTGTTGTCTTAGGTCATTTTTTTTAACTTCAGAGGTCCAGAGATAGGTGGGGTGTGGTCTTTGAGTGGATGCTGGCAGAAGCTCTGTGTGGGAATATTCATACGCTGCATCCCCTGGAGGTCTGGGGCGTTGGCCGCCAGCAGCGTGCCTGGTACCTCAAGCATGTGTGAACGCACACGTGTGTAACGTGTGTGCTTGGGCTTGGAACAGACACTTCCCCCAGCAGTGACACCTGCGTTCTCCTAACTGAGAGAGGACAGCACACCTCCAGGCAAGAAGCTTGGGGAAGTGGATATGAGGCTTGGAGAACAAGCATTAAATTTGAGCACAAGTGCAGCATTGTGACAGGATTATTCAGATGGAGCACATGCTGTTGTAAGGAGTGTTGTCCCAAAAGATAAGCCAGTAAAGAGGCAACCTTGAGTGCAAAAGCAGTGCAAAGCTTTGATTACACCAGCCAAGACTTTTTTAACTCTTCCCTTTTCCTTTCATGAATGGTGCAGGTCTCCAACCTGATGTCTTCCTCATCTCCTCCCCCCTTCCCAGCTCTTTCCTTCCAGGACAATTAGTAAAGTGTTTGGTCTTTCGTTTGGATGAATAATTAATTTTCCAGCTTCTGTGAATGATTCATGTGCCATATGTCATGGCAACGGGACGTGCCTGACATCGACACCTTTTACAAAGGCCAACGCTGTTTTGCTGACCTGGTGAGGGGAAGGGGTGGGTGATGAGGGAAGAGGCTTCATGCTGCTGGGGATGGATGATGGAGGGATGTGGTGTGACCCTCACCCTTCTCCTGGGCTCCTGGGCTGGGGTAAAGCCCTCATCCTCATGGGGGATAAAGCCTTGGGCCAAGCTGCAAAGTCCCTGCACACCATTTCTTTGCACGGCCATGGACCTTGGTCCAGGAGAGGAGTTGCAGGGTAAAACCCTGGCTCAAGGAAAGGGGAAAAGGATTATTTTCCACCACGTCCTCCTGTGGGGAGGTGGTATCACCCAGGCTTGGGTGAACGCACCTAGTGTCGTGGACCTTTCCTTTGGCATGAGTTCAGGCACCTCCCGCCCCACCGTGCGGTTTCACGTGCTGTATTTGCCTTTGTGGGGCTGGATCCCCAGCCTCTTGACAATGGCTTTGTTTCCACCAGGTCTAGTTTGTGCAAACACAATTTCACCAGCATCTCCTCCCCCTGCCAGATCCTGCATCTGCTGCGAAGTGTCGCAGGGGCGGGAGGTGGGAGGGAGGCGCAGGAGGGGTGCGCAGAGTGGATGCTCCATCCTGCACCAGATCCTGAGGGCTTCTCTGGAAAGAGGTGGTGGCTTTGGGGGATGATTTTGTCCCTCCGATCGAAGGCTGGTGAAGGCAGATTTTGTGTTCACCCTTATCACGTTTTACAGGGATTTGCTGGTGCTCGCTTCAGGGCTTTCAAAGCTGCCAGGAAAGACAGATTTGCAGAGGTGCAATCCACCTGGGTCACGGCCCCGAAACCCAGAAAGAGCGAGCAAAGATGATGGAGGCTCTGAGGTTGCTGAGGGCAGGACTTGGGCCTGGTGTCCAAGTCTCTTGGCATCTTGAAAGCAGGAGCGGTGTGCTCTGCTGGGGCATCTTCAGGAGGGGCAGCCTGTGCCCACTGGCCCTGCCTTAAACAGAGTTTGGACCCAAGAGCAGAGAGGCCATCCTGCTACTTGTGATGCTGTCTGTGGAGAGGGGAGGGATGGATTCACCAGCAGAAAAGGGCAAGAACAGGGTAAATTCATCAGGAAACTTACTTTCTGTGAGCTGTTTGACCAGTGTATTAATTATGAAGTAGTCTCCCTTGTAGAGTCAGGTGGCAGTGCAGGCCTTGAGGGGCCTTTCCACTTAATTATAAATATTAATTTGTGCCTCAGCCAGCCTACACCCTCCCTGTCCCAGATTCTGAGCTGAGATTAGTCTGTGTCAGCCCATACGTCCTTCTCTCTAGGGACTGGGAGCTGCCCTTTGCCGGGACGGCTTGTCTGCCTGTGCCTCTGCAGGGGTCCCCGATGGAGATGGTCAAGGGATGCTCAGTTTGCAGGGATTGGAATGATCCCATTTAGGGGTTCAGTCTTTGCTTGGGGTCCCTGGTGTGAAACCCTTTGCAGCACACCCTGAGCTGCCTGCGCTGTCCCCATGTGCTGAGGCTTCAGGGCTGCTGGTGCCCAGGTGGCCAAGAAGGCCAATGGCATCTTGGCTTGGATCAGAAATGGTGTGGCCAGCAGGGCCAGGGAGGTTCTTCTCCCTCTGTACTCAGCACTGGTGAGACCGCTCCTCGAATCCTGTGTTCAGTTCTGGTCCCCTCACCACAAGAAGGATGTTGAGGCTCTGGAGAGAGTCCAGAGAAGAGCAACGAAGCTGGTGAAGGGGCTGGAGAACAAGAGGAGCAGCTGAGAGAGCTGGGGGTGTTTATCCTGGAGAAGAGGAGGCTGAGGGGAGACCTCATTGCTCTCTCCAACTCCCTGAAAGGAGGTTGTGGAGAGGAGGGAGCTGGGCTCTTCTCCCAAGGGACAGGGGACAGGACGGGAGGGAATGGCCTCAAGCTCCACCAGGGGAGGTTCAGGCTTGACATTAGGAAAAAATTTTTCCCAGAAAGGGTGATTGTTCCCTGGCAGAGGCTGCCCAGGGAGGGGGTTGAGTCCCCTTCCCTGGAGGGGTTTAAGGGACGGGTGGACGAGGTGCTGAGGGACATGGGTTAGTGATTGATGGAATGATTGGACTTGATGATCCAGTGGGTCTCATCCAACCTGGTTATTCTATGATTCTATGATGCTCTTAATGCGATTGATAATGGGGATGGGAGCGGGTGTGATGTGCTGTGGAGGAACGGTGGGTGCTGTTTGGTGTGACAGCGCCTGAATTTGGTGCTGGCTCTGTGCTAGGAAGAGGGTTTTGTGTGGGCAGGGTCATTGAGCATCAGTCACTGTTTATTCTGCTAAGTCCCAAAGAGCAGAGAGTCATCCTTAAATGTCATTATTCTTTTCCCCCCGCCCCCTGGGAAAAGAAACCCATAGGTGCTGGTCTTTAGCTGGAGGCGAGGGCGTGCGCTTTGCTCAGCTGCTGCAAGCTGGAGCGGTGCCCGCGGGCTGAGCATCCAGCCCCAGAGCCTGCAGGTGCAGAGGGCCCAGCAGGAGCTAGCCCGTCCCTCCAAAGCCTGTAAATAAATAAAATAAAATAATCATCCTGGTTGCAAACACAAAGCATCGGATTTTTTTTTTTCCCTGAAAGCATGTTTTTGTCTGCCGGTGATTGCTCACTGTTCAATTATACTTTGGGGATTAGCATGTATTTCCCATCCTGCCTCCTCTCTCATTTGCATTCTTCCAATAGCTCCTCTCTCTGCTCTTTCCTCCACCTGGAGTCTCTTCCCCTTTCCTCTGAAGAAGTAAAACTAACCCCTTTGCCTGGGTGACCTATAAAAACGCCTTCACTTCATTTTTTTTTTTTTTTTTTTCCCCCTTCTTTTTTTCTCCAGTACATATGATGAAAAGCATGAGATCATTGGGATTTTTATAGCCCGATCTGGCAGCTTTTTCAAATAACTTGGATGGTGAGATGTAATTTTAGTTTGGGTCCTTGCCTAAAAATAAAGAATAATTATTAGCACATCAGACGTGGATATTGTAAGTGTTCAAAAAGGGTTGAAGTTGTTCGGCAGACACCGGAGCTGCTGTTCTGTGTCATGGCCCAAATCCCTTCTCCATGCCTCACATCTTGAGGAGCTACAAGAAACCTTAATGTGTGTCAATAAATAAATTAGAAATGGCTCGTGCTGTGTGATACAGGTGGCTATTTCAAAAAAAAAAAAAAAAAGCGTGCTTAGGGGGTTAATAAGCAATTAACAGGTGAGATGGTGAGATGCTGAAGCCCAAAGCAGAAAGGTGTTTTGAATGTTATATTTGTTATTAGTGGTAACGTGGTGGTGGTGTCTGTTATTTAGAGCCAATGAAGGGCTTGGGAAAGGCAGACAGAAGAACATCCTTGCATGCCTAGAAGCTTGCTTGGCTCTTTCCAGCTCCCTCAGTTGGTCTAAAGGTGGTCTAGGGCTGTTCAGAACATACTTAGAGGCTCTGGGATGGATGAGCGTGCTCGCTGCAGCTCCACCAGCAGGTATTCCCAGCGCATCCACCCTCTGTGGGAGGCTGTGTCTGCAAAAGGACGCACAGGCACCTGTGCTGTAGCAAGGAATCATCTTTGTCATCGGCAGTGCCACCGCCCTGGTAAACTTGTCCAAACCTCCTTCTAAAAGAGCTCGTGCTGTCCCTTGTCCCCCAGTGAGGACAAGGAGCATGTCACCTTGCCACAGAGGAGTCCCATTCTTAGCAGCTAATTTGGAGCGCTGAGAAGCAGTGCCCTGAAATCGCCTGAACCTCGCCTGAAGGCTCGGTGCGACGGCTCCCGAGCCCTATAAACAAATCTGGGTTAGCGGAGGATTTTGCAGCCTCTCCCCTCTGCGATGCTGGACCTGTGGTACCTCAGGTGATGCTCCTGTCCCCAAGGGGAGATGTGTGGTGGGGCTGGGAGCAGGGACAGCTCCACCTCCATCACTCCACCCACAGCTGTAGGACCACAGTTTGTGGTGGTAGGAGAGACCTTTCAATCCCGCTCTGCTGCTGAGAGCTTTCCAGCTGGGATTTTCACAGCACTGGAGCCCATACCCAGCCCAGGGGCATCCCTGGCCTCCTGGAGATGCTGGAGTCAAGGCAGGGGCTGCACACGCCTCTCCTCCATCCCCTTGGGAGGCTGGTTGGACACCAGGCGTTGGGATGCGAGGAGCAAAAGCTGAAGGAGGGTCTCAGGATTTCCGATGAAGGGTTGGGCACAGCATGTCCTCTACGCTGGTGTTTTGGGAAGCTCTGGGTTACCCCGCTCTCGCTGGCAGCTCGCATGAAAGAGATGAAAGCACCTGTGCTCTTCTCTCTCTCTCATGTGCTGCTGAGTGGCTGTGCTTTATCATACTTATTGATTTTGATCTTACAACCAATTTAACAAGGCAGCTCTCCCTAGTCTCTGGGTGCTCCTGACTTAATTAAGTCCCTTTTCTGCCCTCCCATCAGCCCTGTGAGTAGCGGGGGCTGGTCACAGGCTGAGGCATGGGTGAAATAAAAGTGCCATCAAGGGTAAAAGATCCCTCTATATATTGGGGATGAGCAGCCTGATATATGGGGAGATGTGGGTGATGCTGGGGCCAGGCTTTGCAGCTGACCCCTTGTGCTGGGGCAGGGAGGAAGAGGAGGCAGAAAAAGCAATTGAAACAGCCTGGTTTGCTGATGTGAGAGCGATCCTGCTGCTGGAGTATCCTAGGAAACCCAGCCGCCTTTCTGGAGGGTCAGGTTGGTACCTGCTGTACCTCAGGGAGAGGGGAGAGAAAGAGTGCTAATTGCTCAGCGCGCCAGAGAGCTGCTCTGGCCTGTAATTAGATGAATTAGTGGAACAATGACCCAATTTCTCTGAGTTTTTGGATTGCTGCAAACAGCCCTGCCTCTCTCTGTCCCGCTCTCCTCCCTGTCCCATTCTCTCCCATCCCCTGCCTCACCCAGTGCCCTGGGGACTGAGCCTGGATGGGAGACAACACCGGCAGTGCTGGCATCATCCCTGACCCATCCCATCCCAGTCCCCCAGCAGGTACTGAGGCTCGGAGTATTTTCACTTCTGCCCCAATTTGTTTTCCGGAGACAGGCTTGAAAAAAAATTTTTGTGTTTGAAAAGAAAACCTCTGGAGTCCTCCTTGTGCCTGCTGATTGCCTACCAAGGTCATCAAACTTTCATTACTATGGGTTTTTGAATGCGTGTGAGGTTCTCGGCTGCTTCTCAGCAATCCCAGCGGTGGGGATCCAAGGAAGCTCCGTTTGTGGAAAAGGCCAAAGCAGCTGATGGCTGGAGGTGCTGCCAGGGGAACACGAGTGACCATCAGGGGAGTGGCCCCCGTCTCTGGGGCACCACCTCTGGTCTGTGTGCCTCACGCATGTTGATATTGTTGAGACCCCAGAGTGTGATTGCACAGCCTGGATGAAGATGACCAGCTCTGTGATGTGAGGCTGCCCCAACCATCCCGGCACGTGGGGGGTGTTGATGAGGGCTAGAAGGGCTGTCTGCCCTTGGCTAGCTGGATTGACCCATGAGCTTTGGTGCCAGCATCACTGGCAACGTGAGCTTTAGGAGGTGTTGAATCTCCGTATCCGCCTGGGGACACGGTGCTCCTCACGGCTCCCTCCAGCCTGGTGTAAGAACGTGACTCTCAGCACTGGGATGGCTGAAAGCTGCACCCAGGGTAACTCTGCTCTCTCCTTGTCTGCCTGCAGCATCCTTGCCACGGCTGGGACACACTTCAATACCCACGTGGACCTGCGGACTCTGCGGGCCGTGCGCGTGCTCAGACCTCTGAAGCTTGTCTCAGGCATTCCCAGTAAGTCAGATGCTCCTGGACCTCCTCTCAAGGTGTCCCCATCTGTCCTCGATGCCCTCCAGAGTGAGAGGGGTCCTTGTGCCACCTCAGGGATGTAGGTTGCAGCCTGGGAGAAGGGCAACCAACCTCCCTATGGAGTGGGCATCATACATTCCACCTTCTCAGCCATCCCTGGGGTAACCCATGGAGGATGGGACCGTACGACGGCAGAGTTTGGTGTCCCCAGGTGGCGTTTCTCCCCCCCCCAGCCCTCTCTGCTGGCACAAGGCTGCGCTCAGCAGCTTGCTGGGGCCTGCCGGGAGCTCCACTTCCCCGGCCAGAAGGTGGTGGGTGGATCCTTTCAGGACTGAGGTTTATTCAGGGGAGATTTCAGTTTATTGCAAGATTTCATTTGCTGGCATGGGGCTAAATAAAGAAACCAGGCTGCTGCTACTGCCTGTCGCCCTGTCCTGGACGCTGGCTGGTGGTGTGCTGGGTCTGTGCCTTGAGGGCAACGAGGGCAACAGAGCTGCAGGGGCCACGTCCCACCAAGGCCAGGCGGGACAAGGCCAGGCAGGGCACCAGAGATGGGACCAGATAGAGAAATCAGCCCTCCTGGAGAATTTCTATGCAGCCTGGCCCTCTCTGTTCCCCTTGGGATGGTGCTTTTACCTGTGGTCCTCAGCTGCCCCAAGGGATCCTCCAGACTGTGCTGGCCTCTTGCATCTGTCTGTCTGTCCTCTATGCCTACTCTTACCAGAGGAGATGGACTTGCCTCAGGCAAGGGATTTGCATTCACTGCACTGAGCTGTGCTTTTTCTTTCCCCTCCCAGGCCTGCAGATTGTGCTGAAATCTATCATGAAGGCCATGGTGCCTCTCCTCCAGATCGGCTTGCTGCTCTTTTTTGCTATCCTCATGTTTGCCATCATTGGGCTGGAGTTCTACAGTGGGAAGCTGCACCGAGCCTGCTACACAAACAATTCAGGTGGGGAGAAGGGCTCTGCACCCACTTTGCATCCTGTGGGTGGAAAACAGCTGGGATGAGCACATATTGCTATCGTGGGAAGCCCAGGGCTGAGAAGATCCTGCATTTTGCTTCACGCACACCGGGCATCGTGTGGCTACATTCAGGATGTCTCAGTTTCTTTATGGGAGCACCTTGTGTGCAGCCAGGGGTAGTCCCAGCGGGATGGCTCGCTCTGCCCCAAGTCTGTCTGCATTAAGCTCTTCCCCACACCTGTCCCCTTCCTCTCTCTTACTTCTGCCTCCTTTGGCTCTCTGCTGTGTGCTCACAGGTGAACTAGAGGAGCTCGACCCCCCTCATCCATGTGGGGTGCAGGGTTGCCCCTCAGGCTATGAATGCCGGGAGTGGATCGGTCCCAACGATGGGATCACACAGTTTGACAACATCCTATTTGCTGTGTTGACCGTCTTCCAGTGCATCACCATGGAAGGGTGGACCACAGTCCTGTACAATGTGAGTAGAGCTGCTTTGGTGTCTCTTTGGGCAACTGGGCGTTGGGATGGGGAGCCAGAGACGGTATTTCTGTGTCCTCTGTGAGATGCTGAGTTTCCCTTGTGGTGAAGATGGAAGTCAGTCCTTCCCATTGGGCAGGAGACAGGGAATAGAGAGGCATGTGTTACTTGTCTCTGGGCAAAGGGAGCTCGAATGGCTTGGCCCCTGTCGCTGGGATGTTTGTGCAACCCATTTTGGAGAGCAAAACCTTGTGGACATGGGCTGCAGCAAGCCACCTGTTCAAGATCTGTCCCTGAGGATGCTCTCCTTTCCCTTCTTTGCATCCTGAGCTGCTTGGGAGTGCATGTGGTTTCTGGGAACTGCTCAGCTTGCAGTGGTGGCCTTGGGAAGACCCAGAGCTGGGCTCAGACCTCCTCCCTAAGGCAGAGGCAGCATTTCAGAGTCCAACAGGGAGCTGAGATAGTTGTATTTATGCTGCAAGCCTCTTTTGGTGCTGATGATGCAGGAAATGGCTGGGATGCCTCCTGGGGTTTGCAGCTGTTTTAAGTTGCCGGTGGCCAAGCCTTTGGGGTACGCTGGGAGTGATGTGGGGGCAAAGCTGGAAACAGGAAAAAAAAGCTACAGGAGATCACAGAGCATGATATTGGTGTGAGTGATTGTCCTTATATGTATGCTTTAGTTTATGGGTTAGAAGAAACTGTGCTAGTCCTGTTTGCAGCCTAATTTCAGCATCAGTTTTAGCATCATTGCACCAGGAATGTTTTTATACCCAGGTTCCCATAATGCCTGGAGATTTTGTAGAGTGCTGTTGCTCTGTGGGAGTCATACCGGATAGCTTTTGATGGGAAAACATACTTGCTTTGTGACCAAAAACCTGGTTTTGAACCCTAGGCGAAGGCACTATGCTGGCTGTGTTGGGTCCTCCTCCTGCTTGGCTAATTCCAGAGTCTTTCTAGGGGTGCAAGGTGGTGTGTGCGAGCAGATGGACTGTGAAACCCAGACAGGGGTAGTGTTGTGGTTTAACCCCAGCTGGAACTAATCTCCATGCAGCCACTCACTCATCTTCCCTCACCTGCCACAGTGGGATGAGGAGGAGAATGGGAAAAAAATAAGTTAAACTCATGGGTTGAGATAAAGACAGTTTAATATGGCAGCAAAAGAGTGAAAGGATAATAATAATAATTCCCAAACAAAGTGATGCTCACCACCTGAGCACCTAACTCTTCCAGTTTAAATACTGAGCAAGAAGTCAGATGATACGGAATCGTTGGCCAGTCTGGGTCGGCTGTCCTGGTTGTGCTCCCTCCCAGCTTCTTGTGCACCTCCTTGACAGGAGAGTGTGAGAAGCTGGAAAGTCCTTGACTTGATATAACCGTACTTAGCAACAACTAAAACATCGGTGTATTATCAACATCATTCTCATACTGAATCGCAACCACAGCAGTACAGCAGCTACTGTGGAGAAAATTAGTTCTATCCCAGCTGAAACCGAGTAGAAAGGGGAGAGTTCATAGCAACGGTTGACCTTAACATGAGGATTTTGTTTTCAGCTTCCTAAAGGAGGTAGTGGTGTCTGGATATTGCTGTTTTGGTGAGGGAATTAGGCAGGATTAAACCATGTGGGAGTTCAGACCAAAAAAAAAAAAGACCATTTCTTGGTTCCTTCTGGCTATCAGTGAGATTAGAGACTTGACTACAGTGCCTATTGCCCAGGCATAATTGAGTATAGCAGGAAAGGTGGGGGTTCTGCCTTTCACCTTGTTTCTTGCATTAATTACTGGCTGACTGTGGAACCCTGGGGCTGCTTCCATCAGCACTGCCCATGTCCCCTCTTCCCAGTGCATTGGCCCCTGCAGAAATTAGTAGCAGAGCTCCTCGTGCTAGAGCCACAGCTACAGTGTGCAAGGAGCCGGAGAGCTACACGGACAGGCAATTTATGGATCTGATGGGTTTGTACTGCCGGTTCCTGAGAAGGTCTGGTCCTCTACCATTTAGGGTGCCCGTACTGGTAAGGCTGGTGCTGATCCATTGGATATCAGGGATTTGCTCATCCATCACACGGCTCTTACTGGGGGCAAGAGTGGGAGATGCTGCTGGGAGCATGCTCTGCGGGACCTGCCCTGCAGGGTCCCCTCTTTACCACCAGAGCTGCAAAATTAAGGGTCTCTGGGTCACTGTGGAACCACAGCCCCAGTATCTGAATGCTTTTCCCAGCACCAGTCACAATTCCAGGCAGACGCGCTCTGTCAGTGTCCCTGATGACCAGGGCCATAAGATGCCTCCCTTCCCTGCTCTTCTGGAACCAGCTATTACTTTATCTGTAATGCACAGGATTAGGGACCTTCATTGGCTTTTAATTGAATGACAGTTGGGGCCTTGGTATAGTAAAATGCTGCTGATTCATTTTGGGAAGCAGTGAGGACACCATTCCCAGCACAGCTGGGCTCTGCAGGGGCACGGGCTGTTTTGCAAGGCTCCTCTAGGCTGCAAAGGTTGTGGATGCTTGGTCCTTTTGCTGCTCGGAGGCAGCAAAATGGGTTTCTGCCTTTTTTATTATTTTGATAGAAAATTTAGACACACGCAGTCCATGGGGGACGTTGGAGGAGGGCTGATAGGGGTGGAAAGCCACTGAGATGCTTTGCTGTCACCTTCATCCCTCCCGGCAGCAAACCGGAGCAGGCTGCCACTGCTAAACCACATAGACCTTGCTCAGCACGTGCCCCAGGTTTGAGGTATCATCAGGGGACTCTGCTTTCCCACTGGAGTAAAGAGATGGGAGGCTGCATCCTTGCAGGTTAGCACCACAGCCTTTGAGAGGAGAGGAAAATTGCAGGAGAAGTACTTCAGCAGTCTCTCAAAGAAACTGCTTACTCGAGTATTCCCGTGTGTAACTGTATCGTGATTGTAAAATCCATTTTTCTGCAATTGTACTAGGCCTAGAAGCGTGGCTCCTGGAATCTGCAGATAGCTTCACAAAAAGCTAATTGGCCCCATGGTACTTTCCACGTGTGTTATTTCCTGGATGTGTTTGCCTTTTGCGTTGTTTTCATCAGCCTTGCCTATGTGAAAGGCTGTCTTGCTAGGCAAAGGCGACAGCATGGGTTAAAAAAACCCAAAAATTAAAAAGCCTTAAACCGTGGGGTATTATGGCTTTGCCAGCTCTCTGGAAGCATGAAGGACCTTAATGTTTTTAGAGGGGCATTTTGGCTTTGTGGCTCCTCTGGCTGTCTCCAGGACAGGGGTAAGGAGTATTTTGCTTTTTTTTTCTGTCATACTGGAGCAGATGCCCCTTCCCTGGGCTGGCTCGAGACCAAACCTGATTTCTGTAGAGACCAGAGGGAAAAATAATGCTGGCAAAGAGGCTCACTGTCCTACTTCTCTGCCTCTGCTTTCGTGCTGGCACAGGGTAGGGGCTGGCTTGCAGTTTTTTTGTGAGCCAGCGATGCTGGACTCTGGCACGGAGCGGCTGCTGGGGGTACCACGGGGCCAGCGTGGCACACCTGCTTGGTGATGCTGGTGGATTCAGATGCTCAGCCTGAAAACAAACAGGTCTGATATCATGATTTTCTCAGAAACACTGGCTTGAGAGGCTGTATTTATCCACTGAGATTGTTTATTTCCTTTCTCCCTTGGAAGCGCCGAGCCGCTGTGCGTGCAGGTAATGAGGAGGAGCCTGGTTTGCCGGGAGCTGCCACTCTCCTCTTCGCCCCATGCTGCCAAGAGTTGAGATGGGAATAAAAACACCTGTGGCAGGTGTGTGCTGGGGCTGTGGGCTGGCCTGGTGGGCTCTGTAGGGAGGGGGGTCACCCTTGCTCTCCTGACCGAGTCCCTCGCCTGGAGCATCGCTCTGTGCTCTCTGGAGCTGCCAGAATCGGTAATACCAGCCACGTGGCACAGGACCTACAGCATCTAGTTGTGAATTAGTTAGTCCAGGACAAACGAAAACACAAAGGAGTGGAAAATATTACTGTTTATAGCTGTGGGAGCGATGGCAACGTGGATGGATGCAAGCAGGGGAGCCAGGGCTGGGTGCACCACTGGCCAGCAGCACTCCTGGGCACTGAGGCTGCGGCGAGGTGCAAGTGGCTACTGGAAGAGGCTCCCAAGTGCTTCACAAGTGCAGCACAGCTGGTACTGAGAACCAGAGCCTGCTGTGCAGGGAAAGCCTGCTTCCCTGCGTGGACCTGGCTGTCCAGTTGAACTCCTGATGCTGATGGCGTGGTCCTAGTAACGTCCCAAGAGTCAGAGCAACCTGCAGACAGGCAGGAGTGCCGCATGGCAATGGTAGCCGAGCCCTAGCTGGGTCATGCAAGGAGCCAGCTTGACTTCGCACAGGGCTACGACTGTTAGAAAGATGGGCAGAAGCATTTGCCTCTGAGATGCAAGCATCCAAGCAGCATCGAAAGAGCAACTGTGCTGCTAATTAAAAATGCAAGGCAAGACCTAACCAGCCAGAGTTGCTGCCTGTAGACCCCAAAGGAACAAGGGATTGGGGCTACAGGGAAGCAAGAGGGCAAGAGCCAGCAGGGGCCCAGGTGGCCAAGAAGGCCAATGGCATCTTGGCTTGGATCAGACACGGCGTGGCCAGCAGGGCCAGGGAGGTTCTTCTCCTTCTGGACTCGGAACTGGTGAGACCGCACCTCGAATCCTGTGGTCCCTCACCACAAGAAGGATGCTGAGGCTCTGGAGCGAGTCCAGAGAAGAGCAACGAAGCTGGGGAAGGGGCTGGAGAACAAGAGGAGCAGCTGAGAGAGCTGGGGGTGTTTATCCTGAAGAAGAGGAGGCTGAGGGGAGACCTCATTGCTCTCTCCAACTCCCTGAGAGGAGGTTGTGGAGAGGAGGGAGCTGGGCTCTTCTCCCAAGGGACAGGGGACAGGACGAGAGGGAATGGCCTCAAGCTCTGCCAGGGGAGGGTCAGGCTTGACATTAGGAAAAAATTTTTCCCAGAAAGGATGATTGGTCCCTGGCAGAGGCTGCCCAGGGAGGGGGCTGAGTCACCTTCCCTGGAGGGGTTTAAGGGACGGGTGGACAAGGCACTGAGGGACATGGATTAGTGATTGATGGGAATGGTTGGACTCAATGATCCTGTGGGTCTTTTCCAACCTGGTGATTCTATGATTCTAAGAAGGTACAAGGAACCTTAGGAGATACCAGGGTTGAGTGCTAGGAGCCTTCTGGGTGCATCTACAGCAGAAGGAGAGCATTTGCTGGAGGAAATAGAATCAAGTCTTTGGCAGTTGGCAAGATACCTACTGAAAGGCAATGGTTGTGCCACAGCCCTGGGGGAGTTGGGGTGTGCAGGTCTTGTGCAAGCAGCCAGGCGGTTGCAAAGGCGCTTGTTAGGTGCAAAGCGTGAGCCGTGCACGCAGAGCTGAGCAGCAGAGACTCTGTAAGAGCGGCTGTAAAATGCGAGCTGCTGCAAGGAAAGGGGTTTGCAGGAGCGTGACTCAACTGCCACGTGCTTCCAACTCTCCTGAAGTGCTGCAGCCAGGAGGGGGCAAGGGAAGGGCACTGTGCCAGAACACTGGAGCTCAGCGCCACTCCTGTTTGGGATCCTCTTTAAATGTGGGGTGCAAAAGGGCTGAGATTAATTTAATCGTAGGTGTTTAAGGCATGGGTGGACGAGGTGCTGAGGGGCATGGTTTAGTGTTTCATAGGAATAGTTGGACTCGATGATCTGGTGGGTCTCTTCCAACCTGGTTATTCTATGATTCTATGATCCTATATGCAAGATGAATCTCACCATGTGCAGAAGTCAAGGTTTTGTGCTGCTGAGTGAGGGACTTGGGTGTTTGGAAGCTTTCACGGGCTGGTGTTGGCTGTGAAGCACCAAACCTGAGATCTTCTGCTGGAGACTGGTTTGCAAACGTGGCAGAAGTTTCATTCTTTTTGAAACAAGGACTGTTCAGGCAGCCTTAATTTGCGCTGCTGAAAAAGAGAGATGTGTTAAATTGGGTCATTGGTCCCTGGCAGAGGCTGCCCAGGGAGGGGGTTGATTCACCTTCCCTGGAGGGGTTTAAGGGACGGGTGGACGAGGTGCTGAGGGACATGGGTTAGTGATTGATGGGAATGGTTGGACTCGATGATCCAGTGGGTCTCTTCCAACCTGGTGAATCAATCAATGATTACCAGCTCTGCTGGTGCACATGGATCAGAGATAGGTGCAAGGCTCCATTCTCCTGCTCCCTGTTGCACTAGTTGAGTGGCCTCGGTGGAGCTCAGAGGAGGAATCATTTCAAAGCAGTTATTTTTCCATGTGTGTGTATGTACAAAATTGCCTGTCAGCATAAATTTCCAGGACGTCCTTTGGGATGCTCAGCACTCAGCTGACCTCCCTGAAGCACCCAAACAGCGTGAGTTTGACCTGAGCATCATGCAGGTCTGGGTGGGTTTCTTCTCTTTTTGGAGAATGAGGGCAGTGCTTGCCTTCATGTGTGGCAGCCAGGGGCCAGCAGAATTAATACTTGACCAGAGAGGAGTTTGGTCCTTCTGGGGTTTGCTCAGACGAGCTGGGAAAACTCCCTGAGCCTTAGGGCTTCCAGGAGCTACGGCAGCTTGTCTGGATATTGTTGCCTGTCCCTTGAGGTCCTTGATGTCAGGGCAAGAGGTGCAGCAGTGCCAGGCGTGTGCTGAGGGTCATAGGAACTCTGCAGAGACAGCCAGGGATGCAAAGAAACAGTACTTGCCCTGACACCATGGTGATGGGCAGAGAGCACCGAAGCAGCTCAGTACAGCAGTGGTCCTGCAGCTGGGGGCTGAGCCTGCCCTGCTGCTCCTTTGAGCGCTGTGGAAAGTGAGGTTGGGAGTGTGATGGATTATGGTGGCTCCTGGCAAGGAGCGATGCGGGCTAGAGATGATCTCTGGGGAGAGGAGGAGGGAGAGAGGCTGGAGAGCAGAGGAGATGGAAGGGATGGTGAAAGAGGGAAACCACCTGGCTTTTTACCCCTCTGTGCCCTGGGACAATGCCAGGCTCTCAAGCTGGAATGCTTGCAAAGGGAAAAGGAGTCCTTTCTTGTGTGTTTTAAATTAAAACGCACCACACACAAAATATTCTGTTGGGGAGGTATGAAAATTTAATCAATACCCAGTGCTCTTAGCAGCTCGGTAGCAAGTACAGATCGTAATGCCTCTGCAGCTATTCCTGGCAGCTCCCGGCCGTGCGAGCGAGGTGGGGTGTGCTGCGAGCTGGTGGGGGACGGGGGCTGCAGAAACGTCCCCAGCACTCGTGGCACCGCGGGACGGAGCCCCTTCCTCCTTCTGCCTCTGAAACATTAAACAGGGAGAGCTTTAAATGTGGTTCAGGTAACGAGGACTCCAGAGAGAGGAGACTTCAAATTCCACCCCCAAGCTTTAAAATCTTCCTAACTTTTAAGGAAACGAGCTGTTTTCCCCCAAATGGCTCCTGTTGGTGCCCAAGCTGGCAGCTTGCATGCTGCGAGCCGTGGGTGCTGGAGCCCAATCCCGACGGGCACGTGTGCGGCAGCCAGCCTGCTTTACCCTCCTCTCCCTTTGGAAAAAACAGTTCTTTCTCTGCACTCAGCAAAGCCAGACCCTCTCCAGCTTGCCAAATGTTCCTGCCTTTTTTTTTTTTTCCCTTTCCCTTTTCCCTCTGCATGTGTGCTGAAATGACACAGCAAGAAACAAACTGTGTCTGCTGGATCCCCAGCTTTGCAGGCATGTTCTCTCCTAAGCTCCCTGCCCACACCCTCCTCCCTGCCCGTGCGGGAAAGTCTCACTTCTAGACTGTCTGCTGGCAGGAGCTGGGGAGCGGAGGGGCCGGTGGAGGCTCCGACACTCCAGCTCCTGTTCTCCAGCACTGCCCAACAGCTCCAGGCTTGACAGGAGGTGGCGGGAGGTCTCTGTTGCCTGGCCCCTGTCTTTGTTAAGCCCAGAGTCTGTAATTTCATTAGTGGGTTTGGTGCTGGAAATGATGCTGGTGAGACTTTGCAAAGCTGTTTCCAAACCTCAATGTTGGTGCATGTGCTGCTTTGCATTAGGACTGGATTTAGGGGTATTGGAGTGAGTTGAGGTTCTTGACTGAGGTCATACGTGGGTCTGTTTCCCTGGAGGAGAAGGACCTGGGGGTGTTGGTTGACAGCGACTGACCATGAGCCAGCAGTGGCCCAGGTGGCCAAGAAGGCCAATGGCATCTTGGCTTGGATCAGAAATAGTGTGGCCAGCAGGTCCGGGGAGGTTCTTCTCCCTCTGGACTCAGCACTGGTGAGACCAAACCTCGAATCCTGTGTTCAGTTCTGGGCCCCTCACCACAAGAAGGATGTTGAGGCTCGGGAGCGAGTCCAGAGAAGAGCAACGAAGCTGGGGAAGGGGCTGGAGAACAAGAGGAGCGGCTGAGAGAGCTGGGGGTGTTTAGCCTGGAGAAGAGGAGGCTGAGGGGAGACCTCATTGCTCTCTCCAGCTACCTGAAAGGAGGTTGTGGAGAGGAGGGAGCTGGGCTCTTCTCCCAAGGGACAGGGGACAGGACGAGAGGGAATGGCCTCAAGCTCTGCCAGGGGAGATTCAGGCTTGTGATAAGGAAAAAATTCTTCATGGAAAGGGTCGTTAGGCTTTGGAACAGTCTGCCCAGGGAGGTGGTTGACTCGCCTTCCCTGGAGGTGTTTAAGGTGAGGGTGGATGAGGTGATTAGGGGCATGGTTTAGGGATTGGTGGGAATGGTTGGACTTGACGATCCGGTGGGTCTTTTCCAATCTGGTTATTCTATGATTCCTCTGTCTAGGAAATGCATGGCAGGGCCTGAGATGCCTCTCCGGCCTTGCAGCACACTCAAAACAAAGCAGAGATGAAGCCTGGCAGTCACCAAACCCCACTGAAAAAACACCCCAAAGATGATCGCATGAAAACCATGCCCCGCTGCGGTGTGCCTGCTCTGGATCCAGATCCAGCAGCAGAGACAGCGCTGGCACGTGTCTGAGCCCGATGCTGAGAACCTGGAGAACGTGTGCTGAGAGCTCCAGCGCTGCCCTAGCCAAGAGTTGGGTTTCACAATGGCCATGGAGCTTTTACAAGTACTATTGCTTGAACGATTCCTCCTGGCTGTGGGGCAGTCAGGGGGATACCCTGGGATTGGGAAGGCACAGGAGGGGTCCAGGCAGGAGGAAGGTGGAGGTTTGGGAGCGGAGGTGGATGCAGCCAGGGGATCAAAGTTTGGCTGATGGGAGAGGGAGAGCAGGTGGTGGAACACGTTGGGTCAGAGCCTGTGGACCAGTGCTGGGGCACCTGGGTGCAGTTCCTTGGTGGATCAGGGGAGAACAGAGCAATAATTGGCCTACATGCCTGTGGCAAATGCTTTGAAAATGCTTGATTTTTAATCACGCTTCTAGCAGTCGATATTTTGCATTCCTTTTAGAAAACGGAAAAGTGAAATGTATTTTATTTTGGGTTTGGTTTTTTTTCCAGTTTCCCCACTTCCCTTTGCCCATGCACGTGCAGGAACCAGCATGCCCCCTTCCATGGGGGATTCCTGCCTGCTCCCAGCACCCCAGAGCACCCCGGAGCCAGGGAAAGGCAGTGGAGAAGGCAGGTGTTGGGCAGGAGGTGCTCACCCTGCCTGGAGACCCTGATACCGACCATGTTGCAGCCCCAGCCCTGCAAAGGAAGTGCACCAATTTCCTCATTAACCTGATCTGGAAAAGCAAGGCATTTTCATTTAGATCTTGTCCAGCGCAGGGATCACTGATGGATACCAGGCAGGGCTGGTGGGGAGTGAAGCATGGGCACTGCGTGTAGGAGATCAAATTAAAGCTATTAAACGGAAGAAAGAGATCTGTTACTGGGCTAGGGGGAGCAGAAGAGGGTGCCAAGATCTTGAGGAAACTGGTGAGGCCAAGGAATCTGCTGTAAGGTATTTTTAAAATTATTTTTCCCCCCCTTTTTGCTGAGGCATGGAGATTTTGAGGCTACTCCTGCTGGTCTGGGTGTGTTTCTCGGTGGGATGCAGCTGTGGTTTGCAGGGAAGAACACATCAGAAGCCGTGGAGGTGATGCTGGGGGGATGGCATCAGCCGTGGCAGGGTGTGACCATCAGGAGTTGCAGAACTGGAGATTTGGTGCACAAATTCTGGAAGCTGTGGTGTCCATGCTGAGCAACAAGCCCCTGGGAAGTGCTGGAGATTGCAGGCACAGTGCCCAGGGCAAAGCCTCCCGAGATACCAGGTTTTCTCGTCATCCCCAAGCCCCCTCACTAGGGTTGCGGCTGGGGGGACAGGCCAACCCCTCCTGCCCAGCTGTGGTGGTTGGAAGGGTTTGGTCACCCTGTCCCTGCCTCTTCAATCCTTCCTGCAAGGCAGGCAAAGCCATGGGTCACCAGGGAAGCTCTCCATGGGGTCTAAGATCCCTAGAAGTGGACTGTGATGAAAACGGGATGGGGCTACTTGTGTCTCTGGAGGTCCCATGGATTTTTTACACATGCTCCACTAGCACACCTTGGCCAGTTGGTTACGGTGATGCACGTACATTACCCCAGTCTAAGCATGTGCTGTTTTCACAGAATCACAGAATAACCAGGTTGGAAGAGACCCACTGGATCGTCGAGTCCAACCATTCCCACCAATCCCTAAATCATGCCCCTAAGCACCTCATCCACCCTCACCTTAAACACCTCCAGGGAAGGTGACTCAACCACCTCCCTGGGCAGACCGTTCCAATGCCTAACCACCCTCTCCGTGAAGAATTTTTTCCTAATCTCAAGCCTAAATCTCCCCTGGCAGAGCTTGAGGCCATTCCCTCTCGTCCTGTCCCCTGTCACTTGGGAGAAGAGGCCAGCACCCTCCTCTCCACAACCTCCCTTCAGGTAGTTGGAGAGAGTAATAAGGTCTCCCCTCAGCCTCCTCTTCTCCAGGCTAAACACCCCCAGCTCTCTCAGCCGCTCCTCATAAGGCCTGTTCTCCAGCCCCTTCACCAGCTTCGTTGCTCTTCTCTGGACTCGCTCCAGAGCCTCAACATCCTTCTTGTGGTCTGGATTCAAACAGAAACCGCAGAGGCTCTCTCCTAAAACAGATGGGGTTTTGAGAGGAGGGACACACCTGCCTACAGGGTATGAGGATGGGCAGTTGGTATTGGCCAGGCTGGTCATGGAGATCTCTAGAATGTTCCTCCTGCTGGGGAAGAGGCAGGAAACTCCCCTCCTCTTCAGGCAAAGCCTCAAGTGGGAGCCCAGCCCTGTTTCTAGACACCAGAGAATCAACAAGGATAGAATGGTGTGTGAATCAAGTCCAGTGGCTCCTTGTGTCCTGCTGCTCTCTGAACTAGATGGGTAGAGTCCTGGTCTACCAGACCCCAGTTCCCTTCCATGAGCTGGTGGGCAATGAGTGGCCTCTAAAGGCAACGTACACAGGCAGAACATGCTCTCTGTTTATTTTTAGGTAGGAGAGATTGAATTTGTGGGGGTTTTTTGTTTGTTTTTTCCTCCCCTCCTCCCCTATAGCAAAGCAATCCTAAAGTCTCCCATGCAAGCGCAGCCTGGGGGAGGGTACGTGTGGGCTGCGAGCTTGTGCTTTGCATTTGACTCTGGTATATATTTAGATTCCTTTAGATCTCTGGCCCCCCGAGTGAGACCTGCTTTTGCAGCTCCCTGTGCCTTTTCCCGCCCTTTGGAAAAAAAAAAAAAGCAAACCAAAAACCCAAAAGGAAACGCAACAAAACTGAAAAAGCAACACAAGAGCTGCCAAAGGAATAAGACCATGCTGAGGGTTGAGAACTGGGAGCCGATGGGGACGTCTTTGCTGGAAGGGGACCCACTGGGCCAGCTCTGTTGCTCCACAAGGATCCTACACCCACGCACTCCCCTTGGTTGTGTTGGTGTCTTGGGTGTGTCTGGAGGTTGTAGCAAAGTTGTTTCTTGGTCCGGTGGCCATGGGAGAGCTTAGGTGTGGTGGTTTAGGCTGGTGGGGTGCATAACGTAAAGGTGGTTATCTTAAAAGGAAGGACAGAAGCGGCAAATATTGGTCGTCAGGCAGCGTCTCCGTTTCCCAAAAGGCTTGGGTGAGTGATGGGACCTGGTCTGCTGCACAGGGAGCTGGACATTGCTGTGAGGCTGAGGCAGGAGCAAGGAATTTCTTCATTAAAGGAGTTGTGTCATTCGTGCAATCTGGGGATTAAACTCCTTGTGTCTACCCTGACTTCTGTACAACATGGTACTTCCAGCAAAGTAGAATAAACCTGTGGGAAGGTAGGCTGGAAAAAGTTGATGAACCATGATATTAAGGATGGGAAAGGGGGCTACTCAATCAAGAGGTGCTAAAGAAGATAGGAAGTGCTACAGGAGCTGTCAAAAGTCACACTGACATGGATCTCATGAAGGATGCTCAATGGGATGGCGAGTAGTCCTCTGCCTCTGCATATGGGAGCAAGACACAGCGAAGCAACGGCTGGGGAGATTTGGGTACAGATGGATATTTCACCCTGGCTTTTGGTCAACACGAAGACATAGGGAACAAAAAAGGCTGGATAGTGAGAACGAGGACATGGCCGTGAATGCAACTGATGTGGAAACCAAGCACCAAGACCATCACACCCATCAGCCTGGCACTTGGGATGACTCCCCCCCACCCAGCGCTCGAAGGGAGCTGGCACATGGAATGGCAGGTCTGGTAACAAGTATTTTTAACAACTCCATCGAGTTGGGGGAGGCACCATCTGACTGGAGAATAGCGAATGCGATGCCTATATTTAAAAGCGAGGGGAGGAGGGGAGAAAAAGTAAGGCAGGCAGGAATAGGACTATAAGCCTGACCTCGATCGCATGTCATTTCAGAACAGATTTGGAAGGCAAAAGAGGAAAATGAATCATGGGTTTGCCAAAGGTAGGTCATGCCGGGTTAACCTGGCATCAGAAACCTTGAAACGTGTAGAGGTTCTCTTTGTAGTAATGCTCTTGCCATGGGAAAGGGTTGGTGAAGTGGAGAGGGGGGGAAGGAGAAGAGGAGCTCTGCAAGGCTGGCAGAGAAGTGAGCAGCATGGGGACGGTGCTGGGTGGTGTTGAAGGGACGTAGTGGCTGGTGGTGACCAGTGGGGCTCATCTGAGATGAGTCTCGGGGTTTCCTGCCTCCAGTGTCAGCTGGGGGACAGAGGCTGCCACTCTGGGCTGGAGGATTTGGAGGGCTAGGAGGAAAAGATGTGGGATGCAGTGAGAAATGGAAGGCCAGGTGGTTGTTGAGGTAGATATCTCCTAGGAGCCTGGGTTTTGCTGATTGGGAAGGAGCAGTGTGGAGGAGGAGGGGATGGGCGAGGGAATGCAGGGTGAGTGCAGGCCAGTGGTGCTCTGGAGGAGGAGGGAAGTTTGCAGTCAGCATGACAGTCTCAGTAGCAACGTGCAGGGACCCGTCAGGATCACTCACTTGGGTCGGCTGAGTCCAGGGAAGATGAAATGAGCCTGGACTGTAGCAGGGAAAGGGGTACTCGGTAAAACAGGGAGGGAGAACCAATCATATAAGAGAGAACTGGAGAAATTCTGTTCTGGCTAGCAAAGTGTAAGCTGAGGAAGGTCATGAATTGCTATCTATAAATACATCAGGATGGGAAATGGGAAGGAGAAGAGCCATTTTTGCCAAAGGCCAGTGCTGGCAAAAGAATGGAGCTGTATATAAAATGACCTCAAATAAATTTAGGCTGAAAATTAAAGCAGCCATTAGAACATCTGCTTGAGGGACCTTCCAGCAGGAATAGTGAGTTTTTAAAGAAGAATTGACAAAATCTGGGGGAGTTTGAGTGACACGAGGGGGTCTATTTGCCTTGGACTGAGGGGTGCATGATGCCATGAAGACTAATGCTGTGGCAAACAGTGCTGTTAGAGCAGAGCATGGTGGCCTGGGTGTCTCTGGAGGACAGTGATGAACACTGGCTGTATGGGATTCCCATGCATCATTCCCACCTCCCTGTCCTCACTCCTCCCATGGCCCTGAGGAAGGGGGCTGGTGGTGGACTGCGGATCTTGAAAGCTGCAAAACCTTGACATGCGTGTGGTTTCCACAGTGCCGAAGGAGGAGGGCAGTAAATCTTCCCAGATATTTTCCCCTGTCTCTGAGTCCTGATTGCTGCTGTGTGCCAGGCACTCTTGGTGTCCCTGTCCCGGTGCTTTGGTTGGTACCTGCAGTAGGATGAGCTGGCATCGCCCTTCCTGCCTTGGGCTGAGTGTCAGGGTGGTGGGGACACCTGGCAGGAGCTCACACTGATGCCTCGGCCACCAGAGGAAGACTGCAGAACGGTGGCTTTCTCTTCCGTCTCAGAGATGTGTTTCTCCCCTTGCAGAGCCTCATCTCGGCTCCTGCACTGGCTGACCGGGAGATGTAGTGCCAATGACTCAGATGAAGATGAGGGCTTAATTAGCACTGGGTGAGGGGGGAAGAGAAAGAAAAGAGAAAGAATCTTTCATTGCAATAAGATTGATACCAACTCCCCCAGACAGTCACGTTCTGCTGCATCACCCTCCAGCCCGGCGTCATGCGTGCCATGCCTGAAACTGGAGGACAAATGGGGCCTGGGAAGTGGCTGCGAGGTACAGAGGGGCACTGCTTTGTTGAAAGCCTCACTGAATAAGTGTCTGGAGCTATTGAGCAGATTTTGCCAGCAGCCTTTTTAGCTGCTGGGCTTTGCCCTGCAGTTAGAGCTCCCCTCTGCTCTCAGCTCCTTGGGGCTGGGGTAACGCACCCAGGACAGAAGAGTGTCCGCGATTTATTACCAGAGATACTGTCAGCAAAATGCTCATGTAAAGGTGTGGGGCTTGTCCACACCAGTCCCTTTCCCACCTGTATGTGGAAGGACAAGCACTGGCTGCCTCTTCTTCAGCTAGCAGCTTCCCTGGCCCCAGGGCACCTCAGAAATCTTACCCTTTTAACTGGCACCGTTACTGCTGAGGGAGACACTATCAGAGTGGTCCCCGTGCCCTCATCACCATGATTTTGGGCTGCACAGCCCCGCACCACTGCCTACCAACCACTGAGAGACTGGACCCATGTCCAACAAGTCCTCTGTACCTGCAGGAGAAGGCAGAGGAGTACGGTCCTGCCTGATGAGGGCTGGAGGCTGTAGAGAAGAGCATGGCTGGGGCAGGATGCCATGGGACTCTGAGGCTTGCCAGGAGGCCCTGTCTGGCCATGCCTGCCTGCATAGCCACCTGCCTGGCACCTGTCAAGGCTCGGTGGGCATAGCTGCATCACCCTGAGATGCCTGATGTGGTCAGCCCAGAGAGAGACTCACCATTCTCCCTCTGCCCTGGCTGCTGGTGTTGAATGTACCATCACGCGTTGTTTCTTTTCCCCTCCAGACCAATGATGCCTTAGGAGCCACCTGGAACTGGCTGTACTTCATCCCTCTCATCATCATTGGATCCTTCTTTGTCCTCAACCTTGTCCTGGGAGTGCTGTCAGGGTAAGCAAGACACTGTCCTTCTCCTCCTGGCCGTGCCTCTCCCGTATCTCTGAGCCTGAAGGTGGGGCCCCCAGGACCTCAGTACCTGGTTCCTTTGTCCAATCCATCCCTGCCTGCCCCACAGTGAGGGATTGCTCCCTGGCTCTGCTTGGCTCCTTTGCTCCCTGGGGAGCTGAGAAAGGGGCAGTATTGAGTACGTGTTCTCTTTGTTTCACTTTGCTGAAGAGCTCGTGGCTTTGGTCACCCGTGAGGAGTGGTCAGTGTGGATCTTGCGGCTGCTTGGGAGCTGCTGGAAGGGACAGGTGTGGGGGAGTCTTATGGAAACGTGTTGGAGTCCGGGATGCGTTTATAGCAGGGTGTGCGTTTGCGTGGTGATGGACCGGGGTGGGCATGGGGTGGGATGGATTTGAGACAAGCGTAGAAGTGATGTGGTGACTTAGGATGATGTGCCTGGCTGGGGTAAGGGTGCCTGGTGTCCATGTGGAGAAGCTGGAGATGTTGACACAATGCAGCTGTCCCTGTTCTGCTCTTCCCATGGGAAAGGAGGTTTTAATCCAAGCCGCTAAGCTGAGTTTGGGGAGAAAAAGCCTTCTCGTCTCCATGACAATAAAACGTGGTTCTGTCAGCACATCCTCAACTGCTGGCAAGGGTTGGTGCATGGGGAGATTGTGTCCTCTGCTGCACTGGGAGGGGGATGCGGGCCCCTCTGCCCTTGCTGCAGGTGGCAGTGGGAACCCTGTATACATCAAGGAGTCCTTTCCCCCCCCACCCCAGCCCTAAAAAGCCACAGTAACACTGGTTTGACCAGCTGGAAAGCCGTTAGATGCAAGGGTCAACGTGGAGACCGGTCCTGGTAATCTGTCCCTGTCCTAAGTGTCCCTTTGAGTTCAGTAGTGGTTTCACGAGTGCTTCTGGAGCAGCAGGGCGAGTGTTGAATTTCCCCTGCTCACAGTCTGGAGTCTGACTGAGAGCTGGGGCTCTGGGGTCAGGCTTCAGGAAGAGCTTCATGCTACCCTGCAGAGAGAGAGCTCCGCTGGAGGATGAAGTCATTCAAGCAGCGTTGGGTGGCTTTGTCATTTCTTATGCCACATCCAGCTTGAGAATTTGAGCAAAGTCCAGGTGGGCATCAGCATCAGGTGGGAGCTTTCCTGCAAAAAAAATATCCAGAGAAGGGAAATTAGGAAGCTCAGGGCTAGATAGCTGGAAAAGCCCCTTGTTGCAGCATTGAATGTGCCAGCGTGGTGTGTTGTGTGGACACCACGCTTTTGGTGCCAGGGTAGCATAGCTCTGGCCTGCAAGCCAGACACTGGCAAGATGAACCATGAGGTGGCTGGTAGGATGCCCAAGCTTGTGTCCTTGTCCATGCTCGCCTGCACTGGGACTGCACGAGGCGGCTGTTCCTGTGCTCCCTGAATTGGATGCAGTTGTCTAGGGCTCTTCCCAGGCGCCGGCTGGCATTTAGACTGTTTGTTTATCACTAATAGGGTTTGTATTGGGGAAGGATGCAAGTGAGTGGGTGGCCTAATTGGCAATGGAGATGCACTCATGGTGTGCCAGATACCTAGGGAAAAGTGTGACTGCTCAGCTCCCCAGAGGGCTGAGTGAGGTGAGCGGAGGTGGCGAGCTGGGCTCTACCACCCGATGACAAGGCCACCGCACGTGCCCTCTTGCCCATTCACAGGCACAAGCATCCCCTGCAGCTCGGTAGATGCAGAACCGCAGCAGCGGTGAAGCACCCTCTTGCTAAAGCTGCTGCTGGAGCTGCAGAAAGGTGTGAGGCAGGAGAAGGTACTTCTGCCTCACAACAACGTACGTCCTTGAGTGCAATGAAGAGGGCTTCGTTCTTTGCTTTGCTTGCTTAGGTTTTATTGTTTTTTAACACTCTCGCAATCCTCTTGTGCCAGAAGAGAGCACTTGACCTTGCTGCAGAAGGGGAAGGGTGACATTTCCATTGCCCTGCTTCTGAGCTAGATGAGCAGCCAGAGTCTGGGATGGATCCCTCTGCGTGCCCCACGGCTGGGCTGAGCTGGAAGGAGGGCACTTAGGGGATGAGCTCCATGGAAACACCTCCTTGTGAAGGAAACCTTTCCCTGGCTTTACAGCACTGATCTGGGGAAGTCAGGCAGCTGTGCCAGGCTAGCTGAAATCACAGTTGCTCTTCTAACTCAGGGTGGAGCAGTGAGTGGCGAGTCCTGGTAGCTAGCTTGCAGAAACCTGGACCCGTGTTGCTTGCGAACTGCACCATCTGCACCAGTGAATAACGAGGTCCACTTGGGATTTCTAGCTGCCTTCTCCAAGTTTGTGCTCATCAGCTCCTGTAGAGCTGCCTCTCCGCTCTCATTTCAGCAGTGATTTTCTTTGGGGAAACAATCAAACGCCCAAGGCGGGTCCTGAATGTGAAGAGGCTGCAGGAGGACATTTGTATGTTTAACTTGCCACCATCAGAAGTTTGCCAGAGCCCAGATTTAGTAATCTTCTGGTTGCGATGCGCATCTCTCCCAACAGTCACTTCTCCAACTGTTAAGCTGAGGCATGACCTCCGTGATGTAAACAGCCTGGATCCATCTGCTCCTAAGCACAAAGTATGTGGGAGAGGAAAAGAAATGATTTCCATCATACTGAGGCTCCTCGATTTTTCTCTCTAAATACTAACATGTACACATGTACTGGAATTTCATGCAAAGCTAATAAGAGGAGATGGAGTCTCTCCAGGCAGGGGCTTGGTGAGCCATTCCTTCTAGGGCTTTGGCATTTATTACTGTGTCTATTCACTTTCCCTCTCTATGGGTGCAATTATGGATCAATTAATCCTAACTGAATGTAGGAAGAAAAAAAAATATATTGGCCCTATTCCTCTTTGAGAGCAGGTATGAAGCCCAAGGAGATGTGACTGCTCAGCTTTTAAAGCTACACAAGCTCCTGAAATAATCCTGGCAGAAGAGAGTCAGTGGGAGCGAGCGAAGATAGAGCATCAGCTGAAATGCCCTATTTTCTGCCATGTAGCAGCTGGTGGATTTGAGAGCTCGGGAAGATACTGAAACTCATCAAGTGTTGGTTGCTGCCGTCCTGTGGCCTGAGGTTGGTGGAAGGCAGCGCCCTGTTGCCGTGGGGCAGGATGCATCTGCAGCTCTGTGACCCTTCTTAGGGAGAACCACTGTCGTGCAGAGAAAGGGGTGCATGCTGCAGCCACCTCTGCTGTGGGATGGGTAGGAGAGGTGGATGGGACCTCCTCCTGCCCCGGCTGGATAGGACAGGACCTCCTCCTGTGGTCAGCTGGCTTTGAGTCAGGGGTACAAAAGTTGCATCCCCCTACCAGAGATTTGCAGATTTTTTGTTGTTCAGTTGTTTCTCATTTATAACAATTTGGATCTGTGCGCGCATGCTCCATCTCCAGAGCAGAAGAGACAGGATAAAAGCTGTGCTGCTCAGTACATACCACCTGTGGCGTGCACGGGACCACAGTGGCAGTAGTGCCATGCCAGTTATAGAATCATAGAATAACCAGGTTGGAAGACACCCACTGGATCATCGAGTCCAACCATTCCTATCAAACACTAAACCATGTCCCTCAGCACCTCGTCCACCTGTCCCTTAAACCCCTCCAGGGAAGGTGACTCAATCCCCTCCCTGGGCAGCCTCTGCCAGTGCCCAGTGACCCTTTCCATGAAACATTTTTTCCTAATGTCCAGCCTGAACCTCCCCTGGTGGAGCTTGAGGCCATTCCCTCTCATCCTGTCCCCTGTCCCTTGGGAGAATAGCCCAGCTCCCTCCTCTCCACAACCTCCTCTCAGGGAGTTGGAGAGAGCAATGAGGTCTCCCCTCAGCCTCCTCTTCTCCAGGCTAAACACCCCCAGCTCACCACTGGTCCTGTCCAAGCCAGCGCTCCTGCCTGCTTTGTTCCTCCCGGAAAGAAGATGGCTCGTGTCTAGCTTGTCACTTTGAGCAAGAAGATGAAAAAGTGAAGCTAAAAAATAGGTTGTGCTTGAATGAGTAACACTGAGGAGTCATGTGGAGTTTCTGAGACCGTACAAGCTGTGTTTTGAATCCTCTCTTCTTTTTCTCACCCTATATAGTAAAGCCCTCCTCCATTCATTGTAGCTCATCTTCCTGTTGAGGTAGACCTGGAGCCCTGGTGAACTCCATTCCCCTATCCCATCTTGTACTTCCAGCCCCTTTCCAGAGTGACAAAGCAGCTGTAATCACTGGTATTTGTGATCTGCAGCAACAGCTGAGCGCGTGCACCGTGGAAGGGGATGCTCTCCAACCTAGGAAGACTGGGCCCTCGGGTTTGTCAAGAAGACCTCTTAAAGCTGACGGCAGAGCAAGAAGTTGAGCACAATGGCAAGGAAAATGAAATCCATCTACCTTGTACCAAACAAGAGAGTAATTTAAATCCTCCTAATTGCTTCTACTCATCCTGGTGATGTTAAGTCTTTTCTCCCTTTAAGTCTTTTCTGCCCCCCCCCACCCCCAGCTCTTGCACTAAGCCTTGGAAAGAAAAGACTAATGTTATAATTAAAGGATCAATTTGGCAAGATTTCTTTGTCTTAAGATCTTCTTTCTTTCAGGTTGGGTTAACGCTGTGTTCCCAGTCTCCGGAGAGTTTTCTTCAGCTCCTTCAGGAGCCTTCTGTACCATCTCTGAAATCTTTTCACTTCACTTAATTTGATTTTTTTTTTCCCATCCAATTTTGAGGCATAACAAACGATGAATAAAATTAAGTTTTATAGCAATTAATAATAAGGACGTTGAAGGAACAAGTATACATTTCCAATGGAGGTGGTGTTGGGGGGGGAGGGTACCAGCTCTACGCAAAACCTGGGCCCTGTGCGTTTGAGCTGGATCGGGCGTTTGGAAGCCAGAAGTGCTGGGAAGATGATTAATGTCTTCGAGGTAGGTGGTTTGTGGCGGGGAAAGTAGGGAGAGGTGTTGCTACAGTGGAGAAAGGCTTGTGAGGAGAATGTGAGTTGATAGCAATATGCCAACAACCATGCCTGAGAAATATTGCATTGGAAGTGCAGCTGCCCAGGGAGGGGGTTGAGTCACCTTCCCTGGAGGGGTTTAAGGCACAGCCATACGAGGTGCTGAGGGACGTGGTTTAGTGTTTGATAGGAATGGTTGGACTCAATGATCCGGTGGGTCTCTTCCAACCTGATGATTCTATGATTCTGGAAGCATCATTGTTCTTAATGGCTGTAGTATCTCAGGGAGTGGCTCAGATGAGATGTAAAATATCTGTGCCCATTGTGTGCCTGGGGATTTGCTAGCTGGAACCACTTTTGACTAGGGATGTGGATATAATGGGGAGGGTGGGCGGTGGTGCCTCCTGCCAGGTCCCCCAGAACCGTTGTGGGATGCTTGTTGGTTGGGCCACGCTTGGCTAGAAATGGCCACGCTCGTTGCTTTGTTCTGGGGAGGCTCTTGTGTCATCAGTGTGGTATTTGAACATAAATGAAGCAAAGGAGAGTTTGAGTTCTTCATCTATATTCAGCAGCCAGGTGGGCATCCATATTCAATGAGTGCCTTTCTTCCTTGCTCTGCTGTACCACCTTTCTGCGGAGAGACTCCAAGCCTACTGCAAACAAGCTGCCTGACAATAGACACGTGCGTCTGCTGCGCCGTGTGCCCCGCTGGAACCCTGAACAATGGCTCCTCTTGCAGCCAGCCGGACAGGATTAAAAAAATACACAACAAAGAGGTGACTCGGTGACTTCCCCTTTGATTTATCTTTGCAAATTATTTGCCAGCGTGTCTCAACTGCTTCACATTTGCTCTTACTCATGCCTCCTTGCAAATCTGCACTGTGGAATGCCTGTTGTCTGAGGACCATGAGTAAAGAGACTCATTTTTGATCCTCTCAACGAAGCATGCGGCAGATAGTTCTTGCTTACAGATTGCTTTTGGAGTTGCTTCTTTCCCAGATTGTTGTAATTTCCATCATCCGATGACAGCTCTTTGACTTGGGGGATGGCTTTGGGGGTGGCTTTGGAGATGCCCAGTTCCTCCATGACCACCTCTATCCTTGCAAGGGGGTGCTGGGCACTGCTGCCAGGTGAAGCCGACAGGACGCCCCAAATGAATCACGTAGTGTCATCAGTTCCTTGTACATCGTAGGCGGCTGTTTGTTTGTTTTGCAGTGGCAGAGTAAGATATCTAGCAGCTGCATTGTGGGTTTCACGCTTGATGGTTGGTTCTGAATTCATTGTATTTGTGTGCTGAAGGCGTAAATTAGAGTGTTTGGAAGTTTCTGGGAAGTTAACGTGATGAAATGTTGAAAAGCAGTGATTTTTTTTTTTTTTTTTTCTGTGCTGTAACTCACCTGCAGTACCGGCTGCACACCTGTCATCTGCAGATCACTGCCACTTGCAAAGGGGGGACTATAAAACTGCTCTCGGCTTACAGGGGATAAAAACTGGAGCATAGGAGGGAAGGGGAGGGGTGACGTTTTCCCAGCACTGCATGAGCCAGTGGGAGTGATTGCGAACAAAGCCCGGGGCTCTTGAAGCAGTGAAGCTGCGCTGCTCCTACCAGCCTTGCCTGATAAGAGCAAAATAGAATCCAGAGCTTCTATCTCCGTTTCTTGCTGCTGGGGCTACCAACCCTCTGTCTCCTCTCTTCTTGTAGCCATGCTATGCTGTCTTCAGTGCGGCATCGCAGCCAGCAGGGTTCCCTAAGCAAGGGGGACAGAGATGCTCGCCCCGGCATTGCTACCCTTGGAAAAAGCGTTGAAACTGAGCCACTACAACTGGAATGTTGGTGTCTCCTTTCTTCTGGTGATACTTGTCCTCTTTTACGTTTGTTTCTCTCCACCTCAAAACAATAAGCTCTCCAAGCTTCTGGCTGTCGCAGAAAGCCTGTTTCTTTTTTAAAGGTCACAGCAGGGTTGAGCTGAACCCTGAGCAAGCATCCACAAATGCTTTTCTCACATTGATAATGGAGAACGTCATATTTTTGAAGTGTGAGGAGAGGGGCTGATCCCTCCCTGAAATACAGAGGCTGGACTGGCACCTTTCCTGTGATCCTGTGGGCAGGGACAGGTTTTGTGACAAGGTGCAGCTGATGCCCAACCGTCTTGGAGGGAGCTGGGCTCTTCTCCCAAGTGACAGGTGACAGGACAAGACCAAATGGCCTCAAGCTCCACCACAGGAGGTTTAGGCTGGACATTAGGAAAAAAAATTTCATGGAAGGGGTCATCAGGCACTGGCAGAGGCTGCACAGGGAGGGAGTTGAGTCCCCTTCCCTGGAGGGGTTTAAGGGACGGGTGGACGAGGTGCTGAGGGACATGGGTTAGTGATTGATGGGAATGGTTGGACTCGATGATCCCGCGGGTCTTTTCCAACCTGGTGATTCTATGATCTTCCCAAGCAGGGGGTGTGCTTGCTCTCAGATCAATGAGAGCCTGTTGACTGAAGCTAACTGTAGACAAGAAATGAGGATTACAGGAGAGGGCAGGGAAGGTATTTAGAGTCCTTGCTGTTCAGTGGAATGCGTTCCTCAGCAGCAGATGCAAAGTCTGAGATCTTGTGTTTCTCATTGCTTTGAGTTGTTTCAGCGTCTCCATTGCTGTTCTGGCTTTCCATCAAATGGCAGTTATTGGAATTATAGAACTTCATCTTCAAAGCTCCCCAGGACTGGGACACGAGACTTTCGGTAGCCCAGCTGGCCAAGGGTGACCTCATTGCTGCTGATTTGGGCCGTACGTGGAGCGACAACGGCCCATCTCTCTTTGAGGCAGGGGCTTAAAAAAGGAGCTCTGTAGTGCTGGGAGTCTTGACTTTGCTTCTGGTGGTTCCTCACCTGGAGTGCCTCTGTTGCCTCCCAACTTGTAGAGACACTTTCCCAGCTGGGCTGCCTTCTCCTTTTGTCTTCATGTTGTCATTGCCTTTCCCTTCTTCTACTGTTTTTGTTCTCTTCCCCTCTTAGTGTGGAGCATCGATGCAAACTAGCACGATGAGGTCTTCCTGAATTGTCCATGCTGTTTAGTATCAGTCCCAGCTAATACAACCCCCTTTAGGACTTGGTAGAAGTGACAGACAGCAGCAAGTACCTATCAGAAAATCTAATTTAAATCACAAGGGTTTTTTCTGAGGTAGAAGGTAACCATCAGCGTTTGCCCCTTCTTAAATGGGACAGTGATATAATGGGTAATCTCAGGGCTGGTATCTCTTAGCTCTTTCCCATTTTACCATTCGATGTCACCAACAGCTTGTCAGCTTTTCATTCCCCAACTCGTGTGTCTGCTGGTGCTCCATAAACTCGTTCTCTTTAGCATCGTCAGCTGTGTGCTCCTCTTCTTGCTGCAGCTTTTTCACAACGTGCTGAACATGTAACGCTCACTGAAAAACGCAGGGGTCATCAAGAGCTAATGGCCACTGCTGAAAGGGAGTACAAGAAATAGGACATTTTCCTTATTTATTTATTTTTTTGTATTCTTTCTTTTCCCCAGTTAGCACTTGATGGGAAGACTTTGTTGAATTAGTCCAGATTCATTAAGGAGTCTTAGAATCATAAAATGGTATGGTTTGGATTGGAAGGGACCTTTAAAGGTCGTCTACTCCAACTCCCTTGCAATGAGCAGGGACATTTTCAACTCAATCATGTTGCTCAGAGCCCCATTCAACCTGACCCTGAATCTTCTCTGACTTCTTTTGGCAATTCAGTTAAACTTAAATCAAGCGATTACCCTTATCCAAAAAACATGTGGCCTTCTTCAAAGCAGACCTATGAAGCACATCTTCCCTCCACTGAAGTTTTTTTGTAATCCAGTATTTCTCTTCTTCGTATCCCATCTTTTCTGCTGCTTCATGTCATTTTAAGGCTCATTTGGTAACTGGTTTGTTGGAGGTATCTTTAATGATGGAAAAGGCAATGAACTGATGGGTTTGAAAAGTGTTGGCTTGTTGTTTCAAAGCATGGAAACCACAATATTGATGTGACCAGCACTATATGCTCCATAAAGGAGAAAAGGGAGTTGCATTATCTGTGATATTTTATTTTTCTTAACTGGTTTTAGTTGTTGATTTTCTTGTGGTTGGAGATGTTTTAGGTGTGTGGGTTTTTGTGTTTTTCTTTTACCCCCAGCTTGTTTGGGTTTTGTTTTTCTTAAAAAAAAGTGGCCCCATTTTCATCCTGGTTGCTTCCACATGAGTTTTCCCATTAAAACCAGACCTGGGCTCTCCAGTCCTTTGAGAAGAACACACCAATAGAGTAAAAGTATCACTGCCCAGGTGCAAGCAAGGGTGTAGGGGCCTGGGGAGGAAGGTAGCTGAGTGTGGTGGTGTTCCCCAAGGCCTCTGAGAGTGGAGATGCTTTCAGGCCGCAGGAGAAGAATGCCAAGGGTATAGAGGAGAATTTGCAGGCAGAGGAGGAGCGAACCATCTGTGCTCCCATCACCCCGTCAGGCTGGGCAAGGCGTGCGGATGGATGGTGCCTTTGTGTGCAGGAGGACAGATGGCACAGGGCTCCCCAGCTCCCACCACGACCTTCAGCTCTCACTTCCACTGCTTGCCGCGTGCCTCCAGCTTGACGTGGCTGGATGGAGAAGGGCTGCCATGACACAAGGTCAACACGAGCAGAGCTCAGCTGCCACGGGTGGCTGTCTTCATGCTGGAGGCATGAGTATTTGGGGCCAGGAGAACAGGTGGACAAGCAGAGGTGTTACCAGTGGGGACCGTGCTTTCTGCTGGGGTCCCCTGAGCTCCTACACGGGGATCTTGTTGGGCAGCACCAAGCCCTGGGCTCTTTGCAAGGCAAAACTGGGCAATGTAACCCAAATGTGGCATGGAGCAGAGCCCTTCAATGGGAGGCAGGCGCCTGGCTCTCCTGGCAATGTGATGCTGCCCTGCCTGTGACTTGGAGCCGTCCCAAGCGGCTGTCAGTCACCAGCGCTGGCCCCGTTCTCACTCACATACAGTATTATCTCTACCCGCTGCTGCAAATTGGCTCTGAGCAATCCTTGATCTGTCAGCATTGCCTACCCACTCTCAGATGTCACCAGCCCCCGCTGCTGCCCTGCTCGGTAACATGTCTCTTGAAATGTAATAATTCATTAAGTTCAGTTTAACTTTTTTTTTTCTTTCCCTCCCCTCTCTGCCACCCCGTCCTCCTTCTAATGGACAAAAGCAATTAAGCTCCATTAGGGATCAAGCATGTGGGAAGTGTCTCCCTCAGAGACGTTTCCTCAGCTGCACAGACCTTGTCCCTGCATGCGTGTGGCAGCAGCTTCTTGCAAATTAGGGCTCTGAGCAAACAGTTGGGTAGAAGGAAGTGGAGCTTGGTGAGAGGAGCCCTGGAAAAGATGCTTCCATTCCCTCCTATGGGAAAAGATGATTGGAGGCTCAGCTGGTCCTTCTGGGTCTCATCATGGACATGAGATGATGGCTTCTCTCACCAAGCAACAAGGAGAGGCTGGAAGACGGAGAGATGGGCAAGCAGGAGGTGGTGGAGGGGGGCCAAACTCCTAGCTGGTGTAAATCAGGGGAAGCTTTCCAGGTGGTCCTGGTCACAGAACGTATCTGCAGAACATATCTCTCTACAACTACCTGAAGGGAGGTTGTGGAGAGGAGGGAGCTGTCCTCTTCTCCCAAGTGACAGGGGACAGGACGAGAGGGAATGGCCTCAAGCTCTGCCAGGGGAGATTTAGGCTTGAGATTAGGAAAAAGTTCTTCACGGAGAGGGTGGTTAGGCATTGGAACGGTCTGCCCAGGGAGGTGGTTGAGTCACCGTCCCTGGAGGTGTTTAAGGTTAGGGTAGACGAGGTGCTTAGGAGCATGATTTAGGGATTGGTGGGAATGGTTGGACTCGACGATCCAGTGGGTCTCTTCCAACCTAGTTATTCTGTGATTCTGTGATTCTGTGCAGGGTATGGGTAGCAAAAATTCTGTGGAGGAGCTGTGTGGCTTGGGGTTATGGCCCGTGGGCCAGAGCCTCAGCGCATGGGAGGACCAGTAGTCCAAGCCAGAGGGAGAGAGGCAGCTTCCCCTCTAACCCTGGCTGCAGGTGGCACCTTCTCATTTCTTGACATCCCAATTTGCTAACAGACAAAGGCCTGTGGGGGGTGATGGCACAGCCAAAAAGGTTCTGCCTTTCCTCTAGCTAGAGCAAGGGGGGGGGGGTTGGCATGGTGTGCCCAAAACTGAGAGTGCATTTTGCCGCTGGCTGTGGGAGGCCCTTCCTTCTCCCCCATCCGCTCCCGCCCTTCTTCCTTCCACTTAGGCTGCTTTTCTCTTTCTTGTCTTTTGTTCTCTCCCCCTTCCCTGCCCTAGGAAGAAAGTCTCATTTCAGTCTGAAAGCCAGCGATGGAGGGGGAGAGTCATTTGATGCTTAATGCCAGAGCAGCAGGAAACTTCACCTTCCTGGGGTGGAATTAAAAATGCTTGAATTGTCTGGGGATATTAAACAAGAGATGCAGGGAACATTCAGGGCTTTTCACACAAACAGACGCGCACACACACACGCACGCGCACGCAAAAGCCCACACAGCATTAAGGGAGTAATAGCTCAGCTAGGGTAATGCTCTTGAACTCTCTCTGCAGCAGACAGACCAATTCTTTCAGTGCTTTTGAATATATATATGTGTGTGTATATATATATATATTAGGTTGGGGGTTGCTACTAGTCTCTAGCATGAGAGATGTTTGTCTTTCAGAGAGAACGATTCCATTTGTTGTTCACAATCGCACTTTCCTGGGAGAACACTGGGACTGGGAGGGGACTGAGGGCAGGGGCTGGATCTTCTGTGCAGCTTGGGCTTTGTGCCTGATGGGGCTCGGCGATGGGATGTGGAGCTGCAGCCAACAGACCGCATCCCTGTGATGTTGTTGCAAGGGAGGAAGGGTGTGCTGGGAGAATGTCTGGTGTGAGGGGTGCTCCTTGTTTGCAGATGTGCTTAACAGAGGTATAACCTGTAGTTTGAGATGCCCCGGGTATGTGGTATGGGACCTCCCAAAAGCAGGTCTGGCTGTGTTGTCTCACTTATCCCACGTGGCGTGAGTGGGAGGTTGTCTGCATTGCCACCGCTGTGTTTCCTGCCAAATATTTCTGTTTCCCTGTATGTGATGGCCTTTGCACACATGCTTAGGGCTTTGAGTGCTGCTTATTGCTCTCAACAGCTACCTGAAAGGAGGTTGTGGAGAGGAGGGAGCTGGCCTCTTCTCCCAAGTGACAAGGCACAGGACGAGAGGGAATGGCCTCAAGCTCCACCAGGGGAGGTTCAAGCTGGACATTAGGAAAAGATTCTTCACAGAAAGGGTCATTGGGCACTGGCAAAGGCCGCCCAGGTTGGTGATCGAGTCACCTTCCCTGGAGGTGTTTAAGGCACGGGTGGACGAGGCGCTGAGGGACATGGGTTAGTGTTTGATAGGAATGGTTGGACACCATGATCCAGTGGGTCTCTTCCAACCTGGTTATTCTGTGATTCATATGGGGTGAGTGAAAACCTCTGCCTTCAGGAAGGCAGCCTGCGTGGACACTCTGTGTATGGCCCTGAGTGTTTGATACCAGAAGGCAGAACATGCTTACCAGTGCAGTCGTAACTCCACTTGAGAACGTGTATCTAGCCCCAGCTCTTGTGGGTGTCTTTGCACAGCTCTGGGCTGGGCTACAGGCGAAATCATATTTATTGTGTACCAAGGAGCGTGTTTGTGATGGTGCGTGTGAGCACGTGGATACTAGTACGTCTGCGCACCGTGTGTGCTAGAGGCTGCATGAGCAGTGGGCACGATGTTAGCTCTGGCCCGTGTTGCTCAGCATTTGACTTGCCCTTCCTTGCGTGCACAGAGTCCACGTGGCCCTGTTTGATGTGGTGCTGAGCTGTTCCCCTTCTGTGGACTCTAGTGTCTGGACAGTTCATGTGAGACACTGAAGTGCGGAGAAGGGTAACAGGGATGTCTCAAGTCCTAGGAAAACCCTCCAAGGAGAGGCTAGAAGGAGAAGGGATTCAGAGGAAAAGGTGGTGAAGCCAGGGGCAGAACCTGCCCTTCTCCATCCCCTTGTTGTCTCCCTGTAATGCCCAGTTTTTATTTCCTGAAGTGGGACACACAAGCAGAGCTGGTTCTGGAGCCGAGTGGCACTGGGAGGCACTTAATGGCCTCAAGCTCCACCAGAGGAGGTTCAGGCTGGACATCAGAAAAAAATTTTCATGGAAAGGGTCATTGGATGCTGGAACAGGCTGCCCAGGGAGGGGGTTGAGTTACCATCCTTGGAGATGTTTAAAAGATGGATGGATGAGGTGCTCAGCGCCATGGTTTAGTGGCAGATAGGAGTGGTTGGACACGATGATCCTAGGGGTCTTTTCCAATGTAGTGATTCTGTGGGAGCATCCTCCCTGAATGGCAGCGGATCCCAGATGAGGCATGCCAGGCTGAGTGATGAAGCAGAGCGATTTCTCACATGCATCCACACCTTTCCTCCTGCAAAGAAGCCCCTTGTCCTCTCTGATCGTTCATCCATCCCCTGGCCGTGCTTTGGCTGGGGGTGGCCAAGCACTGCCCCAATGTGATCCCGTAGCCCTTGGCTTGTGCTCGTCCTTGGTCCCTGCCTCCCCTCCTGGCCCCGTGGTGCCCCCAGCCTCCTGTGTACCCTGTTACCCAACCGGCCGTGCCCTCACCAGCTGCCTCTGCCCTTCCCCAGGGAGTTTGCCAAAGAGCGCGAGCGAGTGGAGAACCGCCGAGCCTTCATGAAGTTGCGGCGCCAGCAGCAGATCGAGCGGGAGCTCAACGGCTACCGGGCCTGGATAGACAAAGCGGGTAAAGGCTGGGGGGCCGGGGGAGCTCCTGGGGGAATGCAGGATGCCATGCAGAGTGCTGGGGATGGGAAGGGATGCGTGAGCATCACCCAGTGCAACCCTCAAGTTGCACGGGTGCTTTTACGGTGGCGTTGAATGCACAGATGAGCTTGGCTCCAGGTGGTGTAATGATCCAGCCAGGCTGCAGGCAGAGACATCGCTAACAGCTGATGAAACATCACATTCTGGGGCATGAAACTTTTGTATTTTGAACATGAGGTACATTGCAACTCCAAGGGAGGCTGTGAGCATCGTAGCTGTGAGCTTTGCTCTGTGATGATTGCCTTTCTCTTGATGTTTGCTGGAGTCCCCTGCACTTATGGGTGTTTGGCAAGTAGAGCAGTGAAGTGACAGTGGTTTTCTAGCTA
Source organism: Clamator glandarius (assembly GCA_033459285.1). NCBI lineage: Eukaryota > Metazoa > Chordata > Aves > Cuculiformes > Cuculidae > Clamator > Clamator glandarius. The sequence continues at coordinate 2,348,932 of JAUNZM010000292.1, forward strand.
GTGGCGTTCCTGGAGCAGTCTGGAGGGGACGTGCTCACTTGTTCCCACCTCAGGGCTCCTGGACCTGGGGAAGGGCTGAGGGTGGTAGAGGTTTCCAGGCTTCCTGCTGACACCCAGCCAGACACAACAGCCCATAGGGGCTGGTCCCTCAACTATCACAGTTTGTGTCCTTGTGTGATCTGGCCAGAATATTCATCTCTGGGAAGAGAAGATGTACACTTCCATCAAGCGTTCAGACCTGAAAAAGAATGTGTAGCTTGAAATGACCTCTGAGCCCCAGACCTCAGCTTTGGTCCTGAGTTGGGATGTCAAGCCCCCGACTTGTCTGTGCTGTTCAACTTCTTTACTGGGGTTAATTACAGTGGAGGAAAAGGGGTAGATTACAAGTAATTCTTCTTTCTGTTACAATGAGTGGTAGCTGCCACCTGCCACCCTCCAATATCAGCTTTTGAATGCTTAACCAATGCTTGAAAAGAATTCGCGGACTAAAGCAACCACCTCCAAGCTGGGCAAAGCGCTTAGGTACAACGTGGTGAGGTCTGATGTGTTCAGCCAACAATGTCGTGTTTGCTGATACTGAACTGTGTGTTTTGCATAGAGGAAGTCATGCTGGCTGAAGAGAACAAAAATTCTGGGACCTCAGCCTTAGAAGGTAAGAGAAGTTGTGCCCTGCCTAAAAATCTGTCTGCCCTTCCTGCTGCCTGCCTGTAGCTCCAGCTGTGATGGGAGGTCTGGGCTGCCTCACCGGGGTCTGCAGCCCAAGAGAGGGATGTGGGGAGGTGGATTGACTGCATAACCCCTGAGAGAATGTGGAAGCCAGGAGGTGTCTGGTCCCACACTAGTGATAGCTCTAGATTAGCGTCACTTGAGTATCTCCATCCTGTTACCAGACCAGAGGTAGCTAAGTACTGATCACCAGGTCTTTGTCCACACTGGCTACTGACAGAGTTGGGCTACTGTGGCACCAACACTCATTCCGCTTCTCTTCGCAGTGCTCAGGCGAGCCACCATCAAAAGGAACCGGACAGATGCCATGAACCGTGACTCGAGTGATGAGCACTGTGTTGATATCTCCTCTGTGGGTGAGCGGAGGCTGGCGCAGAGAAGACCTCTTCATCCAACCTTGGGTTAGTGCATTTTGGAGCTTACTTGACCAAAACCTTTGCTATCTTATCGAGTTGCTCGGGGTGAACCTATCATGTGGAGACTGTCACAGATCTGCCATCACTTTCCGCTCTGCCACAGAAAAACTGTCTGGATAAGTCACGTGCCCTAAGAGCAGTGTCTGTGAGCTGTCTGTCCAATCTCATGTTGCAGGGAAGGCTCGAGCACCCAGCTCCTTCTCTTACCATGACTGGAGCACCCAACCCCTTCTCCCTGCTCTTTTCCCTTAGGTAACCCTTTGAGTCACTCAGGACTCAAAGGAGCCAGAGTAGATGGAGCCTCCTACTTACGGCACAAGGAGCGACTCCTGCGCATCTCCGTTCGTCATATGGTGAAATCCCAGGTCTTCTACTGGATCGTCTTGAGCCTGGTGGCTCTCAACACTGCCTGTGTGGCCATCGTCCATCACAACCAGCCAGCCTGGCTCACACATTTCCTCTGTGAGTCCCTGGGCTTTGTGTAGGTGTGACAGACCTGTGTGGACAGGCAAATCCTCCTGCAATCTTTTTATCTCCAGTGTCCGGAGCTTGCAGTGTCCCCTTGCTCCCTGCCGTGGGGCTTGTGGGGATAAATTCCACCAGAGTCACAGTGATGTGGAACTGAGTGGGGAACAACCTGAGTTATATCCACTGTTGATGAAAAAAGGACTGTGTGTAGCCATTTAATTCAGATTTGCCCTTGGCCCCTTGGACACTGATGACTCTCTCAGCCCTGTGGGCAAACATGGAGGAGTTTTACTGGCCTTGTAGCCTTCAGTTCCAATGTGTTTGTCAAGAGAGAAGGAAACAGACCACAGGCCTTCAGCTGGGTTTATCCTAGAACTAGGAATAGTGGTGATGGAAAGCTTGCTGGAGATCCATCTTTGAGTGTCCACAAGCAATTGCTGGAAAGATGTGATTTTGCAGGGATGGAACCGGTCATGGGAGAACCCTGTGGTTAAAGTTCTGGTGCAGAGCATAGTGTGGAGATGTCAAGTCTGAAACCAGTTATTGGAGCATCCCCCAGCCCACCACGGGCCGTAGCACGAGGACAGGTCTCAAAGACACTCCTGTCTATTCTAGCATGGTGCTGACTGCAGAGCGGCTTAGTCAACCCAATGGCAGCCGTGTGCTACTCCTAAGCTGCTGCAGGAGGGACAGTGCTGCTTTCTCAGCCACATTATTCTTACTCACCTTCAAAATGTCCCTGTCAAGCACCGGGCCTGCCCAAATTTGCTTTAGCACACTCAGACCTGCCAGGTTCCCAGCATGCCAGGGTGTGGAAAGGCAGCTGGTCGTGGTGAGAAGCATCTTTTGGACAAGGTGAAGAGCCAGATTCTTGCCTGCTAATGTTCATGAAATAGCTGGAAAAGCTTTTCACTGGCTCTTGGCTGTTTGGCTCGGCTACCCTGGCCAAGTTCCAGCCGTGCAACGATTTAAATCCAGGTTGCTAATCTTCCCCTATGGTGTCGTGTGGTTAATATCTTCGCAGATGCCTCAGCCACCTTTGTGTAATGCTAAAGAGCTCCATGCTGGTCATCTCTGATCTTCTCAGACCCCTGGGACACTAGTCCACCTACCTTGAAAGATTAACCTGTAGGGCTGGTGCTCTGTTACACACAATTTGGTTCCTCACAAAGAAGCTTCCCTCATCCCGTACTCTGGTCTGAGAGAGCTGGGGGAAGCACTGTGGTCCTCGTTGCATCTCCGCGATGCTCGATGTGAGCTACTGGCAGATTCATGCAGGATGCTCCTCACAGCTCCGTGCCCCAAGGGTAGCACATCTGGGTTTTCTCTTTCAGACTATGCAGAGTTCCTGTTTCTTGGGCTCTTCCTCCTGGAGATGTCCTTAAAGATGTACGGGATGGGGCCACGCCTTTACTTCCATTCTTCCTTCAACTGCTTCGACTGTGGAGTAAGCAGCCCCAGAGGTGCTGAGGGTGGGGAGGGAGGTGTCTGGCAGATGTCTGCAGTGCAAGGCATCAAGGAGAAGAGCAAGATGGTCCCTTTGCAGCGGGCACGGGAACCCTTTCTGCTGGGATAGGTTGCCAGTGCCAGACTGAGACACCAGGTTCTGGTCAGGGTTGTGGGTGCCTCATCTTCAGGCACTTGCAGGTTTCCTGCAACAGCCCATCCTGAGCCTGTCTTTGACTCATGGCTCCGTCTGCTTCTCAGGTTACAGTGGGAAGTATCTTTGAAGTGGTTTGGGCTATCTTCAGACCAGGAACCTCCTTTGGGATCAGTGTCCTACGAGCCCTTCGCCTCCTGCGAATATTTAAAATAACCAAGTATGTACCAACTGTCTGTGCCTGTCACCCTCTGTCTTGGTCTTTGCCTGCAGCCCAGATCCAATCAGTCCTGCTCTCCTGTTAGCACCACTGCAAGTCCTCCAGCACTGTCTCTGTTTTCTAGGTACTGGGCATCCCTGAGGAATTTGGTGGTCTCGCTGATGAGCTCCATGAAGTCTATCATCAGCCTGCTCTTCCTCCTCTTCCTCTTCATTGTAGTCTTTGCTCTGCTGGGAATGCAGTTGTTTGGAGGCAGGTAGGTTTTAAGCCTATGGAAAAGGAATTTCTTGGTGTTAGAGCCCTCTTAGGCGCATAAGAAAACTGTAGCCTTGCCCCTCGCGCCAATGCTAACAGTGGTACCTCTCCCATACCCTGCTCTGGCAGGTACCTCTGGGTTGTGTGGGTCTCTCTGGCCAGGATAGCTTTCAGATTCCAGCACCAAATGCTCAGAAGACCTTCCTTGAAGTGGAAAAGTCCTTCTAAGCACAAGAGAGCTGGCAGCACAGCAGGGATTTGATGATGTGGGCACTCCAGCTCGTTTATGTCCTGCCGATTCCACTTCCAGGTTTAACTTCATCGACGGGACACCGTCAGCCAACTTCGACACTTTCCCTGCAGCCATCATGACAGTGTTCCAGGTAGGAGCTGCTCTGCAAGGGGAGGCAACCAAAGGGTCTTGGGTCTCTCTGCTCACCCCTGCCTGTCTGGAAGGGGCTCTTTAAACCAAACAAGTTCTGTTTCATCAGCTGTTAGGACATAACTTGCTTCCTCCCTCTCCTCCTGTGTAACAAAGTGGATGGCAAGAGATGGAAACTCTTCCGCTTCCACTATGCAAGATGGTACAGTTTAAAAACTCATTTGAGGAGAACTAAATCCTCAGTAGTCTCCAACATCTCCCTCAAGTGCCACAGCTGTAGAGCTGGGTTATCCACTGCACAGGGTCTCCGTACTCACCTCCTGCGTGGGGGTGGGATGGGTCGAAGGGTCTATCCAGGTGAAGAGAGCGCGTGGGTGACAGAGGTACTGCCTTGTTCTCCTGCAGATCCTGACAGGTGAGGACTGGAACGAGGTGATGTACAATGGCATCCGCTCCCAAGGAGGGGTTCGCTCAGGCATGTGGTCCTCCATCTATTTCATCGTCCTCACGTTGTTTGGAAACTGTATCCACCCAGCTGCTGTGCTTTTAGTGGAGACAACATCGACTCATCTTCATCTATGGGGGTGCTCTCTTCCACACCCACTGCTCCTTATGAGAAGTCTTACGAAGGGCAGCTAAGTAAACTGGGATTGTTAAGCCTTGAGAAGAAGAGGCTGAAGGGAGATCTTATTGCTCTCTACAACTACTTGAAAGGAGGTTGTGGAGAGGAGGGAGCTGGCCTCTTCACCCAAGTGACAGGGGACAGGACAAGAGGGAATGGCCTCAAGCTGCACGAGGGGAGGTTCAGGCTGGACATCAGAAAAAAATTTTTCATGGAAAGGGTCATTGGGCACTAGCAGAAGCTGCCCAGGGAGGGGGTTACGTCCCCATCCATGAAAGTGTTTAAAAGATGAATGGATGAGGTGCTGAGGGACATGGTTTAGTGTTTGATAGGACTGGTTGGACTCGATGATCCCAGAGGTCTTTTCCAACCTAGTGATTCTGTGATTCCTGCCTCCTCTCCCAACTGAGGGAGCCCTGTCACACATGTGGCAGCCCTGGATATTCCAGACACAGGGAAGGAGCAGTCTGGAGATGCACTGAGGGTTGTATATATGGGATGGGTGAGGAGTTTGTCCCTTCGGCTGCTCCTCACTGATCTGATGAGGAACCATCAAGGCCATCCTTACTTGGTGGCTGCAGACACCCGTGTCCTTAACAAATGGCTTGTGCATCCTTAGCTGCTCACAGATACTCTGCTGAATGTGTTCTTGGCCATTGCGGTGGACAACCTGGCCAACGCTCAGGAGCTCACCAAGGTATGTTCCTGTTACACGTTTTTCTTCTCTTGTGAAGAGAGTGAAGGATGGGGCTGGCAGGAAAGGCACCAGGAACAGTGCCTGTGGCTGTCCTCACTCCAGAGCTGGGGCCACCTGGTCCCTTAGCTCAGCCTGCCTTGAGAAGAGGTCGCATCAAATTGGAAGTGGAGGCTCTTCCTCTGGGAAGGTACCCAGGGTGCTCCCCTGACACACAAACCTCTATCGCTGGGCTAAGCCATTTATGCTCTGATTTAGGAAAGTGCTTACACCTGCCGATCTCTCCAGGAACACACACACTTCCTATCTAGTGTAGCTTAACTATTTCTTCTTCTAAGCTCCTAGTTGTTTTGCCTCCAGTCTGATCGAGACAACCCTCATCTATCTGATGGGATCTGATGCAGGGACAGTTATTTGCTCTGGAGATGTGGAGTGGGAAGCGCTTTCCAGTGGTGTCAATATTTATTCCTCATCTGCTCATAGGGCAGCAGACTTGATTTAGGATGCAATTTAGAATGGTGCTTGTGCAGATTATTGGATTTAGCTGTTTTTAAGACCGTGCTGGGAAATATTTGGGGAATGCTAAAATGTTAGGGCACCATCTGGATAACGGTGACTAGGCGAGAGTTGCAAGGGTCATTGCTGCTCTTCAGAGGGGACCAGACATCCCGTGGTGCCCGTTTTTTTTAGAGCCTGTGCCTATTGCTCAGGTCCTTGGGGTTTACTGAAAGGCTTTCATGCTGGGGCACGGTGCTCACTTGTCTAAGGGGTGTGTGCAGGGCTCCCTGTCCTCCAGCGGCGGGTGCTGGCTGCCACTGGGGTGAGATGGGTGGGAGAGCCCCGCAGCATACCAGAAGCATCAATTAAGGGAGTGCTGAGTTTTTAAAAAGGCTGAATGAGCACTAATGACTCCTAATGACATTTTTTGCTCCGGAGACACAACCATACTCATTAAAGCAATACGGTTTCTGCTGGGGTCATTCCTGGATGCCTTGCTTCCCACTCCATCGAAGGGATGCCTGTCTCCTCCCTGTGACTGTGAAGAAGGGAGGGCTGAGCTGGTCTACACCTTCTGGGGCTGTTCAAGCGTGCACTTGTCTCTAGCCTGGAGCGGGCTGGGTTCACTTATTTAAGTAGCACTGACACCTTCAGCAAGATCTAGTGCAGTGGGGAAGTCGCATCCCCATAGGGAGGAATGTACAGGCTGTCTCTGGAAATACAGTTCCTCCTTTCTTCTACCAACCTTGACATCTAAGGTAGCCCCAAGCATCCCTTCCTGCCTCCGATGGCTGCACCTTCTTTTGAAACCCCAACTGAGCAACTCCTCTTTCTTTCACAGGATGAGCAGGAGGAAGAGGAAGCCTTTAACCAGAAGCACGCCCTTCAGAAAGCCAAAGAAGTCAGCCCCATGTCTGCCCCAAACATGCCTGCTATCGAGTGAGTGTCCCTCTGAGCCTAGCAGGGCTTCCCAGCGGGGTGCAGAGATGATGCAGAGCCTGGTGTGAGGGCTGCCGCAAGATAAAGGGGTTCCCAATCAGGGTGACTCTTTGTCTGGGTGCCTTCCTGAGGGTTGGATGGAGATCGAGGAGCGTGCTCCTTGCAAGCGGCAGTGCCTTCACAGAGGTGTCAGCGTGGGGAACCGGTCACCTCACAGCAACTGGGGTTGCCCCAGCCTCAGTGCTTGAGTATGCCAAAAATCCACTAAAAGAGTCTTTCTCCCCCAAATGCACAGCTCAGGCACACAGGGCTGCTGCTCGGGGTGAGGAAGGAAGCTGGAGAGGAGGAATAAATCCGTTTTTTCTCTTGAGGAGCGGGGTATTTGTTCCTGGAGAGTGTTCCTTTGTGGCAGAGCGGCGGGATTGCAGCCAGGGCTGGGGGAGAGGGAAGCAGTGGTGCCACAAATCCCCCCCGGGCCCCTTTCCTGGTAATGAATGCAGTTATGAGAGATGGAGCAGGTTTGTGAAACCACATTTGATTGTACAAAAATTGGATTTGGGCAAGGAAAAAAGCCCCAAACCACATAAACCCCTGGCACAGTGTTAAGGAGAATTGTCTCTGTGTTTCAGCAGAAGAAAATTCTGTTTTTTCCTTTCTAGATGCATTTCCCCCCCTTTATTTTGCAGTTCTAAATCACATAAAACTTTCAAAGTCAACATTGGAACGAGGCGTTTTGATTTGTTTCCCAAAACAGTACATTTCAGTACAGCTGAAAGAATTTTTTTTTTAATTTCTATTTTTATAGAATTCCCAGGGAATTTTAGGTTTCGTTGTGCTTTGAAACCCAGCTAAGCTTGTTCACAGCAGAATCTCTTGCAGATTTGCTGAGAGAAACCGCTGTCTTCAGGCAAGCTCAAATCTGGAGGGGAGTCAGAGACAACCAACAGAGCTGGGTCAGTCCCAGCTCCCTGGCTTGGAAGGAGAGGGATGTGATGTGGTTCCCCATCCTGCGTGCATCACCTGTGGGTTTAGGGGCAGCAGGGGCTGGGGGTTGTTTGTAAGCCCTGCCTGGCCTCCAAGCAGGCAGAAATATTGGGGGTTGATGGGAGGTTTGCAATAAAACCGTTCCTGTCTGGGTACTGGGTCGGGGGGTTTATGGGAGAGATGGCAGAGTCTGCGTCACAATTGTCTCTGGCTACTAGTGGGGATGCGCCTGGCAAAGTGAGGGAACAGAGCGATTTAGGCTGTAGGAGAGGCTGCAGAATGGACAGATAGAGAGGAAGAAGGGGAGATGGACTGGGAGAGCACTACGGGATTTGCCCACGCTGCACATCCCTGCTGGAGTTGTCTGGCCATTGTCGGATATAGCTGGTTAGAAAAATAGATCCCTCTATCCTTTTGCTGTTGTTCTAGTGGCATTGAAATGGGAGGTATTGATATTTGCAGATCCTTTTTCCAGCTCTTTCCCCTCATCCGAATGGACAGTGACAGGGGCAGGAAGGGGATGGAATGCCGCGGGGGGCGACCACCTCCAGCATCAGGTCTGATGTGCCGTTCGTGGAGCAAGACCGATGCCAGCAGGTGGGGAGGGCTGGTGGGGACGTTACAGTGTGGGACAAGCCAGAGCAGAGCCTGTTCCAAAGGGCTGTGGAAACTCAGGATGGTGCAGCCGAGCCAGTCTCTGTGTTTGGGTGTGCGCAGGCGCAAATGGCTTCATTTCTATGTGGGTACCCGGCGCAGGCAGGTTTGGTACACGCGTTCCTGCTGGCAGAGGGGTCCGGTGGCGCTCAGGGATGGGTGCTCCCACGTGGCCAGGTTGGCGTGGGTGTCTGCGGTGCCGATCGGAGTATTGTATCTGCACCCGGGCGCCGTTGGTGCAGATGGCTCGGGGCTGCTTGGCGAGTGGGTGGCCAGATGGACACGCGCGGGTGCTGTCATGTGTTGGTGCCGACCGTGGTGCGGGGATGCGTTTGAAGGCTCGGCCACTCGCTGTGGGGACGGCGGTGGATCCCTGCTCGCAGGTCCTGCCTGCCTGGCTCCGTAGTGCGATTCGCTCAAGAGAGACTTGAGCGTGGCACTGGGCTGTTAGCTGCACGTGGCCCTAAGGAGGCGATTGCCAGAGTGACTCACCCGGGGGCTGAGGGTCCCGTCGCAGGATGGCAGCGAGATGAGTCCTGTCTCGCCTGCGTGAGCTCTGCATGCACGCAGCCACTCAGTCCCGTGTGGTTGGATTATATTTGCTTGCATGCCCTGCAAGCGCACGCAGCATTTGCCAAAAGCAAAACCTGTAACTCCCTGCATGCACATTTGCATGTGCTCGGGGCTGTTTGCTCTGAGCTATGCGTATCTGAATCTTTTCTCTGCTGATACAAACAGTAAAGCCTTGAATCTTTCCAGCTGCCTGAAGTAGGAGGAAGTGAAGGGCACTGACAGCCCTGTTAAGCTCTCCTGTGTCGAGGCTGCTCAGGTGGCATCTCAGCCCTGGGCTTGAGCCTCGCTTTTGCTGGGGAGCTTCACGTTCCTCTCTGTGGTCTCAAGGCACCATCAACCCACAGTGATGGTTCTGAGCGGTTGCAGGTTGACCTGATGCGTTGCTTCCTCCTTCACATTGCCACGTCTTGCTTGGCACAATGGAGTTTGGAGAAGGTTGATTGTTAAATACCAGAGGATGTACTAGTGCTTCTGCGAGGCTGCAGCCTGCACCACCCTCCCCGTGCACTGCATGGAGAAGGCTCCATGCCCGCCCCCAAACAGATCACGGCGTGTGAGTGTGAGCGTGGGGAGCCACATGGGTAGCTTGTTGCTGGTGTGCAAGCGTGTGCGTGCAGGGGGTTCACTGCTGGCTGCTGCACTCCAGCATCCCAGGAGCCGGTAGCCAACAGGCAGAGAGGTGCCGGCTGTTGAGGGTGGGGGGACACCTCTTTGCGTTGCCCACACCTGTTGAAGGAGGGACGAAGGGAGGGATTGAACCCATTTGTTTTTCCTCCTCAGAAGAGACAGGCGAAGGAGACACCACATGTCGATGTGGGAGCCACGCAGCAGCCACCTGTATGTGGGCCGCGGGGGCGAGTGTCGTCTGTGGCTCCTGTGCTTTCTGTGCATCCAGGGGGTTGGGGCGCACACCTCTCCCCTCCAGCCTCCATGGCCGGGGGGCGTTGTGTGTGTGCCCCTACCCAGTGTGCTCCTTTGCACCCCTGTTTGTGTGCGTGTGCATTTGTGGATTTGTGCGTGCCCTCGTGGTTTTGTGCGTGCCCAACCTTCTCGTGTGTGTGTCGTGCAGTATGTGTGTCGTGCGTGCTCTGGGGGTGAGCAGGGTATGTGTCTGTACACGTGTGGGCTTGGGGGTGTGTCCGTGTGCCTCGGTGGGCTGGGAAGGGCACGTCTGTCTTCTTCAGGGTGTTTGTGTGTGTGTTTTATGCACTGAGGTTTCATGGTGTAGCCCAGCCCTCCCTAGGACACACCTGCAAGAAGATGGAGAAGCCCAGTGCGGCTCCTTTGCCATCAGGCAGACAAAAATCCTGCTCCCCAAGCCATGGGGCTGGCTTCTTCCCTGGGATGTGCCAGGCAAGGGACTCTCCTGGCTGAGGGACTGTCCCAGCTGGGTGTGGCTGAGCACCCATTGACATTTTCCGACTTGGATGGCCCTGTTTCATTGAGAAAGGCAGGTCTTGTACCTGGCATCTTTTCTCCTCCAGCTGTCCCCATCCCATCAGGATGCTGCCCTTGTCAGCAGGTGCCATTATCCCCTGCACCTTCATTTGTACCCTTAGGGCAGTGCTGCTCCAAAAAGAAGCCGGCTCGGAGGAGCTGGCAAAGCAAAGACACCCACAGCGCAAGGAGAGATCGCTGGATGCAGTGAGGGGACGTCACCCGTATTTACGGAGTCCCCGTGCACAAGGAAGCTGGTCGCTGCCTGGCTGAGATGGGGGAGGCCGGGATGCAGGCTGCTCCCAGCAAGCTGAATGTGCTGCCTGTGTCCTTCAGAGAAGCTTTGAGGTTGCAGGGACTGCTTCTCCATCAACCTGACTTCTCTGAAGGGGCAGAAATACAGTTTCAGCCCCCTTTCCATCCAGAAGGGTGAAGGGCAGGGGATGAAGCAGGAGCCCAGCTTGTAGCCCTGGGGATGGCATCTCCTTCTTCCCGTCATTCCCCAATTAAAATCAGGGTGGGTGCTTCACTGGAGGGATGAAGCACCAGCAGCAGGCTGGGTGACCAGGATGCCGACCTCTCTCCGTCCCCTGTTGCAGGCGGGAGCGTCGCCGGCGGCACCACATGTCGGTGTGGGAGCAGCGCACCAGCCAGCTGCGCCGGCACATGCAGATGTCCAGCCAGGAGGGCATCAACAAGGACGAGCCATCCCTCATCAACCCCCACGCCAGCATCTTCCGCAGGAAGAAACTGGGGGACGGTGTTGCCTTGGAGAAATGTGCCGAGGAGCAGGGCAGCAAGGGTGAGCGGCCGTCAGCTGAGGGACCCGAGCAGCCGGCTCCGGGGGCCAATCCTGGTGGTGGTGAGGACAGGAGGAGCCCATCACCCCGGGCCAAGCGAGACAAGGAGCCGTGGCACCAGAAATCGTGCCATGGGAACTGTGAGCCGGGTGAGCAGGATGGGACAGGAGGTGGCGTGGAGGACAGGGCACGGATGAGGCAGAGCCAACGGCGCAGCCGGCACCGCAGAGCCCGGATTGAGGGGAAGGAGCCAGCCAGCACCCTGGGGAGCCGCTCGGCCAGCCAGGAGATGGGTCTGGAGGAGACCAGCCCCATGGAGGAGCCACAGGACGGGGATCGGCGTGGGGATGCAGCTGCAGCAGAGGCATTGATTCAGGGGGAGACAGAGGCAAGCGGGGAGCACATCAGGTTGGTACTCGGGGAGACCATCATGCAGCTCCCACAGCTCCTCGTCCTTTCCATTTATCTTCTTGCACCTCTTTTCATCCTGCCTGTCTTCTGCAGGACAAATGGGGTCCCTGCTGGTGATGCTGAGCTGGTCAGGACCCATGTGGAGGGGAGCACCCTGCAAGCGGCATCTGAGTGCCCCCAGGGGAAGCCTGGCAGCCTGATGGAGCAGGACTGCAGCAGCCTGGACACCAGCGAGCAAGCGCTACTGGAGGCCAGCCGAACCGTCAGCCGGAGCGAGCCTGACCTCTCCTCCATCACCCCCAACACGGAGAAGGCAACGGAGAGCACCACCATCATGATCGATGTCCACGACTCCGCTGTGGTACAGAGTGAGGACCCGTCTCTCTTTCCTGAGCCTGCCCGCAGGCCCCTGGGGACCCTGAGGGATGGAAAGCTGCTTGCACAGCTTTCTCCATCTGCGTCCATCAGCCGGGGAGGCTTTCTTTGCTGTTCCTTGCAGAGTCTCCCTCCATCATCCCAGTTTTACAGGGGAGTCTGAATGCCGCGCTGATGTGCCACCGTCCCCTGGGGACCTTCTCCCTTTCTCACCTCCTTCCCACCCGCACCTTTGCCTGATCTCTCCTTCCCCCTTCCTCCCACCTGAGCAAAACACTTGCATCCCCTGTTTTTCCTAACACCTCCACAGCCCCCGCCTAGCTCGCTGCCGCTCAAATCCCTTAACAGCATCCTCGCTGTCAAGGTGAGCTGCTTTAAATGGTGTTATTAAACAGCACCGTGAAACTGACCTTGTTAAAACCTCCTTTGCCTGCTTCATCCCAGCAGCTCATGTCTTTTCTTCCCTTCTGGTCCCTCTCCCCTTAGCAGCGTGGGGGTGCAAAGCAGAAACCAGGGGGGGCTGCATGTGCCTGGGTGGCAGGGACACCCAAGGGTGCTGTGTGGGTGCAAGGCCAGGCAAAGGCTCTCGCTTTCCTGCAGTTAGCAACAAGACTGATGGCGAGGCCAGCCCCTTAAAGGAAGCCGAGTCCAAAGAGGATGAGGAGGAAATGGAAAAGAAGAAGAGGAAGAAGGAGAAAAGCGAGACAGGCAAAGCCATGGTGCCACACAGCTCCATGTTCATCTTCAGCACCACCAACCCGTGAGACATTTTTTGGACTGTAGGAGCCTGGGGCTAGGGAGGGCGGCAAGGAGAAGGTTCCTTTTGCGAAGTGGGCTGAATGTCTCCCAAGCAGCCTGGAGAACCAGCCGTGGTGCTCTCCAAAGCCCAGCAGCGCTCTTCCTCTCAGCCATGCTCATGGTTTTCTTTCCTGACTGCTAATTGTTAGCTGTGATTTTTATTCGGTGCTTGTTACATTTATCTGCAGTTTTCTGCTCTCCCATATCTCTTGCCGGATTACAGCAGCCTGGAAGAACCAGTTTCTCCCACTCGCCCAGTTTCTCAGGGACTCTACCTGGCTGTCCACAGGGTGTCTGGGGGGCTAGTACAACTGAGCAGAGTGTTCAGCAAGCCCCAAACACGCTTGGGCTCCCTTCTTTTCCTTCTCAGACTTTTCTGTTCCTCTTTCTGTCCTGGAAGCTGGTGATGTGGGATGGGTTCTGCATGTGGGCCATGCCTGGGTCGTGCCAGTGTGTCACGGGTCGGGGTGTGGACTGTCTCCCCACAGGGTGCGGAGGGCTTGCCACTACATCGTGAACCTGCGCTACTTTGAGATGTGCATCCTCCTGGTCATCGCCGCCAGCAGCATCGCCCTCGCAGCAGAGGATCCTGTCCTCACCAATTCCGACCGCAACAAAGTGATTGCAAACCTCCCCTGCTCCCCTCATCGCGCAGACAGAGGGTCCTGTGGGATTTTAACTTCCCTGGTGGGGCACGTGTTGGGAGATGGATCAGGGCAGCTGGTGGCAGGGCTTGCACCGTGCTGTGGGGTCTAACTTCTTCCCCATTACCTTCCTTTATAAAACCTGGGAATCCCCCTCAGCCTCCCGCTCATGGGATTTAGAGACTGGGGAGCAGACGAGGGCATCTTGTCAACAGTAAAATAATTTAACCTGGGGAGATGCTGATGTGCACAGGCACTGGTATCGGGGAGCATGATTCCAGCTCACAGCGTGATTTCAGAGCTGTTTGCTCCATGCATGGGAATGTTTTTTGCTCCCACCTACACAGGCTGTGTTTAAGGCTGCCCTGAACTGTTAGAGAACAGGTCGAGTTGGGGAGCTGGTCACAGGGTCTGGGTGGGCACCAGTGAGCCCATTGGCAGTGGCTGCAGAGCCCCTGTGCCCTCTCTCTGCAGGTCCTGAGGTATTTCGACTACGTCTTCACTGGTGTCTTCACCTTCGAGATGGTTATCAAGGTAAGAGCCCTTGCAGGCTGCCTGCACTGGGGGTGCTGTCCCACAACATCCTTGCAGCAGGTGGGAAATAGCTCAGTTTTTCACTTCTGGTCCTAATTTCAGATGAATGGAGACTTTAAAGCCTGGTTCTTTGTGATGGAAGCTGGGAGTGCTAGGCACTGCTTTTATCAGTGTTCAGGCTCCCCAAATTTGATGCTCCTTGATACACACGTGGGGTACAGGGACATATCCGCTGCTCCCCAGCCATGTCCCTGTCCGCAGCACATCCCACCTGCAGCTGCTTCTACTTGATGGCCGAGCTGCTCATTCCCTGCCTTTTATTTCTCACCGTTCCTTCCTTGCAGATGATCGACCAGGGCTTGATCCTGCAGGATGGGTCCTACTTCCGAGACCTTTGGAACATCCTGGATTTCATTGTGGTGGTGGGAGCGCTGGTGGCTTTTGCCTTGGCGTAAGTGGCCACTGACCTTGTAAGCTTTCTGCCTTCCCTTGGCTGGGGTGGGAGAAGGACTGTGTGTTATAGGTACTAGACCCTGCTTTTTCTGTTATTATTATTCTACTATTATTTCTCTGCGCCCTTCTGCTCAGCTTCTGGGATGGTGCGTGGCTGCTCCAGAGGTGTATTTCTCCTTGTCTGTCAAATGATGATGAGCAAGAAGGCAAGGGGCAAGGCAAGGCAAGCTGGAGCTACTAGGAGAGGTTGGTTGGTGTAAGAGAACTTCAAAGAGGGCAGAAGGGGCTATTAAAGGGGAGGAAAAGACCTAGTGGTGGCAGAGCTGGAGTTATATACTTGATATGCATCCCAGGGCACACAGAGACAGCCTGTCAGGTGGAGCTGCCCTCTCAACAAGTTTGTGCTAGAGATGATACCCCTGGTCTGTGGCTTTTCCTCTGCTCCAAGGGGAAGCATTGCCCTGGAGCTGGATGGGGATGGGGCTGCTGGGCTTTGTGCCCACGTCCCCTGCCGTATCACGCCGACAGCAGGGTGCTGGGTGCTTGTTCTGCAATATGTCCCCGCTGAGCATCGCCTTGCACTTGGGTTCTGGTGCTGAGCTTGTGGCGCCTGCGAGTCCTCTGCAGGTGGCTACAAGGTGGCTACAGGTCTGCAGTGCCTGTGCCACGGAGGAGAGAAACGTCTAGGGACAAGTTTCATGCTGCTCTGCCCTCCTCGGAGCTGCTGCCTTGGGCAAGCGGCACAGTGTAAGCTGGAGGAGGGACAAGCGGGTGCAGAGAGGCTCACTGAGCACCCCTTGCTGCCCTCGGTGCCCAAGGAGGGAGAAGAGAGGCTCAGCTCACGCTCCTTTGTCACGCTGTTGTTCTGTCTTTGTGCCTTTGACACCAGCGGCAGTGGTGTTAGCGCTGGTGAGGGGGGGCCTGGCAGCCACGCAGACCGGAGCCCTCTCATTGTCCAGGTACTCAGCTCAGGTACTGTGTGAGGCTCTTGGGGTCGCTGGGACTGAGCCCCAAAGCCGCTCGATGGATTACAGGTTGTAATCCATCAGGTAGCTCCTTCCCCTAACTCTCACCCACTCGCACCCTCCCTGGCTTGTTGCTTTTGCCATCCTCACCCTCCTCTTCACCTGGTGCTTTCAGCTGCTGCTCTCTCCTTGAGAAGAGCACAGGAGGATTTTGCTCTCTTGGCACACAGGTGAAGCAGCCCCTGGCAGGGGAAGGGCTGGCCAGAGACCCTGGCATGGGGAAGGGGCATGGGACAGGTCTACTGGCTGAGGATGTTGCTCTGAGCCTCTGGGAGGGAACCCAGGCCACCAGGAGGATGCATCGAGCATCTCCAGGGTCTGGCTGATCCCACTTCTGCCAGGGCAGCCCCTCAGATCATGTCTAGAATTGGGGCTGAAGGGCATCAGCAGCCTGAAGATGCACTGGGTGGCTTGAGAGGTGGAAGACAAAAGAGCTTTTCTTTCCAAAAAAGGAGGGTAGGTTGATGGCTCAGCCTGCTTCTGGGTGGATGGGTGTCCTCGCCACCACTAACAGTACTGTAATCAGTGTTTACTGTGATTACTGTCCCTTTGTCACCATCCCACAAAGGTGACACTGTTCCTGGAGTGGCCCTTGGAGATGGTGGGGTTCCCCATGTGCCAGCACCGAGCATGTGGGGAAAGCTGCCATGCCCCTTCCAACCCTGCTTGAGAGAAGGACAGGTCCTTCTGGGCATGGGGCAGCTGAATTCTTGAGGACGAGCACCTCCATCAGCTGCAGCACCAAACCCCCTCCCATGGAGAGGGCCTTTGCAGGTCCACATATGTTTGCAGCAAGCATCTATGTCACCTGCCCACTCTTGTAGCTGTAGCTGGGTGGATACTGAGTTGCTTGTGTCACGGGCGACAGCTCTTTGTAATGTAAACCTGATCTCCCCCACATCTGATGGTCCCTCCTGCTGGAGGAGGTGATCTCATGGCTTCAGGGGTGAGGGGAACAAAGGAACCGCGGTGATCTCTGATAGATTAATACATTATAAAGCATTTATTAGAACACCTGCCTCTCCTGTTGGCAGCTTGTCACTGCCACAGCCCTGGGAGCAGCAGGATGCTTGCCAGTTATATATGTCCCAGCCTGACACCTACCCTCCCTCCATCCTGGTCTCAAGAGGAGAAAAATGGTGGTGACATCTGAATCCCTCTCATTTTCTTCTCCCTTTGTAAGCTCTTTCATGTGGGGCTGTGGAGGCAACGTGTCCTCCTTCTCCCCCTCCTTGCCTCAGTGGTGCTGGATGGACAAAGCGAGGCCCACAGAGTCACTGTGGCCACCACCTGGCTGAGAGTGGCTGGTGACCAGGTCCAGTGCTTGCTTGTAGAAGTACTGGGACACAAGGCACAAAAGAAGGTCTCTGGGCTGGTCCAGTGGTGCCACCATCATCAGCTGCCCATCAGTGCCACATCAAAATCACCAATGGGCACACGTCCGTGAGTAAAGCCATGTCTCCATGTGCAGTCGTGGCTTATGTACTGCTCCCTTGGAGATCATAGAATCATAGAATCACCAGGCTGGAAGAGACCCACCAGATGATCAAGTCCAACCATTCCTATCAAACACTAAACCACATCCCTCAGCACCTCATCCACCTGTCCTTAAACCCCTCCAGGGAAGGGGACTCAACCCCCTCCCTGGGCAGCCTCTGCCAGGGACCAATGACCCTTTCTGGGAAAAATTTTTTTCTTATGTCCAGCCTGAACCTCCCCTGGCAGAGCTTGAGGCCATTCCCTCTCGTCCTGTCCCCCGTCACTTGGGAGAAGAGCCCAGCTCCCTCCTCTCCACAACCTCCTTTCAGGGAGTTGGAGAGAGCAATGAGGTCTCCCCTCAGCCTCCTCTTCTCCAGGATAAACACCCCCAGCTCTCTCAGCTGCTCCTCTTGTTCTCCAGCCCCTTCCCCAGCTTCATTGCTCTTCTCTGGACTCGCTCCAGAGCCTCAACATCCTTCTTGTGGTGAGGGGCCCAGAACTGAACACAGGATTCGAGGAGCAATCTCACCAGTGCCGTGTACATCCTGAGCCATAGGTCATCTCCGTTCATCCGTAGCTCCCTGCATGGAAAGCTAACACGTCAATCCAAATGCAGCCTAAATGAAAAGCCCAATATAAAACTGTAAATCTCCTAAGAGTTCAAATTAAATTAGCTGAAATAACCAGAACCATAACTAAAGACCCCGCTCTCCTTTGCCTCCCGTGGCACCCTCCGAGGAGGCATCGCGCAGAGGAGCAGAGCTTGCTTGTGGCTTTGCAGAGCTGCCAAGAGTTGGTGGTACCTGTGCCCGTGGACTTGCAGCAGCGGAAAAGGTTGAGCGGTGGAAAGGGTGAAGGGCGATTGGTATGTAGACCTTGTTGTCTTGCCTGGCTAGGAAGGGCAAGAGTTTCTCCACCCAGAGCTACCCAGCAGACCTGCCTCTTTCTTTGCCAGGCAGCACCTCCTTACTCTCTTCGGTATCGGTGTCTGGGAAGAAAGAGGGACCCCTACATATTGCAAAATAACCTGGTATGAGGCTGGTCAGGACAGAGGTCTGAAAGCCCATCACAGAAGTGCTGCAGAGTTAAACAATCACCTTTTCAATGCACCTTCCACCTGTTTCACGAACACTCAGCCGGGCCCTGGGGTTGCTTTTATGTTTTTTAAGAAATGTTTTACTTCATAGGCTCCCCGCGGTGCCGAGCCCTCTGCCTGCACGTGGCAGTGACTGACCTGAATCAGGGGGGAAGGTTTAGTTACAGCTGGGGGCCTCATAGAGCACTTTGGCTTGTCCGAGCAGGCGTCCTAGTGGGTTGCAGGAGATCCTGTGGTGCAGCTCAGGCTCTTAATTGGTGGATTTCTAAGTGGAGGTGATTTACTAAAGTTAGCCTCTCTGGGTGGGAACTGTGGCCATGCAGGTAGGTGCCTTTGGCTGGTTGGGGCTGAGCCTCAAGGTCCTTCCCCAACTCCTGACTGAGGAGGACCACACACCTGCCCACTGTCACCCATCATCCCACTCTCTGCAGATCCCTATTCCAGCAGAACCTCCAGCAGGGAGAGCAGAGACTCCCAGCTCTCTGGATGAGTCTCTACCTGGAGATAAGCTCCATCCTGGTGGACACAGCAGGGTCTACACCTTGTGCCTTTTAAGGCAGGTGTGGTGTGGTGGAGGGCTGCGGCAGGGTCTGGGCTGCCTGAGGGGCTGTGGTCATCCCCACGCAGCTCCCCCGCTGCTTTTCTTATCTTCTTTTCTCTTCTCTCTTTTTCCCTCTCTCTTGTTGATGCTGTTTGGTGGTGCCGGGCTGGATCGCTGACAGGAATGCTTTGGGGTAACTATGCCGTTCAGTTCTCTGCAGGTTGTGCCACCCTGGGGAGTGTGGGGGGACGGGTGCAGGCAGGTGTCTGTCTGTCCAACACCCGTGCTGCCGCTTGGCTGTGTTCACAGGGACCAGATTATACAGCTCTGCACACACCCTTCTAATGCCCGGGAGCGCATTAAAGGTGATGAGCTCCAGGGAAGCGCAGGAGAGATCTTCTTTGCAAGCACTTGCCTTCAGAGGTGACTGCTTGCATCGTGGACCTCGGTGTCTGCACAGCACCTTGAGATGGTGTGAAAGACTCCCTGGAGAGTAGGTAGTGGGGAAGGTGGTGTCTGCAGCAGAGCTGGAGTCTTTGCCCTGGCAGGGGCGTTGCCGGCACTGAAACTCTGCAAGGACTTCGTCCCCGTTGTCCTCTGAGGGTGTGGGACGTGGTTCCTGCCAAATTTAGGGGCCCGGGGATAGCTCAGCTTTGGCCATAGATGCAGCGAGGTCAGGCTCTCCTCCAGATGTTATGCAGCCCTATATCCCAGATCGATGTTGAATCCCAAGCAAATACCAGGGAATTTCCTGACTTCTAAAGAGGCTTCTCCTCAGCAGACCTAAAGTGCTGCAATTGGGTTGCCCTTGGTAGCAGCTTGCACCTGCCGAGTGATGCGCTCGAATCCTCACCCCAGCCCCCAGTCGGGTGCTCCAGCCCCTGACCCAGGCCCCGACGTGGGGCAAAGTGGGAGATGGGATGTTCTAAGTGAGTCCCAGGGCTGTTTGCACAGTTGCTTTCCATGCGTTTGTGGGGCTGTGCTTTTAGGGATGACTATTAATTAGTGGCCTTGTTTACATCTCTTAATGATTAAGCCCATTATGGTGCTCCCTGCTGCATTAACCCTTGCAAAGGAGCTGTGTGATGTGGAGTGTCTGTTGTAAGGAATTTTCTTGATGTTTTTTGAGAGTGCCCAGTGTGCACAAACTGTGCCACTTCCACCAGGAGTTCTCGACTCCATCCCGGGGTCCAGCCCATGGGCTTTAGACAAAAGACAGATGAGAAAAAAGCCCTCATATTGTGGTTGGGATTAATCACCATATTCAGTAAATGAGGGCCAAGAGGGATCTTAGTTCTGCTTTCCAAAGTAATTTTAATAGTAAGCTCTGCCTTCCTCAGCTGACTTGGGGTGGAGGAAAGCCCAGCCCTGATCTGTAGAGGGAAGAGAGGGCTGAGGGGTTGTGACATGGAAGACCAGGATGACCAAGCTATGTAGTGTTGATGGAGTAAGGCAGAAAGCTGTAAGAGACAGTGTAGAATCATAGAACCATGGAATGGTTTGGGTTGTAAGGGACCTGAGTTCCTTCAGCTCCAACCCTCCTGCCATGTGCAGGGACGCCTCCCACTGGACCAGGCTGCTCAAAGCCCCATCCAGCCTGTCCTTGAACAACTCCAGGGATGGGGCAAAGGAAAAAAACCAAAAAAAATTGTGCAAAGAAACCAATCACAGAGCTGGTGCTTCCCTGGGTGACTGTAAGGACCATGAACCTTGAGTTTAAACCAGGATGGAAAACTCTTGGCAAGAGACCTGCACGTAGACCCCATTGAGTACATCCCCCTCATTTTATTAGGAAGTTCTTGCAACCAGTAGTAATACTAGAAAACAATTTGAAATCGTGGGGGCCTTTTGCCAGCCCTGACTGCAAATAGCACATACCTGCAGTAGGGAAGCAAACCTTCTGGCCCTGTTGAGCAGAGTGGCTTGAGGACACAAGGGAGGGCAGCGTGGCTTTGCCTGGGGAGAGCGTTGCATCACCTCCCCAGCCCCGTGTCACTGCTTCCTTCAATATGGGGATTTGTTAATGTTGCTCCTCCCCAGCGAGGGGGAAAGGTGCTAATCCCAAGGAGGAGAAGATTGCTTTATTTTTCATCTCTGCCAGCTGTCAGCGTGTGTGTTGGAGGAGACTCATTCGGGTGGGCTGAGAGCTCAGCAGTCACGTGTTTGTGGTCCTGTTCCCATCCTTACGTGTGCCGGGGAGGGTTGTCAGCAGCTGAAACCCTCCGAGCATCCAACCCCAGGTCTTTAAGGTTTTTGTCTTTCCATTTCATTTCTGGGTACGTGTGCCTCCCTCTGATGTGGTAGGACCAATAAGGGCCGGGATATCAAGACCATCAAGTCTCTCCGCGTGCTACGAGTCTTGAGGCCCTTGAAAACCATCAAGCGACTGCCAAAGCTGAAGGTAATGATCCCCATCTCCTGCTTTACATCTGTCTTCTCCAGCATGGAGTGGTTGGTGCAGGGACCACACACTCTGATTTGCTTGTGAGCGATGAACAAGTAGTTTTCCAAGCATTTACTGGTTTTAGGAGCCCTGTTTTCAAACACTTTTCCCTTCAAGCTGCTTTGCATCCGGAGGTGCAATGAGTTGTTAAAAGCAAGCCTGGATCTCTGCAAGGTGTCAGAATAAGGTGACAGAGAAAGTGACACTGGAGTAGATGTTAGACAGCAAAGCCCAGAAGCTCTCCTGATGAAAAAAGCTTCCCCAGCTTTGGAAGACCTCAGATCTCTGTCCAAAGTTTCTGATCTTTCCCACCAGAGCAGCTTGCAAACAACTTGGGATTTTGTGTGCTGTGTTGTCATGGTATTGCACCAGAGGGGGGTTCCCGTCAAACAGAGAGATTATTTGAACAGTGCAGGTAGGATTATGGATTTCCCTACCTTAGCTGATGGGATATAGAAGAGAGAGGAGTAAGAGACCAAGGAAGCCCTGTTTTTTTCCTTACAAGAGATTATTTGGCTGATGGTTATTGGTGGTAACCCAGACACATGGATTTTGACCCCAGCTTTTGCTTCCTGAGCAGTGGATGGATGCAGCCTATGTCAGTTAATTTCTGGACACCTCTGTCTTCACCATGAAGCAGGGATAAGGACATTTCTCTCCTTCTTAAAGTGCTATGAGAATCAGGGCTGTGAGCACAGTCTGGAAAGATGCTGCTATTGCAAGCAGAAGTATTCACTCTGCCTTGTTATTCTGGGTGATGCGAAACAAAGAAGTGTTTACTAATTGGTCTTGAGTGCTGCTAATTTCATCACTGAGGCGGTCCCTTGTCTGCTACCCTGGTTGCAGAGAATGTTGGAGCGGATAAATATCCATTCCTGCTGCTGTCTCAGGGGCTGCTCTGTGTCCGTGTGCGTGCTGGGGCGTACTGCAGGTCTCAGATACACCCATAAAATAGCCCTTTGCCCAGGAGAAGGCCTAGCTCTATCCTCCTTGCCCCCCAGGCATGGGAGGTGTCTTTCCCCATGGTAGTCTTGAGGAAGGTTTTGGTCCCTTTGCTAAGACTTTGGGTTCTCCATGGTGAGCAATGCCCTCTCCTGCAGGCTGTCTTCGACTGTGTGGTGACTTCCCTCAAGAACGTCTTCAACATTCTCATTGTCTACAAGCTCTTCATGTTCATCTTTGCTGTCATTGCCGTCCAGCTCTTTAAGGGGAAGTTTTTCTACTGTACTGACAGCTCTAAGGACACAGAGAAGGACTGCATGTAGGTGCCCTATTCAGTCGGTCTGATGCTGCTGCCTCCTCTAGCAAAGGCAGGGTGCTGGGTCATGTCATCTTGGGGTTCCCAGTTAAGTCCACGGTTATGCTTTGCTCTTGGTCATCGTGTTTTGGGGTGGAGAGCACGGGCTGAGCCCTATCCCCATTGCTGTTTCAGTGCTGTGAATCCTTGCACACATGCGGGCTGCCGAGCACTCTGGTTTGTTCCTATTCTCTTTCATCCTTCTCTTTTCCCTCATTCTTTGCTCTTCTCTACTAGTTGGTATCCAGTCTCTCCCTGTTTCTCCCTCCAGCCCAGCAGGAGGAGAGGTGTTCCACCCCTCACTGCAAGCACACACTGCCCCGGGGTTTAGAGCTACTGTCTCATCATCTGGCAATTCAAAAAGTGAAGTCACTGCTCTCTCCCAACCTTGCAGAGGGAACTACGTGGACCACGAGAAGAACAAGATGGAGGTGAAGTGCCGGGAATGGAAACGCCATGAGTTTCACTATGACAATATCATCTGGGCTTTGCTCACCCTATTCACAGTTTCCACTGGTGAAGGTTGGCCCCAGTGAGTATTCCGTCCTGACCATTCCCTTGAACGAAGGTAATTGCATCCCCATCGGGTCAGTTGGTTTAATAACTGAGAGAGGAACTGCGAGGCAGGTAGGAGGAGAGGAAGGATGAGAGATAATGTCAGGACATGAGACCTTTTATAGCCCACATATGAGGCTGGGACTGTGGCTGGGGTTATCTTCTTCCCTAGGGAGTGAATGATGGGTAATCCCATGTCCTGTGTGGCCCTGAGCTATATTTTAGGTCAATTTTAAAGACAACCATAGGACTAGACCTTTCTCCACGCTCAGGTGAGCTTGGGCAATTTTTTCTCTGTGTGTAGAGCACAGGAAAATCCATTTTCCATCAGAGGCACAGGCTAACCACCGTAAAACAAGTCATAGCCACAGCGTAGGGTTGTCTTTGTAAAGCAGATTAAGATAGAGCTTTATCATAGCAAATGTTACAAGCGTGGACAGACAGAGCTGGCTGTACAAAGTGGGTCCCATGAGAAGTTTCCCACAGGGCAGTCCTGATGGGCATATCTCTGGTTGCTTTTCTTCACCTGTCTGCCCACAGGGTGCTGCAGCATTCGGTGGATGTGACAGAGGAGGACCGTGGGCCCAGCCGCAGCAACCGCATGGAGATGTCCATTTTTTATGTTGTCTATTTTGTGGTCTTCCCTTTCTTCTTTGTCAACATTTTTGTGGCTCTCATCATCATTACATTCCAAGAGCAAGGAGACAAAATGATGGAGGAGTGCAGTCTGGAGAAGAACGAGGTATGGTCTGGAGATGGGGAAATAAGGATGTTTTAATGGGTTTTCTGGTGTAACAGATGGGGTGCAGGACCGTAGTGCTCCCCAGATATAAGTTTGGCAGGCACTGTCTCCCACCTGACCACTGGCCGGGGTCTGATGCACTTTGTTTTGTTCCAGAGGGCCTGTATTGACTTTGCCATCAGCGCCAAGCCCCTCACGCGGT
This sequence comes from Clamator glandarius, assembly GCA_033459285.1. Classification (NCBI taxonomy): domain Eukaryota; kingdom Metazoa; phylum Chordata; class Aves; order Cuculiformes; family Cuculidae; genus Clamator; species Clamator glandarius. Next base: position 2,372,795 of record JAUNZM010000292.1, read on the forward strand.
ACATGCCCCAGAACCGGCACACCTTCCAGTACCGCGTCTGGCACTTTGTGGTCTCCCCATCCTTCGAATACACCATCATGGCCATGATAGCACTGAACACGGTGGTGCTGATGATGAAGGTGAGCCAGTCAGCGTGAGCCTGGGGTGCTGGGGAGAAGGAGGATCAGTGGGAACGGGACCAGAGCGTGTTTTGGTTGTTTCTAGGAGATGCTTTAAGAGTCTGAGCATGTATTCCCTTGGCATAGTCACTTGAGACACCGCATGCCCCAAACAGGAGGCAAGATCTTCTCTAAAGCAGATGACCCAAATGATCTGAATGTCTTAATGACTGCAGAAAGATCTGGATTTACTCTGTGCTTCCTTCTTAGACGCTGTGGCAGATGTCCTGGGAGAGGGGTGGTAAAGGGAAGGAGGAGGTGGTCTTGAGGCACGTCGGGCTGTTCTTCCTTGGGAATTCACATCAGCCGAGAGGCTGGCAGGCCCCCTCCTGGCTAGCAATGTCTCTCTCTTTCTGTCAGTACTATTCTGCTCCCTACACCTATGAGCTTGCCCTGAAGTATCTGAACATTGCGTTCACCATGGTGTTCTCCTTGGAGTGCGTCCTCAAGATCATTGCTTTTGGCTTCCTGGTGAGTTGCCGCTCCTGTTCTAGACAAGGGTGTTAATTTGGACTTTGGCAGCACACAGGTACAGAGAGAAGGTGTTAATAATGTGAGGTTGTTGCTATTTATTTTACGTCTCTGCCTGAGAGCTGCTTTTAGGTTGGAAACACTCCTTGTGTTCTCATTCAGCCTCCAGCTCCTGGGTACTGGTGGGAGAAGCCACATCATTGCTTTACTTTTTGTCTCGTTTCTGTGCTACTTTGGTGCTTGGGCCATGGATTTCATGGATTTTCTGTGCAGCTGCTCTGCTAAAGCCAACTGCTGCTGCAGTCTTGCTGGTGGCTGCAGTCACTTGTCCCTGGGAACCACGAGGTGCTGGTGCGTTGCTGTCCTTGGGCTACATCATTTGGACAAGACCTGAGCAGCAGTGAGACCTCCCTGCTTAATTCACAGCCCTCAAGCACCCAGCTGCCCATTTAAGATTTGAAGCCACAGACTGCCTGGCTTTCAGCTACACTTTGCTGCTTATGAGCAACTGTCAGATTTGCTCTTTTATAAGAGCAAATAGGTTTCTAACCTATGCTGGAAGATGATGTCCACTAGTAGGAGGGTTTCTAGCCACCCTCCTTGCTCCCAGCCATGGCCAAGCCCAGTCTTGCACCAGCTGCTGCTCAAACAGTAGAGGCTGAGGTGTGCCTGGGTGCCCACAAAGAGCAAGGAAAAGCAGCCTCATGGCTGTGGGGTGAGGTGTGATGAGCTGTTGCAGCCTCACCAGGGCTGGCTGTAGCCGCTTTTCCTGTTCCCGTTCAGCAGGGTGGCCTGTTGAATGTGTGAGTCATCTCCCAGGAGAAGCTGCTTGCTGCAGACACTCAGGTTTGCCACCTTCTCAGACACAGGGAGATGCTCCAGACCCTGGCTGCATACAAATGGGCAGCTAGGTCTCTGCCGCCACTGTTGTCCATGAGCAGCCTTGGCCCGCGGCCCAGTGCCCTTCAAATCTACCATCTATGAGCTTAAACCCACATTCCCTCTCTCCTTGTTTTTTTTTCAGAATTATTTCCGGGACACCTGGAACATCTTTGACTTCATCACCGTCATTGGTAGCATTACAGAGATTATTCTGACGGACACCAAGGTGAAGTAGGGGCTGGGGAGCCGTGGGGCTTGCTGCTGTGGGGTGGGGGGCTCCCACCTCCCTCTGACCCTCCCATCTCCTCCCAGCTAGTGAACACCAGCAGCTTCAACATGAGCTTCCTGAAGCTCTTCCGGGCTGCTCGGCTCATCAAGCTGCTGCGCCAGGGTTACACCATCCGCATCTTGCTCTGGACGTTCGTACAGTCCTTCAAGGTAAGGCACGCATGCCCCGCTCCCCTCCCAGGCCATGGTGCTGGGGTGCTTCTTCCAAACGCAGGCTGTTCCCAAGGTCTTGCTGACTTGTTGGCTGGTAGGAGAGGTGGATTGGCACCAGCTCAGCTGCTTGCTGTGCTTTTTGTACTCCTCTGGAGCTGAACCTGTGCTGGATGAGATGATTGATGTGCTTCTCTTGCAGGCTCTCCCCTACGTCTGCCTCTTGATCGCCATGCTTTTCTTCATCTACGCAATCATTGGAATGCAGGTGAGCGCAGACCTCTCGGTGAGCATCCTCCGGTGCGGACAGGCTGGACCAGCGTGTCCTCAGCATTATGCACAACAGCCAGCCTTTAGCTCACCTGTCAGTGCTTCACCCCGACGTCGAGTCTGGGAAAGTCCTGAGGGTGGAACAGCTTGTTTGGGAGCTGCAGAGCTGCATGTCCTGGAGGAGCTGCCACCAAGCTTCTTCAGTCAAGCTCCACGGCTGCCTTACCTACTTGTACCTGTAGCCCTGGGGACTCAGCTGGGCACCCTGTGCAGCAGCTGCTTCCAAACCGACACCCTTTCATTTCATAGGCACGTCAGTTTTAGAAATGACACTCCAACTCCCTAGCAGCCCCCAGAAATTGTTTTCGTGCCTGAGGGACCTGGCAAGAGGCTTTCTGCCTTTCCCACCTGAACAGCTGGATCACGGCAGAGATCCCTGCAGCCTGCCATCCACCATATGGCTCTGCGGAGGGTTTATGTTGTAGCCGTGCCACTGTTGCTCTGCTTGGGTTGTCGTGCTTTTGTACCTGTGATGACCTGCCAGGTGGTGGGAGGTTTGCAGAGCATGGGAAGGTGTCAGCTTCCCAGGCTCCAGCTGGTAAATAAGAAGCACGTGAGCTAAAACCCTCAGCTCCACACGTGCCGTGGGGCTGGCTCAGTTCTGCGATGACTAAATCCCACGCTGAAATTGTGACAAAGCATCTCCGACGACGAACGCTTGGGATTTGGAGCTGCCTGATGAGTGAGCTGCCGCAGTAGCCAACGCCGTGTGCTGCTGGGACAGGCAGATTTTGGGAAGGCAGTGGGCAGTGAGGCGGGTCCCTGCTCGGGCTGCTTGGCAGCTCTAGTGTTTAGTCTTCTCCACCCCCTTTCTCCCACCCTGAGAGTCGCGTGGCTGCTTTTGGCTGCTCTGTCCTACACATCTCAGCACCGGCTCCAGGTGTTCTCCGTGCTAAACAACTGCCATCTGACTCAGCTCCCCTCCCTGCCGTGTGGTAGTATTTGATTTATTTTATTTTCTTTTTAACACCATTGTGAACAAATCCCCAAGCAGTAAAGTCTGTGGGCGTTATTTGAGCAAAATAGCTGGAGGCAGAAAATATTCTACAATTACACATTCCAAAAAACCTGTACAGGGAAAAAAATACTCCGCAGTGAGTGTATTTTTAGGTTCACGGAAAGTGGAATAAATATTTAACAGTAATAACAGCACATTTTTCCTATTTGAGGAGCTTGATGATCTTTCGTTATATCCTACCACGGCCTTGGCTGTGCGTCGTTATTAGGATGTTGTCCATGTTTGGGGCTTCACTGCCTCTTTCGGCCCTGAGGACAGGAGTCCCAGGTGCCAGGTTGTCTGTGTTGGGTTAGTAGTTGGTCTGTCCCTCCCTCACTGGATCTTCCCGATCCCTGTTTGCACCCCTGTGCCCAACCCTGCCATCACGGACCAGGGTTTTCCTTGAGTTTCCAGGAGCTACCCAGGGTGGTGCGACTTGTCCCTGCACCTCCAGCGCGCTTGGGGCTGCCAGCTGCCACGGGGTGCTCAGATGCATCCCAGAAGGATGTACGTGGAGCGGTTGGATTTGGTTGATCCAAGGTCCTCCACGCTCCTGTTTCCATAGCAGCTCAGCCTCTTGCAGCCTTTGCCACCCACCACACAACCCAGCCAAGGAGAGGAAAGTCTCCTTCATGAATAGCTGCTCCGCACAGACTTTCTCACGTGCTGGCTGTGCACTGGGGTGCTTTTCATGGAGAATTTTGCAGAGAGGGGGATGGATCTGGGGCAGGATTGGTCCTCGCAGCACAGGGATGTGCGCTCATGAGCGAAGGTGAATGTGCAGCTGCTTCTCTGGCCAACATGCTCTTGCCTGAAGGGCTGAGCCCGTTTTCTCCTTCCTGTAGGTTTTTGGCAATATCAAACTAGATGAGGAAAGCCACATTAACCGGCACAACAACTTCCGCAGCTTCCTGGGCTCCCTCATGCTCCTCTTCAGGTAAGAAACTGTAGAAAACCTTTTTGACAGTGTTTTTGGGTGCTGGCGTTCCAGGAGTTGGGCTGGGCAGTTCTTCCTGCAGACTGTTTGGCAGAGGTCAGCGTTTTAGCAAACACACAGCTGCTAGACCTCAAGAACTCCTTTTTTTTTCCCCCACTCCGACACAAAAAGAACATCTGTCTCCCAGCTTTTTGGACAAGCTGGCTTGGGGGGGGACCCAGAGCCTTGCTCCTCTGCGCACTGGAGGTGTGTTTGATTCGGGCACGGGGTTGCACAGCTTTTTGAGAGGCTTCTCCCAGGGGTATTCGGCTCTGTCTCCATCCTGTACCACCGTGAGCTGCTGACCGTGGCTGTGTTGGGCTCAGGAGTGCCACGGGAGAGGCATGGCAGGAGATCATGCTGTCCTGCCTGGAGGGCAAAGGCTGCGAGCCAGACACAACGGCGACGTCCGGGCAGAACGAGAATGAGCGCTGCGGCACTGACCTGGCCTACGTTTACTTTGTCTCCTTTATCTTCTTCTGCTCTTTCCTGGTGAGTTCCTCTCCCCTGAGAGCCCTGAATGTCCCTCGTCATCAGACCCCAACCTGCATCCCTGTCATAGGGTCATCAGCCGTCTTCCATCTTCCCACGATTACCTTTCCTTCTCCCTTCCCTTCCCTTTCTCTTTGCGTTTTCCCCTGTCACTTAGATGCTCAACTTGTTTGTGGCGGTCATCATGGACAATTTTGAATACCTGACTCGTGATTCCTCCATCCTGGGACCTCACCATCTAGATGAATTTGTCCGGATCTGGGCAGAGTATGACAGAGCTGCGTGGTATGTAGCCAGCTCCTTCTCTCCCAAGCAACATTTCAGATCTGGTTTTGAATAGACATCTCTGGGTTCTGCTCTTGGAAACTGGCTGTGATGCCTGGGATGGTCGGGGAAGGGCTGTTCTTGTTTGCAGTCACTGCAAGGACAGCAGCTGGTTCCCACAAAGCCTGGTGGTGCAGATGTCTTGGGTGATGTTCACTGTATGCCACGGTGTTTAACCTGAGCGCTGGAGGTTCCTGCTCTTTAACCTGAGCGAGCAGGTTCCTCTAAGCCTCCTTCCCTGTTCCCGTGCACCAGCAAGGTGCCTCTGCCCAGAGATCAGCCCCATCGCCTGGTCCTCAGCACCCACAGCTCCTCATCAGAGCAGGGCTGAGTGTGGCTTGTACCCAGCCGTGGGGAGATTCTCTAGGTCTTCTGGCCTCCTGCCAGCTCACCTATGGAGGACCTTGTTCGGAGTGGGCTCGGGGAATTGTGTGCCTGTGCTGGCCAGTCAGCTCACCCCTCTAGAGACAGGAGGACTTTGTTTCCAGCCTTTGCCGATGAGGACCCCAGCAAACAGAGCTCCCATTCGCAGGCAGCAGCCTGTTCCCAACAATGGGACGTGTTCCATATAGATGGATAGATATGGCCACATGTGTTATTGGTGGCTGGGCTTTGTCTCTGCTTCCACTTGTGCTCCACTGCTTCTCCCAGGATAGTCTGGAGCATCACCAGGGCAGTGTGGAGCCCTCAGCAGCTCTGAGAGCATGTTTGCCCTCCACTCAGCACCACGAGAGTGCCTTATGTGGCCCGTTCCTCCCTCCCAGAGCCCAAAGACAGCCTCTTGGGAGCCGTGACCCACTGCTGCTGGGGACCATGGGTGATCTTAGCTTGAGAGCCCTTGGCAGCCACACGCTCTCCCTTTGAAGACTCTTCACCTCCACTTGCTAATGTCCTTTTTTACGCCTAAGATCATCAGCTCCTTACATAGTTTCCTCCACCGTTTCTCTCCAATCCTGTGCAGCTGGCTCAGTGCTGGCCAGGTTCCTCCCTGCACAGTTTCCTCCAGCGCTCTTGCTGCTGGGAAAAGTCCCCATGGACACGTGGGTTGGGGTTTTTTTTAGAGGGCAAAAATGCCTTGTGCAAGGGGGAAGAGATCAGCATGGGTGAGTAGATGTCCTGATGGGCAACTAGAGAAGAGAGAGGAGGTGAGAGCAGTGAAAAATGCAGCTGCTCGGTGCTGGGCTTCTCACCTGTGGCTTTTGGGAAGAATTTCTCCATGCCAGGCACTTCGTTCTCTCTCAGTCCCCACGCTGGTGCCTGGGTCTCCAGGACAGTCACTGTAAAAGCATCCCTGAGCTGTTCTATCGAAGCCACGCACCCCTCTGACTTCTGAGCAAGCCCTGCTCTTCCATCATGATGTGTAGCCAATGGTTAGGGGATATACAGAGGAGTCGGTGGTGCTGGGGCCCTGGGGGCAGCACTGGCCCCCAGCACTGAGCGAGGAATGGGTGAGTACGTCTGAATGGGTCCCACCACGTGAATGGGGCAGCAGTTCTGCATCCTGACACTGGGGACTGCTACATGAAGGTCTCTTGGGGAGGCCATTCAACACCGGGGGGCTCAGGGATGGATTTTGCCTAGACAGTTGGGCTAGCTCTAGCCAGGGATGGAAGAAGAATAATGAGAAACCAGAGGCAAAGACGCCGGGTAGGATGGTGGTGCTGATCTTTGCCTCCTTGTGTGGTTTCCCTCCAAGCTTGTCTAAGGATGCCCAGGAGGCTGCAGCAAGCTGCACCTCAGCACTTCTACCCTACGTGGTTCTGCTTCCTGAAGGGCTCTGGTCTGGAGTGGCATGGGGAGCTCAGCATCTGATGGCCCCTGCATCCTTTCCAGCCAGCTTTGTGCCTCGACTGCTTTGTTATTTCAGCTGGTACAGAAGGGATACGGGGCCGTATCCTGCAATGACTACATCCAGGCCTGGGGATGTGTGCTTCCGTGGGCAAGAAGGGATGTGTGTATGGGAGAGTTTGCTTCCGATAATGTGCACCCTTGGCAGAGCGTGGTCTGGTGGTCAAAGCACAGGACTGAACTGCGAGGGAAACATGCTAGTGCCATAGCCACCGGTCACTAGCTGGTCACATTATCTCTCCCCATCTCAGGTTCCCCAGATACTGGAGATACAAGTGACTCAGCCGCCAACCTCCCTGAGACCTTGTGAGGAGCAGAGAGTTGGCTGTGTGAGGGCAGGCTCTCTGGTGCTGTAACGGGACACAACTGCATCCAAAGGTCTCACGGTGGCTAGAACCCAACCAAGCTGCATCTCTAATCCTGTCTAAAAATTCCAGCCCTCTCCCTCCAGGCTTAGGCAGCCAGGGGCACGAAGAGGAAGGGAGATGGGTTGGTGTTCACTGCAGAAGGTGTCCTTCTCCAGGTTCAAGATGGGTCAACGTGAGGAGGTGTGAGCTGACTCACGGTGGAGAAGGCAGTAGCTGATGTTCACCACTTTCTCCTCTCTGGGTCTGATGAAGCCAGAAGGAGAAGAGCCATGCACCCGCAGGGGTCTTGCCCCATAGATGACCCCAGCATCCCGCGGTTAAGCTCTCCACCCCCCCTTCCACCCTCTCAGTGTCCTATTAACCCACCTGTGCTTCCTTTGCAGCGGCAGGATCTCGTATAAGGATATGTACAAATTAGTACGGGTGATCTCGCCTCCTCTGGGCCTAGGAGAGAACTGCCCCTACAGGGTGGCGTGCAAGGTTTGCCTCCCAGTCCTCCGCCACAACCTGGCCACGGGACGCACCATCCACCCCTCCTTTTCCCCTGCTCCACCGCCACCGCGCCTCCTGAGGGAACCCTGACGTTGCTTTCCTTCGAGTTTAAAGAGGTCCATGGCCTCCCAGAGCCAGCAGCTGTTCCCCATGACGGGAGGCATGAGTGGGGCCAGGGGGGCTTAGAGCCTCCCAGGGTGGGTTCTGGCAAATTGTGTCCCCCGTCCGGCGCCCTGCCCTGGCTCCGTTGGTGCAGACAGTCCTTGGAGGGTGCCAGGCCAAATGCCATCGTCCTGCTTGGCTTCTCAACGTGCCCTCACGTGGGAGCAGGAGTTTTTTGGGGAGTTCAGATGTGGTTTACTCCTGGTGAGAGAATGAAGGAGCAAAGGAAGGAGGATGTTGGGGACTTTGCCATTGTTTTGGAGAGTAAGGACTGGGAGGAGGACAGGGAGAACAGGGTGACCCCTCTCTCTCCATGAAGGGTGCTGTGCCGTACCCACAGACACTTCCTCGAGTGCGGCACTTGGAGGGCACACAACCACATCTCTGGGGAGCAGGACTCTTTCTGGCCTTGCCTTTAGCTTGCTGGATCTGCCTGGGGGGTGGTGACACCTGAGCACATCTCTGGAGCTCAACAGCTCCTCTCCCTCTGTTTGACCCAAGCTCCTAGCCATGAGTCCACAGAAGCAATCTGGCCTCATTGTGTCTGTCTCTCTGACTTGCACAGCTTTAAATTTCATTTTGGGATGACAGTTGAGTAAAATCCTTTGCCTGCCACCTTCTCCAAAGCGCCACAATCACAGAATTACAGAATGACCTGACTTAGAGGAGACCCACAAGGCTCATTGAGTCCAACTCCATAGGCCGTGATGCCTTTGTCTGTGTCGGTGGCATGAAAGGATGAACTGCTGAGTGTCCTCTTCCTTCTGCATCCCTCGCAGCATCTGAGGGGAGCTCAGATGCCCCCTGCCCTCGATCTTGGCTTTGCAAGGAAGAGCGTTCTTTGGTGCGGTGTGGTGGAGCCACCACATCCTTCTTGCCACGTTAGAAATGCTTTTTCCAGCTAGCATCTTTGGAGCAGGTCTGTCAGCCTCCACAGCTGGTCATGAGGATGATGCACACCTTTGAAATTTTGAAGTAGGCCACCAGAAGTAAAGCAGAGTGAGCGAGACAAGACCTGGATTCTTGTTTGTCTCATTTATGAAGAGGTATTTAGGTACGGGAGATTTCTTGCAAGAATCTCAAATGGCTCATCTCTTCAAGGAGGAGCTCATCGCAGTCTTTCTGCTCTTCTCTGTTGCGCCCTTGGCAAAGGATGGTGGCTTTGCTGAGGATGCTTGCTCAGGACCCTGGAGACAGAAGACACATTCAGGAAGATTTTATGGTCTTTCTTAATTGACATCAGAGCTCCACTGGCAAATGCTGCTCTTCTAAGCTGGGTCAGTTGATGCTCGGAAGGGTATCTGTAATACTTCCTGGGAAGCCGGAGCTCTGCAGTAGTCCAGGCTTTCTCCTACGTCTGTGGGATGGGCAGAAGCGGAGGTGGATAAATAAAAGAGGATGTGGAGGCAGAGAAAGTGAGATCAGCTCCTCCTGTCACGTGAGGGAAACCATCCTTGCTTCTTCTGAACTTACCTTGTTCTCCTCTTCCCCTTGCACAGGGGCATTTCAAGGACAAGAGAGATTTTCAAGGATTCCTGTTGCCCTGGAACAATTCCCAAAAGGTAACTGATGAAGAAAGGAAACACACACTGTCATTGCATCTTGCTACCATGGTCCAGATCGCAAAATGCCAACCCAACTTGCTCACCGTTCAGTTTGGTGAGCCTGACCTACATACCATAGTGCATGAGTTCACCCTCCTGGAGCCCACATCATGTCCACTAAGCCATCCACAGGGGTGTTGATACAGGAAGGCTTCCTGAGAGTGTTCAGCAAGATCTATCCTTATGCTGGGAAGAACAGGTCTTGTAACCAAATCTTTCTGGGACTGGCAGCCTGATCCACTTCTTGGGGCTGTCTCTGCCTTTCTTCACCCCCTCTTCTTCTAGCACTCATGCAAAAGTCATTTTGGCCCCTGAAAGTAGCCCTTGGGATGGTCATGGGTCAGGCAAATGCTTCACAGACATTCATGTCCCTGTGGCCTTCTATTCCTGAATCTACTCTCTTATTACTTGCTGGTTTGATGCTCTGTTCCTAATGGCCTTGTAAGGCACAGGACTTATTTCCCAACCACAGGAGGACAGATGTCCCTCGGATTTCCTCCTTCATCACTCACAAGGTTCTCTCGGAGCACTGGGAACGAGCCATTGCTGCCTGGCAGCTTTACAGACCATCTTGTGGTTATGGCAAACCTCCCTCCAGATGCAGGGAAGATTAATTGGCTCTCCCATCAAGGACGTGCCCATGCTGGGATCAGCTCTTGGGAGTCAGCCTGTTCAGATGGATGTAGTTCCACCTGCCTTTCTCTGCTTCGCTCCGTGGGAATGTGGATTCTGGGCACAAAGTGCTGCTCAAAATGCTTTAAGTTCTCTACTGTGAGAAGCAGCAAAGTGTGCAGCCCTTCTGTGAGAATAACACAGTTCTTGGTTACTGATGCAAACTCTTCCTTTCATGGGGATCTGTTCCTCCTTCATTGTGCAGAGAATTTCAGAACAAAAGGCAGTGTCTGACATGTGCTTGGTACACTAAGACCCCTCCCTGCAGTCCACCTGGGTGGAAGATCACCGTCTTGCTTCCTTCACGCTCAAAGTTCTTGCATAAAATTTTGGATTCACCTTCTCCCCTTCAGACACCTCCAGTCAATGCACATCCAGCTCTGCTGAAGTGCTGCTTATGGACTCTTGGACTTGGCTGTTTCCTCTTCATCATCCCACTTCGGTCTCCAGTGTTGCTATCAGTCCTCTCTCTATCCTGTTTAGGTGCATCAGGTCGCAAAGGGGATGACTTGACCAGCCTGTTCTGTGCCTGCAACCCAAACAGCTCCCATCGTGGGTCATCGCCGTCCCTAGTTCACATCCAGAATGTCAGGACTGAACTTGATGGGGGCCTCTCTGGACAGGGGGCTGCTTCCAAGCTGGCCGGTACCCCCTGAGGAGAGGAGATAGCATCTTCTTTTTATGCTGTTCTGAGCCCATGGGTAGAGAATCGGCCAGGATCCCACAGGGAATGCTTATTTTTTCGGCAGTACCCTCTCTCCCAGACCACCCTAGCTGAGATAGGATCCTCTCCAGCAGCATCCTCCCAGTCCAGCTGAAAGGGTGGACAGCCTCCTTCTTGCGAGGTTGCCCTTGCCCACTAACCATCCTCAATGTGGAGGTCAGAAGCTTGGCATGAGGGGAAGAAGAGGTGGCCAAGCTCAGGCTCCCTGGGCGAAATACTTGAGCAGCCTCCTGGATGCGCAGAGAGAGGGAGCACAACCCAAATATCTCAGCCAGCAGAGGAGTCAAGTCATCGTTGGGTGGCCCATTCCTCATTGCAGCAGTCCCAGGCAGGTCCTCACAGAGCAGAGGAGCACGAGGTGGGGGTCCATCCTAGCCGCCTCCCTTGGGAAACCCAAACGAACCCCAATGTTGGAAAGCCCAAACAGCTGCCTCTGCTGAGACTCTTTAAACTCCAACCTGGTGGAACTTGCAGCCGCATGTGGGAGAGAGCCAGGGCGGGAGCATGGCATGTACAACTCTTCCTCCCGGTTTTGTTTTTTCAGCCGATTCAGCATGCCTTTTGCACTGGTGCATGGTGGGAAAGTGATCCATCCGCAGAGCCAGACGGAAGCAACTGGGCATCTTCCTTTGACAAGTGACCCTGGCCCACTGCCTTCTATGCAAGACGCTGCCTCCCAATTGCATAGACCTTCTGAGCTGGGGATACACAGCCTTCTGGCTATGGGTTAGGTGGCGACGCGAAGCGACATCCAGGCATCCCCCCGCCCCGGGAGGGAAGACGCTACAGAGCCCACAGAGCGCTGTGGCGCAAACCACCGTTATCTCAAATAACCCATGGCTCGAGTGCCGTGTATCTGATTTATACCACTCGCACACAGCCCTGGAACATGTGGGACAAGTTGGGGGCTGCTGGAGGGCTTTAGGAAAGGGGTTGAGACCAGAGAAAGGCTCCCAGGCTGCTAGTGAGACAGGCACTTGAGTCCAGCAGCAGAGAGGAGAGGGGTGAGTCGCTTTCTGCCGGCATTCCTGGGTCTGTGTGAGCAGTGCTATAAATCGACATCAGGACAGTCTCTCATGTATGATTTGCCTTGATTAACGGGTTTCCTATTCTTTTCCTGTTTGTCCGTTTGTTTTTTCTCTCCTGTTTTCCTGTACTATTTTTTTGTTTGTACGTTTTTCTGCTCTCTGGGAATGCCTCCTCTCTCTCTGCATCTCCCTCCCTCCCCTTCCCCCTTCATGAGCAGTGGCCGAATCCATTACACTGAGATGTATGAAATGCTGACTCTTATGTCACCACCGCTAGGCCTCGGCAAGAGATGTCCTTCCAAAGTGGCCTATAAGGTAGATCAACCCTTCCTTCTACGGGGACTAGAGCCAAGCAGGAGCTGGGGCTCCAGGGAGCTGCGGGAGGTGGGACTGGCGGGACCTGGGAAGGCGTTGGGGGCATCCAACGCGTGTTTAGCTCCCTCCTGAGGAACCAGGTGTGCTCAGAAGAGCCCTGGCCGTGCTGGCTGGTCTCCAGCCACTTTCAAGCCTGAGGTGGAAGAAGAAGAACCCAGTGTGGAGGAAGAGGGGCAGGACCAGCAGTAGCGCTGAAGTAGGAGGGTCGAAGGAGATGAGGTGAAGGGCAAGCTTCTAGCACAGCCGGGATGGTGGGATGTCCCCAGGAGCTCACTGACCCAAGCTCATCCCCTGGGCTTGGAACTGTCCTTGCTGCAGCCAGTGCAGAAACGGAGCTCAGCCCCGTGGAGATGGGAAGCAGGCGGGCAGCAAGGACGTATCTTGTAGGAGCAGCTCTGCAGCGCGTCAGAAGCCAGATGCATCACCACGAGCTCTCCCAAGGACGGCTTGTGCAAGGCAAAGCGAGGTGCTTTCCAAAGGTGTCTCTGAGCTTCACCCTCTCGTTCCTCCTGAGCTGGTGGCTGGTAGCTGTAGGCGTGGGGCAGGAGCACAAGAAGCCCTGAAGGGTGTGGGGTGGGAGCCGCGTGGCTTTGCTAAGGGCAGCAGTTGCTAGGACAAGACCCAGAGCTACAGAGCAACGTGTTGCTCAGGTCTGGAGCAAAATGAAGCTTTTCTTGGCTGTGGGCTGCTTCCTGCAGCCCTTTTTGGCAGCGCTCAGGGCTAGCGGAGGGGGTATATCTGCACACTTCCAGACAAGCTGCCATCCTCTCCAGCTCCCAGGTGTTTGTTCACGCATGCATACATCCAGCATCGCGCTTTTCCAGGACAAAAAGGCAAGCTTCAAGGCAGGGAAAGAACACGAGAAGCCAGGGGAAAAGGAATGGGCCAGGAAGGGATGACCTAAGGTATTCACAAAGCAAAATATACTCTCTGGAAAGTGGATCTGGTCACTTCAGTTTGCACCCCGCCTGCCCAGGGTGGCGAAGGAGCATGGCGTGTCTAACCTGCCTTGGTTGCCCTTCTCTCTTTCCTTCTGCACTTCTTCTACCCTCTCCTTCCCTTCCTCACCCTTGGATAATTTGGACCCTGTGCATGTGCTGGCAAACTTCATCTCTGAAAGACGCAAAAAGGGAGCGCCAGGATGTAGCATGCTAGAGGAATCCAGCTGATCTGAAGTCCCTGAAGGTTAGGGACCCCCCTCTCCCCTGCCCCAGGTGGGAAGGGTTGAGAGCTGGAAAGCCAAAGCACCCGGGAGACGGAAACCTGAGCCCCTCTCCTCTTCTTGAGCATTTCTCTTGCCTGCATCCCTGACGGATCAGGCGTGTCTTCTCAAAGGTGCCGGGAGGTGCCAAGGCAGCCCCAGTTCTGCGGGGAGGGGGGCTCAGGGGCTGTTCCTGGGGTGCAGGAGGAGCCCTGGAAGGCAGTGAGCCGGTGTCCTGGGGTGGAAGGAGCCAGGGGGGTGGTGGGGTGATCCTTGCCCTTCTTTTTTGGCTGTGCTGTTTTGACACTCTTTGTTGCTTTTTATTTTTTAATTTTTTTTTTTTCCCCTTATGTTTAAAGTTTAATTTCTTTTCCTCCAGCCTGGTCGATGTGTTTTTCGATATTGTTTTCCGTCCGCTGTTTTCTTCTCTCTCTTGCACAGAGACTGGTGCTGATGAACATGCCCGTGGCTGAGGACATGACGGTGCATTTCACCTCCACCTTGATGGCGCTGATACGCACAGCCTTGGACATCAAAATTGCCAAAGGTAAGTTCCATGGGGTAGAGAAGAGACAGAGCCAGGAGAATTTCACTGTGACCAGCATTCATCTTTTCGGCAGGCTGAGGACATCACAGACAAGTTGGGCTTTGGCTGCCCAGAGCCTGGTGTATGGATGGAAGTGATGACCTTGCAGGCAAATTTCTGTCACTCTGCATTAAAAATCAATAAATATATATTTATTTAAGGAAGAAGTGGCCAGTTTTCCACTAGATGCTGCTTCTAGAGAGCAGAAACAGCTTGATGTCCACTGTGTAAAGGGAGGAGAGAGAGAATTCCCCTTCCTCCCCACATACAAAATGAAACCAAGAGGGAAAAGATGGTAGAAATCGCTCTCTTAAGGAAGATAAAATGTTCAGAGCAGGAAAACCTGCTTTGTTGTTGCACTGGAAACACTCTGATTCATCAGCTCAAAAGCTTTCTGCAGAAATATGCCATTTTCAATAACGTTTCCCCTGGGAACAGCTCAGCTGTTGGAAGAAAACCCAACCCAGGGCAAGTTATCAGCAAAAGCCCAGCGCGGAGACAGCTCCTTGAGTTCAAGTCCATCTAGATAAAGCAGAGATTTGAACCATGCTTCCTACAGCTCAGTTGAATTGCCCCGGCCTTGGATGTCTCCAGTTGGTGCATGTTGGTGGTTCCCTTTGATCCTGGGCCGTCTTAAGCTCAGCAAATCCCTTCACCACCGGTCAGAGAGCTCCGCTCTTCTTGCGCAGGATCAATGAATATTTAAGGATTTCAACCAAGTGGAGCTGCTCTTTCACCAGCACATGATCTGCTCACCAGAAAAGAGAAAGTGGGGCAGCAGCAGGTGTGTGTGGGCTGGAGTAGGATTCGAGCTGCAGAGACGGGCCCAAGGCAAGCTTGAAGATGGCAGCTTTGAGTGGGAGGGCAGGGGATGGGGAGATGGAGGCACATATGGAAGGGATGGTAGGAAAGTTTCCCTCTGAGAGCAGGAGACCAGCCTCACTGATGCAAGGTGGCCCTCCCAACCCAGAAAGCTGGTTGCTGCTTGTGAACTTCGCTTCAGGATGGGAAAGTAATGTTTTCGGTTGGATCTTGGGGCCAAGTCTTCATCTATGATGGCCACTTCTTTCTCTGTTGTTCAAGGTGGTGCAGATTGGCAGCAGTTAGATTCTGAGCTTCAAAAGGAGATCCTGACCATCTGGCCTCACCTGTCCCAGAAGATGCTCGACCTCTTGGTACCAATGCCGAAAAGTGAGTCTCTGTGGTGTCTGTCATCACCACTAAATTCCCATTATACCTGCAGCAACTTCTTCCCAAAGGGAGGAGGGAACCGGTCAGACCTGTTCCCAGCTGGGGAAGAAGTGGGAAGAGAGTTTGTGTTGCTACAAACTGGCTTCTGCCTTGCTCTGCCTGGCTGCTTGGGAACCGTCTTGAAGAACAGACAGTTTGCAGTGATCTCCTCCTGCCAAACTCAGAATCTCCTGTAAATCATCTGTAGAGCGTATAGGAGAAGGAGCAATTTCTTGCTCTGTTACATCTGATGATGTGTGTCTTGGTGTTTTCTGATGATGCCTTCAAGCCATCTCCATCCATTGTATCTCCATGTGGAGTGCTTGGGTGTTCAACTCACTCTCTTTCAGAACGGTGAGCAGATTTTGAGGTTCACTGGGGTAACCCACAGCAGGGCTCTTCCCGAGGTCCGCGGTGATGCCTTCAGACCTGCTGTTTCTGTTAAGAGCAAAGTATCTCCTCCTTCCTTCCCCTCTTATGCTCTCAGCCTCCGACCTGACTGTTGGCAAAATATACGCAGCCATGATGATCATGGATTACTACAAGCAGAGCAAAGCGAAGAAGCAGCGGCAGCAGCTGGAGGAGCAGGTGAGGTTCACGAGAGCACGCGGTGGGCAGGGCGAGGATGTTCAGAGCAACCAACCACGCTGCTTCCTACCACACCCCAAACGAACGTGCAGCCAGCTGTGTGGAATGCAGCCAAGGGATGAAGATGCCACTACAGGCTGAGGTTTGGTGACTACAAGGCATGCGTACGTGTATCCTCGGTCCCCAACAGCAAACACGAGCATGCCGTTGCCTTCCCAGGTGGTGGGGGCTTGGTTGGTGAAGCACTGGAAGTTCATCTGCATTTCCTACAGTCTCAGCTTCTTCCTTTCTTCAATACAGAAAAACGCCCCCATGTTCCAGCGCATGGAGCCATCCTCCTTGCCACAGGAAATCATCTCGAATGCAAAGGCTTTGCCTTACCTCCAGCAGGACACCATCTCGGGCCTGTGAGTATTGCCTTGAGAAGAAAGGAGGTAGTCCTGTTTCTTCCCTGTCCCTGTAGCCCTCAGTTTGTTTTCCGGAGCTCGCGCTGGGAAGCACAGAGGGTTAAAGAGCTGCCAGGGGCAGGGGAAACCCAGTCAGGGCAGAAAGTTCCTGGCACGAAGCTTTTGCAGGATCCCGGGTAGGTGGTGTGCATCAGCATCTCCAACAGCAGCAGGGATGGCTAAGGTGGATGGCCAGGTGCCTGCATAGGCATCTTCTTTCAGGACCATCCCAGCTCTAAGTGCAAGCTCTCCTGCCCAGGAGGTCTAGGATGGACCCAGGAGCAGCAGGTCCCTGGGGGGTGTGGGATTGGTGGAAGATCCCAGCACTCTGGCCGCTGGGAATGATGATCTTTAAGGTCCCTTCCAACCTAAACTCTTCTATGATTCTAATGAGATGGTGAGAGTTGCTGGCATTGCAGCCGGGATGTCCCCACTTCTGCTGTGGGACCTGGGGCACCGGTATCCTCTTCTGCCTGGGCACCACTTTAGCTCTCCAGGGAACATGACATTTGTCCTGGGGGTCTCGACAGCCTGGGAGGCAAGCGTGGGTGCTCTTCATCTCTGAGCCACGTGAAGAGGTGATGCCCAACAATGGCACCACCCAACACGTGGCCTCTCGCAAGCTGAAATGTCTCTACAGGAGCGGCCGAAGTGGGTTCCCCTCGCTGAGCCCGCTCTCGCCACAGGAGATCTTCCAGCTGGCGTGCATGGATCCATCCCACGAGCAGTTCCAGGAGCACCAGTCTCTGGTAAAGTCACGCACCGCCTGGCGGGCACTCCCCTGTGGTCCCAGAGCCGGTGGGGATGGGGAGGTGGGGCTGGGGGACTTCTGGCACCGTGGCCAAACTCTGCTCCCTGCCCCTGTAGCAACAAGCACAGTGTAAGGATGGCAGCTGCTGTGTCACTCATGGATCCAAAGCAGGGAACAAACATCCCCGGGTGGCCCCTAGCTGGCCCCTTGCCTCTGTCTGGGCACTGGGGACACAGCCGTCCACGGACCAGCTCTGGCTGATGAGGCCAGGCAAGTGCTTTTGGGGCGAGAGCTGTGATGTGAGTCCGATGTCCTGCAGTAAAATATCCTTTTCTTCGCAGGCTTCTCTTTTTTTTATCCACTGAGCACTCGTTTCAGTGGGTTACGCCGTGCTGAGTGATGGTATCCGGTGTTTTTGAATTCATGTTCATTTTGTTGTCAGTGCTGGTGTCCCCGGTCCCAAACCAAGCTGTCAAACTGTCTCCAACAGGAACACCCCCCTCCGGCCTCACACAGCCGGCAGCAGCAGTGTCTGTTTGTGTGTGTGTATATATATATATACATATCTATATATACCTCTCTCCCCGTGTCTGTGTGTGTGCATTCGAGCACCACCCCGACGTCTGTCGGATGCAGTGTTGTATCACTGTGCCTGCTCCGTGTTCCCAGGGTCTGTACACCCTCAGTGCACCCCCTGCCCCGGCCACCCTGCCCCAGCGACCACCCTGCAGGCTGGGAGGTGGCAGGTGATGACCCCTTCCCCAAAGTCACCTTTCAAGGGTCACTCCCCGCCTGTCTCCTGTACCACCAAGTTAAGAGAGTCCCATGAATTTGGAATAAATTAAAGTGCAAAGGTGCCACGGTCGGCATGCTTTCTTTTAATAGGTGTGTGTCTAGGAAAAAGGGTCAGAGAGGAAATCCCACACGTTTATCCCCTTCTGGCAACAGTAGAAAGCATTAAAGCCTTTGCAGTCAGGAGCATCATCGGATTCAGGCAGGGTTTCCACTGCCATTGTCAGAAGGAAGGAGATGCAAGGTGAACCAGCACCACGTCTGGGCTCACCTGCAATGGATTGTGAATTGCAGATTATCTCTCAGTGGAGATGTGATAGATGATACGTCTTAGACCTCCTTTTTAGCCCACTTAAAATCCTCTCCTGGTTGAGGGAGCAGGGCCGTTCCCTGCAAACGGAGCTGAAGCAGCGTGCTGCCCTGCTCCAACCCCATCCCAAGAGCTTGGCTGTGTGTTTGTTTCCAGGAGCCAGAGGTTAGGGAGTTTCAAAGAGTGCAGCCCTCTAACCGTGGCAGATACCTTCCCGTGGACACTCAGGACCATGCTGTCTCTGGGAGGGCCTCCTCCATGCCTCGTCTCACTGTGGATCCCCAGGTAAAACCAAGCAAAGCCGCCACGGGTGCTGGCTGCAAGCAAAGCCTACCAGGTAAAACTGGGTCTTCTTTCCATGCTGAGCAAGTCCTGAGCCCCACGGCTTCCCTAGCACCCTGGTATTGGACCATCTCCCCATCTTTTGGGTGCTGCACAAGTAGGAGAGCTGGTGTTCCCCTACATGCATGACACTAGCAACCAGGAGAATTGCTTTCCTGGCTCACATGGGTGGCTCATGGTGGAGGAGAGCCATGCTGGGAGGTTGGAGGCTTCCCTGCAGTGGGACACCCCTTCTTTTCTTCAGCTCTGGATGATGGCTGAGGTTTGAGGAGTGAAGAAATACCTTTTCCTTTCTCTCCCGTTGTCCCAATGCACGTGCTTCTCCATCTGTCCGGGGGAACCCAGGCCACATCTCACCTCCTCATTTGTCTCTCTGGTTTCTCTGTTGTTCTGTCTTGTACTCGGCCTCTACTGAGACACAGATGCTCTTAAGGGGTTCAGTTTGGCTGTGAGGTCTCTGAGGTCCTGGTGTTGGTGCTGGTGTGATGTGTCCTGGCACTTTAGAGGGGTATGAAGAGGAAGGGAGGCTTTGCTTTGTGGGCTTCATTGATCATTTGGCAGTGGGGGGGGTGATCAGGAGGGGACGGTCCCAGGAGAGGAGATAGGGAGAATGGCCCCAGGCTGCAGAGGAAAAAGGCTGCTAGAATAAGGTAAAGGAAAATATAGAAGAAGGTGATGTTTTCCACAAAATGTGTGGGAACACAGGATAGAAGGAGAGGAGAAAGTAGAACAGAGAAGCATGGAAGGGAGAAAGGAAAGGAGAGGGATGATAAAACAACAGCATGAGTGTGGAGAAAGGAACTGAGTGCAGGGGAAGGGAACAAGGGAATAAAGGAGGACCAAGCAGGACCTGTACTGCCACTGGAAAAGAGGCAGCAGTCTCAGAGAAATAAACACGAAGCAAGGGGCACTGGAGGATCCACTCTTTCTCAGGGATTTCTTCTTCGATGGTTCTGTTCGATCCGCTCAGTCCTCTTCAAGGTGACGAGGGATGCTCCCCGCTGGGCAGGGTGCTGCTGCTGTTCCCCCGTCGCAGCGCCTCGGCTTGAACCTCGCTGTCCTTGGCTTTGCTTGTGGAGCACAGTTCCAAGCTGGCTGGGGCGGGGGTGCTCACAAATGCACAAGCTAAGCCCCACTTCCCCCCGCTCCAGCCCCAGTTTGTGCAAGGGTTATCTTGGGGGGCTGTGCTTGGGCTGCCCACCCGGTTACCCTGAATCTCCCCATCCTGGAGACTGGGGTGCTGGTGGTGGCAGAGGAACCAGGAGTTGCTCAGCGAGCATCCCTGGCTCTAACCCCCGTCCTGGCTGGCTGGGTGACTTGCAGGTGGTGACAGACAGCAGCTCGATGCGGCGATCGTTTTCCACCATCCGGGACAAGCGCACCAACAGCTCCTGGCTGGATGAGTTCTCCATGGAGCGCAGCAGCGACAACACCTACAAGTCCCGCCGGCGCAGCTACCACTCCTCGCTCCAGCTCTCCGCCCGACGCCTCAACGCTGACTCGGGTGAGCGAGGGCAGCTGGCCCCATCCCACACCGGTGCAAAAAAATAAACCCAGATGAGCATCCCTTGTTCCTGGGAAGGGGACAGTGGGGACTGATGGACTTGTCCTGCAGGCCACCGGTCCGACGGACACCGCTCGGGTGGCAGGGAGCGGGGCCGATCCAAAGAGCGCAAGCATTTGCTGTCCCCTGATATTTCCCGCTGTAATTCAGAAGAGAGGAGTCCCCAGGCACACGACGAGTCACCGGAGAGGCGGCGCGAGTCCCGCTCACCCAGCGAGGGCAGGTCGCAGACACCCAACAGACAGGTGGGTGACAAAACCCTCTTTCTAAGCACAAAGGGAAGCGTAGGAAAAGCTTCTTGGCAAAACCAGGGAGATAAGCCTCAACTCTGGGAGTTCTGCACTTATAGTGAGGTGTTCCTGTGTCCCCTGGGAGCTGGATCTCCACACTGATCCTGTCACCACTGTGGCATCCTCTCCCTGACAAAGCTGAGTTGTTCCATCTACGCAAGCCTGGAGATGCCAGTGCCTGAGTGTGCTTGAAGCCCACAGAGAGGCCACCCAGGAGCTGGCAAACCACAACATTTTCCTGCAGCCGGTTCGCAGGTGCTTTTTGACTTTTGACCACCAAGAACAGACACCATCCTCATCCCTAGAGCAGACCCTGAGGAAGGGATGGGGCAGGCAAGGGCACGGTGGGTTCTATTCTATGAGGTTTAAGAAGGCCAAATGCTGGGTCCTGCACTTGGGGCACAACAACCCTGAGCAGCTCCAGACTAGAAGAAGTCTGGCTGGAAACTGCCTGGAGGAGAGGGACCTGGGGGTGTTGGTTGACAGCGACTGACCATGAGCCAGCAGTGGCCCAGGTGGCCAAGAAGGCCAATGGCATCTTGGCTTGGATCAGACACGGCGTGGCCAGCAGGTCCAGGGAGGGTATTCTCCCTCTGGACTCGGCACTGGGGAGACCGCTCCTGGAATCCTGTGTTCAGTTCTGGGCCCCTCACCACAAGAAGGATGTTGAGGCTCTGGAGCGAGTCCAGAGAAGAGCAACGAAGCTGGTGAGGGGGCTGGAGAACAAGAGGAGCGGCTGAGAGAGCTGAGGGTGTTTATCCTGGAGAAGAGGAGGCTGAGGGGAGACCTCATTGCTCTCTCCAACTCCCTGAGAGGAGGTTGTGGAGAGGAGGGAGCTGGGCTCTTCTCCCAAGGGACAGGGGACAGGACGAGAGGGAATGGCCTCAAGCTCTGCCAGGGGAGGGTCAGGCTGGACGTAAGGAAAAATTTTTCCCAGAAAGGGTCATTGGTCCCTGGCAGAGGCTGCCCAGGGAGGGGGTTGATTCACCTTCCCTGGAGGGGTTTAAGGGATGGTTGGACAAGGTGCTGAAGGACATGGGTTAGAGTTTGATAGGAATGGTTGGACTCAATGATCCAGTGGATCTCTTCCAACCTGGGTTTTCTATGATTTCTACGATTTCTTTTCCAAGCAGGAGGATGCTTGGGGTCTGGGTTGGAGGGGGGTGGGTGCATGGCACTGCCCATCGTCTGTGTATTCCCCAGCATTTCTTGGTGTGTTGCAGGGAACGGGCTCCCTGAGTGAAAGCTCCATCCCTTCCATCTCAGACACCAGCACCCCGCGGCGAGGCCGCCGTCAGCTCCCCCCAGTGCCCCCCAAGCCACGTCCTCTCCTCTCCTACGCGTCTATGCTACGGCACGCCGGGGACACCTCGCCACCGCCCGAGGAGAGCGAGGGGGGGTCCCCGCTCCTCTCCTCCACCCTGGAGCCCAACGCTGCCGGCTTGACCGAGTCTTCCAGCTCCCCAGCGGGGAAGCAGAGCCGACAGTCCACCCCGCAGCGTTACATCTCAGAGCCCTACTTGGCCCTGCACGACGACTCGCACGCCTCAGACTGCGGTGAGGAGGAGACGCTCACCTTCGAGGCGGCCGTGGCTACCAGCCTCGGCCGCTCCAACACCATCGGCTCGGCCCCGCCGCTGCGGCACAGCTGGCAGATGCCCAACGGGCACTACCGGCGGCGGCGGCGAGGAGCGGGGCAGGGCGTGATGTGCGGGGCCAGCATCGACGTGCTCAGCGACACCGAGGAAGATGACAAGTGCTAGAAGCTGCCCCCTCGGCCCCGTCTCAGCTCTCCCTCGCCCCACTTGCCCCTCTCCAATGCATGCTCTTTGCCACGCCTGGGAATGAAACCAAACCAAATGCAGGGGAAAAGGAGAAAACCAAGCTGACCAGAACAGAAAGGGGGGAAAAAAAAGAGAAAAAAGTCTTTGTGCAAAAAAAAAATTAAAATCTGTCGACTTTCCTTTATTACTATCACTTTTTTTTTTTTTTCTGCACAGAGAAGCATTTAATGGGTGGCAGAGCAGCCTGGCTGGGTGCAAGTGAGAGCCCCCCCGGCTGCAGCCCCGCTCTCTGCCCCACGGCAGGACCCTCGGGAAGGTTCATCCTGATGATATTCCACTCCGTGAGGCTGGAGAGTCCCGGCGAGGGGGTACCGGGGTCCCCTTCGCTCTGTCGCTAAACCTCGTGCTGCTGTGGCTTTGAATTTTGAGGTGTGATGATGGGCTGTGGGGTCAGGCTGAACCAGTTAGACCAGTGTGGCTCTGCCTGCCGGGGCGGGAGGCAAAGCAAAGCCAACTGGTTAGTACTGGGGCAGGCAGGAGCAGGGCGAGGGGCTCAGCGCTGCCGAATGTATCTCGTCTCCCACCGCCTTCTATTTATTTCTATACGGAGAACTCTAGGTGTGCCTGTGTGTATATACGGTATGTGTGTGTATATATATTTATATGCTGTATATATAAAGATATACACATACATGAACTTGTTTTAGTCATCTGACAAAGCCCTGGGGAGCCCTCGTGGGGTTTTTATTGCCTGCACCCCACTCGGTGGGGCAGGACCGAGCCTCCCCAGGGGGGGCTGCTCTGCACTCGCTGCATTGGGAATGTCGCCCTGCTCCCCTTGCCCCGTCCCAGATGTTTCCAGCAGTGGGAATTGCGTTTTCTCTGTCAGAGGTGGCCGCGCTGGGGGGGTCGTTGGGCAGCTCTGCTGCTGGCCGTGCTGTGTGGTGCCGATGGGGATGGAAAGCCCAAGGGACAAGGATGAGGTTGTCGCTGGGATACGGCTCGCTTGGCACCAGTGGTGCCGAGAGGGTGACGGCAAATCTCTCAGAAGCCTTTTTGCTGTGTTTTCCCAGGAAAAAGAAGATTCCTGTGTCTGCAGGGAAGAGAAGATGATGTGAGTGTATAGCGGTACCCTAAGATCTGGCCTCTTAGCAGAGGAGCCCGGCTTCAGCACCTCCCCTGCCTCAGTTTCCCCTGCAGCCATGGCCCCTGCCTGCTCCCCCTATGTGTAGGGGACATGCTGTGGGGCTGGCAGGGTTTGCAAACCCCGCGGCCCCAGCGTGGAGGCAGGTGGGTGTTTGAGAGCCAGTGGGAATTTGCGAGAGCACCGTGGTCCGGGGAGCGAGCAGGATGACTCGCACCTCCTGCAAACACTGAAAATGGAGTACAGGGCCACCTTCCAGTGCTGGTCATTAATTAATCTGGTAATTGCGTGCTGTCGGCTCTAACAGTCTATGCGCACCCTGGGTGTGGTGCTCTGCCTGCCAGCCCAAGCAGATGCTGTTGATGCTGGAGGCTTGTGGTGATGGGCTCACGTTGGTGACAGCTGGTGTGTTTCTGCTGGGTGTGCAGCGAGTTGTGTCGCTGGGCCAAGTGCTGTCCTGGGGAGCTGTGGGGTGCTGGACCTTTGGAGCCTCAGGGAAGGGATTGCTCTGTGGGCTGGAGGTCTGGCTGGTGTGGTTGGACTGGGCATGATCCTCATCCTGCCCTTCCTCCTGGCTTTGCTCTGCTGCGAGTTGTCATGGTCCAGGTCCTCGGGGCTGCCTCTAGCCAGCTAAGCCACAGCCCTGGCCAGGCTTTGCTTTATTCCCCACAGTCTGGGATAACTCATGTCTTCTCCTGACCAAAAAAAAAAAAAAAAAATTGCTCTAGGCACACGCCGCCCCTGTCCCGCATGTGCCGATCAGCCTCTGCCCCAATTGCTTTGTGAACTCCCCTAGAGGAGCTCTGCTTTGTGAGGAGCAAATCCCACCAGCTTCAAAGGCTCCCAGCTCCTGGGCTTGATCATGGACCAAAACCCCCTTTCTCATGGTCAAACTGTCCTCTGCGCAGCCAAGGAGCAAGTTTGGCTTATGGGGACACGACCTCCTGCTGCCTTGATCAGTCCCTGCTGGGTGGCACCTCAGCTGTCCCTGCTCGCTCCACGCTTTCCGAGCAGACACTTCCAGTTGCCAAATGATCCAAAAAGCCCCTGGGAAACGCTCTCCTTTGCTCTGGCCCAGCTCCTGCCTCCTCCATCTCAGTGCCTGGGGTCAAGCCATGCTTCATGCAGCCGTGGGGAGGTGCTGGCTGGTGGCATGGGCATCTCCTGTCCCCTTCTGGGCATCACCTGTCCCATCCAGCCCCCTGGAATTGGTCCTTGGCTGCAGCCTGAAGGTGCTTGGTCCTTGTGCTGGAGTTGCCAGGCCTGATGGGCAGTGTGGGATCGTGTGGGGGCCAGGATCGGGATGCAGTGGTGCTGGGAGCTGGGGGAGATGATGCCGTACGTGCTCTAAATATAGGTGCTGGCATCGTCTACTTCTAAATGCAGAAAGGTGTCTGACAATACACCGGGCTCTGAGTAACAGAGGGGAGGAGGCGGCTTTTTGTGTCTGTGCCTGTTGGGTGGGTGGGAGGGAGGGATGCTCTCAAAGCGGGGGCACATTTCATGCAGATCCCAGGCTCTGGGCATTTTTCTTTCCTTGGCCCCAGCACCGGGCCAGCGAGCGGTGCGCGGCGAAGCTCTGCGGCGGCTGTACGGGCTGGGGGAGAGCCCTCCGGGGTGCTGCGGCGTCCAAACCTGAGCTTTTTGGCATGTAAGCCCTGTGTTTTACTAATGTATAAAGCAAACTGGAGCCCCTTTTTTCCCTGGGGACAGACCTGAAAACAGTCCTGTCTCTCCTGCAATAGCCAGTGGTTCAGCTCCTGCAGCAGGAGGGCAGGCAGGGACCTGCGGGGGGGACAAGGTGGCACCTCCAAAGCACGCCGGTCAAACCAAAAACCACCCCCAGGAGAACTGCAGAAAAGACTACAGTGAGGGAGGAAAACAGCCCCCAGGTCCCGTTGCAGCCTGTGTCTCTCTTTTTCAAGACACTGGACTCACTTCGCTGCTGTACAATCTCTTGTCCGTGGGGTTTTGGACTTCTTCACCTCGTGGACACCAGGGATCTGCTGCTGTGCTCAGAGTCGATCGCTGCTGGCTGTGTTTGACCATAGGAAGGGGAATAGAAAAGGCAGGATTGTGTTTCAGCCTCTGCCTGCATAGGACAAGCACCTGCCCAGGCAGGAGTTCACCAGTAGCATGCAACCGTTTCCCAGTTTGGTGCTGGGACTGGGCTCAAAGCCCTGCGAAGCTCCTGGGGGGGACTGTGAAGGGTGTGTGGGGACGTGGGGCAGCCCCGGAGCATGGGGCCTCGCTGTCTCCTCCAGGCTGGCTCTCCCACTCATTTTCCTGTCCCCCTGCGAGGCCTCGGAGGGCAGAGGTGCCCAGGTGTGGGGCTGGCAGCTCCTGGGGCCAGGTGAGGGGGGTGGGAGATGTCCTACCTCCAGCACCGGGGCGGGATGCTGTAACATAACAAGCTCGTTCGGACCCGAACGGGGAACCGAGCCAACTGACAGCAATGTACAACTTCAATGTTTTTTTGTCTAAAAGGGAAGAAAAATAAAACCTTGTTGTAAAGAACCACCGTGGAGCCTGTCTCGTTGGCACCCCCTCAGGCTGGTGGGACCCCAGGTGAGATGCTGGACCCTGGAAAAGGTCCCCGTGGAAGGGAGGGGGTGGCACACAGCCTGGGATGGGTTGTTCCACAGCATGAGCAGAGGGGTCATCATCCCCTGCCAGTATTGCCCTGGTGCCCCTATGGTCCCCGAGAAGATGGTGCTGGTGGGGGGGGGGGGTGCAAATGGGGGAGCACAGTTTGGAAGGGTTGTTGCCCTGAGAGAGCTTTGGCTCGTGCCTGGCTGCTTCCAGACCTGCCACGCTGCGAGCTCAGAGGGTCTGGGGGCATCAGGAGAGCTGGAGCCAGGAGCCCAAGGAGCTGGGGGAAACCGAGAGCTTTGCGGTGACATCGCATCGCTGGAGAAACACAAGGGAGCACCAGCCTTTAAATCCTCTGGGAACCAGAGCTTTTGGGAATTCAAACAGCTTGGCTGCCCCTCCATCCGTGTGCATGGAAGATGTCAAGTGGATTCAGATGCTGATGCCTGGTCCAAAGCTCACGGGTGAGTTGTCAAGCAAAGATGCTGAAGTCAGGCCTTATAGTTCTTTTTTTTGCAGAGCTGTTTAAAGTACAAAAAGTTCTCAGGCAGTCAAAGGCGAGTCAGCAGCCTGTGGCAGCCTGCAAGCTGAGCACGGGTGTCGAGGAGATTTTATGGCTTTTCAACAGGACTCTTTCTTTCCCAGTGATGGGAGGGTGCTGCGCGAAGAATTGCTTAGGGAAGGATGAAGTCAATTGCTCTGCTCCTCTGGACCACTTTGAGACGATCTTATCCTGTGTATCTCCTACACGTTGCTGCCCCTCCCCATGTGGTGACGCTGAGGACAGAGGCTGAATGGTGTGACCCATAGGAACTGGCTTTATGTTGCCTTTCTCTTTGGGCATCATAGAATCACCAGGTTGGAAGAGTCCCACTGGATCATCAAGTCCAACCATTCCCATCAATCACTAACCCATGTCCCTCAGCACCTCGTCCACCCGTCCCTTAAACCCCTCCAGGGAAGGGGACTCAACCCCCTCCCTGGGCAGCCTCTGCCAGGGAACAATCACCCTTTCCGGGAAAAATTTCTTTCCTAATGTCCAGCCTGAACCTCCCCTGGTGGAGCTTGAGGCCATTCCCTCTCGTCCTGTCCCCTGTCCCTTGGGAGAAGAGCCCAGCTCCCTCCTCTCCACAACCTCCTTTCAGGTAGCTGGAGAGAGCAATGAGGTCTCCCCTCAGCCTCCTCTTCTCCAGGATAAACACCCCCAGCTCTCTCAGCTGCTCCTCTTGTTCTCCAGCCCCTTCACCAGCTTCAGTGCTCTCCTCTGGACTCGCTCCAGAGCCTCAACACCCTTCTTGTGGTGCCTTTCCCTTTATCTCCCAAATGCTGCCAGGTTTGGTTTCCAATTCTTTGGGTCATGAAGTGCTAGAAAGCGTGTTTTCAGTGGTAATCGTACGGTTCCATAGGGACATAACCCAGGAGATGGTCCGGATTTGAGGGCGCTTGCCTGAGCGAGGGATGCAGCGAGAGCCAGAGGCTGGAGGCAAAGCCCAGCATTTTCCAGGCTGGGAAGCACGTTCCCATCTTACAGCCGAAGACCTGAGCTGCGTCCCTGACTGTGGGGGGCTTTGCAGGATGGCGATGCCTTCTCCACTGCTGAGGGCTTTGCACTGGTGCTGGAAGCAGTTTAAGGAGAGGACCTCCTCCTCTGTGAGCCAGAAGTCCTGCGTTAACCCTTTCTGAAGCGAGTGCACCCACCTACAAGCTGCCCCAAAGGCTCTGCCATCGGGATTGTGTGCAGGTCTCTGATGGGACATCCCATGGGAGGCTGGTGCCAGGAGGAGTGATGGATGTAGCTAGCTGAGTGCTTAACCTCCTCTGCCATCTTTCCCCAAAACCCCCAACATGTCTGGGGCCATGAAAAATATACCAGGGAGGGCAGAGCTTCACCCTAGCAAGAGAAACTGGTGCTGCAAGATGGGTTGCCTTTGCTGTCAGAGAGCCAGCGCTCTGCCTGGCAGGCAGAGAGGCTAAAAAAAGCCCCCTGACAAATGGAACAGAAAGGTTAAAATTATCTGTACATCATCTGAATAACAATGGCAATGCAGATTGTACCTGCTTATAATAGCTTCAGGAGACAGGGGATAAATCGGGAACAAAAGTACCCCAGAAAGAGATGCTGCTGGTGTGTGGCTGGCAGAAGAGCTGCAGCTGCTCCTCCTCACCAGTCTGGGGGACCTGCAGGGGACAGGGACAGGGGACAGGGACACCAGAAGCACCCAGACCTTGCACATGCCCACCCAGGTGGCTCAGGGCTCCCAGGAGATGGGAGCAGTCCCAGCATCACAGGGAGGGTTGTGCGCAGCTTGTCTTGCATCCAGGTACCTGAGGACCGCGAACAGTCCTTTTTCTGGTACTGCTGCAAATTATCACCCTGAAACCTGGATCTTCTTCCTGAGAAAAGACCCTTCCTGGGAAGAGGTCTCATTTTTTTGTCTCTGCCCTCTTTTTCTCCTATTGCCCCTCGCAAAGATGGTGCTTAGATGAGGTGCTTAGGAGCATGATTTAGGGAATGGTGGGAATGGTTGGACTCGACGATCCAGTGGGTCTCTTCCAACCTGGTCATTCTGTGATTCTGTGAAAGCCAAGTGAGGGCACATGGCACCGGGTGCATCTCTAACTCCACAGGCTCTGGTTCTACCATAAAGGTGATTTTTAAGGCAGGATGACAGCAATTATGAAGCCCTGGAAGGATGGGGGTGGGAGGAGGGAAGCGGGGCTGCAGTCCTTGGGCAGACCCCTTCAGTCAAAAGCTGGCTCGCTCCTCCAGCAAAACAAGGGAAACTTGGATGTGAGGATGCTGGAGTCGAACCCAAGCGCTCGGGGGAAGGAAGGTGCAGGGCGGGATGGGACTAGGAAACTTGAAAGGATGAAACATTTTGTCTTCATTTTTCCAGCCTCAGAGAGGTGTTTAAAATCCACATGTACAAGGCTGAGCGGGCAAGAGTTTGCTCCCTCTGACAGCTCAGGGAAGATGCCAGGAATGGCTCTCATCCTCCCCCACCCCTTCCTTTCTGCCGGTGGCACTTGGAAGCGCGCTCTCCGTGTACCAAGGATGTGTGTGGGCTCTGAAGTGGAGCTGCTGCTTACTCATGCTGGGAGCTACGTGGCGTTGCTGGCTGGTGAGCTGGCAGTGCTCACCACTCCCTAGATGAGCATCTCCCACCACGGGTCGTCAGTCCCCTCCACGGGTGAACATCCTCTCCGTGGGCAAGCACGTGCTCCTTTCTGGCACCATCGCGGCTCCCCAGGGAAACGAGAAGCACTCACAAAGATTATCTCTCCTGAAGGGCTTGAAGAGGCGAGCCTGGTTCAGCACCTCTGTTTTTTATTATTCTCATTAATTTCTGTCTCTTAATGATGGTCTTTGCTCGGTGACGTCGTGCTGCACTGGTTGTGTCTGTCAGACCGCACGCAAGCAGGTAAAATACCATGGAGCTCCCTGGAAACCGGCCCCTGCCAGCACATGGAAGAGTAAGCTGGCAAATACTATCTACCTGGTGATTTTGGGGACCTGCGTTGAGTCACCTTTGGCTTTACAGTCAGCAGAGAGCAAGGAGCTGGGCAAGGACGGTCTCATCCCTGCCTCTCCCATGGGCTTGTCTTGTCTCAGTACTCACTGCCCCATCTCCTAGTTAAATGCCTGGGAGTGGGAAAGAGCCCACTGATCATTTGCCTTTGCTATTTCTGCGGAGATAATTAAAAAAAACAACCCCCAAAACACAAACTAACCCAACACAATTCTGCCTTCTAAATGAATTCAAAGAGCATTAATTGCTCTCCTTCTCCAGCTGATATCCTTCTCCCCCCAAAGCAGGGCCCTCCAGGTGCTGCGAGGGCTGGGCTGAGCCAAAATCACCCAGCGCGCTCATCTTGAAGTCATGGCAGGGCTGGGAGCTGGATGTCTCTGCAGTCATCCAGGGGACGAGCACGCTGTTGTAAGGACCAGGACTCAGATATGATGCACCCGGCTCGCGGATTTCTCAGACTTCAGCAGAGGTATCTGTGCCCTTCGGTAGGAAACAGGGATAAGGATGCACAGTTATTTGCTAAATCCGGGCCTGAGCAAGACTCTCTCTCTCCCACACACCCTCCCCTGGGATGCAGTCAGTCAATTTAGGGAGCAATCCGCCGCAGATGATGTGATTTTCAGATTGATTTTCACAGATCCGCATCATGGTCATCACGAATGGTGTGGGAATTTTTTCCCTTTCCAAGAGGGGAGGCGCAAAGGGGGTGAATAAATTGGAGGTTTACACCTCCCAGCGGAGTTGAATCCCACGCTAAATTCAGCAAACGATGCCCAGGCCAGCAGGAGGGCTTGGGGTCACAGCATTGTACTGCTGGGTCCTTCAGGCGAAGCACGGAACGTGTGGGACCATCAGCCAGAGCCTCAGCTCCCACCTGCCCCTTCCCGCGGCCTCTGAAGGGTCAACAAGGGCTTGCAGATGGCCTTATCATTTCATTGCTAATTTATTGGGGGGGGGGGGGGATGGGCAATCAAGCTTTTTTTAGGCTTTTCTCACTGATCAAAGGGTGAGCTTCATTTACACAGGCATAATTTTTTTTAAGAACCTGTCCCAGCTTGAGCCCCTGCCTCTCCAGCACGTGATATTGCACTGTATCAGCACGTCTCACCTCTTTTAGCAGCTAGGAGCGCATTAGGGAACCAGTGTGAGCTGTGCGAAGGAGCTGTGAACTAGCAAAGCTCCCCCTGCCCCTTGGCAAAGCCCCGTCTTACACCTCCCAGCAGGAATAGCTGCAGCTGCTTTCTGCAGCAGGAGTGAGAGCGGAGCGGGTGCGATGGGGGCGAGCAACGGGACAGGCCAGGAATCCTTGCTTCTACGCAAGGACACGGCCTCGGATCGCAGCCAGTCTGCCACCCACAGCCCAGGCTATGAGAACAGGGTCTTCGCTGTGGATCCCGTGTCCCCAGATGCCTGGTACCTCCAGCCATGCGTGTCCCACAGTGGATGGAACATCCTGCTGCAGGGACCAGCATCCTTGCCCCAAAGTGTCACTCGTCACTTAGGGGTAGAAGATGCCCCAGCAGGTATCAGGGGTGCAAGCCGGTCAGAACAAGCCACCCATACCCCCCCCCCCCAACTCCTCTTGGATGCTTGGGGACGTTTCTGTGACGAGCGATGGTGAGTCCCTCTTTTTCCTGGTGCTGGTTTGGAAGGAGGGACATCTCCCCGTGCTGCAGAGAACCAGCTTGGTCTCCTCTGCCTGCAAGATCTCAGCAGCGCCGGCGGGGATGAGGACCTACGGCTGACAGCGACACGGGCAGATGGGATTATCAGTCACATGTGCCATCGCTCCCTTCTTGTTTTAGCCTCTTATTTTGCCTGCGTTAACTCCTCGAGCAGCTTTTCAGGCTGCACCAGCGACAGCAATGTGACCCTTGACAGAATCACAGAATAACCAGGTTGGAAGAGACCCACTGGATCATCGAGTCCAACCATTCCCACCAATCCCTAAATCATGCCCCTATTTGACACAATCAGCTTCTTCCTGCTGTTTGTGAGAAGCTGGTGGGTGTTTGAACGCATCCGACGGGGCGATTCTAAGCAGGGCTGCCTTTCCTCCGCATTGTGCCCCAGGAGCCTCCTGGCAGGAAAGCCTCCCTGGATGCTGGAGAGCCCAGCGCTTCACAGGGAAAAGGTCTTTGAAGCCACTTTGCCAGCTCCCACCTAGTTTTACGGTGCCCCAGATGTAGCCCACCACCACTCGTATGACAAAAAGAGGCTGCCCTGCTTGTTTTCCTTTGCTAATTTTCCCATCGCCTGTATTGCTCTCACATTTAGCCTTCCTTGCCCTGGGAAAAGCTTTAGAGATATGCTCTGGTGACAGCAGCTAATGGCTGGGAAGTCATCTCGGCCACAGCAGGCAGCTTTCATTAGACCTCCTTCTCCTTTGTGTGTGCTCCCTGAGCACGCCTGCTGGGAGGAAAGGGGCGAGGGAGATGACTGGCTCAAAGCTGGGGTTAGCCACTAACTCGGAGGGCTACACTTCAATTAATACCAGCATGAACTTGTTCTATGATTGCTTATCGCCTCGGGCTGTAAAGCTGTTGATGACCTCTGAACTTCTGCCTCCACCACCCCGCTCCCCATGCTAGAGGGACCCCTTTGAAATATTCAGCCGGAGCAAGCAAGAGCAGAGCAGAAGAATTTGCAGATAAAAACTGCATCCCCTGCTGGGATTAGCTGTTCCCAGGCTCTGCTGTTTGCACTTGCTGCACGCACACACCTTCCACCAAGGCGTGAGGCTCAGGCAGCGCCGAGACCGAGCTGCCAGCACGGAGCGAGACCAGGGTTTCCTCTGAAATGCTCTGCGAAGGGCTCGGGGCTGGCTCCAAGCTTGGAAGCCCGTTCCCAGCTGTGCAGGGTGGGGATGCTGCGGTCCCCAGGTGTGGCTTATAAGCCATCTCTCAAATAGCAGTGATGAGGCTGAGGGCTTTTCCCTACCCTTCTCCTGGGGGAGGTGCAGCTAGTCCCAGTGAGGATGGGACTGTCCTCTGGCCAGGACAGGCTTTTCAGCATCCCTTGGCGCAGCCCGGTTCACATAAGGGGAAACCGAGGCACAGGATGGTAGGAGTGGGAACAGCAGTTTCTAGTGGGTCAGGAATTGCTCCTCTGGGCTTGGCAGGAGCTGGTGGTAGCTGCCTGAAGGCTTTCATGCTGCTTTTTAAACCGCCTCCCTGTAGAAACACCTTTTTGCTCTGCTTGCAAGGTGAAAGGGCTGGAGAACAGGCCTTATGAGGAGCAGCTGAGAGAGCTGGGGGTGTTTATCCTGGAGAAGAGGAGGCTGAGGGGAGACCTCATTGCTCTCTCCAACTACCTGAGAGGAGGTTGTGGAGAGGAGGGAGCTGGGCTCTTCTCCCAAGGGACAGGGGACAGGACGAGAGGGAATGGCCTCAAGCTCTGCCAGGGGAGGTTCAGGCTGGACATTAGAAAAAATTTTTCACTGAAAGGGTGATTGGTCCCTGGCAGAGGCTGCCCAGGTTGGTGATCAAGTCACCTTCCCTGGAGGGGTTTAAGGGACGGGTGGACGAGGTGCTGAGGGACATGGGTTAGTGATTGATGGGAATGGTTGGACTCGATGATCTGATGGGTCTTTTCCAACCTGCTGATTCTATGATCCAGTGGGGAATCAGGAGACTTTCGGCCAGGGCTGTGTTTTTTGGGGCTGAGCTGCTGCCCCTATTGCCCCTGGGGCTCTCGCTTACCCTTCAGGGCAGCCCCTACATCAAGGGAATGAGGCCAAGTCATATTTTTGGATGCAAGTCACTGCAGCTCCTGTGAATTAACTCAGAGACATTATTAAAGGCCAGGAGAACAGGTCAAGCTTCAGCCTGGGAAGGAAATGGATAAGCGATGTTCTACAATCACACCCTGGCTGAAATCAGGCCAGAAAATAGGAACGCTGCCCCCCAGCATTCTGCCCCTTGGCTCCTGGTGCAGGGGGTTGACTCTTCCCTCCTGGCAGCCCTGCAGGCGAAGGGGAGCTTGGGGGATAGTGTCCTCCAAACAGGCTGGGGCAGGGGAGAAGCTCCAGCAGTGCTGGGAGGGAGTCTGGCTCTCCTCTTGGCAACAAAAGCTTATTTCAGTTGGGGAATTAGAGGTCAGGAGGGACAGGAAGATCTCCCAGGCTAAATTTCACAGCCATGAGTAGAACAAGTTGTTGATTGTGCCAGTACTGCCAAAAGGAAACATCTTGCAGATGGAGAATGCTGCATCCTGCGTTCCGGAAAAGTGCTTGTCATGATAGCTTGAATATAAAGCAGGGGCTTAGGCAAAAGGAGCTTATTTAGTGTTTGTATTTTTTTAATAAATTCATGTTTCCCTGTCGTTCATAAGAACCTCCAGAAGCCCAAAGCAAAGCCAGGGCTCCCGTTTGCTAGACAGAAACGCAGGGGCGAGCCCCATTGCTCACAGGCTGCGTCCTGCAGAAGAGAAAACCAGACCGTGGGGTCTTGGCTTCCTCATCATACTGAGGGAGGCAGGCACAGTGGATGCAACGATGTTCGCATGAGAAATATGGACTGAACTGGATGGGTCTGGTCCAATAGCACAGAGCCTTGTCTTAAAATCAAAGAGACCACATAGTAAAGTCGGTAGCCAAGCCACCGTCTTCCCCACCACAGTGTGGATGCTGTGGTTCCCTCCCAGGGTGTATTGCGGGGACGAGAGGGGGCTTCTTTTTGCCACGGTCACCAAAAGGGATCCTCCTTGGTGTCCTTCTGCTCAGCTTCCTTGTTCCTCACCGTTTGCTCCAGCACCCCCAGAGAAAGGATTTACTCTGAACAGGGTCATTCCCTGGCAGCGTCCACCGCTCCGCCTTGGTCCTGGCAGCTGGAGAAGTGAAGCAGACAATGGTAAGAGCAAAAGGACAGCTGAGAGGTGAGTGGTAAAACTGCAGACAGATTTATTTCAAGATGCACCTGGAATTCTATCTCATGCCTATCTGGGTACTCTGTGCCTGACACCGTGACGTGCGGGGACAGATGTGAAACACGGCTCCGTTTAGAGCCTGGGAATAGCAAAATCTTCCTTAAGCACTCATGTTTTAATTTGCATTTCTAGGACTCTGGCAGAAACCTGGGTCCTGTGGTGTACTCAGCAAAGGATGCATTAAATAACCATGAGTTTCTGTATCACTGACCTGCTGGGGCAATCTGGGCAGTTGGCAGACCCGGTAGCTCTCCTGGAGTTAGCACGGCAGAGCTAGTTGCAAGAAGTGCTTGGGAACCAGGGGGTGTACCAGCTGGTGGGATGGTTTTAGTGGGTTTTGGTCTATTAATCCAAACCTCAGCTTGGCTTGATATCTTGATGCCACTGGTTGAATGGTCTACAGTGCAGGATTAAATGTCACTGGGCAAACAGATGGATGATAGGTGTGGATAGGAAGAGAGAGAAAAATCAAATGAAAGGGAGAGCAGCAGGGCTGAAGATGATCTCTGCAGACCCTGTCCTAAGATACACAGTTCCCAGGAGCATGAAGATGAACTGCTCCTAGAGAAAATGAGAGAAGCAAGCTGCCACCTAACAGCACTCAGCACTGGTGAGGCTGCTCCTCGAATCCTGTGTTCAGTTCTGGGCCCCTCACCACAAGAAGGATGTTGAGGCTCTGGAGCGAGTCCAGAGAAGAGCAACGAAGCTGGTGAAGGGGCTGGAGAACAAGAGGAGCGGCTGAGAGAGCTGGGGGTGTTTAGCCTGGAGAAGAGGAGGCTGAGGGGAGACCTCATTGCTCTCTGCAACTCCCTGAGAGGAGGTTGTGGAGAGGAGGGAGCTGGGCTCTTCTCCCAAGGGACAGGGGACAGGACGAGAGGGAATGGCCTCAAGCTCCACCAGGGGAGGTTCAGGCTGGACATTAGGAAAAAATTTTTCCCAGAAAGGGTGATTGGTCCCTGTCAGAGGCTGCCCAGGGAGGGGCTTGATTCACCTTCCCTGCAGGGGTTTAAGGGACAGGTGGTTGAGGTGCTGAGGGACATGGGTTAGTGTTTGATGGAATGGTTGGACTCGATGATCCGGTGGGTCTCTTCCAACTTGGTGATTCTATGATTCTGTGATTTTCATAGGGCTGTGATGCTCGTGCAAAGCATTCGTGTGGTCACGGTGGCAGATGTTGCAAGGTGCTGTCACTTTTGCACTGAAAGCACTCTCAGTGCCCCTCTGGTGCTGACGAGGAGCCCTGGGCTCGCTGCTGTGTGCTGCACGAACAGCCTGTCTCTCAGCAGAGACGGGGCTCCTGGGGATGCTGCCATCTGCACACACAGGAGGAGGCAGCCCCTGCTCCCTGAAACATGTCAGCTCAGGGTGGCAGAAGCAAATCCTGTTTTACGGAGGCACAAATAGAGATGGAGGGACACTGCTTGGAGCCGTGAGCACCCCAGCTCTGGGTCCAAGCACGAGTTGACTCAGCCCCATGCGGTCTCAGCAGTGGAGAGAGCATAGGGTGCGTTTGGTGAGAGCAGATGCTCGCGGGCAGCTTGCTCGCTTGCCCTACAGGCAGTGGTTGGCTGCCCGTTGCAGTTTGAGCTTGCCTGGCACGGGGCTGGCTCCCCGCAGGCTGGTTGTTCACACGCCTGCTTGGCTGCCCGTGCCTCGCGTCGGCTGATGCGATGCTCCCTGGGGCAAGGATGGCTGCAGAGATGCTGATGAAGGCTCAAAATCCTTCCACAGCTCATCAAAGCGCAGCCAGCAGTCAGGCCGTGCTTTGTGGCTCGGTTAAATCTGGGATGTTGCAGGGGTCTGCACCTCAGGAGATGCATCTTGTGTGTCCCAGCCTAGTGTGGCTTGTCTGTCACACAGAAGCTTGCGTGGCTTCCCCCCTCAACAGGAGAGGCTGCACGACAACAGCTTTATAGCTGAAAAAGAAGGCTCCAGGTGCACCATGAAGATGCAGCAACCTTGTGAGCTCACCCAGCAGGGGCTTTATGGAGCAGGAGGGCAAAGATCCCCCACAAATGGGGGTTCTGAGCGTCTCCGAACAGCCTCTCCCGCAGGGCCCACAGCAGCTCTTCAGCAGGAACGTTTCAGTGCTGACTCAGGGAGCGGAGCGCTCCCGGCTGAATCACCACAGCGATCGCAGCGCGTGCCTGACAACCTGCCCGTCCAGGTGTGGATCCTACCAGGCTTTGGCCAGTTCAACTGAACCGTTCAGCCGAGCGCGATGCCTGCGTCTTTTAAATGAAAGCTGCTCCTGCTCCCTTTCGGTCTGCTGCACTTCCAGCTGTCCCCTGGTGTCTGATGAACGGCAGGACTGTCACGATGGGTGACTCAGACTCGTGGCTCCCATCTCTTGGGGGTACCAGCTGCTGATCCGAGGACTAAGTGGCCTGAGTTTGTGGTCAGCTCTGCGTGATGCTCCTGTTGTCTTCTGTGGGCATCTGTCCCTGTCCAGCTCCACCCAGCCAAAACCAAGTAGCTGAGCCTCCAAAATCCCTTCCCGAGCACACCCCTCAGGGGAAGGGCAGAGGGAGATGAGAGGAAAATGCCTTTGGGTTGGAAACTAAAACTACAGCTTTAATGAAAGAGAGAGCTGGGCTGAGAGAGCTGGGGGGGTTTAGCCTGGAGAAGAGGAGGCTGAGGGGAGACCTTATTACTCTCTCCAACTCCCTGAGAGGAGGTTGTGGAGAGGAGGGAGCTGGGCTCTTCCCCCAAGGGACAGGGGACAGGACGAGAGGGAATGGCCTCAAGCTCTGCCAGGGGAGGTTCAGGCTGGACATCGGGAAAAAATACTTCATGGAAAGTGTGATTGGGCAGTGGCAGAGGCTGCCCAGGTTGGTGATCAAGTCCCCTTCCCTGGAGGGGTTTAAGGGACGGGTGGACGAGGTGCTGAGGGACATGGGTTAGTGATTGATGGGAAAGGTTGGACTCGATGATCCAGTGGGTCTCTTCCAACCTGGTGATTCTGTGATTCTATAACTGTAATAATAATAATAATGAAAATCATTAGGAAGTAATAAAATATAAACAAACAGATCAGGCCCCCACCCCTTGATGACTGTGTCACCACAAATACTACAGAGCAGACACGAGGGAATCGCTCTGTGGCCAGGAGAGAGCTGAGCTCAGGAACTGGATTTAGGAACACGTGGGTTCAGGATCAGGAACAACCAGACCAACGATGTCCTCGCTGGACATTGGCCATCGCAAAAGAGAGTCATCTCTCAAGTTTATGCTGAATACAATGTATATGGGATGGAATCCTCTGTTGGTCAGTTTAGGGTCACCTGTCCTGGTCGCCCCTCCTCGCAGGTCTGGCCTTTTCCACTTCTACTTTTCTGGTTAAGTAGAAACATTGGCCTTTTTGCACACCAGTGCCCTGTGTTACCACTTCAGAGAAGAACACTGTCTCAAAAATGTGCAGTTAGCTTTCAGAAAAAAATGAAGTAACTTTACAGTGTCAGTTTTACTTTACAGAGTAGTCACAAAACTGACTCTGATTTACCTCAAACTACGCCAGCATCCTCAGCTTGTGGGCGTGTGCAGATCAGCTTGTCCTTGCCCTCTCTGCACCGATGCTCTGTCACTCTGCAGGTATCTGTTGCCTTCTCGGGTGCTGATCTTGCAGACCGAGCCAACAGGTGGCTGAATACCCTTCTTTTTAAACAAAGGCAACGCAGAGGCAGCTGCCAGGCTCTGCAGCTTGTTTTACAGGAATGTAAAAGCCACATGATTCCTCAATGTTCCCAGCTAAGATATTACTGAATAATCTTGTTTGCATTTTAATTTCCCAGTCCTGTTGGGAAAAGCTGATGCACCCCTGTTCTCTCCTCCCATGGGCAGCGTGTGCCTGCAAACCCTCTCGTTGGAGGGTAGCACTAGCAGTGGTTGGGTTTACCCTGGCTGCCAGTCTTTTCTGCCAGGAGCAGAGGGAGGAAAGGGACCTCTAGGGCTCCAGGGTGGCTGGGAGGTTGCTGGTGCCGTGGCAGTGGAGGCTGTGCCGCTGGCTGGAAGGTACACCAGGACAGTTGGCTTCTCTTCTTTGTACGCCTCACAGAGGCTGGATACGAGCGACGATCACCTCCTGTTCCCTCCCCAGTTAGGCTTTCTGGTGCTGAGAAAGTGCCCAGCTCTGCTTGTTTTTCTCAGCTTGCGGAGCTGAGTCATTGCTGTTCTTCAAAGGAGGAGGTTCACTTGCCCGCAGATGATCTCTCTCCCTGTGCGGCAAAGTCTGTGCTCCTCTCGAGACTTCTGTAATTTTCTTCTTGTGAATCCGTGGGTTTCTTGAGCTGAGGAATTTGTTTGCCATTCACATATCCTTGTTCTGTAACAACAGCCGCTTCGCTCTAGGGACGTAGCGTTGGGAGGCAGTTAACACCTTCGTTCATGGATCAGCCTGGTACACGTGTGAGAGGCTCCAGGCAGCTGAAGGTGCCAATAAAACCCATCCTTGGTTTCCCTTCAGAAAAGCAGGCAATCCTCGCGGTCTGAAGTCATCCCACAGCCTCCCAAGAGCTCAGGCTATGTGCAGAGGAAGGATCCCTGCTTTCAGAGGAGGGTACGTGCAGATGAGGGCAGTGTAGGTTGTGGCCCCATCCTGGTACGAGCACATCTATCCTTTGGCCCAGGCACGTGCTCTGAGAGTCCAGCCTCACTAGCTGAATGCCAGCATCCCAGAGCCTGACCCCACTGCTCTTGTCCTGGCAGTGCTCTTGGGTTTTGTTTGCTCTCCCTCAAGACAACACATCACGATCTGACAAAGTCTTTCACCTCTTTAATTTCTTGCTTGCATCTACATATGTCATTTATCAAATGGTGGGACCAGTATATCTCTCCACCCCTGCTGCTTCTTATCAGCTTGAGCCAATATCACCTACTGGTGGTGGGCACTGGTGTAGAGTCCTGCAAGCTTGCCCCTTCCCACTTCTTTTTTCTCCACCTTGCCTGTCTGTTTTGCAACACTTTCCTCTCTCTGGAAAGCTGTGGAAGTCATCAAGTGTTTGCAGTAATTTCCTAGAGAGCTTGTTTCCTCAGAGAGCTGATTAAAGGTGAATAGGAGACAATATAATTGTCTCTGTGCTTTTGTCTCCTCCAGAGGCATCATGATCTGCCAGGAGAACAAGAAAATCCTGTATTCTGAGGAGTCAAGGAAACTTCTCTCTCTCACTTGTTAAACAGAAGCAGCAGCTCTGCTTGTGCTTGTCGATAACACTGTTGGTGTCGCGGACTTGTAGCAGTGGTGAAAGTGGCTTGTGTCAAGCACGTGAGAAGCAATGGGAGAAGTTTTCAGCAGAAGACGTCCCGCCGAGGGACAGCTTGGCAGAGGCAGCTGCTGCTGCACCATCCTGTCCCTCGCAGAACAGCAACCGCGGCTGAGCAATGCTCAGCATTGATAGAGACGTAGAAAAGTTTCTCCCAGTAGCTGCTGTGCCTCTTCTCCCAAGTGATAGGGGACAGGACGAGAGGGAATGGCCTCAAGCTCCACCAGGGGAGGTTCAGGCTGGACATTAGGAAAATATTTTTCACGGAAAGGGTCATTGGGCACTGGCAGAGGCTGTCCAGGGAGGGGGTTGAGTCCCCTTCCCTGGAGGTGTTTAAGGCACAGGTGGACGAAGTGTTAAGGGGCATGGTTTAGTGTTTGATGGGAACGGTTGGACTCGATGATCCAGTGGGTCTCTTTCAACCTGGTTATTCTATGATTCTGCGCTGCAGGGTGATGGTGCAGTGGTGATGGGGGATATTACAGCTGTCAGGCAGGCTCCGTGCTGTCCATGCCCCTCGCAGACAGCTTTCTGCCTCATACTTGCATCTTCTCCCTTAGGAAAATGTCGTTTCTGCCTTTCATCCTCTTGATGTTTCACAGTCGGCCTCCTCTCTTTGACCTCTGAGCTTTGTAGGGGGTTGCTTGGGGACATTCTCACGGCATGTGCCAGGACCAGAGGGCATCGGCTCCCGTGTCCCCCAGGAACGCACTTGGAGGTCTTGCCGCACACTGACAGCTCCATCCAAGAGAGCGGAGGCTGCCGAGCGCCGCAGGTGGGTGAGACGTCTCCTGTGATGCACAAGGACAAGCTCTTGTGTTCTCCTCACTAACCTCCATCTTTGTCTTGTGCATTTTTCTAAGCAAATCTCTATGGAAACAGGTACTGTTTGTAATAAAGCCTCCGTTTTTCACTTTGCTTCACTGCTCTCGAGGAAGAAGGGGAACCTATAAAGGTCAGATGAGGTTTAGGCCGGGAGAGACGTTTCAGCTGCCTTGGCAACAATGGGAGCTGCCTTAGCATCCCTTGGTCCTGCCCTTGCTGATGGGAGACGGAGGCTGAGATCAACCCTTCTTGGCTCTCTCAACCTTGCTGAGGACTTGATGCCAGGCATACACAGCCCTTCTTCCTGGCTCAGCTGGATGGAGGGGGTGCTGAATGGGGGGAAATACTTCATTAGTAGAGTTAATAATGCAGATTTCATGTCTCCACAGTGAACTACCAGCCCTACAGAACCCTGGCTCTCTTGGAGGTCACCCAGGGCTTGTCGTGTCTTCGTGTCCTGACTACACCCACTGCAACAACGCTACAGGGTCCATGCGAGTCACCTCCGTGCGAGCTGCGGTGCGGGAGGAGCGGGAGCTGCAGGGCGTGATGCGAAGGGGCTGGAAACCACCACGAGACAGAAGGATGCACAAGCCCCCGCCTTGGTGGGACGCTAGAGCTCTGTCATCTCATAGAGCTTCCTGCCTGTGAGCTTTCTAGCTTGTTTATTTGTTATGGGGCGGGAGGGAGATGTTTTTAAGGAGGATTTCAGTGCCAGATTGGCATCTTCTGCATCAGACAGAGCAGCGCACCAAAGCGTGCTCAGAGCTGCAGGAGGGAGCTGTGTTTGTCGGCTTCTTCTGCTGCGAGTCACCCTTGATATTCAGCAACCCTGGACCTTTCCAGGGGCTGCATTGGCTGCTAAATCCAAAACAAGCCGGGGTAGACTAATACTCAGAGTCTGGGGTTTTCTAGGATGCTCTCAGCTGTTTCTGTTTTCCACCCAGAACTTTGCCCTGAATCAGATGTAAATGGCCTTTGACACAAAGATGAGTCCATAGTGGCACCTGGTCCTTGGTTCTGGAAGAAGGGTCTTCCACCCTGACCAGGAGCTGGTGTCCTCTCCCCACTGAGATGTGGTCCTGCTGCCCATCACAAGCCAGAGGCTCCTTGGCCCATGAAGGCTGGAAGGGCGTGCTCTACAAGTTTTGTTCCCATCCACTCATCTTTAAGTAATACCTTGTGTTGAGCCCACACCAGCCACGTGTAGCTACCTGGCAGCTAAGCCTTGCTCTGGATGAAATCCATCTCACCCATCTCCCTACCCACTCTGCCAAGAGGCAAAACCCAGGGGCTGCTCCACTGGAGCTGTCAGGGATGGTATTTGGAGTTTTCCAGGTCCAAGGACACTGAGCATGGAAATATTCCCTTCACACTGCTGTTTCTGGGAGAATTATACTTGCTTTAAGAACAGGAATTCAGACTACAATGTTCATGGTGCTTCCTTCCAAAAGGAGTCAATATTACAGAGTTTTTGTGGTTCTGCTAGAATTACAATACATGATTACTGGGGTTGAAACACTGGTTAATTACCTAGTCATTTGTTGTAAAGCTCCCAATTAGCTTGTGAAAGTGTAGCAAATGCATTACTTCACACCTGTTTTTAATAGCTTATACAAGGTTATTCATAGATGCTAGAAGATAAACAGTGTTGCTGTGATAATAGGGTGGGATAACACTTTCCTGCTTCCCCGGGTGTCTAGCTTGGAGAAAGCAGGAATTCACAGATGAGATGAGGTAAGCACCTCGATGTGATTCATTTCACATCCAGGCTGATCACATCACCCTGGGTGCGATTCAGTCACGCGCAGCTTTCAGGGTCGGCGTGGGAGCCTCTCAAAGCCCACGGTGATGCCAGCGACGGTCCAGCCTGCTGGGGAAAACGGTTGAAAGGAGGACCTGCAACATTGCCCACCTTTCTGAGTCTTGTTGAGCTTAGCTGCCCCGGCCTCTGGGTGTTTGGGAGTAGAGAAAGGGGGTTTGTGCCCCGGGAGAGGAGCCCCGGTTCTCCTCGCCGCCTCTGCGCGCTGCCTGATTTCGTGCCCACGAGAACACACGCATCAAGGCAATGTTTGCCCATACAAGTGCCTGTTTGCCCACACACCACATTTGTACATCTGGCTTGGCAGATTGGTGCACATGCAAAAACGGGCAAGAAAACACTGAGGCCTGGATGGCAAATCGGGTCTGGTTTTATTTTCCTTTTTATTTTTTTGTGAAGGTGCTGCTCACAGCTACCTGCTCACAGCCACATTGAGATGTTCCCCCCAGGAGAGCTTTGCCTCCCAGATATTGCACTTCAACAATCTTAATTGTGCCTCTGTGTTTGGTGCAGTAGGTCACCTGAAGTATTTGTTTGCTTTTTGCCCATTGAGCTCTCTCATGGCTCTTTCCCGAACTTGTGTCTCAAGGTGTGTTCCTCCTGTAAGGCCTTTAATCCCCTCCCCACGCCGCTCCAAAGCAAGACAGATTGTCAGTACGAGATCTGCAGTAGGAGGAAGGGTCCTAGACCCAAGCCCCGCGTCTCCACACGATGATGCCCTAAGCGGCAGTGATTTAGGTCAAGCTGCAGTGCCCAGGGCAGGCTTGACCTACCCATTCAGATGCCAGGAGGTAGCTTTAAGCTGCCGTAACTTGGTTGTGTGTCTGGATCCAAGATCATATCTGAGAAGAACAGGCTACAAGGAACCAGAGCATCTTCTCATGCTAGTGGCTGGTGTGGTGTTCAGCAACAGAGACCTGGCAGGGCCGGCACCGGCTGAAAGGTGAGTGTTTCTGTACACGGTTTTTGGGTTTATTCCTTTATTGCATTTCCCATTTCACTCCCTTTTAAGCAGGGGTCTGCGGGCAACTGTCTGTAATGACTGAGATAATACATGGATATCTAGGTGCCGCTCCCCATCCAATTTTGCCGCTCAGCAAAGACACGCTGGAGAGATTATCCCAGCGAGGATGAGGGGTTTTAACCACAATGGCCATGAAAGTCTCCATTATTTATCTCCAAGCTGCTTAGTGATAAAGTGGGTGGAGAAGGAAGCCACATTTCCTGCTCAAAGAGTGTGTGGGAATACCTTTTCAAATGTTAATTTCTCATGTTTTTCAAAAAGCTACCCAAAGGCACTGGTCCGAGCAAATATTAAGGAGCCTGTGCATATTCAAACCAACTAGGTTTTAAAAAGTCTGCAGAGATATTTGGGGCAAGGGGGTGGAGGAGGGGGATAAGAAGGAGCTCCGGGAAGAAACCCTCGACTATTTCCCCCACATCAAAGTTAAAATTAGACGTGCACGTTTCCCTCTTCTCTGATGTTTCCCCCTCCAAGGGAATAGGTGATGAATGCGAAAGCCCAGAGGGTGCAGGATCGGCCAAGGGGTTGCCCTCCAGCGATGCTAATGAAGATCCTTCTCCCAAGTCCTTCACCCCATGGGCATCCATCCTCAAATCCCGAGTGACTGGTAAGCACAAACACCACCAGGCAGGGCTGATGGGCCCTTGCCCAAAGCCCACAAGATGTACAAAAAGCCACACGTCCTCAGTTCTGTTTTGCATCCAAGGCATTCTGGTTCCCTAATATTTAATTGTCCTACTGTAAAATTCATAGTCCAGGTCTCCATTATTAATAAAAATGCTTTCCACAGGAGCCCTCCTGGCAATATGTTGTTCGTTGGCTGTTTACTGTTGTAGTTTTTTCTTTAAAAAAAAAAAAAGGTGAAAAATCCTCATGCGATTTTTAATGCAGATTTGAAAGAAAAGAAAAAAATCTCTTGGGTTTGTACCCACCGCAAGTTTTAAAGTACAGAATCTATGTCTGTTCTTGAATAAGAAATGCATGCTGACTGCCAAGTTTCAGCTTGAAAGCAGCCAGAAGCTTTCCGGGGAAAAAAAATGTTTTGCAAATAATTTTTTTGTATTTGTAAAAATTAAAAAAAAAAAAAAAAGCTGGGAAGAATTTACATGTTATTAACCCTTGAAAAACATGTGATTTTGTGTAACTCAGAGGCCAGGAGTGACATCTAAATTGAACAAACTTAAAAACATGAATTCACAGTTTGCATCTTATTCTTCATCCCCAAGCAGTTTTATAACCAG
Organism: Clamator glandarius; assembly: GCA_033459285.1. Lineage (NCBI taxonomy): Eukaryota > Metazoa > Chordata > Aves > Cuculiformes > Cuculidae > Clamator > Clamator glandarius. The sequence goes on from JAUNZM010000292.1 coordinate 2,417,382, forward strand.
TATCTCTTCAATCCAAGTGCTCAAGCAACCACACAAAATTCCTCAAACCTGGCAGTAAATGTGATGGGGGTACATGGATCCTGCTGGTCCTAAGTACAAATTCCATCATTCATCATTTATAAATGTTCAGCTAACTCGCAGTTGGCCAGCCCTGGAACAATAACGTCCTTTCTTGGTATGGATGTTGTCACTATTGAAAGGGGACATAGAATCATAGAATGGTTTGGGTTGGAAGGGACCTTTAAGTCCATCCAGTTTCAACCCCCTGCCACAGGCAGGGACACCTCCCGCTGGATCAGGAGCTCAAAGCCCCCTCTGACCCGGCCTTGAACCCCTCCAGCGCTGGGCCGTCTGTGACTTCTCTGGGCAACCTGTACCGGTGCCTCACAACCCTCACAGGGTTTCTTCCTAATATCTAGTCTAAATCTCTCCTATTTCAGCTTAAAACCTCATCCTACCCCTGCACTAACGGTTCAAGAGCCCCCCCCCCAGCTTTCCTGGAGCCCCTTTCCATACTGGGAGACTGCTCTAAAGTCCCCCTGGAGCATTCCCTTCGCCAGGCTGAAGAACCCCAACTCTGTCCTCATAGCAGAGGTACTCCAGCCCTTAGATGATCTTCGTGGCCTCCTCTGGACTTGTTCTGACAGATCCGTGTCCTTCCTGTGCTGAGGGCTCCAGAACTGAACTCCAGGTAAGGTCTCACGAGAGCAGCTCCCGAGAGAATCATCTGATGATCTTTGTTTCCCTCTTGCTTTTCCCTTGGCCAGGTAGTCCAGGGAAGAGATGGGGACGTTCAGCGAAACCCCTCTCTGTTTGCTCCTCCACAGTAATTGGAACAAGAGAAGAGGCTTTTCCAATGAAGAATAAGAAATCCGCAGTAATTGAAAAGAGGATGGAGATATCTCAGCTGGATTGCAACCCTGAACTGTGCTGCAGGTGTGCTGACAGCCAGGTGAGCATCCCTTTGCACCTTGGTAAGTGGGTGGCTGCATCAGGCAACAAGGTTCAGGAATGGCCCTCTCACTGTCCCCCTGTGACAGCTCCTAAAATCAGAGCCACAAAAGGCAAGGAGTTTTGGGTTCAGCAGCTGCTCCTCTCCCCATCACAGCCCCCCGAATACCGGGATGCTGATAGGTTTCCTCTGGCCCCAGCGCTCCCTGCAACCTCCTCTTGACTTAGGCTGGATTTGCAGTGTCCACCCTGCTTAGTGCACACACAAATTTCTTCGTGAAGAACAAAGCAAAGGAAATCACGGGGAAAAGCTCCTCAAAGCACACATTATTTACAGATCAAGAATTCCACGACCTAGTGAAAGCACAAACAATACCGGACCAGGCATTCGTATTATTTGGTGCCTGGTTTGTATCGCTACTGCAGCTAATATCCCCCAATAAATACTTCTGTGACTAATCCCTTGGAAAGAAAAACACAAAGAAAGAGGCTGTCACATGAAACGAGATGATTTTGGTGTTTGTTTTGTATTTATAAACAAAAATTCTGCCTCTCAGGCTGTGTAATATGCTTTATTTAAAACCCTGTTAGTCTCTTGCTAGGTAAACATGTGTTTGCTTTCTGTCCTCATCTCATCCTTCTATCCTCCCCCAAAAGCTAACCGAGAAGTCTTTGTCCTCCTCTCCGGTCTCAGGCAAACCTCTGAGGATCTAGAAGTACAAAGTCTTAAATTCTGAAAATCATTGCAATTTCATTCAATGAAACTATGGAAAATTTCTCCTTGGGATTTTTTTGCATAGCAGCAACAATAAAACCCTGTAAAGGAAAGAACACAAAACTTGTTGGCGTCATCAGAACCTAAAAATAACAGGAAGATGACTGCTGGTGCCAGAATGATACCAAACAAAATCTATTATTGAATTAGATTTTTCCAATTGTTGTTCTTAGGAATATATTTCCCTTTCCCCCTCAGGGTTTGTTTGGAGCCAACGTATTCTGCCTGCCAGTGCCATTCCAGCACTCAAATTAACAAGAAGTGATGTCTCTTACAGTAAAACCCAATATCTATTAAAATATTGATGAAGGAGAATAAGCAAAGGAGTTTGCGGTGTCTGGTTTCTAGCTGGCAGTCGGGAGATGACTTTGAATGGAAGGGAGAGCCGCCCAGACTCACAGCCAGGACAAGCCTCCCATTCCCAGAGCACTGTCTTGGAGTCCCAGGAGCAAGCAGCAGAGAAGCCTGACCCCAGGTACTGATGTAGCTCCTGGTGTGGCTGGAGCGCTCAGCACTCTCTCCTCTGTGTGTTTTTTTCCAGATCAGCAGTGCCTGTTTTCTTGCTAGTGTAGGTTCAGAGGCCCTGCTTGCTGGGGTTCGCTCTCCATGCATTCAAAGGGTTTAATCTTTCATTTATTTTCCCAGTCTTTCATTCTAATTAATCACCTATCAATCTTGTTTCATCGCAAAGCTGAACGTCTAGTTGACTGTGGAACATTTTTCTATGATGGAGAAGGGAGTTAATACTACAGATCAGTTTTTATAGCTTAATCTACACCTCTTTCATAGCGTTATTTTAAGGGTCTCTTGAAATTATCTGTCACCATTTCTCAAGAGTATTTCTTGCTCTCTAACATTGCTGCCCAATCGTTACCATTATCTTCACCAGCAAAACCGAGCTAATTGCTGATACTCCAGTGAGACCCACTTGAAATGCAGACTGTACTTTCATTAGCTTAGTGGCATGCACTTAATCATAGAATCATAGAATCACTATGTTGGAAGAGACCCACCAGATCATCGAGTCCAACCATTCCCATCAATCACTAACCCATGTCCCTCAGCACCTCGTCCACCCGTCCCTTAAGCCCCTCCAGGGAAGGTGACTTAACCCCCTCCCTGGGCAGCCTCTGCCAGGGACCAATCACCCTTTCCATGAAGAATTTTTTCCTAATGTTCAGCCTAAACCTCCCCTGGGAGAGCTTGAGGCCATTCCCTCTCGTCCTGTCCCCTGTCACCTGGGAGAAGAGCCCAGCTCCCTCCTCTCCACAACCTCCCTTCAGGTAGTTGTAGAGAGCAATAAAGTCTCCCCTCAGCCTCCTCTTCTCCAGGATAAACACCCCCAGCTCTCTCAGCCGCTCCTCATACGATTTGTTCTCCAGCCCCTTCCCCAGCTTCGTTGCTCTTCTCTGGACTCACTCCAGAGCCTCAACATCCTTCTTGTGGTGAGGGGCCCAGAACTGAACACAGGATTCAAGGAGCGGTATCACCAGTGCCAAATACAGAGGGAGAAGAACCTGCAGTACCATCCTAAATTTATCTAACCATGTCATCTTCATCTGTAAGGACCCCCTGACCTTTATATTAATGCTGCTGGTATCTTCTCTCTGCTGTTGCTGGTGATTTTCTTGAGGCACACCATCTCAGTTCTCCATCAGACTGGAGCTTACTCTTTGCATCTTTCTTGTCATGGGAAGTGAACTTGGTCCTGTGGTTTTGGTGACATTGAACAGACCCACCATGAGGGTTAGAGGAATTCTGGCTTTGACCCAGGATCATAAAGAAACATCCGTATTACACAGCATCCTCTCTTGAGCTTGAAAAGCAACTGGTGATTTGAACTGCCTTGATTTTGAAGCTAGGGTGTTCACTTCACACAGCAAGAAGACTTCTTTTTCTTCTCCAGCAGCTGCAGATATTTTTACTTATTTCCTTTGTAAATGGGAACTGTGGAAGCAGTAAGACCTTATCAGGCATGAGTGTCTTTGAGGTTTCCCCTTGTAGAAAGAAAATGTCACTGTGCCTGTCAGAGTTACCCTGTTACCCAAGGACTCCTCCTACTTCAATTAAGCTCGAGCAAATCTGTAGCGTATGAGAGTCCATGCTAGGTAAACAGCATGCTGAACAATTTTGGAGGTCACTCCAGTGCTGGTTTTGAAAACTTCAGCAGAAAGCTGTGCTGAGAAGTGTTTCTTGAACAGTCGTTTGCTCTTGCCTGTGCCATCCCGTCCCCAAAGCCTTTCCCGGTGGTTTGGCTCCTCTTGTCTCTGTCTGGAGTCTGAATTGAAGAAGGCACGTGCATTGCTTGGAAAAAAAGACTCAAGCCACAAATCAGATCAAGGCTTCGAATCCCCCGAAGCGGCCAAAGAAAGCCTGAAAAATGCAGTTGAGGAAATTGATTTTTAGGGCACAGATCTCATCCACTATGGCTGAAAGGTCACTCATTAATAGCCTGGTTCTTCGCCATGGGTCTAGAACAGATTTCTCAGCTTGCGATGCATGCCTGCTGCTTTTCCAATAAGTGGTTAAGAACATGAGAGAATCAAATTCAACAAGTGTTCCCTTGGGATAGATCTAGGAGCACTCACTGAATGAGGTGTTATTCACTTGGGGAGAAGCTACAAGATGTGTCCTTATATAGCTTATAGCACAAGAATAAAAATTAATTTCTTTACCTGGGCTAGAAAGCAGAAAGACAGAAGTCCTTGCTGCAGAGCTGGAATTGCTACATCAAGCTAGCTGTGAAGAGTCAGGCTGGAGTGCTCCCACAAAGAAGGCGTAGAAGAACAGATGAGCCTATGTACTTGCCAAGGTCAGGTTAAAGCAAAGTATCCCACCTCAGAACACCTTCAAAGAGTTTTGGTGGTGCCCCAAAACACAAAGTAGAGGCTAGCAACATCATCACCATTTGACCAGAATCATCATCAGGACAAGGTGCTCCAGGGATCAGCTCTGTATTCATTGCCGTCCCATAGACAGAGGCAGTGACTGCGCAGGGTGCAGGTTTGTCTCGAAATCCCATTCATCACACATGGAGCCTTCTTCTGTCTAATCCTCTCTTCTTGCACGCATGGCTAAATGATTTCATTGCAGCAAGGCAGTTGTCCCTGATAACAATGATGGGAGTCGAATGCCTGAGTGGCTTATGTCAAGCCTCAGAAAAATGAATTTCAAAGAGGTGTCGCTATTAATCTATCCACTTCTCACAAAATTCATCTTGCTAATCTTTGCTTCACAAACATCATTTTTCGGTGGAGTTGACTCCAGCCCAAACCTAGGCTGCTCGGAGGGCGCGGCCCCTGCCCTCTGCCACTTGTCTGTGGGGACTGGCTGAGGGCAGCAGGCGAGGAAGGGAGTAAGGGGGGAAAGCTGATAACAAACTGCACGTTTGTAAAGGTCCCACTCCCCACATGTGCGCTTGGTGAGAGGAAAAGTAGTAGGCTTAAACAATAGCAGAGAGATGCAGTTTGAGCACAACAGGGGAGGGAAAGAAAACATCATCATGATAGGTTTAGGATAAATGCTAGAGCAGATTGTGGGAGATTTCACAGGCTGCATCGGAAATGTTCGTGTGTGGAGCCTGTTAAAATTCTCTTGCTGGAGCAGATTTTGGTGTAGATGATCATACCACTGTGTTAGTGAGGTGAACTGCCAGACCTCTGCTGTTCGGTTCAGCCCTGTTTCTAAAGGTACTTGTAGCATCGCTTTTGGAGGTCAGGAAGAATAAAAGGGAAAGTCTATCTTCTCTTATAAAACTAGAAGAAAATGCAAGACACAACTTAATTGCACCTACTGACTTCCCCAGATAAGCTGAATGTAACTAGATCAACAGTGATCTGGTTAATACAGGAATACGACTTGCAATATCCAGAGCTCACAGATAAGAGCACTGAGGATGGAGTGATGAGACACCAACAGTGAATCTCCATGGGGAAAGAAGACCATGTAGATTTGTTGCTGACACAATAACGATAATTTGAGCAAAAAATGAAATCCATTAGTTCAACTCCAGAGCAGAAACAGGAGGGGATGAGGAACGGGCTTTAATTGCACCACCCTCAGGGTTTTGGCTCTTTGTTGAGCTCCCTGCTGTTCTGGACCTCAACTGAAGGTGTAGGTGCAGTATGATCTCTAAAGTCACAGAATAAATGGAGTCAGTTAGGAATATAATTGAAAACACAACAAATCCATTGAACTGAACTGAGTGCTTTGTCCTTGAGTTCAGCTAGACGCCCATAACGTTTGAGCGACACGCTAGAGAAAAAGAGGAATACTTAAGGAGCATCTGGAGAGATGGGCTTCAGATGCCCTTTTCCCTATTTATGCTTATTAGAGGCAAAATTGAAGTTCAGCATGATTAAATTATGCATATAAAGAAGAGCTTCCACAAACAAAAAAACATAAGCAATGTGGGAAGGAACAGAACTGCAAAGAGAACGAGAGGAGCAAAACCAAACAGGATGCCAAACTGCAAAAGACATTTCAACAGGACCTAATTAAAACTGTTCACATTTGCAACAGACAGAAGGTAAAGCCATTCACTAGGAAACAGAAGAAAAGGGGGGAAATATTAAAAGGACTCATTTAGTCAGTCACAGGACATTCTGGAAAAATAGGAAGCTTGAGCAAAGGCCAGTTGCAGAAGGCAAAAAGCATTTGGAGTTGAGGGGTTTTTTTCTGCTTGTCTTAGAGCAGAACTGAGAGATTCCAGCTGGTAATCATGAAAAATATAATGTGCAGCAGCCACTGCCCACAGTGCCTGCAGCCTATGGGGAGCTGGCAATACCATCGTGGTGCATTTATCTCCATGCAGTGATTTGAATGAGATCATATAGCAACCAGTCCAGGACTGAGAAATCAACCCACTTCTCCCAGGTCCCACTCCAATAACTCAATCACAAGATTATCTCCCAGCTTCATTTATTAATTAATGAACCTTCATCTTTTGGCTTCAGAAGCCATAGACACAGCACTGGTGAGGCTGAAAATCCAGCATGATACCTTTGTTAACAGGATGAACTAATAAGACTTTTCCTCCTGTGACACCTTTCAAAACCTGACGTGTTCACCACTGGGTTCATCTGGTTTCAGTTGTGTAGCAGAGCAGCACCAGCTTGAAAGTGGAATAATCATGACAAATGAGTTCTTAGGCATATTTCAAAGAGACAGAATCAAAACTTCATCTGTGTGACAAAAACACAGAAGATAAAAAAAAAAAAAAACCAAGAAGAAACTACACTCTGCTTTGCTTGTCTCTGTCTAAGCAAAATCATTTTAATAATTGGTGAACATGGAATGAAATGTAGTGAATAAGATTTCAAAGGGAAAAGACTGTCATGTAATACGTCTGAGAATGAAAAGGGGAAGGTGTTTTTCCTTCTTGTGGCAGAGCCTTTGCTTTCAGAAAGAGCTGGCTAAGTGAAAACTGAGCTTTCTTGCTAGAGAGAGGCTGATTTATGTGTATACAAGAAATCTCACTGTTCCGAGATAAGACATCTAAGTGCTTTGTTAATGATGAATGATGAAGTGGCGATCAAATCTGGAGGAAGGAGCTCTTCATTAAGTAAATCAGGAGCTGTCAGATGCCTCTGGTAACCCAGCAGCTTAGATTCTGTCCAAGATCCAGCCATCCTCTCCTTGTCCACAGATGATGTTACATGCTGTAAATCACTTGTCCAGTCCATGAAGAATCACCATCAAAGCAAAGGTACGTGTTAAGCAATCCCATGCTGGGGGTAGGGGGCAGGTTTGTGTTTATTTTTCCCTTCTGCCTGAATAGGTATCAAAAATTTAGCCCTGTGTCTGTGGATGGCAGGCAGCAGGGACCCCTACTCCCTCCTAACCCTCAGAGCAGGGGCTGGAAGTCTGAATTAGGTCAATCCAGGTAACTCTCTCACCTTTGGCGTGTTTGTGAGTTAGCCATGAGGACTAAGGCTGAGCCAGCACTGCTGTTCCCAGCCCTGACACTGAGAAATTAGCAATGGCACAGAGACACAAGTGGCCTGGGCGTGTGGCTGTGGTTATTGTACCCTCAACAGCATCATTTATACGGGGGCAATAGGAGGAGGAAGAGCAGAGTCCCCCCTGGGACTGCTTCCTTCTCAAGGAAGTGACTGATGAGCCTGGCAGCCTCTGAACAAATATTTCTGATGCAGAGAATTCACTTGTCAACTTGGAGGAGCCCCGAGAGGAAATTTCCAAAGCAGATCTGTCGGAGATAATGACATTGCACAAAGAAGCCCTCCTTTGGAGGAATGTCTTCAGAAGATGTGGAGTGTTTGAAAATACGATGCGCCTGTGTGTTCCTATTGATGAGTTAAAATTCAGGCAACCATGGCTGAATTTTTAATCTGTGAGCTGTAGCAGATGAAGCACAAGGAAGCAGTGATTCATTTTTTTCACCTTTTCTGATGCTTCCTTGGCCAGTCAGACCCATTTTTTTTTTTTTTTCAAGATCAGAAACCTCTCTTTGGGCTCAAGATAATACGCTGTGTTCTGCCTTGTCCAGATTACAAACCAGGGAATTTTTGTGCATTTGGATGTTTGTGTAATTGCCTAACACTGTGAAACCCCATCTCAGCTGAAACCTCTTGGCTCCACTGTTAGATAAAAACCAATTAACAGTAACCATAACCAGAAACACTTTTAGTGTGAGGACAGGCAGCAAATGGCAAATAGATACATCAACAAATCTGTTTTTGCCTCATAGTTTGCTGTTTGCAGTTGATGGGTCATTAATTTTTATATGAGTATCATGTACTTATAAGTGGTTTGGGAATCTTGAAGTTATTACCTATGGCTGTGGCTTTCATTGTGTTGGCTGCTTTGTGTTGCCCGTGATCCTTCAGTTTAAGAGTCACCCAAAAGTCTACGGCAGCCAGAAACGGCAGCCAGAATCCCCCCCCCCGAGCAGCCCTGGGTACCCCAAAAAACCCTACCCTGTGCCCTGATTACTCCTCACTCTTACTGAATCTCTCAATTGTGTTTCCTCAAAACAGAGCTGGGTTTGTAAAGCCGTTTCCCCTCGGGAAGCTCATCAGCATGCGCGCTCTGTAGGTGTTGTTCAGCGAGCTCTTCTAAGTAGCAGTATTATCCTGTCAAACATGGAATTGGCTCAGGTCAGAAATTTTGTGCTGAGCTAGCCGATCTTCCTGGTTTTCACTAATTAAATCTAAGATAACCAATAGATTCTTCAGCTGAACAAGAATAACTATTTTAACCTCTTTTTCCGATTGTTTTACGTTTTTGGATTCATTAGCTCAAGTTTCAGCTCTCTGGGAAAAAAAAAAAGTAGGACAACTTACATTTTGCTCGGCAAGTTGATCGTTTTAGATAAAGCTCAGTTTATTTTCTGTGCAAAGTCACGGATGCACTTGTAGCGTATTGTTGTGAATAACATTAGCTGGATTCGTGCAAGCGATGTTTTTTAATCTCAGGAACTGCAGCACTTCAAAAAAAGCAAATAGAGAGATGTCAAGAATGAGATCACCTGTTACCACACTGTGCACTGTGCTTTGGTTAACGGTTATTTTTAAGCTCTCTCCTGGTTTGTCTGATGTTAGTCTGTGTTTCCAGATAATCTATCAGTTTTATTACATTCTGTTCCCTTCTGCACTCATTCAGGACTTCATCTGCTCCCATCATGCAGACGGTTTTAAATGTTAAGCTTGTTTTCTTACCAGATGGAGAATAGACGCCTCTATTTCAGGTAAGAATCCTGTGATGTCTCCCTGGTGGAAGGAGATCATATTGTGCTTGTTAGACTTCAGGTCAGGAAGGCTGCTTACTGCAAATCAAACCAGACCTTTTGTCCCTCACAGGTTAGAGAGGTTTTGCTGGGATATTTGTGTGTTTATTACAAGCTGGGCATCCTTCTCACGCAGTCAGTAGCCGTGGGCAGTGTGAAGGGGTTTTGCAGGAGCAGTTCAGCCTGGAAAGCTACGATGTTAGCACAGACCTTGCCAGTACTGTCACCTCATCCATGTGGGACAGTGCAGGTACAGCTCCTTGCTAGAGAAGGGCTCTTACGGAGTGTTTGCAGGGTTAAAGGCAAAGCTTCTCTGCTGCCCCAAGTGTGCCCAGTCCCATGCAACCCTGAGCAAGTTTGCGGATGACACTAAGCTGGGTGGAACTGTCGATCTGCTGGAGGGCAGGGAGGCTCCAAAGGGATCTGAACAGGCTGGACCGAGACCAATGGGATGAGGTTTAACACGGCCAAGTACCAGGTCCTGCACTTGAGGCACAACAACCCTGAGCAGCTACAGACTGGGAGAAGCCTGTTTAGAAAGCTGCCTGGAGGAGAGGGACCGGGGGGTGTTGGTTGACAGCAACTGAACATGAGCCAGCAGTGGCCCGGGTAGCCAAGAAGGCCAGTGGCATCTTGGCTTGGATCAGACACGGCGTGACCAGCAGGACCAGGGAGGTTCTACTCCCTCTGGACTCAGCACTGGTGAGACCGCACCTCGAGTACCGTGTTCAGTTCTGGGCCCCCTCACCACAAGAAGGATGTTGAGGCTCTGGAGCGAGTCCAGAGAAGAGCAACGAAGCTGGGGAAGGGGCTGGAGAACAAGAGGAGCAGCTGAGAGAGCTGGGGGTGTTTAGCCTGGAGAAGAGGAGGCTGAGGGGAGACCTCATTGCTCTCTACAACTACCTGAAAGGAGGTTGTGGAGAGGAGGGAGCTGGGCTCTTCTCCCAAGGGACAGGGGACAGGACGAGAGGGAATGGCCTCAAGCTCTGCCAGGGGAGGTTTAGACTGGACATTAGGAAAAAAATTTTCCCGGAAAGGATCATTGGTCCCTGGCAGAGGCTGCCCAGGGAGGGGGTTGAGTCCCCTTCCCTGGAGGGGTTTAAGGGATGGGTGGATGAGGTGCTGAGGGACGTGGTTTAGTGTTTGATAGGAATGGTTGGACTCGATGATCTGGTGGGTCTCTTCCAACCTGGTTATTCTATGATTCTATGTGGTCATTTTCACTCCATGTTTCTCTTTCATGGGTGATGGCAGACTACAGCACCTAAAAACTGGCCAGTCTGGGCTCAACCCCAGCCGATTGGAGAGGGATGTTTGTGGTTTGACTCTTCTGGAGGACTATAATAAAGAAAACTAAAAAGGAGACAAATGAAATGGCATTAATACAAACTTGCAAAGATAGATGCCTTGGTCGCCTCAGCAGTGATCAAAATAATGAGGGCAGAGGGATCCTGCCCCTCGAGATGCAACAGTTGTGAACACTGTTCCCAGCACAGCCCTGCAAGTGGGTATGTTCTGTTCTAGTGGCAAAGGAGGGTCTCTACTGCTCAAACTGCGGTCCAGTAATTCATCTAATGAGAGTCTGCACTCATACGAGAAAAGGGAAAGCAGGTGTTTCTGTAGTTTTTCCTTTTTTTCCCCTTTGTTTCGCTTATAAAGGGTAAACCTCTGCTGTACAAGTTTCCTGACAGCTGAATGCAAGCAGATGCCCCCCTTCTGTGCAAACACTTCTGTTGCTTCCCTGCAAATTTAATGTTTCTCCAACTACTGACACGCTCCTCTTTCTGACTCTGCAACTGTGAACCGATGTGCTGTTGTTTAAGTAAGATGTTTTGTTTGAAAATGTGCAACATCCAAATGTACCAAAAGAAAAAGAAAGAAAAAGGGAAAAAGACAGCTCCTTCCTCAAATTCTGTCTGATGCTAATTATAGAAATCTCAGTCCTCCAGCAGAAGCATCAGTCAACAGAAGGTTCAGCTCTTCTTAGAGACTGAAGCTTTGAAAAAAGTACTTGTACTAAGGGTGGTACATGGAGTTGGGAGATGTGGCACGTATACGCTGGAGGTGAACGCCAAGGGTCTGAAAATGCAAACAGATTTCAGGTTCTGCCAGTTCCCTTCCTCCTCCAGCACCTAGAACTCTGCCTTGTTGGCCAGTCTTCGTTTTTAAGTCATCTAGCACTGTGCTGTCAAGACACATGTGTTGTTTTCATAGAGTTGGCACCAGAAGTTAGGTTTGTTTTTTTTTTTCCAGCTCAGTTTCGAGAAGGGTAACAAATATTCTGGGTTTGCTTTGAAATTGTTGCGGGAGGAGTTCCTGGATTATACATCAGTTTCAGCCTGATGGTGTTTCTAGCTGTGAGAATGAGACCCCAGACTCTGTTCCCACCCCCAGTGAGGGTTAGAATATGCTTGCAAAATCATTCCAGTACAAATTTTCATTAGGGAATCTTATTTACATACCGCATTATCTTCTTGTACAAGAAAGCTGGAGGGCTGGAGGGCTTTTTTTTTTTTTTTTTTTTTTTTTTGTTCTTATGCAATTTAGAGGCGATTTGATATTTTCTAACGGCTCTCAGGTATGTATAATTCATCCTGTTCCATGTCTGCTTTTTCCAAAATAACATCGGAAAATGATTTGAGTTCCTGCTTTTTTTGGACAATCATTACTCTCCCTTTTTCCAGGTTGACCTATAAATGTCCATATGCTGCAGGATATTTGCAGTAGGTGTAGGTTTCTTTGGAGACGGTCTTGCGTGGGAGACAATATGACAGCTCATCTGCATAGCACAGGCATCATACCCCTGCCTTGATTTAGCAGAGTCCTGGATCTACAGGCTTCTCCCATAGAAATGGTATATTTAGGGGATTGCTCACATGCACTGTTCCCTCACACCCTCTCGTGCAGTCACTTCTCTGTTATCTGTGGGCAGCTCAGCTGGTTTGAGAATAAATCAGAGCGTGCAACAGGCGTGCCAGACCCCAGCTTGGGGGCACGGCCTCTGCTGTTGGAGCTCTACGCTGTAACCAGACGTAGAATCATAGAATAGCTTGGGTTGGAAGGGACCTTAAAGACCATCCAGTTCCATGGGCAGGGACACCTCTGACGGGATCAGGTGCCCAAGGCCCATCCAACCTGGCCTTGGGCACCTCCAGGGATGGGGCAGCCACAGCTTCTCTGGGCAACCTGGGCCAGGGCCTCCCCACCCTCATAGTGAAGAAATTCCTCCTTATATCAAGCCTAAATCTGCCCCTCTCCAGTTTATCCCCATTGCCCCTCATCCTATCACCACAAGCCCTTGTGAACAGTCCCTCCCCAGCTTTCTTGGAGCCCCTTCAGGTACTGGAAGGTCGCTATGAGTACTCCTGGGAGCCTTCTGTTCTCCAGGCTGCAAAACCCTCATCTCTCTCAGCCTGTCCTCAGATGGGAGGAGCTCAAGCCCTCTGATCATCTCTGTCGCCCTCCTCTGGACCCGTTCCAACACATCCTTTTTATTTTGAGGATTCATCCTAAACGTTCTGTGTTCTTAAGACGTGTGCTAATGTCCAGGGTTTATGTGAAAGATAAACTTTGCCTTCACAGTGTGTAGCAAGCCATGATGAAGGTCATACAGATAACCTGATGCAACTGGTGTCCCAGGAGAGCGCTCAGTCTTTAGGCTTGACGAAGAGTGGCTGGAAAGCCGCCTGGTGCTGTAGGACCTGGGGGGCTGGGTCAACAGCTGGCTGAACAGTGAGCCCCTCACCACAAGAAGGATGTTGAGGCTCTGGAGCGAGTCCAGAGAAGAGCAACGAAGCTGGGGAAGGGGCTGGAGAACAGGCCTGATGAGGAGCGGCTGAGAGAGCTGGGGGTGTTTAGCCTGGAGAAGAGGAGGCTGAGGGGAGACCTCATTGCTCTCTCCAACTACCTGAGAGGAGGTTGTGGAGAGGAGGGAGCTGGGCTCTTCTCCCAAGGGACAGGACGAGAGGGAATGGCCTCAAGCTCCGCCAGGGGAGGTTCATATTAGATATCAGAAAGAAATTTTTCCCAGAAAGGGTGGTTGGTCCCTGGCAGAGGCTGCCCAGGGAGGGGGTTGAGTCACCTTCGCTGGAGGTGTTCAAGGCACAGGTGGACGAGGCGCTGAGGGACATGGGTTAGTGATTGATAGGAATGGTTGGACTTGATGATCTGGTGGGTCTTTTCCAACCTAGTGATTCCGTGATTCTGTGAATGTGAGCCAGCAGTGTGCTCAGGTGGCCAAGAAGGCCAACAGCAACCTGGCTTGTGTCAAAACCAACGTGGCCAGTAGGACCAGGGAAATCATCCTTCCCTTGTACTCGGTGCTGGTGAGGCCACTCCTCGAATACTGCATTCACTTTTGCACCTCTTGCTACAGGAAGGATTTTTTAGGTCCTGGAGCATGTCCAGAGAAGGGCAACGGAGCTGGCGAAGGGTTTACAGCACAGGTCTTATGAGGAGCAGATGAGGGACCTGGGTTTGTTAGCTTGAAGAAAAAGAAGCTGTGAAAGGAGACCTTATCACTGTCTACAGCATCCTGAAATGAGGTTGTAGTGAGGTGGATGTTGGTCTCTTCTCCCAAGCAACAAGTGACAGGATGAGAGGGAATGGCCTCAAGTTGCATCAGGGGAGGTTCTGTTTAGATATCAGGAATTTTTTTTTCACTGCAGGGGTTTTCAGGCACTGGAACAGGATACCCAGGGATGTCGTTGAATCACCATCCTCAGAGGTATTTAGAGGAGAGTTAGAGGTGCTCAGAGATATGGTTTGGTAGTGGACAGATAGAGCTGGACTTGATCTTAAAGGTCTTTTCCAATCGAATGATTCTACACTGCTATGAAATGACAGCGTTCTCTAGTGGGACGAGTTCCTGCCCATCACAGGAGGGTTGGAACTAGATGATCTTTTAGGTCCCTTCTAACCCAAAATATTCTATGATTCTATGACTTCTGAATAGGAACAAGTTATCCCTAGAATTGTGGAACCTGACTCTTGCAGGGCAGGACTGGGGGGACTTGTGAGAAGCTGGGTTGCAGGTTGTCAGCATGAAATCAGGCTGAGGTGCAGGAAAAGGAGCACCCTCACGCTGCACCTCAGCTTCCCAAATTCTGTCACAGCTGCCTGCTGATGATTTTCATCCAGCAGCTAATGAATTTGTGGGTATTTAGATTGGTGGGTTTATTTTAAAGACCTCCAGCAGGCAAATATCCTTCCTATCTCATGGGTGTGTTTCAGAGCAGGATTGAGCAGGTGGGCTGGAACACAGAACAGAGATGGGGCATTTCATTTGTTTTCACAGAGGCAGGGAATGGGTTGGGTTGGGAGGGAAGGTGCACTTGGTGCCCAGTGTGGGGAGGTAGCATGCGCCGGGCTCTGGGTGGCCATCCTGGGGGTGTGACGAGGGCTGGTCTCCCAGTGACAGTCACACTGGGATGGCTGTGTCAGCCTCAGAGGAGTGGGGAGTGTTGAGGAAGGTCTCGGCACGTCAGTCACCTTGGGAAGGGGGAGCAAGGGATGGTCTGTGGTGGCAGCAGTCGCACTGTGACAGGGGCAGTCCTTGTTGGTGTCAGTCACACTGTAGGTGTGACAAGGGTGGTCCTTGTTGGTGTCAGTCACACTGTAGGTGTGACAAGGGTGGTCCTTGTTGGTGTCAGTCACACTGTAGGTGTGACAAGGGGGCCCTTGATGGTGTCAGTCACACTGCAGGTGTGACAAGGGGGTCCTTGGTGGTGTCGGTCACACTGTAGGTGTGACAAGGGGGTCCTTGTTGGTGTCAGTCATACTGTAGGTGTGACAGGGGGTCCTTGTTGGTGTCGGTCACACTGTAGGTGTGACAAGGGGGTCCTTGGTGGTGTCGGTCACACTGTAGGTGTGACAAGGGGGTCCTTGGTGGTGTCAATCACACTGTAGGTGTGACAAGGGGGTCCTTGTTGGTGTCAGTCATACTGTAGGTGTGACAGGGGGTCCTTGTTGGTGTCAGTCACACTGTAGGTGTGACAAGGGGGTCCTTGGTGGTGTCAGTCACACTGGAGGTGTGACAAAGGGGCCCTTGGTGGTGTCAGGCACACTGGAAGGGTGACAGGGGCAGTCCTTGGCGGTGTCAGTCACGTGGAGGGTGTGACAGAAGAGGTCCTTGGTGGTGTGTCAGTCAAATCAGACGTGTGATGGGGTGGTCCCTGCTGGTGTCAGTCACTGGGAGGGTGACAGGGCTGGTCCCTGCTGGTGTCAGTCACTGGGAGGGTGACAGGGCTGGTCCCTGCTGGTGTCAGTCACTGGGAGGGTGACAGAGGAGGTCCTTGGTGGTGTCAGTCACACTGGGGTGTGACAGGCGTTGTCCCTGGTGGTGTCAGTCATACTCTAAGAGTGACCAGGGCGGTCCCTGGCGGTGTCAGTGACACTGGGTGACAGGGGCCATCCCCGGTGCTGTCAGTCGCTGGGAGGGGGGTGTGACACGACGGCCAGTGCCGCTGTGTGTGCGTTGGGGCCGCTCCCTGCCCCTCCCCAGCGCTGCGGGCGGGGGGGGAGTGACCGATCCCCCATGTTGTTGCGTCACCGCCGGGGCCGCCCATTGGTCCCTGTGAGGGGGCGGGGCTACCCGGGCACGACGCGCGAAGGGGCGAGGCTACGCACGCGATGGGCGTGGCCTCCTGTGCGTCCCGTTGCTGAGGGGCGTGGCCTCGTAGCAGTCCCGCCGTGGGGGGTGTGGCCAAGGGCGGAGGGGGCGTGGCCTCCTGCCCGTCCCGCCACGAGGTTTCTGGGCCCGAGAGAGGGAGTCATAGAATCATAGAGTCACCAGGTTGGAAAAGACCCACCGGATCATCGAGTCCAACCATTCCCATCAATCACTAACCCATGTCCCTCAGCACCTCGTCCACCCATCCCTTAAACCCCTCCAGGGAAGGGGACTCAACCCCCTCCCTGGGCAGCCTCTGCCAGGGAACAATCACCCTTTCTGGGAAATATTTTTTCCTAATGTCCAGCCTGACCCTCCCCTAGTGTAGAGCTTGAGGCCATTCCCTCTCGTCCTGTCCCCTGTCCCTTGGGAGAAGAGCCCAGCTCCCTCCTCTCCACAACCTCCTCTCAGGTAGTTGTAGAGAGCAATGAGGTCTCCCCTCAGCCTCCTCTTCTCCAGGATAAACACCCCCAGCTCTCTCAGCCGCTCCTCTTGTTCTCCAGCCCCTTCCCCAGCTTCGTTGCTCTTCTCTGGACTCACTCCAGAGCCTCAACATCCTTCTTTCCCTCCAGTCAATTGTTCTGTGTTCTTTATAGCTTGACTTTAGATTTGGTACTCCTATCTGACTTTGGCTGTAGTTAGGACTCGCTTTCTCAGTGTGTTTGTTTCTCCCAAACACCTTGTTCCCGAGTTGACTGGGACCCAAAGACCTAGAAAGTCCTGGCAAGCTTCACAGAGAAAAACCACATTACAAATACAGAGCTGGCTCGCGTCAGTGGAATGATTCCCTGCTCCAGGCTACCTGAGAGAGGACAGCATCAGAGATGCCAAACCTTCTTCTAATCACACGCTTAGGGCGCTGCTGGAGTGTTTTCTGCTCACTGTAGCTTGGTGCATGTGGTGCAATTGGCTTTGGTAGGAGAGCACTTGGTGTTCTTGCACAATCCAGTGCCTGTAATGGAAAACAGCTATTGCTAATCTTTCACCAGGGTCCAGTGTGCTAAAGGAATCCTGCCTTTCCCCTGGGTTTAAGCTTCAGCCAGGTATCAGCCACGTCTCTCTGAATTCAGATCCTACTTAGAAGAAAAGTTATTTGGGTTTTCATTTGCTTGTTTTATGTAGAAGAGCCTGAACCTCTACATGTTTTAAGTGTTAAAACACGCCCTAAAACAAAGGAGCCAGATGTCAGGGGTCAAACCTATATGGCCAGCAATTCAAACTTGATAGGATGTGATTTTAAATCCTTCATAAAAATATTAAGCCCCCATTGGGACAGCAAGCAAGTTTGCACTTTTTAGTGAATTTAACAGAAACATGTGAGTGTAGAGTCTAATCCTTTAAAAAAAACCCCAACGCACCGGAGCAGGTCTAACTGACAAATAGATTATAGGTGCTTTTCTGTCCTGACAGATTCTTCATATTTAAAACATGTAAAAAAAGGGTGGTGTAAATAAAAGGAAGGATTTGGGATCCATATATGTGTGTTGGGAGTAGAAATGTAGGAAGGCTGCAAAACACCAATAATGTAAGCTTAACAGGCATCATTTATTGTAAAGAGATAGGTGTTGTGCTTGGGCTTTTGCCTCCTTCCCCTTGAGGATTACGGCTTATTTTTGGGGTGCTGTGATAGTGTTCTTATAAAATTTGGTATCTCGGTGTCATCAAGGATGGTGGGAAGGGCATAGAATGCAGAATTTAATGAAAGCGTGTGCTTATAAATGTGACATATGAAACAGAAGGCAGAGGACATTTTAAATACCTCAGTATCAGGAGGAAAAATTAAAATACATGGAACTCGATAGAGCTAAGTGTATTAGTCTGGAGACCAACCTGCATGAGATCAAACCTCCGACTTTCATTTTTTATCTTAAGTTCAAAGAGAAACATTAATAGAGTGACCTGTCCTTCATTATTGAAAGCAAGTGGCCAGTTTTAGGACTGCACTCATGAATTTTATGAGGGTGTTGACACTTTTGTCGGCGTAAGTGTTGGGGTGTGTACCTGCTGGTTTTACTGCTTTGCCATAGAAGCCCTTTCTGTCTCACCTCAGACCAAAAACAGAGACACACTGTACTGAATAGATTTGCCCTGGGTCTTTGATCTATATGTGGAGCATTCTGCATTATGTATTACTACTAAAGCATTTTCAATTAAACTGACATTACCTTGCAGGTAATGAAATTCTTGTTTCTTTTCTAAGGATGCTGACCTGAAAGAAGCCTGCTTTGAGGGGTCACAGGAATTTATTCTGCCTGCCTCCACAATTACTAACGAGTAACCACTGTATGATACCATAGAATGTAGGTGGACTTGGTTTCTGTTAATGGCAGTTGTCACACAGGTGAGGAACACACAGGTGAGAAACACTCAGGTGGTTCCAGACAAGCTTCGGAAAGGGTGGGCTGCATGGATTAGTATTTGATAGGAATGGTTGGACTCAATGATCCGGTGGGTCTCTTCCAACCTGGTGACTCTATGATTCTATGATCTGGGTCTCTACACTTGTAATTAGAGCTTTTGTGCACATGTAGTTTTTAAGTTATGACGTTGCTGTCTGTATTATCACCACCCTCTGGTGCTGGTTTTGCAGAAGTGCCACTGTTGTGCTGCACAGCCCACTTAGCCAGAATGACTCATCCATCTCTTCTCTCCATCCATCCTCTCATCTTTTAAGGTCGTAGTTGTAATAAACCATGATTTGGATTTTTTAAACACGGTCATTTATTGTCTGCACCCCATGCAAGCATGCTTGGCTCTGGAGATATTGGTGCTCTGTGTGCTTATATATCACTGGAGTTTGCCTTATGAGAAGTGATGAAGAGGGGGAGGGTTGTGTGTTTGTCTTCCATACGAGAGGTGGAAGGTGATTCCGTGCATCTTGGGTTGAGGTGGAAGAAAGCCATCGCCCTGCCCGGCAGTAAGAAATGTCTAAGGATTTTAAATTCAGAAAAATTGTAATAAAAAGAATGAAAACCTTTTGAGTTTTTTTCCATAGTTGGGAGACTTGGAATGACGGTTCTTTCTCTGCAAGGTTTGCCATACTAAGCAGCATGTGGGTTTCTCGTGGATTCAACGACTGCCATTAAAGGAATGTTGCTACATTATTTTTTAACTGCCTAATGTGAAGAAACTGAACTGCCACTTACTGTGCTCTCAAAAGTAGCTCACTTTTGCGTGTGAAAGCAGTCAGTATGTTTCTTTTCCTCACCCTCAACTCCCAGCAGAATAGTTTCTGGTTTCGTGTTTATTTTCAGAGAGATCTGTGGGATTACAAAAAAGCGAAATACTTTTAGAAAGATCTGTGAGATCACAAAACAGTAGAACACTGAGCATTTTTATATGCCTTATTTGCATATTTCACTAGTAATGTACACTCTTGTTAATTTTTAATTTTGGTTCTGTATTTGCTGTTAATTGCAGAAGCCCATTTCTCAAAGTGAGAGTTTTGTTTAGCCGTCCAGTGCGTGAGATGACTGCAGTGTTCAAAGCAGGAGCAACCTCTGCGAGTTTGCACAGTGACTTTGGAGAGATGTTCTGCCCCCAGGAAGAGCAGAAGTGGTCAGTAAGATAATGGGGGGACAACTGCAGAGCACGAAGGGGAGCAGCTACTGGTTGTTGGGAGTTTCCCCAGGGTGCTCCTAGGGGATTAGACATTGTGTGACTCCTGTCGAACAGTTAATGTTAATGATGGGAATGTAAAAATGGACACGTGGGAATGAAATGTGCTGACAGGCACTATGAATAGGAGGGGGGACTGCAGAGCCACAGGGGAATGAGAAGTCTTCCAGAAGTGGTGGTAGAGAAACAGTGATAACTTCTGCCACAAACTGGGGGGGTTTTGGCTGTGAGGGATCGAGGAAAGGAGCCCGAGCAACTCTGCAGACTGTGATCCTACTGTGGCTTTGGAAAAGGCAAACGGGATCCTTGGATGTGTCAGGTAAAGGGCTTCCACTAGGAATAAAGGAGGAAAGGCCCTGGTGAGACTTCCCTGAAGTTCCCAAGTGCAGTTCTGGGCACTGAGGGTGAAGAAAATATTCATTCCAAGTGGATGTGGGCACAGAACTTGGGACATGGATGCAACCTTCCCTACAGGAGCAGAACTTGTTTTCTCAGAGCTTGGGACACAGACACAGCCTTCCCTGCAGGGCCAGAACCTGTTTCCTCAGAGCTTGGGACATGGATGCAGCTTTCCCTACAGGAGCAGAACTCGGGGAGGTGGATGCAGCTTTCCCTACAGGAGCAGAACTCGGGGACATGGATGCAGCTTTCCCTACAGGAGCAGAACTCAGGGAGGTGGATGCAGCTTTCCCTACAGGAGCAGAACTCAGGGACGTGGATGCAGCTTTCCCTACAGGAGCAGAACTCGGGGACGTGGATGCAGCTTTCCCTGCAGGAGCAGAACTCAGGGACGTGGATGCAGCTTTCCCTACAGGAGCAGAACTCAGGGGCGTGGATGCAGCTTTCCCTGCAGGAGCAGAACTCAGGGACGTGGATGCAGCTTTCCCTACAGGAGCAGAACCTCTTTCCTCAAAACTTGGAGACATGCATGCAGCCTTCACTACAAGAACAGAGCTTGGGATGCATTCAGCCTTCCCTACAGGAGAGGCAGAACCTGTTTCCTAAGAACCCAACAGAAGAAGGAAACCGAACCATTGGAAGGGGTCCAGAGGAGGCCGGGGAGATGATCTGAAGGCTGGAGCACCTCCCTTAAGAGGACAGGCTGAGAGAGTTGGGGTTTTGCAGCCTGGAGGACAGAAGGCTCCGGGGAGACTTTAGAGCAGCTCCTAGAACCTAGAGGGGCTACAGGAAAGCCGGGTAGGGACGTTTTACAAAGGCTTGGACTGATAGGACAAGGAGGAACGGCTTTAAATTGGAAGGGGGAAGATTTAGATTGGGCATGAGGAAGAAATTCTTCCCAATGAGGGTGGTGAGGCCCTGGCCCAGGGAAGCTGTGGCTGCCCCATCCCTGGAGGGGCTCCAGGCCAGGCTGGATGGGGCTGGGAGCCCCTGATCCAGTGGGAGGTGTCCCTGCCCGTGGATGGGGTGGGACTGGATGGGCTTTGGGGTCCCTTTCCCCCCAGCCTGGGCCGCACAGACCCAGCCCCCGCCGCGCGGCGAACCCGGCCGGTGCCGCTGTCCTCACGGGGCCGCCGCGTTGTCCCCGGGGTCGGGGGGGACACCCCGGGGTCGGGGGGGACACCCCGAGCCCGGTAGCGGCGGGCAGGAGGCTCCGCTCCATCCCCGGCAGGAGCCGCCCCGCCGGGCCTGCGGTTGCGCCGCTCCCGGAGGCTCCGCGCCGGCGAGGAGGGAGGTGGGGGAGCTGCCTCCATCACCGGCTCTCATTCACTGAGCTGTTCCTATGGAGCCTCCGTCGTGATTTAAACCGTCCCTCCCCACCGCGGAAGCCGAACCGGCTGTGGTCACGGTGTTTTTGTTCGGCCAGCATCCCTCGAAAAGTTTTCCTTCCACGAAGGGCCCGGTGGATCGGGAGCGGCGAGGCGTGGCCGGAGCCCCTCGCAGGAGGTGAGGGAGGGTCCCCATGTCCCCTCAGGATATCAGGGGGAAGGGTGGGAATTCGAGGGGGACTTAGAATCATAGAATCACCAGGTTGGAAGAGACCCACCGGATCATGGAGTCCAACCGTTCCCATCAATCACTAACCCATGTCCCTCAGCACCTCGTCCACCCGTCCCTTAAACCCCTCCAGGGAAGGGGACTCAACCCCCTCCCTGGGCAGCCTCTGCCAGGGACCAATGACCCTTTCTGGCAAAACTTTTCCCTCATGTTCAGCCTAAACCTCCCCTGGTGGAGCTTGAGGCCATTCCCTCTCGTCCTGTCCCCTGTCCCTTGGGAGAAGAGCCCAGCTCCCTCCTCTCCACAACCTCCTCTCAGGGAGTTGGAGAGAGCAATGAGGTCTCCCCTCAGCCTCCTCTTCTCCAGGATAAACACCCCCAGCTCTCTCAGCTGCTCCTCTTGTTCTCCAGCCCCTTTACCAGCTTCATTGCTCTTCTCTGGACTCGCTCCAGAGCCTCAACATCCTTCTTGTGGTGAGGGGCCCAGAACTGAACACAGGATTCGAGGTGCGGTCTCACCAGTGCTGAGTACAGAGGGAGTAGAACCTCCCTGGACTTGAGCTCTTCTGTACCAGGCGGTGCCTGCTGAAGAGTTGTAGAACTGTAGAATAGTTTGGGTTGGAAGGGACCTTAAAAATCACCTAGTTCCAACCCACCCGCCATGGGCAGGTACACCTCCCACTAGACCAGGACTAGAAGACTAATCGAGGCTTGTTTTCACAGCAGCTTGTGTCATACCTGTGTGGACGGGTATGGTTGGAATCAATGATCATCTCAAAGATCTTTTCCAACCAAACAATTCCATGATTCCATGAATGAAGCTGGCCTTTCAGAGATGTGAGTGAGACCATTCACTTCATGCATGTGGCTATGGTGCCTTTATAACCTAATAAAACTAATTAGACAAGCTTTATGTGTGCAGGGAAACATATATGTGTGTTCCTACATGCATATGTTTTTAGATCAATATGTACTGGTGTTCAAAGAAGCCTTAGCTGGAGAAAAGCAAGTAAGAGGAAGAAAATCATAGAATCATAAAATTGTTTGGGTTGAAAGGTCCATCCAGTTCCAATCCCTCTGCCATGGGCAGGGACACCTCCCACTGGATCAGGTTGCTCCAAGCCCCATCCAACCTGGCCTTGAACCCCTCCAGGGATGAGAGCTTCCCTGGGCAACCTGTTCATTGGGAGTAATTGGAATATGAAGAGTGTGGTGGAAAGGAGAAGGTGGGGGTCAGAGGGGCAGCCAAGGTATCAGTCAGGATGGGAAAAATGCAATGTCTGGGCTTAGATTGGCAGGCAGTTTGCAAAAGGGGTTTATCCAGGGCACTTGAAGCTGTTCCTGTGGGCCAGTTCTGGAGGATTTACTAGCTGTAAAGACTGGGAGGGTGATTACCAGGCAGCTATTTCAAGCCTTTCCTTGCATATATCTTCTTTGCATGGGGGTAGCTAGTAGTGGCACAGGGACCCCAAATACCCTCAAGAGTTACAATGATGCTTACAAGGATGGGAGGCCAAAGGCGCTCCTGAGCTTTCCAGGACCCCCTCACATACATTGCTTCTGGTTTTAGCTGGTTGACTGACTCGTGTTCTGGGTCTCATTGCATTACCTACTTAGTTTGTGAAAGAAATCACTTTGTGATGAATGCTCCTAATTCATATTCAGCAAAGGAAAAACAAAAATTAAATATGAATCCACAGAAAAAGAGCAGCAGTGAGGGCAGCTGCGGTATAGGACTTTGCCTGAAGTGTTTGCACCCTAGGGTTCTGAAGATTTCTTGTATTTAGGAGAGCTTAAAATGGAAATTGTTTATTAGTTTGGCTGGATTATGATAGAGGATTTAATTTCATCGAATGTAGTCTGTCTGTATTTTTTATGTGGAATATATATTTTGTACATATCTAATAGAAGATGATTCCATTTCTTCTGCAGTGTGACTAATAGTCTGTACCATCCTTTTAATCAGAAAAAAATCTTCACTGTGATAACTTTATGTTAATAGCAGAAAAATCATGGATTAAATGAGTGTTTTATTTTGTAGCAAGAGCTGTAAAGAGAGCTGAGAATAGGATGGACTTACTATGAGAGACCTGAAGCTCTTGATACACACATCATCGATGAGCTGCAGGTGAATGCAGCGTATACCTCAAAGGATGGATGTGAACATGGACTGGAATTCTGAGAATAATGTTTATGACACAGGTGAGAAGCATGCAAATTATTCCAGAAGGCCCACTAAGCAGGTAGGCCGCATGGCTAACCTTCAGGCAGACATGAATTACTCACAGCCTTCCAGTCCTTGTTGCATCTCTGTGGGACCTTCACGTAAGAAGGAGCTTTCTGCAGAGCTGCAGTGTGAAGACAAAGAAACCTATGAGACCTGTCACCAGAAACGAGGTGAGACTACAGGTAGGGTATTTGTCCCTTCCGATACTGACTCTGACTTGCAGCGCAAAGATAAAGATTTAGAGAACCATTCCTCTGAGCAGTCCAAGAAACCACGGAGAAGACTATGTGGCAATGACGAAAACACTGTTCTTACTGAAGTGTTTGATGAGGACCCTGGGGAAGCTTTGCCGTATTGGTGCAAGAGGTGTGGTTGCTCTTTCCAGGGTATGAGTGAGTTGCAGGAATATAAGCAAGCTCACCTTGTGGAAAACTCGTATCGATGTCCCATCTGCGCCAAAGAGTTCTTCCGTGCGGCGAATCTGCGAATGCACAAGCTCATTCATTCTAGTGACAGGCCACACAAATGTCCAGGGTGTGACAAGGGTTTCATTCGCACGGCTGATGTCTGGAGGCACCTACGCAACGTGCACAAGATAGAGCGTTCCATGGTGATCCTGGGAAAAGGCATGGCTAGGAACCCATGGTCCGTAGTGTGCCGTAACCAACACGCTGTCAAGTACACTGATCAGCCTTGTGCAGAAAACCGAAGGTCTGAGGAAGATGACTGTAAACCTTATGCCTGTCCAACGTGTGGCAAAGGTTTTGATAAGCCTAACCTGCTCTCCAAACACAAGGTGATCCACCGGCAAGACAAGCCCTGTCAGTGTCAGGAATGTGGCATGGCATTCGTCCAGCTGCTGAGGCTGAAAAGACACCAGCAGACTCACTCTGGGGAGCGCCCCTTCTATTGTGTGGAGTGTGGAGGGACGTTCAGGCGGGTGGCGTCGCTCCAGCGTCACCACCGGATCCACACTGGTGAAAAACCCTACTCCTGCAGTTACTGTGGTCATGCCTTCACCGAGTCAGGTACTCTCCGGAGGCACGAGCGCACACACAAATTGGACAAATCTTAATTCTTAAGTTCCCAGATGCTTCTTACCTGGATGAGGCTTGCTCAGTTGGGCTGGAGAAAGCGCTGCACTGCGTGCTCTCTGGCCAGTCCAGACCTGCTTCTCAGCAGTGCCTGACAGGGAATGCTACGTCATGGGCATCTCTGGAACCTTTACTGGTAGAGATTGCACTTGCTGGCTTTAAACTGGCTTTGTATGAAAAAAATAACCTGATTATCACTGAGTAATGAAATTTGAGGCTTGATAAGACTGAAATGACTCATGTGTGCTGGCACCGTCTCAGTTTGCTGAACCGACGATGCCTCAGCTTGAGCTTTGTTAGGGATGCATGGGCTGTGAGACTTCTCTCTGCTGTCTTGGTCACTGGATAAATTTGCCCTGCCCTCTCAAGTGCGCTGGTTCTTTGGCACTGGGTTTGGAGATCTGCTGTTGCGGGTCTTTGCTAAGTTAGAACAGTTTGGAGTTTTTCCTCTATCCCTGCTCTCCTTGTATTCTGCTGTATTTTTCTTTCCATTCCATTACTTTTTTATTTTTTTTTATCTGAAGGGGAAGTATCATTTTGGATATTTAAAAAAAATGCACCACAAAACAATTCCTTAATAAAATCAGCATTTACCAGCTGTATTTCATAAATATTTCTATCTAAGGGGGTACTGATCCCTTCTACACTTCCATGTGATCAGTTGAGTAATGGAAAAAGCTTTATTTTTGCTATGACATTACACGTTTTGGGGGTAAGGAATTTGAATACATTTGTGTCTCTGATATAACCTCGCACTCTAAATCTGTCCAGCTGAGTGAATATTACAGTAGGAAATGTTTGAGAACACAAAATTCAGAGAGCAGAGGACGAAATTTAAGCCACCTTTGCTATTCATTGCATAGGAATCTTCTCCATGTAAATGTTTTGCACATAAAGAAACTTCTTTTCCTGTTTTGTGTCCTGTGACGTGTCTGAGGACGACCCAAAGTGTCTGCTAGACTCTTCACTTTTATTTCGATTCAAATGGTTCATGAAGAGGACTTTCCTTAGAAACCAACCCAGCAGACTCAGGTAGGTGCTGCCAAATGCCCCAAGGCTGTAACTTCCAGATATCTTCCAGGTCTGTTGCCCCAATTGTGGTGGTGGGCGTTTTAGCTCTGGAACGTAATAATTACACTTAATTCACAGTTAACCAGTGTGGTGGAAGCATCCAGTTTGTCCTTCAGTTGCAGCCTTAATTTCTTTTCTGTGTCAGAAAGCTCAGCTTCCTTCCCCCTGCCAGCTCTCGTGATTTCACTAATTTCTTCTTAATGCGTTCTGCCTTTTCAGCAGGAACTTGTGCAATAGAGTGAAAGTAAAGCCTCAGGGTAATGTAAATGCTACCAGGCTGTTTAATGTAAAACACAGGTTGTGCCATTTGTTTACATAATTCATGGACTGGAAAATATCTGTTGCGTTCTGCTGGATTTCTGAGCAGTTTTATGGAGTCCAAGCTCCATATCTGGGCTAAAATGTTTGTGGGTGCAGCAGCTGACCAGGTGATTTACAGTTGTGGGCACTGTCCTGGTTGATGTGAGGTCCATGGCTCAGATCGCTGTCCTCATCAACACCTCAGCTTCGTTGTGAATGGGAGACTCAGTCTCCAGGCCTCACTAATGGGTATTAAATGGGTTTTAATTTCATTCCCCAAGTCTCCACATTAGAGGAGTGATTGACAGCCCGCTTCTTAGGGATGTGTTCTGTTGTCTCTGAGAAGATGTACTTCTGTTACGCAGATTTCTCTGCTGGGATGGCTCTGGACCCTGCACTACAGCTGTGAACAAGACTTCTCCAGACTCCCCTCTGCAGGTAGTTTCAACGTGATTTTAGGTTTCTGAAAGGGCCCCCTTAGCAAATTGTCAGTCTTACCTGAGGGCTGCTTAGCCTCTCTAAGAGGAAAGGTATTTGTATTGAAAAAATCCTGTCTGAAAGGTGATGCTGGTTAAAAGATCTACAGAGAGAGGTAGTCAGTGCTGTTTGGTGGTTCAACACAATCTGAAATGACTTGAAGAGAGGGCAGATAGCAAGGTGACAAAGCCATTCCAGAAGCTATCATGCATTAATTTTCTATGCTCATCTTCTAAACCCATTTTGAACTTGTTGGCTACAGTCTCCTCTTTTCAGCATCCTGCTTCTTTCTTGGTTCTCTTGCTCCAGGGGGTTTTAATATACAATTAAACTGCACCGCTATGCGCACCTTTATGATGTGTGACTGTTCTGCTTAGACAGTTGCGATAATTGGGAACATCTAGCTATTCTGCATTTTGGTGTTAGCAGTTGGTGGAATTTGTATCTCTAAGAGCCTAACGGTGAAAGTGTTTTGAACAAAGATCTGTTTAATGGGAAGAGTAAATGGTTGGTGAAATGAGAACTACTAGGCTTAACTAAAAGGTTATTAAAAAGATACTTGCCTGGAAGGTTGACTTGCATATGAAGTGCTTGGATGTGTGAAAGCAGTGATTAAAATGTGTGATGGGTTCTGGGAAGTGTGCTGAACCTTCTTTAAAGAAACTTGCACTGACTCCTGTGTAAGCTACAGGAAACCTCTCAGAGCTTAATTTAACCTAGAGATCATCACTTCTGCACTTTTGGTTTTGAAGTGTGTGGTTTCAGCAGAAATAACTTTTCCTTATTCAGCTCATTTGCACCCGCAAAGGCCATGGGAGGAGCTGTTTGCTTTGGTGCTGTCCTGTGCAGAGGACTCGCTCACAGGCCCTTGGTGCTGGGTTAGTAGGGGAAGCATTTAGACACAGGCACAGGGTGGGAGCTCCATATTGTGTGAGTAATTTTGAACGCTGGGTGGTGTTAGTGAACAATGGGACCCTTTGCTCTTTGCTAATTTTCCCGTCCCCTCACTACTCATTTTCATCACAGGAAAATTGTCCGAAGACTCAGAAGTTCTAGCAGCTCCAACTGCAGGCTCCTGGCCCTCACTGACCTGGAATCACTGGCCATTCCTTAGCAACTGTGGTACCATTTTCTTACTTTGCTAACAAAGTAAATAAGCATGTGCTTGCAGAGCATAGATAGAGCACTTTGCACAAAGCAAAAGCTTCTGCTACCAGTCTTTCTGCTCCTCTGCATACCATTCTCCTCGCTTACGCTGTTTGTCTTCTCCTGATGTGGAGGAGTCTGAAGCAGGAGTCTTTGATGTAAGCAAGGAGTAAAACTTAATTTGTCAATTAATCCATGCAAAGGGCATTGAAATCTCTGGAGCAGGCAGCTTTTCATAAAATGGTAGAATCACCAGGTTGGAAGAGACCCACCAGATCATCGAGTCCAACCGTTCCTATCAAACACTAAAGGGAGGCTTCAGCACATGATGATTTGCCTCTGATCTTGTAAAATTTCTGTTGGTATAAAGAACCTTCACCGTGGTTTTCCTTCTTACATGCTGAGAAATAGCAGGGGCTGAAATCTCACCAGCAGAATGGTGTAAACAGCATTTTCCTAGGATAGAAATAGAAAGGAAAACGGTGTTTTTATTTTGGTGATCCCAGCTGTGTCTGATGCTTTGAGAAGTTAAAAAAAGGTGGGCCTGTGCAAGGCCTGTGCTACCTGGGAATGTTGTTTTCCAGAGGAGAACACTTGTGCAGTTCATGTAACGGCTTTCCTCTTGTATCTCTGCTAGAAGAAATCATCAGAGCTATTAACTTATTTCCTCATTAAGGGTTTTATCGTAATAGTTTCTTATGTGCTTCAAATCTGAAAGCAGGAGTACTGATTTGATTTGAGTTGGTCTGGTTCTGCACAAGCTACCAGCACCCTGGGCTCAGAGCCATGCGCAGGTAGCAGGAAGGTAGCCACCAGCTTGCCATTTAACAGCTATTCCTGTAAGTACCTGGCATGTCTTAAAAAATACCATCTTCCTCAATGCAAGGATGTTCTTGTTTTGAGTCAGGTAAGTTTTACCCCAAGAGAACTGGCATGTTTTTCTGGCTTGCTTGCCCAGCCCCTCTTCTCCTGCTTGAAAGAGGCTGTGCTAATTTTCTTCTTCCTCCATAGCTTGATCATTGCTGCTGCTCCTGAAAACGCCACTGGTGGTGTCAGCTGGGATGCTTTGGTGACTTCAGTGGGTTCTTTTGGATTGCCTGGTGGACTGACAGCAATTTAGAGAGAGGAGATACTGAAAACCTGAGGTGTCAGCTGTTGTTGTAAAACTAAGGATTTATAATGACATCTTTTGCTTGGTAAGTGGTGTGAGTGACGTGTCTCATGTTCATTGTTTGGGAAAGGTAATTGGGAGAAGGCTTGATAGAGCATTTGGTATCCCAAGACACCCGAGATTAAAGTGTAATCTAACTGACCTTCCTTGTGGGACCTTTTAGGAAGACTGCCAGCATCTCTGCCTTTAATACTTGCTTTTAAGAAGCTCTTGGACCCGTTGTTAACTACATATCGTATTTATGCCGTACTTGTTTAAAAAGATAATTCGCTTACAGGAGTCTGTCTGCTGACTGTGCAAAATGGTTTGACACAGGAGCCTGAAATAAAGAAGGCATGTCTGCGTTTGGGGTTGTGGCCCTGCAGGTGGAATGGAACCTCTGCGGAGACAAGGCTGCCTGCACACCCACCGTGAAGCCTCCCACCAGTCTTTGATTCTCCCCTGGGTTTCCCTGCAGGCTTGGGTTGAGGTGCAGGAAGATAATTGTGAGAAAGACCTCATGTCCTGCTTCAGTTCTGGACACGTGCAGATGCACGGTCCTTGCATACAGTAATAGACACTGAAATATGCTGAATATCTGTACAAATAGCTGCATTGGCTCAAGACCAAGAGTTAAAAGCGCAAGAGATTTACTTTCAGACTGCTCATGGCACACTTGAGTAGATATAGAGTATTTATTTCCAGTGTATTCACTTGAGACATAGCAGCTACTTTAAAATAGCACCAGGAGTTCATGTAAACATAAGGAACATCCCCAATTTTAAGTAAATTATTTCCTTCTCAGTTCACTTACTATGATACAGAATCCGGTTTGTAATGATCAGGCAGTAATCAGTGCAACAGTGAAAAATAATACGGGGCTGCTCCTGCCTGGACAGTCCTGTCAGCTACAATACAAGCACATTTATTATAAACACGTTTATGTATCATCATTTACAGATACATTTACAGGCCTTTAATAGCACAGTGTGGCCAGGTGGTCTGAGATCAGAGCTCAGCTCTTCAGTGCGTTTTTACCACCACGAAGGAGAGAATAAGGAATCCAGAAGGCAGCGCAGGACATCCTCACGGAGGTGCAGGGATGTAGTGCTGACAGTGATGTCGTTGTAGAGGTCTAAGGCAGCAAGATGAAAGACCTCTGCTCCTCTCCGACCTGGAAATGAGGACAACTCTCTTTTTCCATGTGCTCACTCAGATTGACATGATTTGTTGCTGCCATTGAGAAGTCCTAGCTTGATCTGTTTCATTCATACTCTCAAAAGGGGGAAGCAATTTGAGGGGGGAGGCTTTGAGCAATTTCCAGTGCAGAGCCTTGCTGAGTGCATTATGCACTCACCTGTCTTTTGACCTGACTTCCTTTTTATTTCATGTTTTGCTGTAATTGCTTTTTTGCTTCTCTCATCAGGACACCATGAGGAAGAGTTTTAAGTGACTTTTCTGTTATCTTGTGAAGATTTTGCTGGCTGACTGTGTACAGACCTGCAAAATACGACCACTACCCCTGGCAGTGGAAGTGATAGAGTTAGCCTAGCACGCATTTCCATATTCTTCCAGGCTGGTGGTCCCCAAGCCGTTCCTGGAGGAGCCTGCAAGCAGGAGATTGGACGGGCTGAAAGGGTGATATGGGCTCTGGAGCAACACACACCCGCTGCGCTCCTAGGCTTCATCCCTCACCTGCTCATATTGTGGGGGAAGGGGATTATTGTTCTAAAATCATGAAAGAGATTAAACCCTGACTTGGGAACCATCAGAAACTTTCCCATACTGTTGTCTCCTGCAGATGAATCTGGTGTTGGGCTGGTCTAGCAGGAGGGTTGGAAGGAAAGGCAAGGATGTCCTTGGCTGATGGGCTGAAGGTCAGCAGGGCACTTGTGCTGTGTCCTCTGGCCATTCCCTGTCTTTCAGGCTCACCTCTGGTCCCATGAGACGCTTAAGTATTGTCCTTCCCAGACCCCATGTTCATGGACTTGTGAAAAACAGCTGGGAGGAGCTGGCAGCGTGAGCCCTGTCTGCGGAAGGATGCTCAAAGGTGGGTTCTCATCTACAGAACCACATCCCCTGCGCTAGAGGCTCAGGTACAGCTGGTACCAGTGTGACTGATGGGGAAGTGAATGATTCTAGAGAGTAAGAGACAGCGAGGGATGGGACTGCAGCTTCATCCGGGAGCTGCTCCCAGGCAGTTGCTGGCAAGACCTTTCAGGCAAGTGCTATAAACCAGAAAATGAAGCTCTGAGCCCTTCATGTGAAAATCTTGAGCACAAAACTCTGGCTGTTTGTCACTATGTGAGGCTGGATAAACCAGGTACTGACCACTAAATATTTCTGTCATCATTTAGAAGACAGTTGGGTTCTTGCCTCTAGGGATGCAGCAATAAGTAGCAATTAATTATCAAGAAAGAGGGAAGGAAAGAAAGAAGGAAAGAAAGAAAGAAAGGAGTCCAAAATGCTTCTTATCCTTTTGTTCTTTCCAAGAGATGGGTGAGAACAGGATGTTCCCAGCAGTACCTTTTAATCATTTTGCCACTTCACATCTCTCTTACATAGCAGGTTAGAAATGGCAGTTTAATTTTCTTCTAATTGCCTCAGCTATCAGGTACCCGAGAAAGGCCATTTTCCCCAACTATCTAGGCCCTGTTCTTGGTCTCAGAAAGCAGCATATCGCTGTGGAAACACTCAGTGAGCTTTTGCTTTGGAAAGGGGCTCTCCCAGGAGCAGAGCAGGGGGTGCAAATATTTTGCCTGCAATCACCATATCCATCGCACTCTGTGTTAAAGGAAAGGGCTGTGCTTTGCAACACTCATCTCATTGGCAGCATAGGAGTGTTTGGGCCTCAGTTTGCTTTCCCTTGCCGATTTCTGTGTGGAATTTAAATGTCTGTGCAGTGTACGCCATCCCCCTTCCTCTCCTCTAGCCTGTCGCGGGGTTACTCCTGCTCCAGGCATTCAGGATGCTCTGGGCTCACCATGCTCCTCACCTGCATCAGGCGTGGATGTCTCTAAGACTTCTCCACTCCTGGATCATTGCTGTAGGGGGCCTGGATTTTGTAGCAGGAAGGAGCAGACATGAGGAGCACAAAGCAACCAGGTAGCTGTTTCTTAATCTATAACTGGTTTTGTCTTTGGTCACGGTGATTTATATTTAGATCACATCTGCTTTTTGCTTCTTCTGTTGGCTACAATGCTTATATGAGAGCATTTTCTGCACTTTCTTAACTATTTTTCTGCTTTTTTTTGAACAGAGAACCACCGGAAAACAAAATGCAGACATTTATTACAGAGCCCTGAGGCTTCACCAGGTTTCGGATCTGTTGCCCATTTCTCTTAACGGCGAAGGACATGGTGTGTTACAATGCCAGGCAAGCAGCAGCTGCTTCTCCCCTTCCTGGAGTGCCCAGCACAGAAAAGAGCTCCGTGTTAATGCAGAATCATGCAGTATGAAAAATACCATCTTAATAAAGGTCACCTGGCCACACAGAGCATTTCCAGAGAAATAAAAATAGCAAGGAGGTGAGAAACCAAGGACATCATGTTGTAGCTGCCTGACAGCCCCTCCAGGCCGGCTCAGCAGAGCTGATGCCCCACTTGCTGCCAGCAGTGGGTGTGGGCAAGCCAAGCTGCCTCCTGCCCCTCTGCACAAAAGCAGCGATGCAGCCACATTTCCACTCCACTTTTTAGGCAGAACATTCAAAGAAAATTAAAAGCAGACCCTGACCGTGAGCTAGAGGCAGCTGGCAACCAGCGGGTTTGCGGTTTGTGGGATGTGCAGGGCCAAGGAGGAGAGGTTGGGCCCGTGACAGTTTTATTTCCATCGGTGCTCTTGGCAGTTTTGCAAGTGGGTAAGCAGGCTCTGCCCTGTAAAACGGCCTGAGGAGCTCACGCCGTGGGAGGGGTCCCAAGGGCAACATGCATCCGCTCCCCGTGCTGCTCCAAGGCCAGGGAGGTGTGGGCAGGAGGACATCTGAGCAGCTGCTTCTCAGCAAGGTAAACCTGGCTGCAAACTCCAGCAGGGAAAGGGATGAGAGGTGCGGGGAATTCCTCTTTGGATGCTGATTTACTGTTATTCCCCAGCACCCTTGTTCTGGATAGTTTAAAGCCAGTTGGCTGAGGCTGCTGCTGACAGGGACAGCGCTGGTGAGAGCTGGGAAATGCCAAAGCTGCTTTTATCTATTCCCTTGCTCCCCAATGGGAAAGCTACGGACAGTGGTGTAGGGGCTGTTCACTGATGCAGAGAAGTGGGAGAGCGTCTGCAGGGAGAGTCTCACACGCCACGAGGTTGAAGCCCCTACCCCATAGCAGCTTCCCAATGACAATAATCCCCTCTCCATCTGCTGGGTGATGCCAGAGGCGTTTGGAGGTCTCCACAGAAGGGGACAGACTCCTGTGGCCTCTTGGCTGTGCCTTCTCTGGGTTCCCCCACCTGCGTTGCTTCCAGTCACCTTCAGGTTGCCTGCCTACCTTCTCCCAGCTCCAGCTGGCAGAGCTTTACCTTGATGGGTGTGCAGGAGCAGCCCCTGTGCCCCTGCCTTGCCTGGGCTCTTTGCCTCTCCTCCTCACAAGCAATTGGGAGCACCGTCTGCCTACTTGAATTGTGCCTCCCGCTGCACCTGCCAGGAGGCTTTTGCCTGCTCCTGGCTTTTAGACACTATTCCCACCTCTGCAGGGCAAAACCCCAGTGCCAGCAGTGCTCGCTGGGTGCTTTACCCCCGACAGCCTGCCACGACTTCACACTGTGCCCTCCAATTCATCTCCAGCGCGTTGCACTACATCCCTGCTTTTCATTTCCTTCAAGATGTGTTTATCACTATGTGCTTGTTCCTTGGCCACAGTGTGAGCGGTTTCTCCCAGCCCACAAGTCCGACGCGTGTATTTCTGTCCCTCCCTGGTGTGGGAGCTTTCCCAAAGGGATATTTCCTCCCTGGTCTCACACACGCTGCTTGGTTTCCCTTCCTCACAGCGGGGATTTCTGTCTCCTCTGTGGCATCGGAATCAGACTTCTCCCCTTGTTTGGAGCTGACTCACTTCGTAGGCAAACTCAGCACCAAGGACTCACCGCCTACGGTTGTTTTATTTGGAATTAGGGGATGCAGATGTGCCTTGCTGCTTGCACCTGGAGAGGGAACAATCCCCAGCGTCAGCACAGCCAAGGACAGCAAATTGCAGAGTAGGGAAGGGGCAAGTCTGGGGGAAGATGAGACCAGTTCAAACTTCTGAGAGGTTGTCACCTACCCCCAGCTCCACATTTTGTGTCACAACTGGCTTATTTTTTTCAGCTGATTTTGTTTTTTTTACTATATAAAGGATCTTTAACGTGTGCAGGAGAATTCCTTTGAATGCACAAAGGGAAGATGTTCTCAGCAATAAGAAAAAGAAATGAAGCCCCCAGAAATCCTGGCAACAGGTAGCATTTATATAAAAACTTTACAGAGCAGCCTTCAGTCCTGCACTGCTGATCAGGGCTTTGCACACGCAGATATTCACTGTTGATGTGGGGCTACGATCCTGCTTTTAGAAACTGGGGGAGCGCATGGGAAGATTTAGTTACCCTGAGCTGCACTCGGAGCATCCTGAAGGTGATGCAGAGCACAGTACCACAAAGCTGTCACTATCTCACTCCCTACTCCCCTAGCCCTCATTTTTCTGATTTTCCTCTCTTAGACAACTTGTATTTAGTGATCAAGAGTCTTGGATATCAATCAAAATCCAATAACTGAAAGGAAATAATGTTGCCCACAGGAAACCAGAGCCATGCAAACCCCTCTCTTTGGAGACGAAGCTGGCTGGGCCATGAGGCTGATAAGTGACAGTGCCCGTGAGCATCTATCGTGGTTTAACCTCGGTGAGAAACCCAGCCCCGTGCAGCCACTCGCTCACGACCCTCACTGGGATGTGGGAGAGAATTGGAAAGGTGAAAGGGAGAAAGCTCGTGGGCTGAGATAAAGACAATTTAACAGGTAAAGAAAAAGCTGCATGTGTACTTGGCACTGGTGAGACCGCTCCTCGAATCCTGGGATCAGTTCTGGGCCCCTCACCACAAGAAGGATGTTGAGGCTCTGGAGCGAGTCCAGAGAAGAGCAATGAAGCTGGTGAAGGGGCTGGAGAACAAGAGGAGCAGCTGAGAGAGCTGGGGGTGTTTAGCCTGGAGAAGAGGAGGCTGAGGGGAGACCTCATTGCTCTCTCCAACTCCCTGAGAGGAGGTTGTGGGGAGGAGGGAGCTGGGCTCTTCTCCCAAGGGACAGGGGACAGGACGAGAGGGAATGGCCTCAAGCTCCGCCAGGGGAGATTTAGGCTGGACATTAGGAAAAAAGTTTTCCCAGAAAGGGTCATTGATCACTGGCAGAGGCTGCCCAGGGAGGGGGTTGAGTCACTTTCCCTGGAGGGGTTTAAGGGACGGGTGTATGAGGTGCTGAGGGACATGGGTTAGTGATTGATGGAATGGTTGGACTCGATGATCCAGTGGTTCTTTTGCAACCTGGTGATTCTATGTGCAAGCAAAGCAAACCAAAGAATTAATTCACTGCTTCTCACTGGCAAGCAAGTGTTCAGCCGTCTCCAGGAAAGGAGGGCTCCATCACACTGAAGAGTTACTTGGGAAGATAAACACCATTACTCTGAAGATCCCTCCAATTCCTACTTCTTCCCCCAGCTTTATATGCTGAGAACAACATCATATTGTCTGGGATACCCCTTGAGTCAGTTCGGTCCAGCTGTGTCCCCTCCCATCTTCTTGTGTACCCCCCATCTTCTCACTGGTGGGGTGGGAAGCAGAAAAGGCTTTGAATTCTGTCCCAGCCAAGCCCAGCTCAGCACTCATGAGCAGGCTGCTGCTGCGCTCCCAGGGCTGAAACTATTATTAACTATTGGATAGAAATGAAGTGGCTTCCCAAATGGCATTCTCCATATGTTAGCATCCCTGC
Source organism: Clamator glandarius (assembly GCA_033459285.1). Taxonomy (NCBI): domain Eukaryota; kingdom Metazoa; phylum Chordata; class Aves; order Cuculiformes; family Cuculidae; genus Clamator; species Clamator glandarius. The sequence goes on from JAUNZM010000292.1 coordinate 2,453,497, forward strand.
TTCTGGCAGGGTGAAATCCTCCTCCTAATAGTTTTATTCCCATGCTTCTTCCCTTGTGGCCTCCTGTTGCATGGGAGCAAACCACACCATAGCGGCAAAAAGCATTTGCAGGATCTTGGCAGGATCTCTGCGAAGCAAAGGTTTTAGCTTGAGTTGGGAAATAGCATCAGGATTTGAACCAGTGTGGAAGCTGTCACTGAGCACAAGCCAGGGATGCCCTAAAAACCAGGGGCAAAAGTCATGGGAGGAGATCTGCAGAGGCTGGATACAGGTTCAGCTCGTTATGGTGAGAGGAGCATCATGAGTGAGACCAGCTGAGGCTTGTTCACAAGCTGCAAAGAGAGCAGGGAGCAGGGGGGGGGAGCTCCTTCTCTAGCACAGGCTGCTGTGGTCCTCTGGTGAGCCTGGTTCCCCCTCCAGCCATGCTGGGTGTTTGGGGGCATCTGAGGCGGGGGGGTCCCTCCCCATGCCGAGCTCCTTCCCTTCCCAGGGTGGGTGTGCTGTTATTACCACCCCGAAAGGAAAAGAAATATTGCAGAAGAAAATGATGATTTTGATGAGTATCGCTTTCCACTTTGGACTTTTGAAATAAAAGATAAATTCTGTCAGTGAAAAAGACAATAAACTGTCCTCCCTGTTCAGGGACTTGGTGTCCTGGGCTGATTTCTTGCTGCAGCAGAACTCTGTGTGGAAGATGCTTCCAAGAAAAAGCCTTGTGAGATGCTGTATACTAAGAAAGCACAAAGTCATCCAACCTGGCTGAGAAAACGGTGAATTAGAAAGAAAATGATGCCACAAAATCCACAGCACTCGGGTAAGTGATTTTTTTTTTTTTTTTAAATCTTTGTGAAGTCTTCTGTTTTTTCTTGTGGTTCCCAGACTGTCTTGAGATCCACTCGGTGTTTTTTCTGGTTACCAGTCCTAAGTTGTGGCATTGATGGTGCGTTGCACACCTACAGAGGAGTGGTGGTGGAGGGGGAGCGCAAATAATACCCAGCCTGAGCTGTTCCCATGCCCGTTAAGAGCTGTCGGAGGCAAAAAGGCAGATGGTAACCCCAATTACAGCCCCAGACAAGGGGGTGCTCTGGGGCTGCCTCAGGAGACCCCCATTCTATGGGCCTCCAGGATGAGGCAGCTGGAGCAGCTCTCCTGAGTGGTTAGGTTGGTGTCCCCCTGCTGCTTTGGACTCAGCCACTTTGCTTTATCTCAGCATCCTGGAGTGTGAATGTTTCTGATCTCTTGCAATAACTCATTGCAGCACTAAAGTGAAGATGGCAGATGGACTCATTAGATTTGTGCTCACCCTTGATAACGGGAGACTTATCCATCCCCACTGAGACAAGCAATTTATTTTGCTTTGAAATGGAGAAACACCTTAAAATTATGGATTTTTTTTTTCTTTATAATTATTTTATTGCTGACATTCCTGCTCTTTTCAAGGTCCTTTCTTGCTTACAGCTTCTTCCATGGCAGCTGGCCTACGAAGCACCCCCTTGGTTACAAGGGCTGGGTTCCACATCTTGGGTAGTCTCTCTTTTTGAGTGTATTGCTCGTGGTCCAAGGGCTGGGTTCCACGTTTTGGATAACTTCTCTTTTTGAGTGTATTGCTCATGGTACAAGGGCTGGGTTCCACATCTTGGGTAACTTTTTGAGTGTATTGCTCAGCACCCTGTTGTCTCTGATCCTACCAGGGAATTCAAAGCCGAGCCCTCAGCCTTCTGGACCCGCTGGGCTTGGCTGGTCCTCAATCACTCTGTATTTTGTCAGGTGGATCCAACTGCTGTTCAAGCATAAAGTGGGAATAGATAATGAGGATCGCATCCATTCACACTCGAGCTTTCTTCAGCCCTCACTGCTATTCAGAATAAAGGTTAGCAATCTCTTCCATGCCTGCTTTCTACCTCCTACAACAGCAATTGCATGAACCCAACGTTACACTTCCCCACCTTGTGTCATCCAGCAATCCCTACTGGTACTTGCTCCTCCTGGTGTTCTCCAGTGATTAATGCAAGAAATTGTATACGGCTTCTTACAGAAACGCTGCTGTTCTGCTAAGTTCATGTAAGAAGACAACTAGGCCACTGTAGAGGTCACATCATGCAATGCATCTTGTTGACTTTCAGACCTAAAAACCCAGGCCTGATTCTGGAAACCTCCTTTCTCAGATTGGTGATCTCAGCTACAAACTGCACAGCCTCTTAGAAAAGATCAGCTTAGAAACATTTAACAAATATAGCTGGAAACCCATTTTCTTTTCTAATGGCTCTGAACTGCAGATAATTACCACTCTTCTCCTTCATTTGATGGCATCTTCTATCTTAAGCTGTACGAACAATATGTAGGTGCTTTAAAGTTTAAAATAAGTGAATGTCTCTGGGTTTGGCTGTGAGTTAAAAAATGAACAACCCAAGGCAGAAGAAGGAGCTGGAGGTGCGTGTTCTCGCTCAGGAGGTGAGTCACCAGCAGAACTGAGGGCAACGCTCAGTACCTGGCCCTTGCTCTGCAGCAATTCAGGGCACTGATTTGACCCAAAGGCAGTAGTTCTTGTCCAGATCCATTTCTAAGGTATTTTGCAAGTTGTTTATTGTAAATAAGCAGGCTTCACAGTCATATCTTGTGGCTGACTGCCATGCAGCCACCTCAGGCAGGAGCTGCGGGCAGGTTCAGCACCCAGAGGGAGCCAGGAGTGCTGACACGGCTATCACTTGGCTTCGAAGATATTATATTTTTGCTTATAAGAGTAAAAGCGTAGTTGCTGGGTTTGAATATGCCAGAGAGCTTGAGGGAATAGCTTACCGTCCTCCTAAAATGTGCTAACGTATATTTGATGAATCCTCCGTATGTGGTAAGGCTGGTGTTTGCAGAGCGGGGCTCTTGACAGGGGACGCGGCTCTGGTTTGGGACACGACTCTGCTGTCTGTGTGCTGCTGGGTGGCTGCGTGTTCGTTAGCCACAAATAAGCCTAGTGGGCACATACCCAGCCCCTGAGCAGGGTGGACACGGAGGCACTTGGTGGGGCTGAAGCGCGGCTGCAAGGCTGGAGCTGTGAGAAGCCTGGCTGGAAGGCTGCTAGGGGGAGAAGGACCTGGGGGTGATGGTTGAACATGGGCCAGCAGTGGCCCAGGTGGCCAAGAAGGCCAATGGCATCTTGGCTTGGATCAGAAATAGAGTGGCCAGCAGGTCCAGGGAGGTTCTTCTCTCTCTGGACTCAGCACTGGTGAGACTGCACCTTGAATCCTGGGGTCAGTTCTGGGCCCCTCACCACGAGAAGGATGTTGAGGCTCTGGAGCGAGTCCAGAGAAGAGCAACGAAGCTGGGGAAGGGGCTGGAGAACAAGAGGAGCGGCTGAGAGAGCTGGGGGTGTTTATCCTGGAGAAGAGGAGGCTGAGGGGAGACCTCATTGCTCTCTACAACTACCTGAAGGGAGGTTGTGGAGAGGAGGGAGCTGGGCTCTTCTCCCAAGGGACGGGACAAGAGGGAATGGCCTCAAGCCCCACCAGGGGAGGGTCAGGCTGAAAATTAGGAAAAAAATTTTCCCAGAAAGGGTGATTGGTCCCTGTCAGAGGCTGCCCAGGGAGGGGGTTGAGTCGCCTTCCCTGGAGAGGTTTAAGGGACAGGTGGATGAGGCACTGAGGGACATGGGTTAGTGTTTGATGGACTGGTTAGACTTGATGATCCAGTGGGTCTTTTCCAACCTGGTGATTGTATGATTCTCTTTGCTGCCCCCAGGGTTTGGTGCTGGGGGAATCCACGAAATGTGGGATGGTGTGGGGGTGCTGTGATGTTGTGTGTGCTGGAGGGTCCCTGCAGGGACATTCTTTTGCAGGCAGGGATGGAGGGGACAGGGATGGGTGGCAGAGACAGGCTGGCGTGCCCTGCGGAGCAGCAGGCAGCAGATGGCAATGTTGCCCTGCGAGAGCTGCAGGCAGGGATGCAGGTAGGTGCTTGCTGCTCTGGCAGCTTGGGGACAGGGGAACCAGCTTCTTTTGCAGAAGCCAGGCAGTTTCAGGCAGCACGGGTGCCTATTAGAGATGTTCCTTGGCTGCGGGCTAGCTTGGCTCCCTGTTGCCACCCAGGCAGGAGTGGCAAATGGGGAGGCAGGCAGGGGCACCCCTTGCTGCCTGCTGCCCTCCTGTCCTGCCTGGGGGGGGGCTGCTGGGGGGCTGCCCATGGTGGGAGCAGCCCCAAGATGTAAAATAGCCCCGGCTACCTCTTGCCAGGCCTTGAGGAGTGTGATTTTGACCGCTTGGGGAACTGAGGCAGGAGGTGTGCCTGTGAACGGGTGCCGGAGACACCGTGGAGCTGGTTGGCTATTGCTTTAGCACTAGGGTGAAGCTGCTTTCACTGCTGGGTCTGGAAAAGGCTTGGTAGCCTTTAAGCAGTCGTGCCTCTTCTCCCTGGCTCAGCCCAGGGCTAGCAGCTGTTTTCAGGGTACAACAGCTGCATCTTCTCCCCATGCACAGTGACCACTCCTGTGCCCTGCGGAGCCCTGGGAGCATCCAAAGCCAGGCTGCTCCCTGCTGACACTGCTGCCCCGCTCGGCCTCATCCTGGGGCCATGGGGCCATCCCATAACCGTACTTTTGGGACTTTGTGCGGCCGTGCTCTCTCTATCTGATGGGAAGAGAGCCAGGGCTGGAAGCCTTTTCTTCTCCTTTTCTCTGAGCGGCTCCATCCCATCCTTTATCAGGCAGGGCTGCTGAGCTCAGGGAAATGGGAGTTGTTTGCCTGCTTGGAGCAGGATCCGGAGGAGCGGCTGTTTGCTGACTTCCCCAGACTAGCAGCGTGCTGGCGACTGCATCGGTGGCACAGAAAACGGGGCTGGCGTCCACCCTGGGTGCTGCCTCTGAAAGTAGCATCAGCAGCCAAGGCACCTCATGGGCCTGTGGAGGAGAGGCCAGGGGGTTCCAAGAAATCATTTTGAGTTGTCAAAAGGTCCACGGTGGGTCCCCTTGGCCTCTGCGCTGCCTGGATCCAGCACATGTCTTCTTGTTTTGGCACCGAGCTATTCCCCGAGGAGTGAGGCACAAAACCTCAGTGTTTGATAGGCATGGTTGGACTCAATGATCCGGTGGGTTTCTTCCAACCTGGTTATTCTATGATTCTATCAGGGCCATCCTCTTCTTCAAGAACAGGAGAGCTTCAACCTGGCATGGGGCCGGTGCTAAAAAACAAATTAATTTCTTCCAGCTGAGTGCTCCTGAGCCAGCATTTCTCCTGCCAGCGCTTTATAGCGGGGATGAGATAAGATGAAGGTGCCGTGTGCCGAGGGGTGGCCGTTGTCCTGGCTGGGTATCTCCTGATTAGGTGCAATCCAGAGATACTGGCAGTGCAGCCTCAGCACGCTGGGGCCAGAGGTGGGGTTTGGCAAAAGGGTATGCAGGTCATGGAAACGGGCATGGTCCTTTTGGTGCCCCTGTCACCAACCCCCAGCTCTTTCCCTAGTTCTGTGCTAAGGGATGCAGATACCTTGGAAGGCGCTGGTTTGGGGATGCTCCTTAAAAAAAATTAAGTCTGAGTGGCCTGAGACTAATTTATTCCTCTTAGGAGGATTTGTATGATTCCATTTTCTTTTTGCGTTGCTGTCATCTGTACAGCAGTGCCCAGGCTCTGCTGCGTTGGGCTGATACATCCCTGAAAAGTTGCTAACCGTGTTCATAAGAGAGATCAGACTGTAAGAGAGGCCCTGGGAGAGGCGCTGAGTTTTCTGAGTTGATGCTGTGTTTGGTTTCATGTGCTTCTCCCCTTTGAATGGCTAGAAATGAGGAGGAAGGAAACTCTGCTTTGAAATCAAGTGTAAACCTGAGCCAGATCCTCCTCCGTGTGCTTTGATTTATAGGGGAGGTGGGACTATTTTGCATTAGCCTTTAGCCAAGGCTCGTCTCAGCTGGAGGAGCACCTAGGAAACCAAAGCACGGAGGTTCTCTCTGTCTGAGAGCTTAATTGTGGTACGTGACAGGTGGGGACTGATGATGTGCGGGTACCCAGAGAAGGGCACTAGCTAGGAAAGCTGTGGCTAGAAATGAGGAGGAAGGAAACCCTGCTTTGAAATCAGGTGGAACCTGAGCCAGATCCTCCTCCGTGTGCTTTGCGTCCTAGTCACACAGGCTTTTCCACAAGTCCTGGAGAAATTAATGTAGACGGTAATAAGCAGTCAAAATTTGAATGCTTTGCGTGTTGGTGGCGACCTTCCCGTGCAGCAAAGATAAGGAATGTGCAGTCTTTGCATTCAGGGCAAGGAGTCAATTTGGGTTCAGGACCAGGAGGTGAGTAACTAGCTGGACGTTGCCTGTGCCACGTAAACCTGCTGGCAGACAGATTGCTGCCAGCATTATAAAGCTCTGTCATCCTCCAGGTGCCAATAGACCTTATCACGTAAAGTAAATCTTATTGATTAGGAGCAGACTTTACTGCCTGTATTTGTGGCCTTTAAACCTCATGTGAAGTTTTTCACCCTCAAATGAATTGGAAAGGGTTTGACAAGTTTGACAAGGTGGTGGAAAAGAACAACAAGGTAGTTTCTTCCAGTTTCTTCTCTGAGCTGTGGGTGTCCTGCTGTCCCCATGGATGGGGGCAGCTTCAGGAGCAACTCCATTTTTGCTCCATTGTGATGGTGGTGGGGATCCAGACTGGTCTGGGGGCTGTGCTGAGTTCTTGGCTTCCTGTGCACACGAGCAACCCAGATCATCACACCTGCAGGACCTCAGTAGGGCTTTGCCAATTGAAGCAAAACCCAAGTTTGGAGCTGAAGCTGCCCTCGCTGTGCAGTTCCTCTGGTTGGTTCAGAAGAGCTCAGCAGAAGCACTTATACACCTAGCAGGTCTGAGGAGTGTTCAGTCCACTGATGAGGATGCTGAGGTACAGCTAGCCTTGCCTATGGTCTTGTGAACAAGAACATCACAAGGGACGCTTCTGGGTGTTTGGTTTATTAATGCTTGTCTTTATATTCCCAGGAAGGCTTCTGTAGCAAGAGCAGTAACTCACTGAAGTCCTGGTATGGGTGGTGGCTCCATTTCACACCTGATCTGTGCAATTCCTGGTAAGGTGGTTCTGCTCCCTGGGACAGTTTGGACAACCAACCTCTCTTCCCTGTGTGGCTGCTTCCCCCTCCTTTTTCAAGATAAAGTAGCACATGATTTCCCTTGAGAAAGGGAGCATCTGGTCGAGGAGGGAGGGAATGTTATCTTGTCCCTCACACTGGCTCTTTGGCCCTTAATGCTTTAAGAAGGAAGGAATTGTAGAATCGTAGAATGGTTTGGGTTGGAAGGGACCTTACAGATCATCCAGTTCTAACATCCCTAGACACCTCCCACTGCATCAGGTTGCTCCAAGCCTTGTCCAACCTTGGCCTCTTCCATCTGGAAGGCAGGAATTGCTCCAGCCTCGTGTGCGGGACTGCAGAGGGGAGGTAGTGAAGAAGTCCTGGTTTCTTTAGGTAGCTGTAACCTGCAGGTGTGGAGTTGGCTGCTGGAACCACCCAGGCCTCTTCTGCCAGCTCCTCTTCTCAAACAGCTGCTCTGAGAGCTGTAGTTTATGGCACTTTATCAGCAGAGAGACATGTGCTGTCTCTGCCCTGCCAGCAAAGAGCAAGCGGGGAGGCTGGAGACCTTGCTGCCCACTCAGAGGTTTGCAAAGCCTCCCAGCTCTGCGTGATGCTCCTTCCCTCGGTGGTCAGATCGGCAGAGGGCACTGCATGTCCATGCTTCATCCATCTGGGAAGGGAGGGAAGGTCCTCTCCTCCCCTCCAGGGTCAGGAGAGGGAAGGTCTTCTCTCCCAGCTCCCTGCCAAAAAGCTCCGGGCTGCAGGACTCCCTCCCTGATGGAAAGATTTGGGGCTGATGAAGGAAATCAGGAGGCACTTGGTGAAACAACAGGCAAATTTAGATCAAACGGCAGGAAATCCGCTCTCCAGCGGCGCGGAAGAGCCGTGCTGTGGAAAGCTCTGGTCTGGCAGGAGGTCATCCAAGAAAAACAGGGAGCTGCCTTCTGGGGTGAACAGGCCAACTGGCAGGATGGGTGAGAGCTGGGGATCTGGTCAGGGGAAGCCGTAAAAGCAGTTTGGCTTTGTGCTTCTCTGCGGTCACTGCAGGTGGTTGGGGGGAAGCTCCCACCCTGCCCACAGGGCGCAGGATGGTACCCTCAGCCAACACAGTGAGCAGAATCAGGTCTTTCTCATCAGGGCCTGAGGCAGCCTGCTGGGCTTTTTCATCTCAGCATGATATTTATCAGCCTGGGGGGCATTGGCATCATCCCAGCTTGCTTTGGGTCAAATTGGACAGTAGGAAGAACTTCTTCACCTGAAAGGGTTACCAAGGACTGGCAGAGGCTGCCCAGGGAAGTGGCGGAGTCCCCATCCCTGGAGGGGTTTAAAAGACGGGTAGATGAGGTACTTAGGGATATGATCTAGTAGTAGACAAGTACAGTTGGCCTTGATGGCCTCAAAGATCTTTTCCAACCTAGTGATTCTATGGTGGGGATTGTGTCCTCCTTGGTGAGGTGGGCTGGCGATCAATGTTTGGAGACAGGCTTTGGACTCTTCCAGTGAGAATATTTGAGTGCAAACACAGACATAAATGTCCCAAAGGGGATTTTTCCACGATGCTCATGGAAGTAGCTGCTTGCTGGAGTGAACAGGCAGCCAGATGGTAGCTCTGGCCTTGCTGTAGCACTGCAGGTTTTGATGCAGTGGTGACTTCACCTCAGTGGGGATCCCTGCCTGAAGAGGCAGCAATGACCACAAGCTCATGGACTTTCAGCATGTCCTGCTGCCTTTCATGGGGCAGGAGGGACAAGCGATTGAATTGTTGAGTGTTTCTTCTCCAGTCTCTTCCCCTGGTTGAAATCTGGTCTTGTCTGAGAGCTCTTTCCCTCGAATAGTGATTTGGCAGCACTTGGATGACCATCTCCAAACCCCCACCTGTCTGGCTGGTTTCTGCAGGGCAGAAGTTGCAGCTGAAAGGGTGGTGAACCTCAATAAGACAACGGGCTTGTGTATCTCCAGGCAGCACCTGTGGTTTGTGCAAGCCAAACGCTTCACTCGTATTTGAGCTCATTTATTCCTAGCCAGTAAAGGTGATTGCTCCTTGGGAACCAGCCTTGGAGTTCAGTTGTTCACTGGAACCTTTATCGAGAGAGTGAAGGTGATTTTCCAGGCTTGTTGATGTCCTTAGGAGATAGCTTGTATGGAGGCTTTCCAAGATGTTGCTATCTCAGCTCTTGCCCTTTGACAGCAGCAAAGATAAAGATACATGAACCCCCTGCTCGAGGAAGCTCCCTCCTCCTCTTGCACCACTTCCTTGAGATTAGCCTGCGGTTTGCTGCTTCACAAGCTGAGACTCTGTCCTCAGGAGGAGCAACTGGGGTTTCACACACAGCCCTACTTGCTAGTGAAAGTGCTCTCCGACCCTGCTCTTCTCACTCGCGTGGGGCAAGGGCTTGTGTGGGGGTGTTTGAGAATGTTAGGGTGGAACTGGGTGATCTGCTTGGACTCCGTGAGCAAGAGAGATGGATTTTATCCCGTTTAGACTATCTCAGGAGGAGAGACAAGAAAGCTTGGCTAATAACGCAGTCCCCTGGCATGATAATGGCTGAAACAGCAGTATATTTGTGTAGGACTGTAAAGGAGCCAGGAATCACAGAATAACCAGATTGGAAGAGACCCACTGGATCATCGAGTCCAACCATTCCCACCAATCCCTAAATCATGCTCCTAAGTACCTCATCCACCCTAACCTTAAACACCTCCAGGGACGGTGACTCAACCACCTCCCTGGGCAGCCTGTTCCAATGCCTAACCACCCTCTCCGTGAAGAACTTTTTCCTAATCTCAAGCCTAAATCTCCCCTGGCGGAGCTTGAGGCCATTCCCTCTCGTCCTGTCCCCTGTCACTTGGGAGAAGAGGCCAGCTCACTCCTCTCCACAACCTCCCTTCAGGTAGTTGTAGAGAGTAATAGAGAGTTGTAGAGAGAAATGCCACCAACCTAGCCATGAATGTCTCAGTGAACCTCCTGGAGCCTACAGCCACAGCCTCTGCTTGCTCCCTCTGGCAAGCAGCAGCCCTGGAGGGAAAGGAGTCTTAAGTGGGACTAGCTGGGCAGCTTGAGGCTGTGCAGAACTGACACGAGAAGGACCACTGGCAGTGCTAGTCAGCAAAGATGGAAGGGGAGGTGAGCTCCGGTGGGCTCTGGACCACATCCATCCTGCAAGCTTTCCACCCTTGTCCCCCATCTGGCTGCTTCTGGAAGAGGTAGCTGGGCTCGCCAGCTTGCTGTCAGGGTGCAGTTTCAGAGGTTTCCCTCCGATCAAGTATTGGGAAGAGTCTTGGATTCTTAGGCTTGGAGTCTTTGGGCTGATGAATGCAGATGAGACCTCTGGTCGCCACAGGTGACCCACTGCTATAAGTGCTTCCAGAAGGCAATTGTGCTTTGTCTTGGAAGCAGGTTGGGTTTGGGTTATTTTCTATCCACTGATCCCCTTAGGAGGCTGCCCTGGGGACCTTCCCTCTCAGTTGTTAGAAATCTTCTACGGATTTCCAGCACAAATGTATCCGTGGCCAGCTTTTTCCTCATTTGTTCTTGAGACAGTGCTGGCACAAACAGCTCTTCTCTCCACCTGTACTCTCCAATGTTGATTTGAAGTAGTCTTTCTTTGGCCTTGGATTTCGGAGGGATCCATTTCAAAACCAGAAATGCATGGGCTTGAAATATTTCCCATCATTTCATAAGAGTTCGACCCTCTGATAGTAAGATTAGAAGAAAGATAAGAACAAAGATAATCAGCATTCAGGCTGGAACCGCTATTGTTAAACAGACAACACTGCAAAGCCAGTACTTCTTGTTTACAATTGAACTCATGAATTTTTAGATATTAATGGATGAAGGAATTGAGTAAACAAGCATTGTGCCTCTAAGGAATGAGTCCCAGGCTGTCCTGAGCTGGAATACTTTGTACTTTCCTGATTGCCTTCCAAGAATTTCAAATTACTTTGTAACACAAAAACAACCCTGCTTTACAAGACGCTTGTGAGGTTCTCTGCGTGGCCTTAATTCCTCTGTGCTGTGATGTGGCTGGCGTTGGGGTGCAGCTCTGCAGCTGGGTACCGTCGGGTAGGTGCTCAGAGAGAGGTGGGACTACGTCTAAACAATAAACTACGCGGGGGAAAGTCAGCCCGGGGGCATTAAAACCCTCCTGCAGAGCACGGGTCTGCAACCAGTGTGTAGCCTTTTCATCCCTGTTCCCAGTTTGATGGGCACAGAGACACTGTGGACACTGGTCCAGCAATCCTGTGGCTGCCATGGAGAAGGAATGGTGAGAAGGACTAGTGGGAAGTCATGCAGCAAGTCAGGATGAGAGCTAGCAAGAAAAAGACTCTACTTGCCTAAGCCACAAGCCTTTTGGGAGCAGCTGGGATGCTCTTGGACATGGGTCTGTGGAAACAGCCCCCAAGAACAAGGAATAAAGGGATGTGTAGGTAGTGCCGTGCTCTCCACTGAAGCTGCAGACCATGTTATATATTCATGGCCTCTCTAGGCTTAATGTAGCATTTCTGAGCGTGGTGGCCGTGACACGACAGGCTGTGGTGCATTTGCAAGTTGTCCCTTATTTCTGGCTGTCCTCTGCTGAGCAAGTGCTCTTCAGGAGCAGCCAGCCTGTTGCCTAGAGTCCCTCCAATCAAAAATACTACTTGGGACTGGAGACCAGCCCGCTTAATGTCCCTGCCAACCCTGGGCTGCCCAAGTGCCATTTGCCTTGTTTTTGAGGTTTTTTTCCAGAAATGGAGACATCTTTCCATTGGTGTTGGTGGCTGGGGATTGCAGAGAAGACATGCAGCAGAGGCAGCCGGTGTCCAGGAAGCCTTGAAGTGTCCCTTTCAGCCACTCTGGGCCATCCTGTCTTGGTCACCATGACTGGCACTTAGGTAAAGCAGGTAGGATGGATCCCTCCCTACCTGGGTTGTTCTTGGGTTTGGTTTCGAAGCCAGCAGCCTGGAGCTGTGGAAGGAGTCACAAATCTGGGTTAGCAAACCATCCGCTGGATGCATTTTAAAAAGTAATTAAAGCAAAATTGTTTCCAGCCCTTCTGTTTGCAAGATGTAGTCTAAAGAGATCTAGCCGAGCCAGGATTTGCCTGATCCTGCCACAGCTCTAAGTATGAGTTAATTTAATCTAATCCATCCTCTGTGCCTGCTGGTAAGTGAGGAGTTCCCTGCTGGGGGCTCAGGGAGCAAGCAGGTAGAGGGCTGCTCTGCTCTTAGCACAGAGATTTGGGTGACGGTGAAACTGCAGAAACCGGCATTTTGGAGCCTTTTTTATTGCTTTTAATCGGAAATTATTAAAATGTCAACAGTAACTATATATTTGCATGGTAGAGGATGATAGCATGTTGCCAAAGACTGATGGATGCCAGGTCTACACAGTGCCAAGTGGAGTTGCTTGAAGTCTGAAGGGCTGGATGGGGGTAGGGGTCAGTCCCTTAGCTGCCTCTGCTCACCCACTGGTTCTCATTGACCTCTCAAAGCATGAAACTTTGCTTTCTTCCTTTCTCCATGGTGAAAGGCATGCAAACAGAGTGAAAAGAGGGGTAGGGACAAAGGGAGAAGGTAGGGTGACATCATTCTTGCTTGTCCTCCTTTGCAACTGTCACCAAATTGGAGGCCAACCTTGTGTTGGAGGGGAAGATGAGGCTGTGCCTGATGGCGAGGGGCATGTGTGCACTTTCCTGGATGTTTTTATATCTACAGGGGTTTTATTCCTGTTCTGCTGAAAGGTCATTCCCAGGAGAGATCGGGTAATCAGTCCTCATAATCCTTACAGGGCATGTATTTGAGGAAGCTCTTATGCGTGGAGACTCCTTGACAGCCAAAGGTGACAGGATCAAGACACCCTTACACAAAGCAGGGACAGATTTTTTTAGGAGTGGTTGGACTCGATGATCCGGTGAGTCTCTTCCAACCTGGTTATTCTATGATTCTATGCTTGGTGGAGAGGACTAGCACCCATGCCAGCGGTGCCAAACCTCTTGTGGCTGCCCCTGTGATGATTTTGGTGCAAAGCAGAGAGACGTGAGCTCTGGTGCTGCAGAGCTCAGATCTGGGCTAAAGCATCTCCTTCCTCTGGCAGGAGGAGGGGAACGTGCCCCGGAGCAGAGTCTTGGAGAGGGTGGGATGGGTTGGTGGCTCACTCTGTTGGGTTGAGTCTGGGGACTAGGGGAGGCTGTGGGGACAGCCTGGCTCAGCTGTCACTCCCCACCCGTGCCCTGCTATGCCAACAACCACCTGAACGTGCCATGATTGTGTGTTGAGAGGTTGCCCAGATATCATATCTTATCCGAGGATGGAAGGGGAAAACAACAGGCTTGCAAGGAGGCGGGAGATTGGTCTTCCATGAGTGGCAGAGTCCCAGAAAGGGTCTGATGGTGCAGCTGCTTAGTTTACAAGAAAAAAAAGAAAAACCCTGAGCACAGCACCAGGCTGAGCCGGTAGCTTATGTAAGAGCTGGCAGCAGGGCCGGCGGTGCAGAAGCTCAGCGGGCTGCCAGCAAGCCGAGATCGCCTTTGATTTTTCTCCTGTTTGCTCAGCAGCTTTCATGCGACGGGGGAGCGGGGCGAGGGCACGAGATTCCTGCACACTGAACTCCTCTGTTTCTCTCGGCAGGATAAACAGGACATAAAACAAAGCCCCAAGCCAACCCTCTCCTCCAAGGCAGCGTGTTGCCAAACTCCAGCGGGGTGGCCCATCCCCTGTGAGGAGCAGCCACCCCATCCTGGGATGCAGAGAGGTGATGGGAGACCCCCCAGTGGGGGTAGCTGGGTGCTACAGCCCATATTTTTGCAGCTGGGTGAGGGTTGTCCCATGGCATTGGTGAAGAGCAAGCAGCAAAAATGGGGGCAAGGCTTCCTGGCAGGGCTCAGGGGCCAAATCCTTGGTGAGCTGAGGATGGGTGCTCCAGAAGTGACACCGGGCTGGGCACTGCAGGCACTGGCTGGGCTGAGTGTCCCCTGCAGGGGTTTTGCTGAGACCCAGCTAGCCCACAAGGCACAGTCCCAGGCAGTGGGATTGAGTCCTGTCTGATCATCCTTGCAGGAGGGCAAGGAGGGAGCTGAGCACTGATCCGCTCCCTGCAATGGGCTCTGTGTGAGGTTTTGCGTGTGTGCCTTAAAGCTGGGCTGCTTTATTTATAACTTCTCCTAAGGAGCAATTTCCAGGGTCTCTTGCCACCGTGCTAGCTGCCTGTCAGTGACAGAGGGCGATGGGGCTGACCTCAGCCCTTTTTCAATGCAATTTTAACTAATCCAGCTCCCTAGAGATGCCCAAGCACCTGCCAGCTCCCCTGAATTTCCGCAGAGCAATGATTTCACCTCTACCAGCCTGCTGCACCGAGAGGAGGGAGCAAGCCCTCACTACTAGGGTTTGAAAAACTTCCAAGAGGCTTAAGTGAGGTTCTATCTGGAGCAAAGTATCCTGTAACGAACTTGAAATCACTTGGTTGGGGAAAAACATTGACCAAGTGTGAGGCTGGAGCAAGACTCCTAGGAAATGCTATCGCTGCTAAAGCAACACGAAGGGAGCGTTGTTTGGCATTGTGCCTCTGTCCTGGGTGTCTGTCCTGCCAGCTGCGGTGGGTGGTGAAGTCCCTGCTCCTCCAAGATGCTGCTGCTGAGTTACCCTGAGCTGCGCGTCTGCAGCCACGCTAAGCTCCTTGTGCTGCTGCATGCAATGGCATCACTGACTTCTCCTCCAAAAGGAAGAGCTTTGAGCTGGCTGGAAAGCTGCCTGGAGGAGAGGGACCTGGGGGTGTTGGCTGACAGCAACTGAACATGAGCCAGCAGGGGCCCAGGTGGCCAAGAAGGCCAATGGCATCTTGGCTTGGATCAGAGATGGCGTGACCAGCAGGTCTAGGGAGGTTCTTCTCCCTCTGGACTCGGCACTGGGGAGACCGCTCCTCGAATCCTGTGTTCAGTTCTGGGCCCCTCACCACAAGAAGGATGTTGAGGCTCGGGAGCGAGTCCAGAGAAGAGCAACGAAGCTGGGGAAGGGGCTGGAGAACAAGAGGAGCGACTGAGAGAGCTGGGGGTGTTTATCCTGGAGAAGAGGAGGCTGAGGGGAGACCTCATTGCTCTCTACAACTCCCTGAAAGGAGCTTGTGGAGAGGAGGGAGCTGGGCTCTTCTCCCAAGGGACAGGGGACAGGACGAGAGGGAATGGCCTCAAGCTCCACCAGGGGAGATTCAGGCTGCACATTAGGAAAGAAATTTTCCCGGAAAGGGTGATTGGTCCCTGGCAGAGGCTGCCCAGGGAGGGAGTTGAGTCCCCTTCCCTGGAGGGGTTTAAGGGACAGGTGGATGAGGTGCTGAGGGACATGGGTTAGTGATTGATGGGAATGGTTGGACTCGATGATCCGGTGGGTCTCTTCCAACCTGGTGATTCTGTGAGCTGGAAGAAGTCACCTGGACAGAAAGCTGCTTTTGTGACTGGGATTGTGGAGCCTCTGAGGTGCACACAAAAACCCATTAGAAATGCAGAGGTAGGAAAGGCAGGTGCTGCCTGCTGCAGCCTGGACAGACGGGCTGGGTGGCCTTCGGGATCTCTTTCTTGTGCCCAGATGGGAAGAACAGGCTGGTGGCTGGAGCTGTATGAGGCTTGAGGAGCAGCATGCCCGGGCTGCCTGCTCTGGCTGCTGGTTTGTGGGTGCTGAGCACCCCTGCAAGCACTGGGAGGGCCATCTGCCCTGTGCTCCTCAGAACCCCTGGGGATCTTGGTGGGGGCATGCGAACCCTGGGGCTGCTTATGCAAACCTCTTGGCCTGGGCTTTTGTGAGAGCCAGCTTTCTCACAGGATTCTCACTCTGGACTTGATGGGTTGGAAATACTGCAAGAGCAGCCCTTTCTCTGTTTTGGTTTGGTTTGTTGCTTTTTTTTTTGTTGTTGGATTTTTTTTTTTTTCCTCCTGATGTTTGTGCCTTTCCCCTTCAGTCTCTGGCCAAGGCGAGTGGTGCCAAGGCACAAGAGCCAGGCACACCCAGAGGGAGGGGGAAGCAAAGCACCCTCAACCCACAGAAAACGGGGACAGAAAGCAAACAAGGTGTCCAGGAGCGAGGAGGAGAGTTTGCTTGCCATTTCCAGCTGAGAGACATCTCTCCTCAGGGAGTTCCATGCACTTTGAGGCAGGTATCATGCTTCCGATTGGGCGCTGATGCCATGGGAGAGCTGCTGGGATGCCCAGGGGGGTGCACACAGGGCTCAACACCCTCCTGCTTCCCAGCAGTCGGATCTCCCTGGCCCTGCTTTGAGGAGCAATATGGGCTCAAGCTGCACGAGCTGAAAAGGCTCAAGCTCTCGAAAAGCAGCACGGGATCAAAGCTTTCTAAACACTCGGGGCATTTGGCCTGGGAGGTTTTGTTCCAACTATTTATAGCAGTTGGGGCCAAGCAAGTTCAGAGTTAGAGGCAAACTTTTCCAAAGCTGGGGACCATTTGGATTAGGGAGGGGGAAAGGGAGTCCAGCCAGGCCCATTTCCAGCAAACGTTGACTCCTTCCCTTAGGTATGTGTTGCTGTCCCGGACACACTAACAACAGCTCCGCACAGAAGTGCCTGGCTGGGGCTGTAAAGATCAAAAAAATGTGAGTTGGCTGGAAGCAAGAACATGAAACAGAGAGAGTTTCCAAACAGCAATGCTGTAACATCTGAAAGGGAAAACTTTCCTTACCAGCTTGTTTTCATCCAACGGTCAACATCCTGCAGTTACAAATACACTCGTGTTGGGTTTGGGAGGGGAAAGCTGGTGGTGATTTTAGGGCAGAAAAACCAAGATATGGCTTCTTGAAGCATGTATCTTGCTTAGAAATGGAGAGGAGGGGGTCCGTTTTACCTTCAAGGTGATGATTTTTTTTTTTTCTTCCCTGCACTGACGCTAAAGAATGTGTCACTTTTCTGTGCTACCCGATTAGGCAAAGCCAGGCTTAAACTCTGAGCAAGTAAACCAAGCTGGCCAGTTTTGAAACCATTTGGAGCTATAGCCCTTGCAGAGTATGAAGGCAGAAGCTGGGGTTTTCCTGCCTGCTATGTGAATTATGCTAACGACGATGTTTAATTGTGAGGAGCATGAGCAACGTTGTTTGGATACCACAGCTTTTTGCATGCCTAGATCCACTCTTGATTGAAGGCATTCAGTATAGGCTATAAAAATACCCCTGTAATTACCAGCAGCTCCCCAGCTCGCTGTCAAATCTCTGCTGCTTTTTAGGAGCAGTATCTCTGGACTTCTCCACAAGGAAAGGGTGCAATTAGGTTGGCAGGTAATTATAATTGAGAAAGTGGCTTGAGGGAAGTGGGTTTGGCAGCCGAGTGATGTCCAGCCCAGGTGTAGCAAGCCATGTTACGCTCTATCCTGGCAGGGATGGTGCAGGTTTTCTGCTCGCTGTAGGGTGCTGCATCAACAAACACAGCCAAAATCTGCGTGCCTCGGGTTGTTTTCAGAGAGGGAAATGCCGTAGCAGCAAGGTTTCCTTCCCTCTCTGGCATTCTACCTCAAGTGATGCAGAGGATGCCCATCCTCATTGTGGATGGTTGGACTGCACTGGAGAAGCCAAGTTGTTATCCTTCAGTGAAGGCTACAAAGTCTATGGTGGAGTTCGAAGAACGAAATGAGCTGCACGTGGTTGGAGAACGGGATGAAGGTGAGTGTGACCTGACTGCACATCAGGTGGCTGTGGCTGGTGTCGCAAGGGGAAGCATCAGACGGAAGAGGTGGTTCCTCCTGGAGCTCCCAAGTTGTCAGCCTCGGGGCCTGTCTTATTGCAGATTTCTGGGAATGACACAAAAAACGTAGAAGAGCAATAGTGAGATGTCCGGGTGAGGCAGAGCTGGAGCACAGTACAGGGGAGGTTATAGATGTAAAAAAGTAATTGGATGACCTGGAAGATGGGAGCCACAACAATGATAGGAAGCGCATCAGGATAAAAGACAAGGTCTTTGAGCTTGAGGAGCAACAAGATATGATAAAATAGGACCTCACATTGTCTGGCCGTGACCGAGAAGGGCTTTGGACTAGCCCCTGATCTCTCACAGTACCTAAACACTGCCAAGCAAAAGGTGGCTGCACCTTTAGGGAACTCTCAGGACAAGGCCTCTCTGTTGACCTTAAAACCCTCAGGACAGGAGCAACAAAGACCTCTGCTGGAGCAGTGGGTTCAACTCTGATGATCCTTTCCCCAGAAAAAGTCAGAGTAAAGTGAATGTAAAGCAAATCCACCATCCCAGTTGCTCCGAGGGTGAAATGGGTGTGAGAGCCAGACGTGGTTGTCCTTCTCCCATCTTGTTTTTTTCAACGTGGCAGAGACAGGCTCTGAGCCTGGCTTCCACCCCTACCCAGCAGAAGAAAATGTTCTCCTTCTTGCCTCCTAATGATGATGATGACCATTCACCTCTTGTTTTGTACGTGTCCTTTGCTATGAAAGACTGTCCTTGTACTCGGTGCTTATGTTCCCAACCCTTGGCTTGGAAAAGGTACACTGGCCAACTGGACAGTCATTCATTTTGCTGAGAGGCTGCCTGCTCTGCAATTAATAGACAAAATGCCCACCACTGCGGCTGAAAAGAAGTTTTAATTAAAATCCTTTGGTAGTGGCCTTGCCCAGACAGTGAAGTGAATAGGAAGAGGGCAGAAGGCCCAGGTCAGTGTCTTGGGTCACCCTAGGAGAAGAGCGTCTGCTGAGCTGAGGCTGAACACAAGGACCTGGTTGATAATTGCCTGAGCTTGGTTTTTTTTTTCCCCTCAAGTGACCTGCCCAATGGACAATTGCAAGCTGATAGGAATGCAGAACCTGCCAACCAAAATCTGGGATATGTCTACAGGACATTTGAGTCCTAATGAGAAACAATGAATAGAAGCTCACATCACACAAATGAAAAACACCTCACCCTCTTCTCTAATGAGCAGAGCTCACCAATTCCTTCTGTCTTGGTCTTTGCTTGGCCTTCAGAAGTGCCTAGAGCTGCATATTCCAGGCTGGCTCCCAAGCCGATGTCACCTACCCCATCTTCTCTGTGATGACCACCAGGAAGGTCCCTCACTCTGCTGGGTGGCCACGGTGAACCTGCGGTGGCCCTGTGTGTTTATGGTAGTGCCATGGGCAATTGAGGTCTTCAAAGGGTGAGACTCCACCTCAGGGGGATGTGATGGGCCCTGCTTGGTCTCTCCCAGGTGGAATTTGCCCTCCATGTGATTGCCTGTGATGGATAAGTGGACACATTTTTTGATGTGTGGTGTTCCCCACCAGCACTGTGACTGCAGGTGCTACCCTAATGAATGAGTGTCTGCTCCTGTCTATGTCAAAGCCCGTTAATTAATTCAAAAGCCACGTAACAAGTGCCAGAAAACAGGAACCAGGATGGGTTCCCTTGTTGTCTGCGTGGAGCGAGTCTGTGGTACCAGCCTGTTTCTATTCCCTTTGCTCGGGATGAGGTGATGGATTTCTAGGTTGCGCAGTAATGAGCAAGCAAAATTAAGACATTTACAAAGCTGAATGGGTGCCAGGCCCATAACTAGTCACTTGAGGGCCAGTATGAGGGTCCTTCCAGCCCATATTACTTCTTGACACAGCCCTAGAGCCCTGAAGCCACGTAGATGCTCTTCAAAATATTACTCCATCGCTCGTATTTTTTTGAAGATTAAGGTAACGTTTTGGAGGCAAAAGCCCCCCTTGGTTCTGAGCATTGACTCCTGCACCCTTCCTCGAGCACGACACAGACTCTCAGGAGGTACCACAGGAGCATGGGGCAGACATCTGGCACAGGGAGATGAAAAAGGAATTTTCTCTTGGTCTCTGGCCTAGAGAAATCAATTGGCTTTCACAGATTTTAAGAAAAACAAAACAAAAAAACCAAAAAAACTCCTTTCCTGCTACTATTTAAAGTTTTTGTCTTCTGCTTTCAGGTTTAATTTTATGCTGTCAAGCTGTGTGGGAGTGCTGAGGAGCTTTGGAGTTTCTCAGCCAGTGCTGGTGGAGACATCATCCAGGTGAGCCCAGGCTCTTTGGCTCCGCGGCGTTTGTCTGGGTTGGGGGTGTGTGTCCCGATCAGGAGCTGATCTTGTGGGCAGGGAGGCAGTTGGATGGCTGGGACTGGGAAGCTGGGAAAACCCCGTCAGCCAAGCGTGGGGGTGGCTCCAGGGACTGCTCAGGGGTGGCATTTGGGGCTTACAAGTACCCAGGTGAAACATCCCAGTGCGTTTCCCGCTGGTATCAGTTTAGACCCATGCAGGACCAGCCACCCGCACAACCCCAGCTTCTGGGATGGAATTAGTATTTTTGGGACAATGGTGGGGGGTATTTCTTCTCTGGAGCGAGTCCAGAGAAGGGCAACAAAGCTGGTGAAGGGGCTGGAGAACAAATCTTACGAGGAGCGGCTAAGAGAGCTGGGGTTGTTTAGCCTGGAGAAGAGGAGGCTGAGGGGAGACCTTATTACTCTCTCCAACTACCTGAAGGGAGGTTGTGGAGAGGAGGGAGCTGGGCTCTTCTCCCAAGGGACAGGGGACAGGACGAGAGGGAATGGCCTCAAGCTCCGCCAGGGGAGATTTAGGCTTGAGATTAGGAAGAAATTCTTCACAGAGAGGGTGGTTAGGGATTGGAACAGTCTGCCAAGGCAGGTGGTTGAGTCACCGTCCCTGGAGGTGTTTAAGGTTAGGGTAGATGAGGTGCTTAGGAGCATGATTTAGGGAATGGTGGGAATGGTTGGACTCGACGATCCAGTGGGTCTCTTCCAACCTGTGATTCTGTGTGGCCTGAAAAAAAAAATGCCATTTTTAATACCCAAGTGTAGCAGACAAAGGGGTTGGCTGCGTTTTTCCTTTCCCTTTCAATCCCTTTCCTGCATGATAGTATTTTCTACTTCCAAACGCTGTTCTTTATTATTTTTCTCCCTTCTTTTTCTCCTCCTATTTCCCGCTCCCTCCCCATCCAGCATCTTCCTGGGGGAGCGGCCCCTTTCCCGGGGTGCCAAGGCGCGCGAGAGGGACGATGCCAGGGCTTCCTGCTCCCTCCCTGGCAGCACAATGGGGGCATTCAGGCGGGCACCGTGTCACCCAGCACCAGAACCCCCCCCTTCGCCATCCCCGTCCTCCTCTATCGCCGTCTTCCCGAACAGCAGCGTGAGACAGAAAGCAGCTGACGCTGTGTCCCAGCGCGCCGGCGGAGGCGAACTGGAATCCAGCATCACAAAACGAGCCCTGTGCACGCTCCCCCCTCCTGACGCAGGCGCGTGTGTGGGTGTCCCCCCTCCCGCCATCCCCCCAAAACCTCCAAGTCTGCCCAGTAACACCAAACTGGGCTCCCTTTCCCAGCCACCGCTGGCCAATCCGCACGCTGCCAACAGGCCTCCGCTGCCGAGATGCGAAGGGCAGGAGCTGGTAGCGTTGCAGGGAACGGCATGTTTTCCTTCTCCTCTTCTTCTTCCTCCGGCGCCGCTTGTTTTTTAATTCGGGGTCGGAGCTTGGAAGCAGCCCCCATCCCCTCCCACACAGGAACACAGCCTAACTCCCCCCAAAAATAAGATGAGACTTCATTGTTGCTCCTTGGTTTTAATCACAGGCAGATCAGCTGGATTTTTTGGGGGTGGAAAAAAACAGAAAGGAGAGGGAGCAAAGCAAAGAAGGCCAGGCTTCATCCTCCCAAGGTTCCTGCCTGCTTTGAGGGGTTTTTCCACCCCCCATCTTCTTTGCTTTGCTGTTTTTCCGTGTCTCTGACCTTGCTGGCAGCAGCTGCTGTGTTTGCAGAGCGGGAGGCTGGGCTGGTGTAAATCCAGAGGTCCTGGGGTGCTGGGGGGTGATTGATAGCGGCCGCCGCTTGGACTCCAGGCTGCTGCCCTCCAAGCCTCCCTGGGAAGAAGCTGGGGTAGATTCAGGGATAGAAACACTCAATGCACTAGGCTTCAGGGGATTTAACTGAAGGTCTTTATGGTTGGACTTGATGATCTTAAAGGTCTTTTCCAGCCTAAATTATTCTATCATTCTGTGATTTCAGCTGTCTTGTCAGGGACCTGCTGCCTCCTCCATGCATCTAGGCTTTTTGCAGGTCCCTTGTGTTTAGCAGCTGCATAATTATCAGGTGCAAAATAATAAACAAGCACATTTTGGTCTTTTCTAGTGTGTTCATGGGGCAGCACCTCGTGACGAGCTTGCCAAGTGCAGAGGTATTGGGGATGTCCGTGATCTTGTTGTCTGTCCCTGACCTAAGGGATGGGAGTTTGGACTCGAGACTGGCAGGGCAGGCAGGTAAATGACGTGTCCCAGTTGTGCTGAGATGCAGCAGTGGCTGATGAGAGGTGGAAGTCCAGCTTTTGACTGCTCTCCAGCAGAGCTGGAGGAGCTCTGCTGATTTGTATCCTGCTGAAGCCTTGGTCTGGGAAGGTGCTTAATGCAACCAAGTCCTTATGGGATCTCGGTAAGTTGAGGGCGTGAAGGCAGCGACCTCGTTGCAAAGGGTGGAAAGCAGGAGGTCAGGTAACCATGCAGCTTATGTCTTGTGGGGAAATTGCTGCCAGTAATACTACCAGCCAGATGGGATCATTCTGACATCCAAACACTCTGCAGCCACCTCCAGAGGAGTGTCACACTACCGTGGTCGTTTTGAGGGTCGTGACCCAACATCAGCTGAAGGGAGGGTGAGACAAACATCCCCCTGGCTCCAGGGGCAATAAATGGCTGGGGAGAAAACAGGGGCTGCTCGAAGAGTCATAGAATAACCAGGTTGGAAGAGACCCACCAGATCATCAAGTCCAACCATTCCTATCAAACACTAAACCATGTCCCTCAGCACCTTGTCCACTCATGCCTTAAACCCCATCCCTGGGCAGCCTCTGCCAGTGCCCAATGACCCTTCCCAGGAAAAATTCTTTCCTAATGTTCAGCCTAAATCTCGTCCTGTCCCTTGGGAGAAGAGCCCAGCTCCCTCCTCTCCACAACCTCCTTTCAGGGAGTTGGAGAGAGCAATGAGGTCTCCCCTCAGCCTCCTCTTCTCTAGGCTAAACACCCCCAGCTCTCTCAGCTGCTCCTCTTGTTCTCCAGCCCCCTCACCAGCTTCGTTGCTCTTCTCTGGACTCGCTCCAGAGCCTCAACATCCTTCTTGTGTTGAGGGGCCCAGCACTGAACACAGGATTTGAGGTGCGGTCTCACCAGTGCCGAGTCCAGAGGGAGAAGAACCTCCCTGGACCTGCTGGTCACGCCGTCTCTGATCCAAGCCAAGATGCCATTGGCCTTCTTGGCCACCTGGGCCCCTGCTGGCTCATGGTCAGTCAGCTGTCAAGGTGGTGCCCTGTGCCTCAAATGGAGAGCAGGAGGGCCGGATCCTGCTGGCACCGTGTGCAGTAGGTAAATTACATGAACAAAGCTTGGACTGCAGGCATCCTGGGGAATGGCAGCCAAACTGCGCCCGTCTTTGGGGGTGGCTGGGAGCGGCTGGCGAGGGCAGCATGTCCCTGTGCGTGCAGGCGGTGTTCCACCCCAGGGAGAGGCTGAGCACAGGGCTTCTTGCACAAACTGTTTGCACAGGATGAGGAAAGCCAGGGCCTGAGGGCATGGAGCAGCTCGGGGAAGTCCAGTGGCAGTTCTCCTGCACCAGATGCCAGGGACCATGATGCCATTGTGGTGTGGAACACCATGTATTGCAGCTCTCGAGGGGTAAGGGCACTGCTGGGTGAGCAGGACCAGCTCAGCTGTGCTGGATCTTCCCTCTGCAGGGCTGTGTTATGGATAAATGAATGTTATTTCTTCAATTAACTTTAGTCTTTTTCTCCTGTGCCTTGCTTCCCTCATCTGTTTCTCAGCATCGGTCCTTCTCACTGACTCCACTGAGCTATATCAGGACACAGGTCTCCGAGGTGAAAAGTGTACATCTTGCACAGATAACTAGCACCATCGTGCTTCCTGGCTATACACACCTCCAGCACACAGCCAGAAGAGGAGCATGGAAGTTTCCAAGCCTTGGGGCTTTAACCCTCACACCCCTTCTGAGTTACATCCACAGGCATGATCCCTGCAAGGTGAGAGAAGAACAGCCAGGTCCTCACCAACAAGAACAACTTGGAGGGGAGGATGGCTGGTGTTAGACAGGTGAAAGACAGATATCATCTTCTGGTAGACTTGATTGTAGGCAAGCTAGAGGTTGCTACAGCAAATTCACTGCTCTGTTCATCCATGATTCGAGCTGTACCTACTCTGTGTCTGGAGCATAAAGGTTTGACCGACCCATTGGATTTCAAACCTTGGAGATTTCCCTGGTGGAGTGACTTGGTTTTCTTTGCAGCAGATAGTCTTCCCGTCCTCCCCCACTGCTGAATACTCTGGCATTGCACCAAATAGCAAAGTCAACATGAAATACACCCTGGTTTCCTGGGCCTCCTCTTCCCTGCCATCCTCCAGCAAAGAGGAGTGATTTAGCATCTACTTTTTTAGCCACAGGCCTCTTCCAGGGCTGGGTCTTTGTGTCTCTTTGGAGGTGGTGCCAAGAGCTTTGAAACTTATTCAAGGCATAAAGCAAGGCAGCAGTAAGGAGCAAGCAGCAGGAGCCTGTGTTGAGCTCTGCCCACAGCCACTAAGCTGTTCCAAAGGTGTCAGGTTTGTGCAGGCTTTTAAGGAGCATCGCTGAGGCCACCACTGTCCCGTGGTGTTCCACAATCTCTCTGTTCAGTGCCCAGGGGGACGGAGTTGCTCACATTTCTTTCCTTCCAATGCAGGTACAAAAGAAAGATTGAAATAAGGATGTTGGCTTTGCCCCGCTGGCCTGGAAACTGCTGTTCACAGCTATGACAGTGAGTTTAAGTTATGAGATAAGCAGGATCAGGAGAAGCTGATTGGTGGAAAGGGATCTCATCAGTGTCTGCCAGCCCACTTGCAGGAACTGGAAGCAAGGTAGGATCAAAGGTACCTGCTGCACCTTCACTGCACCAGTTTCTCATCTCCATCCCAGCTCTTTTGCAAAGCAACTCAGAGGCTGGACAAGCAGCTTTCCACAAGGGTGGACGTCAAGAGGCAGAGAGTTGAGCTATAAAGGGAGGAGGGAGCCAGGGGCAGAACAGTCATCTCCTACCCCTAAATCAGATTGCTCCCTGTCAGCGTTACACGGCTGTGGCATATTAGGGGCTGTTCTTCCGTCTCAGATGAAGGGTGATGTCTCCTTGCAGGCTGGCAAAGCCGTAGCACCAAGTAACCCAGCAGAAAGGGGCAAGCAGAGGCATTGAGAGAAAGGTAAGTGGCAGAGGGTCAATTCTGACTGGAAAACAGATGCTGTTGGAAGTGTCTCTGCTGCTTCAGTCCGCCTGTGGCTGTGAGCGTTCAAGAACAGTTAAAAGCTTCGGCACACACCCTAGGTTTACACCCCAAAGCCTCTCCACTGTAGGCTCTGCCTGCCCATCAGCATCCCCGTTTCCCCCAGCAGCAGGCAGGAGGGGAGCTGGCTTGGTGGGAAGCGGCTGGCTCTCTCGCTGCAGTTCTTACGGCAGCAGTAAACACCTTCCTGCACCTGGCCAAAGTCCAGCACCAGCGGCAGCCTCGGGGCTGTGACCCAGCCTGTGTCCTGGGGCCACCCTGCTGGCGCTGGTGCCAGCCTCTCTGCCCATGGAGGGAGGGAGGCGACCACGCTGCTAATCCCGACTCAGCTTTGCAGGGTGGACCTGGAGAACAATTCCCCTGTGATGCTGGTTCAGCTGCGCCAGGTGTGGACCAACACACAGCTAAACGCCAACCACTGCTTTGCACAGATCTTGCTTGTCAGGACGTCTTTAAGTATATTGTCTTCAAGTCTGGTGGATATCTCTGAAGATGCACACACAAAGCTCCTTGTTAGCTGGAATTAAAGATGATTAATATAGAAATGCGTTTAGAAATTCAGCCCCTCTGTCAGGATCTCTTTAACTGCAGCCAACCTCACTTACGCAACCACGCTGCAGGTTCTGAAAACTCCCCTGCAAAGGGAGTGGTGGAGCTGCACTTGGAACTGCTACTGATGGTTGTCAGGCATAGAATCATAGAATAGTTTGGGTTGGAAGGGGCCTTAGAGCCCATCCAGTTCCAACCCTGCTGCAACAGGCATGGACTCATCCCACTGGATCAGGCTGCCTAAGTCCCCATCCAGCCTGGCCTTGGACACCTCCAGGGATGGGGCAGCAGCAGCTTCCCTGGGTGACCTGTGCCAGTGCATCACCATTCTCATGGTGAAAAAATTCCTCCTTATGCCTAGTCTAAACCTGCCCGTCTTCAGGTTATACCCATTGCCCATAGTCCTGTCATCACAAGGCTTTGTAAATCATCCCTCCCCAGCTTTCTTGTAGCCCCTTCAGGTACTGGAAGGTCCCTATAAGTTCTCCTGGGAGCCTTCTCTTTTCCAGGCTGAACAACCCCAACTCTCTCAGCCTGTCCTTGTATGGAAGGTTCTCTAGCCCTCAGATCATCTTTGTAGCCTCCTCTGGACCCGTTCCAACAGCTCCATCTCCTTCTTATGTTGAGTATCATGCATGGCTGGAGCTGTCTCTGTGCTGGGCAGCCCCTTTCCCAAAGAAACTTGCCTGGGGGCACGGGAAGGCAAAATGAATCACCCGAAGGCTCAGGCTGTGCAGTGGCCAAGGTAAAGACCCTAGTTGAACAGGCACGTGGAACTTCTCCCTTCTTACTGCAGCCACAGGATGTGTAGGGAGGCTTGCAGAGCCCCCACTGACCCAGCTCCTGCCATGCTGCCCCAAAACACAACCCCAGCGAAGGGAAAAACCAGCTCTTTCCTTGGCGTCTGGCTACTTACAGGTGGCAGTTGGATGAGCAAAGGCATTTACTCCATTGCTTGGAGACTTTGGGCATCTTCCAGCCCCAGTGCACAGCAGGGACCAACCTGCTTTACAATGCCACAACTGACCCTCCAGGACTGGGACAAGGAGTCCTAAATAAGCTCTTCAGAAGTAATGAGGTACTCCAGCACATGCACTAAAAATAAGGAAACAGCAGGCTGAGCTGGGAGGCTCCCGTGCGTCTAGGCTGACTGAGCCCTGATTTGTGGTCTGACCTCGGCTGCACTCATTGAACTCCTTGGGCCCTGGCTCATCTGGCTGGAAAACTGAGTTGAGTAGAAAGCAAGACGTCAAGGCTAAGCTTAGCTTTTCCTTCTGCAGATAAATCACTGGGAGATGAGGAAATTGGCTGTGTGTGTTTGCAAACAGCTTGCTTTCAGTGTGGAAAGCCTGCCTGCAGCTGCTGGCTGTGCCAGGCAGGTTGCACAGTTGGAGTGGAAGGATGTGCAAACCATCGTCCTACCCTCGTCCTAGTGATGGAGGGTTATCCTGAAGAGCCTGTCCGCAACAGCACGGTGGTACCCAGGGAGAGGGAGTGCAGCGTAAACCACCGATAATACAAAGGATGGAGGTACGAACTGCTGAAAGAGGGGAGATTTGGATTAGATCTTACGAAGAAATGTTTTCCTGTGAGGGTGCTGAAGCACTGGCCCACGTCATCCAGAAAAACTGTGGCTGCCCCATCCATGGAGGGGTTCAAGGCCAGGCTGGATGGGGCTTTGAGCAACCAGATCTCGTGGGAGGTGTCCCTGCCCTTGGCAGGGGGTGGGACTGGATGAGCTTTGAGGTCCCTTCCAACCCAAACCATTCCATGACATCCACATAGCAAATGTCTGTGTCATCTGCAGTAAAGAGTTTATCTAGAGGCAACTTTGCCATTTGGTACCTGCTACACTTGAGCGAGGATATGTCAGTTATTAAGTGCTTAACAGAGAAAGCTCAAAGGTACCCAGTAATAACTACACCCTGCTCATCCCATTTTCCTTGTGGCTCCCGGCAGCAGGAGCAGAGTTTGCTGTATCTTCTGTTCCCATCTCTTCTGGAGCTGAAGCTGTAAAAACAAGCAGAGGATGACTACACCACAAACTTGCAAGCACTGAGAAATGATGCGGATGTGAGGAGCAGAAGAAAAACTTGCTCATTTAGTGTTTTTCTGCCTGTCTGCCAGAACTGCATCTGCTCTTCAGCTGACGCAGTGTGAGACCACGAGCTGGCTATTAGATGAGAAGAATGCAAGTAATTCTTGTCACGTGGAGGAAGGGGGAGCAGAGACCCACCCCGATGGCCCTTCAGAGCTAAAAACTGATGCTCGTGGCCGTCGGCTGCTGTGTACAAGATAACAATGTATGGGGGTTTTATTTTCTTTTTAAAGTGCTTCCTAAAACTTTCATAATTTGAGAAGTAAACCAACGTGGCCAAACCAAGCAAGCTCCAAGGCCAGCAGCTGTTGTCATGAGGTGAGCACTTGTCCTTGGTCTTATGCATCTTCAGTGAACCTCCACAAACACGAGCGGTTTGGGGTTTTTTTAAGGACAAAGCTTCCATGGACCAAACAGTCTAATGCTAAGTGTTCAGACAGGCAGGAAAACACGAAGCGCTATAACCTGGCGCCTCACTATTTAACCCCTACTCTAGGCAGGCATCTGTGTGGCTTTGCATTGCAGTTTTCCTGTTGAAAGCAAAGCTCAAAAGGAGCCTGAAACTGTGCATGAGACACCCTCAAAAGCCTTCTATAAGCCAGAAATCCTGTACTGAGCAGATCCTAAAATCCTGGTGCCCCACAGAACTGTTGCTGACAGTGAAAGATTAAATCAACCTCCCTCCGGACTTCTTTCTCACTTGCATTCCCTGAGTCCCCTTATCCCCTGCTTTTATGGATCTGCATGAGGAGCAAGCATCCTCCCAGCTGGACTATTCTGAGTACTGGGCCACATATAAGACAAAAATTTCCAGTAAAACTAGACCTAGTAAAATCAAAGTCAGAAATTTACAGGCAGAAAAACTACTGGATGGCTGCTGTTGCTGATGCCGGAAAGATGTTTGCAGAAGAGCAGCAAGAGCTGGTGAGATGTTTCATCCAGTCCCACCTCCCTGACCTCTGCAGACCCTCTTGCTGATGATCCATTGTGGAGGGGGAAAGGAGGGAAGAGCGTGAGCAGATACTATCCCTTGCAGCATTTTGGAGGCACGTGGGTTCATGGTAAAACTATTCAGGAGGCCCTCAGGACCTTCCAGATGCTGGGCTTCTGCTGCCCTTTACCCCTCCTCTCTTCCCAGCTCTCAGCACCACCTCTTCAGAGAGCTGGGGTCAGTTTAAACCCATTTATTTGAAGCCAGAGAGAGAGGAAGGTGGAGAAATACGATTACTGGGTCAGAGATTTATCTCCTGCAAGGCTCCTGGCACACAGAGTGTCTGCTGAAACAAAAATCGTCATTTGTCTGGCCCAATAATTTCATAAACAGCTCTGGATCCAGGGATGAAATACTGTTGTTCCCAAGGAGGTGCCTGCTTCTTGACAGCTGACACAGATGACTGGTGTGTGGGGGATGAGCAAGGTTCTGCTGTGCCCAGTGCCGCAGGATGGACCCCAGCAGCACAAGACACACCCCATAATGGGTCCTTTTATTATACCCACCCCGGGCGGTGGTGCTGGGGTTGTTCGGTCTGAGCCCAGGTGTCATGGAATCATAGAATAGTTTGGGCTGGAAGGGACCTCCCAGCCCATCCAGTTCCATCTCCCTGCCATGGGCAGAGACGCCTCCCACTGGCTCAGGCTGCTCA
The DNA here is from genome assembly GCA_033459285.1 of Clamator glandarius. Taxonomy (NCBI): domain Eukaryota; kingdom Metazoa; phylum Chordata; class Aves; order Cuculiformes; family Cuculidae; genus Clamator; species Clamator glandarius. The sequence continues at coordinate 2,483,101 of JAUNZM010000292.1, forward strand.
AAGCTCCATCCAGCCTGGCCTTGAACAGCTCCAGGGATGGTGCAGCCACAGCTTCCCTGGGCGGTCTGTGCCAGGGCCTCATCACCTGCACAGGAAAACATTTCTTCCTAAAACCTAATCTCAATCTTTACTCTTTCAGCTGAAAACCTTCCCCCTGCCCTCATCCTATCTCTCCAAGCCCTTGTAAAAGGTCCCTCCCCAGCTTTCCTGTAGCCCCTTCAGGTACTGGAAGCTGCTGTGAAGTTTTCCAGGACCCTTTTTTCCTCCAGGCTGGACAAGCCCAACTTTTAGCCTGTCCTCAGAGCAGAGGTGCTCCAGCCCTCGGATCAGCTTTGTGGCTTTCTCTGGACCCATTCCAACAGTTCCATCACCTTCTTATGCTGGGGATTCCTGAACTAGAAATGCTTCTCCAGTTGAGGTCTCACAAGAGAGGAACAGAGGGGCAGAACCACCTCCCTGACCCTGCTGGCCGCGCTGCTTTTGATGCAGCCCAGGACACAGTTGGCTTTCTGGGCTGCAAGTGCACATTGCTAGATCATAGAATCATAGAATAACCAGGTTGGAAAAGACCCACAGGATCATCGAGTCCAACCATTCCCATCAATCAATAACCTATGTCCCTCAGCACCTCGTCCACCCGTCCCTCAAACCCCTCCAGGGAAGGGGACTCAACCCCCTCCCTGGGCAGCCTCTGCCAGGGACCAATCACCCTTTCTGGGAAAAATTCTTTCCTAATGTTCAACCTGAACCTCCCCTGGTGGAGCTTGAGGCCATTCCCTCTCGTCCTGTCCCCTGTCCCTTGGGAGAAGAGCCCAGCTCCCTCCTCTCCACAACCTCCTCTCAGGGAGTTGGAGAGAGCAATGAGGTCTCCCCTCAGCCTCCTCTTCTCCAGGCTGAACCCCCCCAGCTCTCTCAGCCGCTCCTCTTGTTTTCCAGCCCCTTCACCAGCTTCGTTGCTCTTCTCTGGACTCGCTCCAGAGCCTCAACATCCTTCTTGTGGTGAGGGGCCCAGAACTGACCCCAGGATTCGAGGTGCGGTCTCCCCAGTGCCGAGTCCAGAGGGAGAAGAACCTCCCTGGCCCTGCTGGCCACACCATCTCTGATCCAAGCCAAGATGCCATTGGCCTTCTTGGCCACCTGGGCCACTGCTGGCTCATGTTCAGTCGGTTGTCAACCAACACTCCCAGGTCCTTCTCCTCCAGGCAGCTTTCCAGCCAGACTCCTCCTAGTCTGGAGCTGCCCAGGGTTGTTGTGCCCCAAGTGCAGGACCCGGCGTTTGGCCTCGTTAACCCTCATGCCAGCAAGAAGCATGGAGGAGGGCACTTTCCTAGCATTGCTTTCTTCAGAACTCACACCCTTCCTCAAATCACTCTTGAAACTCATCTGGCCTTGCTCTGGCTGATGTTTAACCGGACAGGGACCGCGTGTTGGAAGCAGCAGGCGGGAGGCAGGATCGGTGCAGGGATGGTGGGGGGTGGCTGGGCACCCCTGAGGCCACCTCCCCACACCCAGGGCTGTCGGTGGCACCTCACACGCTGCTCCCCTGCCCCCTAGGACTTAGTTTGCACACACAAAGCCTCTTTTCCACACTTTCCAGAGTGCCTAGGAGCCCAAGAGGGCCCAGGACATACAGAGGGGGTTGCTGCCGTGTTTTAGGGTGAGCTCTGGTTTGTCTAATGCAGGAACAAAAATACTATTTCCTTGTAAGCAAACAAGGCTTGACTTTATTGCTTTTAAAGTGCAACTAGCACAAACAGTGGCAAAAGTGCAAACACTGATAATGCTCGGAACATTTTGAGCTGAGCAAACAAGCCAGAGGTAGAAGAGTGTGTTGAAATGAAGGGGTGAGGGGCACAGGAGGGGGAAAGAGAGCTCCCAGCCTCATAACCTTTCAGAAGCTTCCCAAGGCAGTGATGCTCAGTGCTGATTTGGGGATGGAGGCAGCCCCAAATGTGCGGGGCTAAATAGGAGCCCTTTGGAGCACAAAACCCACACTGAGGTGGGATGCAGATGTTATTGTGATATTTATAGCCCCAGCTTGAGGCCATGCCCTACCCTGGCAGCTGGGAGAGCTCCAGAGCCTCACAGCAGAGCCACCAAGACCAGACAGAGCCATGTGTCCCTTCCCCATCCTGACAGTCCATCTGCAAGTCACTGTCCCCCTGGAGCATCCCCCCAGGTTCTCAGGCACCCACTGTATGGCAGACAGCATGCTGCCCCTGCTTTATTTTCACCCTTCCTTCCCTACCCCATCTCCTCTTTCCCAGGTGGGTGGATGCATCGCGCACGCCTGCGCTCCTCCTGCAGCTTTGATGTCCCACCCAGCTGTCCAAAGCCTCCTCTGGGTGATGATCCCTCTGTGGCTGCTGTAATAAGAGCCCTGCCTTGCTGGCTCCTCTCCTGATGACCACAAAACCCAGTTCCCCTCTTCCCAGTGCTCATCAGGGCACAGTTTTCCCTGGATAAGGGAGGGTGATGCATGCAAGACTCAGTCCTCGAAGATGTGAGAGAGCTTACAGGGATCTAGAGCAGTGCTGTAGGTAAGGATTAAGGTCCAGCTCTTCAAGAGACATTTAGGCATCTGCTTTCTATTACTTAGGATTACAGAGCAGGTTGGAAAAAGCAGGCCACTGCAAACTGCATCAAAAGAAGAAAGGGAGAGCTCTCAGATGGATTATCGTAGATTCAGGCAGAGTGCAGGGGACTCAGCCTTTATCTCAGCTCCATCCCTCCAGATCCTGATGCAGGTGAGGGGCTCTCCAGGATGGTCCTGCTGCCAGGCTGCTAGGAGGAGGGATCCCCTTTTCCACACCCATGGCCCTCCTCACCCCAACATGAAAGGATTATCAACTTTTGCATCTGGTTAATGAACTCGTCCCTAACCCAGCCTCAGAGGGGGAAAAGCTTTTCCTATTAAATTCATCACCATCTGGGCATCTGAGATTCCTGCCCTTCCCATCCAGGCTGCTGCTTGCTGACTCAGACACCTCCCTGGCTGCCTGATGCTCCAGCTGATGAGGTGACAACCAGCTGGGATTTTTCAGGAAACTGGGGACCCAAAGAGCCTTTCTGTCTCTGCAAGAAACACTCCAGTGCTTACAATTTTTCTGCAGCCAGAAAGACCTAAATATTGGGGTGGAATTAATATCTTTGCCAGACCTACCCAAAATCAGTCAGTTGAGTGTGTTGGTAGGGGAAGGGACAGGCAAACAGAATGGTGACACAGTCACTTTTGTAAGGCTTGAAAAAACAGGCTGAAGTACATAAAACAACAACAACAACAACAAAAAATGGGATAAGTTCATTTGCTTTGGGAGAAAGTAATTTATTTTTTATTTTTTTTAAAGCTAAACCTTCCTTTATTTTTTTCTCCTAATTCTTCCAAACCTCTTCTGAGCGAGGATTTTGGGAATTTTCTCAGCTGGACTCTGTTTTTTTGATGGAATTGATCAGGGCAGGAGCACCCACAGATCCCACACTCGGTGCAGAGAGGCGACGCACGTTGTATGTGATACGTGGGGTGGTTTTGGCCCAGGGTGGCTTGTTCGTATAACCGTGGCTGGAGGCCAAAGGTGATAAGGGATTAGAGCAAAACAATCTGGGCAGGGAAAGGGGTTTTCCTAGTACTTCACTGGGTGATGCTCCTGTGAGAGCTGCAGTACTGCAGGTGTACAGCAACAGAGCCTGGGGCACGTGCCCATCACAGACACGCTGTCCCATGGTGACACCTGTGACACTCAAGGAGCGGCTGAGAGAGCTGGGGGTGTTTAGCCTGGAGAAGAGGAGGCTGAGGGGAGACCTCATTGCTCTCTACAACTCCCTGAAAGGAGGTTGTGGAGAGGAGGGAGCTGGGCTCTTCTCCCAAGGGACAGGGGACAGGACGAGAGGGAATGGCCTCAAGCTCCAACAGGGGAGGTTTAGGCTGGACATCAGGAAAAAATTTTTCATGGAAAGGGTGATTGGTCCCTGTCAGAGGCTGCCCAGGGAGGGGGTTGAGTCCCCTTCCCTGGAGGGGTTTAAGGGATGGGTGGATGAGGTTCTGAGGGACATGGGTCAGTGATTGATGGGAATGGTCGGACTCAATGATCCGGTGGGTCTCTTCCAACCTGATGATTCTATGATTCTATGAATCCAGACAAAATGGGCCCTTGATGTTTGGCAGGTTTTCAGAGTAAGCTATATTCTTAAACAGGATCTTACTCACCCCAAACATTCACTTTCCTTCCAAAAATCACATCATGTGAGCAGCGAGCCCCGTAAGCCCCATTTCCCCCCAGCCCAGGAGGCTCCTCTGCTGCGAGCAGCTGTACCTCACCCGCAGGGTGCTGGAGGCTGTCAGACCTAAAAATTCACAGCTCCTCGGGGAGCAGGAAAACTATTTTAGAGGCTTCAAAATTGCAGCAGCCTAAATGATTTCCTGAAGCCTGCATCAAGTCATTTAGGCATCTGGCTGTGCAGGCATAAAGCAGCTCACTCATAAAAATGCTTCTCCCTGATAATTTTCTTGAGTTTTCCCACAGTCATGTTTTCTCCGTGCTACCAGGATGTGTGGAAAAAACCCAAACCTTCTTCTAGAGATCTTGTTCAGGAAGGGATGGGAAGGCATTTTTGTGTGTGCGCGCCCACTCACAGTATCCACATGGACATCGTGGGCTTGGAGCCTGACACCATCTTATCCGCAGCAGAGTTTGCATCCACCTGGCTTTGGACAGAAAGGCAACCTATGTCCTGTAAGAGGTAAAATTTACCTAGGCGTGGCTAGCAGGGCAGATGGATTTGGGGAGAGCCCTGGAAAACAAAGCCACCACATCCCTGAAGCACTCAGCCCATCACAAACATGCTCGATTTTCCTCTGCAGGGCCCCAGGCAGGAGAAGCCGGGTCAGCGCTCTCCCCACTGGGCAGCCCACGTCCCAGCCTTATGCCAGGGTCACGCGCCCACATCACGCGCCGAAGCATCGCCACCGACTGGCACTTCATAGCTGCTTTGAGGTGCTGCCAGGGACTGCAGGTCGTGGCTGCCAACAAATCAAAGCCATTGTGCTCCATCGCTCCCCCCTGTTTCTCCCCGTTAATAACCCCTTTCTGTACCCAGGGAATGTGATTCTGCATCATCCCATCCTGCTGTGAACTCCGGCTCCGCTCCAGGCTGGCCACCTGTGTTCCCCACAGCCGCTGTCCCTGCTGGCCTCACAGGAGATGGATGCACCTTCAACTCTGCAGCCCTCCCGCAAAGCACTTTGATTTTGTACCACAGCTTTGTGTTCAGAAAAATCTCTGATGCTGCATTATCCGTAATCCCTTCCACCAAAAATGGGTCTTATTCTCCAAAAGCACCTCCCTCACTCATCCCACAGCTGATGTTTGGTACCCGAATGGCACCGTGGGTATCCAGAGCAGCAATGCACGACAGCGGGCACCCCAACACACGGGCTCAAGCCTGTGGGATGTTTGGAGACTCTCCAGGAACACGAGCCACCTCGCCAAGCTGTTGTTCTCGTTTGTTATTCATTGTTAAGGAAATCTGCACCATTCTCCCGCCAGCCTCCCCATCCCGGAGGATAATTGATGCTAACGTCATTTCATTCTGGTCCAGCTGCTGGGCTCGGGAACAGATGTTTTATTGTTCAAACTGAACACACAAAACCAAAAAAGAAAAAAAGAAACCCAACCCAAAAAGCAACAAAGACCAACTAATTTGTGTTTGTGGTGAGGTTAGCCACAGCTTTCTCTCCCCCTGAAACGTGAGGAGACAGAGCAGCAGCCCCAGGGAAGACCTAGACCTCCTGGAAAGCTAAGATTTATAAGTCCAGCAGAGAACTACTTCCCTTGACACTGAGATGTCACCTTCAGGTGGGATGTGCCCTAACAGCCTCCATGTCTTCCCAGGAGCAGAGATCCACCCCAGTATTTGCAAGGAGGAGCACGGCACTTGTTTAAGAGCAAGGATACACATCTCCTCCAAGGAGCAGATAAAAATAGGTGCAAGAACGTGCCAGCAACACGTGCATCTCCTGTGCACAGGCAAGTGAGCTCACCCTCTTTTCCAGCTCATCGAGAGCAGCCTGTGCATTTGATGCTTCAGTGCGAGAGCCCTGCAGTTTGCAGCTGGAGGGGAGGGCTGGGCACCACACGCACACACACAACTCTCTTCAAGAGCATGGGATGGAGAGAAGGGGCCCATCACTTTCTCTGCAGCAAGTAACCAGCAACATCTGGTCCCATCCTGGTCCAGCCAAGCACCTTACTGCATCCTTAAGGGTTCTCGTGAAGCTGCTACCAGGCAAGCCTTGCAGCAAGTGGAAAACACTTCCCTGGCTGCCAAAAAAAAAAAGATGTGTTAAGAAAAAAAAAAAAGCTTGCTAAAAAAGTCTAATATTCATTTTCTCTCTAGCACCAACAACCCTATAGATAAGAACAACACTTCTCCCACACAGAAGAACTGGGAAACACTGGTATCTCTTATACAAACTGGTGAGAAGCTACTAGGATAGACACAGCTGTTCTTCCAGCCTCACCTGCAGAACCCCTTTTGCTGTAGGTGAGACATAGCCCTTAATATAAAGGGCTGTGGAACACCCGTAGTAAATTGCTTGGGTAACTTTCCCTACATGGCAACACAGACATCACAAGGCTGCTTGTAAGACCCATGTGAGCATCTTTTGACACCTCTTGGTATGTATTTCTGGTGGCATATTGTGTTTTCTCCCTGTTCCACAAGAGGGAGGTAGTAAGGATCCAGCCCGAAGAGACCCAATCGTATAGGCAGTGGCATGAAATGCCCTGGTCCCTCCTGGGAGACTGTGCTGGGCCTGGCAACCAGCACAAGGTTTGAAAAGCAGGAGAACGGCTGCAGCATCTCCTCTTACAACAGTGGGAGAAAGCCATTGACTTTTTATGGTTGCAAATGAAATAGATCTCATGCACGAAGATCCCCAGGCTCTGTAATACCTGTACTGTAAATCCAGCTGCTGAAGACCCACCAGGGATCAGTGCCAGACAGGACAGTCCCACCAAGAAAAGTGCTGTCAGGGAGAAAGGAGTCTGTAAGGGAACAAAGCAAGAGCAGGAAGAGGCTGAAGGTGGAAAATACCTATGGGATCATCTGCACCTTCTCATTCAGCCGGGTGGGCGGCAAGGGTATGCAGTCAGTAAGTTGCTCCTCCTTTGCCTGGTGACAAGTTGCTCCCACTTCAAAACAACCTCCCTGCATCCCATCTCAGGCCCATGGATGCTTCACACCTGCTCAAAGGCTGCTGCCCCCAGCATCCCAGCTGGCTTGGCAGTAGCGTGTAACCACAAGAGCCTTTTAGCTCTGAGCAGACCAGGGAAGGTGTTGGAGAAACCATCAGAGCAAGCCAGAAGGATTTAGAGTCTACGAGAGCAACGGTGACCTATGAGCCACTTCATTTTCCCTGGAGGGGGATCCAGAGGCATTGATGAAACATGCAGAGAGTTGATTTGTAGGGATATTGCTTGGGGATGTGCAGGGAAGCAAGGAGAGGGCAGAATCTAGCCCCGCTCCCCACACTGGTGGAGCTCAGGCAGGCTGGCTGCAAACCCAGAGCTGGGTCACCTATAGGTACAGAGCCCAAAAGGAGATGTCAGAAAGAGATGTCATGGAAAATATTTACTCCGTGAGGTCAGTGCACCCTTGTCTTCTCTTTGGAGGGGACTTTGAACGCAGGAGGGCAGGCGCTTCCCACACGCTCCTGCGGACAAGAGGCTGGGGAACTCAAACGCTTCCTTTGGCTGGGATGACAAAAAGCACAAGTGGAAAGTTTTGTGCATAAGGGAGAGCAAGTGAACCTTCAGCTGCTGGCAGCTGGGCACTTGCTATTAGAGGAAACAGCCTCCTTTGGGAAAAAAGAGGCTGAATCTCTGAGATATAGAGGGGGAAATACAGAGGGGATGCCCTAGAGCAGAGCTGTGGACTGGCTGTATGGCAACCAGGAGGTGCAGGCGTGCACGGGGTTCTGTACAAGAGGGAAGAAATCACTCCAAAATTGAAGTGCATTGCAGGCAAAACGTGGGACAGGGTCAGAGTGGACAGGCAGAAGGGGCTCAGTGTGCCCATGGGGTACTCGTTACCCACTCTCCTGCCCAGCAGAGCCAGGCCACCCCTCCTCAAAACATTCTCTCATGCTACCACACCAGGGAAGGACATCTGAGAAAAGAGATCCCAGTCCCCAGGTCTGAGATCAAGGGAAGGGGGCAGGCAAATGGAGTGACAGGTCGTGCAGAGCTCCCCATCCCTACATATTAGGTTTGAGCCACGATTTGAATGCTGGTTCCACTGCCTCCCCTCCCATCCATCTCTGGATGGAAGCAGCTGGCCCCCTGCATATGTGATCACCTCTGGGTGCTCCAGCCACCTGAGCTGGGTGATGCCAAGCACTCTGGTTGCTCAGACAGGGAAAACCATGTCCTAGAAGACCATCTGGAAGAGCAGAGGAACAGCTCTCAGATAAAGTCTCTCAGCAGATCTTGTCCTAATTGATATGCAAATTGCTTACCTTAAAGCAAGGATCTGATGCTTTCAGCTCTTTCTGGGAACAACTCTTGCTACACTTTCCAGTGCGGTCAGCATCTCAGGGGACAGTGTGCCTCTTCATTTCAGGTTTAGCTCATACAGTGACGGTTTTCTGTTGCAACCACCCCACGGGGGCTGTGACTCCATCGCCTCTCGCAAGCGAAGCGGGCAGGGGGAACTCCCAATGCCGAGGCTGCATCCAGCATCGCTGCCAGCAGTGAGTAAGAGGTGGGACTCCTGCCTGCCTGACTCCTCACTGTGGAGCCTAAGCCCTAGCGGGATGCTTCACTTGCATCACTTGGTGGAGATGATGAAGAGACCCGAGGTGTGTTCCCAAAGAAATGTGTTGTTTCATTTTAAACCCCTGCTCACTCCCATTTGCTGGATTTCCCCTCTCCCTCCTCAAGCTTTGACTCACCATGTTGTCAACTCATCGCTCCATCAAGCAAGCACAGTACAAACTGACCTCCTGTTCAGCACGCTCGAGCTCCCTGCCCCTCTCCAGTTTATCCCAGTCTCATTTCAGCATCTGCACACCCCCAGTTCCCTCGGGGCAAGGCACTCATCGTTCTACCAGGCAAATCCCCAGCAACGGAGGGTCCTTTGGCACCCTGATGGGGTCTCCAGCATGGCATGGCAACACCCTCACTCCCAGGAGGCTCTTCTAGGTGTGATACCAACAGAAGGGTTGCCCTCTGCCCACCACCTTGCTGCTCCCCAGCTCTTCCACCTGGAGCCCCAGCATCGACCCACTCAGCCGCCCCCCATCCCTCGCCCTGGCTGGGACACTCGAGCCCCAGCTCAGCTGTTGACTCTAACCCAGCCCCGAGGAGTAGGATGGGGACGCTGAGCTACTTCAGGGTGGAACTTAACTCACTTCAGTGACCTCGTGCCTGCAGCATGCTCTAAAAATACAAATAAACCAGCGGGCAGCACAAAAACCCACCCCATTTTCCTCAGAGGGCTGCTGGGCCAGGCCCTGCCTCCCATGGCTGCGTCCTCCCTTGTGAAGGCAATTAAGCTGAGGGCTAACAAAAAAGGCCAGATCCTGTTCTCCCCTGGTCTCAGCTAAAGGATATATTTATTATATAAAAAGGCTAGGGCCAATTTGCTGAAGACATGGGCACGGGGCCAGGAGGAGCAGCCTCTGCGTCCCCCTCACGCTTTGCTAAGCCAGACCAGCCAAGCTCTTCCTCTCACCCCTGGGCTCTCCCATCGCTCTGACCACCCTGTTGCCCTTCTCATCCGAAGCTGCCTGCTGCAGGCTGGGCTCAGTGGTCCCCGGTGCAGTGAGGAGCCCATCCCCACCACGCAGAGCATCTCACCCTCGTGGCATCCTTGCCCCCAGGCATCCCCTCCTCTATCACTTCAGACAAACCCCGAGGCAGCCGCAGCAGATTTTCTTCCCCATCCTCACCTGCATGGCTCTTACGCTCCGTATTAACTAATTTCACTCCTATTTCTGCCTCCCCGGGTCTTACGCTGAGACTCATGAATCCTCAGCCCCTGTCTCAAGGTTGTTAGCGGAAACCATCCACAATGCTGGTCTAAATAATATAACTTGTGATTGTGAAATCCTCTTCCCACCCCCTTTCCCCCCCCCCAGCTGGGGACACAGCGATAGCAGGACCCAGGCTCCCTGTCCTGCCTTCGCCCCTCCTGTGTCCCCAGCTGGCACGTCAGCCTCCTGTCACTCGCAGGGACAGGGAGCTGAAAGGGACACCAGGCAGCAGAGGTCACGTTTCCCTGCACCCAGCAACAAACAAGTTCTCCCAAAAGGCAGAGGAGGGAGGGGAGGTGGCAAAAAGCCCAAGCGAGATGTATTTTTGCGAGCAAGCAGATTAGGAACAGCTCAAGGCACGCTGGCAGCTGGAGCAGGAGAGCCAGTGTTATCTGTGAATGGGTTCAGGCGGTTACCTCTGGCTCCCACCACCGCCGGGACAGGGAGGTGGGGAAGGGGAGGTCCAGGGAGATGTTTGCTCCTCTGCCAAGTAGCTATTTCTGACTTCAGGAGATTGCAGCTGAGGCCAGAGAGGGTTTGCAAGCAGCAGCTGGACCCAGGCTGCACCCAAGGAACACCCAAAGCTGAAGAAGTTGTCCTGTCCCCAGACCCTTAGTGCATGCCCCCCTCCTTCCCATCCCTCCTGAACCCTGCTGGCATATGCCCTGTGCCCTGGTACACGCTGTCCCACGCTGCAGCACTCCAAGAACCATCAGGCTGGCGAGGTCGCCAGGCGCGGAGCAGTTAATGCAGGGAGCCGATTGAGTTACAGGCCAGCGGCTGTATCGTGTTTACCAGCTCCCTGCAGCATATCCTGTGCCGGGAGGATTCCTGGAAGCGGGAAGCCGATTTCACACCCCTCCCCATGCCGCACAAACACGCAGGCTATGAAAGAAACAGATATCTACACATGATCACTGCCAATATTACCCAAGCGGCTGGCAGGGAGCAGCCACCTCCTTCCTCACTCTCCTCCTCCAGATACCTCTTCTCTACAGCACAAGGCTGGCCCCATCCCTTTTTATATTCATAGAATCATAGAATCACCAGGTTGGAAGAGACTCACTGCATCATCAAGTCCAACCATATTCTTCTTCCCCTTCTCTTAACTCGATTTAACTCCTGCTGCCTCTTAATTTAAAGCAGAGATGGTGGCCCTGCCGGAGATGCTGGAGGTCTCCAAACCCCCAACAGGATGGTTAAATCCTGAGTTTCCTCCACCCTGTGCCATCAGGCTGCTCAGGTAACACCAGACCTCCAGCCAGCAACTCAGGAATGAATGAAGTCCTGGAGTCCAGACTCACTAAGTGATATATGAACCTTTTAGTCGTGCAGGAAAACAGGGTGTGAGTGGGTCACAAATGCTGAGCATCACTTGGAAAGGCAGGTGCTAGTACAGCAGTGTCCAGACACAGGGTACTGGGCTTTGTACAGCCCACGATGCTGCAACACCTTCTAGCAGACAGGGATGGAGGAAGAGGTGGAGTAGGAAGATTTTTTCCACCTGCTCTGGGCCCTGCATGGACACAGCGCATCCCTCTGACACTGCACTGTGCTACCTGAAAACTCAGCGTGGAAACCTTCCCTGCATGGCACCTGAAGGAATCCTCTAGGACAGAGTTCAGGCTGTTTCTGCAGCCAAACCAACAAGTCTTCTTCATGCCAGCAGATTTTGGAGAGGCAGCTGTTGGGTCGGATGGTCCCACTTCTATTTTTCTTTCATATCTGGGGCAGCCAACTTGATGAGATGGCAGCGTGTGCCAGGGGTGCCACTTGCCTCTTGGCTATAACACTTCACTGGGGATCTTCTCACTGACATCCAGCTGCAGTGGGGTGGGACGCTGGACAGAAAGTCTTGAAGTGGGCAGAAGCATCAGTTCTGGGGAGCCTGGGAACAGCAGCAGCTTGAATTTCACCCAGCCAGCTTCTCTTGCATCCTCATCGATATCCCAGCAACAGGCCCTGAGAAATAAGAAAGGTCTTAGTGCTCCACTTGAATTACCCTCATTTGTATAACATCTCTCAGCATGAGATTTCCATGCCCAGCATCTCCTGATATTATTTGCTCCCTTTCTTAAGACAGATTGTTTATATCTTTTGGAGGGTTTTGTGTGTCTAAATCTTTCTATTTTGCTCAAGATTTCTTTTTGAGATAGGCTGGAAACTATCCTGGGGTGCACCAGGGCAAAGGTTTCCCTCAGATATATTTATGCATTCAAGAAGACAAACTACAAGATCTAATCTTGCAAAGATTCACGCACGCATTCGACTTGAGACACCTGCACTGTTCCTTCATGGCAAGTGGAAGGACTTCAAGCTAAAGGTTAACCCATGCTTACTAGTTTTTTTTTTCCAGGTGTGTATTTTTCCCTTGTAAACAAAGGGCCAAATGAAGCACCTCTGCTATCCTGTGGAAAATTCAATGTGGGCAAAAAAAATGAGCTTTGGAATTAAATTGTTGGATTTGCAAAGGTTCTTCACAGCATCCACCCAAGCTGGGTGGGCTCTGCGGCCACAGGTGATCAGTGCTGCTGTATAAAAATCAGGGACGAGGAGGAAGGGAAGGATGTGAAAAGAAGAGAGAAAAAGCTTCTGTAGGGAAATGCCACGAGCACCCCCAAATTTAAGGTGACCACTCTCAATGCTCAGCACTGTTGCCACGTGGGGATGGATCAGCTCTGACACCATGCGGGGTCTTGATCTCCATCCCACGAGCAAGAACACCCTGTTCCCAGTCTCCCTGACACATCGACCATGGGAGGGAACCCATGCTGATGAGTAATCTCGATGCTGATTTTTAGAGTAAGTATCCCTTCCTGTGGTGTCCTCCAAGAGCCTCAGCCCTTCTGCAAGCTTAGCTTTCCCCATCACATCTGTATTTTTTTGTCCCCTTCCTCTACCAAAACCCCTCCCACCTTCCTTTAATTACAAATGTCATGTAAACACAAGCAAAAACCCAACTGGCAGCCAGACTCCTGTCAGCACCTATTATCTCCCTGCATGAGCCATGTCCTTAATGAATGACTTTAAAATAAAAGCAGAAGGACGTTGCCCACGGGCAGGAATTTTCCACCAGGTAGGTATGGCCAAACCCGGGACGGGATGCAGCGCCCTGGCTTGCATCTACCACCAGCACCGTGAGAGGCAGCTGCACCCGCAGGCAGCCCCTTCCTGCACTGCCCATGCCCTTCTGCCCTGGGCATTGCCCCAAAAAGGCACCTTTCATGGCTCAGTTGGACCTGAAACATCCCTGACCTCATCCCAGAGGCTACAATCTCCAAATTCATCCCACAGGGCCACCAGCTCACTTGGGGCTCACTCGTCATGACCTTGGCACGAGGCCTCCTGCATGAGGTGGTTTCACGTTGACGCCCTGGGACACGAGGACGGAGCAGAGGGATGTGTCTCTTGGTGACGGGTCTCTCCATCCCATCAAGCTGCCAGCGGGATAGAATTCAGCCTTGCTGGTGTTACTCTGGAGGACATGATGATAACTGAGAGCTGCTTGAGGAGAAGATGGGGAGCAAGAGCTGCTTCAGGAGGAGAAGATGGGGCGTGAGGTCTGAGGATGAAGACACGTCTGAGAGGGAAAGCATTTTCTTTGCTGGTGGGGCACTTCCTCACTACAGCACAGTACAAACCCGCTCAAGCTGTTGCAAACCAGATAAATAGCTGCCAGGGCAGCCCAGACTGCTTCCCTCAGTCAGGAACAGTGAGATCCAGAGGTTTCCAGTGGAAAACTCCACTGTCTGCTTCTCAGCCCACTCCCTGGCCAGCAACGAGCTGCTCCTAGCCACTCCACATCTGGAAGGGAAACATGAGGAAGAGACATGCTGGGCACTTCCCTCCTGCACATCTGGAAATTGAGAGCACTGCCGCATTGTGCTAGGGCAGGGAGGGGTTTGCTGGTGTTATTATTCCAATCTGGCCCAGAGTCCTAGGAAAACAAAAGCTTCTTCCTTGCCAAAGGGAAGGCTGGCTAGGAGCAGCCACTAAAGATGACGGCTGGGCTCTTCTCTGGGCTTCTAAACGCTCCATTTTGGTAAATTTAGACTCACATTTTGCAGATGTGAGCCCTTCTGGTGAGCCAGCAGCCTGGCTAGCATCAACAGTGGCTTTTGCCATGCAGTGTGCTGACCAAGCAGCCTTCCTCCCCCAGGAGCTCGGCCTCGGAGCTTCCAGCCCTGGCAGAGACATAAAATGTAGGGCAGACACCATCAGAAAAGAATCCACCCAGATGAGCTCCAGAGAGCATCGATGCCTGGACAAGGTAGTCTGGTTGGAGCTTTTTTGGACATTCAATGTATATTGAGACAAAGGAAGGTGCTTGCAAATTCCTCTCTTCTCTTTAGACAGATCATAGAATGGTTTGAGTTGGAAGGGATCTCAAAGATCATCCAGTCCCACCCTCTGTGCCCTGGGCAGGGACACCTCCCACTGGATCAGGGGCTCCAAGCCCCATCCAACCTGGCCTTGAACCCCTCCAGCCACCCCTGCTCTGGGCAGCCTGGGTCAGGGCCTCCCCACCCTCACAGCAAAACATTTCTTCCTAAGATCTCATCTCAATCTCTCCTCTTTCAGCTGAAACACCATGGTAAATGGCTTCAAGGAGAAGAGAAAAAAAAAAAAAAAAAAAAAAAGGTTTTCTTCACAGCAGGTCTCTCCTCTACGTTTAGATCCCCAGATATGATAGGCACTCTATTTTTTTAACCCCCAAATACATAATACAAAAGGCACCAGCCAGTAGTTGTTTCCATAGAGCTTGATCTTACCACCTGGAAAGCTGAACACAGCCCAACACTTGCTGAAAAGCCTCCTGCCCAGGCTCTGTGGCCTCTGCTTGAGTTGGTCATTGGAGTTAACGCAGGCAAATAAGGAGCCAGGAGGAATGCCATTTATCTGCTGGAGTTCTGCAAACAATTAATACGGCCTTGTCCTTTGGATGAATCTGGTTTGATAAGGATCCTCTCCATGTTCCAGTGATTCCTTAAGAACAGAAAGCTGAATGCAAGTGAGACATCCAGCTCTAGCCTGCAAGGGAAACGTGCCCTGGGAAAAGAGGGATGCTCCAAGCTTCCAAGGCTTTTTCTGCACAAATCTGGTGGTGCATGAGAAGCACCCTATAAGGAGGTGGAAAGGACAGGGAATGGTGGGGAATCACTCCTATATAACATGACACAAGGTTTTTTCATACAACAGCTCTCCTGCAACTGCTTTCTCCCAGCAGCTATTCAGCCCCAACTCCAGACCTCTGGGGTTGTCAGAGCTGCTCTGCGTGACTGCTGGGTGGCTGCTAAGCACTGGAGTGGGATGTGGCTGAAGAGACAACCTTCCTTTCAAAAGGTTTCTAAGAACAGAAACACCGCAGTAGACCTTTAAGATGAATGGACTAAAGATTGCAGATTTTGAATACATAAATTAGAGTACTAGAATAATGCAAACAGCTGAATAACCAGTTCTGTGGCTTATTAAAATCCAAGGGAAGCCAATCCTCTCCACACACAGCTCCCCAGGGATGAACTATATTTCACTGCTCTGTGTCAGGGTTCAGATGCTACAGGGATGCACAGAAAGCTTTTCAGCTCAGCAAGCCTCCAGAAAACACAAAGGTAGCTTTGTCTGGAGATTATCAACCTTTTTTTTTCCTTAAATAGTAATTCTGATCAAAGATAAATATGTAAAACATACAGAAATATGTGCTTCTCTCTAGGAAAGGGACATGGTTGACAGGGACTGAACATGAGCCAGCAGGGGCCCAGGTGGCCAAGAAGGCCAGTGGCATCTTGGCTTGGATCAGAAACGGCGTGGCCAGCAGGTCCAGGGAGGTTCTTCTCCCTCTGGACTCAGCACTGGTGAGACCGCACCTCGAATCCTGTGTTCAGTTCTGGGCCCCTCACCACAAGAAGGATGTTGAGGCTCTGGAGCGAGTCCAGAGAAGAGCAACGAAGCTGGGGAAGGGGCTGGAGAAGAAGAGGAGCGGCTGAGAGAGCTGGGGGTGTTTATCCTGGAGAAGAGGAGGCTGAGGGGAGACCTCATTGCTCTCTGCAACTCCCTGAGAGGAGGTTGTGGAGAGGAGGGAGCTGGCCTCTTCTCCCAAGGGACAGGACGAGAGGGAATGGCCTCAAGCTCCGCCAGGGGAGGTTCAGGTTGAACATTAGGAAAGAATTTTTCCCCGAAAGGGTGATTGACCCTTGTCAGAGGCTGCCCAGGGAGGGGGTTGAGTCCCCTTCCCTGGAGGGGTTTGAGGGACCGGTGGACGAGGTGCTGAGGGACATGGGTTAGTGATTGATGGGAATGGTTGGACTCAGGGATCCAGTGGGTCTCTTCCAACCTGGTGATTCTATGATTCTTCAGACCAAAGTAAAGTTCTGTTCTGAGGAGCAGCCGTGCCAAGAGTTGCAGGTGATTCAATCCCTATAACCTGCAGAAGCTGAGCCCACGACTGCATCAGTTCTGCGGCACTACCAAGAAATAAAAGGGAACAGGGCCACCAAAGCAAGAGGCTGGTGCTCAGAAAACCCACAGGGACCACATCTAAGTTTCATCAGGTCTTTTCGGTCTTTTCCCTCTAGAGACTGTGTGATGTTTCTCCAGGATAGTCTGCGTTTGGAGGTGAACTTGGTGGTTAAGCCACACCAATAAATCCAAAAGGAGAAACAGCATCTATAGGCATAACGAGAACATTTTACAGTCCTTATTGCTCAAAGTCATGTCTCTGCTTTTGATTTGCAGGGATCCCTGATATTTTTGCAAAGGCTTATTTGACCTTAGTCAAAGGGAAATATTATAGAACAGAATCTTAGAATTGTTAAGGATGAAGAGACCTCTAAGCTCATCCACTCCAACCATCAGCCCAACACCACTGTGCCTACTAAACCACATCCTGAGTGCCACGTTTTCACATTTTTTTAACCCCTCCAGCAATGAGGACTCCACTACCACCTTGGGCAGCCTCTGCCAGTGCTTCACCACTCTGTCAAAAGAAATTTTTCCCAATATCCAATCTAAACCTCCCCAGATGCAACTTGAGGCCATTTCCTCTCATCCCAACATTTGTTATGTGGGAGAAGAAACCAGCACCTACATCACTACAACTTCTTTTCAGGGAGCTGCAGAGAATGATGAGGTCTCCCCTCAGCCTCCTCTTCTCCAGGCTAAACAGCCCAGGATCCCTCAGCCACTCCTCATAAGACTTGTCGTCCAGACCCTTCCCCAGCTTTGTTGTCCTTCTCCAGACGTGCTCCAGAACCTCAACATCTTTCTCGTAGCGAGGGACCCAAAACTGAGCCCAGGATTCAAGGGGCAGAATCACATCCCTGTTCCTGCTGGCCCCACCACTTCTGATTCAAGCCAGGATGCTGCTGGCCTTCTTGGTCACCGGAGCACACTGCTGGTTCACGCTCAGTTCACTGCTGTCTCCTTTGGGCTTCTGTAGCTGCAAAGTGCCACCCTCTCTCATTTCTGCAGGGTTATACTAATATGTACACAACTATCTGGGCTTTTACCACCCTATTAATTTCTAGGCAGGTCTTCATGAACACGGACCTTCCTGGACGCCGTCTGATTTCACAAGTGCCAAGAACTTTCCAACCAACTCCTAGAAACCAGGGAAAACACACTTGAAACGAGTAAAGGCAATCGGCTGAGAAAAAAAAAACAATCCTACAACTGCATGGTTTGAGCTCATCCTGTTGATGAGGCGAAAGGAGGCAAAAAGCCAACACCAGCCTCGACGCCGGCCACGTCCCATCGCGAGGATGCTGGTTGGGAAGGGAGCCCGGCACAGCCCAGCACCTCCAATCGCGCTGCGGGCAGCTCGTGTTGCTATGGCCCTCAGGTCTGAACCTTTGGAAATTAGGTAAAAGGTCTGAACATGAAGCTTTTTTTTTGCCTCTCCTCCCCCTACACAGCGGTGCCCCTTGCCTAGCACAATCCCTCTTCCTGCTGAGCTCTAGGAGGAAAGCAGCTGGGATGAAGAATTAACTCTCACAGTCCCAAGGGCTTTCCAAACCAGGAGCAGCAACGCATGACACAAACGGTATCGCAGGGAAGGGGAGATGTACGAGCAGATCTCCTTCCTACCTGCCCTGTGGAGATGAAGTGGAATAAAAAAAAATAAATAAAAAACACGTGCATGAGGATGACTGCATCATTTCCTATCCACAAAAGGGGGATGGATTTTTAATGGGTTTCATGTTGGGGGAACAAGCTGCTTGGAGATCCTAGGGGATGGGGTTTTTCCATCCCCTAGGTGGAATCTGGCATATCTAAGGGTGCGCTCTAGACCTGGAAGGACTCACTGCCTCCCCTCCTAGAGCAAAACGTGCAGTTCTGATACCCACGCACATGGATCCCTGAGCTTTCCCTTCAGCCTTGCAAGGGAGTGGCTATGCGCAGCGGAGATTGGTTTGGTCAGGGCTGGAGCAAGGACATCTCTGGCTGAGGTCAGAGTGGATGATGAGGTGCAGTGCTGAGCTGGCAACGCACCCGTTTGCCACGGACCCACACGCCGACGCTGGCCCTGCTCCTGGAGGCAGCCTGCCTGCACCGTAGAATCATAGAATCACCAGGTTGGAAGAGACCCACCGGATCATCAAATCCAACCATTCCTATCACCCACATGCTCTGAGCTACATGGATATGCCTGCACCTCCCTGCCCACCAGGACCACCCTCGACGTGACACAGACATACCCGAAAACTCCACCATTCCACTGTAAGCATCTCTACGGTATCAAGGCGGACTGGGAGGAAGGTGTTGGCCCCACTGGCAATTTTAGGGGTTATTCCATCCAAGCCCCTTCATACTGCTGCAGGGAGGGAGGCTGCAACTCCAGATTAGAGAGCAACGACAGCCAAATTTTGGCTCTGGGGAGCTCATGGTTGCTCATCCAGCCTCCCCCTAACCTCTTGCCTGGGTAGCAAGCCAGGCACTTTGATGGTATGGGGCCAGGCAGCTCTGCAGGGCAGGGGAAGGGTAACAAAGGCATCTTTCTTTCTCCTGCCTGCTTGCTGCTTCTCCCCAGCCCTGGTGTGGCACCTACAAGGTGGAGTCGTCTTTTCGCAGAAAATACCCAGCAGTGTTTCCCAGATGCTGTGTCACCACAGCAGGATCAAGTTCATCACCCTCCCTTTCCCAGTTACCAACTGAGGAGCAGAGGAGCCGGGAGTGGTGGAGGCAGGATTTGGTCGCTGTCTGCTCAGCCAGGTGTTTGTATTAATCCTTCCTGGAGCTGACTCCCACCTCTGCCTGTCTCCCCGAGAGCCAGACTCATCTCCCACTTAGTACGTCCCTTCTCCAGCACCATGGGGTGGGAAGGTATGAAAAGCAGCATACACATTTTATCTGCTCTCTTTCAGTCTTGTTTACATAGGAACATTAAAATGGATAAACTACAGGTGTCAAGTCCTTAGATTCTGTAGAGAAGACAATTCTCTTCTAGCGAGACAGCTAGGAAAACCCCAAAGAGATGATGGCCTTAATCTATCTTAGGTCTGTGATGGAGCAAGAAGCCTTCAAACCACCAAAGGACCTACTTGAAGCTGGCCACATCTCTGCTTACACATTTTTTTGTTTTCTTTCCCTTGTGCCAGTGGGTCACCTGTTCTTCTTCCAGCAGTGCCTCTTGGCAAACGCTGCCTTGTCCATAACCTGAAACCAGCTCAGCAGCCACAACAATGCTACTGGTGCTCAGAAAACACCGTCTGTCTTCTCACGGATGATCTCATTGAGAAATCAACCTCCATCTGGCACCATGGTTAGAATCATAGTATCACTAGGTTGGGAAAGACCTCTTAGATCATCAAGTCCAACCGTTCCTATCTGCCACTAAACCATGTCCTCGAGTACCTTGTCTACTCATCTGTTAAACCCCTCCAGGGAAGGTGACTCAACCCCCTCCCTGGGCAGCCTCTGCCAGTGCCTGATGACCTATCCTATGTAATTTTTTTTTTCTGATGATTAAATGGTTAGATTTAGCTACAGCAAAATAAGACCACTTTTAGAGTACCATCATGTTCTTTGTTAACCCTCACAACCCCCTGCTTAGAAAAAGCCCATCCTGAAAAAAAAATGCCCTTGCATATTAAACATCTGCAGCTCCTATAAAACATCAGCTGGGGTCATTGAAAGGAAAGTAGGCACCCATCAGTGGAAGACTTTGCTGCCCAAGTCTCGCTTGGCTGCTGTCAGCACTCTCAGGCGATTCAGAAGCCGCGAGCTGCGGTAGGATGGAAGCTCACGCTCTCCCCCACCAGAATGAGGTCCTGCAGCAGCCTAGCTCCTGGCCACCCCATGTCCCATGCCCAGAGAACAGCAAGAGCCAAGCTGGGACCCAGCGGGATCGAGCACCATGTGGCTGTTCAGATCCCAGGCTGCACTGGCACGCTGGGAGGTAACAATTACCATCATTTTCCTTGCAAACTGCTTTTGGTCTCAACGTATTTGGGATGCTAAAAACACATGGTCTATGCCTTTCTTTTGCTTTTAAATACAGAGCTGCTTTGTAGAGCAGCGTTCTGCTTATACCACCTGCAAAACTGCACCAGTCTCAAAAAGAAAACCAAAACCCTAAAGGGCACGGCCTGTCTAGGGTATAATTTTCTCTGCAGAGGCCAATTCCTACCCAAAGCTGTAAAAGAAAGCAGGAGGGTGCCTGAGGCTCAGTCCTCTCCACACACACGCAGATAGGCACGAGGAGGCGAGGGCCGCTGCCAGCTTGGGGATGTGTGGTTAGGAGGAGCCGAAGCAAGGGTTGGAGGTTGTGTGTCAGCATGGGTTAAAAACAGAGCGTACAGCCAGATGCTCACAAGTCTCACTCCAGCAGTGGGCGAGAAACTTCTTCCAGGCAGCCACTCTTCCCTAAGCTCCCTACCAAGTTAATCATTCCATCACTCCCACTGATGATGGGCTGATTTCAGAAGCAAGATCATCCTTCACTTGGCCTTGTTACTCTACAGTTCCCAGTCTGGGAATCTCCTCGAGCCCAGCCACCCCGAGCAGGGACCAGGCTGGCTCCGGTGCGAGCATCCGGCAAGCCACGAGACCAATGCAGGATGTTGAAGTGGAAGCCTGCCCAGAAAGCTGGTTATATGACTCTGGTGGTCCTGCCCTAGCAAAGGCAGAAGTGGGAGCCAAAGCTCACTCAAACCAACACCAGGGACTTGGCTGCTCGGGGCAGTTATCCAGGCAGCAAGGAGGAACACACCTTACTTGAATCTCACAGCTTCAGTCAAAGCAGCAGGCTTGGCACAGCCTAGGCTGCAACTCAGGATGCACCATCCTTCCTGATGTGCCATGCAGACAAGCCCAGCATCCTTTAGCCTCTGACTCCAACCACCATGCTACCCGGTGGCAGACAATTAAATAGCATCTCATTTCCCCTTCGGGTAAGAAAAACAATATTCCTCCCTGCCTCTGCATGAGGAAAGTGATGGGAAGGATGCAGGGTGGAGTAAAAATTAATGAGGTGTCTTCCCCTCCTTCAATTCTCTTTTGCCACATAGGGTTTAATGGCTGGAAAGCAATCCGAGATCAGCAGATGTGCACTGGGAAAGTGCACCCATGCAAATTAGTCATGAGCCCAGCACAGCCAAATAAATACAGAGACAGAGCAGAAGTGTGCAATGCAGTAAATGCCGCACAGCTCCTAGTAAAGAGAAACCAAGGCAGGCAGAAAAAGCCATCCACAGACACAATTTATTCCATGCCTTCCTCTCACCCCCACTGCTCCCATCACTTATTTCCTCTCGCCACTGTGTTGAGGGCACGTTCATGCTGCTCTGGAGGAACAACCTCAGTCCCTGTGGCCATGGCAAGCAGGAACCAGCCAACACAGGTACTGGGACTGGTACGGTTCAGAGATATTTATTCTTTCAACAAAGGGAAGAGGAAGGTGCAAAGCAGAGGAAAGGCTCCGATAGTAGCAGGATGATGGACACAGTATTTCTGACAGCAAAATCCCTTCAGAAACTGAAAAGGACTCTGACAAGGATGTGGGTGCAGCCAAAACAACCCAAACAATAATCAGGGTTTTCTTAGCCAAAAAAATGCTGCATGTTTTCTCATGACCAGAATACAAAAAAAAACAAACCAAAAAACCAGAACTTCAAAACAATAAAACCCACCTCCCATCCAAGTATGTTCCTCTCCCTCCAACGCCTCCCAGTGCTCTCCAGTCCCTCATGTCCTTCTCAACCCACTTCCACGCTGAGCTACCCATTAGTGGATAGACAGAGCAGGGGGTTGAGGGCTGAGCTGAGCATCAAGAGGAGACACTAGTTTAACGAAGCACACGGAGCAGCTTTGATGTTCAAGAGCTTCTGTGCCAAAGGCAGGGGTCTGGCTGAGAGCATGGGGCAGTGCTGCTATGGGGGGGTACAGCCCAGGGGCAAGTGCCTGCAGGCAGCAGTGCCAGAGGAACGACTCCTTCCCCTGCCAGGGAAACGAGCCAGCATTGCCCACAGGCACATCTGCTCCTGCTTTCTCTACTTTCCGTGCCACCAACGTTCAAAACAAGCTGTTCCCGAGCCCAGAGGAAGGGCTGGCGCCTGCCTTGTGGTACCTGGCACGGCGTATCCTGCAGGACAAGCACACGGTGCTGTGGAAGCTTTCCAGAAGGACTGAATGTTTTGGCAGAGCCAGCGCTCTGGTCTTGCGGCGTGCCTGGGCAGAGCGTAGCGACGCACACACACACAGCTCCACATGCCCCGGCCACGCAACAGTCTCATGTTGGTTTTGCATGCTCCAGAAGAGGACTATCCAACAGCAAGTGCTTGGAGATCTCTCCATGCAAGTAAAATCCTGTCTGGCAGCAGCCTCTGCTGGACTGCACAGCCCAGCTCCTCGCCCTCCGGCTCCAACAGACACCACGAACGTGACACGGCTACTTCACTTCTACAAAGGGCACCTTTCGTACCCTCGAAGCCCCCCAAAACTCGGGTCTGGGAGCTCAGCTGAAATTTGGTATAAAGCAGCTCAGCACTGGGGTCAAACTGAATTACACCCATCTCCACCAGCCATGGATTTGGCCCCACTTTGCTGAGAACACTTGATCTCCTCCCAGAGCCCTGCCAGCTGGTGGAAATACAGCTGCTGCTTCAATAGAGCACAGAGAAAAAGGCCTGATGCTATTTACAACAAAATAAGACGAGTATTGCAGCATTTGCTTTAGATTTCATGTGAGCGGTTGTCACTGGTCGGATAGAGGGGGGAGCTCCTGGGTGTCAGAGCTCTTTGGGCTCGCTGTCACTAGCACCCACCCAAGATGTCCTGTGACACTAAGGTCACGTTGGTTGCACAGGGAGTGATCCAGTTCACCTATAGCCTGTTAGAATTCCATTCACCCTCATCTTCCAGGTGCTCTGCAGAACTCGCCTGGCATCATTGCTTTTCCCCCAAACTCAACCTTTGCGTAGAGATTCCTGTTTTACCAAGACCAGATCTTCCAGCAGAAGTTTCCATCTTACAAGCTTCATAACCTCCTCCAGTGGAAGCTTCCCCAGAAAGTCCAAGCTGCCTCTTTGCAAGATGCAACAAGAAGAAGGGTTTCCTTTCATTTTAAGTGGAAGCACGTGCCCTCGAGTTTACGCAGGTGTAAATTGCATGGCCTACTCCTTCCTGGGTGCTTCAGAGACACCGTGGGTGGCTCACGGCGATGATTCACAGCAGTTCTGCTCCTGCTATGCCAAAGATGAGCTCCACACGCACAAGGGCATTGCACTACATTGTTCAGGCAGCATTCAATCCCTTCTGCTCTCCGTTGCCTGTAAAAGCCAGGCAGACATATTCTGTAGGGTCTGGAATGCTGCCTCTTTATCCCTTGATGTTTCGGAGCTATAATGTACCCTGTGTGCAGAACCTGGGGAGAGGGAGCATGCCCCAGCACTACAATTCACACTTCAGAAGTAAGACAGCACTGTTGCCAACTCCTTTTCCCTCCCCATGAAAACAGAGACCAAACGACCCAGCTGAAACCCCTCACTGACCAGGACATGATCATGGCCCTGGCTGCCGCATGACGCAAATCTTTAGGATGCTCTTTGCTCCCAAACCACCATCCACAGATCATCCCTGGCGTTCCCAAAGCAGTGCCGAGGACAACTCTGCCAGAGACCACTCCCTTCCCCAGCCAGCTCCGTGAGCAGCTCTCTCCATCCTAGAGAGATTACAAAGAAAAAAACTTGCGCGCTGTAGCAGTCTCCTTTCTTAATGAAATGCTTCCTCATAGGTCTAGAGCCCACGGTGACGGTGTCACCCGCTGATCACTGGCACAGTTATTTGCCAAAAGGGAAGGCTCCATGTTGCAGGGAAAACATTTTAAAGAGCAGATGGAGAACTTGCCAGGAGAGCTCGCCACAAGGAGAGGTGGAAAAAATGGAGCCAGTTAATCACCCTGCATGTGTTCTCCGTCTGAGTGGAAAATAGTCTGAAAATATCCTGTATTTCAGAGCAAGCACATAGTTTTCGATGATTCGGGCAGCTGAAGCCCTGGCCTCCAAGTTTCAGAGACAGGCTAAGCCCATCTTTAAGCCCAGCTGTTCCCAGGAAGCTTCCTAAATGGAAACGGCATCCAGACAACATAGCCCTGGGCATGGCTATTCCAACCTCGAACCTGGTGGCTTGCTCAGGATCCCCTAATCACAGGGAGGTGCCGAGAAGATTGTTTATGCGGTTGAAGCAAATGTTGATCCTAGCAATTTACCAAATACCTGCTGACCAATGTGCTTTCCAGGATCCTACAGGACTCAGCTCAGAAGGGGAGAAGGATCCTGTTTGCAGACAGTATTTGAGGCATTTTGGCCAAGCTCAGGACAGAAGCATCTCCTGAAGCCATAGGGGTGAGCTTGAGGCACCTGGCTTTGTGGCAAGAAAAAGCGGCCCAGAATTATCTGATTAATAATTCTCACCTTAAGAGCATACTTGGCACTGGGGAAAGCTGCTAGCAAAAACTGTGGAGTGTGGTGCCTCATCCACCCACAGAACATGAAAACACACAGCAAGGCGTTGCTGCTATCAGCTTTATCCAAAACCTGAGTGTAGGCTCCTTCTGAACCAGCACAGCCCATGCCCAACAAAACGGGGTCCTGAAGCGCATCAGTCCCGAGCACGGGGGCTGAAGGCAGCTGGCTCAGACTGCTGGAGAACCAGCAAACACCCTGCCCAGCATCCCCTGCTGTCCTGCACCCCACACCCAGCCAGGCTGGTGCCACAGGACCTCCAGGTGCAGGATCTCCAGGGTTCCCCCAGGTCCCTGGTGGCACAAGGGTCTTGTAGATGTGGCACCCTGGGAGGACAGTCAGTGGTGGGACGGATGAATCACAGAATCACCAAGTTGGAAGAGACCCACTGGATCATCGAGTCTGACCATTCCCATCAAACACTAACCCGTGTCCCTCAGCACCTCGTCCACCCGTCCCTCAAACCCCTCCAGGGAAGGGGACTCAACCCCCTCCCTGGGCAGCCTCTGCCAGGGAACAATCACCCTTTCCGGGAAAAATTTCTTTCCTAATGCCCAGCCTGAACCTCCCCTGGCGGAGCTTGAGGCCATTCCCTCTCGTTCTGTCCCCTGTCCCTTGGGAGAAGAGCCCAGCTCCCTCCTCTCCACAACCTCCTCTCAGGGAGTTGGAGAGAGCAATGAGGTGAAGAACCTGTTGGCACCAGCATGGGCTTCCTCAAGCTCTGCAGCCTATCTGCTTTCAACCCACCTGTGCCACTGTTTTGTGGGGTTAGGATTACAGGGGTCTTCTATTTTTCTCCCCCACCAGCCTTTCTGAGGCCAGAGAGTTCAACAGGTAAGCAGAGGAGAGGAAGGTGCCAAGGTGAGGTGTGCAGGCCTGGGCCAACCCTCCTAGCAGCCAAGGAAAGGAGTCACGGGCACAACCTGTTGACAAAGGAAAACAGAGCTCCTGCACAAATGAGCTGGCTCCACCTGGGGCGAGGGATTAGAAACCTCGGCACAACCCTCGGATTCCTCCCAACAAACCAACTGTGGCTGAAGGCAAGGATTAAACCCAGTGGCAGAGGAATGCGGCTCCTTCCCGCTGCGGAGTCCAAGTTGGCACCGCATCCCCACTCAAGACATGGCTTACATAATGCAGCTTATGAAAGCAAAATAGACTGGCTGTGCGAGCCAGTGGGCAGGCCGGAATGGAGAAGAAAAAAGGGGAAAAACAGATTTTCTTTTTTTTTTTGGCTGAGGTAAAACCTAAGCCATCCCCCTGAACCACAACCTCAATACGTGCAGCAGCCTTGCACCATCTCTCTCTAGGAAAGGGAGATTAGGAGCAGTGAGGGAGAACGCTTACGAGGGTCAAAGACCAAGGGCCCAGGCCTCCTACACAATAGTAAAGGGCTTCAGCTCTGGTGCTTATTCTGAAGTCATAGAATATGGATTTTTCTCTCAATATTACTCCTCCGACCCTAGGTTTCTCCCTATCCAGGCAGGTTCGTATCAAGGTCAATCCATACTTGTTCTAAGTGCAACGCCACTGCAGGTTTGGGGTCTAACACCCAGAAACACCCAGCCCCACTTCTCTTTCCTTCCAAACACAGGCCAGACAACTCCAGGAGAAGCTGGGAGAGAGTCTCGGATCCACACCATCTCACACTGAGGGTGGAGACCCTTGTGATGCTTCAGTGCGGAGAGCAGGAGGGCTGGGGCACACATTCCAAGGTCATTGCACAAGAGAGGAGAACTGTCCCCAAACACCCAGCACTGGCTCAGAACACAGTCACAAGGAGCAAACTGAGATCACCGTTTCTTCATGAAGCAGTCAATTAACAAGTGACATCTTTGGGCAATCAGATGGGTCATGACTCAAGGACTGGCCCCTTTATCAGCAAAGAGAGTCAGGACTCGGTTTAAAAGCAGCAAGAGCCAACACAGTGGAACCAGGCACTGCAGGTAGGTGGTCCGTCCCAGCTCAACAGCTAGGAGAGCTGCTCCTGGATGAAACATCCACTCATGAGCCTATCCAGTTGCGACCCTGCATCCAGCTGGCCAGGGAAACCAGGAAGACCCAAGAAGATTTTCCCTTTCAAGAACCCCTACTTGTTTCCTAAGTGCCTGTCCTCAACTTAATCAGTAACTGAACAAGTGGCATCAAATCCTGGCTCAGCTGAAGCTGAATTACTGACTTCAGTGACGGTAGGACTACCCCCTGGCCCCATCAGCCTCCCCATGTGAGTCACACCAGAAATTACCAACCAGCTGCACTTGACCTGTTCCCAGCACCTTTCCAGAGCATGGATTCCTCCAAGAGGGCAAAGGATCTCCAGTCCCTCTTCCATGGCTCTACACCAGCTCACAACAGAGTCGACAAACAAGTGTAAATCTCAACCAGGACATCTCTGAACACCACACTACAAGAAAAAGCATTGTGACTCCAGAAGGCATTTGAAGAGAGTGCGGGAGAACGCAAGGGTCAAGCACAAAGAGGCTTTTGCAGAGGTCTGCAAATCACCACCTCTGTAGTCTATATCTAGCTGCCTTGCTGGAACCCATCCTCCTTCCCATCCTCCACCAGCAGAAAGAGCTGCAGAACAGTCACACAGGCCAATATCAACATCCCAGGAGCAGAAGAAGAAAACACAGACTCAACAGAAAAAATAAAAGAAGAAAAAAAAAATGCCACTCACTCACCCCAGGTAACAGCATCCAAAAGACAGCTCAGCAAAACTTTACCCACCTAAGACTAGCTGATTTCTCCTTTAGAAGCTGTTTTAGGAAAGGAGGACTGGTGGCTGCATAAGGATAGGAAAGCTGATGTACCAAAAAAGAGACATCTAGGAAGACTGACCAAAAACCAACAACAACAAAAAAGGGAACGTTAAGCAGACATCAGAGCAGCGTTGGGACGCTTTGAAAGAGTAAAATAAACCCAAGCAAACACACTTTATGCATAAGGCTTTTCAGGAAGAGAAGAGCCCTCACTCGCATCCTCACAGTAATTGGGCTGGCACAGCCCAGCATTAAAAGATGCTGCAAGTATGACCTTGATTAGTTAATCTGCTGCAGGCTGTGTTTGAAGGGAACTGTGGATAATCTTATTTTGATTGCCTTAAAATTCAGTTATGGAGAAAATCCCATCTTGTGAACAGATAGATTAATAGTTGTGGAGCAGCCCTGTCTCCTAAGCTGCTGTTTGACCAAAAGAGAGAACAACCAACAGGCACTTCAAAAAACTGGTGCTGTTTTTGACTGCCTTGCTCTGAGCAGTTCCTGATGGTCTCATGTGCCTAGCAAACCCTTTGGGACTGTGATTTTCTTGTATTTGGTGAATATTTCTATATTATTGCTTACGTTTTAAGGATGTGTGAATAAGCAGAGGAAAGGGATTAGCTCCCTCTTGAGAGGCTAAGATCAAAAGTCAAAATGTTTTGTATAAATAAAAAAGAGAAGGACTTGGGGTGCTGGTGGTGAAGCTCAATGGGAGCCTCCAACATGTGCTCACAACCCAGAGACTGAGAGATCTTAAGAAGAAATATTTTCCTGTGAGGGTGGTGAGACACCGGCACAAGTTACCCAGAGAAGTTGTGGGTGCCACCTTCAAGGAGGTGTTCGAGGGTAGGTTGGAGACAGCTTTGAGCAACAGTGGAAGTACTGGATCCCTTCCAACCCAAACTATTCTATGATTTGATGAAGTAAATAAGCAGTAAATTCCGCTTCTGAAGGTTACAGGCTCAATTTGCAAGAGCTCCACAGTCTCAAGAGGGTGTCTCTCTACCCTACGGAGTTGCAAGATAGTGTTTAAGTGACTGCAAAGCAGGCTCAGCAAGGAGGCTATGGGAAAAAAAGTTAGAAAATAGTGTCAAGAAAAGGAAGAATTTTCAATTCTAACTCATTATAAACTTTTTTTAACATACGTTTTTAATAATCATCTGAAAAGCTAGTTTGCAGCACAATGATTGTTGTTTTGACCTTGTTTTCAGCTGCATTTCAGTTGCAAAGCGAGTGGACAAATGCTTTCTCAGCTGAGAACAAGAGGAACCGTTAAGCATCAAACTCACGTTCTGCTGTTTGGAATTTATGTTCAAAGCAGATGGAGAAGCAAAGGATTGAAGCCTGCTCCCGTGATCAGCCTGGTGACAAGCTTGGAGATGGCATCCTCTGCAGGGGAACACAAATGGTAATCGATGTCTCTGCATCAGTGAGGCTCCGTGAGGCACAGGGAGGGGGTGTTTACACCCAGGGCAAAACCTGGCTGCCCATCAGCTACTGCTTTGGCTGCTGGTGGTGCTCAGTGTCCAAGAGTAAGTAAACTGTGCTTCTTTTTCCCCCGGTTCCTTTGTTCCCCATGAGAAAAGGGTCTCTGGAGGGACATGGCTCCAGCCTTGATGATGCACAGTGTTCAGAGGCACAAGGATCTCAAAAAAAAAAAAAAAAGAAAAAGAAAAAAAAAAAAACAAACAAACAGCATTACCATGTCTTGTTCCTCCTTAACACCTCTGCTGTGAGCACAGGCTGAAAGAGTTGGGGTTGTTCAGTCTGGAGGAGAGAAGGCTCTGGAGAAGACCTTAGAGCAGCTTCCAGGGCTGAAAGGGGCTCCAGGAAAGCTGGGGAGGGACTTTTTACAAGGGCCTGGAGTGATAGGATGAGGGGGAATGGCTTTAAATTGGAAGGGGGAAAGATGAGACATTAGGAAAAAACTCTCCACGCTGAGGGTGATGAGTCCCTGGCCCAGGTTGCCCAGAGCAGGGGTGGCTGCCCCATCCCTGGAGGGGTTCAGGACCAGGCTGGATGGGGCTTGGAGCCCCTGATCCAGTGGGAGGTGTCCCTGCCCGTGGCAGGGGTGGGACTGGATGATCTTTGAGGTCCCTTCCAACCCAAACCATTCCATGATTCTATGAAATTTCCTTAATTTTTTTTCCCCCCACAGAGCAGCGTGGGTTCCTTCTGTCTGCAGTCCCTTGCTCCAGCAGAGAGTCCTCATGGTCCCGTCGTGATCAGAGGAAAGGACACGGTGACTGCTTTGCCTTTGCTCTGGTGACACCCCACTCTGCAGGGGTGAGAGGGTAACCTGGGGGCCTTGGCGAGGCCTTCAACACTCCCTAGAAGGGAGATGCAAAAGATCACTTGGTTCACAAAAATACGACAGCAGGAACAGTTTTATCAGCCCAGCAGAGCGTTTGTGTGTGCGTGTGTGTAATTAATCCATATTTAAAGCTGGGAATTGTTTAAAATGTCCACCCCTGGAGGAGGTACCTCTCTTGGGAGCTGGGAAACAGCACCCCAAGCTAAATAAAAGAACTTGGGGAGCAATGTGACACGTTTCTACTACCTGGCTTACTTTTCTAAACATTTGTTTTTACACCAGAGGTGGATGAGCAGCATTTTTTCCATAGGGAGAGCAGGAAAGCCTCCTTTTTTTGATGAACTTTGCTGGAATTTTATTTTCTGTGGGATTTCTACATCCCCTGGAACTTGCACGCAGGCTGCTGAGGAGATGCACAAATACTGTGCTTGCCCATCCCATGGACATTCACAAGCTCAGTCTCTTTCTTGTGCCAAGAGACCCTCCCCCTTCTCCAGACACAGCTAGACAATCGTTCACTGGAGAATCAACAACCGCCTCCAAAACCCCATTTTTTTGGAAAGCACACACAGCTTGCAAGACCCACGCACCACAAAGGAAAAGCTAAAGCCCAGCCACTATCAGGGTTAAAATTCCATCAAATGGTGAAGGCAACATCCATCGAGGAGGAGCTGCCAGGATGAATCACAAAAAGGAGGCAGAAGTTGGAATTAAGGTTTTGTTCTTTTTTTTCTTTTTTTTATTATAAAAAAAAAAAAAACCTATTTGGAAGAAGTCCAAATGCAACAGAATATAACTGGCACCATCTAAGATACCCAGAACGTTTGAAGCCCCCGGCACGAGCCAGGGAGCGCCAAGGCTGGCTGGGAGGGACAGGTGGCCTCTCCCTTCTCCTAGCCCCCATCACAGCTGGATGGCAGGCAGCTCAAGAGCCAGGACACAACAGTGACATCAACGGTCTCTGTAAAACCATTCTGTTTTAGAAACTAAAAACATTAAAAAAAAAAAAAAAAAAAAAGAAATCTAAAACTTTTTTTTCCTTTATCAAAAGCCCTGCTTTCGTGACATGCTAGCCCCGCTGGAAAGATAAAACACCCACAGCTCTGCCCAGAACTTGGTTAAGTTGACCGGTCAACTCCTAGTTCAGGACATCTTCCTCCTGGTGATCCACTCATGAGCGTGTCGCAGCTGCTCGAGTTACAGGGATAAATGCTTCTGTGGGATTCCCACACCTGGGAACCGCCTCCTGCAGACTCCACGCTGCAACAAATCCCATCTGAGTCTCCTCCACAGAGCCCTCCAAGCTCACCCTCAGTCCTACCTGGAGACCCTCCAACAGCATCCTCAGGAGCTCTGCCTGCTCTAGCCGGGTGAGTCATAGGAACGTCTTCTCTATGAAAAACTTCCATATATAATTTTTTTTGTTGTTTTTATATTTAAATAGAAAAATACTACTTCACTCTGTTATGAGCCAGAGACCAGTTGACTCCTAGGGACAGAACCTCAACACTCCTACGTGGCACTCAATGCTAGAATATTCCTGAAAACCTCAGAGCGGCCAGAGGGTGAAGATCTCCCCATCACACCGTACAGGCAGGAGCACGCGGGGCTCCATCACAGCTCCTGTCTTCCCTTCTCGGCAGAAGGACATCAACATTAGAGAACCATTAGCCTGCAGGGAGCCAGCGATGGGGATAACGCCCCAAACTCGATTCTTGTGGAAGACAGCAATAGTTTTAAGCTGTCCACTCACCCATTGGCTTTCTGTGTTAGGATTCTGCCCCTGGAAGCCACTGGATCCCATCAGATGTACACAGGAATTAGATGAAAAATAAAACAGTGGTTAAAAGTTCTCTAACACCCTCTCCTCCTCTTGTCTTCTGAAGACTCAATGACAAACAGACATCAATAAAACTAAATTCGCCCTCCTCCCCACCTCAAGACAACAAGAGTTACTGAGACACAAAACGTGTTATCTTGTACCCTCAGGATTACATCTAGAAGGGAAGTTTAGGGGTATGGGAAGTGTGGGGGGAAGGCGGTGTCTGTGGGCGCAGTCTGCTTAGTTCTTGTACTCCAAAGGCTCGTCTCCAGTTTCGTTGAGGAGACACGTGCGGACGAGGGCCTCTGTCACAGCATAAGGATCACAGTTGGCGGAGGGCCGGCGGTCCTCGAAGTAGCCCTTCTTCTCGTGGCCCACGTTCCTGGGGATGCGGATGCTGGCGCCACGGTTGGCCACACCAGCAGAAAACTCATGGATATTGGATGTCTCGTGGAAACCCGTCAGGCGCCTGGCATTGTCCAGACCCCCTTTGGGGTCATAGGCACGAATGTGGTACTGGTGGCGCTTGCTCAGCTTCTCGATGGCCTCTTCAATGTGCCTATCGAGGGAGCAAGGAAGAGGACAAGACACAATGAGTGTCCGATGCATGGTACGAAGATCCAAGCGCCAGCAGAATCATTGCTGGCCCCACGCTACTTCATGATGAAGCCTATGTCATACAACCCACTCTTCTGATCATCCCAACACAAGGTTTCTCTTCACTCCTACTTCTGACCCAGGCTGGTTCACGGAAAGGGATGACCGTGGCCTCAAAAGATTCCTCGGGAAAGCTGTGTGTAGAGCACCACCAGCTTAACCCATGGCCAGATCCCACACACGCACTGTCCTGAGGAACCCGCTCTCAAAGAGGAGATTCTAATATACACAAGTTTCTGTTTGGAAAGCTTACACAGTCACGGGCCGGCTCATTATCCCAGGTCATCACTAAGATTAAGGGAAGAAAACACAGCTGCCAGAAGGAGTCCCTTCATAGACCTCCACTGCAACTCAGTGCTGTAAGGTCCCTGTCTGCACATTAGTTCCACATAGGTTTTAACTTTCCAAGATCATGTTGTTTAAGAAAACATGGCATTTGCTTCCATAGCCTGCCTAGACAGAAGCAAACGGCCTTTCTCCTTTACTATGGTTCTAAAATAAAATGATTATAAACTCAGCCTATGCTGAGTTCGTTTGCAGCACTGACAGATGAAGAGCTGGACAGCCTATTAAAATCAGCTGCATCCTGGCCACCTGTGCTCCCGTCAGCACTGAAGTTGCTCTACTGCTGGTTGAATTTCCCATACAGCACCAAGAAGAGAGTGTATCATAGTAAAGAAGTAAAAAATCCAGGAGGAGGGTTCAAACATAACACCAAAGTGCCATCTCCCATGTGGTCCAAGGCTCTGCACAAAGCATGCTGCCACCAACCAAGTCCAAAGTGCTGCCCAGCACACAGGTACTACCAGCTCATCTCAAAAAACTTACTTGAGACCTCCGTCTTCCCTCATGTTCTTGGTGCTGAAGTTGGTGTGACAGCCAGCACCGTTCCAGTTCCCAGGGATGGGTTTGGGATCAAAGGACACAATGACACCGAAGTCTTCGCACACCCGATGGAGGATGAAGCGTGCAATCCAGAGGTGATCCCCCATCTCAATCCCTTCACATGGTCCCACCTGGAACTCCCACTGCAAGGAGGAGGAGTCACTGGCTCAGTGGTGCAGAAACACTCGCAGACACTTCCCACCCCCTTACGCTCCGATTGTTGATAAAACTACACGGCTCAGACTCAACAGCTCCCGCTGCCTGGGATTTTATCTGTACTATCTCATTCCATGAGGCACCCAAAACACTGTACCTGGGCTGGCATCACTTCTGCATTGGTTCCTCCGATTTTCACGCCGGCGTAGAGGCACGCTCGGTAATGGGCCTCCACAATGTCTCTGCCATAGGCTTTGTCCGCCCCTACCCCACAATAGTACGGACCTGCAACGGCACAGGCAAACAGCAAGGGGAACGTGAGTTCCAGGAGGAAAAAGGCTTCATTTCAGTCAATACTGAGCGCACACATGGGAAAGAACTCCCCAAAGGCTCGGGATGCATGGAAAAGCCCTAAAATCTAGTTTTTTGGGGAGCACTAGCACTGACACAAAGTCTGAGCTTGTGCTCTGTCCTGCTGAGCAAGAGTTTAAGTCACTGGCACACTAACAAACCTAGCAGCAGATTTAGATGCGGCCAATCTTCATCTTAGACTTTCTGTAACGAGCTTAATTTCATGGGTTAGTTTTTGCCAATGTCCTGTTTGCTATTGTCCACCTTTGGTTTCAGAAACGCCCCAAACCCTTCAGCTCGCCTGAAGCACTTGAGCTGCGTCACACAGGTTACAGTTCAAACACGGCATCAAGGGCTCCTGACTAGGTCCAGCGCAGACTCCCAAGGGGTTACCTTGGGGTCCAGGGAAGCCGTTGGAAGGCCAGCCAAACGGATGTCCATCTGTCCCCAGAAGAGTGTACTCCTGCTCCATCCCAAACCAAGGGTGCTGGTTGGACACCATATCCATAATGCGCCTGCAGGTGTGTCGCAGATTCGTCTCTAGAATAGAAAAGCAACACGAGGCTTATTAGCATCTCTGCCTCCATTCACGTTTTCCACTTTATTTACAGTTTCTGTCCCAGCAGTGCTGGTGAAGAATCCCCAGGACCAGCCCCTTCTCCACCACCAGCACTTTGTTTGCCTTTTGCTTTCAGGGCAGGGATTATTTCTGTCATGCATGATGCTAAGGGCATGAATAGCATGTAGACAGGTCTCCCCAGGAACACCACCTCCACCAGGAAAAGGGAGAAGGTCCATTCACCTGCAGACTGGCGGTTATATTTGAAGACCTCGCAGAGAACTAGTTTATTGGGGTCCTTGCGAAAAGGGTCCCGAAACATGGCAGCAGGTCGCAAGTACATGTCACTGTTGGAGCCTTCAGCCTGGAAGGTGCTGGAGCCATCAAAATTCCACTCAGGGAGATCTGGAGCAGAGAGAGAACGAGTGACAGTGATCCAGGGTCCCCAGTCACCACGAGGACAGGATCCTTGTTGCCCTCCAGTATTACAGAGGTGAAGAAGCTTATAGAGAACAGGCCTACAATAGGTTTAATCCCAGCTCAGCTGGTTTTGTTCCAAGTGGAGGAAGCAAAAAAAGAGAAAAAAAAACAACCAAAAAAAAGGAAACCCCAAAAAACACAAAACAAGCAAAAAAACAAGGGGAATTCAACTTCCCAGCCACCCTGGGAAACACAAGGAGCTGGGCTGCTGGCCAAGCCCATGCAAACCGAGCAGCACTGAGGACACTTCCCATGTCACAACAGCAGTGGGGATAAGCAGAGCAGCCTGGGCAAGCTGGGAGAGGGCAGAGCACGAGACGCCTTCATGGTTTAGGAGTGAAGGGAGCCATGATATACCCTTATCCTTAAAGCCCTAATCAGTGTTGCGTGGCCTGGAGAAGGTGGGAAAGCAAATCCCGCGTAGGTGGGGTCTTCACGGAGGAGAAGTATGGGCAGCTTGGCCCCCTCACCCACCCCTCCTGGCCGTGCGCTGCCCTCAGGTCAAAGCCCAGAAGCAGTGAACTCCACCCAGGGAATGTTATCTTCTCCATATCCTCAGGGGGAGATGGAGGATGGGAAGCACAAAGATTCCAAAGGAGCTCTGCCAACCACTCCCTCAGAGGGAAAAGGGGGAGACAGTAAAGGAAGAAAGAAAAAAAAAAAAAAAAAAAAAGAGATAATTCTGCTCAGTCACACACAGTATTTTCATTTCATAACTGTCTCCAGCCAGCACCATGGCAACCTGGGGAAAATCCTAATGCTATTATTGTGTAAGCTGGGACTGTTTGTTCTGAGGGACACAAGCTCTTAATTACACCGGATAGCTCCATTCTCTCCCCTCCACTTTCTTCTGCCAAACTACTTCCGGCCAAACCGAGTTCTGGAGAGTCAATGGGCCCCCCGAGTCCCTGCCAAAAGCCCCCAACCCCTGCCAAGAGCCCCCTCCGCAGCAGGGGCAGCGCCAGGGACCAGCTCCCAGCCCCAGGCATCCCGGACCAACTCCACATCTGGAGAGGTGGCAACATCCCCCTACTTGGGGTACCTGGGGAATCAAGTATCCGAGAGGGGTCAAGGAGCGATGTCTTCCCCAAATACCACCCCTGTATCATGGAAAAGGAGGCATCGCAACCGTTCTCCACAGCGAGGGCCAGCGAATCCCACACCAACCTTCAATGCTCTTGGGCTCGTGGTCCAGCGTGCGGGTTTTGCAGCGGAGGTGCTCCCCTGTCCCATCGATCCAGATGTACATGGCTTGGACCTTCTCGCCCTGCGGCAGCTTCATGTACATGTGCTTGATGGCTTTGCTGAGGTGGGAGCTCGCCGAGGTGGCCATGGCTGCAGTCCGGACCGGGGGGTTCCTGCAGGGAGGACACAAAAACCAATCCCAACCATGAGCTCTTTCCTGCGCTCCCAGATTTCTCACCCCCCAAGCCGTGGAAGAGCACGAGGCAGCTTGACCACAGGACTGCCTCCCAAATCCAGTAATCCCAAGCCATTCCGGAGGCAGAAAACACAGCATCTCAGGCAGGAGGAGGCAGCTGGGAAAGCTCTGCTGCAGAAGCGGTGCTTTCAGTGTCCCACTCATGCTCAAACTCCTGCCGGCTCCCCACCACTAGATCAAGTCTTATCCACCAAGCAACAGCCCTCAAAAGTGCTCCTCAGACCTGAGTGAATTCGCCACCTCCGCTGTCAGCGCCGCTCTGGAGCAAGGCGAACGCCCAGGAGGGCTTAGCTGGGGCTTTCTTAACAGACTCGCTTCAGCCTGGAGGGTTTGCCAGCCCCAGCTGCCCTCTCGGATCAGCTGAAGTTATACAAGCCTTGTCTAGGGCAGGAGCCAGCGCAGAGGAAAGCAACGGGCAGCAAGGGGGAGGCTGAAGGGGTCCAGCCGGTGACAGAATCATAGAATCACTATGTTGGGAAAGACCTTTGAGATCATCCAGCCCATCTCTACCTGTCCACTACTAAATCACATCCCCAAGCACCTCCCCTACCCAACTTTCAAACCCCTCCAGGGACGGGGACTCCACCAACTCCCTGGGCAGCCCCTGCCAGGGCCTGGCAACCCTTTTGGGGAAGAAATCTTTCCTCACGTCCAACCTTGAACCCGAGCCACAAGCATCCCCCGAGCCCAGCTCCAGGGGACAGCCAGGTCCACGCAGCTTTGCGAGAGCTTGGAAGCACAAACGACTGGGAAAACGCAAACGATTGGGAAAACGCAAACGACTTGGAAACCTGAAGGGACTCGGAAAGTCACTCCAAGCAGCCTTCCCCTCCGCTGGGAGGCTGGGGGTGCCCGGAGCAGCCCTCCTCAACCCCCCCGAGCATCACCCACGCGAGCACCCCCTGGCAGGGAGGGAGGCGAGCAGCTAGCGAGCCTGAGGAATTAAAAACCACCAAACGCATCCGCCTGCAAGAAAACACACGCGCTGCCTCTCCGCCCACCCCAGAAAAAAAAAAAAAAAAAAAAGAAAAAAAGAAAAAAGAGAGAGAGAGCAAAGCGAGGATCGGGGATTTTCCCCTACAAAGCTCTGTCCGGGAAAGGGACCAGCAGGGGGGTGAGGCGAGGGGTCCCCCCTGCCCCGCGGGGCTGTTACCTGCTCTCGGGATGGATGGATGGAGGGAGGAGGGAGGGATGGAGGGATGGAGGGAGGGATGGATGGAGGAGCGCTGGCGTCGCTCCCCCGCTCGGCTCCGGGGGCACCGCCCGCAGCCGCTTTATGGCCCCGCAGCGCCGGCCCCGCAGCCCCGATTGGGCGGCCCCGGGGCAGGACCGGCCGGGGGGGGACCCGGGGGGGCCGCTCCGCCTCCTCCTCCTCCTCCTCGCTGCCCCTGCCCCCTCCTCCCAGCGAAAAAGGAGCCCCCCCCCCCCCCCCCCGCCTTCGCCCCGCACCCCGAGGGATGGGGAAGAGGGATGGGGGGGCGGGGGGGGTATTGGGTGTTTTCTTGCAACCCTCCGTCTCGCGCAGTTCTGGGAAAGCGGAGTCGGGAGCCGCTCCAGGGCTTTCCACAGCGTTTACATTAGCGGCTGCTTTTGCATAACTCGCAGGGAGGGATGGAAGTCAGCCGGCCTGGGATAAACAGGGCAGCGGGGAAGGAACCACAGAATCATGGAATCGCCAGGTTGGAAGAGACCCACCGGCTCGTCGGGTCCAACCGTTCCTATCAAACACTAACCCCTGTCCCAGAACCCAGTTCTCCCCATTTAAGGGGCTAACAGGTCTGCGTGGCTCCCTGCAGCTGCAGCATCAATGACCTTCGTCCCAGCCTCTCCCAGTACCTGAGCTGGGGTTCTGTTGGCCTGGCCGGTCATTTGGGGGCTTATCACCCAGGGGGGTGGGTAAGGACTGGGGGGACAAAGCCTGAGCAGGAGGAACGGGACCCCCAGCGAGCCCAGGGCTCGGGCTCTGTCTGCGTGGGGTGGCACAACAGGCAGTGCCTCGCTTCGCCCCTTCGCTCCAGCACCTGGATCTGCAGCCCAGACCCTCACTCCAGGGCACAGAATCAGGGAGGAGAAATGCCCCAGCCCCACCGCTCCAGAGGCATCCAGGTGGCGAGGGGCGCTCAGTTAAAAACTGTAGGCACTGCCCTGTATTTTCCCACCACCCTGGCTGGTTCTCTGTCCCCTCCTCGCTCCTGCTCAGCCCCCTGCACCCCGCAGCCCAAGGGGTCGGAGGGGGGTGGCAGCCCTGGCAGAGGGAGCAGCCACACACAGGGACCCGGCCCAGCTCTTCTCTTTAGGTTTGCAGAGAGGGTTTGTTTAATCAGGCCACCAACCGCTCCGACAGCTCCAAATTCTTGGAAACACGCTCGCTACCCGCACGCCGGTCTTGGGGTGAGGGGATCCTGTGCCCCGTGCCAGCCTCGGGGGGATGGCAG
Organism: Clamator glandarius; assembly: GCA_033459285.1. Taxonomy (NCBI): domain Eukaryota; kingdom Metazoa; phylum Chordata; class Aves; order Cuculiformes; family Cuculidae; genus Clamator; species Clamator glandarius. Next base: position 2,521,953 of record JAUNZM010000292.1, read on the forward strand.
CAGAATTCCTCCAGAAGCCGTGTGCTCCTGGCCACCAGAGCCCCCCTGATGGAGGCACAGCCGCTGCACAGCCAGAAGCCTGGGAAGCAGGCAGGATCCTCAACCAGGAGGAGGTGGAAGCCCTGGCTAAGGCCTCGCCTTGATTTATGGCCCATCTCAAGAGCCAGGTCCCCTCCCTCCAGGGACAAGCCGGTTCATTCTTTACCACCACTCTGCAGCAGCCACAAGTACGTGCTAATGCCCCAAGGCTGGCCAAGACGAGGTGAAATTCAGGTGCTTTTTGCCTCCTCTCATCGCTGCAGCGAGGCAAAGCCACCAAGCTTCACAACAGAAACTGCCTTCTCCCCTACCCCAGCTCCTGCACCCTAGGCAGGGTGCAAAGGTTTCAACACAAACAAATACCCATAGAAATTAGCCTGGGATCCTGCACCCAGACCCAGTTCAGCTGCAATCACTGGTGGGGTCTTTTCCACCCTGGTGATTCTATGATTCTGTGATTCTATGATTCTGTGATTCTATGAATCTAACGGCTTAACTGAAGATAAAGGAGACAGAACCTGGTGCCGAGACCTGATCAGGCAAGGAGAGACCTAAAATAGCTCCCAAAAAAGGGACCTGTTAAGCCACAGGCAAGGTGAAGCCATCCCAACTCTTCTCTTCAGGTTTGTAGAGAGGGTTTGTTTGGTCAGGGCATCGACAGCTCCGATAGCTCCACATTCTTGGAAACATGCTTGCTACCTGCAAATTTCCCAGAGATGTTGGCTACCAGAGCTGGCTGCAAGCAAGCCCGAGGATGCTTGCAGGTGGAAGCCCCCGTGGTGAGCGGTGACCAAGCCTTAGGGTCGGGCAGCTCAAGCTCCAAATAACCCCAAAGGGAAGCGGGGAGCACAGGCAGCTCGCAACATAAACACCCCCACTCTGTCCCATAAATACACCCCGGCCAGAGTGCCCTGGGAGAGGCCTCCGGCGTGGGCAAGAGCTTGGTGGCTCGGGTGGCAGCATGTCGCTGCCTGCCCCTGGGGAGCCTTGGTGGCGGCGCCCTGCCCTCTCCCCTGCACAACCTGTTTACGAGCCCGCAGAGAAGCGCCGCAGCCGCGGGGCCGGCGCCCTCTCCCGGGAGGCTGGAGGGGGAAAACCCGGCCCTTCGCCTCCTTCTCCGCATTGCTGGCAGCTTGTTTACCGGCTGCCTTCCCCTCCTCCCCTTGCAGACTGACGAGGGGGGGTTTTTTTGGGGAAGCGCAGCTCGCCCAGCTGCGTGCTCCAGTGACCCTCATTGTCACCGAGCCTCCAGCGACACAAAACCCTCCTCGGGGAGCTGGGGGGGGGGGGGGGCCGGTGCCAGCAGGAGACACCTCCCCGCAGTGGGTTTAAATCAGCCTTCAAAGGGCCCCGCTCTCCATGCGCTGGGACAATGCTGGGGCGAGTCCCGACTGGCACGATTTGCTTTTTTCCTCCTATTGATTGGTGGGAGCACCTTTATTCGCTTGCCCCGGCGCTTCCCTCCGGCACGGGTTGTATCCTGCGGGAATCGCCGGGTTTGGGAAGCGCCTGGAGAGCTGGGGAGGTCGGCCAGGGACAGACTTCGCAGCCTTCTGCCTCCAGAAGGAAAAATTTCCTCACCAAAAAGGTTCTTGGGCTCTGGCAGAGGCTGCCCAGGGAGGTGGTGGAGTCCCCATCCCTGGAGGGGTTTAAAAGATGGGCAGACGAGGTGCTCGGGGTTTTAGCAGTGGAGAGTATGGTTGGACTCTATCTCAAAGGTCTTCTCCAACCAAGCGATTCTATGATTCTGTGATTCTAAGGCGGCGATGCAAGGTCTCCCAGTCAGCAGGGCAGCAGAGGCTCTCAGTTAGCGTAACACGTGCCCGCTTTTACTTGTACCCAGTCTGATACCACCCTGGCACCTCTTTTTCTGGCCCCAGCCCTGGCTTCTCTCCCCAGTGTGCCTTGCTGGGGCTGCTGTGACCCATCCCTGTCCTCATATCCCCCCTAATCCCACCTCTGCCCTTGCATCCCCACTAATCCCATCCCTGTCCTCATGTCCCCAGCTGCCCTGGGCAGTTTGCTCTTGGCACAGGGGCCTTACACTCCTGTCTGGCTGCTAGGAGCCCCTGGAAGTGCAGCCTGAGAAATCTGGGAATGCCTTAAAAATGCAGAAATGTCATGCTGTGGGCAAGGGAGAGGAGGAGGGGGACAGTTTAAGGGTTAAAATGGCAGGATGCAAGACTCCCCCGGGGCTCAGGCCCTGGGGCGGGTGGTTGCAGCTTTGTTCCTGCAGGGCTGGACTCTTTCCTGGCACCTTGGGGTAATCTCAGAGGGTGTCTCCTCACTGCAGCCCCTGCAGCTGGAGAGCTGCCCAAGCCCTGGGATCTCAGCCCTGACAGGCTGCAGCCCTGGTCGGCAAAGCCCAGGTACACATTTGCCTTTCACCAGCAAAAAAAAAAAAACCCTGTTCTTAAATAGAAATCAATGTGGTTTTTCCTTTAAAAAAGAGTAAGTGCGCAGGGAGGAGAAATGGTGCATTTTTTGTGACCAGTTAAATCCCAGGAGGAGGCCTGATGGCACAGCTGGGAGGGAGGAGGGACCAGCATCTCTCCTCTCTCCATGCCCAACAGCCAAGACATTCCCAAATGCACCATTTGCAGACGGATCCAGGAAAGCGCTTGAGGCAGCAAGGTCCCACATAAGGAACCAAAACGCACCCAGGTGAGCGAAGACATGGGCTGGACGTCTTGATGGGGCATCACCTGCAGCTCTGCCCACTGCTGCTGGGATCTGAGCTCCGGGCAGGCTCACGGGGCTGGAGGAACTGAAGATGCAGCCCCTTTTGCAAGGACTGGAAAATGAACTTAGCACCAAACAGGTGCTTGATTAACAAATTGCTCCTGTAAGGCTTGAATGGCATTACTGACCGAGGACAGGGAGTTTGCCACGGGGCAGGGGAAGTGTGTGTGCTGGAGGGACTGACCTTGTGCAAGCAGCGGTGGTTGAGCCATCTCCTCTGGAGCCATGTGGGAGGCTGATGAAACCCCCCAAGGCAGGGAGGTGGTAGCTGCTTGCCCGATAGGTGAGCAAACATTGCACGCTCCGCAGCAGGCCCATGCTCCCTTTGAAGATGCTGCCAGGGTCAAGGGTAGCCGAGAGGTGGTGACCAGAGGGCTTTCAGAGGCAGAACAGGTTACCTGGGCTGCACGGAAGGACAATTTAGGAAAGCCAATTAATAAATGAAAACGTGCAGAGGCTCCCTCCCTGTGCTGCAATACCCATCTGTGACGCATTTAGGGGAAGAGGGGCCTTGGACTGCAGCCTTATGCAAACCCCCTGGTTGCTTGCACCTCCCTCTCCACTCTTTTCTCAGCCACCGTGCCCACCTTGCCTCCCCTTGCAGGGAACCAGCACGTTGCTTCATTCCCAGCACCCCCAGTTCCTGGCTTCCCCTGGGGAGGGCTCTTTGCAGCAGAGGCATCTCCGCTGCCAGCTCCAGGCTGGTCGGGCAGCAACCCCGCCAGGTGGCACCTACCTGCCCTGCAAACCTTGCACAGGGGCCGAGCGTCTTCAGTGAGCAGGGGACGCCGCCGAGAAGCACGTGCTCGCCTTCAAAAGCGACCAGGAGAAGCTGGAAGATGAGAACAGCAGGGGCAGGCGGGATTTGAGACCTAGAAATTGCTTGGCTCTGTTTGCTCGGTACAAGGGTGGAGAATATCCCAGGGAGCACTCGGCGCATGCCTTTCCCTGCAGTTGGAAATTGGTCACAGTGTGCATTGGCAGGATTGGTTTATTTTTTTTTTTGTTTGTCTTTTTTTTTTTTTATTAACACTGTTCATGCTGCTAAATGCAGTCCTGGCTAGGTCAGGGCTGCGATAGCTGTAGCTGGCAGATTAATTTCAGCCTAATAGACTTTGCGGCTCGGTAAGTGAGAGCGCAGAAATCCTCAAAGTGCTGCCCAAGCGGATTCAATGGTGGGATCCGCTGTAAATCATAAAAGGTACCTAGCAAATTGTTGTTGACTGTGTCCCTTCCCTGTGGCTAAACGAGGTGTCTCTCCTGCCACAGCTTGTGCGTAACCTGGCGGTTCACCAGCCAACAGACCCAGCCAGATGTATAAGGTTACACGAGCGATTTTGCTTGAGCTGGAGAGGAGGCGAGCGAGCGCAGAGCTTGCTGTAGGGGCTGTCAGGTGTAATGGGTCAGAGCCCAGCCTTCATCGTAAATCCTGAGCAAGGATACTACGGACAGATGGCAATAGGCTCAAAAATGCTTCTAATTAATGTAAGGAAACACCAGAGATGTTCTCACTGAGCAAACAAGTCCTACAGCCTCAGGAGACCAAGCATGAAAATCACATTAAAAAAAAATCCTAATATATTCAAGAATATTTAAAGCTGAACTGCTGCATCCGAGACCTCAGACAATTTCAAGGTGCTGTAGGCCCAAAAGCATCAAACCCATTTGAGACCTCAAACAGTCTTTGAGGTGTTCTGAACTGTTTATCTAAGAACAGAGTGGGGCTGTATGAGGGTGGGGGAACCCAGCCTTGCCCCCGAAGCTCACTCTGGGAGTAGGAGAGGAAGAACAGTTTTGTGCAGCAGGGTGCTTACGCCTCTCCCTTGTGTTGGGGTTTCCTCAGCGTGGAGGGGCTCTGGACCATCGCCTGAGGTGGAAAGCGATGCAGAGGGGGTTTGGGCTGCTCTAGGTTTGTAGGTACCACTCACAGCTCGGGGGCAAACAACTCCCCCCCTCCCTGCAGCCCCAGAAAGGTCAGGTTGGGCTGCCTGGGGAGGCTGCGAGCGGCCGCTGACCGCAGGTGATGAGGCTGACCCTGGGGCCAGGTAGCCTTGGACTTTGCCGCAGCAGCAAGCCGTGCCAGTTTGTGTTTGGCAAAGATAAAACCCAGCCCCTCTGCCTCCACAGGAGATGAGGCTCTGCCGCTGGTGGAGGTGGCCTCCGATCTGCTGGGGGTGGGCTGCTCCCTGTGCCAGGGGATGGAGGACATGGGCAGTTTCGGCTTGGACAGAGGGGGAGCAGAACTTTTCTGACGTGTTTGGTGTTGCAACCTTGACCTTATCTTTGTACAAAGAGTCCAGCCACTCAGTGTTCCTCTCTGAGCCCCCTTCTAAAACTGGACTGTGCTCATGCATCCATCTATTTCTTTAAGCTTTTTTTTTTTTTTTTTTTTTCTTAATAGCTACACAGCTCGCGTGAGCTCCTGTTGCAAGGAGCCGTTGTGGCAGGATGAGCAGGTCAGACCAAGATGACCTTGGGCAGCTGCAGCCAAGCTGAGCAGGGTCCCGTTCTCCCACACCTTGTGGGGTCTCCTCCCCAGTTACCACGTCAGTCCTGTTCAATGTCTTTATCAATGACCTGGATGAAGGCTTGGATCAGAAACGGTGTGGCCAGCAGGTCCAGGGAGGTTATTCTCAAAACCATTCCTGTCAGAAACCAGCAGAGCTACACCAGCCTCTGAGGATCTCATTGGGCATCTCCTCACTTCCCAATTGGAAAATTTATTTCTTTGACAGTTGTGACCTTTCTCTGAGGACTTTTGAATCTTTCATAGATGAGACAGCCACAACACCAGCTCATCCCTGGCCTCTCATCTGAGGGGAGACCTTATCACTGCCTACAAGCTACCTGAAAGGATGTAAAGAGGTCGATGTTGGTCTTTTTGCCCAAGTCATAGGTGATAAAGAATGGCCTCAAGCTTCACCAGGGGAGGTTCAGATTGGACACTAGGAAAAATTTCTTCACTGAAAGGGTTATCAAGCACTAGAACAGGGTGCCCAGTGAGGTGATTGAGTCACCATCCCTGGAGGTGTTTAAAAGATGGGTGGATGAAGCACTTTGGGATGTGGTTTAGTAGTAGACAGGTACCATACTGTTTGGATTGATGATCTCAAAGGTCTTTTCCAGCCTAGGGATTCTATGATTCTATGGTCTCTTGGTCTTAGCAGCACAAATCCTTATGAATTTGTGATTGGAGCTGCTCCTCCCCAGGGTCTCCTATAACTCCTTCCCACTACTCTGCCTGGCACCACTAGGACAAGGTTTCACGCTCGTGCCTGCCCCTTCCCCATGTCTACTTGGCAAAGTGACCAGCCGATGTGCTCAGGCTGTGAATACGGGAAGGTGAGGGTGCATCCCCACAGGGCTGTGTTTGGAGCTGACCCCACCGCAGCCAACGCAGGGCAGGCACTGCCGAGCCATCCTGCAGCAGGACACAAGCCTGTCCTCATCCCGGCCTCCCAAAAGGAAAGCATCGTCCACAGGACAACATCCCTTGGTGGTCACCATGAGGATGCGCATCCCACGTGGACACCACCCACTGCTGTTAAACCTGACAGCGTCAACCATTTGAACTATTGCAGCGTGGCAGGGTGTGACCTCCCCAGGGCACACGCGTGTGCAAGGGTGGTTCAGGGATGATCTCTAATGTGCTTTCACAAGTCAGAGACCAATGGCATGAGGGTTAACAAGACCAAATGGCGGGTCCTGCACTTGGGGCACAACAACCCTGAGCAGCTACAGACTAGGAGAAGTCTGGCTGGAAACTGCCTGGGGCAGAAGGACCTGGGTGGGTGGGTTGGTTGGACACGAAGCAGCAGTGGCCGAGGTGGCCAAGAAAGCCAATGGCATCTTGGCTTGGATCAAACACAGCGTGACCAGCAGGTCCAGGGAGGTTCTTCTCCCTCTGGACTCGGCACTGGTGAGACCGCTCCTCGAATCCTGTGTTCAGTTCTGGGCCCCTCACCACAAGGATGTTGAGGCTCTGGAGCGAGTCCAGAGAAGAGCAACGAAGCTGGTGAAGGGGCTGGAGAACAAGAGGAGCAGCTGAGAGAGCTGGAGGTGTTTATCCTGGAGAAGAGGAGGCTGAGGGGAGACCTCATTGCTCTCTACAACTCCCTGAGAGGAGGTTGTGGAGAGGAGGGAGCTGGGCTCTTCTCCCAAGGGAAGGGGACAGGACGAGAGGGAATGGCCTCAAGCTCTGCCAGGGGAGGTTTAGGCTGGACATTAGGAAAAAATTTTTTACGGAAAGGGTGATTGTTCCCTGGCAGAGGCTGCCCAGGGAGGGGGTTGAGTCCCCTTCCCTGGAGGGGTTTAAGGGACGGGTGGACGAGGTGCTGAGGGACATGGGTTAGTGATTGATGGGAATGGTTGGACTCGATGATCCTGTGAGTCCTTTCCAACCTGGTGATTCTGTGATTCTATGAAGTCTCTGTTGTGTCCCCCCAGACCTGGTGTAGCCCCAGATCTCCTCCTTGCACGGGGAAACACGCCAACGCACAACAAAACGAGCTCAGAGCCCTGGAATGTCACCCCGGGGTCCCCAGCGCCACCCCCACAATTAACTAGGAGCCGCCCCTGTGCTAATTGCAGTGGCAGAGCCACAAACCCGCTGCTGAGCTGCAGAGCCCTGTTCCCATTCCTGGTGTGACAGCGCCACCCCGTGAGGTCGCTGAGCTCGTGGGGACTCAGGCTGCAGGGACTCCTGTCCCACACCTCCTGGGATGTGGTGCAACGTGCCCACGCAGGGGACAGTCACAGGGACTGTTGCCATAACAACAGGAGGGGACGAGACGCTCAACATTTAGTTAGTGGCCAGGCTGAGAATGCCCAGGGCTTCGGGGACACACAAGGTTGGTAGAGTCTATCCTGCATCACTCGTTTAGGCAAGCACAGAGGACGCGTCCAGTGCAGTAGAGCCCAAAAAACTCTGCTCCACACTCCCCACAGACCATGAAACCCTTCCCATTCCCAACCCCAGAGCTACAGAAATCAGGCTGCCCAGGGAGGGGGTTGAGTCCCCTTCCCTGCAGGGGTTTAAGGGATGGGTGGACGAGGTGCTGAAGGACATGGGTTAGTGATTGATGGGAATGGTTGGACTCGATGATCCGGTGGGTCTCTTCCAACCTGGTGGTTCTATGGTTCTCTAATTCTATGAAATCAGACCCACTCCCCCGCTACAAGGTGCGGCAGAGCCCCCAGGCACGATGGTGACAAAACCCGGAGGGCACGAGCAGCCCTGTGGGTCTGACACCGCAGCGTTACAGGCTGCAGGGATCCAATACCCACCTGGGAAGCAGATTCCTCCTCCTGCCAAGGAGACTGCAGTGTCTCTGCTGCCGCAGGGAGATGCGGTTCCTTCTTTCTTCCTCCTCTTCCCACTGAAGGGTCTCCAGGGTTGGCTCTCAACCCCAAATCTGATGAAGCAGTACAGCTAATAAAGGCATCTGGGGTTGCTGTGTCAGAAGCAGATGTAGTGGGCCCTCCTGTAAAATTTCCATCAGGAACCGAGCTGATATGCTGACAGAAACCATGCACAGTGCCAAGGTTCTACCAAGAACCTGGATGAAGGGAAGAAGTTTGCCCTGGTGGGGAGAGGAGAAGAGTTTAATTTCAGGTGTGTCCAAGCGTGTTTGCAGGGCTGCTGATTAAAAAAGTGACATTTCCCCAAAGGACAACAAAGAAAGAGGTGCTGGGAGCCCTGTAGCCCCCAAGCATCAGCCAGGACAAGCCTGTTACGACCAGCATGGCATTCCAGAACAGGTTCCTGGGACACGGCAGCATGATGACCACTGGTGAGTTGTCTTTGCAGGGGGCTACAGCCCCTCTAAGCACACTCAGAAGGGGACAGCAGGGAAAAAGAAGCAGCATCAGCATTAAGCTATAGAAACATAGGTTTTCCCTGGGACACAGAAGCATGATGACCCCCGGTGGGTTCTTTGCTGGAGGCTACAGCCCCTCTGAGCACACCCAGGAGGGGACAGTGGGGGAAAAGCTGTGTTAGGCTGCTGAAATGTAGGTCCTCCCCACGACACAGCTGTGCCTCTGTGCGAGGAGGCTGATGCCAGTCCACCCATCACGTGCAGGTAGCGCTGATGACGCTGCCTGTATATCCTAGGGGGTTGTGGGGGGTCTGCAGCAACTGCCACTCTACCCAGAGCCACGTGCTGCCCCCAGCCTGACGGTGCCCACTGATTTGGAGGAATTTCCTACCAGAACCTGAGCAAGTGGACTCGGAGGGCAGTGAGACTGGAGCAGCAACACCAGAGCACGTGGTTCCTTTCCACGATAGCAGGATTACGCCTGCTGACTGGTTAAGGTGGACGAGCATGGCTTGTCCCCTCCTGGCACAGCACCTCCTCTCTCCCGCTCCACAGATGCCGCTGCATTTGTCCTCAGCCCCCACAAACGATGTACTTCTGCTGTTTAGGAAGCTGCCTTTCAAACTTCCCAGCTCCTGTGTGCAGCTGAACCTGATGCTTTCCAAACAACCTGTGCCACCTACCTAGAGCATGTGGGTGCACTGGGACCCTAATTTCATGGACTGTCCAAATCTTCCCATATATGCATATTGCAAGCCCATACTGCACATCCCCTAGAGTTGTCCCTCTTGGAACACATCCTTTGGTTCACATTTGGTTGGCCACACAAAGCCTAGGTAACTTTTTTTTCTCCCCCTTGTAGCAACCATAGCCTCTACAGACATGGAGCTTCTGCTGAAAGATGATGTTTTTGTCGACTTTTTCAACACATTTCTGAATCTTCCTGTAAGTCCACTCTGCATCATAAAGTCCAGGACCTTTCTGAGCTCTTCTCAGGTGAACTTGATGCTTCTGTGGTGTTAGAGGCCCCAGGAAAACTGGGAGTACACCACACTTAGCCTGGAAAAATGACAGAAACCTGAGGACCTCTACTTGGAGATAGAGGTTTGAAAGGGAAGATTATGAGTGCTAACTAGAACAGCTGGTCTCTGGGCTCCTCTACCACCCTCCGCCTCTTTCAGCTCTCTCCTTTCCTTCTGATATAGGTTTTTGGCCAGACACCAATTTACAACCACAGCACAGGCCAGTGGGACCTCTGGCCAGAAGTGCCAAGCTGCCTGGTGAGAAAACATCCCTTGCAAGGAGGGTGGAAGGGAACAGGGCAAGGGAGGGAAGAAGCCAGCTTCTCATTGCCAAGGTGACTCTCTGACTCTCCTGTTTGTGCAGCTGGGGGATTATTTCAAACCCAGCCATCACTTAGCTTTCAAGCCCTGGGAGGAGCACAAGACATTTAAAGTCTTGGTGTAGCTTATAGGGTCCATCCAGCCCTCGGTAAACGTTGAATGCTGGAGTTAAGGAGAGCAGTTGTGGTGCCAGAGAAGGATGACGTGAACGTCAGCCCCTTGTGTCCTGTACTCCTCCTGAATTCCCCAGGAGTGAAGTCCTGTCAATTCTCAAACTGGCGCAGCCCTTCCCATGGACGTCCACCTGCTCCTTCCATTTGTAGCACCTAGATCCCATAACCTTCCATTTGTAGCACCTAGATCCCATAACAAAAGGGAACCTGCTCCTCTCGGTGCTGCCAGAAACCTGCCTGGGCTGCAGGAAAGCCAAGAGGCTGCAAGGAGAGTCAGTCTTGCAGGGAGCCACAATGCCAGCTCTCCCAGGTGTGCAGGCAGAGCTCACAGAGACGAGGGCAGAGGCTCGCGTATTGCCCTTCTTTCACAGCACAGGGATGGTTTGTCTCACTGTCTAGCAGCAGGGCACCTTCCCCTGCCTCCCTCCACCCTAGCAGGGGCCCGCTACTCACCCTAATCTCCAGGGAAGAGACGGCTCCTTGCTCACAGCCTAATCCTTTCCCTGGGCATGGGGTTTTCCACGCAGGATCTCAGCCTCCCAGCTTTACTGGCTTGGCTGACAAAGCACCGCCTGCCTCACTTCTGCAAATCCAGCTTGTGCCTCCACCTCATCCTCTGCCAGAAGCTCCTGGGTTTCATTCGGTCGCAAGAAGCAGGTGAGTCATTGCAACGTGGAGGAAATCAGAGCGGCTTTGCTGCTGTAGCAGGGCTTCTTCTCTCTCTGGGGGCTGTCACCGCCTTGTGCCTGCCCAACGGGTCGTGCCTCGGCTCTGGGTTAAAAGGCATTGCACATCCCATTTTCAGGGATGCAGCAAATCCCAGGGTTTTCATGGGAGGACCGGAGCTTTATCCTGCGGCTCTGTTAATACAGGCTGGCTCTCTCCATGGAGTTGAGATGAAATAGCTGCTTGGTGGGGTTTACCATACAGTTCATGGGTGGAGCAGGGCTGGAGAGCATCCACAGGCATGGGAAATGGGAGTCCTGGGGTTTCAGGTTTGCTTGTATGCAGGCTGCCCTGAGCTTTTGTGCTGTATTGTGATACGCTTCTCATCTGGTGCATCCTACACTGGGAAAAAAGGCCTATGCCATAGTCTGTCCTACTGGCAGCAAGTCTGAATTGTGCTGAGTTTACCCCTAAAATGAGCCATCTGAGCCCGATCAGCTGCTCTGTCAGCCCAAGTGTCAACACAAGGCCACTGGAAAGCAAGCTGTGGCACCTGGAACGCAGATTTTCATTCCATAAACTTAAGCAGCTCATCGAGGCTCGCTCCAGGGCCATCGCTAAGAGCACTGCTGCATCTGCTCTGGCTGAGTTGAACCTTAAGCTGAAGGAAGTGCAGGACAAGTCCCAAACACAGAGAAAAAAAGGTGGATGTTTGCAAGGGGATGAGGCACGTTAGCCAGGCAGACTGTCACCTGCCTGAGTGGCTCCTACTGTGTCCCTGCAAACACCAAACCTGCCCAAAGCTCTCATTTCGGCACGATTAGCTGGTCTCCTGGCTCACAGCACTGCAGCCTGCATCAGGGAGCCTGGGGGATGCTGGGGGGTCTGGAGGGCTTTCCTGGGGACCACTCCTGCACGCACCACCCAGCGCCACGCTCTGCACTTTCTCCCTGACAGTAAAGCTGCTGAACTGGCGACGCGCTGACCAGTGGCTGCTGGAGAAGTTCCTCAGCGGGAGCCAGGGCATGCAGCTCTTTCGGGTCTTCGTCCAAGGAACGGCAGGTAGGCATGGGATGCTCCACAGCCCCTTCTCAGCCAGCCGCAGGCAGGCAGCCTAGTGGGGCAGTGACACAGAGCTGGGGGCACAGGTAAGCGCTGGTGGGACAGGGAGCACTGTGATCCCATAGAGACCTTTCCAAGATGAGCCAGCAGCAGAGCCGCAGCACGGGCACTACATGGTGGGAAGACGCATAGCCCTGGCCCTTCTTTACACTGTGCCCTCACTCCATCCAGGCGATCTTTTCTTCTTTTTTCTTTTTTTTTTATGAAAACACAGGGAACTTTGCTCATCAGCAAGGCTTTCAGGGACTCCCTCCAATTCCCACCCCTTGTCTGATCCACAGGGGAAGAACTGATTGACTTCTGGCTCATCACTGAAAGGCTCTTGGGACTTGATGAATCAGATGCAGAGCAGAGGGACCTCTACCTGTCCTTACTCCACAGACTGAAAGCCACTCACCTACGTGAAGGCTCCATGGTCATCGCTCTCTGCAGGATCACTGATTGTAAGAAACATGGGAGCTGGGAATAAGCAGTGCTCTTCCAGCTAGGTGTCCTTTCCTGAATGTTCCCGGGGAGATGGGATACCATCACCAGCTTTGCTTGGCTGGGGAACGGTCTGCATGGAGACATCTCCCCATCATAATTCCCTGCATCTATTTCAGGGCCGCTGCTGAAAGCCAGGCGCGTTCAATCCATCAGCACCAGGAGGGAGATCCTAAGAAAGATGCAGGAACAGGCCCTCTTTGTGATCCAGAGTTACTGGCTCCCTAAATTCTTTATCCACAACAAGAAGAGAATGAAGAAAGAGAAATCGTACCTGCCCCTGCTGCAGGAATATCAGAAGCGTTTATTATGGGGCAACTTTCAGGAGCCCTCAGGCTTTTCAGAGAACTGCTTCACGATGCATGTTAAAAAAAGCCAGGGTTTATCAGGGTCCTACTGCAGTAAGAAGGCCAAAGAGGAGATCTGGGCTCTGCTCAAGACGGGAAGAGACTCTCAAGAGATGAAGATGCCCTTTTCTCAAGTGCAACCAGAAAGGCAGCTAAGGCCAGCTGTGAGCACAAAAGAGTCACATCTGGGTGAGGAATCTTGGAGACTGATTCCACAGCAGTCGGTGTATCCTGCAAATGCTGACTTTGGAGGCAAAGGAGGAGCAGCCTCTCCCAGAAGTCCTAGACCCTTTGTCCAGCTGCCATATCTGAAAAAGCCAGTCAAGGCTTCAAATTTCCTTCCGTGGGCCCTTAGTGCTGAGAGCTGCGCGGGACGCCCCTTCCAGGACTTCTTGAAGTGCCAGGACCGCTCCGTGGAGACTCGTCTCCTGGATCTGTGGCATGACCTGGAGGAATTTCAGCCTGTGGCATTGGACCCCAGAAAAAAGAACAGTTTCTTTCTGCGTCATTTGATGAGCGAGGAGATATGCGAGAACTACCTGAAGGAGGGCACCATTCAACAGCTTCCCCTGGAGACCAGAACTCTCAGAGGCTTGCGGGATGACCTGATGTCTGGAGAATTTTCCCCCTGGATATTCAGAGCCCAGAATGAGATTTGCAAGGTACAGTGGTGCTGATGGTGGTCAGACTGGGAGTCTCGGTTGGCATTGGCACCCTTGGGCTAGTGCGAGGGCTGTGGGACTGTTTAGAAAGAGAGGTTTTGAAAATGAAGATGGAAAGGAAGGAGGAAAACCTAGTCACAAGCACTGGAATCAGTGACCAAGACGTGCCCAGCCAGTAGATAGGAACATCCTTTCCAGTTTACTGGGCAGTGGAGCATTTAGCAGCTGGTGACCTTGGTTGTTAGATGCTAGGGGATGTCAGGAGGGTGATTGTCCCTTTGTGTCCAAGTCATTGATTCCAGCACAAGCAAAAGATATTTACAACTCTCACACTTCTGGGCAGCCTCCAAGCAGCCCAATGGACCAACTCAAGTCCACAGTTCCCAGCAGAGGTGTCCTGGACATCTCTGTGAGGTGTAACCTGCCCACAGCATCACTGCTGCGACCTCAGGGTAGGGTGGTGTTGAGGGGTGCTGGTTGCCACTGGAGCACCAGCTGAGAATAACCCACCTTTGCTCCCCCTCAGGTGCTCTTCTGCATCTATGAAGAATTTCTAGCTGACGATGACAGGACGTTCCTCCAGTTTATGGTAAAGGTGCTGCAGAGGAGACACACGCATCCTCGTGGGGTACTCAGGCAACAGTGAGGATGAGAAAAGCTGGAGAGAGGGAGGGAGAAGAAACTCAGCATTAGGTGTGGCGGTCCAGCATCCCGTGGTGTCCCCTGGCCAATGCTGCTGCACGGTAGTACAGCAAAGCCTGCTCTGCTCCAGGTGTCCGGAGCAACAATCCTCAGCTCTTCCACTGCAGCATCCCATAAGTCAGCAGCACTACGGGTGCACCCTGCAAGAGCTTCCTTGAGACAGACCACAACCTGGCCCAAAAGCAAGGAGATTTAAAACCAATCTTCAGTATAAGCAGGGATGAGACCAGCAGCAGGCGAGCTAACAGCATCATAGGCAAAATACTTCAGGGAATTAACTGTCCCCCTTTTTTCCTTGCCTAGAGCAAATATTGTTATTAATGTGACTCATCCAGCATGCTGGGAGAAGAGGACATGCAGCCCTTTAACCTATGATTCAACCATGCTCAAGTTTTCCACATATTTTTTCCACTGTGTAAGGGATGATTTAAGAAAGAAGAGTCACCAAGAACCCATCTTCCCAGACTATTATCCCTCCTGGCAGCACAAATCCCACTAATATCTCATGGTTTTAAATGCCGACCTTACACCAGGAAACGTCCTCACGGACCGAAACCTCTGAGCACCCCACCTGCATCCCTGCGCAACAAAAATTGCAGGCAATTTTGCTCACTGCAGATGGTGTTCTTCAACCATTGGGCTTTTCCCCAAAATTGCAATGTAAAATCAACATCTGATCCTAGAAATAACGAGAGGCCATCAAGGCTAGCAACCCCAAAGACCTGGCTCACAGAGATGCCAGCAGCTCCACCAGTGAGAGCTGAGCATTTTCAAAAAGTCAGCTGGCAGGTTCTGACCCCGATTCGTTAAATGCTCTTGGATTGTAAGTTAATTAGCTGCCCATGTTTTTAAGCATCTCTTGTCAAGGAAATTACCCTTCAGAGCGCAGACCTGGCCTGGGATTGCAATTAGCACTTCAGCGGGTGTTGAGGCCGTGCTCTCTGCTGGCATCATCCCCTAAGCCAAGCTCCTCCCGGGTCTCACTACACCGATGTCAGGAGAGCCGCTCAGGGCTTAGCAGGGTTATTTTTGGTGCTTGCTCTCAGCAGTATCTTTGTCAGAAACCAGCCACTCTGGCCCCGCTGCTTGGCAAGTCGAGCAAACTGCTCATGGTATGAAGGGCCAAATCCTGTGCAGGGTCTCAGCAGGAGGGGACAGAGACACCCCCCAGCACATCGGCCACAACCCCTCCCATGAAAAGCAGCCAGCCAAAAAGGCACATGAGGTTCCCTCTCAGCTGTTGACACCTACAGGGTTGCTTTTAGCCCTCCTGGGTGGTTGTTGACATCTCCAGGGAAGATGCAGCCTTTGCTGGCAAGCTGTTGTCTTGACTACCTAGGGAGCCTGCTGCACGTCCTCGCTGTGTCCCAGCCACAGGCTTTAAGCAGCTGCACGGGCAGGTTTGAAGCCTATACTGAGCTTTGTGCTCCTGTAGATTTCTTGAGGCAGCTTCATGCTAAAGCAGAGATCTAACTTGGGTAGGTTTGTACTTTAAGGTACAGTAAAGCATCCAACTAGCCTGCTCCTCAGATGGGGTACGTGCTTTGTGGAATCACCAACTGCTCTTCTTGCTGTAGTCTCCCCAGAGCAACGTCCTGATGCCAGAGATAAAAGGCCACACGGTTGGGAAAGATGAATTCTTCCTCCTGTCCCAGCGGATAAACGAGTCCTTGAAGCTGAGCCAGGCCTTGCATGGCACAAGGAACTTGGAAGATCTGTCTTTAAAGCAGCAGCTGTTGGTTGTCTCTCCGGACATCCAGAAAGGGAGCTTAAGAGAGGCAGGTGATGAATCTCTCCTGCACAGGACCAGTAAGAGAACTGAATTGCTGCCAGGGCTCACATTGGCTCAGGCTGATAAAACATGTTTTGTGCATCTGTGGTGACCGATGTCCCTAATGCACAGGGTTATGGTGCGTTCCTGTATTGCTGACAACACACACACGCTGTGGAGCGGGTTGGATGAGTTATCTAGGAGCCATGAGCTATAATCCAAGCTTTGGCAGTGACCTATGGGCCAAATGACCTCCTGCCAATACCAGAGGCACCAGAAGCCACATCTCTGTGCTGGCTTGAGCCACCAGATCTAATGGAGGCTGCAACAAAAGTGATGAAACCTGAAGCCAGCAACAGCCACTGTCACTCCTCTTCCACACCTTGACCTTCTGTTGTGGACACTGAGACTGGCTGTGCTGGTGTAAAACCTCAGCTTTGTCTTCTCACATCATATTTTGAGAGTGACATCGAATTTGCAGGCACCTGCCAGTGCACTAAACATGACAGCAGCCACCTGTAGAAACTCTTAGGTAGCTTGTGGGGCCTCGGTCATACCTGATATACAGTGTCATGCGTAGATCATGGGAACAAGACACACCAGGGGAAAGGGAAGACAGGTAGTGATCGCAATATAGCAAGGGCTGTCATAGCCAGGAGAAATGAGCATTGGATCTCTCCTCTCTTTTCTGTCTGATGCAGACTCCGAGAAGGTGGTGTCAAATGAGCTGGTTGATCAGAAGCCCCTGACGGCCGACGAGCTGGCTGACCAGAAGCCCCCGACGGCCGACGAGCTGGCTGACCAGAAGCCCCTGACGGCTGCAGATAGACCAAGCAAGGGAAAAAATCTTCCACTTCTCAAAAGCTCATCATTTGGTGAGTCCAGTCTGAGCAGCCTAGAAAAAAGGTGAGCCCCCAACTATCATACCCTTGAAGGTGCTCCAGTATACTTCCAGGGAGCTGGACAAGCATGAGTCTTCCCTGCTTGCATCCCATCATCCTGTGGAACACCTCCAGAAGCAGAAAGAGGCCTAGCCGCCTTTGAAAGGCTTATGTTTGGGGTGTTAAACCAGCCAGAGATGCTGGGAGCGAGGGCTTCTCTGAAGCAGATGCTGAGGTAATCAAACTACATGAAGGCCAAGAGTTCCTCAGTGTCTTCTGAGCTAGACTAACCATCAGCATGGTGGCCCTGGGGATAGGCTGGGGGTCCTCTGCAGACAGCTGTGAGCAGGCTCTAATTTCACAATAGGAAGAGGCCAACTCTGTTCTGTCCTCACAGCTGCTGAACCCAAGGACAGAAAGAAGACTGCTCCTATGAGAAAAAAAAAACTAAGTGAGACCATGTCTACCACTGTTGCAGTAGAGAAGCCACTCAGAAGACCCAGGTCTGGCACCTTGCAGCACAGGGCTTTGCTGCTTTTTGCTACTTACACTCTTTCAGGAAGCGGATTTTTTTCCCAGTGATGTCCTGTAGCACCACTGCTCCCCGCTTCATTGTTGAGCCCTCTCAGATGTAGGCATGGTTGTCATAGAATCACAGAATCACCAGGTTAGAAGAGACCCACGGGTCATTGAGTCCAACCATTCCCATCAGTCACTAACCCATGTCCCTCAGCAACTCGTCCACCCGTCCCTTAAACCCCTCCAGGGAAGGTGAATCAACCCCCTCCCTGGGCAGCCTCTGCCAGTGCCCAATGACCCTTTCTGTGAAAAACTTTTTCCCAAGGTTCAGCCTAAACCTCCCCTGGTGGAGCTTGAGGCCATTCCCTCTCGTCCTGTCCCCTGTCCCTTGGCAGAAGAGCCCAGCTCCCTCCTCTCCACAACCTCCTCTCAGGGAGTTGGAGAGAGCAATGAGGTCTCCCCTCAGCCTCCTCTTCTCCAGGCTAAACACCCCCAGCATTGTCCTGTGAGTCTGAGCTGTAGAGTTACCAGGGAAAGGAGCAAAAATGTTTCAACATATCCTCAACTCCATAGGTTCAGATTTACTACTCACGCCTTGTGCATTCTCATGCACTTCATCCTCAGTTCTCAAACGTGCCACCTATGCTACAGCAGGGAGATCTCAGATTCCCAGAATCGCAGAATGATTTGGGTTGGAAGGGGCCTCAGAGCTCATCCATGTCCAGACACGGGCAGGGACACCTCCCACTGGATCAGGGGCTCCCAGCCCCATCCAACCTGGCCTCGGACACCTCCAGGGATAGGGCAGCCGCAGCTTCCCCGGGCAACCTGGGCCAGGGCCTCACCACCCTCACAGGAAAACCTTTCTTCCTAAGATTCAATCTAAATATCCCCTCTTTCAGCTTAAAGATTTCTTTTTTTGATACTCAGAAAAAATCACTTAAAATCACTCTGTGTCCACACTTAAATCTCTGCACTCACTAACTGCATGAATGTCCACATGGCTCATGTCTCACCTCCCGGGAATACTCCAGACACGAATCCTCACAGCTCCACACTGGAATATAAAGGGTAACTACCTGAGTGGTGGCGGCTCTTATTGTTTTTTGTGAAAGTCAGTCGCAGGAGCCACACCTAAACAAAGCAAATATTGT
Source organism: Clamator glandarius (assembly GCA_033459285.1). Classification (NCBI taxonomy): domain Eukaryota; kingdom Metazoa; phylum Chordata; class Aves; order Cuculiformes; family Cuculidae; genus Clamator; species Clamator glandarius. The sequence goes on from JAUNZM010000292.1 coordinate 2,540,376, forward strand.
TCCCAGTCCACCGATCTTCAAGTAAAAGCTTGCTAAACCCAGAAGCAACTCAAATATCTCACTCAAATCCCAGCTCTGGTTTTCCAAAGCTCTGCTGATACTTTTCAGCGTACCTGTCCTGTGGCTTTACAGCTCTTGATGATCTCCTGACCTACCAGCTGCCAATGGCAAGGATTTTCCATTCCAAAACACCCTCTCTGTGGCCTAATACATGAAGCCCTCTGCCATCCAGTGGCAAATAATTGTTTACTTTATTCTCAACAAGTGCCAGAGAGGAACACAACTTCCCTCTCCCTCTAATCCTTCCAGGTGCCTCATCCTTACCTGCCTCCCTCCCCTGGTCCCTGCAGGGCTGTCCCACTCTATTTGCAGGTTCTGAGGTCTCCAGCACAAACCCAAAGTCCTGCCATCTCCTCAACTCCCTTGGGTGAAGCCTCTTCAGGCTGAAACCAGTTCATTTGTGTACATGGCAGAAAAGCTGTTGGACAGGTGCACCTATGGCAGAAAAGATAAAGCTTGTCAGAAGAATCCCACCATGAATGAAAGAGATCAGGGGAAGGTGATCTTGGAGGGCTTTTCCAACCAAAACAACTCTATGGCAAGACACACGAGGCATTCTGAGCTCCACCAGTACCGTTACTGGCCCACATTCTTCACAGATCCCACACGCTGCCCATCCACATGTTTCTAGCTCTTCTTCAGGTGTCTCTTTCTTGTTGGAGAAACAAGCACAGAGGATCTATTTTCCAGGTCACTGGTGGCACAGAGATCACATCTTCTGGCGTCTCCTCCTCTACAGGCACTTTGTGAAAGTACTGCACAACCCTGCCCACCTGCACTCCTTCAAGGAGTTCCTCAAGGAGCACGATGCAGATCAACCACTGCATTTCTGGATGGCTGTGGAGAATTTAGCCTCGGAAACCAACACCAGCAAGAAAAGCTCCCTCATTGACAAAATTGTCAGCAACTATTTCCGTGGTAAAATCCCAGCTGGTAGGTGCCTTCCCACTCTGCACTTTACTCCATTCATGATGAAATCCTCTTTTCTCCAGGCTAGGTGCTGGTTCACATTTTGTATCGTCTTGCAGGGACTTGCCAATTCTCCTTTCCCCTCTGGGGAGCGTTTATTTGCTCAGGCCTTTCACTGCCACTTATATTTCTAGGGAGGTGCCCTACTTCTTCAGCAAGACATACAACCTACAATGTTGTATGCAACCTACAATTCCTGCAGTGGCAGAAATAGCTCTTCTCTATCTTGTCTCCTTCAGACACTTTTGGAATCACAGCTTCACTCCCAAAGTATGCAATTAGCAGAGTGTGCAAAAGAAAAGGGAGGAGACAACCAAACGGAGCAAAGAGCAGGTAGTGCAGGCAGAGATAGGACAGGATGCCACTTGCAGATGTGAGGGTAGAAGGAGATGTCATGGTGGCTCAGGGGTGGCCGGCAGGGGCAGCCAGTGACCACACTTCTCTTCCAGAGGAGCAGCTGGACTGTCGTGATTCGATCATCAAAGAAATAAGTAAGGCCAAAGCAGTCAGCCACTGCATGTTGATGACAGCACAGCTCTTCGTCCAGAAGGCAATGGAAAAACAATGGTGAGCACCTGCGTCAAGGTGGTTCCTAAGCCCAGTGGTTACACAAATACATCCTTCCCATGGGAACCTCAAGGTGACAGATAGCAACTGCTACAAGTGTATTTCCATACGATCTATCAGCCAGTGCACTGAAATCCCAGGCAGACCCACCTCACCCCTGCAAAACTGCTGTTGCAACTGCTGATGTGTTAATGTCTGCAGGGCTGGTCCCATGGGCACCAAATCACTGTTGGGCTTAGAGGGTGTTGGGCTAGAGGAGGGCGTGCAATAGAAATAAACAGCACGGACACTCCCAAGCCTGCTACACACAAGAACAAAGCCCAGTGGAGGAGATCTAGCCCCCTCTCCTTTTCTCCAGCCTCCTCCGGGAACAGGAGTCCTGCAGCCCCCAGCCCCAGGACTAGACCTGGTAGCTGCTCCCCTCACTTAGCCATCCTCCCACCAAACCACTACCCTTCTCGCGCATCTGGCTGCTCCTTGTGGTCTCTCTCCGATTTCCTGTCCGGCAGGTTTAAAAAATACCAGGACCTGTTCCCTCCTAGTGAAACAGCCAAATCTAAACTTCGTTTGCAATACAAGATGAGGAAAATCATGACAGGGAAGGTGGTAAGGAAAGACCCTCTCTGCTGGCAGGCTGGGGACGTTATCCAGGCAAGGAGGGGAGCTGCTGCAGGTCAAGCAGTGCTCACATGGATGGGGTGAGAGGGTGACTTGGACAGCTGCGAAGAGGCAGCTGATAGGTAAAGCCTCACTCCTACAGGCTCCGGTGTCCTGCTCCATGCAGACTCCACTAGATTTGGTGAGGACCGGCCAAGTGATTCACACTATCACCTACAGCCACCAGTGAAACCCAGAAATACCAGAAAGCAAAGATGATGGCTGGGTCACAAATCTCACCACCGAGGCTGGGCTCTGGTGCTCCAGCTCACAGCAGTGGGTCCAAAAGGGAGGGGGCTCTGTCCGGGAGCAAGCCCTGTCGCTGCAGCCAGGGGCTGAGTGCCCAGAGCTCTGCCGCTGGCTAATACAAGCTGTGCTCTGTCTCCGCAGCGGAGGGCCTGGAGTGCCATTCGTGGCATCATCAGGAGCATCTGCAAGTTCCACAGGGAGATGGACAATAGCAAATTGCGTTTGGAGTTTGAGAGCTTCCTCTTGCAGGAAGTAGGAAACACAGAGGAAAGTATGTCTGAACTCCTTCCATCCCCTCTCCCCCCTTTCCAAGACAGTTTTGGGATTAGGCAGAGAAGTAGATGGAGGAATCCTGTGGCTCATCTCCCACGCCCCTGTGCTGGCACCGTTTTCTCTGGTGGAAGCATATAAAGAGCCAGAAAACCAGACGTCTCAGGATGCCAGCTATTGCTGCACAGAAATCTGCATGCTTAGGTGCTGGAGCTGGGAGATGAGGTCCAGGATTTTGCACAGGCAACAGGCTCACATTCATGCAATACCTGATTTTCTGATGTGGGTGTCCCCTGATGCCATTGCATCTCTCTCAAGCAGCAATGTATAAGGCAAGTCTGCATACTTTCCACAAAAAGCAGGCGGCACTAAATGAAGCTAAGGTGGCACAGACCAAAAAAATAAAACATAGAGAAATAGTTTTCTATGCAGCAGGGAGCTGCTCAACAGAATGCTTTGTCAGAGGATGTAGATCCTGAAAGTTTAGAGACAAGTTGAAGAGGAGGTTGGAAAAACACTTAGAAAGGAAATCCACTGAAATTGCTAAATAGACAGAAACCTCGTCTAGATCCAGAAGTCCCTGAAAATGAAAATGTTTGGAAGCTGGGAATATGGTATGTGGAGGAAGTAACACAGAGGTTTTCCTTTCCTTCTCACTCGTTATATGCTCATGGCCCCTGCCAGAGACAGGATAATGACTAGATAGGCAGGTAGACTTTTGATCTCCTGTGGTCAGCCCCGATGAAAACATAAGCACCCCACAGGTGCAAAGAGAAGGATGGATGGGGGAACCAGGCTAGGGAGGAGGCTACACACCGTGTGGGTCTGAATTCCATAGAGAGCCTGGCTGCAGGAGGGCTGTAGTGGACCTAGAAAGACCTTCAGCAAATTACTTGTAGGCAGGTAAAGCACAAGTGAGCTGGAGGAGCAGGGTATAGCTGAGCATCAGATGCCGAGCTGGCCTCAAAGCCAGTGCTGGCAGAAGCACAACACAACAGCTCTTCCCATCTCTCAGACTTGCCCACCAGCTCGAAGCGGAGCAACCGCAGTTCCCGCTCCCACAAGACCTCTGCCAGCACCTCCCGGGACGAGGAATCGGAGCTAACGAAACGCTACCTGTTTAACAACCAGCTCATCACCGTGAACTTTCTCATCAATGACTTCCGCTTTTATCAGGAGATTTTCAAGTAAGTTGCCTTTCCACCAGGGGCTCAGGTGTCACAGTCTCCTCTGGCTCTGGCACAACCCATCCTGCGGGTGGTGCCCATCTCTCAGCAGCAGATGAAGCCGGATCCATGGATTCGTTAGCACACACAAGGTCTGTGCTGCCATCCCTTATCTCCCAGCAGTATCTCTGTGCAAGGCTCGTATGTGGACATCGTTTAACACGATAAGGTCTCGCCCTGTAGCTGTCTAGTTCTAATCTGCTCATGGTTACGCACCCCTGGACCCCCCAAAAGCCTCCGCTTCAACCAGAAGACCCCTGGCTCAGGGTTCCTATTTGGGTATCCTAAAAGCATTTTTGGTTTGATAGTCCCAGGCAATCTAACATTTTGCCTACAAAAAAATTTAGGATTGCTTTTTCTGGCCCTGTAAATACAAAGCTAAGCAAGAACAGGCCTATCCTAGAGGCCAAGAGCACTTGCTTCAGGAAGATCCCGCGTGCCTTTGCAGGTTTTGCAGGATGGCTGATTCAGCTGAAGCTCTGGCAGCCCGCAGCAAGCACTCGGAAAAGGAAGTTGCTTTTCTCAAAAAGAAAGTTGCCTTCATCAGCAGAAGCTACCTGAACTCTGATACTCCCCCCAAACTGCGGGTAAGCTTGTGGGACCCACCCAGGAAAGCTGAAGGCTGCTGTCTGTTCATTGCTTAAGACCCCTGCACTGCAGCTGTGAGCGGCTGTGGAGAAAAGGGAACCAGGCAGAAATTTGGATCTGCTCCAGCCAAACATGCTGTGAAGTTTCAGAGTGTGCTCTGGAGTCGAGGAGCTCCACTTGGGCTCCGTGGGATGGGAACTGATCCACCACCAGACCCACGCTACCACTTGACCCAGGCAGATTGAAAACAAGTGTGTGGACAAGGAGATGATAAAATCCCCTTCCTGCTGGAGAAATTCCAGGGTTGATGCACTAAGATGGGTGCTGCCCTCCACCAGTTCAGTCCTTTCAGTCAACATTAGCCTCTCTCCACTGCATCCACTTCTTCCTCTACAGCAGCCATGGCTCTTAATATCTTGAAAGCCCAACACGGTGCTTTCCACAAGAATCCAGAAGAGATACAACCCTTGTACCCAAGACAATTGCCAGGATGCAAGTAGCATATCTCTTCTTAGGGACTGCTGGAATTCAAGGTGGGGTCAAGGCGAGAAACGTGCCCCTGGGGCCCACAAGGAGTGCCACAAACTCTTTTGGTTAAGCCAAGTCTGTCCTGTGGCCAGGTGAACATCTCTGAAGAGGAGAGAGATTTAATCTGGATTTTATCTGCCAAGAACATACTGAACCGCATGCTCTACCACAGGGCCAAGGTTATCATCCTCCCAATCCTGATGCACTTCTGGAAAAGGTACCTGCCCCCTCTGTCTCAAGGTGGTGGAGGCTTAGTGCATGCCAGCCTTTTCCTCCAGCCATCTATTCCTCTGACATGATGAAAACGCAGCTGAGACACTTGCCAGGAGCTCAGCTGTAGGTATCTGCTTGGAGGTTTGCTGTCTTCAATATTTCTCATACAGATTCTGCACCTGGAGGGTGATGAGGGGCTTTCGGGCCCCCAGGAAGGACAAGGTGACACTCTCTTTGCCCAGTACACGTATTTCCTCTAAATCATCTGCCATCTACAGTCCAGGTAAGCTGAGTGCCTGTGCCCCCTGCTCCTCATTTGTCCTCAGGATTGTTCTTCCAATGCAGAGATGTCCAGACCCGGGTTTTTGGGATTCCCTTTAAAAGGGCCAAACTCCTTCCTTCATGTAGCTTTGAAGACAGACATGGTGCGGGTCTGTTGGAAAATGAAGCATCTTCAAAACCATTCCTTCCCCTGAAAATCAGTCAAAACTACCTAGTGAGTTTTTAGAAATGTTTTTGGGGAACAGGGAAGTTGGTGCAGAGTCTTCATGAGCAAAGAGCTGTTGCATAACTCTTGTTTACTTCAAAAAATCAAGTTAAAAATACTCTTGCACACACCCTAAAACAGAAATAAAGCAAGTAAATTTTTGGGTTGCAAGTGAGATGGGAGCAGGAAAAGGAGAACCACCATGCAGCCAAACACCAGGCTCCATGGTGTTACATGGAGAATGCTTTGAACATCTGGAATGGAGATAGAGTTTCATTAGGATTTGAGGTGACGCTCGCTAGGACATCTCCAGGGAAAGACAAAGGTATCTTTTTTCCCCCCTTCCTCATCTACTTGTTTAGTTTCAATACATGGAATAACTCCAAACTGAAAAACACAAAGCGGTGCTAAGTTCTGTCATTCTGCCTGACAACCTGCCTCCCTGGCTGAATATTCATTTGGTAATTGTCTAATTGATTTTTGATTAAAGAAGAAACCAAAATAGGCAGGTACTAATCTTGCTTTGACGGCCAAGTGGGTGTCAGCAAGCTGATGTTCTGCTCCCTGTCATTTATCACTGTCAAGTTCTGGTTAAAAAATCAGCAGAATTGTGAGATTTCAATGCCTACAGGTGCTTAAGCTGCAGCTTTGGAGCCAAGTTAGGGAAACAGACCCTCGTGCTGGTGTGCTCCAAGACTGCCAAGCCAGATATATTAGCTCAAGCCACCCCATACCTTGAGCTCTGCCCAGGATAGGGTGCAGTGTTTAGCTCGAGTCTCCCCCTTGCTACAGAGCCTCACTGCACTTCTAGGACCTTCTCGAATATAGCTGTTTTAATGCAAAAGCCCCTTGCCATCAGAAAAAAAAACATAGACAAAACCTAACCCATTGCAGATGTATTTCCAGCTAGTGACAAGCTAGAAGTGCAGTGCTATACAGGAGCTACCTGCTGTGTTACCTGGGACAACGATATGTGTTTGCCAAGGTCCTCAGGAAACTGGTGGAGATGTTCAATCAGTACAAACAAGGGTTAGGACAGTCCCACCACTGTTCATTTAACTACAAAGAGCCTCAAAGACCAAGTGCACTGGGATTACTCCTCTGCAAAGACATGTAGAAAAGACTGTGGTCTTTCCTCATGGACATTAATCCTGCAGTGAATGTCCCCGAGACAATTCTTGTCCCCACATCAGTCCCTTGTAGCACCTCAAAGGGATGAATAACCAGAGCCAGGCAGATAAAATCCCTTAGCTCTGGTTGCGTGTCATGGGAAGCGATGTGTGATCTCAAACCTTTCTCACTTCTCCTGCGTGGCTGGCACGTTCAGCTGGGTTGAATAAGAAGGGCAGATGCTATCAGCATCAGGCTGCTCTGCTCTGCATCCCCTGCTGATCTGCAGGCAGCCTTGCAGCACTCTGGCTGTCGGAGGAGCAAACCAAATCAGCAAGCACCCCATAAGCAGCTGCTGTTCCTGACTGCACTAGTGCTGGTGCCACCTTTTGCTGGGGACACTTTCCTGCACCTTTTCACACTCCCACCAATGACCTTTATCTAAGGGTCTTGCTTTTCTGACATTTAACGAGCTTGCTTTCCAGCTGGGAAAAAAACCAGTTATGTTGTCTTTAAAAGGGACTAAAATTTCTCAGGGAAATATCTATAATTCCAGAGAAAGCCTCCTATTGCCCACATCTTACTTCTGTCTTATTTTGAGGGCTGCTGCTTTGTGCAGCTGCGGTGTGTGTAGAGCTGGGATGCGCACACAAATCCATCTCCCATCACCAGGCGTCAGTGTGGCACTGTCTGTGCCTTCACACAGAGCAGAGGAGCTGGTCTTACTGGGACTGGACATGCTGCCTGCACCCAGCTTTATGGGCATGAGCTCCTCTTGGAAGAGGGCACCTGTGCAGGCACAGAGCTGAGATCACAGCTGTGCACGGGGACAGCTCTGCATGCACGTCCCATTGCTTCTCCCAATACCATTTCCTCGCAAGCCCCTCGGACCCTGCAGCAGAGCCAGGGTAGGACACATCACCCCTGCCCTGCAGCCCCCAAATAGCTTCACAGTCAAAGACATCCAGGCAACTCATTTCCTTGCTCAAATACCCTTTCTTGACCTCCACACAAGACCTGTGGGATTCAAAGGGGACAACGCATCCAGCTGTCCTCCGTCATTTGCCATCAGAAGCACTTCCCACACGCTACTACTTCATCTCTGCTCCCTCACTAGGTGATTACACTGTGATTTCCTTCACGCTCCAGAGAGGAATACGGATCCTGCCACCACGGCCCCAGAAGAAAACGGAGGCACTGAAGAAGCAAGATGGTGAGACAGGGCTGAAATCAGTGCTCCTGCTCTCAAGGGGAGCTCTGGCTGCTGGGATGGGAGCTGGGCTTCAGGGCTCCCTGCTCTGGTCCACGACAGGAATCACAGAATCATAGAATAACCACGTTGGAAGAGACCCACCGGCTCACCGAGTCCAACCATTCCCATCGATCACTAACCCATGTCCCTCAGCACCTCGTCCACCCGTCCCTTAAACCCCTCCAGGGAAGGGCACCCAACCCCCTCCCTGGGCAGCCTCTGCCAGGGACCAATCACCCTTTCCGTGAAAAATTTTTTCCTAATGTCCAGCCTAAATTTTTTTCCTCAGATTCAGATAAAAGTCTTTAGAAAATACTCCCATTCAGCAAGTCCACCTCCTGTCCTCCAGAGCAGGCAGGTGGTTGGAGGGGCCATCTACCTCCCCGAGACCACACCAGCACATGGAAAACCAGAGTTAAGACTCCCCTTCAAAGCCAAAGGCCAGCTGGGTGGGTCTGTGCATAATGCTGGTCACCAGGAGCCCCCAGCAGTGCAGTTCACCCCTGATTCTTGCACCCTGCCTCCATCAGCAGTGCCCACTGATGCAAAATCTGTCCCTTCCCTGCAGGCACCAGAGAAAGGATGGCCCTCCAAGGAAGAAAACAGTCCTCCAAAACTACCACCCAGACTGAGCAGGACATGAATGTTCTCCAGAAAAGCTGAGCAGCCTGGGCACACTGCATAGTTTGCACTTAATCAGCAGCAACATCTAAAAATAAAGCAACTCTCAGCATCCTCCAGCCTGCCTGGTAACACAGCACAGCAGCCTGCAAATCTTTGACCATGGTAGGGATAAGCCACAACACATTTTGCCCCCAAGGAGATACCTTTGTCCACATGAGCTTCTCTTTCTTCATGTGTATTTGCAGAGGACTGCATTGCCCACAGCTGGGACCCAGCAACAGCTTAAATAAATGACACTGGGTGCACAGCACAACACCATTTTCAAGGTATTTTTACAAGACACTGGAAGGTACCTGTAAGCCAGAAAGCAGTCACAGTAAATACCTTGCTTGAGGAGGGGTTCCTCAAAGACCACAAGTCCCCAGAGCCCTGCTACACGTGGAGACAAGCTTCTCACCAAGGACAGGGATCACCTCGCTCTACTGAAAAAGCCTCACAGCCTTGTCTGAGCTCCTCACCCCTCCATGCTTTCCACCCAACTTAAATCCCTCTTGAGGGTGGCAAAGGCTAAGAGACCCCACCTGCTTCATTACTCAGCTCTCCCAGGTGGTTGCCAGAGCCTTTCTGATTTCCCAGTCACAATCAGCTCACGTCTGACTCTGGACCTCAGCAGGTTTTTTTAAAAGCTGGTACGTTTACAAAGCCCTAACCTATTGGTATCAAAGAAGAACCTTCATTTTCCCCAGGTGAAACTGAGTCAGGGCGCCTTTGCCGAGTCACCGAGGAGCTGCAGAAATCGCAGATGTTCTTTGAACCCCATGAAGGAAAGACCAGGACCTTTGTCACACCTTGCCTCTGACAGCTCCCTAGCAAGCTCTCAGCTTTGTAACTTGATCTGGAGAATCACAACCCCAAACAAATTCAAAGTCCAGCAACATTTCTACAAACGAGTCGCTTAGGAGTGGCATCAGCTTCCTACGGCCTCGACTGCAAGCAGCTCCTCAAAATTCCTGTTGTGCTGTAACTTGATTTTGCCCCAAAACCTTTCAACCTCAAAAGTTAACTGCATTTTTGTGTGCTTTGCACTAACCCTTCAGGCTCCGCAGTCTACGCCCAGCTGAGCCCAGTATTCCCAGGCAGCTTCATGGATGCGCCCAAAGCTCACCACAGCAGAATTGCAGCTAAGACCAATCTTTGCTCCACTGCATCTGTGGACTTTTTTAGTTTTTTCCCCAGTGAAGTGGATGAGACACAGTGATCTGGGGACTTTTTTAGTTTTTTCCCCAGTGAAGTGGATGAGACGCAGTGATCTGGGGACTTTTTTAGTTTTTTCCCCAGTGAAGTGGATGAGACGCAGTGATCTGGGGACTTTTTTAGTTTTTTCCCCAGTGAAGTGGATGAGACGCAGTGATCTGGGGCCATCCCTGTGCACACAAGTGACAGAATGGGGAGCACCTGATCCCATCGTATCAGGTTGAGTCAGCTGCCCCTGGGGTCACCCGGCAGAAGCAGATGAAAAAGGCAGCGAACCAGCAAAAATGCAATGTACGTGCATGACAGCAGGGGAATGCAGCATGCAGGGCCAAATCAGCATGCCCCTGGGCACTGTGCATGGTCTGCGTGCCCGCCTGCACGAGGCAAAGGCACACAGCACCTCCCAGATGGGCAGTGATGCTGGGAGCCGCCAACACATCAGGCAGCACTAACTCTGGCAGCTGCCTCTGCCCCCAGCTCTGCTTCTGGCTCCCTAGGACACCCTTAGCCCCAGGCTGTGACATCAGGCAGTGCCACCCCGCTCAGTGGCAATGCTGGCCAGCTGTCCTTGCCACTCCTTTTCCATCATGCCTGGCCTCTCGGTGAGCTCTCACCCATCCTCCCTGACCCTATTAATGACCTAAGGGTCACTGGGCACTAGCAGAGGCTGCCCAGGGAGGGTGTTGAGTCACCTTCCCTGGAGGGGTTTAAGGGACGGGTGGACAAGGTGCTAAGGGATATGGTTTAGTGATTGATGGGAATGGTTGGACTCGATGATCCAGTGGGTCTCTTCTAACCTGGTTATTCTATGATTCTATGAGGAGAAGAGGCAGCCTGACGTTTCCGCAGCACTGGTTCCAGTACCGCATCCTCCCTTTTTCCCATGGCTTGATGCTCTGTGAGCAATAAGATTTGCAGATGCTGAGCATGAATAAAGTTTCTCCTCTGACACCAGACTGTTGGCACCTCTGGCTTCTCGGAATGCAGGAACACAACAGCCTTCCCTTGAAATTTTTCCCAGCAGCCCGATCGCCCCACAGAGGCAAGTCACGGCCTCTGTGGTTTTAATCAGTGCTCTGGTTTGAACATCCTTGAATGCTCTCTGCTTTCTGGAAGTCCCTTCCCCAGCCTTTCAAGGCTGCCAAGTCACAGCCCTTTAGCACAGCAGCAGAGCAATGAAAAAAGATGCAAAGGTCAAGGCAAGCCAGAAATGTGGCATTTTACAGGAGGCTAAGGAGCGCAGCCTATGGTCTCAGCTCTTCCTGTGCAAGAGCAGAAATGTACCATGGTAGCATGGAAACACCAGGCTCCTCATAGCACCCCTGCTTCCCATGCTACTTAGACCTGGACATTCATAGAATCACAGAATCACCAGGTTGGAAGAGACCCACCAGATCATCGAGTCCAACCATTCCTATCAAACACTAACCCACGTCCCTCAGCACCTCGTCCACCCATCCCTGAAACGCCTCCAGGGAAGGGGACTCAACCCCCTCCCTGGGCAGCCTCTGACACTGTCCAGTGACCCTTTCTGTGAAAAAATTTTTCCTAATGTCCAGCCTGAATCTCCCCTGGCGGAGCTTGAGGCCATTCCCACTCATCCTGTCCCCTGTCCCTTGGGAGAAGAGCCCAGCTCCCTCCTCTCCACAACCTCCTTTCAGGGAGTTGGAGAGAGCAATGAGGTCTCATGTCTGGGTGTCCTCCTACTTTCTGGGCATGAGAAAGACACAACAAGCAAGAAAAAATGAGCAGGGGGGAAGTTAAAAATAAAAATGTGGATAGAAGAGGAGCTGATATTCTGTTGGTTGCATTTTCTCTAATGGTACCTCACAAAGACTTGTATAGTCAACCTGTCTTTTTATATTCATGTATTTTAAAATGTAAGAATCAACTTTGTTATTCAAATTGGTAAGGACAAGGTCTTTGAAGCAAAGGCTATAGCAGTAAAAATGGCTTATTCAGGTGCTTTGCAAGTCAGCTGAGTCAGGTGCTCTAGATACACAGAGGGAGCACCCGTTACAAGCAGTTAGGGCCTTTTATCTTTTTCCCAGTTTCCTGTCCCCATTGCTCAGGGTTTGGGGCTCCTACTGTTCTGCAGACGCCTTAACCTATCAGGATCCTAAATCTTATTTTTCTCTTTTTAGGGTGTGGTTTACCTCTTCAAAAACTATAGGTCTTATACAAAATAGCTAAACAGCATCCTCCACAAAATTGCTGAAGCAAGCGCTTAAGCTTATTCTCACACAACGTTCCCAAGACCATCAGAAGGATGCTTCGCACGTTCGTGCAACTGTGAGCACACACAGCTAAGCAGATGCAGGGACCTCAGTGATGCATTCTGGTAGCTCTGCATTTATAGAGCTGAGGGGACAAAGACAAGCAGTCCCAGGATTTTACACATACAGAAACGTGCAACCATTGATGCTCATCTTCACACCTCAACTCCTCTACAAAGATCCCCACTCTGACTCCATCAAAACAATGCAGAATTCCCCACCCTTCAGCCCTCTCCTCTCAAGAGACAGTTTGCTTCTGAGGACAGGAAGCCTTTAGTGTTTCCCAACATCTTTTCCCACCAGACACACAGATGGACCAGAAACAATTCATCCGAGCAGTAGCAAAACCATCCACCACCTTAACTAAACAACCAAGCGGCACGTCCAAGGACAGACCAGAAATCCCAATCTTTTCACAGAATCACAGAATAACCAGGTTGGAAGAGACCCACCGGATCATCGAGTCCAACCGTTCCCACCAACCCCTAAATCATGCTCCTAAGCACCTCATCCACCCTCACCTTAAACACCTCCAGGGACGGCGACTCAACCACCTCCCTGGGCAGACTGTTCCAATGCCTAACCACCCTCTCCGTGAAGAATTTTTTCCTTGCTTGAGTCCATTTTCCAGACAAGTTTATTCCAAGTTTGGTCCTCCATAGGCTAATTGAAATAATAACAATCTGAGTTTGAAAACAATTAAAAATCTTTTGAACAGCTGAAAAATATTTCCAGAAGCGATGTATAATCACAGTGCAAATGAGAGCATGAGCTGAGAAACAAGCAAGCCCTTGGACCATCAGACACACGCTGCGTGCTGGGGGATTTCAGAAATGGGTTTGTGCCTCCAATATCAAATCTCTGAGCTGGTTGCATGGATGTATGGGCACCAGCTCCGTGCAAGGGAGCTGTGTCTGGCAGGGGGACAGTGACACACCAGCAGCAGCGTTGCTTTAGAGACCTGGAGTGCTTGCACGTTGCCCTGCTTGGCAGGCACAGCCTGCCATGGGGATTGTCCTTTGCAGGAGGAACCAGCCTCTGCCATCCCTTTGACGTCATCGACCTTTTTCTGATGAGTCAGGACTAGTCACAGTAGCAGAGTTTCATGGGATTGTGCTCCTTGCATCCATTCCTCATGGAAACCTCTCCTGTATCCTCCAAAAAAATCCTCCAGGAGGCTTCCCAGAGCATGTCTCTACCAGATCAGAAGGATAATGTGCCAAGGGCAACTCTAAAGCCAGACCATTGCCTAGGCATCTCATTTTCTGGCTCCGATGTCTCAAAAAGACTGAAAAACAGAGAATCCCTGTCTTTCTAGGAGTACATAAGCAGCTCATCAGTGCAAGTTGTGGGGAAAATTGGCCCTAGCAGGGAGTTAAGCTCCTTCTCCTTCATCAATCTTGCATTGTCTGGCACAGATTGAACTCTCTTCCTCCTTCCCAGATGCGCTGGGTAAGTGAGGGCAGTCACACGTCTCTCTGCTCTCCATAAGGATCAGGGCCTTGATCTCCACCTCACAAAGCCCAGAGGAACAGGGGTAGTCAAGGGGGATGTTTTCTGGCATCCAGCTTGATTCCTCCTAAAAGCCCATCGCTGTTACACCAAACACTTCTGAAGCACCTTTCATTTCTTAGTGTAAGTTGTCCATGCTCTGTTCCCATGTGCGCTCTCTCCCATCTACTTATCCACTTTATTCATCGGTTTTGCAGGTGAGGAAATGGGGAGTAAAAAGAGGCGGTGATGGTGGGTTCAGACATGCGATGTGAGGCACCGATATCCTACAGCGAAGGGTCCTGAAAGTCTGCAAAGTGGCTATATTCAGGGTTCTGTCGTAAACTATTATAGACATAAATGGTCAGCGCTGGGAAAAGCTTCAAGAAATACGCAGCATGATCTCCTATTTTGTTGGTGATCCTGAAACAGAACAAAACCAAAATGGATTTTTTTAAAGCTTGGTCCAGGATGCCCTAGTTACTCTGTTGCAGAGAAAAAGCCATTCCAGAGGATTTCTAATAACACAAGAAGGTTTCCTAGAAATCCTTGAGCTGCAACTTTTCTATACCTTCGCTAAATTACTCAGTTTTTTTCACTATTCCTCAGCACATCCATCTGCCTAACCCCACCTGCACCTTCACTGAAGAGCAGTGCCAACCCCCAGCCTCAGCGAAACCATCACTAGGAGCTAACACCACTTCTAGCCTCACGTGTAAGTACCCATGACTATAGAGGGCTCGCGGCTGGCTGCTCTTTAGGAGTCAAGACCTCCCAACAGGATCTTCTAACGGGACTGGTGCTTCATGATACACATGTCAAAGCCCTTCAGCATAGTAAACATCAGCACCTTGGTAATACTAGCAAGGTAGATAAGGAGGCTTTTCAAAGTTATAATACAAATCATAGAATTATAGAATAGTTTGGGTTGAAAGGGACCTTAAAGATCATCTAGTTGCAAATCCCCTGCCCTGGGCAGGGACATCCCACTGGATCAGGCAGCCACAGCTTCCCTGGGCAACCTGCTCCAGGACCTCCCCTCTCTCATGGTGAGGAAACTCTTCCTTATATCTAGTCTAAATCTGTCCCTCTCCAGTTTATACCCCTTCCCCTTCACCTTATCACCACAAGCCTTTGTGAACAGTCCCTCTCCAGCTTTCTTGTAGCTCCTTCAGGTACTGGAAGGTCACTATAAGATCTTCTCGGAGCTTTCCCTTCTCCAGGCTGAACGACCCCAACTCTCTCAGCCTGTCCTCATATGGGAGGTGCTCCAGCCCTTGGATCATCTTTGTAGCCTCCTCTGGACCTATTCCAACAGCTCCATCTCCTTCTTACGTGGAAGAGTCCAGAACTGGACACAGCACTCCAGATGAGGTCTCACAGGAGCAGAATAGAGGGGCAGAATCCCCACCCTCGAGCTGCTGGCCACACTTCTTTTGATGCAGCCCAGGATACAGTTGGCCTTCTGGGCTGCGAGCTTCTCATCAACCAACACCTTCAAGTCCTTCTCTGCAGGGCTGCTCTCCATCACGTAATCACCCATTCTATATTGAAATCACAGATTGCCCCGACCCAGGTGTAGGGCCTTGCACTTGGCCCTGTTGTACCTCATGAAGTTCTCACCATCCTACTTCTCCAGCCTGTCCAGGTCCCTCTGGATGACAACCCATCCTTCCAGTGTGTCACCTGCAGACTTGCTGAGGGTGCACTCAGTCTCGCTGTCAGTATCATTGATGAAATATTAAACAGCACTTATGTCAGTACAGACCCCTGAGGGACAGCGCTTGTCACAGATCTCCATCTGGACTTTGAGCCATTGACCACTACTCTTTGAATATGACCATCCAACCACTTTCGTATCCACCCATCAAATCCATATCTCTCCTATCTAGAGAGAAGGATGTTGTAGGGGACCATGTCCAAGGCTTTACAGAAGTCCAGATAGATCACATCCACCGGTTTACCCGTGTCCAGTGCTGTGGTTACCCCACCACAGAAAGCCACTAAGTTGGTCATTTTCCCCTGGTGAAGCCATGCTGGTTGCCATTAATCAGCTCCATGTGCTTTAGCAGAGCTTCTAGGAGTAAACCTTCCTGGAGATATGGCAAGAAATACCAGAGTGCAGCAAACAACCACCCAGAAGAACACGTTCAGTGTCCTGCTCTGTAGAGCCACAATCTGCCTTAGCTGCTGGGGTAGATAGTCCATTAAAGCTCATCTCACTAGGAGAACTTTCTCCTACATCCCAGTTGTGTTCGCCCTTCTGGCAAACCATCCAAAGATGATTTTGCTGTCAAACTTCTTAAGCTTGCAGATATCTAAATGCTCCCAGCAATACAGCTGTGGCAGGGACAAGGATGTGAACATATACCTGATATCTGGGTGTTCATCCATGTTTCTGATGAGCCTCAGCAGGTTGACAACATCATTTCTGTATCTGAATGGTATTCCTCCACGAGGCTTTTGCATGATATTCAGGACCTCTTCATCAACCTGAAAAAAAAAAAAAATAACGTGTAGATTATTCTCTGCCTTTCCCACAGTATGAAAGCAGCACATCTACCTCCACTCACCATGGGGGATCATCTTGCTTAGATAAATCTTGTGAACCTTAAAAGCATATTTCCCAACAGGAGCAGAAAAGTTTGCTCTGCACCATACAGACCCCCCAGTTCTGCTAAGTGCTCCTCTGCTGCCTGGCCAGGGCTTGTTAGGACGGTCAGCATGGAACAGGAGATTTTCATGCACCCCTGAAGAGCAGAAAGGACTTGGAGGTCTTGATCCAACAGTGCCACTGTTGAGAAGACTACACGGGCTGCCACCCTGCACAGAGATAATCGGATCTGAAGCAATGGAGCGTGTCTTCCCAGGATGCTACCTGCAGGCCTGGTCTCACTGCTTTGGAACCCATCTAACAAAACACTTTTGTCAGAAGTTTGCAGGCAACAAGGGCCTGAGGTCCTTATATTAAGGGGTCACCAATAAACACCAGCTAATTCTGTAGCAACCATCCCCTACGACGACCAGTCAAGAGATGCTGCCTTTAACACCAGTGTCTTTGATATGGTGTATTTTGACTACGTGGCTTAGATTGGTTTCCTCCGGTTATCTGTATTTGTGTGGGGCTACGTGTTGCACTTACAGTCTTAAATAGGACCTATGAAATGCTCAAGAAAAACCTCTGCCTGAAAGTCCATCTCAAACATCATACCCATCCAAAAAGAAAAGGATTACCTTCTTGGTCCATGATGGGTAAGGAAAACTCCTAGTAGCATTAGGAGCCTGGAAGACAGCATTTCGGTCTTTTGGGCTGGGGAAATCTTTGATTTTATTCCATATAAACTTCAGGAACTGGAACCTGCTGTGGAAGGAGGAGTTTCATTAGCTGCAACAGCACATGTTGTTCCCAACACTACAGACAAATCCCATACTGAAAGCTTTTCCTTTGGTTCTCCAAGGACTTACGTCTGTTTGCTCCAGAAATAGGGATGTTTGCTCAAACCTTCCAAGCCTCGTTCATCATGAGAGGCCAGGCTGTTTACAAGGTCCATGGCCTCTTCATAATCTGGGGAATCTGCATCTAAATCCTCGATACTGACCTGCTGAAGAGGTTTCCTTCCCCCCGTTAAAAGATACAGCACGAGCTTCCCGAGGGCCTGCAAAGAAACACATCACTGCTCACATCCAGATGTGTGAAACTTCTTAGCACAAAGACAGGAGGAACCACAACAGTAACAGGGTATCTGTGGATACCCCCGGCACCAGCCGGGCAGCCCAATCACTATCATTCTTACGCAGCATCTACCGTTAAATGGGCTTTCCCAAAAATCAAGGTATTTTTAAGTGAGGATGCAGAAAGGCTTCCCCTAGGATTCACGGCAACAGAAAATATCAGAAAGCACCTGAAATTTTAAACTATACACAGGTTCACTGGGAAATTACCTCTAAATCTGAGTTTACAAGTTCTTTATTGCCTTCGATCAACTTCCTTTTATTATCAAAGTCCGCCAAGTAAATTTTGCCACCTAAATCTGAGGATATAAGAAAAGTTGTTAACAAATCATAGAATCACTAGGTAGGAAAAGACCTCTTAAATCATCAAGTCCAGCCACTAAAACAGTAGTGAAAAAACTCGATACAGTCTGCCACTGACTTCTGGATAGACTCTTCTTCAGAGAACGAATCTCTGAAGAGATCTGCTCTGAGCTGGTCTGTCTGCAAAGGCCGGGAAAGGAGGGCAGATCTAATGAGACAGGTAAAGTTGTTCTGTTCACTCCCTTGTGGCTGTCTGCAAACATATCCATACGTATTCAAAGAGAAGAGCTAATGTTACAGACACTTTATTCTGCATAAAGGCACCTGCACTGGTGTTTCCTACCTGTGCTTGTACAGACAGCTGTGAAGCATCTTCTCTAAGCTACAAGCAACCAAAATGAAAACATTGAGAAAGGAAAAGATGGTAACCTATGAGAAAGTTGCTGGGTTGCAGATCCTGGTGAGCGAATTTAAGGGAGTGCAGCTCCCTCACCGCCTGGAAGATCATCCTCAGAGCATCTTTGTAATCCATTTGGTCTTCTGATTCCTGCAGATGTTCCTCAAGGTTTTTCTCCCAGAGGGGGAAGCACAAGTACATGTAGCCTTTTTCCTTCTCAAACTGGAAGAGCTTTAGCAGACGTTCACAGTTACCACACTGTTCAAAGAACAATTTCTCTTTTTTACCCTCTGTGCCGCGGCTTATTCTTACTGCTACCTCTGTCCCACCGTGGAGCCCCAGGTAGATGCCACCCTGAGAAGTGGTTTGAATTCTCTGCTGGATGTATTGAAACGTCTTCAGTTTGCCGATCATGGGACGATAGATTTTATGCAGTTTTATCAGCTGGTCCCTCCAGCGTTTGCTGTTTGGCTCCCAGTCGCTGAGGGTTTCAGGAATGAACCTGGCATTATACTGGCGAAGAAGATGAGACATGTTCCGAGAGCGGTTCCTGTTCACAATAGCTATAAGGTTTCCCACATCAGTCCTTGCTCCTTTTTCACACAACAACTCTGCTATATCGTAATCATCTCTCTTTACAGCCACCATCAGCGCCGTGTTGCCCTCCTCGTCTGCATCATCAATGTCTATTTCTCCCTTCTCCAATAAAGCTTTCACCACATCTAGACTCTGCATTTCAGCAGCTAGGATGAGGGCAGTTTTCCCACATTCATCTTTGCAGGTCACATCAACACCGCAGTCCAGTAGGAAACAGCCTATGGAGACTGCTGATTCACATTTTTTCTTGTCACAAACATCCTTGAGGGCGTGGATCAAGGCATTCCTATCTTTGTTGTCACGAATGTTCACATCGGCCCCCATCTCTTGGACCAGAGTTTTTACAATCGAGAAGTGACCTTTCTTACAAGCATCCATCAGTGCGGTTTCACCTCCTTTAAGCAGTTTCGCTTTCTCCTCACTGACTGCCCTCCTCAAATTCACCTTTGCTCCTTTGTGATACAGGAATTTCAAGGCTTCCTCCTTCCCATAGCACGCAGCCTCCATGAACGCTGTGAACCCATTGTCATCACAGTCATCGATATTTAACCCATAATCAAGGAGGAGCTCCAGTATATTCACATTTCCTCCTATTGCTGCCTCAGTGAACGCGGTGCCACCGTTGTCCTTCCTGGCATGTGGACAAGCACCCTTGTCCAGCAGAAGCCGGACCAGCTCCTCGTTGTCGGCTTGCACGGCACTCTGCAGAGGTGTCCAGCCGCTCTCTGCTTTTGAGTTCACATCTGCCCCTCTCTCCAGCAGCTCCAGCACAACTTCTGTATCGTTGTCCCTCAGAGCAGCATTTAATTTGACAGCAAGGTCTTCTGCCGTCTCCATGCTGGAAGAGGTAGATGCCTTCTGCTGGCTGTGAGCTGTGGGCTCCATGGTGGAGAGCTCCGTACCTCTGATGTTCTTCAGCTGAGTCCAAGAATTCCATCAAGGGACAGGAGAGGTGCTGTGCTCATTGCGAGGGATGCTCCGGGTTTGGCTGACGAAACGTGAGGTATCACAGGCTGCTATTTTAAGAGCTTCCTGGTCTTCACCTAAATTAGGAAGAGCAAATCATAGAACCACCAGGTTGGAAGAGACCCACGGGATCATCGAGTCCAACCATTCCTATCAAACACTAAACCAATCTTGTTTTATTAGACGGTGAAACCTCACCTTTTACATTTAATGTCGTGCAGATCTGTGTGAGGGGCAACTAAGGACAGTAATGCCAATACCAGGTGAGAGCTAAAGCTGGCAAGAAGGCTTTAGCACGTATCCAGAAATATGCACCCATCCTGTTTGCTTGCCTGGTCTCAGCACTCATCACAGCCCAGACAGACATCCCTGGGGGATCTGGGTGAGAAGAAAGGGCAGAACTCGGGGTGTTCTTGCTATAAATGTTACCTTAGATTTATTACAGGTTACCTAATAAGCATTCCTTTTCAGTTTTAGACACAAACACTGTCCTAGAAAGTCCCCGATCTGATACCTACAATAAACAGAGCCAACTGTAACCCCTCCTTCTTCCACAGACAATCAGGAGACTCTTCCTGACCAGAAGCTTCTCATTATGAGAAGAGGTTAATCAGGTAGGACCTATCTATATCTATTTCATATCTTTTTCATATCTAGAAAAACTGGAACTCCAATACCCCTTTTCCTGACTGTAAATGCTGGTTGAAGTGACCAGCGCATTCAGGAGTCACTATCTGACAAGCTGAACTGGAAATAAATTATATAAGCAAATTAGAAAAGGTATAGAGAAGTCATAAGGTATAAAGGCAAAGTATAAACTCACATGAGTTTATCCTTAGGAAAGGCAAGAACCACTTTAGGATGGCTTCTCCCCAGAGGAAATGAATATTCTATTTCATGGATCTAGATGTATCTCACAGCATTCCCTGGCACCGTGGGGGTCAAATTCCTCACCCCCATCGGGAAGGCAGGAGCTCAGGAAGAGGGAATACGGGTGCCGTGCACCTTCTTCCTCCTCTTATGCTGAGCACCAGAGCAGCAACCATCCCACCCTATGAAATGTTTGAACGTGGTTTTTTCCCTCCCACTGGCTTTTGGCCAGCAGCCGCCTCGCGTCTGCGCGTTACGAGTGGCGGCCGACGGGCAAAGTCATGTGCAAACCCTGCCTTGGCGTCACTCAGCATCACCCGCTCCGGGAAGGTGAAGAAAGGCAACCTCTGCCCTCCAGAAACTCAGTCACTGCTTAAACCGCCTTCAAAGCCAGGGAGCAGCTTTTTTCTCAGCAGCTGCTCTACCCTGCTGCTTCCCAGCAAGTGTCCCCAGATAGGATTTGCTTCCCAGCAAAGCGTCCTGCCCCTTCCTGGGATGGAGCAGCCCTGGGAGCATTTTATCCACTTACAGGGAGATGCTGGGGTTTCTGGGGAGGTATTTGGCTGTTTTTTTTAGCGCACAAGCCAAGACGCTGTGAGCAAAGTCCTGTCCCCACACAGTCCCCCCATGTAGACCCTATTTATAAACTCGTGCTCAGCAGCGGTTCAGCAGGTGAAGGCACAGAGATGTTAAACGCTGCAATGCTGGGATTTAGCAGGAGGGAAGGGGTCTGGGGGTTACTTGGTAAATCCATCCATTGGAGGAAAACTAGCCACGCTGCTAGATTTCACCCAGGGAACCACCGCAGTGCGTTTGTGCCACAGCCAGAATGTTCCTAACCTCACCTGCGCTGGCGAGCAGGTGGGTGTAGGCAGCTCTGTAGAGACACAGGGGAGCCGACGACTCCAGCTCTTCCCATCCACCTGCAAAGCGCATGCGGGAGGTACATGAAGGGGAACCCAGATTCTGACATGCCCCCCAGTTTCCCCCACTGCCCTGGAAGATGAGCTCACCGGCTCACAGAGCCCCAGCAACCTCCCCAGCCACCTCCACCAAGCCATGCCGGCTGCAAGTTTCACATCACACTTGAAATGGGGCTGAAATCGCGTCAGCGAATTCATACCTGGTGTTCCACAGTCCCGTGGTACATGCACAAACTCAGCAGCCACGTGAGTACACAGGGATGTGCTGGATACAAACACACAGGCACAAATGCAGGGAAGTACACCCTAAAAGGGTGCTCGATGCGGTCCTGTATGTGCTTTACAAGCATATCCAAATTCTTACGTGCCCTGCATTTCTTGCTCACATCTGCATCCCAACGATCACAAATGCTCTGAAAAACTCTGCCTGTGCAGGAGAACTTCTTGGCACCTAATCGTCATGTTGAGCATCCTGCTTCCCACAGCTTGCAGGGCATCCGTGAGGTCTCGGGACATCCCGCAGCCTCTGGATGGAGTTTCACGGAGTCTGTGTTGCCACGGGAGACCCTGACTCGGCCCCACAGGGACAAAGACCATGAAAACTCAGAGAACAATCTCAAATCATTCTCAAGATCCCATTTTAGTTGACAGAAATCTGCTGAACTCAAGAGCATCTCTCCTTGTTCGACCAGAGCCGAGGCTCTAGCTGCCAGTGTTCAACTTCCTATTTGCAGGCTGGAAAAAGAGACAAATAAGCAGAGCAGGAGCACGTCCCTGGCTCAGAGTCAACAATAAAGACATCCATAGGAGGGTAAACATTACAATACATAACCATACCATGTCACCCAGTCGCCCAAGTACAAAAGCCTTCTTCAGCTTGCTGATTTAATTAAAGCAGTTTATTATCTCACGGTGGCAAGATGAAAAACCTCAGGATGGAAGGAACCCAAATCCTACGATGCTAGGAATGAGGCATTTGCAACCAGCAGGAGCATCCCATGACTGTAACCCAGCAAAGAAGGATTTGCTGGTAACGCTTTCCCTATCTCTCATCCGTGATCCGAATCGCTTTCCATGGAGTCACCAGCTCAAACTCTTAGCTTCCGTGACAGGCAGCTTATGGGGAACAGAAGGGCCTCAAAGTTTTTTGAAGCATGAAAGTCACAAAGGTTTTTTTTAAAGAGTTTTCACAGAAGTTTGTTTAAAGCATGAAAATCCACAACCATTCCCGTAGCCTCGGGACCATGTAGTTCCTGCAATGTTGGCACTTTTGCAGTCCTTATTTGCAACCCCCCCCAGCCACAGGGACTCAGGAGATGAGCTGCTGAGACATAATCATCGGGGAAATCAAGGGCACAACCAAGCAAATCTCCCTTTTTCTCCATCCAGATGGACATACACCTGTTTTACAATCCTTCCCCTGAGAGAACATCTTGAAGCATCAGTGCCTGGCCACCAGCCACAAATAAATATGAGCTAAAAATCACAACAAAAACTGCCTGCCAAAACAAAGTAATTTTTAAAGTAGCTATGAATAGTAGAATGGCTTTTCCCTTCACGTTGCCCGTACTTGCTTCCTTATTGTTTTTTCCAAATGGGAAAGTCCCAGGGTTTATATGCTTGGCTGCACTGATGTGACTTTCAGTGCTGGAACAAGCCCTGGAAAATAGTCCACTGCAGGATACAGTTTAAACACCAGCAGGTGTTGCTATCCACACTGGAGCATCTGCCACATTTTGCTTTACCATGAAGTATTTTTAAATTTTTATTCTACATTTGCTAGCTTATGAGGCTATTGCTCAATCCTCATTGCCATAAAAACCCAGACCAATGCATCTTTCAGCAAGAACGGGCTGAGAAGAAGAGGTGGGGGCAACAGAAAGGCTAGGAGCTCACCCAGCAGGGCACTGCCTCCCAGTCCCTGGGCAAGGAGGGCAGAGCAGGTCCATCAAAAGCATCCCACAGCAGCTAAAACAGGTCAAGAAAGCAGCCAGGCTGAGGGCCTGAGCTTAAATGTGTTTTCCAAGCGGTGGAGGCGGTTCCCCAGCAACATTTCTCCCACCTGTTTCTCATCCTCATCTATCTTCTCGCAAGCTGAGCCCACGTTGCATCTTCTCTGGGCCAGAGCTGCCCCGGGGAAGCAGGAGAGCTGCCGAGCCTGGTGCTGCCCTCAGCACCCCTGCACTGTCAGAAAGCATGAATGTTATCATTTTTAATTTTTTCTCAGTTCCCGTGGCACCCTGGGGGGGAAGAATCTCTGCAAGCAACTGGACCAGGTCGACAACCTTGGGTGTTTAGCAGCACATGTCGTGAGAGGGACACGAGCCGTATGGAAATACATCACGTGTGATCTCTGGTGCTTTATTTGGGCCAAGGCGGAGAAGGCAAAAGCTGCAGAGGGGAGCGGCGTGATACAGATGCTCCCTTCCTCCTGGCTGCCACAGAGGCTGGCAGAGCTCCGCAAAATGCTGGAGAAGGGGCGTGTAGTATCTGAAACGGCTCAGTGCATCACCTTCCCTGGAGGGGTTTAAGGGACGGGTGGACGAGGTGCTGAGGGACATGGGTTAGTGATTGATGGGAATGGTTGGACTCGATGATCTGATGGGTCTTTTCCAACCTGGTGATTCTATGATTCTATCACACGTGCACACTCATCTGCCCAAATATGTGTCTTCATGGGGCCATTTGTGCAGTCAGGCTGCCCTGAAGGCTGCTTGGTCCTACAGGAGCGTGGGACCTGTCAGAGCAGGGATCCCTGATCACAAGAGGCGATGGAGCAGCTGAGGAGTGATGCCACTGCGCTGAGCTGGAGCTGAGAACATGCAGTGTCCCCAGGCAGAAGTGCTTTATTCCACCAAATAAATCATAGAATCATAGAATCACCAGGTTAGAAGAAACCCACTGGATCATCGGGTCCAACCACTCCCATCAGTTACTAACCCACGTCCCTTGGCACCTCGTCCACCCATCCCTTAAACCCCTCCAGGGAAGGTGACTCAACTCCCTCCCTGGGCAGCCTCTGCCAGTGCCCAGTGACCCTTTCTGTGAAAAATTTCATCCTGATGTCCAGCCTGAACCTCCCCTGGCAGAGCTTGAGGCCATTCCCTCTCGTCCTGTCCCCTGTCACTTGGGAGAAGAGCCCAGCTCCCTCCTCTCCACAACCTCCTTTCAGGTAGTTGTAGAGAGCAATGAGGTCTCCCCTCAGCCTCCTCTTCTCCAGGCTAAACAACCCCAGCCCTGCTCATGGAAACCTGGCCCTGGAGCAAGTATGTGTGACACCCCGCGTGGGCAGTGCCAGCCCCCACGTTTGCTCCCCAGAGCTCAGATCTTCTCCGCTGCCTCCAAACTCACAGCCTCTGCCCTGGGAAAATTCAGCCGTGGTTTATTGGAAGAAGCAGCAGCTGGTCATGCCGGGATGCAGTCACGGGGAGCTTTGGCTCCTTTTCCTCGATGTGGTTTTGTGGGTTGGCTTTTTTTATCCTCCCAAGGCTTTAAAGGTTTTGTTCTACTACCACTGAGCTTTGCCAGCAATCACGGAGGACACACTGGACTCAAGTGCGGTTTTATTGACCGAGTTTTTTCTTTGGGAAGCACCTCAGACTTGTAGAGATGGATCTAGACTGCAAGCAGGATACTTCAGCATCAGCCATGAAGTCTAGGCGCTACCTCTGAGGCTGAGACTCAGCTTAGGCCACCCATGTCCACACACGGTGCAAAAAGGATGGACACATCCCCAAACTCCTTCTAAAAAAAGCTCAAAGAGATTTTAATTCTAAATTTTTCTTAATTCTTTTTTGTCAGCCAATTTAAGTATTTTTAAATGAAGAATCAGTTTTACATTAAATTCAAGGTGTGCAAGACAAAATATACTTCTTGTTTTCCAGTTGGGAGCTGTAGTTAAAAACAAAATCATGATTTTGTTTCTATCTGCTTCTAGACTGTTTTGCTGCTCTCACCGAGTCTTTTATGCCGGGTAATTTAAACACTTCCCGGACACCCTTCAGCTCATTTCTTTCCTCTGACATGCACTAAGATCAGGTATACAAGCAGACTGCTGTGATTTCAAACTGCCTTGTCTTGTAAGACAAGGCTACGCTTAATGAAACGGTGAATAAAACATAAAGGGAATTTTAAACTGTCTTCCTCCAGTGAGGTGGATGACAGCTGTAGAGTCATAGAATCACCAGGTTGGGAAAGACCCACTGGATCATTGAGTCCAATAGGGATGGAGAAGAATCGATGTATTTTGCAGTGAACAACGATCCTTGGACCCTCCGTGGCTGTATTAAAAGAGACATAAGGTGCTGTGTAGACACAGTTGTTTGTAAAAGGCTTTTTAATGACAGAGGCTGGCTTGAGCTAATGGCAATACCTTGACACCCAAGTGCTCCTGATGATGCCAGCTCCTCCTTGGCCGTCCACTCACACTCTTCTGCGGTGACGCAGGCCAGTTCGTTTTGGCTTCCAAAACGCACAATAAATAGAAAGAAGACAACTTAAACCCACACTCTGTTTGGTTTTTTATTCAGAGCATTAGCATCTCTGTGCTGCACTTGGATGCTTCCCTCCCGTTGAAGGTCCCTGGAGATGCTCTGCCCTCCCAGAGCATCCCACAGGCACTCAGCAGACTGCTCAGACCTCCAAGACATCACACGTTGCAGCAAGGGCAAGATGCTTTCTAACATCCCCTCTAGAACCAGATACTGCTCCCTCCACTCCCCCCATAAATCAATTCAAACATCAGCTGAGTTATAGATAAAAGCCTAATATTATGACAGCACCTCAAAAGAAGTTTTGAAAAACAGCATCCCTAACCTGAATCCCCCTGTACTTTTACAACAACGGTGTCCTACTGATATTAAATTAGTATTGGGAACTGCGGTCCTTAAAAGTGCTCAGAAAACGGCAAGCAATACAAACAGGGCTGACCACTGGCAATTAATACATGAAAAACTTCACTTCTGCTTTCATTCTTGCCATGAAGCCTTCAGTTCTCTTCAATAAGCCGAATACCATGAAGCTTTACTCTTCACAACTCTCCCCCTTCCTCTCCTGTTCAGACACTGCAACTTTTAAAGAGACTGTAAATGCTCCTTGAGGCATCCAGTGCAAGCAGCTTTCTTTAGTATCCTCTGCGAGTCATGCAAATATAACATAAAAACTAATTGGAAGCCCATAACAAAAAAAAAAACCACCAAAATATATTGTTGCAGTGTTTTCTTCTTTACATTTTATTTTATGACAATATCGTGTTAGTAATGAAAACAGACCATTGTGCGTCATTCACGTCAGTAACACAACGAAGGCGGCTCCAGTTGTAAAAATAAATAATAAATAACAGAACAGCTAAAATCTCCCTGTAAACATAGGCAGGACCCATCAAGGCTCAGAGGTAGAACCGGGATGGGAAAGTGGAAGAGGATTCAGAATAACGTTCCCACGCTGGTCCTCTCCTCGGTCCCTTGCTCGGCTGAAACAGCCACAAAAAGCCTGAGTGATCCTGTGCTCTGGCTCATGAAGAAGGTGGTTCCCTTGGCAATGAGTGAGTACCAGCTGGATAAAGACCTCCAGGTCAGGTCTTAGGGATGACTGGAGGTACATGTGGCAGCCCCAGGCTTTAACAGTAGAAAACGATGCTGGTGGCGCTCGGCTTTGTCCCCCATGAGCCAGAAAACAGGACACTGATGGGCTCCCCAACACCCATCCACGTTGGCACCGTTGCTACCAAGCGGGACCCACAGTTTTCCGGGGTGGCTGGTGGACCCTGCTCAGCTGTCTGAGCTGATGAAATGTCCTGCCACCCCCCGAGACACTGAATTGATGGCACACATCACTGTTCCACCTGGCTTCCTCAGTTTCTGATAAAGTGCTGCGGCTGAAGACTGGTTTCACTGGCCAAGGGAACACCAAGCCCAATTTTACACCAGGAGGAAGCCCCAGGTTTTCTCTCCCACGCGTGAAAAATAACTTTTCAAAAGGATCGCTCGCCAGCGTGCCTGTATTACGTCACTGTTCTTTGTCCAGGCCAAGCTGCAGGTCCACTTGCCAAGATGCTGCTCACATCTCTAAGGGGAGAAAGGAAACAGCACGGATGGCAGAGCAGCCTTTTACAGCCACCAGTGGCCCTGCAAGCTCCCAGGACACCTGCTACCTTAGACCCCTCTAGCAGCCCCGCTGGACCACAGCATCTCTCTGCTGCTATTCACATACCTTGCTCCACGGTCATGGTACATGTCTGTCTCTCAAGTAATCATACAGAAAAGGTGAGGCATGCTGAGTGCTACAATATCTAAAATAATTTAATTTACAAGCTCCTCTGAGCAAGAGACGTGTTTGCTTTGAGCAGTGCTCTTCTCATAAATATATGTATTATAGTAACGATCAAATAAATAACAGTGATAAAGTTATGCATGTGACCTAAGATTGTGTCGTAAAGGTCACGTAGCTTAAGCAACAGCTAAAAACATCACTGCTAGGGATACAGTTTACTGGAAGAAGGTGTAAAGCTTTGAAGCAGAGCATGCATAGGAAACAGCAGAGTAAGGATCTCTCAGGATCAGGAGAAGGCATGTGCAGGGTTCCTCTGGCTGAAGATGCCATGCAGTCTTTGGACTTTTTGGTCTCTTTTTCCTCAGAGAACAAGCCCTGCCAGCAGGGTCTGGGGAACTCCAGGCACCTGATGCTGCAGGTCAGAGGCAGGGTCCTGAGAGCAGGAGGAAGCTCTCTGGTTATGGATGCTCAGGGGAATACAGACTCTTTTTCCTCTGCTCTCAACTCAAATCCAACTCCTTTCTGTCCCTGCGGTGGTGCAGGTCTGGTCATGATGCCAGGGGTGGCATAGGGCATGCTCTGGCATACAAGCCATTCCCTCCTGCTCTGCTCCTCGGGACAGGGAGGACTTCTCTTCCCAGCAGCTCTGTGAGATGTGGAAGCGCTTGAGGTCCCGAGGATCTTCCTAAACCACCAGGACTTCAGCCACAACCCTGCCACGCAGACCTCAGCGCTCGCAAACTGCATCTCCACCTCTGCCTGGTCCCCTGGCTCGTCCCCCTGAGGTGGATTCGGGCTCGGGTCAGGTATGCGACCGCTTGCTGATGCTGCGGCTGGTGGCCTGCTTGGTCATGTCCTGGTAGGAGGCGGATTTCAGGAACCGAGGGTAGGAGTCCTTCTCCATCAAGGTGCGGGTCTTGGCTTGGGCTTCGTTGAAGCAAGTGGAAGTGGCACCCGAGAGGTTCTTCCGAGTGATCTCCCTGGTTTCATGGTCGATATTGACCTGCAAGGAAGCAGCGTCCACAAAGATTAACTTAGCGTTAACTCCCCTCCTATGGAAGGAGGAAAACGGTTTTCTTCATCTTCAGATGAGGGTGGAGATGTTCACGAGCCTTTATGTTGGTAGACCACATGAGGTTGAAATGAAAGCTCTCATGAACAAGAGCACATCTTCCCACCTTAATAAAACCCACTAGGATGTTTTACTCCTTTCTCTCCCTATCTGATGCCACAGGACAGAGGCAGAAAATGCTCTCACCTCCCTGGGTGCCTCGCTTTGGACGAACTCCTCATAGATCCTGTTGGCCTTGGAGGCCAGCTTGTTCTTCGACCTGGTCTTTTTGAAGTCCTCGCATGCCAGCCAGAAGTCAAGGTTCTCCTCGCTGAACTCTGTCTTCAGGAAGGTGTGGAAGGCCGTCACCCCACCTGAGGAGGGGATAGAAGAGCAGTTAGCAGGGCAGAGGAGGGGGAGGAGGGGGAGGAAGAGGAGGGCGGCTGGCCAGCGTTGCCCTGGGAGCTCAGACCATGACATCTGCAAATTTCCTTTCCCTCCGGGCAAATTCCACCTTCCAAGATGCTGGTAATTGGCCTCTAGACTCCAATAAAATCCTTTCCCACAGACATGTAATCCTCTGGTTTTATTTATCTGACCTTTCTGTAAAGAGGCTTCAGAGTATTTTCTTTACAGCTTTGCAAAGAGCTAATTCTGCCTAAAATTCAGTCCACCAAGGTATGAGACCGCCTGCAGGAACCGAACAGCAATGGATTTATTTTCATTTCTCAGCTGAAATCTAGGGGGAAGGAGGAGGATGGCAGAGTAACTGCAGCAAGGATTTCAGAGCCAGGCTTGGAGGATGCCTTCAGTTACAAATCTGGAGACATTTGTCAGAAATCACAGCACATGAGGATGGCTGGAAAAAAACACACCTAGCCCCAAACTAATGCCGGCGAAGGACTTCCCCCTGCTGTGGAATAGCTTTTAAGATAGATAACTACTTTTATATTAAAATTTGGCACTTTTACCATTGTGTATCTGCTGTAAAGTCCAGTGTAAGGAAGGGATTATGTGTGGGACTGAAACAGTGGTCCCCTAGCTGGGTCTGGAGGTTCTGTCTGATGGAGGAGAAGGTGACAGCACCTGACAGGAACCCTGTACATCACTATGTAGAGCAAATATTGGAAAGGAACATCACTACATGGAACTCAGTAAAGCAGCTGAATTCCTACTCCCTGAGGAAAAGCCATCCCTGGAGCCACAGGACCGACAGAGACACAGACAGAGGGCAGCAAAACAGTTTTTGGAGCAACAAAAAAGCCTGTGGGGAGGTTGCTGTGTTCCTGTGCAAGGGAGGACTCTGAGAGCAGGCATGTTGTCTTCTCAGAGTATGGAGAAAGGGATGGTCAGGGCACGACACGACTTTCTCCCTGATAGACCGCAGTGCTTAGGTTGCCCATGATGATGCTCTTGTCCTGAGGAAGTCAAGACAGCACTTGTGGCCCCCAAAAAGCACCCAGACAGAAGAAAAGGGTACAGCTCCTCAAGCCTGGCATTGGGCTACATGCAACAGCTCTATCAGGGCAGGAAAGAAGCCTCTTCCTAATTATTAAGCCATCTCCTTTGTGGAGCAGACAAGATTCCCTCATACACTGGCTGCAGGTGTACAGTCTCCCTCTCGTTCACGGGAAAACATGCTTGTCATACGCGCCCTCGCCAATTGAAGAAAACAAGATCCTACTCACTTTTACTCTTCAGGAGCTGGTCAAAGGACTCCCTCCATTCGAGCACCTCTTGTGAGGAGTCTCTAGAAAAGACAAAAGGGCGTAAGGCTCACAAGTCCCACCAACGACACCTCTCCTGCCCTGCGGCAGCGCACTTCAATCAAGCAGCTCCACTAATGGGAAACAGAGCAAAAAGGAGGCAGTGGCACTTGGTAGGAAACCAAAGGGAGACCCCAGTATCCATTACCTGTGGACTCTCTTTCCTTTCTGCCTTTCTTTTACCTTCCCTGATGACTCGCCAGACCTCAGCTCCATCGTGCAGCTCTGGCCAGGCAGCGCAGCTTCTCCAGAGGATGCTCAGAGGAGCCCTTTTCCCGTTGGTACAAGCCCAGCAGGAGCCTCCTCTGCTAGAAGACGTCTTGCTTTTGGCAGCAATATTTAGTATTTTGTTTTAAATGCTGCCTGCATTCCCTAGGGGTCCCAGACACTGGTTGGAGATATCAGGAATCGCGGGAGCCCTCTGAATTTCTTGCCTGTTGCTAAAGGCCCTGCTCTCATGCCTAATGCCGGAGCATCGGTTCCTCAGGCTGATTTTTATAACTGGTGGAGCTGGGAAGTGATTTGCTTTCCCTGCCTGCTGGGGTGGGACCATGGGAAGGGGGGAGCTGTGCCCTGTCCTCCCTGCTGCTCAGATGGGCAGGAGCATCTCTAGGAGAGCCTGGTCCACAGAGACCTGTCCCAGGCTCAACTTGGGTACCGCTTGCCTTACCTCTGCCTGGAACCCAGTTGCAGCTTGCTAGAGGTCCTCATTCTGTGCCCCAGCTCTGGTTTATGAAGCAGGATCCCTAAGCGAGTCTTCAGATCCTTGGCTCTGGAAGGAAGGAAAGGGAGAATTAGGACTGCAGGACATTCCGCCTCCTACCCCCAGCCTCGCAGGGGCTGCACCCCATGGACCCAACACAGCTCACAGCCCTCACTCCTCAGCTTCAGCTGATTCTTTGTCTTCTGATGTACAAAATAAATGCTCCCGAATGCTTTTTCTGCTCCCTGGCAACCATGCTCAGCAGTGCATTAAGCTCAGGGGAGCATCTCCTCCTGCTCGCTTCCCAGGTAGCGCTGGATGCGTTTATAAAGCACAACAAGCTTTTTCCTCTGAGGCAGGTAGCAGAGCAGCTGCAGAGCACCCAGCTGGAGCCCCCACCAACCCCCAGCTCCCTGGAGCTAACCTGGCTCCTCTCCCATCCCTCTCTCCCGGCAGCGCTGCGCCGCTCTCAAAACACTGGAAAAACACCGTAACTGCTTTCTGCTCGGCAAAGCAGGAGCATCTCCTTGCTGTGTAAGGCTGCTGCAGCAGGGCTGATGCTCCCTGATTATTTTTTTTTTGGGTGCCCCTGAGTCATCAGGAGCTACCACCGTGCCACGGAGGTGGCTTCATTCCCCGGTGGCACCATCCACCTACCCCATGCCTTCGAGCCCCAGGGCAGTACGATGCTCCTGTGCCAGAGCCCCCTCTGCCAGAGCCTGGGATGCCGCTGCCTGTCACCGTGGTGGCACGGAGGCACCTCCCTGCTGGGATGTCTCTGCGGCAATACAGCAGGAGCTGCTGCTAAATCAGCTGCTCTCCCTGGGGTCCTCCCAAGGCAGCACACAGCCTCGCTGCTATTTGTGCGCTGCGGTTCATTCAGGCATCCCAAGGCGCTCATACAAAAATAAGTGTTTAAATGTCAAGCCGGCAGCGTGGGGCTTTGTAGCCGTGTTTGGCAGGAGGAGTAACACGTCACTTAAGATTTCAGCTGTGTTGACAAAATAGTCCTGTTGGTGTCAACCTGAAGCAAGTTCTGCAGAGACGGAGCCAGAGAAACAATCCTGGTATGTTTGTCCATGCGGACACACGCAGGGCAGCCCTATCCAACCTGCTCTCCCTCTGCTTGCTTTACCTCTGCGCTCCCCTCCCAGGGAACAGAACGGTTGGAGCCAAAACAAACCACTCAGACCACACTTCGTGGCGAGTTTCCTTGTGATCTGCACCCCGATTTCTACCGAAACATCCCAGCTGCAGCAGCAGAGGCCGGCCCAGCCGCTCCGAAGTTAGATGCATCTTTTCCAGCTAACCCTCTGCATCCCAGCACTGCAGCACGGCGAAGCTTCTTACCTTTCCAGGCAAGTGATGGGGAACGTGGCTAACCCCCGGCACATGCTGAGAGCTGGGCACCCAGGCATCCAGCAACTCATCGGGTCCTTAGAGCAGCAGCAAGGATGCGCAACAGGCAGCTGCAGCACCACCTGCGCTCGCGGTCGTGTGCCGTCAGCTGGAAAAGCGATGAGGAGCTGTGCTTTATATCGAGGAGGAGGTGGGAAAGCTGGGAGGGGGACCCAGCTCTGCTCCAGCCTCCAGCCAACCAAAAGCTGCTCCGGCAGCGCCGGGTGAAGATAACGGCTTAGGTAGGTTCCTTTTGTGCTGTTACGGGAGGGGGGAGTGGGAGGCCGAGGCTTGTCCTTGAGCATCACAGTCATAACTGCTTCCTCGATAACAGGAAAAAACAGGCTCCTTTCCACAGACGTGCGGAGCCTGCTGAGTAATCGCCGGCGGGTGGGTGCGCAGAGGGGGAGAGCAAGAGGGACAGGACAGACGCCGTAACGCACAGCGGTTCGTCAGCTCCGTCCTGCTGCCCGAGGACCTCCGAGCCTCCCAGCGCTGCAAGGGCTGGTGGGGCAGCATCACCACAGCAGGCGTTTTCCAAGGTGGTTTAAGCAGGGGCTGCCAGTCCCCCCCAGCAGGTTGTTTACAGCATCCCAGGGGTGGATGCAAATCCCTGGTGAAGGGTTTGCGTGCTCCTCAGGGCGATGCAAAGCACCTCCCTTGCACTACAGGTAGAGCAGGAGGGTGTAACGTCTCCACAACCCGCCAAGTCACGTTTCTAGTCCACAGCTACAACAATTAAGGATCGATGCCCGACCCCGTGTGCTGGCAGAAGTTGCATTTCTTCATCACGAGTTCTCTGCTGGGTCTGCGGTGGGACAAGAGAATGGTTGCACATGAAACAAAGTCTGAACAAAGCCTGGGGATGCGTTTGATAAAAGTGGATCCTAATGAGACCTGAAGATGGAAGAAGAGATTAAAAAGCAGGAAAACTGGAAATGGGGGGGAAGGAATGAACCAGAAAGACAGAAGGCTGAAGAGAAAGAATTAAACTAGTGTCAGACATTGCGCAGCAGTGAACCCTGCAAAAAGGAGAGGTCCCTGACAGCCAAAAGGTCCCTCATGCCAAAGTCAGGCTGACAGGAGGTCCAAAGAGCTGCTCTCCTAGCAATTCCCCCACTGGTGGTGCTGGGAGGGAGCTCACCACCGTGGGGACAGCAATCCTAACCCGCCGTCCCCACACAAAAGCAAGAGCTGCCATCTCCACTCCTCACCCTGTTCCTTTCTCCCCGCTCAGTCCCTGCTGTTACCAGCTCCACAGCCAATGTAGGCGTCTTCCCAGAGCCCAGGTTGTCTCCTACCCTTGCTGCCTGCATTAATCACAAGCCTCTTGCACATGGGAGATGAGCCGTGCTGCAACGCACGGAGGATGAGCTGCTTTCAGGGAGCAGAAGCACGGGGATATCAGGACAGGAAACTTTCTGAGGAGCACTATGCACCCTAGTTCCCTTGAACTGTCCTGGGGACTCCTCTCTATCTCCCACCTCTTAAAAACGCCACTGGATTGTCTTGCCCACAGCCAGCCAGAAGAGATGCATCAGGACTAATGACCAAACACATTTTTAGCTCCTTTCTCAGCTTTAATTACAAGAACAGCTTCTTTCCTGATGGTAATGGGTTTTGTTTGGATTTTTTTTACTTGAATTAACAAGTTTAAGGCTTCTTGCTTAGCAGATATTCAGTGACAAATAAACATTGGGAGCTACAGAAAACTTGTTCGTGTCTTCCTTGTGCCTTAAACCCACGATTAGAGCTGTGACCCTTTCTGTGCATTTATAGCAAAGAAAGACAACAACAAGAGCGAGAGGGCTGCAAGATCACCTTTGCCTGTACAGATGCTAAGAAGGTGTGTGTCTCATCATTTCAGGGCATGCCCAGTGTTAAACAGGACTTCATCTCTGTCCTTTTGCTTTTTAAAATCGTGCTCACTCGTTGTAGCCCGTTTTCCCACCTGCAAATCCGCAAAGATATAGGATGGTCTGGTGACCCTCCCTGGTGTTTGATGCATCCCCTGAGTAGGTTTTGCAGAGAGGAAAACCTCCAAGAGGCTGAGCACGTGTTACAGGCACACAGGACAGATGAATCCTGGCAGCAAGTCCACAGTCCTGGAGACAGTCCCTGTGCTGGAAGCCACGTGCCGCTTGAAGCAGACAGGGAAATGTAACTGTACAGCAAAGCCACAGCCAGGACAGCAGCAACAGCCAGGGCCCATGAGAAAGGAATCCAGGAATGGGATCAGGCTGTTGTGTGGTGTCCTCCCCACCAAGACCAGGACAGACCCTCCCCCTGCTCTGCCACGGCCACCAGTCCCTGCACAAGCCACCAGACCTCAGCTCTGCTCCTTTGGGGCAGCTTCTTTAACTCTCCCCCTCGGATGAGGTGGGAGATGCTGTTCGAGGACAGGCAGCTCGCCAGCACGGAATGCGGTAGGTGCAATATTTTATAATGCAGAGCTCTTCCGTAGGGTTATGCAATAGCCCCCGAGCCCAACAACGGACGTGTACTCAGATGTCTCTATGCTGCTCTATATCTAATTTAATTACGTGCTTCCTGTCTCATTTAGCTTAGCAGCCTCCCGTGGCTCCACCTCACTTGTCTGTATTATCAGTCTTTGTTTTGGAACAGAAAAAGAAAACCTCATTGGTATCACAACTCCTGGGAGCAGGCTCCCTTCCCATAATCGTGCTGCAGCCTTGCCGGCACGAAGCCCACCTCCCATCCACGGGAACCGACCCCATTGGGGTTTTATTTCTACCAGGGAAGTTCCAGCAAGCCAGGGGGAACCCCACATGCTCGGGCTGGGAGATGCAGGTTGCGAAGGCACCTGCGATGACAACCACAGCCACCCCTTGCGAGCACAGCATCCACGTTTGGGGGGTACAGCGACCAGCTGCCCCATCAGAAGCGAAGGAAAACCTCGGCCTCAGGTAGCGCTGCTGGTATTTCCAGGTTAGTATCTGTGAAGTGCCAGCAACCTTGAAAAATAGGAACATAAACTTCCCAAAACCACAGAAACGAGGCAGGTAGCAGGGAAACAGGGAGGGATGAGTGACAGGGTCTAAAGCGTCCTTGTGCGTGTCCTCCAAAGCACAGCCAAGCTCTGAGGAATTTCTGGTACTGTGTATTTGTGGGGTTTTATGTTTCAAAGGGAATAATAAGGTGGGGGGGATACAGAAATGGCTAGGAAGGGAATCATAGAATAACCAGGTTGGAAGAGACTCACCAGATCATCGAGTCCAACCATTCCCATCAATCACTAAGCCACATCCCTCAGCACCTCGTCCACCCGTCCCTTTAACCCCTCCAGGGAAGGGGACTCAACCCCCTCCCTGGGCAGCCTCTGCCAGGGAACAATCACCCTTTCCGGGAAAAATTTTTTCCTAATGTCCAGCCTGAACTTCCCCTGGTGGAGCTTGAGGCCATTCCCTCTCGTCCTGTCCCCTGTCACTTGGGAGAAGAGCCCAGCTCCCTCCTCTCCACAACCTCCCTTCAGGTAGTTGTAGAGAGTAATAAGGTCTCCCCTCAGCCTCCTCTTCTCCAGGATAAACACCCCCAGCTCTCCCAGTCGCTCCTCATACGATTTGTTCTCCAGCCCCTTCCCCAGCTTCGTTTCTCTTCTCTGGACTCGCTCCAGAGCCTCAACATCCTTCTTGTGGTGAGGGGCCCAGAACTGAACACAGGATTCGAGGAGCGGTCTCACCAGTGCCGAGTACAGGGGGAGAAGAACCTCCCTGGACCTGCTGGTCACGCCATTTCTGATACAAGCCAAGATGCCATTGGCCTTCTTGGCCACCTGGGCCCCTGCTGGATCATGTTCAGTCGCTGTCAACCAACACCCCTTTCCAGCCAGGCTTCTCCTAGTCTGGAGCTGCTCAGGGTTGTTGTGACCCAAGTGCAGGACCCGGCATTTGGCCTTGTTAAACCTCATGCCATTGGTCTCAGCCCAGCAGTCCAGCCTGTTCAGATCCCTTTGGAGCCTCCCGACCCTCCAGCAGATCCAGGCTCCCACCCAGCTTGGTGTCATCTGCAAACTTGCTAAGGGAGCACTCGATGCCTTCATCCAGGTCGTTGATAAAGACATTGAACAGAACTGGACCCAGCACTGAGCCCCGGGGAACCCCACTTGTCACTGGCCTCCAGCTGGATTTAACTCCATTTCCCACCACCCTCTGGGCCCGGCCATCCAACCAGATTTCCACCCAGGAGAGTGAGACAGGGATGGTCAGGAGCAGCTGTGCACGTCCGTGTGGTTGCAGGTGACCCTTGCTCCATCCGTGCCACCCTGCCCGGCGTGGCCTCCGCCCCACGCAGGCAGCAGTTTCTCCCTCTGCAGCTCGTGTGCGACAACAGGTCCTCCCCTTAACCCACAGGGTGTTTAATTATTTCCAAACAAAAGCACACGGTGCGTTCACATGAAGCACGAGAGGAAATAGCTGCTCTGAAAATTTGTAGCAGTGCAGAAAGAGATTATTGAAATAAAAAAATTAGAATTACAAATGAGATTTTCGAGGGGCAGCTGTTATCCACTCTGCTCACGTGTTTGCTTTGCACGGTGCCGGAGCACATCTGCACAGGGAGAGGTATCTGACAGCAGGTATTTTTAACCTTCTTTTTCTGTTCCTGGCACCTGCTCTTTAAAGACACTGAACAGCAAAAACAACCCCACAAAGAGGACGGCTAAATATATCCTAACTAAAAGGAGAGAGAGAGCAGCACTAATGGCAGATCCTTCCTTGGATGCATGTAAATTGTTTTGGCTCAGAGACAGGCTTAGAGGGAAGAAGCAGCAGATGTAGAGGGAAAAGCAATTTCAAAAGGAAAGAGAATGAGGGCAAAGAAAAAGGGGATAGAAAGACAGAGGAACTGATAAATTCCACTGCACTGATTTCCAAGAAAACCAAGCTCATTAATTTTTGTTTTTAAATACATCCCTGTGCAGACCAAGTAGCAAATACTCCCCTTTTGGCAAGGAGCTTGGGTTCTGTGCCAGGCAGGGGTGACTGCGGTGCACCCGGGGCCAGGCTGGATCCAGGTCTCCACTCCCCCTCGCTTGCCAGACCTGCTCAGGAGACGCTCTGCTTGGCCTCAACCTTTCCCTGTTGAAACCCCTTCTCCAGGGCAGCTGCAGCCCACGGAGAGTTGCCGCAGCTCCACTCTGCAGCTCCCACCGTACGATTTTCTGCCGGCACACAAACACCCACCTCCTCCAGCCACACTCACTCTGCTTTACACCCCTGCTCACACCCCCTCTCCCCCTTTAGGACCCAGGACTGCCCTCAGCTGCTCTCTGGCCCTTCCCCAGCCAGCCCAGGTTCCTCCAGTCTCTCTAAATTGGCCCTTGGGACCCTCCAAGTTGCTCTGACTCCTCCAGCTCTCGCCGCCTGTCTCTGTCTCAGTCCTGCCCCGGCCGCTACACGTTGTTAGCCCCTATCCCACCACCAGCCCTCCCCTCAGGCTTCGCCAGTGGCTTCCCAGCCAATTCCTGCTTGTCTCTCCCCAGTTTATCCCCCAAGGCTGGATCAAGCCAAAACCCTGATGTCAGCCCCTCCTGGAGCCCAGGGCTGCTTTTTATAGACTGGGAAGAGAGGGTTTTTTGCTCTTGGTAGCCTGATAGTGTCTTGTGAGGAGCGGCTGAAAGAGCTGGGGGTGTTTAGCCTGGAGAAGAGGAGGCTGAGGGGAGACCTCATTGCTCTCTCCAACTCCCTGAAAGGAGGTTGTGGAGAGGAGGGAGCTGGGCTCTTCTGCCAAGGGACAGGGGACAGGATGAGAAGGAATGGCCTCAAGCTCCACCAGGGGAGCTTTAGGCTGGACATTAGGAAAAAATTTTTCCCAGAAAGGGTGATTGGTCCCTGGCAGAGGCTGCCCAGGGAGGGGGTTGAGTCCCCTTCCCTGGAGGGGTTTAAGGGACAGGTGGATGAGGCGCTGAGGGACATGGGTTAGTGATTGATGGGAATGGTTGGACTCGATCCAGCGAGTCTCTTCCAACCTGGTGATTCTATGATTCTGTGACCTATCCACACCGCTCCCTTTTCCGAGAGACCTTGCTTATGCATCCCCCACCGCGGGTCCTCATACAGGGAGCAGACTCAGCGCCTGTTTGCACACTTGGCTATAAAGCAGCGTGGCCAGGCGGCTGCCAAAGAGGCAGGTGAGAGTCACGTCACCTGCAGCATCGGGTCTGCAGGAAAGGCTGCTGCCCTAGATCTGCCACAGTCACCTCTGGCTGTGTCAGTGGGTTTAATGGGCTCATAAAGAGCGTCCGCTCCCCAAGCCGTCGCTGCTTCTCCCCCCCAGACAGCAGGATGCACGTGGGGGCTGTCAGGCTGGAGAGGGATGAACAGCTGGTTCAACAGCCCCATGTACCCCCACCACACTCCTAGCAAGGAGAGAAGTGCTTGTTTTTCCATTATCCCTCTGGATCATGTCTGAACGAGAGTTTACCTGCTCCTGAGGTCCTGGCTTTCCCTCCAGGATGGTCCTGCAGATTTACCTGTGTTTCCACAAGGCACTGGATTTCGGGGTGTGGGTATTTCGTCTGTGATGAAGGGCTGGTCGCTGTACCCATCTGCAATGCCCGCTACCCTGTGCTGAAGCCAGCACTCCTGCTCAGTTCCAACCGCATCTTCTCCCCAGACAGACACCAGCAACTCCTCGCTGTGGGGAAGCTCTGCTGCAGCCCTCTCCGAGAGCAGCTGATCCTGCCACTGCTCAGTTTTGGGGTTTGAGGTGGGAAATACATCGCAGGCGGCAGTGTCCAGAAAACAACAGCAATGCACTAGTGGAAAGCTCTTCAGGTTTACCTTCCTTGGAGTCTCTTGGATCTCACCGACAGCATTTCTGAGTCCTCTCCCCAAACTACACCTCCAGGGAGACTGGATCTAAACTGCTTCACAGAGGAGACCAACTGCTTAGAGTTGACATTCTCCCTTCTTTGCTGCCCCATCCGGCGTGTCTGTATCAGTAAAACCAGCATGAAGGATGAAGGCAGGGTCTGAGAAGACATGACCTCCTCCCATCCTTTTCTTCCTCAGCAGTTCTGCTAGGAGACATCCCCCTGTCCCCAGGCTCACAGTTCCCACTTTCCTCTCCGTGCTCAATTCGTACCTTTTTTTCAGGCACTTGGGCACAGAGCAAGGAGTCTCAGGCTGTTTATTATGTCCTCATGATCTCTATACGATACAGGTGAGTAACGTTTTACAATGCAGTGACATGACTCGGGGAGGAATATGGTAGCTAGCAAGACTTCTGGAATGGTTGAGGAGCTTCTGGAATGGCTGCAGAGCTTCTCCAACCTCATAGAGGAAGGTGAGCCTAGCAAATAAGCGTCTAATAGAGAGGGAATGTCAAACCAAACTCAAACTCATGCCTTCCCCTGAATGGGAAGGAATCAGACTAAACAGCCCACATGTGCTCCCCAAACAGCTCCTGCTGTTATCTACCCACACCAGCAGCTGGAGGCAGTTAAAGCATCAGGACCTAATTAACTAAAAACAAGGTACAGAGAAGGTCTTAAAAGAGCTGGTCTTTCTACCCAGGTACTTGGCGAGTTGCTTCTGAGTTCACCCCATACTGTAAAGCCCCCCCTAAATCTCTTCCGAGCCACCCACAAGAACGCTTCCCAAGGAACAAGACATCTTTAATCTTTGAGAGCCTTATTCAGTGTTTGGGTTTGAAGCAAGTTCCTCAAGGCCCCTTCCTGCAAGTGGGACGCTGCCATCCCACCAGAGATGAAGGTGCTTAAAGAAAGATCTGAACTCTGTGTGTCTGATTTGGGTTGCTTGTAGAGGAAGGTGGGGAGAGGTTATGGGAGGATGAGGTACTTTCATCGTGGGTTTTTTAGGAAGGAGGTTCTACCCCAGGGAGTACTTGTACCCTGCTCTCTTCGTTATCCCTAATCCCACAGATGACGGCTTTAGTAAACACAACACAAGACGTCTCCTTCCCCTTGTTGCTTTTTAGCTGGTGCCTGCAGGCAGTGATAGAGGAAAGAGAAGACATTTCTCTCAAGATAACGCCATTATCTACGCAGCAAATGCAGAGCCGAGCAGCTCCTCATCCATCATGTTTCAGATCCAGCCTGAGGCACATAGCACATAGAATCATAGAATAACCAGGTTGGAAGAGACCCACCGGATCATCGAGTCCAACCATTCCTATCTAACACTAAACCATGTCCCTCAGCACCACATGAAG
Organism: Clamator glandarius; assembly: GCA_033459285.1. Classification (NCBI taxonomy): domain Eukaryota; kingdom Metazoa; phylum Chordata; class Aves; order Cuculiformes; family Cuculidae; genus Clamator; species Clamator glandarius. The sequence goes on from JAUNZM010000292.1 coordinate 2,581,366, forward strand.
CAAACTGGTAGTTGTGGGGCTACTGGAGACAAGCAATTCACACCACAGCTGGTCCCCACACCTCCCTGGTACACCAGTTCCCTCCAGAAGGAAGGATTTGCCTTTGCACCAGTAACATTTGGGGTTTTTTCAGTAATAAACCCAACCCCTTTTGCCCCCTCGCTCCCACACCTTCGTTCCCTGAAAACCAGTTGAGTTTATTGCAGTCTCAAATTAGAGATGTGACCCTCCAGTAAAACCAAGAAGAGGCACAGAGCAGAGTGAGTGACTTTACTAAGCAAATACAACACACACACCTTTATTTACACTCTTTCTTTGTCGTTTCTGACAGCCAAGAGGAAGCACAGCTGCGACCCTGCCCTCTCAACTAGCCAGTCCCTGCCACAAGCACAGCACGTGGGGTGTGGATGGAAGAAGAAACGACATCGGGTTCAAGATGAGCCTCTGCAAAGCCCGTGTAGTAGAGAAAAGCGTTCTGATCTAGCAGCAAAATGTACTTTAATTCCAGTTCTGTGATATAGAGCTCCAGTGCTAGAGAAAACACAGTATCAACGAAGAAGACAACTGTGGCAGCCCCGGGAAGGAAAGATACTGCAGAAATTATGCAAAGCATTTTCTTCTTATATAATGGGCAAGAAATAGCTACTGGGAGCTTAATAGCAACAGTAGGAGGAATGTAGGAGATGGCAAGACCAGAAACAAGCATCTGGGGAAGTAAAGGGCAAAGAAGAGAGGGGAGATAAATGGGAATGAAGGGTATGCAAACAGGGTGGTGTGAGGGGAGTTATGTGACACCAGGCTCAGGGGATCTGGGGACAAACAGCGCTGGTGGAGAGGCAGGCATGGACAGGAGTGAGTGCTGCAGGGAGGAAACCTTAAAGAGAAGGAGGAGGAGGAGGGAAGACCACAAGGACAGGACTGAGAAGGAGAGGAGGGCTTGGGGGAGAAGCAAGGGGCCTTCAGGGAGGAGAGAGGTTGTGCTGACGAGTGAGAGGCACTCCAGGACTGGCATGAGGTATGCTTTGCTATTGCTCTGAATGCTGTAAACATTTTGGTTTTGTGTCTATCAGTGAACATTCAGTTCAGTTTGATACATGTGCTCTTATGGGTAACTGGAAGCCTAGCAGAATTTTACATCTCTTATTTACTAGTCAAACGTACGCACGAGGCAAACACAACACTGGCTAAAAGTCTCATTTTACGTCATTTATGCCTAATTCTCCTATCTTAACATGCACATCTATGTCTCAGAAAAGCTTCTCTAGTAGGAGACACTAAATAACACACATGAAGTCACATGCACTCTCACCCACCCACACGTGCAGACACACACCCCCATTTACCCCAAGTTGCTCTCACGAGCAGGACTTCGTCTCTTCCCAGCAGGGACCCGTGGGGACCTTAACAAGTCCACTAAACGTGATAGAAATCGTCCTAAACCTGGCTGATGGGCCAAAGCAGAAGGAAACTCAAAGCAGATTTGGGTTCTGTGTCCGCACCAGGAGTTAACAACATCTGAAACTTAAGAGAAAAGGCGAATTTTAAATTCCTCTTCCCTTTTGCTGTCAAAGGACTTGGGAGATGACTGGATGCTGCCAGCAAACACAGGGAATAAAAAGAGCTGAGCAAAACAACTTTTCATGTGATGGCACACTGACATTTCTTGAAATGGGAGCAAAATTTTGGAGGTGTGTGCTTCTGTAGAGGGGAAATGGGTTCGTAAGGGATGAATATCCCTTTCACATCACTAAGAGATGAATCAAAGATAGGATATTTGTCCTTGATGGGGATTAGTCATCACTCAGTGCTTTCCAAAGCTTTGGTTCAGTCATTATTTCCTTAATCAGCCCCTGGTTTAAGAGGAAGAGCTATAAGCTGCCTATTTGAATTCACTTCAGACTGACATTTGGCATAAAAGAAGCAGCTGGTGCCAATTTCTTGGGTTTTTTTTAAAAAAAATTACTTTAAATAACTAGTCCGCTTTCCTGCGAGCGACAAAAACCGTAAGAGCAGCAACAAAAATAACCGTGATAGACTCCTATGCCTCAGACAATACTTGGTCTCCGCTCAGTGCTCTGGGATGTTTCCTTTGGAGGGCATTAGCTGACACCAATTTAAGGGCAAAACGCTTCTGCACCAGCCAGCATGAACACAGCTCCTGTCCCCATTGCAGCAGCGGCGTCTCCGAACGCACCCGCTCAAAGCAATTCCCCAGGTTGACGGAGCAGAGAGAGGGAGAGGAGACTGTTTGTTACAGGGTGTTGGCTAATTCGAAGGTTTTCGATGAATTCTAACACCAAGTGAAAGGAGGCCAGCACCGGCGCTGGAAGAGCTGGCTGAGAGACGTCACCTCCTGGGCTTTCTGGAGTCACACTCTGAACAGAAGCAGCCTCTCCAGTCACCAGGGAGGCACGGGGATTGTCCTCAGTTGTGACTTTTGGTTCCTCAACGCTAACATCTTGTCTCTGCGACCCTCCACGGGGGTGGCTGCAGGGCACAGGGCTGAAAAGCCTTATCTGGGATGCATTTGCTGGCACTAAAGGTCAGCATCATCCAAGCCCACTCTGAAGCTGCGTAGGTGGCTTTAAGAGAAACACCGCAAGGCAGTTATCGTGGCGTTCTGCCTTCTTTTTAAAAACAATGACTGTGCGAGCCTGCTGCTGCCGTCTCGCACATCCACAGCGGCACCGGAGCGCTTTTTGCACGTAGAGTCAAGCTGAAAGGGAGGAAGGCAGAGACAGATAAGGCGACCTCCCTTCATCCCTTGCCACACAGCTCGTTTGATGCCACAGCGTTGGGAAGCCGAGCTGCTGTGCTGCAGCGGTTGGATCGCTGGCTGTTGTGCCATTTTGCAGGTACAACTGGCACCACAGGACATCTCACGGGGAGCTATCTCGGCCAAGGCAACCTGTGCCCCTGAGATATCCCAGTCCATCCTGTGTTGTGGAGGCGTAGCAGACATAGCATTTCTTGGAATGTCCTTCCAGCCCCTCCTCACAGTCAGTGGCTTTGCATTCTCCCTGCAGGTCAAGCATTGGGAGCGTTTCATCACCGTGTGGGGTGGTTTGCCCTCCTCTGTCCCTTTCACCTATAGCAGGAGGGGGCTCTATAGGCGACGTGATTGATTCTGTTGCACTTGGTACAGCCTGGATACCACCAGAGACAAACACCAGATGCATGGCTCTATATCCTTTGCTTCTGTCCTCCCAGAGCACTGTGCAAGTTTCCCCAAACACGTTTCCCATTAGACCTTCTTGCCAGCTACCTTTTTCTTTTTTCATTTTTGTCATAAAGTTATGGGCCAACGAGCAGCTAAACTCACGGCTAGTTGAGCGTATGCATGATGCAGACCCCTTGGATGAATCTGGGGCACTTTCTAGTACCAGCATTTCACTGATCTTTTCCTACAAAAAAAAAACAGAGAGGTCTAGAGCCAGCCAACCAGGGACTGAAAAAGCAGGTTTCCCCATGAACATGATTTTTGTGCTTGCACCATATTTAGACTTTAGCATCTTAGAGACCACAAGAACACATCTCCAAAACAAAACAAACATGCTTACCATCCCCGTCTTGTTCTTAAACGTATTTATCCTAATGTCATAGAATCATAGAATAGTTGGGGTTGGAAGTGACCTAAAAGATCATCTAGTTCCACCCCCCCTGCCATGGGCAGGAACACCTCGCTAGGTCAGGCTGCCCAGGGCCCATCCAACCTGGCCTTGAACAAGGATGGAGCATCCACAACTTCCCTGAGCACCCTGTCCTGCACAGCATCCTCACAAAAAGCCTCAAAACCTGCTTCCTACCTAGTGCAATGAAAGTAACTTTTATTCTCCAAGCAGGCTCTTTGTGTCTCCTTCCAAACACGTTATACTTAGCTTTAGAATTCAGTCTATCTGGTTTACACCATATTACACTAAACCTTTATCACCAGTTTTCTGATGTATCAAACCTACCCACGGCCCTCAAATCGAGCAGAGGTTTACAGCCTCTGATCTCTGGATGAGAGAGAGATGGAAAAGATCCATGGGGTCACTTTCCAAGCCTTTATAAAGCTAAGAAAATAGACCTCTGGTCTGTAGGCTCAAATCCACGGACAGGCTGTCTGCTTCTCCACTAGAAAATATTGCAAGAATCTGACAGCTGATAAGCTGGAAAAGCCATGGCATAGAAATGGGGCCTTCGTATCGTAAGTATTACCGCATAGCACAGAGGAGGTGCTGCACAATTGACATCTACACAAAATCTTCTCCTGCAGCTGTCTCTCCAGGCCATGGGAATAGAGCCAAAGCACACTTCACGCACCATTTCATACCCAAACACTTGTCCGGCTCACTGCACGCTTCCCTGTGTCCAGTTTGTAAGCAAGCACCGTGCAGCAGGATCTGTGCCTTTAGTGATTTTACATGGCACTGAACCCACAGTGGACAATCGGTAGGTAACAACAGTCAATAATAAGTAAATAACAAAAACATGATAGTGATTTTCATGTTACCTCTCCCTGCCATGTGCTGGCACTACAGGAAAAATGATGCCTGGCCTAGCAGGCACATCTTGTGCTCTTCTTGCATCCCAGCGTGGGGCAGGCGGGACATTCCTTCTCTCCAGTCTTTCCCAACAACAGGCAGGTCGTTCCCAAGAAGCCACCAAGACTCCAGCAGCCAGGAGCCTGTTTGTGTAGGTTTTGGTATGATGCCCAGCACAATGAAGCCTGAACGATGACTGGGGTCCTGAGGCTGAACTACAGTGCAAATAAATTAATACTAAAGAAAAACAATCATTTGCAAGAGTATAATTGCCTCACCAGGTCTAGTGAGAGCTTTTGAGAATACCTTCCTCGTGAGAAACACTCAGCTCCTTGACAGTCATACGGAAAATAACTCTAAGACTCCATCCTTGGAAGATAAGAGGCTGTAAAAGAGGGGCAGATGGTGTCGTAAGGTGTGCAACCAAAATGGAAAGGTGAGCTGAGTTTGCTGCTGGTTTCTGCTCTGGGAAACAGCACGGATCATGTCCCTTTGCCTTGTCTACCCCTCCTCGCAGTCTCTGGATCCAGCCCACTGCAGCCAGCACAGGAGACAATGCTTCAGACTGGACTTGGCTTCACAAGTTTCAGAACTGTCCTTGGGGTCTTTCCAAACACAGGGGAGAGATGAGAGCCAGGGAGATGTCTGGAAGGATGGAAAGGTGCACTGGTGTTATTTACACACAAACCAGTATAATAATTTCAAAGGAAACCGGCCGTCCCAACAGATGGCCCTGTAACTAGAGAGGATGATGGGGTTTGTGCTAGAGAGAGGCAACAACAGCAAGATGCTACTGCTAACTGAATAAAATCCCACAGAAACTCAGAGAATTCTAATACCACCTCTGGATCACACTCTGGAAGTCTCCTCTTCCCCTTCTCCCTCTCTTCTTGTTCCCACTGCTTTTAACACCGAGGAAGTTTCACATTTAGACATGGATTTTGGTTGTTGAGAGAAGCACATGGTTTCTGAGGGCCCATCACTGCTCTAGCTGAGCCTCCTCTGGGTTTGAGACAGCAGGTCTGTGTAAATTTTGGATCTCAGGAACCTGGGGTAAGAGTCTTTCTCCATCAGGCTGTGCACCTTCCCCTGAGCTTGGTCAAAGCAAGACAGGGAGGGCTCCTGCATATTTCTTCTTGTCAGCTCCCGTGTCTGGAAGTCTATGTTCACCTGGGAAAAGTAGCAGAAGAGAGTTTGGTACCAAGTGACTGGTTTCCTTGCTCAAAATAGTACATTTCATGTCAGACATGGCTGTAAAAGCAGCAGAACAACCAAACTCCTACCCTCATCCATGCCCAAACATCCTCCCAAACTCTGTGGGATTTAGTGATCCAGGCTCATAAATCCTGCTACAAATTTTGAAAAGTTGAACTAGATTTATCCTGATCTAAGCACTTATGAAAGCAAGTTAATTTTCTTCAGGCTTTTAAGCACGGGTTTATGTAGCACGTCATCTAAAAACACTTGATTCAGTCTAACCAAGGTTTCTCCATTCACTTCATTCTTCACTACGTGCCCAATATAAGGGTGAATGAACTTTCAGCTTGGTTTAAACTAATAGTACATTCTTATTAAACGATTTTCAATCCTGTTGTAAAATAAATAGATTGATTTTTCCCATAACAGCTTTGTGTCTGAAAATCTCGAGCAGAGACTTGAAAAAATAAACCACCCCACATTATGACTGTCATTTGTTTGTAAAGCCATCAACCTGAGTTTTCCTGTTTTCTTTCCCTAGCAAAGCAGCCAGCTTTTGTTAGGGTCACTGTTTAAAACCTGGCTGAAAAGTTGTTATTTGTTGTTATTAACCCAGTGTCCAAACTTAAAGGAGATTAGAAAGTAAATCTGTCTGTCTCAACTCAGGCGACAGCAATATAGATTTGCTCTCTGTGTCACTTAAGGGTCACATCGCATTCTACCATTCCAGAATTATGACAACAGGACCAAATTTAAGGAAGAATCCTAGAGAATCATAGAATAGTTTGGGCTGGAAGGGACCTTAAAGCTTATTCAGTTCCACCCCGTCTGCCATGGGGAACCTCTCACTGGATCAGGCTGCCCAAGCCCCATCCAACCTGGCCCTGAACACCTCCAGGGATGGGGCAGCCACAGCCTCCCTGTGCCGGTGCTTCACCACCCTCATAGTAAAGAAATTCCTCCTTACGTCTAATCTAAACCTGCCCCTCTCCAGTTTATCCCCATTGCCCCCAGTCCTATCACCACAAGCCTTCGTAAACAGCCCCTCCCCAGCTCTCTTGTAGGCTCCCTTCAGGTGCTGGAAGGTCGCTATAAGGTCTCCTCGAAGGACCTCATCCAGCCTGCACTCATATTTCTAATCCAGATTCAGATTCTGAAAATCTCACCCATCTTCATGGGTAACAACAGGGAGATGCTCACTGAGGGCAATGGGGATTGACGCATGCCCCGAGATGCTCCCAGCACTTGCTGTAAGTGGCTCCTTCTCGGTGGCCTCACAACAAACTTCCTAGTTCACAGGTGTAGTAAAGAGGGTCTTTTTAGAGGGATTCACCTGTAGAGCCCTTATGAGGAGCGGCTGAGAGAGCTGGGGGTGTTCAGCCTGGAGAAGAGGAGGCTGAGGGGAGACCTCATTGCTCTCTACAACTACCTGAGAGGAGGTTGTGGAGAGGAGGGAGCTGGGCTCTTCTCCCAAGTGACAGGGGACAGGACGAGAGGGAATGGCCTCAAGCTCCACCAGGGGAGGTTCAGGCTGGACATCAGGAAAAAATTTTTCCCGGAAAGGGTGATTGTTCCCTGGCAGAGGCTGCCCAGGGAGGGGGTTGAGTCCCCTTCCCTGGAGGGGTTTAAGGGACAGGTGGATGAGGCGCTGAGGGACATGGGTTAGTGATTGATGGGAATGGTTGGACTCGATCCAGCGAGTCTCTTCCAACCTGGTGATTCTATGATTCTGTGACCTATCCGCTGGGTTGGTGTTTGATAGGAACGGTTGGACTCGATGATCCGGTGGGTCTCTTCCAACCTGTTTTTTCTGTGATTCTATGATTATGACAAGCACCCGTGTGATCCAGCAGGACGACTGCTGTGGGAGAGCAGGTGTACTAAGCACCCCTCTGGTTGCGTTATGAATACAACAACACAACACAACCTCACAACGCACGATTTGACAATCACATCAGCCTGTCCATGCTTGAAAGAAGATTTAACAATTCCAGGCTTCGGATTGTGACTGCACTTTTTGTTCAACTCCGAGTTACTGTTTCCATCTTTTAGGAGGTCTAATTGAGATGGGAGTTAGTCAGCAGATAAACACTCCTCCCCGGAGAGTCAACAAGTTAGTCATTCGTGGGATGCTTCTGCGCAACGTGTCCTGAGAGAAATGAGTCCAATAGCCTGCTTGGGGATTGATAGTAAATGAGAAGAGCAAAGTGAAATACCCCTAGGAAGCTCATAGAGGTTAGGAAATGTAGGTTGCGATTGCCAGTGAACTCGCTGGCTGTGACTAATTTAGTATCATCAAAGTAGTTGCCCTCACCAGAGGATGAGTCACCACGAGCAGCGGCAGCTGTAGCAGGCAGGATAGTATCCCCAGCCGCCTTCTCCTCTCCTGATCATCACCTCTGGGAGGGCAGGGAGGGCTCCCCAACCCCTTGGCCCCCCACAGGTCTCAGCTGAGGGAGATGGATGCTCCGCCTGCCCAGGCTGCTGGCATACCCACCTCTCGAGGAGCCTGCACGTCGATGAACTCCTCAAAGATCCGCTGAGCCTTAGAGGCCAGTTTGGCTGCTGAGCGGGTCTTCTTGAAGTCCTCACAGGCGAGCCAGAACTCCAGGTTTTCCTCGCTGAACTCCGTCTTCAGGAAAGCACGGAAAGCGGCCAGCCCATCTACAAGAGAGACCTGGGGAGTTACAACAGGAGGAGAAAGAAAGCAGGCAGCAGTCTCTTCGGCAGACATCCTTCCATCCAAAGACCATTCCATTTTTCTCCCAAGGTCTGCAATCTGAGGACGTGTCCACAACTTACACCACTGCACCAGCTGGACTCCTGTGAGCTGCCACACAGCCAAACATCAGTTGCTGTTGCTCTGAAAATGCTTTTTCCAGCTACCGTGACAAAAGGCTTTTTCCTCAAGACTGGGGGACCTAACCTTAGGAAAGCACCTCTTGAAACCATCAAGCTTCAATGACACTGTCTCTTTGCCACAGCATCTCATGCACGTTAATGCAACACTTCGTGGTGTTCTATCTGTCATTAAGAAAACCTTTAATAAAACAAAGCGTCTTTGGACTTGTCTCCTATGTTTTCTGTCACTTTGCTTTATTGCCTTGTGACATATTCTTAGTTCTTATTTAAACAGAGGATGGATCTTGGAGAGCCGAACTGTTACAGCTACAATAAAGGGGAGAGAGAAAGGACGTGGCATAATTACTACTTGTCTCGTTGGTGGTAAAAGTGTTCTTATCACTTGTTAATGCTTAGCAATTGTGACATTTCAGAAATGTAACCTGAGTCAGCCAGGGCAGATTAGAAATATGGGAAGATTTATTAGGCAATCTGTGTCCTATTAAACCCCTGCCTGGGTGTATTTATGGACACTACTATTGTTCTTTCTTTCCTTTCCCTAAACGGCACAGGCAGGGGTGAAGTAGCTGAAGTTTTCATACATGCCCTTTCTCTTTTCCCTTGGGATAAATTTGGCTCCAAATCTTTTTTTTTTTTTCCAGTAACATGTTTCCAACTTTACCTGAGCCTGAATATTTGTAGTTCATGACTGGAAATCTCCTGAGTCAGTATTGGCTACTTTCAAGTAAGTTTCTAAAAATATTGATGGAGTCAGGAATGTATTTGGCAAGGCCAGACTCCTCCAAAAGGATGAGGAATCAAGCGCTTGTGTGCCTGGCAGGGACATACAAAGTCTGAGGAGGCTTTGTAGGACCTGAACTCCTGCAATGCTGTGGGTTAGGGGCTTCGTCTCCCTCTTTTCTTGGCTGTGCTGCCTCCTCTCCTTCCTCCCATGGCAGGGGGCGTGAGGACTGGGGCAGAGCCCACGGGGCGATGCTCGGTGTAGGTTATCTTCACATCTATAACAAGCCCGTGCCCACCAGGGACAGGGCTGGCCTCGTCACAGGATCCATCACAAACTCCCTTACAGCTTTGTCCCCGTTTCCTTGCCTGCACCGGGTACGCAAGGAGAAGCAGCGATGTAACACTGCCCTTTTTCTCCCTTGTGTATCCTAAAATTATTTCTGCCTCTCTTGTTTTCAGTAATAACTTAGGACGTGGAGATACTTTTTCGGTTCTAGGTCCTGAAATTCAAGCCCTAAGAAATGGCCTCAGGCGTTGAACGGCATCTAACAATCCTATTTCTGCCTTCGTGTAAGTCAGCGAAGGCGTTTTCTGACTGCTCAGATTCTCAAAGGGAAAGACAGAAGAGATAATAGGCCAGGCAGGACCAAACTACAGGCTAAACCTCTCCACCCGATGTTTCTCTAAGCTGCTTCGTTACTGGCCAGTGCAGAGCGCCACGAGCAGCCTGCGTCGTGAAGAGCCCAGCAAGCAGCCTCTACAACAGGTACGTCCCATCTCAGCTACATTTGCTTCCTCTGCAGCCCCAGGAGGGCGAGAAATAGCTGTATCACACCAACTCGTCCCACCACTTCTTAATAAATGCACTTCTAGGAGAAGATCGGGGTTTTGAACTGCTGCTGTGGACAAATCCATGGTGTTTTTTTTCCAGCGAGCGCTGCTGAGCATTAAACAGCACAAATCGTGGCCTCTAGCCTGGGCCATTAGCTCCAGAGAAGCCTGCAGAGCAGAGAGTGCCCGAGGCATCTCCAGGAGCCATGTACCTGTCAGGATCACGCTGCCTAGGGATGCTTTGAGCCTCTCCATGAGTAGGTAAATATGGTGAATGAGAGAAACATTTCAGGGCTTGGTCCCCTTCCTGACATGGATGTTTTTCTAAACCTGTGTCCTGCTTAATGCCTATAAAATTCGCAGGGCTTGTGCGAGGGCAAGTGGGGGACTTGGGAAGAGAGGAGGGACTCGTGGCAGGAGGAAAAGGGGAGGACAGAGCAGCAGGCTGACACGTCTCAGAAAGTACAAAACGGAGAAAGCAGCAGCTCCCCACGAGGTACGTCATTTTACATACCATCAGCTTCTGAGATATTTGACTTTAAATATTCCAGCACCCAAGCACACTGTTACCGCTGTACAACCTCTGCTGTTGGTCTCTGCAGAGGTCTTGCTCCCCTTTCTCTGTCTTGGTGGTTTTTAGCTCCTTTTCCTCTACAACAGCCTCAGAGCCCCAGCACTGAGAGGATCACTTGCAGAAATAGCAGCTTTGCGTGGCAAATACAATATCTGCAAAGTATAATATTTGCTAAAAGAGGGGGACATCGTGACAGATGAGGTGAGAAAGGTGTTTGCTTCATCCCTGCCCTGGAAAGCAGCCAGAGCAGGTTCAACCCAGAACCAGGAGGTTTCCATATGCTCTGCCTCCTGCTCTCATGTCAATCAACTCTTTTTTATCTTGACGTAAGTTTAGATGGAGGAGAGATAAATAATAATGCCTGGCTGTTCTCCGTTACTCTATATATTCCTGTTGTGCGCTCCTCGCAGCCTTTGAGGAGCTGGAAATGCTGAGGAGGACCTTGCAGATGTGGTGTTGGATGCAGGAGAGGTCATCCTTGACTCAAGGCTACCAGGCTCTCCACAAATTTAATCTTAAGCCTTTGACTCCCTGCCAGTGTTTACAGCTGTGCCTGGCAGCCAGAGGTCAGAGATGGAATCCCAGACGACTGCACAACAGTAAATCACTGCCCACAACTTTGTTATGGAACAATGACAAATCTAATTGCCAGGGCAGGAGGACAGTTGGGTATGGGAACTGGAATATGACCTGGATGTTGACTTTAATCACAAGATAGCCCTCATGTGCGGGCTTCACAGCCTTCAAGGAAGGACCACGCATGAACGACCAGCGTTTCAAAGCTCATCCCACCCAAACCAACAGCTTTTTTCACTGAGGCAACCAGCACTGGATTGCAGTGTAGGAGAGCATCACCTACTGAGTTAACCTCCTGAAAAATCCTGGAAGGTGGTCGGAGCACCCGGGAAGTGCAATTTCAAGGGGGTGCTTTACAGAGAAAGCACAGAAACGAAAAATGGGATTGGAAGTCTTCAGATGCAGCACCACAAGGTATCCCCAGGATGTGTAGCCTAAAGGCACGGCCGTTCAAGAAGACAGAGTATAGATGCATGGCCCTCGAGACAACTATTGGAAATTTATTCAGGTCTTTGACTCAAGAGGTGGTGAACCTTGCTTGAAGCCAAAGGAGTAAATCGTACTGATGGAGCAGGCAGAATGAAGGCACGGGAATGGAACTCTTCTATTGAGCATTAAAATAACCTGAAAGAGAAGTGGAAGACACTCGCTTTTTAGCTTTGTAGTGTAAATGTAAGCTTCAAGATGCCCTGCTCTCTGATCAAACAGACCAAAGGGATGCACAAGGTCATTGGGAAGGATTGTGCAAGTGCTTGTTTATCCCATCCCAAGATCTTGCAGTGTTTCGTCCAGCTAGAACCCTGCAGGTAACCTGTGAATTAGACAATGAGAAGAATTTGTGTTTTATAGATGGGCACTGCCAGGCAGATCAAAGACCGTGTGAGGATTGGGACTCAGATGTCGCTGACATCCCATTCAAATGTTGTCCCTGAGGCCATGGAGAGTGGGTCCTTTCCAGCAAGAAGGGCTGTGGAGGAAGGGATTTAACTGGTGAGCACAAAACACAACACGGGTTTTAACTAAGTCAAGCTTCAGCAGCACAAGGAAGAGCTGAGATTAGTGGCTCTAATCATTCAGGCAGACAGCTTAATAACCAAGCATCAGCTGCTGTCGGAGTAAGAAAGGGATCAGCAATCATATATTTAATGCATACATTTCATGCCATTAGGGTAATCAGCATTTCATGTAGGAAATAAGGGTAGATTCCTCAGGCTGGTAGATGAATGAACTAGCTCTGTGGAACATGTTGTGTCCAGGGCTGAAGAGACAAGACCACAGGGCTCTGTGTAGCGTATGTACATGCTCTCGCTGCTGCTTAGCGTTGCTTTGGTGAATGTTAGCTGCCTGTCACCAGCACAATGCTAATGCTGTTCGGGCTTAGAAAGAACCAGGAGTAGGTTGCGATATTCCTGTGCTGTGTAGGAAGAGGAGCAATGTGTAGACAACAGAAGGAGGAGGACAATAAGGTTTGTGCAGAAGAGCAAAGAGATCACAAAACATGGTGGGGGGAGGAAGAGGGCAAAAAAAAATAAATTAAAAAAAAAAAAATCACCCATGAGATAAAAATGGAAATCCAGTGCAAAGGTTTTCTGTGTTGCATGCTTCATTGAAAAGTGACTAAGGGCTGAGGACAGACTGTCCTGCTGGATTCTGGACAAGTGACAAGCCATGTGTCCAGCCCCGTGAGGGATGCAGAATGAGACGTGCCATTGCTTGTATCTCCCTCCAGCAGCCTGTCAAAAGGTATCTCCATCTGGCTGGCCAGCCTGTACCTCCTGGGCACGGGTGCAGAAGCAGGATTACTCCTCTATTACTCACATACACGCATACTCTGCAGACCACACTGAGCTCCACTTCCCTGGGAGCCACCACTAATCTGCACTGGCACAAAATAGGAAAAGATGCCAAAATCTAGCATGTTAAAGCCACTGCTTTTGCTCCCTGAGCATCCAAGAAAGCATGCTACATATGATCTGCCTCTCACTCTCTCAATTCCCTGCTCCAGAGTAGGATCAACCTCCTTTCTCCTGTTGCTCCCACCCTCCGAAGCCCTGACCCGAAGGGGCTCCGCAGCGCTGTGCTCGTGTCTCTGCTGTGAAAAGGGGATCGACTGGCTCACCCTATGGTTTCAAGTTGTTCTGTTTCACCCATCAGCAAAACCAACTAGGATATCGTTGCATTGAGCTGCTCCTCTCGGGACGTTAATGAAACAAGCTGAGCTGCATCCAAGAGTTCAGCGCTGGTTACTCTAAGAGGGCTGAGGGATGCTGAAGTCTCAATGCTGGTGCAAAAGGAAGGTGGGCGTGCGACTGAGAGCGCATTTCTGCCTTCCCTACTCACAATCTCTTGCTAATGGCAACATAAATTATTCTTTAAGTGACCAGGGAATTAGTCCAAATAAGTCCACTGTACACAGAGACCTTGTCCTGCCCAAGAATCTCTGGAGACAGGCAACTGCTTCAAAACACAGGGTTCCTCAATCCTCCGCTCAAGATGCTGCCAAAAGTAGCAGGATCCAACATTACCTACAGAGGTCATTAATTAAAACAATCAAAGAGGAAGCACCACACTGCCAGCACACTTCAACAGGTATTTGACAAAAATAAGCATAATGACACTCTCCACGGAGTCTCTATAATGCACGATACCTATTCGGGTCACTTCCATTTGGAAACTCATGAAAAAAACAAGTGGAAGAATACAAGTCGTTTGCCTTTCCCATGAAGGGTTCTGCAGCCCTGTGAGCCTCCCCTGTGTACAAGCCTCCTTACCTTGTCACTTCAGAGTCCTCTAGGGAGCTCTGATACACTTTCTTGCCCCTTGGAGCTCTTTCTTTTGCATCTGCCCAGCCCTTTTCAGTATTACCTATGAAGAGCCCCATTTTCAGCTTCTACTTGAGCATTCTGGGTTTTTTCCCCTCCAAAGAAAGGGCTGGAAAACCATTGTCACATCTGACTGCAGCAGAAAGTGCCACTCAACCCCCTGAAACCAGCATCACAATCTCCCTTCCAAAAGAGATGAACTGTCCATCTCGTGAAGAAAGAGTTTATGACAGATGCGTCGGGCAGACGTTGTCTACCTGCCGACACTGGGAGCCTCGGGGGAAATCCTCCGGAGCCCAGCTGGTGCTTAGCCCATGCCCCTAGGCATGAACTCAGATTTCCCCTGGCTAATACTGTTCACCTGAGCAGTCACAGAGAAATTAGACCGAGGCCGTTACATCCTTCTCTTGGCACCAGAGCTGAATATTAGCTGGCAGCTTTACGAGAGAGCGATGCAGGCAGGCCAGGCGCTGCTGTGCTTGCCCTGAAATTTTGGGCAGGGAAGGCACACGATGCTGTTACCTAACATCAGCGCGTGTCGTGTTTCTAACAGCAAGAACACAACTCCTTTGTTCTGCTTTCATAGCAGATCTCTGGCAATTGTTCTGTGTTTTGGAGAAAAGCATATTCAAGAGCAGCCACAACGATTTTACAAGATAATTCATTTATGGATAGATGCTCTACTCTCCTTTAAGCCAGTGTAACTGAAATACAAAAAGCTCTCTTGAAAGAGAAGTGTTATTTGCTTCATTATAACCCTCGACCACCAGACTAGCAATTCCAGAAACTTCAGCTGCAGAGCAACTGTAATATATTCCTGTAGAAAGTAGTTTATTAACAACATTTTTTTTTTTGTCGCTGATCACCAGGCAATGTCACCGTGACTGCTGATAAAAAAAAAAAAGAAGATTAATTTAAATTTTAAAGATCGCCCTCTGTTGCTATTAGGAACTGAGTATTTTTCATTAGGTGCCAGAGAGTTATCAGAATTACTTCCCTCTCTAGGCACAGGAAAAATTCTGATAATTCATTTATCACACTGTAAGGCTAATTTATTAATAAATCCAGGCACTCTTGGGGAGGCTCTTGGCGAAATAATTGAACTAAGGTTTGATTGAGCATTCACAGCAGTCAACTGAAGAGGGAACAGTGTGTATAACACCAGTACATAGATGCGTAAATTCACTGGTGTCTGTAACCAAATCACTTTTGCTGCAGTCTGGTGAAGGATTAACAGGGGCTAGAATACAGACTAGTAACTCTGATGTGAATATCCCACCCTCTCCACACCCCAGGCAGCCTACAGCCTCTTTGGTGTATTTTTCCCATCTTGTTTTGAATTTTGATAAAAGGAAATGTTCCCTCTTATCCATACCCAGCTACACTACTCTTTTTTTTTCTTCCCCTCAACTGGCTGCAAGAGCAATGATCTCAACGAGATACTGCTGCTAAAATTATATACTGCTTTTTCTGCCTTGGACAGCCAGCCTGTTTAAAGTTGTCACTTAATTCCCTGCCAAAACTGTTGTCATCTCAATAGAAATCCAGCAAAACTACACTTTATTTAAAATAATAATTTATTTCCACACTTATATTTTAAAACATAAGTGCAGAAAAAAAACCTGACTCTCTAAGAAAACCAGATGGTTCCTTATTGCAGTAAAATAGTTCACTGCCCACATTGACTTCTCCCCAGCCTTGACTCGCTCTTGTTTTACTCCCCAAAAGAAACAAGTTAATGAACCTATACTGTGAACTTTACTGTCTTGTTTATAATTTCTCAGCATGAAAACGCTGGTGAAGTGGAATAATATTTTCTGAACAGAACCGATAAGATTGATCTGTAGAATGGAGCAAGGTGTGCTGATTATACGTTTGCATAAGGTTTCCAGATGTGAAATTTTGAGGTTTGCATTGGTAACTGTGAATTAGACCCTGCCAAGAGCTAACAGGCATCATTTCTCTGCTACAGAGCAGGTGGTTCAAGGTTACTGAACCACACGCAGCGTTGATTTGCAGCGCTCCCAGCAAAGCCTGTGCTCCAGCACGGCGTAACTGCACAGCAGCTCCAAAGAGCAGCTGCAGGGAGAGGGATTGAAGCTGGTGCCGTGGATCCCAGGAGGCTTTGGCACACTGAGAACCTGTTATTTGCTTGTGCAGAAAGACTGGACCCAAGGGCACATGCCAAGGATGGTACCCGCGGGGCTGCAGCCTTGGGATCCTGCTCCCAGTGGACCCACAGGAGCTGGAGAAGGCCAGACCTTGGCTGGATGATTTTATCGGTTGTGACCACCCAGTCAAGAGCAAAGCCAGGAAGGGAACCCAGAGAAACTCGCTCCTTTGCTTTTTAACCAGAGGCCAAGACCTGCCTATAAAATTACTGTAACCATTGCCTAGTGGATTATAACCCAAGGGGCTGTCCCTGCGCTGTGCAATCCATACTTCGCTTGCCCTACCTACAACAAGTTTTAAGGGTTCGAGGGGGGCAGGAAAAGAGGTAGAATTTGATGTCTACTCACATTTATGGGACAAAAGGACATCAAAAGAGTCTGCCCATCTTGTTGCTTCTTCTGTTGACAGTCTCCTGTAAAGAAAGGAAAAGGCAAGCTACAAACAACACGTTGCTGCTGATCCCCTCCGGGGCTGTTCGACAAGAACACCGAGGAAGGCTGAATTCTTCTCCCCTAACTTTGGAGGCGTACGAAGTAGAGGTCTCCAGGTGAGCAAGTCACCCTGGGCTCCCTTTAGAGTCAGCGAGGAGACACCAAGACTTGACTCTCTTCACCTCAGTCCCCTGGTAGGTGGGTGAAATAGGCCTGATGAGTCACATCCAGAGAGGGACCAATTATTCCTCATTGACTGTAAGCAGGAGCCCAGAGAACAAGTTCAGGTGTAGACACTTACATCGTAAATGCCAGAACTTAGGTTAAATGAAACCCACCCCTGCAGACTTGGGTGACTTTAAGAGCAAGGTTAGGAGTGGTTGGACTCGATGATCCGGTGGGTCTCTTCCAACCTGGTTATTCTATGATCTTATGATTCTTAGCTTAGACGTAAGCCGTGACTCGTGGTCAGGTGAATCCCACCCCACTCATCTCAAATCGGGACTCTGAATTGTCTGAAGTATCCTCCTCAAGCGCTGTGCAAACTAATATAAGAGTTTTTGGTAGCGTTGAAAAACAAGGCTTAGCTAAAGAGGACTGTATCCTGAAACTGCTGGTCACCTCTTATACAGAGTAAACTTTGATTTGTGATGACAGAGGGGTAAATTCAAACACGTGCGGGTATGTCCCACGTTCAGCAGCAGGGACTGTGTCCCCTGTCTAACGGCAGAGCTCATATCAATGATCCAGGTGTTTCCTCAGGCTGTTCCTGCTCTATCGGTGCTTTTTTTGTTTTCTTCCTTCCTCGTGGCTAGAAGAACTAGTCAAAGCTTATACAAAGTACAAAAAAAGGAAGCTGATTCCAGAAGGGGAGGGTGAGTAAGGACAGGAATGGGAGTGGGGTGGGGTGCTGCAGCTATACTCACTTCAAAGCCCGGTTGGGCTTGTCCGGAAGAATAGCTGTGAAATCATTATATGAGTCTGATTTGTGAGACAGGCAGCCCAGGCGAGTCCTCATCCCTCTGTTCCTGTGGTCCATGTGGGGGAGCAGGGGGGTGAGCAGGGGAAAACCAAAGAAGATGATGATTATAAATCTAGCCAGAGTGGCAAAAAAAAAAGAAAAAAAAAAAAACCTAAAAGCAAAACACCTTAGTGGCTCTGTGCCCTGTCAAATCTCTGTCCTTGGCTCCCTCATCTGTGGGAGGGACCCTGAAACATCTCTAGGAAGATGCCAAGCAGGCGCTGAGGACAGACACAGCAGCAGAGCACCTGCAGGCTCACCCACAGCAGTCATTCAGCTGCTGTGACTGGCAAAAAGGCTTTTAAAAGCTGCGCTTTGGGATGGTTTCTTGGAAAGACCTGCGCTGGTCAAGTGTGGGAGGAGGGCAGAGGGCAGCAATACCAGGAATCAGTCATCGTGACCCAGCAGCATCAGAAACAACATAAATACCAGGGCTTGAGGGCAGGAAGGGGCTGGAGGAAGAGGAGAGGGAGCAAGGCACCGGCAAGGTGAGCCTCTGCTGCAGAGACCCCAGCCAGGATCCTAAGTGGCTTCTTTAGATTCAGGATTACATAAGCAGACTAAAAGTGCCTCTTTCCTGACAGGCTCACCCAGGCAGAAAATGCCTTTATTGCTTTTTTTTTCCCCCCTCTCTAAATTTCAAACAAGCCCCAGAGCCTTCGCTTCTCTGCCAGCCCCTCTCATCCTTGCCAGCCCCTTCCCGGGACACTCCGCGTCTGCAGCATCCTTCGTTACATAACTGCTGGGCAAGGAGGAGCACAGGGAGAGGGAAGCACAACACACATGCATTATGCAGGACTGGCATCATCTCCTCTCAAACCATACAGGTGCCAGTTAATGGTTTTACATGCTCCCTAGAAGAGCAGAGCCTGTGATTTGCCTCTTCAGCCCAAGGGCATCTCTCCTACTAAATTCCTCAGACATGGAACGAGGTCACTCTCTCCTCTGAACCACGGGAGAAGGGTTTAGTGACCAAGTCTCTGCTTCTCAGCTGCTGGACCCACTCCCGAGCTGGAGAAAACCCTTATTCCAAGCCCTGCTGCCAAACAGATGCCAAATACTTTCTGTGGCTGCAGAGGGAACCACAATATTTTTTTCCCTTCCGCATATAATTCTTGCAGAATACTTCAGCCCCAGCGACCGAGCCAATCTGTAGCGCCTGTTTCCCCCTTCTCCTCCTGCCCTTCAGAGAGTTTCTATTATTGCACATTCTAATGTAATCTTAAAGCAAATTAAATGTTAATTAAATGCAGTGAGTGTCTCCCTGGTGCAGCACAGGCAGCTCGCAGCGTTTAACGAGCACAAAAGCCTGGAGATCTTCACTCGCAGGGACTGTTGGCCTCAAAATACGGACCCACGGGCGGTGGTCTCGGGGCGCTACGCTACGGAACCCTGAGACGTCGGTGCAGAAACACCGAGTGCAACGTGCCGTGTCCCCAGCTGAGTACGCTGGACCTCAAACACATGCTGGGTCCGCTACAGGATCTTTCCGATACCTTTCCTAACGCCTCCAACCTTTATCTTCCCTGCACGGTTCGCTGTAGCGAGCTCACGGATTTCGCAGCGAGAGGTGTGACATGCGCCACCGCAATGCTGCTCTGAGCTCTCTCTGAAGCCCGAGATCAAGGGAGCGCAGCAGGGAATCGGAGCGCGGGGGACAGAGACGCTGCGCCACCAGCAAGGAGCTCGTCTCTCATGGAACACCGACTTCCAAGACAGGACACAGGAGAAAGAGAAGGAAAGAAACCGGGTCCACGGGAGGTGGAGAGACAAGGGGAGTGCAGGAGGGAAGAGGGGACACCACAGCGAGCTGAAAGGCTCGCTGAACGAGGTAGACAGCGACAAGATGGGCAAGGGTGAGGGATGCATCGTGTCTTTGCAGTTACCTCCGTGGGATCAGCAAGGCAGCCATTCAGGCATCCAGTTATAGTTAACCCTTCAACTGGCTGGCTCGGGCAGCAGTCGGGGCTTTGTGCAGGAGGCAGGAGCGCACGAAGGAGGGATTTACTGTTTCATGTCCTGGCACTTAAAAATACATCAAAGATTCCTCAGCAAAAAGGAGGGCCAGTTGCTCTCAACCCATTTGATCCTCCCCTCCTAGAGCGGAAGGTCAATTTTTCAATGGAAGATGTTCAGAGTTGAGGGACGATCACACAGGAGAGGCAGCATTTCCTTCTAAGGCCAGGGCCGCAGGTTAAGTCCAGCTTCAGGTCTAGAGTGATCGGAGTTTGGCGTCACAGCTCACCACGGAGCAGCAGGAGTTGGCGTTATCACACTCATCATTCAACACCTTTGAAGGTCTCTCCTCAACAGGCAGAGCTCGGGGCTGACCTCGCTAAGAGGAGCAAACTACCTCTTGTCCCTGTCCCTCCAGGTCATGGCTGATGTTACTGGCCAGGCATCATGGAAAAGCTGGCACTGCAAATAAAATAATAGGAGGCTTCACGCGTCTGCAGATGCTCTTCCTTTCACCAGCACAGGCTCAAGCACTCACACAAAAATAACTCAAAGAAAGCAGCTCCTCTTTGAGGTGGTGGGAGCCTGTGGGGAGCTACCAAGGAGACGCAGAGCCTGCAAAGGGGAGGAAAGAAGGGAGGGAGGGGATCGTAGGGTCCCTGTGAGCCCTGGCACACAGGCAGCTGGTTGAGCAAACTTCACATCAGAGAGTGAAGGCACCGCCAGCCAGGAGGCCAACGGGACAGAGAGCAGGGCTGCTCAGTGAGCAAAAGGCAATAGTTTCTTGTTTGCCAGAGGAGGGCCAAGCTCCAGATAACCTCCCTGCCCTCTTGCCCAGAAGGAACAACCGAGAAGGAGACAAAGGAGATGATGAGAGCAGAGATGGCATGCAAAGGAGCCGGGACCCTGCTCTGCTGGGGCCCGGGGAGATCCCAGAGCTTGGGCTGCCCGTCGCAACATCCCTTTTAAAACCTGATTACATTAAAAACGCACAAAGCCTCTTCCCAACTAAATTAATGGAACTGGGATTGCGCTACATGCCAGTGAGTGCATTTCCTTAATCCCTGCCCTGACCGGCTGCTTCGATACGCTTTAACTGAAATCAATCCTTGTAATTCCTTAAGCCCCTTTAAGTTTCCTCATTAACAGCCTCACCTGCACGTGGGGCCACAGCGCATGATTTCCTGGAGTCCAGCAACCCCTTACTCCTCTGTCCCAACACTGCTCCGAAGCGATGGCTGGAAGCAGAGCCCGGTTCCCTCTCTCTCGCATCTCTCACGGCCCCCTGGCAGCCTGATTTTTTGGAATACTGCTATGAAACAGCCTTCTGCTCGCCCCGCTCCCACCCTCTTACCAGCCCCCGCAACAGCCACCTGCACAGGTGAGCGGCACCCAACTGCCCTGTGATCCCACGGTCTGTTTGACCTCATGGATGCCGAGACCTATATTTCCCACGGAGGCGATCCCACTGCTAGGCTGATGTCCCCATGGATATTTCCTCTGATTGCAAATGAAGCCAGTCAGTTATGACTTCAGAAATATAATCTGTGGCGTGTGGTAGAGGCATCCCAGAGGGGTCCACACGGAGGTTTTTTGCCTCTGCTCCATCATTCGTCCTACCTCACGCCCTGTGAAAGGACGTTGGCCAAGGAGAAATGCCAGTCTCGTCATGGATGTGGGTTGGGGGGGATGGTTCTCACTGGGAGATAGGGTGAGGGGTGTGATTAGGACATTCAGGTTATCAAACCACCCCAGGAGATCAGCTGAGTAAAGATGAAGAAGCCATCCCAATAGAAAAAAAAATACAGCAGCACAAAGGTTAAAAAAACAAACAAAACAACAAACCACAAAACCTCAGGGGCTTGAAGAGATTAAGACCATCCATCCGCATGCAGAGAAAGCCAGGAAAAGCCACAGAGGCACTGCAGACAGACAGACAGACACAGAGAAAGGGATACTCACTGCTTCTGACCTGCCCTCTCGGGCGGTGGGTCTGTGCCGGCAGGGTGGTCGGAGAGGCTCTGGGGAGAGAGCAGAGCGGTTTTCTTCAGAGACAACCCCCTGCACGGGGTGAAAGTCACACTTGGACAGCCCTCCCCTCCCCACCTCTCTCCGGGCAGCAGCAGCGCAGCCCTGACATCCAGCAAAATCCCTCGAGCATCCTCAGCCTGGCAGGTTCCCACGGCTCATCGGCAGCGCTGCCCACCCCATCAGCATCCCCCTCCTCACCTACCTGGCAGCAGAACCCCAGCCTCTCCCCCCTCGGAGCTCGGGGACCACCTCTCCGCACGGGCGGCGGATGCCAAATGCTGGCAGGGAGCATCTGGGGGTGGGAGGGGGGGACGCCTGCGAAAGCGCTCGCTGTTGTCACCCTCGGTATGTTGGAATAAAGCATCCGCCTGCATCGCTCTAATCGGCTGCTCGGAGGGTTCCGGAGGGTTGCTGCCCTCCGATCACAGACCAGCAGGAGTTGCCGCAGACAGAGGCGGTGGGAGAGTTTTATTAAAAAGCCCAGGTGTCAGCAGGGACAAATAAAATCATTAACGAGCGAGGGAGCCCTTTATCGCAGGCTATGGGCTGGATAAGGGAAAAAATCCACCTGGCAAGGCAGTGATGTGACAGACCCCTTCCATCCATCTCCCCTTCTCTCAGCTGGGGTGTGCAGTCCCACTCACCCCACGGTACAGGCTCCCATTCCCATTCCCATTCTTTTTCCCTTTCCCATTCCTTTTCCCTTTCCCTTTCCCTTTCCCTTTCCCTTTCCCTTTCCCTTTCCCTTTCCCTTTCCCTTTCCCTTCCTGCACGCGTGCCTCCATCCTCCAGAGGATGTATATGGGGTGTCCAGTGCACCCCAGCGACTCCAACAACCCAACCCGCAGCACCCGCATGGTGGGGCTCAGCGCAGCCCCCAGCCCCAGGCTCAGCCCGGCCATCCATAACAATACCCAGGAGTCCTGCAGGCTGCACAGGCGCTAACGGGGGTTATTGACTTCACTGAGGCCTCGACCCATTTCATCTCCATTGTTTTCTTTGATACTGATGGAGTTGATTGAGTAACAAAAAAAATTAATAATAATAATATAAAAGTCCCTCTGCAGTTAAACAAACCACAGCCTTGTGCATGGGGCACAACAACCCTGAGCAGCTCCAGACTAGGAGAAGTCTGTCTAGAAAGCTGCCAGGAGGAGAAGGACCTGGGGCTGTTGGTTGACAGGGACTGAACATGAGCCAGCAGTGGCCCAGGTGGCCAAGAAGGCCAATGGCATCTTGGCTTGGATCAGACACGGCATGACCAGCAGGTCCAGGGAGGTTCTTCTCCCTCTGGACTCGGCACTGGTGAGACCGCTCCTCGAATCCTGTGTTCAGTTCTGGGCCCCTCACCACAAGAAGGAGGTTGAGGCTCGGGAGCGAGTCCAGAGAAGAGCAACGAAGCTGGGGAAGGGGCTGGAGAACAAGAGGAGCGACTGGGAGAGCTGGGGGTGTTTAGCCTGGAGAAGAGGAGGCTGAGGCGAGACCTCATTGCTCTCTCCAACTACCTGAGAGGAGGTTGTGGAGAGGAGGGAGCTGGGCTCTTCTCCCAAGGGACAGGGGACAGGATGAGAGGGAATGGCCTCAAGCTCCGCCAGGGGAGATTTAGGCTTGTCATCAGGAAAAAAAAATTTCCCAGAAAGTGTCATTGGGCACTGGAACAGGTTTCCCAGGGAGGGGTTGAGTCACCTTCCCTGGAGGGGTTTAAGGGACACGTGGACGAGGTGCTGAGGGACGTGGTTTAGTGTTTGATAGGAACAGTTGGACTCGATGATCCGGTGGGTCTTTTCCAACCTGGTGATTCTATGATTCTTTTTCGTGGAAACTTGTAGTCACCCGCCTCTTCTCTGCTAAAACACTGCTATCAGCAGGAGACTTGTCTCAAGATTGCACATTATCACCAGGCAACATCCCTGGCGAGTTCTGCAAAACTTACTATGAAAACACAGGGCTTAGTAGCACTGCAGCAGCGATCCTGACTCTCCATCATCTTGGATCCCCTCCTTCATAGCTTAACTTGGCAGCCAATATTTGCCTCGTTCTCATCCTCCCATTGCAAAGCCCGGGTCATTCTGGCTCAGATTAGTCACGTCCCCAGTTATCAGAAGGCAAGCACTGAAAAAAAACGCTGATACAATCTCCTCTCAGCCAAGGTCAAAGGTTGAGGTTCATCTCATGCCTCTGGTACAACAGGACGGTTTGTTCAAGTTAAATAACAGTCATCTGCAGCCCTTGCCCCAGACCCAAGCCAACTTTAATACAACATCACTAAGCGTTTGACTTCTAACATGTAATTTTTGTTTTAATGCATTTCCACACTTCCGAGGTTCTCTCTGGGCAACCGCAGGATGTCACGAGTGGTGTTTTCACAATGCATCTAAGACACCCCTCGGATCTCATTTGCACACACAGGCGCTGTGAGTATGGAAGAGGTCAACAATATATTCAATTAACACTGCTCTACACAATTCTGGTCCGTTATTAGGGTACATGGACTTGACTGCAGTCTCAAACAGATCAAAAACTCCGATTCGCTGACTTTGGGTGGAATTGATCCGAGAACCCACTCCTCCTGCTGCTTTTACACCAGTTTTATATGTCACCATCACCAGTATGGACAGAGATCCCAGTCCCTATTTCTCCAGTACATCAGCACACCCTTTTCGTGACCTCAGCCAAACCCCGGAGTAACCTACAAAAAGCTCTGAATATCAACAGTTTTTTCTTCTAGTTTCCTGGGGCAGGTGTGAGTTAACAGAGAACAAAAATAAGCGCGTTATGCTGACATAGGCACTATGGGAAATGTAATTAAATTGCAGATAAAGAGAATTATATTTTACATGTTAATATTTTAGAAAGCTTCTGTGAGGTTTACAGCAAATTCCTTCTCAAACAGCCCTCCTGCTTCTGACGATCCTGTAGCTTCTATTTAAAAGCTTTTAATAAAAATAACTCATTTTGATATTAAGCTTGAATCCCATCCAGAATTTTCAATCTCTGCAAGACATACTTTAAAGCAATTTCCTCGTGGCCTGCTAGCAGCAAACACACAAGCAGTGAATACGTGCGGCGTTCGGGGTGTTGACTGTCACTGGACAGGGCGGGAGGGAATTTGTTAGCCTGTTCCCAGGACATTAATCTTCTCTCCATCATCCCCAGGGTCCTTTTCACCCTCCTTATTATTTTAAATACCTCCCTGCCTGTCTGTGCATTTTGTCTATTGATCATCGTTCAAGTGCTTTTTACCTGAAAAATTCTTGTGGGCAAACACCTCCCCACCACCTCGCTTAGTCCCAGTTTCTGCCTCTCAGCTCCTAGATTAAATGGCTTGTCCTGCAGACATCTGCTCCTCACACATCCACCTGGACCTAAGGCAGCTCTGGCTGGTAGGTGTGTGCCTCTTGCCTCTTCACATAGAAGGTCACTCGTCTCAGGGCTGGCAGCTGACTCCTCTGCTCAGTTTGGAGCTGGAAGATGAGAGGATGCCTACCTTGACTGGCTCAATTTCTTGGCTGACATCTCCAGTGGGTTTGCCTTAAATAAAGTCCTTCACCTTAACGTTTAACCAGACTCCTCCCTGTCTTCTCACTCTTGCTCTGTTTCCCCAGGGGTCTGCTGCCACCCTGGGATTCCATTATTTTACACTTAATGAGCTGTCACGTCAAGCTTGCCACTGCCATTTCCACTTCTCATTTCTGACTTTGTAGCCTTGTCATATTTACAGCGTTCCATGCCACTTTGAAGGGCTTTGAACTCCTTTGGGGTTGCATTTGCTCTTACTTTGTGACTTTTCCAGCATCTCTCTTTCCTAGTACTGCGCTGCGAGGCGCTTGTTCTGGGGTGTGCTTCACAACTTGCTAATCGAAGAGGTTTTTCACCTATCAAAGTGCTGTGATGTTTGGCAGCTCCATCCCCACAGCTGAAGTCATTCTTTGGTAGATTTTCATGAGATCCTGTAGCCTCTGTGATCCTTCTGGAAGATGGTCAGTGATGCAGGCTCCGTGACTGCAAAATGCCAATTATATAGGGCATTCTGCCTCTGCATAGACAGCTTCCTACGCTGTGAAACAAATCGCAGACTTGCCTAAATTCATAGAATCACCAAGTTGGAAGAGACCCATTCATTGGGTCCAACCATTCCCATCAATCACTAACCCATGTCCCTCAGCACCTCATCCACCCGTCCCTTAAACCCCTCCAGGGAAGGTGCCTCAATCCCCTCCCTGGGCAGCCTCTGCCAGGGACCAATCACCCTTTCCATGAAAAATTTTTTCCTAATGTCCAGCAACTTGTGATGAAAGCCATGAGGACATCTCCCTGTTCTATAAAAGGAGCTCCAGTTACATCAGGAAACATCCACAGATGTAGCTCAGGATGTTTTTAAGGGGTTAATTTTTTTTATTCACCTTAAACCTGAAATAATTTTCCATATCAGGCCAAATCCTGGAAGGTGAAACGAGGAGAGCTCGGGTTTCAGGGACAGGTGAGGAAACCAAGCAGCTGATGTACTGGACGGGGGGTCGATAGCAGGCGACACCTCTCGTGCTAACAAGGCAGAGCAAGAGGCAGGAGACACCCACTGAGCTGAATCTGCCTTGAAAATACAAGACTACGTTTAAAAAAAAAAAAGAGTTATATAAAGTGCGATTCACAGTTCTGTCTCCAGCCTAGCTCGAGAGCAAGGCCGCTATTTAAATTCTCTCCTGTGTCAACGATAAAAGTGTCTCCTGGCCATGTTTGCAGCTCTCGGGCACTGCGATCGCTGCGGCAGAGCAGATGCCTCTGCTGCGAGATGCTCCTGGCCCCAGCTTGCACGCTCCAGCCTCCCTTCTAAACTCCTCCCGGCAGGTAAGACACAAAACCAACAGCTCAGCAGCGTGGAAGGCTTCAGGCTGAGAGGGGCAGCATGCGAGACAAGGATCAAAGGGAAGAATTTCCTCTCTAAAGCACATTATTACGATTTCATAATTGTTCTCCCAGGAAACACACTCCCCTGCCCGGGAGCAGTTTCACGTGAAGCAGCGCATCGGTGCCTCCGCGCGTGTGTCGGAGGGGATGCCATTGGCATGGAGCAAGGAGGCAGAAAGGATGGGAGCTGACACAGAGCTGCTCCGTGCAGCCTCGGAGCCCTCGGAGCTTCCCGCAGCGCTGCCGCTCTCAGTATGGCACCGTCTGTAACGCAGTCGGTGCGGGAAACCGAGACAGACCCACCTCGACGGGCGGCTCCACCAGCATCCCCTGCCACAGATGCTCTGTCCCTCGCGTGTTTAGATCGAGCCGTGGTGCCCGAGACAGGCCAGGGTGCCCGAGACAGGCCAGGGAGCGAGCCTTGCTCACAGATGGGGTTAATTTTCTGCTGAGAGACCATGCGAAGGCCTCGCAGGCAGCCTGCATTTTGCTAGCTGAACACTGCATACTAGTCATTTATTGGATGTTAGAAATTAGACCCAAGATCTCAGGGTTGCAGCCGCAAATCCATTTATGGTGGACAAGGTCTGTGCTTATTTGCTCTTATCGCTGTTATTTCAAAGACTTGGGCTTACAGGGCATCCAGATCCCACGAGGAGGATTTATTGGGGCTATTAACCACTGTACAGATATACAAGGTGGCATTGGGAGATTATTCCCACTGCAGAAAAACACCTGAGCACGTGCTTAACTTTAAACACGAGAGCAGTTGAATGGATATTTGTACGATGAAACACAAACAGAGTTAACCAGATGGGTGTGCTGGGATTTCTCTTTCATCTCTGGAGGCTGCTGCTCTGGCCTTGATTAAAACATAAATGAAGTGAGTTAGGTGGGTTCATCCTCTTTCTCCAGCAGACGGTGGCTCTTCAGTAAAAGTGCCTATTGCATCCAGCATCAATCTCTCCTCTGGAGACGGGCAGCTGCTGCCTGTGTCCTGCCAGTCTGGATGGAGACGCACGCTGAGCTCTGCCAGCTCCTGCACCATCCAGGACCAAAGAACTGGGCAACGTCTCCAGAGCCACATGGAAGGACTCTGGGGCAGGGGCCGGGCTCGTCCTGCTAGTGCTGCTTTGGAGAAGCCCGGGGCTGCAGGAACAAGTGAGTCTCAGAGAAGAGCAGCACAACGATACAGTGAGAGCACAGCCCTTTGTGCAACGTGTTCGCTCCCCAAATGGAGGGATGCAACCGCAGAGGATGATAGCACGACAGGTCCCTTGTATTTCTTAGCTAGGCCAAATTACCACTCATCTCCCCCACCCACCAAACAATGCGGGGATCTCCATCCCACAGCCAGGGATGCAGGAAAATGAGCCCCTTCGGGTTAGCTCCTGTTCTTCCCCCCAAGAGCACACACACTCCTTCCATCTGCAAGGTTGCACCACGGCCACTGCTCAACGCAGCCCTCTCACTTCCAACGTGTTTTTCTTTCGCTCCAATTAGTCTTACTTTTAACTAGCTCAGCCCCAGTGTTCATCCTGGGTGTTAGTCACAATGGCACAGATACCCAAATATTAAAAGGAAATACAATCCTCCATTTTAAAATAACAACAATAGCGAAGGAGGCGGGGGGAATGAAAGACGGTGAAGATCTCAGAGCTGCAGGCACCAGCACAGATTGATGTTTTCTCCCAGCATCAAAGGCCAACCACTAATCCCATTGAAACGGAGATCACCCTAGAACCAGCCCTGCTCCATATCAGCCCAGTCAGGGCTGGGCTGGGGTTAAAGAGAGAAATATGCCGCTCTCTTTCCCCACCTGCTAATTGGAAGCAGTGTCTGCGTCCCTTTGGCCATCCCTAAGATGCCAAGGGAAGATTAATGCACCAGGAGAAGCTCTGTTGTGGCATTAATAGGGGTGACATCTGAGCAACATCCTTCCCCACAGAAAACTGGGACATGGAAAAGTAAAAATCCCTGCCCTGAGGCCTCGTCCCCAAGCCACCTTCTGGCTCTTACCTGTCTCGCAGCTGGCAGCAGGGTGGTGGCTACGTGGCTTTTGGTGCTTGATGGAGGTGGCTGGTTGGGACCCTGAGGAGCAGCGTCTGCAGGCTCCCAGGGCATCGTGGAGGGCGAAGGGCCACAGTGATCTCTGGGTGAGCAGCAGCGCTGTGCCACTTCTCCTGGCTCCCTGGCCCTGCACATGAAAAGAAAAAGAGCTGGTGGAAGGAGGGGGGGTTACAAAAGAGAAGGAAGGGGGAGAAGGGAGAGCTGGAGCGCGCGCTCTTGCAGATGCACACACAGAGCAGACAGAGGCTTGTATAGGATGGCACTGCCTGACTTGCTCTCATTATTGCTGCAGGCTGGCTGCTGCCCATGAGCGCTCGCCAGCATCCGCTGCCGGCTGGGGGCACGGGGGGGGAGAGATTAAAACCTCGAGGACCATCGGAGCGAGGAAAAATACCAGCTTGGCACTGGGGGCTTTGCTTTTAGCTGGGAGGGGAAGAGTCGTGCCAGAGAGGAGGAAGGCATTGTGCTGATAAGGAGTTCAGCGTTTGATGACTCCTTTCTTCCTTTAAATGTAAAAAAAATGCCCAATTCCAGTCTGGTGTAGGGCTAGCCTGACCCAGAGGGCAGAATATTAAAGAGAGTACAGCATTAAGACAGACAAGTGGGTTGCACGAACCCAGAGAAATAACATCATTGAGAAATCAGCCTCCCCCGCCACATTCCCATTATCCAGGTCATGCCGATGGAAGCCCAAAGGCTTGGCAGGGCTGTTGGAGGGTGTGGAAAGGCTCTCCGAGCAGAGCACCTCCTCGCTGCATGTTGCACAGAACGCTGCGCGCAGAGCTGCCTGCAGCCCCTGACGCTGCCCTCGCCTGCTGCGGCCACAGACCCAGAACAACAGGGATCCCGGGATCCAGCCGTAACCCTCTCAGAAGGGGCATCGGCTTCTC
The DNA here is from genome assembly GCA_033459285.1 of Clamator glandarius. Classification (NCBI taxonomy): domain Eukaryota; kingdom Metazoa; phylum Chordata; class Aves; order Cuculiformes; family Cuculidae; genus Clamator; species Clamator glandarius. Next base: position 2,610,953 of record JAUNZM010000292.1, read on the forward strand.
ACGCCACAGACCTTTACAATGTGCTTTTCTAAAGCATCACATGCTCAGAAGTCCGTGCCCCTTTGGAAGGAAGACAGAGCTATGTGCCTTTTGACTTTTTCAGCTTTTTTGAAAGATCCCACACCTCTTCCCCTAGTGTCTTACAGCTCTGAGAGGCAGCAACTCACACAGGGAGTTCAGTTTGGTCAGGAATGAAAGCAAAATCAGATGCTGAAGGTATTACACACTCCCCTGACCCTCCCCAATCACCCACTTACCGCAGCCCCCTGCTCTAAGTTTTCCCACTAGTGATTTCGGAGACACGTGGATCCTGAGCCATGTGGCTGCTGTTAATAAAAATCAATAAGTGTGACGACAAGCGCATAAGATCTCCAAGCCAATATCCTCCGCAGGTCCATCTCTATCTCTAAGTGACCACCCTTAAGAGCACACCTTCAAGACTCACCTGAGATCACACAATGTCTAGAGCAGGGCAGGATAGGACCTCACCCTCCTGAGCCAAAACCCAGCACCCCAGCCGCCTGGCTGCTCAGCTGACCTCGGGACATCGGTGCCCAGCTCCAGGAAACATCATCCTTGCGGGTCACCCTGCCAGAAGCTGTCAAAGCACATGTCAAGCCACAGCATGCCAGCAGCCCTGGAATAGAAATAGGAATGGATCTCACTGGGGACCCACAGCTTCTCCGACTGCGGCAGCAGATACGGCTGCCCGGTGGACGATCACTTCAGGACCTACAAGCAGGTATCCTTCTTCCCATCACAAGAGGCGTAAGAAGCTGAGATTTGATGCTGTGTCAAGATCCTGACAATTTCTCTCCCTCAGAAAAGCCCCAGTGGCCCTGGGGAGTCAGATCCCGTTGGGCTGCTGGAGCAGGGAAAAGGAAGGGGGAGTGTGGGCAGCCGTCTCCAGCCTCGTGCACTGTGTAACTTACACAAAAAATAAAGCTGCCCAGAGCCTCATGGGATGCAAGTCAGCTTTCTCACACCCCAGAGCTGGGAGATTTCCAAATGACATCCATTCTCTGTAGGGCTGGTTTTAATGCAGATACACTGCAGTGCGAGCTCCTGGTACATTCCGGGAGCCACCTTTGGGGACAATATTCCCCCCGCTCGCACCTTCTGGGGAGCGAGGAGCCACCTGCTCTGTGCCCCAAAACACACAGCCAGCCTTCCAGTCTCCAGAGAGGGATCTGACTTTCCTAGGCGGGGGGAAAAAGGACGAGGCACCTTGGATGATTTGCAATGTGGTGTCCGGGACGGGCTTGTGCCACTCGCATGGTGACACTGTCAGCGCCGCTGTCTGTCACCTCTCCGAGAGCTCGATGCAGGCAGGGACGGCTCCTTCCCAGCTGAGCCAGGATCTCCAGCTGCGTGTGAGAAATCAGAGCGTTTGTTTCGCATGTGCGCGAGAGCCTAAACTTAGCAAGTAAGATGTTAATTCATGAGGGGAAAATAGGCCATATTTATGTAACTGAAGAGCTGCGGCGACGACCACGGATCCAGTGGGAGAGGAGCGTATGCTCAGGGCTAACGACAAACACTGCTATTCACTCGGCTTTGTCAAGAGCTCCAGCAACTGCATATTCATCGCCCTACAGCGCGGAGAAGCAGCTTCGAGGCTTTCCTGGCTAAGAATAGAGGTCTTGTTGTGTTTGCTGCTCCACGGCCGGGGTTTTGTGCAGGATTAGAGGCACTGGGGTGTGGGAGCCTGGCTGAAGGAGCGCTGCAAATGGCAGCAGCTCCACTGCCTGCGAGCAGAGCTGGGCTTGCGCCTCAGCAGGGGTGGGGAGCGCTGAATAAAGGGCGAATTCATTCAGAACCACACAGGATGGCGTTAGCGCTGGCCCCTCTGCTCGCAGAGACATCCCCCGCGGTGGAGGGGGCACTCACCAAACACGACTCCCTTGTGCATAAACAAAACCCAAGCATCTTTAAAAGCAGGCAGCCCAGGGAGCGCAATTAGTGAAATTAGCCGCTCGTCCTTGCTGTGAAGTCTGATGGCTTGGATCCACCGGAGGAACCCTGGTTCTTGTGGGGACTGACAGCTTCACGGGCTCTCTGCCTGCCCGTGACATTTCTCTCCCCTTCTCCTCACATCCTCGTAGTTCTGCTGAAACCCTCAATCCAGCACTACCCTGCTCTCCGATACAAACCCCAGAGCCAGTTCCTCAGGTGTTGTTCAGATGCCCTGCGCCTCAAGAGATTTGTTTGGTCCAGATACAATCCTGGGGCAGCGCTGGCACCGGTGGGAACAGCACAAAGCTGCTACGCATCTGGCTTGGAATTTGGGATCCTATGACTCCAGGAAAGCACTTGATTTGCTAAAATGGTCTTGCAAATGGCAGAAAAGGCAAATTAGCTCCCACGGGGAAACTAAAAGAAAAAGCACTGAATTAGGGATGCTCGTGCAGCCTGTGTTCCAATAGTCCCCAATCCTGGGGCCACGTGCCTAGGCACCCAGCTGAAAGCAGCAGGGGATCAGACTTCCAGAAAGGACAGTGACCCAGGGCTCTGAACGTCTACGAGCAGAGTTCAAGCCAAGGGCAGCAGAGAACAAAGGCATCAACCACAGACCCCTGTACTATGACTTCTGTGTGACCGAGGTCCAACCTGGGGTGTAAGGGAGATCACACCCTCCCCAGACCAGAGGCTACAACCAACCTTAAGTGCTGTTTTCATACAAATGGAGAAAGAAATGAATTTCTGAAAGGTGCCAGGAACAGATTAATCTCCTGAGGGCAAGCACGGTCTCCAGAGAAGGTCTGTCTCACTAAACCACCACGTAACAGAAAACTCTTTGGGGAAAGGACTCTTGAGATAACCTCTCTGTTCCCTAAAGTAAAAGCCCCCAGGAGAAACGCTCTTGTAAAGTATTTCTGGAGAAAAAAAGTATTTAAAGAAAACTGCTATTAATTCTGCATTTCCCCTTTCTGCAGCAGTAACACACGGAGCTCAGAGGTCCATCATCTTCCAGTGCTCCTTCCTAATCACAGCTGAGAAGGATATAACAGCGTTCCTGCTGCTCTCTCATTTTCTTCAGCTGCAGCTCACAGCTCCCTCCAACTGTGACCAGCAACTCTGAAAATCTGTTTTGTAGGCATAGTCTGGCTTTGTGGTGCACAACGACCAGGGACTTCCCATCTGCTGCTGTTTGTTTAGCCCTTGCATTGCTGAACCAACACCTGGGGAAAGCGCTGAGCTGCTGTTCAAAGCACAAGGAGAGGAAATGTCTGTGTCTTCTCTCTCTGTGGAAGACGGTGTGACCCAAGAACCATTTGGTAACACCTTATGGATGAGTAAAGATGTCTAAATGCTGTGACGGACAGAGATTGGGTTACGTTTCAGGATTTGCCATCAGTCGCCTTTGCAAAGACGCTGTTTGCCTAACAACAGGCACACAAGGTGTTCCTGACTCCCCACAGCTGCTTGGACAAGTGAACTAATCCAGATTCAGAAGATCTTGAGCTCAGCCTGCCTGCAACGGCAAATTCCATTAGTCCCATGGACTTCAGGCAGCACCATCTGCAAAGGTGCGATGTGAACAGCCCCTGTGCTCTTAAAATCCCGTATTGGGAACGTGCTCATCTGCTGGCTCTGTAAGGTTAAATCTGAGCAACGAGATGAAGTAAAAAATACAAGAACTGACTTTCTCAACTCCCTGAATACCAGCACCTTTCTCTTTTGGAGAACATCAACGCCTACAAAACAAGACAGAGTGGTTAAATGCAGAACTAACTGTCCAAGCACAGTGTCTCAGGCCAGGAACCAAACCTTGGGAGAGCCCCACACACACGGTCTCTCACATAAGTCTCTGCTTTCCCTGCTCACAGACAGGATGAAACAGCTTTTCTGCATCAGAGAGAACCATTCAACACTCGAGTCACGAGGCAGCAGGCGGGCAGCGCTGCCTCTGGCTCATCCAGAGGCTGGGAATTAACGGCAGCACGCAGGTTCTCTCCAAGGGAGCAGCTCCAAGCCCTAAACTCAATTATTGTAGCTGAGACCACATGATGCTGAGTGGAACGAGGAGGCAGCAAGGCAAGTTTCGCTGCCCGCATGCCTGTTTACACCCCAGAAAGCTCTTTGCTTTCTCACAACAGGACAAGTTTGTTGACTCGTGTTTAGCTTGTGACCCAGTATAAACACCAGCAGTTTCTGCTGTCGGAGCAGCCGGTCATCTGCTGCTGTCTACAGAGCTGCTTCTTTTTCCTAAATACAGCAACTTGCATTTATCTGTAGGCACAGCATCCTACTTTTCCCATAACCATTTCTCCCTTTGTTAAGGTTTGAATCCCAGTCATATCCCTCTCCCAGTAGCCTATAGATTCTCCAAATTCGTACTAATTTGTTAATAAACATATGAAATTAAATTTTCTATTCATAATCCAAGACTGAAAGAAATTATCTTGGGACAAGCACATGGAAATATGGATTTAAACGGCTTTTTTTTCTGGGTAGCATTATCCCAGCTTCACCTAGAATCACACTAGGTATGACTGTGCCAAAAAAACTTGGTATGTCATCATGTGCCACCTCTCCCCTAGCACAAGACTTTTTTATCTCATCATATAATGACACTACTTGGGTTTGAGGTGACTTTCCTCCCCAAAAGCCACATGGTTCACTTGTCAAACATCTCCCAGGGTACTTTGGTTTCAGATTTTTTAATTCCGCAAATGAAAATCAAACTGACCTGTAATTACTTAGGTTCTCTTCTTATTTCTTCTAGAGAAGGTACTGCAGGACTTCTACAGCAGGCAGGTGCCTTGCCTGTCCAACATAATTTCAAGGGAGGTGATTGTCCCCCTCAACGCTGCTCGCGTGAGACCCACCTGGAGCAATGTGTCCAGTTCTGGAATCCCTCACATAAGAAGGATATGGAACTGCTGGAACGGGCCCAGAGGAGGCTGTGAAGATGAACAGAAGGCTGGATGTTGGATGGGGCCTTGGGCATCCTGGTACAGTAGGAGGGGTGGAACTGGATGGGCTTTGATGTCCCTTCCAACCCAAACCATTCCGTGATTCTATGAGTCTATAATTTATCAACAATTGCCAAAAATTATTCTGTTCTGAAATCACTTCAGCTAACATTTTAATAAGATTCCCAACATCCAGATACTTGGAGACCACCCACTTTCTGCAGAGCTCTCTTGAATGTTTGGTTTTCTTCTATATTCTAAAGCAACATCTCACTACCTGCCATTATCACCAGCGGTTCTAGTCAGCATTTCTTTCTCTTCAACTTTCTAAGAGGGACTAGCATGAAAAAATAAAGCATTAAAGCATTTTGGCCTTCTTGACGTTTTTTCCATCGGCCTTTCTGTGCCCACGATTATCCCACACCCGCATTAACAGAACGAGGAGGACCAAGGAAAGTGCTGACCTGTCCCTTTGCCGTGCTTACCGGGGCTGCTGAAAGGAAGGGTTGTCACAGTCATAACAAGTATTTCTTACATTAAGAGATCACGATGAAGCAAAAAGCATTTGTCCTGCAGGCTCGGAGCTATAAATTATTCCCATGGTTACAAAGGGAGAATTGTGGTCATTCACTCAGTAGTGGCATTTTAGGTTGCTCGCTCCCCTTGCTCGAGAGGCGAATTCTGAGCCAGGCAGCCTGGAAGAAGCCAATTGCAGTACTGAAATAGAAACCTAGGGGGAAAAATTAAGTCTCATTTAGCCAAACAGGCTATGCAGGGCAGCACACCATCCATCAAAAGCATCCAAAGCTACAGTAAACGTGATAAATGACAAATGCCAAAAATTAAGTGGTAACTGTTTGTATAGGCTCAGACCGCCCTGAAAACAGATTAGGGTGAACTCGTGGCATTGAATCATAGAATCATCAGGTTGGAAGAGACCCACAGGATCATCAAGTCCAACCATTCCCATCAATCACTAACCCATGTCCCTCAGCACCTCGTCCACCCGTCCCTTAAACCCCTCCAGGGAAGGAGACTCAACCCCCTCCCTGGGCAGCCTCTGCCACGGACCAATTACCCTTTCTGGGAAATTTTTTTCCTGATGTCCAGCCTGAACCTCCCCTGGTGGAGCTTGAGGCCATTCCCTCTCGTCCTGTCCCCTGTCACTTGGGAGAAGAGCCCAGCTCCCTCCTCTCCATAACCTCCTTTCGGGTAGTTGTAGAGAGCAATGAGGTCTCCCCTCAGCCTCCTCTTCTCCAGGCTGAACCCCCCCAGCTCTCTCAGCCACTCCTCTTGTTCTCCAGCCCCTTCCCCAGCTTCGTTGCTCTTCTCTGGACTCGCTCCAGAGCCTCAACATCCTTGTGGTGAGGGGCCCAGAACTGACCCCAGGATTCGAGGAGCAGCCTCCTGTAGTCCCTGCCTGTGCCTGCAACAGGGACCACAGAGGCTAAGGGCACCAGGGGAGTCATCCAGAGACAGAGAAGAAACCTGAGACACTAGCATGAGCAATCCTAGTTCCAGGGAGGGGAAAAAACCCAACAAAACAAACCTACAGCAGTTCAAAAGCAAGGTCAAGTGAAACGCAAGAGCTGCCGAAGAGGTCATAAAAGTACTAAGCTCAATTAAAAACATCCCCTTGCTCAGTGTCAGCACGTCCAAGTCCTGAATGTGGAGAGCAAGGCAAGTTAAGCAACTCAACCTCCTCAGTGCCCTCATTGTTTCTTCTTCTGTGACATCAGGATCTGCCTTTGGCAAACTTCAGTGACACTTCTCCTCAATTTTACTTTTCCTCCATGTACATTTAATAAGTAAATGAACGCTATAGATCGAGGAGGCTGAGGGGAGACCTTATTACTCTCTACAACTACCTGAAGGGAGGTTGTGGAGAGGAGGGTGCTGACCTCTTCTCCCAAGTGACAGGGGACAGGACGAGAGGGAATGGCCTCAAGCTCCGCCAGGGGAGATTTAGGCTTGAGATTCAGAAAAAAATCTTCACGAAGAGGGTGGTTAGGCATTGGAACAGTCTGCCCAGGGAGGTGGTTGAGTCACCGTCCCTGGAGGTGTTTAAGGTTAGGGTGGATGAGGTACTTAGGGGCATGATTTAGGGATTGGTGGGAATGGTTGGACTCGACGATCCAGTGGGTCTCTTCTAACCTGGTTATTCTGTTATTCTGTGTGACTTCCACTTTAAATGACATTTTCTATTTACGAGTTTGTTAGAATGCATAAAAATGTCTGTAACCGCGCACTACATGATGTCTGTGCTCCGTAACGAGATGTACAGTGTCACAGAGGATAAACACACCCCGTACGCCCCTGGCTTTCAGTTCACACTCCTGTGAAAGGTTAAGGAATAAACCAGCTCCCTACTTAGCGATTTCAAAAGGAACAGTAACCCCTAGGAAAACAACACACAAATCTTCTGCCCATGTGCTATTTAAAGAACAGCTTCAGTATTTCCTGCTCTTGCATGATAGATTCTGACTATTTTGACACTTTTCGGAATTTTTAAGCCTTTCTAAGCAGGAGCCGCAGGGTGGAAGCAAGAATTAACTGCCCGTTATTTTATTGCAGAGCCAGCTCATTCCTGTATTCCCCAAACCTCAGTCACTTGTTCCTCCTCCTCACCTGGGCTGCGGCAGCTGCTCACAAGGCTCTGCTGGACCCGAAACCCAGTCCTAGTCGAGATAATGAAGGGCTGCTCAGCAGGCATCCTGCAAACGCCTTGATTGACACTGTCAAGGAAACAGCAAGAAGCAGAAAGCAGGGATGGAAATGACCTTAGCATGAAGAAAAAGGTCTGCGGGCTCACAACTTGGATTTAATCTACAATAAATCTTTATTCTGCTATAAACTTGCAGAAATTGCCTTTCAGAGAGAATCATTCCTGCTGAATGTCATTCTGTCTACAAAGTACCTCTTTGTATATTAATTTAGTCAGATTTAATTGGTGAGTCTACATTTAATGGGTGTTTATATTCATTATTATTCATCTTATCGTCCACAAATGAAATTAGTAACAGCACGTCAGATATTTTCTTCATGTGGCTCCTGCAACTGCATTAAAACCAGCAAGCAATCTCCAAAGGCAGCTCTGAGCAGAGCTCGGTCCTGTGCATTTCTGTGGCAGCCGTGCTAAAATTATGATGTTCCCATTAAAGAATCATTTTCCCCCACCCTCTCACACATTTTCCAGGGATTTTCTGTATCTGTCTTTCGTTATAGAACATTAACAGGGAAAATATGAAGTGAGAATTCATGTCTTTATATGCTTTCACTTTAAATTCTATTTAAAATATTGTCGGGATTTTTATAAGACGTCCTAAACATCCAAATCAAGCTCTCGCCTTTCAAAACTGATTTTTAAGCTTTCAATATAAATACGGCGTAGTGATTCCTATTTAAACCCAAGCCTTTTCTCCTTGTGAAGAAGCGTAAGGGGGTAGAGATGAGTTGGCTTTTGATGTGAGCTCTTAGTATTCCTGGGATGCTCCCTCTGGATCCATACCCAGTGTGACCTTGAGCTACCGAGCCTGCCATCCGCCCACGTCTCCTATTTGCTCTCCAATTTGCGCAGAGCCCCAAGAAATAGGATTCCGCAATTAGCGGCTGCGTCGCCCAGGAGAAAGTTTGCTCCAGACCCTGTTGTTCTGTCGCATAAAGCAAAGCGATGCTGCCTGAAAGGATTCCAGTCGCCTGGTACCACCCCAGTCAGCGCCTGGGCGCTGTAATTGCTGCCACATCAGTTCTGCCCATGCTACAAAACAAACAAACATTTAAGGCTTTTCTCTTACCAAACCGTACTGGACGTGTTTTCCTTTATACACAAATAAAGATCGAACGACAAGGAAAATGGAAGAGGTGACAGATGAGGAGCCTGCATTTCAAGAGGCACCATTAAAGACCTGAAGTCTTCATTCTCTTCAAATTGCTAAGCAAACAAGTAAGACCCTCAGGACAGCATTTTAAAGCTATCGCTCTCCAAATAGAGGATAATACAAAAAAATCCAATAGAACGCTGTGATCATTGTTCCAGAGAAAACTGACACTGTACGTGCCCCTTGTACTAACTCTTCCCAGAAATGTTTTTATCTTTCACTTTGGAACACACCTGCTTCTTGGGAAAGCGCAAACACTGCCGGAGCTCGCTGCTTTCTTTCATAGGCACTTGGTGATCTTTCTGACAATACAGCTTTTTAAAAAAAAAAATAATTGAAGGACACAGTTAATGCCAGCTTTTGCACCAAAAGTGTTATCATAGAATCATAGAATCACCAGGTTGGAAGAGTCCCACCGGATCATCGAGTCCAACCATTCCATCAATCACTAACCCATGTCCCTCAGCACCTCGTCCACCCGTCCCTTAAACCCCTCCAAGGAAGGGGACCCAAACTCCCTCCCTGGGCAGCCTCTGCCAGGGACCAATGATCCTTTCCGGGAAAAATTTTTTCCTAATGTCCAGCCTGAACCTCCCCTGGTGGAGCTTGAGGCCATTCCCTCTCGTCCTGTCCCCTGTCCCTTGGCAGAAGAGCCCAGCTCCCTCCTCTCCACAACCTCCTTTCGGGTAGTTGGAGAGAGCAATGAGGTCTCCCCTCAGCCTCCTCTTCTCCAGGATAAACACCCCCAGCTCTCTCAGCCGCTCCTCTTGTTCTCCAGCCCCTTCCCCAGCTTCGTTGCTCTTCTCTGGACTCGCTCCAGAGCCTCAACATCCTTCTTGTGGTGAGGGGCCCAGAACTGAACACAGGATTCCAGGAGCGGTCTCACCAGTGCTGAGTACAGAGGGAGAAGAACCTCCCTGGACCTGCTGGTCACACCATTTCTGATCCAAGCCAAGATGCCATTGGCTTCTTGGCCACCTGGGCCCCTGCTGGATCATGTTCAGTCGCTGTCAACCAGCACCCCCAGGTCCCTCTCCCCCAGGCAGTTTCCAGCCAGACTCCTCCTAGTCTGGAGCTGCTCAGGGTTGTTGTGCCCCAAGTGCGGGACCTTCACGCAGTACGGAGCAGACGGCGAAGGTTGATAAACACAAACAGTAACACACTGTGGGAGGAAAGGCTCCAACCAGCATCAGCTGCGACGGGTGCACGGAAGGTCAGTGCTGGAGGGGCAGGGGGCTCACAGCGATTGCCACAGGAAGGCAGATGAGGCAGCTTAAAACTCTGCAGCTTAAAGTTCATGTGACTGGAAAACAGAGGTTATGAGATCGTGAAATAATGAGCAGAATGGAAAATAGAGAAGGAATTTCAGTATTAATTCCTTCTAATAAATTGAATGGGAAGGTACCTCACGCATTGATCAGATGAGAGGTTTAAATTAAGCACGAGGAAGTACTTTGTAGAATGACACATAATTTAACAGCAGAACTCATGGCTATGGAAGTACAAATGTATTTAAAATATGACCAAATTAATGCAAAACAGTCCATAACGTTTTTCTTCCACACTGCTTTAGCATTACGTTAAACAAAAAGGCTATCAGAACATAACAAGAGAGCTGGATCCTGCTGGAATATTAGAGACAAATGTGACCAATTCATCTTGAATGTATCTGTCACGGAGCTCTGTTTGCTGTAAAATCGTGCAGCTGGTGACTGCATATAATCAACATTTTTTAATTACATAAAACAATGCTTTGAAGAAAAAAAAAAAAAAAAAAACAACAAACCAACAAGCCTGGAATAAGAGCCCAAACATTTAGAGGTGAATTCATATGAAGATTACACAGGGATTTCATAGAAGCATTGAATAACCAGGTTGGAAGAGACCCACTGGATTGTCGAGTCCAACCGTTCCCAACAATTTCCACCCGGTGCCACTCAGGCACCTCTCACCCCTCTGCTTTTTACTATTATAGATGCTTATTCTGAGGGTGCCTGCATTCACCAGTTGCTGGACATCACTGCAGGGGCATCCAGCACCATCCCTGCTCCGTTCCTCCCAGTGGGAGAGACACTGGTGAAATACTGGGCAGCAGAGTCATGCCTTTCTGGGGCTGGAGGGTCACACAGAGGTGTACAAAGCACCTCGCCTCCTGCTCACGTGTCCCATCACTGGGGCCAGAACACACTAAAGCTCCAGGACTAGCTTTGCACCTCCAAGTAATGTCCATCCAAATCTCCATCCAAATCTCCGTCCAGGAGGCTCAGGCTACAGGAGAGGGATAATACAGAGCAGCAGCTCCCCACTTTTCCCTGTGAGGTAAAATACCAGGGTACAAATCAAGCTGCAGTTGAAATCATTCTTTGAAAATGCTTGCTGACTTGTTACAAATTATAGTATTTTCTTATCGCAGTGGCTTGTTTTCAATAGAACTGGAAATTAATCAGCACCCCAAACCTCTGGGTAACTGCAGCGTGGGATTACACAAAGCTGCTGTGATGTTCTATTGTCATTTAGCTAACTCTACAGAGACAGATACCAGCACAACGCTGCAGCTTAAGGTCTGAAAACAGTTCCCGTTTTTATGGCAGTTCATACAAAACCTTTGTAATATTCTGGATAGGCTTGGAAATTTATCAGAGAAACCCACACCATGACTGCTGAGAATCCCACCACATGCTGAATTCCTGTTCTGGAAGGCAGAAAAGTACTGAAACACATCAGAAACTCACCTCTGATGTTACAAAAGAGCAGGATGAACTTACTAGAGTGTTGTTCCAGTCTAATCTACTGAAACATGCACAGAGCCAGTCCCCTAACAGGTGGGGAATAAGATGTCTCTCCATTTTATCAGGGTTTTGTTCAGACCTAACAGAAGAAATCAGCAAGCTGGAGGGGCTAAAGGAGTAACAAGGCTTTACATCGACTGTCTCCTGCAGGACCACCCCTCATAAAACCCTACCACCCACTCCAATGTTCACAATCCCTTCTACATTAGTCATTTAAGTTGTCTGGAGTAGAACTCACCCAAGCACCAGAAGTTGATTCATACCAACAAAGAACCAAACCAAATCCTCAGGTAGCCCCTGTGTCCAAGCTGGTGATGTCGTTCCCAAAAGCCAACGGCTCCGAGTAGAGCAGCCAGAGGATGGACAGTTCTCTTGTCCACCACAGATACAGATTGAAAAGAGGTTGAAGAAAGAAGAGAGAAGTCACAATGACACATGGAAATCACTGCAGGAATCTGTACGCAGTTACGATATGGGGTTTGTTAGTAACTTTATGTGCTGGGGAGCATGTCTGGTAACAGCCGATCATTGTCCCACACAGGGAGGCGTTTGCATACACTAACTGTATGGCTGCTTCCTCTTCAGACAGAAGGGAATCATATAAAGGCATCCTCAAAACCTTTGGACTCTCGTTAAGTTGATGAGCAGATTTACACTGCTAGTTTGGCTTGGTCTTGGAGACCTCGTTGTGTGGGGAAGGGAAAACAACCCAGCCAACCCAAACCATGCAGCAATACAGATTCACCAACCTTCTCTGACATGCCACACCTCCAACAGAAGATTCCTCAAGGATTAACTCCTAATAGAGGAGATGTTGGTCTGCAGTACGACCCTCATTTCCATGGGTTTCTTCGTAATGCCTGCCTACTCTTGCTTCTACCAAAACATGCAGCTAAATAAGCCGATTAGATTGTGGTTCAGAAGTGCCTTTCTGTACATCAGGCTTCCACAAGCCCAAACGAAACCTTACACAATGCTCCATAATAAAACTAGTGTCCTCCCTGTGGCAATATCCACACAATCACTAGCAAATTCACACACCTGTACCAGAAGCCACCTTCATTCACAAATCCAAGCACAGGTGGCTTGCGTAAACTTGAGATGCATCTTTTCCACTGACTTAATTGTGGCAGGACTGCAGCAGCTCAGATGACGTGTTTTGCTCCTCGTTGTTCACTGTAGCTACTCGTAGCTGTGTCCCACACCTAGAACTGCAGCGAGTCCTTAATATAGCAGCAGGTAAACAAACATCACCCAACATAACCTGCACAAGAGCGATGTGGATGCCTTGGAGACAGCTTGCTCACGTTTTCATGAGTGCTCCAACATTCTAGGCAGTGTTATGTTTCTCCCTAAGCCTTTCAGAGCATCAGTTACCTTTTACACACTTGGTAATAATCCTAATTTGAAGTACTAGGTTTCTCCAGTTGTAGATAGCATTTGCAGTTGCTAAGCAAATAATACAGTACCCCTTTTCTCACAATTAAAATTAGTTCAGCACATTATGTTTACAATTGTAAACAATAGTCTGGGGAGAATGAAGAACTGCTGAGAAGATCTGTCATTTTCTCTGATCTCACATCCTCAAACAAACTTCTGACATCCCTGCTTTAGGAGCATACATGACCCTCAAAAGCAAATGCCAGTAAAGAAACTAAATAACAAAGTCCAGCATCCTCTAAACAAGCTGTCCAAATACAATATAGAGCCTTGTAACAGCTGTATTCTGTATCACCACTTACAAGTCAAGGGAACAAAAGTATCTGGTACAGCTCTCACAAGGTGACACCTCCCCTGTGCTGCAAAAACAACAACTAAAATTTAAAAACTGTTTTTAATGCAGAACTGCTTAGGGACCCAGTTTGTCAGCTCAGCTTCTCTCTGAAAACTGATCCTCACCCCATCAGTGACAGCTTCTGCTCACAGGGGGGGGGGGGGGGGAAGTAAAACAAAGGCGAGTTAATTGTGAAATTAAAATGAATGGCTCACACAAGGAATAAATTAAGGAATTCACGGTGTTTGAATACAAATCCAGGATTGTGTTTCTTTTTTTTTTTTAAATAGTATTTAACTATGCTCTGAGACTGATGATAACAATCATAACATGGGATAAGGATTTGAGTTCTTTTACATGCGTAACTCCATCATCTCATAATTTGCAAAGCAGCAGGAAGGCAGCTCTACTGTCACTTGTATAAAGTACTCAAAAAACAACCCTAAGGAGAAGAGCCATCTCCTCTACTCTTTCTGTCAACAAGACAGCCCAGTATTTAAAAAGACTGACAGTGTGTGCCACCCTTGTAATGTTATCCCACAATGTGGAGACTGAACTAGCTGACAGCCCTTCGAGCAATCCAGAATCTGTTGGAATCTGCAAGACAGGGTCTCCTGAAGAAGGCCGAGTTCAGACAAGAATTGCAGTCTTCCTTATGTCCTCATGCACCTCCTCTGGCAGGTGCCGTGTCCTACCTAGCTGAGACACAGTGGCCCTCCCTCTTCATCCTTTGCACCATCTTCCTAGCTTATTCAGGTAATCTCTTCCTTCTCTTTTCCCTCAGCTCTTTCACATTCCTCCTTTTCTCCCACCAACTCTCTGCTTTGTCCCACCTCTGCAGAGGGCTCGTTATGCTCCACAGCGCAGAGCCAAGTGCCTTGGTCTGGTGGGACGCTGCAGAGCTCGTACTCTCCACACCACAGCTGCTCCTGTGCTGTGGTTTTTCCGGTGCAAGACAGTTGCTTGCAAGGAACTTGCTGCTGCATCACTCACCACTGTAGCAACAGGTTTGCAGGACCATGCAGAATTCGAAGACGATTGGTTTTCCTGCTATGCTGTCACAGAATTCTTGGCATCTCCTGGAGGAATACGGGGTCATAAAGAATAACTGGTGGTGCTTACTTCTTGTAGGGAAAGCCCAAAGCCAAGTGCAGTCAGAAACATGTTGTCAGATAAACTTTATTTACAAACATACAAACTTTAGTACTACTGTGCTAATATGCACTAGGACCACAGGCCCCAAAGACAGACCATCTCCTGTTTGACAAGTAGTATGAGGAAGGCTGTTGTAAATGAGAAAAACACATTTTTCCCAGCCTTTGAAGAGAGAACACAGCCAAATATGAGCTCACCGTGGCAAGTTATAGATGATCTTGTAACCTCCAGAATGAGAAAAGCTGCTGGCTGCACTGGAGTGTTGCTGTGAAGTGTCCAGAGCTCTTGGCCCAGCACATCGCTGCTCCACTGGAAGAGTCCTCAGCTAACGGATTCAATGACCCTCGGGATACAGACCATCAGCCGGGGAAGCTGACAACACCCCCGCCAGATGCGAGGAGAAACACTTTACCAGGGACATGTAAAAAGTGGGGAGGGGAAAAAGGATCCCATCTTCACTCCAGTATAATTTCCCAAAGCCACCATTCTCAATATCCTATGCTAAAATTACATGGTTTTTTTCCTTTTGCTTTCCTACTTCTCCTTTTCATTATGAACCCAAAGGTGAATTCCTGTCAGGGAGCCCTCACATCTTTTTCCTGTTCAATCCTGAATCTGCCATGGTACAGTGTGGTTGCACTGCCCTCCGCCTTCCCATAACAGGGTCTGTGTTCTGAACTGAATTCTAGTATTTAGAAGCTGTAACCATCTCTGGTTAAACAGATCGGCTTACATTAATGGCCTTAAGTCAATTTTTCTTTGCCTCCTTTTCTGCAAGAGGCCAGGAAACCTGAATGTGATACGGCTCTAGCTCTTCTGGAGTGATGTAGTCTGGAGCATTGCCCATCAGGTCTCGTCCCCTGAAGGACTTGGGGAAAGCAATGACATCTCGGATACTCGGAGCATCAACAATGAGAGAGATCAGCCTGTCAAGGCCTAGAAGAAGTAAACGGACTGGTGAGCTACTGAGTTATGGCCTTATATTACTTCCTCTGATTCAGAAAAATCAGAAAAATTGAGTAGATAGCATTACTGAGCCTGAAGAAGAAAACTAAAGCAAGTAAAGGGAAAAACTTAATCACAAAATCACAGCAGCAGAGAAATGGACTTGCCTGAGCAGCACAGGAATGCCAAGCAAAATAAAGGGTTTCAGTATTACAGAAGGTTCTAAAAGACACTAAGGACTGCAAGATAAAGAATATCTTTGCAAAAACAGCATAACAAAACCAGGGCAGTTAAGTCACAGGAACACTGTCAGGGCACTGTTTACCTGCTCAAAACTCTCGATTAACCATTTCTGAATGATTTCAACAACTAGGAGGAATTTAAAAATAACAAGAACCTTTGGATAATTGGATAGAGGGAAAACACACTGGAAGACCACTGGTTAAAATACTATTTTTGTTTATTGGTAAGGTTTTGTTTGTTTGTTTTGGTCTATGTTTTGTTTATTTGGTTTTGGTTGGTTGGTTGGTTTTTAAACCCACAAACTTGCAGAGTTTTAGGAAAAAAAGAAAATCTGACATTGTCTGAATTAGTGTACAAAAGAGACTGGGAACAAGGGAAGCGAGACTGAAGCACTGAGAGCAAGGTTGTGAAGCACAAAGTCCCATACTGTCCCTAGGGGTGCGGTAAAGGCTGCACAGGTATGACAATAAAAATGACCTGATCTTAATGAACACACTGCTTGTAGAACAGCAGATAAGGATCATCCTTAGAAACAATATGTGACTTGGTCCTTGCATAAGAACCATGCATAATCCTTGTGATTAAGTTCTTGCATTATCACACTGTGCCACTGGGGAGGAACATTGAAACATCCCGCTCTTGTTGACAAGACCTCTGTTTCCCTCTACAAGGCAGTTAGAGATTTGCAAGCCCACAGTGCTACCAGGTTGGTGTGCCAAATAGCAACACCAGAAGAGCCATCTCTGTCAGGAGGAGACGAGACTTCTGGGATCTAATATGCCCCAAAAAAAAAAGTCTTGCATCTGGAGAGCGACAGAGCACTTACCTAAAGCAATTCCTCCGTGTGGTGGAGCTCCAAAATCCAAAGCCTCAAGTAGATGGGAAAGCACCTCAGAATCCTCCTGCAAAATCACATAACAAGTGTCACTGGACAAGCAATGATCTTCCTACTAGCAATGTAAAATGAAGGTTTGGTGAAGCTATCCATTACCCAGGACCAGGAGGTATGTTTCTTTCTGAGAAACACAAAGAGTGCTTCTTTCTGAATTTGAAATGAATATTTAAATTAATTAGTCCTTCCAATCTCCAAGAGAATGTTAGAATCATCTGTAGGTGTTACCTTCAGCACTTTCTCCAGCACAAAACGCTGCTGTTCTGCGCTATGAATTCTGATGGAACCACCTCCAACCTCATTGCCATTCAGCACAAGGTCATAGTGCTGGCTACGGACCTGCAGAAAGAAATGAACAAGCACCTCAGCAAGGCCAAGGCAAAGCCTTTTTTATCTTAAAAAGGGATGCTATTTTCCCAGTTCTCCAGGACACCCAGCTGGCATGGCAGGGATGAAGTTAGTTACCTTCGTAGGATCAATATAGAGGAGGTTGGTATCCAAAGGATGAGGAGCAGTGAAAGGGTGATGAGCAGATTCCAGTTCAGTGGGATTCTCTTCCTTGGGGAGAAAAAGTGGAAAATCCACCACCCACAGAAAGTGAAAAGTCGTAGGATCACGGAGTACCAGCCCAGCCGCCTCAAGGAGGTCAGCACTCTTCAACCGCAGGCTTCCTAATGCAGAGCACTGCAAAGAAGGCAGCAGCGAATGAGAAATGGCAATTTTCCTTACAGGGACATCACTCAAACAATGACCAAAGAAAGAGTGTTTTCAAGCGTTAAGATTGTTGCCTCAAACACTTTTCCCGTGTCTCCTAAAAGACACCATCCTTCCGCTGAAGAAGCAGCAGCTCCAAGGTTCAACAAAGAAGGGTGAGTAAGGAGCTGGAAAGCTCATTTTCTTCCAAATGTTCTATCCTTAAAGAAATCTGCTAGAATAACCTCAAACTCTACACAACTGTGGATTAACTAGGGGGGCACAGATAAGATCTGCATTTTGCAGACAGAGAAATGAAGAAAAGATTATGACAAAATTTTGGCTGTCAAGTAAAGCATGACACCTCCAGTACTTGGAAAGCAACATCTGCTGGCAAGAACACAGAAGGGTTGGGACAGAATCTCCCACCACTGCTGCTATTAATAATAAGCAGCTGTGCTTCACTAATCACCTGCTTATGGGAGACAAAATTACCTTTATGACTTTGTTTCCCAATCTCTGTTTGATGCTTTAAAAATTAAGTTAATGCAAGAGAAAAGGAAGCACTGATTTATATTCCAGTCCTCATTTCTGTTACAAGTTCTTCCTAGAATTTGACTGGGGGAAATAAAAGCAATAGGTGTGTTTCATGCATTCTTTGCTGTTGCTATAGCTTCAGCTCCACAGAAACACAGAATTAGATGATGACCTATTTTAATAATAAAAACAATTAGACTAAAGTCAGGTAACATCAAAGTCATCATCAGTAACATTCAACTCTCACAGCCGCACACAAAGTGCTTCCTACCACTTGCTTGTGTTCACCAGCTGCCAGCAGTACCACATCATCCACCTGCATGTTCAGCACTTGGATAAGCTCTGACTGCTGCTTCTCACCAAGAAACTTTGTAAGCAGAGACTTCAGGCTGCCATCAGGCCTGCAGATAATTTCCATGATTTCCTAAAGAAAGATAAGAGTATGTTCAGTCCAGTGCTGCCCTCTCTTGTCTTGATGCATCACATGCTCAAGCACTGATTCTCAGCCATAAAAACTGCTTTTCTACCCTTCTCAGCCTACAAGCACCTTTATACACACTTTGTCACTGATTTTCCAATGCCTCTGTAGTATTTCTCTCTTACCTGGTTAAACTGGGATTTTGTGGACTCCTTTAATGATTCCAAATCTTTATTTTTAAGATATCTCTGGAAAAAGAGCAAAAGAAGACACATTAAACATCAGCAAAATCTACTGAATGCCTGAACAGGATTCAAATCTACTGACTGAGCTCCTTCTAAAACTTCTCAAGTTCTTTTGTTTCTAGTACAAGTTCTTATGAGGGCTGTGGAACAGGATAGAGCCCACAGCATGAGGCTGCAGCCGGGGGTCTTCTCGAGGGGCTTCTTTCAGGGAGAGGCCCCTCTAGGTTGTACATCTGGTTGCAGTTTTTCTCCCCGCTCACAGATGAGATGCAGCTGGTCAGCAGAGTCAAATCACGCCAGCTAACTGCCTCCACCGTGCAGGAACAAGGCTACACCCACCACACTGTTGATGGGGAAGGTACAACTTAATTTAGAGGAACAAAAGTAAACCATCTGGGCTGACTCACACATGCAAAAAAATTATGCAGGTCCTCACAGCGCTGCAAGACCTTGATTTTATTCAGCTACTCTTAATGTTTAGGGGCTAAAGATTCCAGTTCTGTTTCTCTTAAACACACATGTTAGTGCCCTCTGTGGGAAGCTGGTAACTTGCACTTTGTGCCAAAACCAAGGAATTCCAAGAGAAACCATGGTCAGATAGTCCCATTCCCTAAAGAAAACTCAGTGTGTAGTGGATTTATTTCCATATTGCTCAAGCTGCCAAGACAACCACAGCCAGAATTAAATCTGCTTCCCTGCTAAAATACATGGCTGTGCCAAATAATCTTCCATATCCACTGTCAGCCTTGGATTATGTCCATGACATGAGTTGTGCCACAAAACCAGACTTGAGAAGGGGTTGTAACCACCCACCTTCCTCTCACTACTCCAGAGCAGAGCTGTGCGATACCCGGCTCCGAATCAATTTGTTGCTACAGAGCACAATTTATTATTGAGATGCACATCAGAAGCCATCCTTAACCAAAGCAAGCTGAAAGCCCAAGGTTATACTGTCCTCAAGGGATCTTGCAGCTCTGTTTTCTCCCTCCCCTTCCTGAGGACAATACATTCTTCCTGTCCCTGATCATCTCCAATCCTCTCTTCTAACACCACTCAGCCCAATCTGACGTCAATCACAAGCAATCCCAAGTTCCCTAAAGGGCGCTACTCCCCCAGTAATAGCAAGGAATTTTTCCATACCAACAAAGGAATTCAAATTGGCATTGTATTTATTTCCACATAAACCACAAGCAGTAAGCAGAAGCATCACTTACCACACCCTGAGAGATACGAATGGCTTTGACGGCACCGCGTGGGTAACTGAGAGCATCCTGCACAAATGGAATGTCCGATCTTTGTAAGAAGTCACCGATATCCACAATCTGAGAATGGAGAGATCACAGGAGAAAGCAGTGGTGGTAAGAACATGAATAAAAAATCCTGCACCTGTGCCTTCACACTTTCAACACCATCCCCTGGGATCTCATTTTTTTCCTCAGAGAAATCAAACGGTTCACAGAAAGAAGCGAATATCAACAGAAAGGAGAAGCTGTAAGTTTCCAGTGAGCAAACCCTCACCTTCATCCCAAAACGGGTGTCTGGTTTATCAGTCCCATATCCAGCCAGTGCCTCCTCGTATGTCATGGATGGGAAAGGAGTCGTAATGGAGCCTCTTTCTTCAGGCCAGGAATATTGCAGGAGGCCTTCTATCAATCTCTGGATCCCAGCTTGATCTACAAATGACATCTCTATATCTATCTTAAAAGAGGAAACAAGAGGGAGAATTTCACATTAGCTATGGGTTTTGCCTTTTCACTACTACTCGCAGAAGCCTGCATAAAAAGAAACAATATATTGTAGCATGACTCCATTACACAGAGTACATGCTTGTGATCTCACTACAGCCTGATGACTCAGGCAATAATCTCATCAGGGAGCGTAATGAGGTAATGATGACAAGGACAGAGGGAGAAACCTTGAATGAACCAGGTTAGCCCAAAAACTCAAGGCTGAGGAATGGGATGCCCAACCTAGCAGGACAGGAGGTTGCATCATCAAGAACAATTGCAGCTGCAATACAATTCCCTCAACTACAGCATTTGGGACTGCACTGTCAGCCAAGGGCAGTAACCACTCTGTACACATCCCATGCTAACTTCGAGGGGCTGCGACTGCGAAATACGCAGCAAACAACGTTGTACCCCCTGAGCAGCACAGGAAACTAGGCCTTCAGAAGGAAAAACAGCTACAAGCAGTCTAGGGCGAGGAGGAGGGTAAAAGGCAGTGCCAGCTGGTTACCTGAGTGAATTCAGGCTGCCTGTCAGGCCGTGAACCTTCATCTCGGTAGCAGCGAGCAACCTGAAAGTACCTGCAATAGTACTTTCACTTAGACAAGAATTTAAATTACTCTAAATTAAATTGCAGCTATAGAATTCTTTATTTAAAAACAAAAAAAGGAAAAAGAGAGGTCTGCTCCCTTTGCAGAAGATGATCATAGCCTGGTTGTTCCCTTCCCCTCAAAGGCATTAATTTTGAGTGGCAGCAACTGTATGAGCAGAGGTACCCATCTGCAATAGTATCTCCAGAGCACGTGGGGGCTACCAGGTGAGCTGCGTCCCAACGGGGCCACATGCAACCCCTTCCCCACATTCTGCTCCGAATCTGGACTCTAGGAAGAGCCATGTAATAATAATCAAGACTTGCCCTACAATTCCCTGCATGAACAACTTTCCCTCTCCTTCAACTTGATTTAGAGGTACAAGCCCAGCTAAAAGCTTAATTTTCATGCACCCTGAGAACATGCTTTCCTTGTCTCCATCCTGCTGAGCAGCCCAGCCTCATCTCCATTAGTTCTACAGGTCAGTCTTGAAGAGGCTTTTATCAGATTTTCTGTTCTTCAGGCAGACTGTGCCTGAATTTAAACCGAATCAAGTTTCCATTTAGACCAGCAGTGAAGACTCCAACCTTCAAACAGGACACATTTCCTCTTAATAAGAAGCATTGCTGCTGAGGGGCAAAGGGCCTGGCCCTGCTGGAAAGTCCCAAGTATTTAAGCATCCCTCTTCAAAGCACAAAACCCTTGGCAGTAAGCTTTTGGGGAATTATCTAAAAACTCACAGAACAAAGCAAACAAACCCTGGATGGGACATGTGGAGAATAGGAGTTCAGTAAACTCTGACCTGTCCAGGCCTCCAACCATGAGGAGCTGCTTGAATTGCTGAGGACTCTGTGGCAGAGAGTAGAACTTGCCCACTTCCCTCGAGGGCACAACAAACTCCTTTGCTCCCTGGCATCAAAAAGAACAGAAAAGCTTACACACTTCAAGAAATAAGTGGCCTGAATTCAACAGAGAAAGAGCTGACACGAATATATCCAGCACACAGAGAGACGCTGCTTTCCAAGAGTCACTGGGGCTTAGGTCTTTTTCTCCCTCCCTTCTCTTTCAGAAGAGGCAGGCCTTTCTCTTGCCCAGCATTTTCTTGCTCAGAATGTTACAAGTGCCTATGGAATGGCAAAACAGAGTTTGTCAATGTTAACAAATGAATTTTAAATAGAAGTTCACCTGAACTTTACATCTGAGCACGTGCGCTAGAGACAAGCTGTTTCCTATAATCGCCCCACCAGGCAATCAACACGAATTCTTCAAACAAAGCATTCTATCATGGGTTTCCTCCCACAGATTCTTTTGTGTTTGATCGCACGAGTTCACACCATAGCCTCTCCCTCCACTACAGATTTACAACACTTTGGGTTTCCAAACCTTTGTCCCAAGTCTAACACAAAGGGATTTAAAAGTTTTTGAGAAGACCAATGGAATCGCTGCCTTGTTGCCACAGGCAGCCAAGCTAAATACTACAGAATTCAGCAGCTGGTGTTCTAAGTTCAGACCTCTACCCTAGAAATCGCAGACAAGCTAGACACGAAGTTGAACTTGGTCCTTTTGTTGAAATCAGCTCCACCACAGGCTCGGCTCAACTGTTGAATCCAATCCTGCATCAATAACTTGGACCTTTTTGCAGGAATTAAGCACCTACAGGACTTAAGTCTCGGATCACATCCAATGTGGATCATTACTGGGAGACTGGATCTGTGGCAGGTGATCACACAGCCTCAGACACAGGTATTTTACAGAATTAAATCTACAAATTCTAAACTAAAACCACGGCCTAGAAGTGTAAGAGGAAAGGGCCTATCTTCTTCACGATGAAATCCCACTTGTGGTGTACAAACAGCTATTCCCTCCCGCTTCGAAAAAACTGTTAACCAGCTTGGTCCAAAATATCCCAAAGGATCCTCCACCTCCTGCTCCAAGAAACTAATGCATAACAGTACACTACCCAAGACAGGAGTTTAAATGCAAGAATTCCATGTTTTAGCTCTCAAGGCTCTCTTCAACAGCTCTTTTCTCTGTGATTATTTTTGAAATGAAAAGAACATAAACTCAGAAATTAAAATGAGTTAATTAAAATGAATCTTGAGTAGTGCCACTGCAGTAATCCACTAGCTAAGAGATAAAGGCAGGGGAAACAGGGCTTAGAGGAAGTTTTGGGGGTTTTATAATCTGGCTGTCTGCACTCTACAGAAGCTTTATTCATCTGAAGGTTCAAAAATACACACAAGACGCCATCTGTCCCCTTTCACCCTCTACTTTTGAAAGAATCATATCAGAAATTTGTACATGAGCTGTTACTTAAGGAAGGAAGAGCAATGAAGGCAGAGTGGCAAGTGACAGTAATCCAGTCATGAACTGCAACCACAGGAGGCTAAAATGCATTACTAACAGAATACGTACCCCTGGGGTTCTCTTAAAGAGCGTTGGAGTTTCTACATCCACAAACCCTGGGGAACAAACACATGCTTCAGACACAGAATATGCCATGAGCAGGAAGAAATAGTATGAAAGAGAAGAGGCCAGAGCAGGGCTAGTCAGCAAAATCAGTAATTTAGCACATCACATAGCCTCTCCACAACAGACTTTGCTGCTTCCAAGAATAACTTGTGCCATGACAGACTGAAAGGCTCCAAGCTACCCTGATGTCCTGCCAGAACTGCTGATGACAGAGGATTTCATTTAAGCTGAAAACTGTTTTTTCTTTATCTATTTTGAAATAGGCTTTGCTTTTCCAAAAAGAAATTCTTGATTCCAAGATAAGCGTAAATCCCTACAAGAAATCTATATGTCTCAAGCTGGGGGCGGGGACTAAAAGAGGAAAATCACCTGCAAAAGGCCTTTTCTCACTGAATTTTCTGGATACAGCTCATTTGAAACAACTGGTTTGTAGCAGGCTAAGAAATTTCAACATACTTTTTTCTTCGGGCCTGCCAACATCCCCACTGCAAGCAGACATTACTAAGTAGGTCCAGTTTGGAGGAGCAAGCTGATTAGCAGCCTCTCCCAGCAATAGGAAACAGAAGGGAGGGCTAAAATATTGATTGCTGCAGACTGTTCTTCAAGCGCTTTTCTTACCATGGAGGTTACATAGATATTCCCGCATCTTCATCACCACCTGCGATCTCAGCCGCAGGTTATACTGCAGCTGGAAGCTACGCAAGTCCAAATAGCGATACTGCATCCGTAAGGCCTCTGATTTCTGGAGATAAAAGATAAGTAGGATTAAGAGGCAGAATTCAAACCGCATGTTCAATGAAGCTGCTCCTAAAGCCACGGGACAAAAGGAGGAAGCTAAAAAAGAGTGCCACTCTATTGCACAGCCCACAGCTCTCAGTCACTCAGTGTTTCCATGCATGACAACTACTTTAAAAAAAAGCAAAACCAAAAAAAGAAATCCATTCTTGCAGCAATATTTAAAAACCCTGTGCAATGGAGTCATTCAAGCCTTGTTTCCTGCTTCACTCTAATTAGAATAACACCCTCAAAGCTAACAAGCAGCACCCCTATTTCAAATACCACCAATCCCCAAAGCAGAGCTGGGAGAACCAGATGAAATGCTAAGATGTTTTGCCATCACCCTGGGCAAATTCCCAATTTATTGAAAAGTCACTATTTTGATAAAAAAATAAAAAGCACCAATACCTTGACAAAATCCTTGATTTCAAAAGGTAGCTTCTTGGAGGAGTTTAGGATCTCTGCAGTCTCCACCTTCACTTCAATATCCCCTGTTGGCATTTTCTGGAGGAAAAAAAGGCAAGGAAAAGAATTAGATTCAAAACTTAGGGAAAGCAGTTGGACAGAAGTATTTCACAGATCACTAGGGGGAAAAGAAATCCATGTGATTATCCTCCCTGCCTCCTAACACAGGATAACTCAGAGCACCACTCTCAAGGACAGATTTCTCTCAGATTTCCCTTCTGTTCAGAAAACCCCAAATCACCTCAATCAAAGATGGCATGTCCTTTCCCAGCAGCATACTGATCTCTACAAGAAATGTAATTACATTTCCTTTGCCTTCTCCTTGCAGGACACGCTGAGCACAGAGGAACAGTCAGGCACAGCCCCTTCCAGGGCACATACATTTGGACAAAATACTTATTCCATTAAGTTCAATGAAACCATGCAGTACCCTCTTTACTGCCCATTAGCAGCATCACCACAAGTCCTTAATGCAAGTCATAAAAGACATCTTGTGAGGAATTTCTCAGAACTTCCAGTTCTGAACACCAGTTCTCAGAATCAGTCTTCTTAGATCCTGAGGGAGAACAGACAGCTTCCGCAGCTCAGAACTCTGCCATGTCAAATATCGCTTGATCCTACAGAATTCTCTCAATTTATGAGAGGAAAGTAAATACAACCTTCCAGCAAAACAGAAAAGACTGAAAGAAATAAAAGCATGGCTAGAAGCCTGCACTCTTTATGGACATATCTGAGAGGTCAGAGTGAAGAAAAATTACATTCCTAAATCCATGTTCTGTTTTCAGGCCCACCAGTGGTGGGATACACACAATCCTGACAATCTCACCTAAACTCTGAACACCTGAAAAAGCCAGCCATTATCCTTTCAAAGGGCTGGAATACAACTTAATTTGCAGGTGTTTGTAACAGGCTTTGAGGTTCCACAAAGTCACATGTCTGAGCAATATTTCACCTCATATTACCTGAGCTATCACACACCCAGGGCCCATGGCAAATGCGTGGCACAAAAACCACCTTGATCCCACTATCCAGCATGCTTTGCCATAAGGAATAAAAACCCTGAGAGACCTCATCCTCCTCACCGGATTCTCCTGCCCTGGAGGCCGAGGGGACACAATTCCAGTCACTCGCACAACAGACTCCACTGGGGCATCAGACAAGAGCTTCTTCACATGGGAATGTGCCTGCAAGAAGATGACAATGACTCGGAGAAATTCAAGGACAAGGACGCATGGTGCTCAAGGGTCTCGTTTCATAACAGCCCATTTGAATCCGGTATCACTCCTCGTAACCCAGAGGAAACAGCATTAACATCTCCTGCTGCAGTGTCAGAAAAGGGCTCTCATAAATCATGCTTAAATCTATTTGTGGGTCAGAGCACTCCATCTGACCAAATACCTCATTCTGCTCTCTGAGTCTGCTGGACCCAAGCTACCAAGAGGAAAAACAAATAATGGAGATGCAGGTAGCACTTACCTCATCCTGTGGAATTATGACCTGGGTAAGTCCCTGGAAATCTCTCAAAACCAGAAACAGGCCTTGTCTGATCCATGAAAAACATAACAAGAAAAACATTTTTTAAGCATTCAGTAGTCTTTTGCTTTTTAAGCCAAAGCATACAGCAACTAGCTATTTTCTGGACCTTTTGACTAATCTCAAAGCCCTTTGAAGACACGTACTTACAGATACTTCTCCCACATTGGAATCTGATCTCAGCAATTTGTTTCACATTTTGCACAGCCACAAACAAACAATGTGCAAATAACCAGGAGAGGCAGGATTTTAACCTAAAGACTAATCCACGTAGCAACAGGGATTCTGAACACATGCCATTTCCTGCTGGGAAACATCATTCAGATAAACACATTTAGATGACCAATAAAACTAAAGTTCACGTGGATACAAAAAAAAAAGTCCAACCACAAAACAAGGAGAACACTGGTCCCATAAAAAGTTTCACAGGAACAATCCACACTCTAAACACAGAATCACAAAACTTGATGTCTTCAGCTACATTAGAGACAGTTCCCATTAGACTTAACTCATCGTGAAGCTGCCAAATGGAACATGCTTTGGCTGTCTTTAAAAACATGATTACAATAGTCCTAATTCTGTTTCCTGGAACACCACCCACGCCTGCTCAAAGACGAGATACTGAGATGCTCGGAACCTCCTACAAAACCCTTCCATGCAGATAATTGCTGCAGAACAATGCTGGAGACAAAGCACTTTGTTGTCTCCGAACAACAAAAAGCAAAAAGGCAATTTTTTATACTAATTAACTTCGAAGTCACAGGACCTATCTCCATTCCACGAGCATCTACCCAGGATAAGAGTATTTTGGAGCATGGTCTACGGTCTTTGCAGAGAAGCTTTTCACTGCATACTTAAAAAATCTTCAGCTCCTTTAGAAGCGGTAGCAGGCTGTTAGAATTAACAATTCATCCCCTGCTTACTACCTTTGCTTAACATTTTGTTTTTAAGCAAAGCTTGCATACTTTAAAATCATATCGTCAGATGCTGTAGCTGAAAAGATAAACAATGTTGTTTGCTTACAATTTAGCGATGCTTATATAATAGAAATTATTTGCTCAGCTGTTAAAATTGCTCTATATATACTATTAGTAGCTTTCTCTCCTACACAACGAGGGTAATAACATGTAATTGCTTGATAGTGCTGCAATGAGGATCAATTAACACTTGTATGAAACTGAAATTTTAAATACTGATCTAGCACAGCTCTCAGCTGTTTTACTCCCTTCAGAAGTAACTGCTGCAGGATATGAAAAGACAACCTGAAGCACCTGAATTTTCATTTACCTTTGATACTGAATCCATCCATATAGTGTGACCTGCTGTCCCACGTGAGCAGAACGCAGCTCCCCACAAGTGTTGGTGCGAGGGACAAAACTATTGAAGTCTGGAATAAAAATAATAGTCTTTTGTGGCTTTTGCAGACAAGCAAGACAGAACAGTTACAGAATTACGCACACACACCACTTTAAACAAACACAAATAAATTATTCCATATAACCCAAATATGCTGTAAGACGTTACAAAATAGAAATCTGACATGAAATTATTCTAAAGAAGATTTTAAGAGGAATTATTTATACGTCTCAGTTAAACTTTCATACAGAAATCTGAATACAGTCTTTCTGCAGACCGCTGCCCTGCAGATTTCAGGGGCAAGAGAAGAGAAAGCTGCAGCTCAGTCCTGAGGCCTGCTGAGAATTCCACATTTGAACCTGGAAGACACAGCAGAAGGAGACCTGACAAGCCAAGACTGAAGCAGCTGGTGCACATACTTCTACCCACAACTACTGTTAAAAGGCCTGCACCATGATTACAGATTTTCAACAAACGCCAGTCTGCCTAGCATCATACTTAGTTATAAAACTAAGCACACCATTTAGAACAGAAGAGAATAATTTAGGTTGGAAAAGACCTTTAAAATCAAATCCAACCGTAAACCCAACACTGCCAAGTTCACCACTGAACATGTCAAGAGTTTCAGCTCGCAAGGAGAATTTTGGAGGATGCTGTTACCCACAACTATATGTATAATTACATGAATTAATTTCCCTTGTTGTCTTCATAACCGCCTTCATGAATTAAAAGAATAAAGAGCACGTAGGCTTGTTCTCCAGCTATCACACCACGCATTCAGCTACCCCTGTGTTTAGCTCACGTGCTACAGAAGGAAGAGGGTCAATAAGTAAAGTAAAAGCTCAGGAAAAAATAAAATAGGCAAATTGGTTTTGAAATTCTATGAACCATAATTCACTGTGAGAAGCCACACATCAAACAGAAACACGATTTGGAGACGACATTTAAAGAATGGGGAGTGGGAAGTGATCTGTGTGCGTGCTTTTAGTCTCCTGTGCAGATGACTCTGACCCAGATGCTCACCTGGAGCCAGAGGAGCAGGGACGGTGGCCGCCCGGTGCAGAGCTCGCCCGCCGCCCGGCCGGGCCAGCGCCCGCAAAAGGCAGGAAAGGGCCATGGCGCAGCCTGGAGGGGGAACAGAGGGGACTGTCACACCCCTGCCAAAATAAACACGCAAGAGTGGAACCACGAGCCACAGCACCAAATCCCTTGGGTCCCTATCTGAGTCTGAGCCCCCAGCCCCTCAGACTCACAAATCCCTGAGGTCCCCCAAACCCCTCGGGCCCTCTCAAGCAGCAAACCCCAGAACCCCAGGCCCCCAAACCCCTAAGGTCTCCCAACTCTCTCAGTGCCCCCCAAACCTGTCACCCTATCCAAGCAGTAAATTCTAAAGCCTTTAGACACCCACCTCCCAACCCTCAGACCTTCAGGTCCCCAGCTCCTCGGCCCCCCCAAAACCACTCGAGTCCCCCCGCAAGCAGCAAACCGCAAGGCCCTCAGAACACCACGCAGCCCCCCAGTCCCCTGAATCCCTCAGGCCTCAAACCCCTCAGTCCCCCAAACTCCTCAGACTCCCGAGCCCCTCAGGTCTCAAGCCCTTCAGACCCCTAAACCCTTCAGGTCTCAAACCTCTCAAACCCCCAGCCACTGAAACCCCCCAGACCCCCAAACCCCTCAGTCCCCCAAACTCCTCAGACTCCCGAGTCCCTCAGGTCTCAAGCCCTTCAGACCCCCAGCTCCTCAGTCCCCCAAGCTGTTCGAGTCCCCCAAACTCCTCATACCCCCGAGTCCCTCAGGTCTCGAGCCCTTCAGACCCCCAACTCCTCAGTCCCCCAAACCCTTCAGGTCTCAAACCCCTCAGACCCCCAGCCACCTAAACCCCCCAGAGCCCCGAACCCCTCAGACCTCAAAACTCTCAGTCCCCCCAGCCCCTCAAGCCTCAAACCCCTCAGTCCGCCCAGCCCCTCAGGCCCCCCAGCCCGAACTCTGCCTTTTGGGATCCTGGGGTCCCGGTGCAGGGCCGCAGCGGTGAGTCCCCTAGCGGCAAGGCCCACGACCTCCGAGCTCACCCGGATCCCCGCCGCCACCCGCTCGTCCCACTTCCGCCCGGCACCAACATGGCGATGGCGGCGGCGGCGGCGCCGCGGGGACTGACGGGAAGGGGTTCAAAAAAACCGCCCGCCGTAAGCGGCGCAGCGATTGGCTCCCCTCGACCTTCTTCTCGCCTCGCTTCCGCCAGGCACCAACATGGCGGCGGCGGCGCCCGGCGCGCCGCGAGGGCTGTCGGGAAGGGGTTCGAATGCCGCCCGGCGGGGCGCGGCTCCCGCCATGGAGTCAGCGGCGTGGAGCCAGCCCGGCACCGCGGGGCTGAACCGGGCGCAGCCGCTCGCCAGGCTCGGCATCAGCCACAGCCGCCTCTTCCCGCCCCCGTCACAGGTACGGGCGGAGGGGCCTGAGCCGCCACCTCGGGGCGGGGAAACCGGGGGGGTCCCTACCTCCCTGGGGACACCGGAGAAAGAGAGGGGGTCCTGCCTGTCCCCTCCCCCTGGGGACACCGAGGGGTGTGGGAGGTGTCTGTGTCCCCTCCCCTGGGACACCGAGGAGTGTGGGGAGGGTGTCTTTGTCCCCTCACCCTGGGGATACCGAGGGGTGTGGGGGGTGTCTGTGTCCCCTTCCCCTGGGGACACCGAGGGGTGGGGGGGGGGTGTCCGTGTCCCCTTCCCCTGGGGACACCGAGGGGTGGGGGGGGGGGTGTCCGTGTCCCCTTCCCCTGGGGACACCGAGGGGTGGGGGGGTGTGTGTCCGTGTCCCCTTCCCCTGGGGACACCGAGGGGTGTGGGGGGGGTGTCCGTGTCCCCTTCCCCTGGGGACACCGAGGGGTGGGGGGGGGGGTGTCCGTGTCCCCTTCCCCTGGGGACACCGAGGGGTGGGGGGGGTGTCTGTGTCCCCTTCCCCTGGGGACACCGAGGGGTGGGGGGGGGTGTCCGTGTCCCCTTCCCCTGGGGACACCGAGGGGTGTGTGGGGGGTGTCCGTGTCCCCTCCCCTGGGGACACCGAGGGGTGGGGGCGGTGTCTTTGTCACCCTCCCCTGGGGACACTGGGTGGGGGGGTCCCTGCCCATCCTAGCTCCGTCCCCACCACCTGGCAAGAACACTGGTCCCAGTTAGGCACAGGGCCCGGGGTGCCTCTGCCAGCCCTAAAAGGAAACCAAGCACGTTTGTTGAGGTATTATTATTTTTCCTAATTTTTTTTCTACCCAGGAAACCGTAGACCCCCAGAGAACAGCGTTTCTCCTGCGCAAGCAGTGGACCTTATACAGTGTGACCCCTCTGTACAGGTTCTCTGACGCTCACCTCAAGGATTACGCTCAGCTGCTCAGCGTTTCCATTGCTGCTGAGAAGCAGAAGGGGTTGGCGGTGGAGGTCGGGCTTGAGCTGGACCTGGATGTCAAGGTGGATGTGTGCAGCATCCCAGACCTGACAGGCAGCGACCGGGGTCAGGCTGCGATCCTGGTGCAGGTAGGGAGCCTTCCTAGCACTGCTGTAATGGTAACCAAGACTGTGTTCTACAACTTGCCTTTGCTATTGTAGAACACCCTGTCTCTTAAAAAGAAACCCCAACAAACCCCAAACTGAACCTTACCTGTATGGAATAACTCCTGCAGTAGCTCTTGAGGTTTAATGAAAGTGAATTCTGTCTGTTCTTAACTGGGACAGAACATCTCACAGGCAACGTTTAAGTTTAATTGCAATTTTGAGTTCAGCTCTGATCAGATCAGAGCAAGACCATAGGGAGCAATCTCTTCCTAATTCTTTAGTTCAGCAATTAATTTACTGCAAGAACTTGGACAGGTTATTTAGCTTTCTGGGTAAAGCTAGTATAAGCCTGCCTCCTGGCCCTTGCTCGAGTCTAATTAATGTTTTTGAAATGCTTTACCTCAACTGAAAGATGCTGCTGAGACACCAAGTTCAGTACGGAGGTGGTTATAGGATGTACTGTGGATTGGCTCTTCAGCGTAAACTGATTTCAGGACTGCTCCTAATGAAGTAAAAAGTGCTTTTCCTGCTGTTTTCAATAGGATTTTAGGGATGTAATGGATAGACTGAATAATTTTGAACTTTACAGAGGAGGATGTTGCATGTGAGGTCCAGACTTTACCAAGCATTGAAAACTATAAAACAAAAACCATCTCTGGCTAAAATTACTTAAATGCTTCTTTCCCCCATCCCAGCTTTCTTCACGGTCATCAGCCTCCCCCCAAACTTCAGAAAGGAAACTGGTATGGTCAGGCTGTTTCTGCTGTGTGTCTGGAGATGACCTTTCCAAGAACTTGCCAAAGGACTTCACTTATTTACCTTTGTTTCTTGCTAACGGGGCAGAGAAGTACACATCTATTATTGGAAGCTGGTTTCAGATGACTTTTGACTGCTGCTTCCGCCGTTTAGCCATCAGCCCTTTCAATCTCAGCTGGATGGCAGCGATGTGGGCTGGATGCAAAGTGGACCAAACCGCATCGGCCACAGAACTCGTCTTCTCTGTCCCCCGCCTGCCCCAGCCTCTGGATATTTCCTATGCCATTCATCCAGAAGATGCAAAAGCTCTGTGGGACACAGTCCAAAAAACTCCAGGAGAGATCACTCAAGAAGAGGTGGATGTCTTTATGGACTGCCTTTACTCTCACTTCCACAGACACTTCAAGATCCGCTTGTCAGCCACAAAACTGGTGAAGGTGTCGACCGCAATTGCTTCAGCACATTGCAATGGGACTATAAAGGTGAGGTGTTAAGTATTGGGTTGTTCTAACTAATGCTAGACTAATAGAATAGTTGTACTTGACTAGAAATGTTTTAAAAAACGAAGGTTTTGTGTTTCTTGTGCATTATTTCCTACAAGAAATTAGTTAAACCCTCAACTTGTATTAGTTCTGGTGCTGGAGCAACTATCGCCAGTCTTTTACTACTGTATTGTAATAGAAGCTTGTAACCCTTGTCTTGGTCTTTAAATAAGCGTATTAGCTGTGAAATGATCAGGAAAGTGTCTTTGCTTGTTGGGCAAAACTTAGGCTTAAAAAATCCCCAAAACCATAAAACAGTTAATTCATTTTCTGGTATTGCAGCTGTTAAGATACAGACAGAAGGCACTTAGAATTAACCAACTCTATAAAAACCTGGTGTGGTGAGAGACAACAGCTGACCTTAAGGGCCAAAAGATCTTGCTTGAAGCTTCTTCACTTGTAACCCTTTTATGGATAGTGGTGGGCTCCCTACATGAGGTATTAATAACATGCTTTAAAACCAGAGAGGATTAATCCTTCCTGAAGCTGCAATATGGTCTTCTGAGATAAAGAACAGTTGGTATAAATGCAATCACTTAAGATTAGTCAGTCTGTGCTGCGCTGACTGTGTTGTTCGGGGTACAGAGGGAACATTAGGGGCTACATCAGGGACGCCCCTCCTGCACCTCTTGCCTCGTGTGTGAGTTCATCAAAGGAAAGAAAAAGAGCTTTGCTGGGAAGCATCTCTTAACAACTTAGGCCATTGGTAGGACAACTGCAGACCACTAAATGTTATTGTTACATTGCTTAGTTCTACCTGCAGTCATTTAAAAGTGGCTGAAACAACTCTACCTTGCAGGTAAGTAAACTTAAGATTGACACTCAACCGAATAAGCTTTCTGCAGGAGGGTTCTCTTCTGGAAGGTTTGTTGTGTAAACCTAGTTATAACCCTTCCATAAAAGGGACAATGAGTTCAACTGAGACATTTTCAGTACAGGAAAATACAGGTATTTAAGGAAAATGGCACAAACACCTTCCTACAAAAGGATGGAGACAGCCAAAGGAGCAAAATGCTAGGATTCTCACCTTCCAAAAAGCTGGAGTAGGGCATTTCTTAAGTACCACACTTCACACAGGGCTCTGAAAAGAGCACTGTGTAGGCATTTGTGCATTTTCCATACCCAGGGCTGAGAAGCAACAAAGGTACCTTGTAAACAACCCCATAGAAGCTGACTTAGAACTTGATTTCCAAACATTTAAGTGTGTGGCAATCTGGCAACTGCAATTTTTGTTTTACTGTATTTTTTTTCTTTCTTACAGTTTCTACAAAGCAAACACGTAATAGGAGTGCTGATGCTACTGACTGAACTAGCAGTCTCTCAGATAGAGTGAGAGTCATTTCAGCAAATCTTCATGCTGGAAAATGTATACTGGGAAACCAACTAGGAACATGCTCCTGCAGCATCTTCTTTCCTTTTGTGCTGACTGTCCAAAGCTGAACTCCCTATTCCTGCGCTCAGCTCCGTTAACTACCTGTAATTCAATGTCACACAGAGCAAAAATCAGCGGATATTTTGCCCTAAAGAAGAACTGCAGTACAATCTCCTATTAGCTTCTTAAACACCTTTGTTTTTATCAGTGTCATGCTGTTCATTTATGTGTAGATGATCAGCCAGCAGCTAAGAGAGAAACTTTGCAAATTTTTCAATGTGACTTATTGCCAGGTGCTTCTGCCATTCCAAACAGCAGGTTGGTTTTCACTTTACTGGGTAGCCTAAGCTGTACAGACAGTCCAGGTTCCAAGCTTCCTTCTAGCTTCCCAAGGTCATAAACCATTTGTCTGTACCCTGGCTGGGCTAAGGCAAAGAGCACGGGACCGACAACTGTGGCTGCAGCCTGTTGGTCCTCTCAATTTAATAAGAAAGTGAGGTATGTATACAAGCTAGATATTTACCATTTTTTGCCTGATGGTTGTTGTCGTGGGTTGTAATTTTGTAGGCCAGAGAGCTCTTGGGGTTGGAGCTATGGGTGCTACAGTTCTGTATTAGATCTCTCCATTCTGTAGCAGGTAGGAGTTCAGAGAGCTGGTGCACAGCACCTAGCTAGAGCTTAAATGAGCAGAAAGGATGGAGAGTGTACTTTGTGTTGTTTTTTGTATTATAGTACCCAATAAAGAAAATATTTGCTATCTTTTGCCAACAGAGCAGTGTTTAGCAAAGTCAAGACCACCTCTGCCTGATTAAATATATACTTTGGTGGTGCTTCTTTCCAAACATAGCTTATCTGACTAAACAACTAATTGTTACCTATTAATTAATCCTGTGACAGCAAAATTCAAAGTCTAGTTTCCTATACGGTTCACTTTAATAGCTCTGCACAGCATCTCTAAGGACTGATGAGTTTGTGCTCTAACCTTCCCCCTCAGCAGGGATGCAAGTTTTAGGATTTGTTAGCTGTCACTAAAACCATTTGTTTTCTCCTCAGCACTGTGCAAATATTTAACTGCCTAGCATAATTGTACGCTTAATTCCTATTTTAATAATCTGTTTCCAGAACTAGACAAGAAACATGTTTACTAGTTGAAGACGGATTATTTTTGTGTGTAAAGGTTGCGGTCTGCAAAGTGTGAACTCCTACCCCGGTAGGAGCAGTGAAGCACTCTCCTGAAGGGCTTGACAGCGCAGCAGCTGTTCAAACTATGAGTTCTAGTGCTTTAGTTTCCTCTTATGAAACATCTTACACAAAGCTTGCAACCTCAATTCACAGGAGCAGTGGGTAAAGCATAAATAATCTCACAGAGCCTCTTCTAACCTTTCCCTTGCGCCCATGAAACTCCAGTGGGGGAGGTCATACTCGACTTTCCAGGGCGATACTTTGCGATACGCGTGTGCTGTGTAGGATATTGCTGAAAGGAAAAGCTACTCCCCCCTCTTTTTTCACATGCTTGTCTTCAAACAGGGGTAGGTCCTGTATGGGTAACTGCAGTTAAGTCAGAGCTAGGTTCAGCCAGCTAGCACAGATGCTTTCTTCCAGAAAAACAGAGCTTTAAGCCAGTTTTACTTGGACTGGATCTGAAAAAAAAAAAACCCCAGCATCTCTGTCACACAAACTATACACACGTATAGTTCACTGCTTTCACCTAGAGGAACAAACAAAGAACAGCATAGAAGAAATTTATTAACATAGCACTATTTATACAAGTTACTCATGCTAGAAAAAAGCATAAATGATACATGTAAACATATGTTTACAGAATACTTGTTTTCCTTGTAAAGGTGCAAATGATCTTCGTATGTAAACACAAGAATACCAACCTTTAGGGGAAAGGGGCTTTTAAAAAAGTTTTAATAACCCATTTATTACTGTAGTGTAATTTTTACTATATTCAAGCACATTAAAATGCTGAGTTACATTAATCAAACTATGAAGTTAAAGAACTTAAGATGTCAGCACTGCCTTTTTCATCTCAAGAATTTACAGTCCTCTTTCAAAATCGGATTTAGTAAGGTCCAGAGTTTTATCAGGTGCAAAAGGTCATCCTTTCATACTAGACAGACATGAGATAGAAACATATCAGAACCTTTGAGTCAACCGGAGTTCCTCCTTCCTCTCCCTCCCTCATCCCGGGTGCCACTGCAGCCTCGAGAGCTCGGCAGTTCCAGTGCCAGCAAACAGTCCCTCCCCTTCAAGCTCTGTGAGCACTTCACCTTTTCTTGTTCGAAACACACACAGGCAAAGTGCATAAAAAGCACTAGAAGGGAGGGGACAGTCTTATCATGGTCAGTGCTCTGCAACAGGAATTCTGGAGACACAGGCAGCTAAGGTGACCCTGGTCTAAGCTTTTTTCAGCAGGAGCTGACTGTGGGTCTGCCTTTCAGCCAGAACCTGAGAAGTGAGGAATTAACAGCCAATGCCTGCATCCCAGCTTCAGACAAGAACCAATATCTAGCTGGCTACACAAGAAAAAGGTTTTTATAAGTAACAACAACTAGCTGGTTCTAGGTTCATATTGAGAGGAGGGGAGAGACCAAAGCTGAGCTTTCGTACCATACCCTGTACAGTAAAAAGGCATCGTTGTTAAGTCCTTTTCACTCTCACATTTTGGGCGCCCTTCAGTCCGTAGATGAGTTCCAGTACAACTTCTTGCCCCTAATAAGACTGAACAGATACTCAGGGCACCCATCCTTCCAGCTCTCCTGAACTCTGAGAGACCCTAAAACACTCTGAGAGTTGGAACCACAATAGCTGGCAGGACATAGCCCTGCCCTACCCACCAGCTTCTCAAAACTCCAGTCACACACGCACATATACATATATATAAAACATATATATATGCACACATATATATATGTATATAAAAAGCTGGAATTATCGCCGTGAGCAATACAAAGAAAATACTTGATACAAATTAAATGAAAAAATAAATATACTCTGTGCACAGAAAAGCTCCTGTGCAAAGGTGGCACCTTGCAGGTCAAGTACTTTTTTTGAAGCTCTCTGTAAATAAGGCAAAAGCAAAGTTGTCTGTATCCCATCCCTCTTTCGCCAGCCACACAGCTGCCACATCCACTGCCCACAGCAAGAGGGAAAGCAGGAAACTCTCCTCCTTGCCAGACTCCCAGTATAGCATATGGTGTCTACACCAGCATTGTTTACGGTACAGTAACTTTTACAGTTTTCTTTATTCAAAAAATGTAGACTATTTAGAAAAATATGGACATAAGCCACACTTCTACTTTTGTCCAGTGGTTCCGCGGAGTCTGACAACGTGGTCTCCCATTGGGCAGGCTCTCACAGAAGTAATTTTTATAATTCCATAGAAAGAGTCACCGGCAAAGATTTACATTGGATCTAGACCGTTCATACTAGAGCTGCAAAGAGGTCCAGTGTCAACAAGTCTCTTCAGTTTTTCTAGGAATGAGAACTAAGGGGTCTCCCTCCCTCAGGATGCTTACCATATATGGGATTCACAGTGCGTCATTTTGATAACACCTACTCCTCCTCCCAGCCGCCGATAGTTCATCCCACCGTACAACCTGCAAGGACAAGGGTTGGGTGGTCACATCATCCACATCGTCTCCTTCATGGAGCTACTGCAGGAAAGACTGAACCAGCCCTCGTAAGTGCAGTTTACACCATCGTTAACCTCTGGCTGAAGCAGACCACGACGTCTCACATCCTTCCAAGGTATCTGCTCGTGCCTTCCTCTCTCAAAGTAGTAACTGCTTCTTGGTTTGACACCACAGGTTTCTGTTACTTGAGTCACCACTTGCTTTCTCCTTCTTCAGTGATTTGCAAGATAGGAAAGAACTTCGCAGGCCGTTTCTGCTCTTGGGTTACATTTTGGGTAACACAAGAGCACAGATAGGTTTGCTACTTAAAATTCAACTATTTTTTTGTATTTATAATACCCTAAACTCATCTGATCCATTAGAGATGTAACACATCCCAAGCACCATCTGTTTCTCCAAAATGCTACTGAAATGGTGCCTGCATCTCATATGGAAATCTGATCCCTACAGGCTCCAGCATCCTACTTGCTTCAGCTGCATATTCCCCTCTCTGCCCCCAAAGCTGAATGGCAGAAAGAGGAGAGGAAAGTTCTCCAAACAACTCCCACCAATGCCATTTGTTAAACTCAAATTGCACTGGAAGCATTTCTCAGCCGGGCTACGCAAATAAAAATATCCTTCGTGGAGGAAAAAGTACATGACCGCCACAGATATTCATCAGCTACATTGAATTCAGAGGAGAAAAAAACCCCAAGGTAGTACACCTTGAACAACCTCCTAAACTTCTGTGAATGCGAGCCCAGGCAGAAAAACTCCTGATTCTAGACATCTCGTATTGTTAATGCCACTAGATGCAGCTGAAAGCATTTAGCTACAGAATGTGAGGTAGGTATTACTCTCCCCTCAACTGGTTTTCTCAGCAGTTCAGAAGGCATTGTCCATAACTCCACAAACAAGAGGAAGTTCCTCCACTGCTTCTTGACATCTCAGCAGGAAATTAATTAATTCACTGGTACTACTAGGCAGGAAGAAATAAGGACATCAATTTCTTTCTGTTCTGCACCCTTGCCAGATCTCTAAAGAAGCAAGAATACAGACTGGACCTGAAGTTTTCTACTGGTTAGATTTGGAAATAAATGAACAGGCAATTGCTTTCAGTGTAGTTATGATTAGAAAAGAAACAAGAAAAACAGTCTTTCTGCTCAGTATGCATTTTTTGATTGGTAATTCCGTATTATTTCTCTAGACTTGTCAATCAGATGAAATCCTAATTGCTGTCTTGGAGGTTTAAAGGGGAAGCACATCATAAGCTCCTCCACAAGGATCTGGAAACCAGAGCCTCAGCTTGAAAGCAAAAAAATTAGTAGGCTGAGTTCTACATCATGACCGTGAGCTCCTTCTGCTAAGGTTTCCTTCTGTAAGCTAAAGGTTAGTTTTATCAGGAAGCAGAAGAGACCTAGCCCAAAATAAATGGAAGGGAGGTCTCTCTCTTGTTACAGTCCATTGTAACCATGTTCAAAAGCAGCACTTAAAAATCAAACCAGGCTTTGGTATGAACCTTTACTTGCTACCCAACAAGCCTACCAAATCAGTTATTTTCTCTGTGTCTCAATAATTCACCCATTCACAGTTTTCCTGCCTGGAAAAGATGCAATGAGACTTCATTCATTATTGGTTAAATCTGCTGGGATACTTGAATGAGAAAAAGTATTGAAAACTCTCCGATTTTACTTAAAATGGAGCCAGTGGCTGGAATTCAAACCAATCTGCGAGGAAATGTTTCTTAACTGCCTACTGCTGTCAGTCATAGACACAGGGATTCCGAAGGTAAATGGCATATTGAGTTGCTTCTCAAGTGATTCACTTCCTTACACTCTCCTGCAAGCCAAGAAGCCACGATGTGAACCTTATGCTGGCTAACACACGCAAGTCCCTCGCTGTGGTACACAGCACATTTCTAATTTGGCTGGCACAGCTCCAGCTGGGTGGCAGCAGCTACAGCTGGAAAGCGCTACTGGATTGTTTCAGAAAGTAAAATTACCTCCACGTGTTAGCATCTGGATCAAACACCTCAATGGTCTTCAAGTACGTCGTGCCATCAAAACCCCCCACTGCCATCAGCTGCCCATTCACCACCGCAAGGCCAACCTGCAAACAACCATCACAGACAGAAGCCGTTTATGGGGATGTCCTGAAAAAAAGGGTTGAAAAGAAAATACTAATAGAAGGATTCAATAGTCATGTTTGGAAAAGGCAGTCTGCAATAGAAGACGGGCGGTAGGATAAATAAAATAGCATAAAAAAATGACAAGACATGAAAAATTAAATATCTATCTCAAAAGGGAGAGCAAAGAAAAGAGAGAAACAGAAAAATCAGGTTCCCCTTACTGCCAGCTACAAGAACTAGAACTGTTTGCATGGTAACAGATACATAAGGCCCTAAGCCTTTATCAGCCAAAACTTATGTCCTAGACTGAAATTCTTCACTAAGGGTGACCTGCATGCAGCAGAATATCTACCAGTCTACAGCCTGGAACGGCTGCTTAAACAAGGAGAACAATATGCAAGCTCCTCTCCTTCACCTCTTGGGCTGGTGCCTTGGACCATCAGGAAGCACTTTGGCCTCCAGCCTATTTTGTCTTTCTGCTAAAGCACAAAATTACTGAAATCTCAAACAGTTCTGCGGTTTTGGAAGATCACTTCCAGTGAAAACATCTCATGGAATAAACGAAACGATGCCAGGAACACAACATAAAATGGTTCTTGCTTCGGCTTTGAGGAAGTGAGAAAACTCAGAAGAGTCGCAGATACTGATGCGTCTATTCAGTAGTTTCTACAGAAAGCAAATATAGGAGCTCATGAGAAATCAATGCCTAATTAGTAATGAAAAAGAGTGTTGGACAGCACTTGAGGATGGATATAAATACATATTCCCTGTCTCCAAAACCAGTAGTTGCTCAAGTTATAATTCATACCTGCATCATTGGATACTGAAATACTAACATACAGAATGAATCCACCCTTTACTATATAACCCAGTATCCAATGATAAATATCCTTAACATTTGTATCTGCCCAAGCACAATGACTCCCTAAACCACTATGTTAATCTTTTCTTCATGTCTACACAAAGCAGGAATTTTAGCAGTTGATGGGAACATGCTGTTATATCCTGTACTCACAGGATTCAGTGCAGAGAGGCAACATCCCAAATGAAAGCCCAGGAACTCTGCTCCCACACATCACAAGGCAATAAAAAGACTTCAAAGGAAGTTTGTGTCTAAACACGTTCTTGCCCCGATTCTCAGCTCTCTCTTTTGGGCAGGTAGGTATGTTCACCTCCTACTTCATCCAAAATGCATTGCGGGATGAGAACCAGATATTAATTCTTATACTGCTCTCTAATAGTCTCTCATGCCAAGTACGGCTACTTCACGAAGTAAACTAAAATACTTCTCTGTTACAGGCCTAAGTAGTTGACTCTATAAGGGACCAAAACTATTAGTAAAGACTCTCAAATGACTCCATTTCCCCATCCTCAGGCACGTCAGCCAGCTGTCTACAGCACAACATGACTACTACTTCACTCTCTAGTCTTGCTAAAGAGCTTGGACTTCTTGCAAACCTTTCCTCGCACAGAAGAGAGGTGAAAAGTACAGAGGAAGCGAGAGGAAAACCTCACAAAATGAGCCCCCTGGCTCTCACCACTTGGTTGTGTAGAGTATAGGCAAACCGAGCCAAACTCACCCCGCTCCGGCGGGACGTCATGGCCACAACAGGAGACCACTGGTTGGTTCGAGGGTTGTATCTCTCAGCACTACTGAGCTCTGTCGTATCATCCCTGCCTCCCACAGCATATATCATGTCTTGGTAAACTGCACAGCCCAGGTGCTTCCTCCTCGTCCCCATGGGTGCGATTGTGTGCCAGCGGTTCTCCTGCGGATTGTAGCGTTCCACTGCGGAGGAAAAGACACATCCTTGGACAACAGGGCTGGCAGGCAGTAGGGGTTAGTACCTGTGAACCTGCATCCAGAGTACTGCTCAATCTGTAAAGACGCTGCAATTTCCACACATCAAAACCAGGATGAACCAGTTTGTTACTACTCACTCTAATGCCTTTCTTCTACAGAAGGCTGGCTGTTCTCCCTCCTGTACAAAGTCAATCGCATTCAGCATCTTAAGAGTGAGCTGGCAGTGCTACAAACTGACCTGCATCACAATCTTGCAGTAGTTTTACCTACAGCACCCTCCCACCTACAGCAGAAAAAGGCTACTGCAGGAAAAAAAACACGTGCTTGCAACTGTTATGCAAATGAACCAAGTATTGTATTCAGGACACTGCCAAATGCAGCTTTGAAAAAGAAGAAAAGGATACGGAACCTCTGGTGGCAGGGGCTCTCCACTACCCTGGAGAGTCAACTACTGTGTGGCAAAAATCGTGTTTAAAGAAGAAAAGACACCACAAGCTGACCACTAAGATATTCAACAGCCATCTGGGGACACTAAGGACAAACAGGCTCACGCCAAGTACTGACTGCAAGAAGGGACAGCAAAAAGCATACCAGTATTGAGAGGAGAAGTCCCATCAGAGCCTCCCACAGCATAGAGGAAACCCCCTAGCACAGCCACTGCAACTCCCAGGCGCCTGGTGCTCATGGAAGCCACTCGAGTCCATTTGTTTTCTTTGGGATCATACCTGGCAAAAGAACAAACGCCGAAGCTTAGTGAAGCGTCGACACCATCAAAGGGGCAGGAAGACTGACTTTATTCTCTCCAAACAAAAAAAACCCATACAATTTTTACAGTACTTACCTCCTCTCCAGCTCATCTGCACCAGATGCCCTTCCCGAGACCCTCCTCTCCCTGCGCCTCCCTTTTTTAAATTAAAAAGTACCTTTCCACAATGTTGAGACAAGAGACGCCATCCTGGCCACCCACAGCATAGAGGTAGCCTCCAAGAACTGCCACTCCAACACTGGTCCTGCAGGTGCTGGTTGGGGCCACATCACTGCTCCACTGGTTGGTCTTTGGATCATACCTAGAAAAACAAGAACCGCTTGTCTAGGAAAGCTTCAGGCTCTCCCGCGCTTGGGAACTACTCAGGCAGTGAAATTGGCCTCGGCTGAGCTTAAA
This sequence comes from Clamator glandarius, assembly GCA_033459285.1. Classification (NCBI taxonomy): domain Eukaryota; kingdom Metazoa; phylum Chordata; class Aves; order Cuculiformes; family Cuculidae; genus Clamator; species Clamator glandarius. The sequence goes on from JAUNZM010000292.1 coordinate 2,653,281, forward strand.
ATGCAACACAGCTATTTGTAAGCTGGCTAAGCATCCAACACATCCTTGGAACAACAGATTCAAACTGCAGATCAAAGGTTCAGGTTCATAAGGCAGAGGGATGCCACGGACAGGCTGACATGTGGAAATTTGCATCTCTGCAAAAAGCAGCAACCAGAGTTCTCTGCAGTTCACACAAGAACTCAGCCAGCATTGAGATCTGTACTTTGAGATAAAATATGAAGGAACCAGATGGACTTGGCAATCCGGAGACAAAGGAACATGTTGCACAGCAGAAAAGTGCAGGAGATGGGAGATGTAAGGCTAGTGTCACGATGTGGGAAGATGGAACTATGAAAGGATACGCGTGGGAAGGAAGGGGAAGCTCAAGGTAAGAGCAGATATTTGGATAGCTTGTTGAATTTGTTACAGGACCAAGATTTAGGGTAGCAAGAGCAGCTTTTAGGCTCGAGGATTGCCATATGCAGCTCCCAGAAACAGGAAGCTTGGCAATGCCTGTTTGATTTTCATCTTTCACAGGTCAATAGGACTGACCTATTTTCTAAGTGCCAAGGCTCCTTAATTCTTTAGCTACCACTCCACAATAAAATTCCCGGATATCCCACTCAACATCTAAGAAACGCTTACTGCAACCTCACCTTCCTCAACAATGCTAAAAACAAACCAGCAATTGCAGAGGTTAACCAGCATCATCGCTCCTCCCATCAATTATACCCAGAGCCATCTCTTACACGTGCCTTCCTTACACCAAAGGCCGTGTCTTCTCTCATTAGGCTGGGGATAACGAGACACAAGCTGTTATGCATGATGTCCTAGTTCAGCAGTAAACAAACACGATATTGAAGGGGTATGCAAGGGAGGAGGAAATGTAGATAACGTGCAGTATAAATTTCAGGTTTTCAGCAGAACAACACAGCCAGAGAAATGAACTCACTTTTAAGAGGCTACATCCAGGTTTGAAGAGTCAGAATTAACATTTTGCACACTGGCCTTAGGGAGACTTACCTTTCTACACTGTTAAGATAAGAGGAACCATCGTGGCCTCCCACAGCGTAGAGGAGATCATCCAGAACACTGACTCCAACGCCACAGCGCCTTTTGCTCATGGATGCCACCATCCGCCACTCGTTGGTTTGTGGGTCATAGCGTTCGACACTGGAAATCGCGTCTCCACTACACCAGCCTCCCACTGCAGGAGCCAACATAAGAAATCGTGTCACAACAACACACCGAGCTCAGGTACTGTATGTGTGCCGGGCACAAAAAAAAAAAAAAATACTCTCTGGTCTTTGTCAATCTTAATCTAGTAGCCCCATTTCTGAGTTAATAATTTTGGGAATTATAATTAGAAGACAGAATGCTATTTTCAAGAGGATTAATATAAGTTTGGAAGCACTGCAGCATTCATAGCACCAAAGAAATCGCACGAGTGAGAAAGGGTAAGTTAAGTCTCCAACTATTAATGCACAGGTCACTTCAGAAACCCGTTGTAAAGACTAGCCTTAGGGAAGCACTCTCACCAGATAAACCTAGATGTGAATCCCCTGCTCTAAGCCAGCAGGAGCCACACATACCTGCAAAGAGCACTTCTCCACAGCGTATGGGTTTGCGTGGTCTAGTTCTTGGTCCTTGCATCAGTGGCCGCTCTTGGGGCAGCAGCAGGTAGTTTTTAGCTTCATCCACTAGGTCCCTGTGCAAGAGAGGAAAATAGCAAGCCCCAAATTTCCCGATATCAGACTCAGAAGAAGGTACAAATCAAAACTGATGGCAAGAGCAGCTAGCACCAGTCATGCACTTCAGGTATTCACAGCCCCTAAGTGCATGAACAGTTCCAGGTAATATATACACTGTCACCTGTGTACTCATTGACTGTTTACACGTCATTGTCACAGTGACAGCAGGAGACCAGTATCAATATCTGGACAGAGTTAATAACAGATATTGTTTGCTAAAAACACTGATAGACTGTGACCAGAGATTTGTCAAGCTTACTCTCCAGAAAAGAAAAAATCCAGACTGCCTCAAGCTAAAACTTGGCAATCGGTTGTTTCGTCTAGGAAAAAATCGGGAGCTGAAAAGCACACAAATACATAATACACACACAACCAATAGATGGAGATACTACCCTTCTGATGAATATTTTCTCCATCAGCTCTGGCCAGCTCACGCTGTCCATCCATTCATGACTTGCCACCTGGACTAATCCTAATATTCCAAACCCTTGAATAAAACAAAAAAGAAAAAAAAAAGTCCTCCTTCCCTCTACAAACGTGGGATTCCCCCACTATGAATGCTTATTCCAGAAGATAACAGTTTAGCAGACTCCTTGAACTTTGGTACATTAAGCACAAGAAGAAAAAGTGTGCTTCATAGATGATACAGCCCTCCTTAGAATTAGAAAGGTGAAACTCATAAGAGAAGCAAGTAACAGTTTCCTTGCACCAGCACAGTGGGAAATAGCGGACTAATCCCAGAGTCCAATTCAGTTATTATCAAAGTACAGATTTTTTACAAAGAGGAACTACTTTAAATCATAATGAGATCATGAATGCCATGCAAGTGGTAAGCTGTAACGAATGGCCACAACTTAAGAGAAAGAAAAAAGGTGAAATGAGAAAGAATACACTGAAGGATATTTTACCAGTGGTCAAACTGTGCACTCAAAGCCTGCTATTTCACTGAAAACTTGAAAGAACAAAAACATTTCCAGGGCACACTGACTATGACACAAAGAGAACACAGGCTTTCTTAGATTTCTTCTCCTCCCAGTTGCAAAAATGGAAACTGTGAGCAATCATCCATTTAGCACTGACAAATCGGCACCGTTTTAGAGATGTAAATAAGGCACCTAAATACAGCAAAATCCAATTCTGTACATCAGCGAGGAGATTTACCGGCATTCCTCATCGCTCTTAATAAGTGGATCAGAGCCCACTGTACCCACAAGGAACTTGGGACTGAGCAGCGGCAGACGGACGTGCTGCAGGACCTAGAACACAAGAGAACACGGATGGTAACCACACGCACCTCAGGGGTGTCAGAAGCCAAATGGAAAGATATGGTGGCTAACAACCTTTGATAACGAGTTAATAATTCCTCCGGCAAACATACACGGTCATTTACACATCTAAAACCTGGCATTTTAGTGAAACGCAGCTCCTCTTACAGCACCTTTGCCTTTTCCATGTATCCCAGCATAGATACCCAGCAGAAAACCAGTACCTGAAAGGGGACAAGCCACTAACAGATGAAAACAAGTCACGACTGAAAATCTTTGCAAAATTAGATGTCAGTACATCTACTTGAAGCACTCATTTAGTTACAAGTTTTAGCAACCATTAACTGGGACCAGTACATTGTATTATAAATGAACAGGAACAAATAACAAGCCTTTCACAACAACTTAGATTCAGAGGCGCAGGCAGGTGTAGACAGAGGGGCCTATAAAGGCACACGATTCTAAGAGCATTAAAAGCTACCTTGACAACAGCAGGTTTTTCTGGTTTGGTTTGTTTATTTAAAACTGTTTTCAAAAGCTTTCTGCTAAATAAAGTTGCATTTAATGTCTACTTCCAATACAGAAACACTGAGGCAGGCAGACTCGCACCTCTTTTGATCAGAAAACCTGAGACTTCAGAGGCTTTCTGCCTGACAGCTTTGTCAGAATGGATGCTTCTCCATGAAATGGTTTGGCTTAGATGAAGCATCATATTTCAAGATCAAGATCATGAGGCATAAATTAAACAGAAGAGCTTAAAGACACATCAGCAATGAAGACAAGCTTTTTCTACAACACTCAAAGCAATGCTGGCAGGTTTGTCTGAACAGAGGACTGGAATGATCTAGTTTGGCACATCCCACCTGGAAACAACTCAACCAAGTCCCTACTGAAAGCTCCAGCACATTCGAGGCTGGGTGAAGGGAAACTGCGAGCACCTAACGCAGGTGGAAGTCAGGTACCGTGGCTTTGCACACATTCTAAATTCTGACACTACCGTAACAGCCCTCGTTACTCTTGCCGTAGATAAAGCCACCTCAAATGTCACCGTGCCCACCTGTGGCAGCTGGGGTCTTCTTTCCTGAATGCTGTACTTCACCCAGGCCATCACCGCATTGAACACCTGCTCCTCACTGCGAACGTTTAACTCATCACTGGATATAATGTCTATGAGCTGATTGGCAGGGAGCAGCATGAACTCTTCACTCTCCATCACCTGGTTAAATGGAAAGAGAAGAAAAAAGGAAAAGGTAAGGACAGTGGCCAAAGTACCAGAGCCATTCACTGCTCCAGAGCAACTCTAAAGTGGAAATAGTCATAGACTCATAGAGTGGTTTGGGTTGGAAGGGACCATGAAGGTCATCCAGTCCCACTCCCCTGCAGTGACCAGGCACATCTTCAACTCAATTGGGTCACTCAAAACCCCGTCCAACCTGACCTTGAATGTTTCCAGGAATGGGGCATCCAACACCTCTCTGGGCAATCTGTGCCAGTGCCTCACAGGAAAACATTTCTTCCTAATATCCAGTCTAAACCACTCTTCTTTTAGTTTAAAACCATTACGCCTTGTCCTACTGCTACAGGCCCTGCTAAAAAGTTTTTCCTCATCTTTTTTTTTGGAATAGTCTGCCCAGGGAGATGGTTGAGTCACCGTCCCTGGAGGTGTTTAAGATGAGGGTGGATGAGGTACTTAGGGACATGATTTAGGGATTGGTGGGAACGGTTGGACTCGACGATCCGGTGGGTCTCTTCCAACCTGGTTGTTCTGTGATTCTTATAAGCCCCCTTTCAGTACTGAAAGGCCCCAGTAAGGTCTCCTTGGAGTCTTCTCCAAGCTGAATAACCCCAGCTCTCAGCCTCTCTTCACAGAGGAGGTGTTCCAGGCCCTTGATCACTTTTGTGGCCTCCTCTGGACTTGTTCCAAAAGATCCACGTCTTCCCCGTGCCGAGGGCTCCAGAGCTGGACACAATACTCCAGGTGGGGTCTCAAAAGAGCGGAGTAGAGGGGCAGAATTACCTCTCTCGACCTGCTGGCCGTGCTTCTTTTGATGCAGCCCAGGACAGGGCTGGTCTTGTGGGCTGTGAGCGCACGCTGCCGGCTCACGTCCAACTCCTCATCCACCAGAGCCCACCAGTCCACTTGAATTAGTTACCGATCCAGTGAAGTGCCAAACACCTATCGCCGTTTTGCCATCAACACATGTGAAGGGTTCGTGGCACAGAGCAGAACACGGTCCCCAGCACCACCAAACCTCTTTAGATGAGGACAGAAGTGAAAGGGAATTTTACAGAATTTTTTTTTGTAGAACACTTCTAAAAGTTTAAACCATAGAACACACTGATCAGGTTTCAAAATTCAGGAAAAAAAGTCCTCCTTCAAAATCAGGCTCCTCTTTGCCAATAAAGCAGAAATAAAAATATTTCACAGGTGATAAATAAGTGACTGAAAAGCAGTATTGGAATAGTGAGGCTCTATTCACAGTAAATCTGAAACAGCATAAAAATTGAAGGCTCGGAAACAAGTTGCTAGAGGCATTGTAGAGAACACGGAAAGTCTTCTTGAATGCTGATTTGTGGCACAACAGAAAACATTTCAGGAGATGGAGTCCTTTGATCCCACCTCTTTCATTTACTCTAAATATATACGTTGGATTTGCACAACACAGATGGACGTTAGAGGGAATCAGAGCCTCCTAAGGCCCCAGGGACTGACCTCTCTTGAAACTCAAGCCACTGACAACCTGCAAACGTGTCCATTCCCTCAATATCCAAGCCAGTGACAGTTTCTCAAGATGCTTTAGCCCACGTGTGAGCCAGGCTGCACTGCCTCAGGTGGATACAGAGCTGGGGCACAACCACAGCCTCAGCACCAACACCAGGGAGACAGAAAAGATGCAAGAATAAAAATGAAGAGAATTGCAGGAATGGTTTGATTGATAACTGCCAGCTCGGCTTCCCAGTCTGCAGCCCAGAACCTCCTAGAGGCTCAGTGATGGAAAATAATTGCATACCGGCTCACCCTTATCACTTGCGACCACATTAGAATTCCAGGGCTTATTTTATGATCTGCAGCATAAATGAAAGAAAAATACATTCTTTGGCACAAACATCATAACAGCAATCAGCCGCACAGTCCTTTTAATTTCCTAAGGACATCAGGTGGGATGAGGCTACGAGAAACCAGATCCAGTGGGAGGTGTCCCTGCCCGCGGCAGGAGGGTTGGAGCTGGAGCAGCTTTGAGGTCGCCTCCAACCCAAACCACTCCGTGATTCTAAGATTAAGTAAGAGCACTGAAAGAATATACAAAAACTGCCAAGCACAGGCAATGGCAATCACAGTTAGAAGGAACCCAATGGACACCAAGACCCTGAGATCCGTTGTCAGGCTTTGATCTTGGATCCTGCGGGCAGGGACAGGCACAGCAAAGCCCCCCCCCCCATGCTTCTTCAGCCTCAAAGTACAAACTGGGCTGCCCATCAAAGACCTTCATCAGCATTTAGCCACAGTCTCCCTCCCTTCCGCACAGACCAGCTCACATCTGAACTTCGCTAGGAGAGTTTGTAAGTGCAGCCTCAGACTCTGAAAACAGAGGCTCTGGGAATGTGAGTTAAAGATGGTCATCCAGACTCTCCCTCACAGGCTCAGAAAGCCCAGCCGAGTCGATGTCAAACCAAGCCATTACTGCTGTGTAACTTGTTAGTTTACATAGTAAAACAAATAATTATTTTAAATGCTTTGGCTTATTTTGGCTTAATTATCAGGACACTAATAATTATCTGACTAATATTTATGGTCTATGCGACTGACCTGCTTACTGAACAAGAACTGGATGGGCTTCACATCCTTTACAGTATTCACGTGCATATTGAATTTACAATTACAGATAGAATAAATGCCAGAGCCCACAATATCAAGCCCAATTTTTGTCTGTGGATACCGAGTACAAGTTGTTGATCCCTAAGTATATTTTTCCTTTCACACAGATGCCAGACACCAAACAAAAAACCACAGAGGCTGTTCTCGTACAGCAGAGCTGTTAATAGAGCCATTTCACATTACATGCACACAAGAATCACAAGGGGTTTTAGGCAACAAATTCAACTGAGGGGAATGGAAAACTTGGAAAAACATTTTACCAAGAAGTTAACGACGTAATGCAGCAATACACATAAAAAATAATAGAACTAGTGGTTAGCGCAGCAGAGGAGGTGAAGCAATTCAGCATTCAAAGCAACTTCATGGCTTGGCCTGATGCCTGGTGCTTAGCATTCGGCATCAACACTCAGGAAACTCTCATCTCGCGTTTCTTTTTGCCAGCTGAGAGGAACGATGACCACACAATGACGATGCAGAGTAGGGCACATTTTTTAGCAATTCTCAGCCTCCACCGGGGAGGATGGTTAAGCAGCCAAGTCCCTGGCTTCCATCAGGGATTATCAATCCACTCCCACATGGAAAATAACGGCTGAGCAGAATACAATCCCACTGCCATTAAGATTGTCTGTAGAGAAACAGTGGAAGCAGACGTAATAACCATGAAAGATGAAGACCTGCAAGGGCGCTGAAAGGCCCGCTGCAATCTGTCCAGGCCGAAGAAACAGTGCTCTAATCCAAGCAATTGTTTTCCAGAGGCCACAATTCAGTTAAGTCGATTATAATTTTCAGAACCATGAGGACAGTATTTTCTCAAGTCCAAAACTTTTGCCTTTATGTGCTTTGATAAGCATAAGGAAGACAGGAAGCTGCCTTGAAGGGACTGCAAAAGAAAAGAACCCACAGCAGGCAGCTCTTAAAAGCCAGCTGCACGTATTAATGCTAAAATGTTTAAAAACAAAATTGTTACGCTGTTAAAAAATTATTTAGAGGGTTGTAAGCACGCCCTACTCATGTAATAATGAAAGAAGAGCACAGATCTAACCGTTAAAACAACCGAGCACTGAAAATAAACGACCATCTGGTTACCATCCTGCTCCCAAGAAAAACACAGAAGAAAAGAAATGCAGAGCAAGCACGGAGCACATGAAACAGCTGGTTAAAATGTAGGGGTTTGGGGAAATCACTGTGTCCTACAAAAAAACAAGCTCTCATGTTAAACAGCAAATTCTATTTCCTATCCTCATGGTTAGGAAATACATATTTAATGGTAATTTTTAGAGCAAACTGATGTCACATGTCTACAGTTAAATATCAAGTTTTATCTAAAATGTGCCCAACAATCAAGTTCAACTGTGTTTGCCTCTTCTCATAATTTTCTTAAGTACTGCCTGACATTATATAATACAATTCCAATCTGTTTCCTGCAGGGAAAAAAAAAGTTGGCAAGCTGCAATCAATCACAGCACTTACACCCTGCCACTTCTCTGGGCAAAGTAAATGAGTTGACACTGGAGTTACTCCCTTTGGAAAGGATCCTGTGAAGCAGGTGGAAAGCGATTTCTCCACAGCAGTGTACCTGTTCCAAGGGATGGGAGAGAGCAGTTTCTGCAAAAGGTGAGAGACAAATCTCTCTGGCACCGAATAGATCTTCATGCTGAGCACACTCCTAGAGAGCAGCTGCTTCCAAAACACAAGCCAACTCTTGCCCTTCCAACCAGGGCACAGGGAAGACGCCACTTCAAAGCGTTGGGCTTCTTTCTAAATTTGGGTGTAACAGTTCAGTAAAGACTCGCTCTTCTCAGACTACTGCTCACAAAATCCTTACTTATTATGCTGATCCTTCCCTGAACCAGTTGCCAGCAATTTTTCTCCCCCTAAAAAATCATCTAGGCAAAATTAACAGAAACTTAGGCTTATAAAGTCAGCTACAATATTACACATGCCAATTACCTTCAGACAACTTCTGCTGAATAACAGACACAAAACCATAGCTCTGCTACAGCTAGGGAGCTGAAGACTCCCCCGAGGCAGCTGTATGCTCCCCTATACACCCAATTCTCCAATCAGTAAACTCAACATCAAGGTTTTAGGGTTCTCTTGATGTACTGACTTTACTTTAATGCCCATCTTCCCTCCAGCCATGTAGAATCCAGAACATTTCTGGACGTGGAGCAAAATGTCATCCCATTCCCAGCCATGTTGGCTATGATCCCAAAGTCCAACTACGCCTGTGACTCTGCCTCCCGCGTAGCACTTGCCACACACGTTTATGAAACACTGCAGATCATTACAAACCATCAATACAATGCAGTAAGTCTTCCCTCTTTCTTCCCCAACTAACATCTCGCACCCATCGCTATTAGGGCAGAGAGTGGATGTAAATGCACAGTTTGGAAAGTATAACATGAGTTGTCCAGGCTCTGAAGGGACACGTTGACATGTTTTATACCATCATTGCAGCACATCAGCTTCTTACCTCCTGGAAGTTATGCTGTGTGAACTTGTCAGCAATCCTCAGCAGCTCACGGCACGAGTGAGTGTCAGCAAAAGCCCGGATGCCCAGGCAATTGGAAGGGTCCAACTGTCTCTTAAGGAACTCGCAACAGGCCTCCTGGATCTCGGCCAGCTGGAGAAGGCAAGCAGCCGGCAACAAGGTCTGGACATTTCCCTCTTCCACAGTGATCTGAGAGGTGTACGCAAAGTCAATCAGCAGTTCCATGGCCCTTTCATCGATGTCTCTGATCACAACTTCTGTCTGCCGACTCTCCGCAAGCTCCCCGGTGAACATGGCTCGGAAGTAAGGGCTGCAGGCTGACAGAATCACCCTGTGGGCGTAGATCTTCTTCGCACCGACTACCAGCACCACATCGCACAACTCCCGGTGCTTCCGGAGGAGATTGATGACTTCTAGAGTTTGCCGAGGGTGCTTGTCGGAGATGTAGGGCATGCGAGCAGGCTGCGGCACCCCTTCAGGCAGTTTGTTAGGATCTCCGAGAGTGCAGCGGCTGGTCACGTCCATTCCGGTCTCTCCTGGTCGAGTACTGGTACACCTGCAGCGGAGGAAGCCGTAAGAAAGCACCATCATCATCTCACCCATCACCAGCTGCCAGCCAAGGCTCTACAACTCGCAGTGATCACAAGCACAAAGCCAGCAGGGCCCGTAGCTTCATGCTGGAACGTGGAAACAACCAAGTGTTCACGTGAGAGAGGAATTTTGTCTCAAACCAAAGTCTACCTGGAAGTAAACAAATACCAACTTGCGACACACTTGTATTTACATCTATTTTTATGTGCTTTCTATGACACACCACTGCAATATCCAACTACACAAATATTTATTAAGTGAACCTCATCATAGCCCAGCGTGGTGGAGGAATATTAGCCCCATTTCACAGAGAGTGACTCAAAGCAGAGATCAGCTGACTTGACCATTCTCACTTTAGTTTTCTTTTGCAGAGATGGATTTCCACTGCAAAGAATTCCAGCTGCAAGATTTAATCAAAAATCTTTGTTCTTCTACCTACATTTTTGATAAGGTTGCTCATCGCTGTGATATCAGAACACACTAAACTGTCACACATACTTCAATAACCAGCAGCCTACCAGAAGCATGTCTCAGATTCACAGAATATCCATTTAATCATATAACCTCTTCAGTTATTTTTGAATTATGGAGGCTTTTGATTTAATCCTCATTCCCTGACACGCTTCAAAAGAAGGTTAATCTCTCCCAGGAATGGAAAACTGAAAATTGAAGGAGGCAATGGGGATTATCAGACCAATCAGTAAAACGTCAAAATAATCAAAGTATCCACAACTAAGGGCCTACCAATAAAGAAAGATAAAGTCAAGATGGTGACTTTAGAGATGATGAACCACTTGAGAATATATAAACCGAGTTTCTGGCACAGAGTAGGGAAAATCCTATCCTCCCAGCTCCAAGTGCAACGTTCTGGCTATCTGGTGTCCTCCTTTATGGAAGTGCAGGCACCTTTCCTTTATCCCCCACATCCCCGAGCAGATGCCAGCTCTGCCACGGCTTACGTGCAATACTTCTCTGCACAGCAGCGCTGCCAGATCACGCTGCGCACGCCGTACGCTCCTAACTTGAAAGAACGGGAATGAATATTGCCCTGAGCAACTACAGGGATGAACTGGGGTGACACATCTCATCCTTCACTTTGCAGCCTACACCCCAGGCCTCACTATCACATTATGGCTGAGATCAGTGTTAAACAAGAAGAATTAAACCCAGCTCCATTTCCAGCAGTCGGACTAAGCAGATCAGTGCACGCTAAAGACACCACACACGTAAGCAAGATGCCATTTAGCATGGCTGGAACGTATTTGAATTTCTGCCACATATCATATGAACAGTTATTAAAAAGATGCATCAACACCAGTGACAGATCAATTACTACAGAAAGCAAGCAAACACAGCAAACTGCACTATTGCCTTTTCCCATTTCAGAGGGAAACCATCACTTAAAGCAATGAAAGCACTCTGAGCAGAACACCGATGGCTCTGGATTACCTGGCGAGTGCACTGGCTGCTGGGGGTACCCTGAAAGACCCAACACGTCTTAGGCACTACCAGCTTTGCTGCCACACCGACGTTTCTGAGCTGTCGCTTTGGTCATGCCAAGAGTTAAACAGAAATCTAACTTCGCTTTGCCACCGCTCAGTGCATTTTGCAGCATGCTTAAAGGCAAGAATTAAAAATATAGCCCACATCTTTTCTTCTCATTATTATGTCACACGCACTTTCTAACCACGGGGAGACCAGTCTCTGCAGCAGTTCGAATAATTCACTTGCCTCTGAGCCTGTTTTCCCATTCCCCCCACATCCTCTCCTTGATCATCATATTCAGATGTTTCAGACCATCAGCTCTTCCTCATATCTCAGTGACACAGATCCAGCTGGGTCTCCCTTCCAAGTTCTCCTGCTTGCTCCTGCTCAGCCTCTGCACCTTAAATGTCTTAGTTTTCTTTATCCCTGTTCCATCTTTTTTTATATCCGCCGTCGTTTTCCTTTCCTGACACCTCTGACAAATCCCTTCTCTCGCTCTCCTCCACCCACTCTTGTCCCTCACAACCCAATTTCAACTTGTGGGGTTTGACAACCATTTTTAAAGCTCTGCTGAGTCCCCCACCAACAAGGCAGCTAAGCTCTGCTCACAGCACTGTACACACTCCAAGTTTAATGGTACCCCTGCAAAAATCCCCAGAAACCTTGGCTAAAGACTAATTTACCTAATTGGCTTACTTTCATCGTCCTTCGCAGCTAAGGCCAGAGGGTAAGCAATTTAATTCCTCCACTGAGGGATGGGGAAAGATGGTGACAAAAATCCCCCTGTAGGGTCCAGCTCTTGCTAAGCAAGCTAAATGGATTTTATTGTGCGTTAGTGGTTTCAAGCTATGTCAAACCAACCTTAGGAGAAAAAAAAGAAAATAAAAGCCCTATTAAGACACACGCTACTGTAACAATTTTGGACAGTTTGTCTTGACCAGGCTGTCAGTCAAAGAACCTAGGGACAGAACAAGCGTTCTTAAAATAAAAAATCCATTTCACAACTACAGATCACAAGAGAAGCTCTGACAGGACCTCCTTTTGGAAAGCAGAACCCCTTTATTACCCCCATAGGCTTTCCTCAAAGATGACTCACACTTAAAACGGCCTTAGAGCAGCTCTCAAAGAGCTTTTTGGGCCGGTACAGGTTCAAGCTACAGAAAGATTAGATTGAGGCTACGACACCACAAGGAATACGGTGCCACCTTGTCAATCCCACCACCCGTGACTCTCTGCCAACACAGAGCAGGGAGGTGGCACATCTTGTGCCATGTGAACAGCTGGTCAGATCTAGGCAGCAGTCCTAGTCACTCCTAGCCAGGACAGAGCAGGATTTTCCTGCTGAGATTCAGCTGAACACCACTTTAAATGAAGTGAAAAGGAGTCTGGTTAGCCAGAACCGGAGACATTCCTGCATTGTTCTCACCTACCTAAGTGCCCGCATTGGCATTGTGTCCAGCCTCCTTCCTCCAGGAAAGAAAGCGCTGGTTAATAATTAAAGAAAACTGAATGGAAGGAAAAAAGAGTAATAAGTAGATTAGCGCCTCTGATTCATCCCCAACTTATCTCTGGGTAACACAGAAGCTAGTGATCAATGGGCTTGGGAATTTCCATCCCGGATCGAACCAGATGCTCGAAGTTAAAGCGCTGTGGGTTGCTGCCATACGCAGGCACAGAAGCGTGAATTGAAAGGACGCCGTCTGATGGCATTTGTCTCCATGAGGAGAATAATTTAACTGCATTATGTGTGCGTTATGCATATTTATGCATAGAGAGTGAAATGATGAGTCAGTAGCTTAGAGGTGTGAAAGACAGAAGACTCTCACGTGGCAGGCTAGCTGCCTCCCCCCTCGCAAGCCTAAGAGCCGCTCCTCAAGACTTGGGGTGATTAAGAAGGAGTGAGAATCAGAAAGGAAACGTGTATGCAAGGATAAAAGATAAACACTCAGCTACGCAGATATTCTGGGATTAGCTCCCACCAAAATGCAGGGCTGGGGAAATCAGCAAATACAATGGGATTAATAAAGGGCTGACAAAGGATCAGGTTTTGTAGCAAACTGCTGCAAAGTACAGGTGGGAACACAGGCAGTCTGCAGCACTAAGTCAGCTAAATAAATAGGCTGCTCTGCCTCCATTTTACTCAGCTATGCCAGTTCCCAGAACTTTGTGCAGTAACAGAGGCATCTACAAGACAACCATCCTCACTCAGGACTCGTAGCAGCTTCTTCCAAAGGTCAAAAAATACCTAGTAACACAGTCATAAAGCTCCTTAACTTCCAAGTAAGAGTGGCTCGCATCTTTTTTATTGAAGATAATGTACGTTTTAACATGAGATTGCAAACAAGTTTCAACACAGTTCAACAGAAATCAACAAACTGACCTAGGGCCTAGGAAACAGAACAAGTCTCAGACTGAAAACGTCAACTGACACCCAAAATTATACATTCCCCTAATGGATTTCAGTGGCAAACAAAAATAAACTGGTAGTGATCTCTGTCAATGCCTCGCTTTGAATTTAATGCATACACAAAGAAAATATTTCCTATACTCATTACGGAATTGCTTGAACAAAGTTATTTGATTTGGTCCAGCTAAAGGAGACACCTTCAGCAATAAAAGTGGCCACCACAACACTGCTGACTAAGTAAATGGAACTGCTTTATTGTGGCAATCAATACTCCAAGAATAAGCTAGCTGAAAGTCTGCTTATTAGTATTTATTAGCTATTTATCAGTAAAATACCATCCATTCCTCTTCTTACCTAGCAAGCAAGGTTTAGGTTTACCTTCTCAATGAGGCTGAACTATGCAGACGAGCAAATAAACCCAACTGCAATACTTTATTCTAGATTACTGAGAAGAAGAACAGCAAGGATGTGATGTCCCTATTTATATCATTTATTTTGATTTTCACTGACCAAGCCCAGAAAACCCAGTTTCACCAAGAAGGAGGACGTCCCTCCTCTGAAAGACGAGGTCATTACCAGTCTTCCCAAACCTTCCCAAGCCTTTTGCATTTTGTCTTAGGCAGGAGCGACATCCAAGGAACTGGTTACCTTCCTGAGGGCGACCGAGGACCCCAAGGACCAGGACAGAGAAGGAGCTGAGGAGGCCTCCCTGCTTTACCTGGGAGCTGCTCAAGCCCCTAAGCCATGTTAAAGGCACGTCTGCAACTCACCACATACCCCATGACTTGTGGGGCTCTCCTCCTGGCCAAGCAGCCCTTCCTCATCACTACAGACTTGCCCGATGAGCACCTTAGCCGGCCCTGGTCATCAGATCTGCCCTGTCCTCCTTGCTTGGGTACCACAGGACTCTGCCCTTCACTGGAGAAGCCCCCTCTGCCCGGTTTTTTACCTTCAGCTAAACAATGTTCTTGTGCTGCTCCCTGGCAGCGAGAAAGAATAGCCTGCCCCAACTTCCACTTCATTTCTCATGAAAGATAAATCCCGTTTGAATATCAGTGTATTTTCTCCACTCTCATCTTTACAGGAATAGCTGCAAAGCCTTTTCCATTCAAATCGTGCTTCTCATCCTCTGAACGCTGCACACATTTGATACCATTCACCACGCTTATTAACACAGCCCTGACCGAGGCTCACGCCCCTCTCCCTGCGGAATCTAATGGGATCTCGCTGTGGTATTAAATGGCTGCAGAGCCCTGGGTAAGAGGATAAAAGGAACGGCTCCACCACCTGTTTAGCTGGAGCTCACAGGAAGCTCTGTCAGCCTGAAATCCAACCAGGAGTCTATTGGTATTTTCTGCTAAGACGTGCGGCAGAGTAACAAACAGAAATGTTAATAATCCCCACCGAGCCCTGAACACACGCAAGTCCATTCGAGAACTGAAGCCCACAGCCTGACAGAACTGGGCTCGTCAGGCACGGCTGCAGCAGTACCGCACGTCCAGGCTCAGAGAGCAGCGGAGAGGCGAGTTCAAAAGCGAAGCCATGTAAATACAGCAAAATGTGTTTTCCACACCCTACCCTGGCCTGCCAGAGAGGGAGGGAACCCAAAAGGTACTGAAAGGTCTCATCTGCATCCATTATCTAAATAAAATTAAAAACATAAAAAAGCCTGAAGTGCCAGGATCAGCAGCACAACAGAAAACCTCTACTTCTGCAGCCCCACGCTGCTGCCCATTACTAAAACGACCCAGTCTGAGCAGCAGATAGAACTTCCATGAGAGCAAGTCCAGCCCACAGGAGACATTCAGGATGTTGAATTGTCTGCCTCAACACCACACACACAGAAAACAACAGAGACAGCAGGCATACAAGTAAATTTAGAACCTCAATTTTTCCATTAGGAAAATCAAGCAGAGAGAAAACAAGAACACAAGCCAAGCTAGTCACCAATTTTATGCCATTTTGCAAAAATACTTTGATAAATGGAGGACAACATAAGAACCTGAAAAGCTGTGGTTTACCCTGGTTGAGATTTAAACCGTCTCCATTGTAGAAGTGTAAGAGAGAAGAGAGCTCGACCGCTACTTTATCCGTCTTGGAGGAAAAAGAACTCGCTATAAAAGTCAAACAGTTCCACATGTCTAAACCACATTTCTTATCTTGGCCAAAATGTTGAGCACCATGCAGCCCCCGTGATGCCCACGCCACATCCCAGGGCTTACTCGTTAGCTTAACTGAAGCAGCAGCACAGTCGTCTTTTCTGTCTCGCTTGAGGAGTTCATTCAATTTAACAATGTACTGTCACTCCTCAAGGGCTTAAACAACTGTTTATTCCCTACCTCCTTCCACAACACAGAGCCCTGTCTAATGGTTTCTGCAAACGTTGTTGCTAGAAACGCTGTACAAATCATTCCATGGGTAAAATTCCTTGCTTTCTCTAACGTGACTCAGACCAAGCAATTTGCACGAGTTCTCCTGACTTCATTTAGAGGTGTAGAACTGCAGGCAACTTTGCTTCCACACAGTCTGTACCACCTACAGCAAATACATCAGCTGTTGAGTTCTGCCACGGGATTGCCACTGCAGAGCAAGAATCAGCAGACAATCCCATTTGCCAAGTTGTCACAGTGCCGATTTACTGGGACAATTTTTTCTCTGTGTAACAGATACTCTTTCTGACATAACCATAGCAAGAACTCCCCAGAATTAAACTTCAGCTGCATCTTCAGCTCCTTAGAACAGAGGCAGCTGGCATCCGTAATTAGAAAAGGAAATCTCTTCACTGAAAACCTCACTTCTTCAAAGGGACTAAACGCTGTCAGTTAAAGGAAAAATAACGCCCCTTAGAAATCAAGCTTAAACTTATTCCCAGGCAGGTTTTTTCCCCACACAATTGGATTACTTAAGTAATTAAATACTGGATTTTAAATACGATAGTAAATGGGAGAAGTAGGGAGGGGTGATAGAGAATAATTTGCCTTCCATAATTTTCCTAGCAGTATCTTCATTTAAAGACATCTGGTTTTGTAAGCCTTGGAAACTAAATACATTTAAGGAAGAACTAAAGATGAACAACTTGCATTCTGTTTCTCCTAGACAGGTCTTTAAAAACACAAAAACATATTTCATTATCTAGGCACTCAGAAACCAAGTCCCATGACTTATGACATTTGGATTAAAAAAGGACAACTGCTTTTCAGATCTTACCTGCGCATTGGCTTTCCGTCCATGCACCGTTAAGACAAACCGTCACCCTGTGCTTCAAGATCTGATCCAAAAGAAAAAATGGAAAAAAAGAATGAGGATTTCTTGATATTCTGAAGCAAGAAAATCTCCGTTCCTCTCCTCAGTCTGGCTCTTGAACAACAGAACTGACCACATCCACGTACTAATATGCCGCCTTCAAGCTCTTATCCAGCTATAAAATTCACTGCCTAGATTAACGATGTCTGGATTGCAAAGAATAAAGCAGAAGAAAATATAGTCATCGTTAAAAGTAATTTCACCACAGCTGCATCATGATTCTTTAGGCAAATGGAACACATACATCACCAGGTCAGTAAACTCTCTGCCTCCCCAAATCCTTAAAGTTGTTCTTTCAATGGGAAATATCCCTCAAATAACAAGGTGCTCAGAGCCAGGAGGGATCTCTCACTCATACATTTACCAGAGATTTAAGGCAGGCAGGCAGGCACCTAACAAACAGCGCAGCGCCGGCCAGCAGCTTCACTGCAGAGCACAATCTGATAGCAGATGAAACTTGTGTCTGGAAATTGAAGATAACCGTGTGCCCCAGAGGGAAGGGGGGTGCTAATAATGGTACTACAGCCGCAAAGATTAATGATACTACACAATGCTCACTACACTTCCACTCAAACATTCATTTTCTGAAAGGAATAACAGTTGCAAAGTGCACATGCCTTCCAACGTCAACCACCAATTTCTAACACAGATTAACCCCTTTTACAAGGGCATCACCCATCCCCATTTCATTTTTAATGACTATTCAATTAAGAACAAATTTAATTCAATCATTACTTAAAGCAGTAAGCCTAACTTTTATTCATGCCTTAAAAGAACAGAAGGGTGTCTGCTTCCATAACGATACTCACACTTCTTCTCATCCAGAAATGGAGTGAGAAATGGGAAACCAGCGAAACTATAGGAAAAGCAATGACAGAGCCAGACTGAAGAGCTCTTAAAATAAACAGAAGCAGCATTTAAAATAGAAAGACTTAAACACAGGAAGAATAAACCCATTTTCGGAAGACTGAGATTGTCAGATTGGAGCCTGTGTCCAAAGATAACACAATATTTTTGGCACAGTTTCAGTTAAAAATGGCTATAGCTTTATTTGGCTACGTGAACAAGCACCTTGTCTGATCCGCGACCTTCTCTGGGTGCATTATCCCACAGGCACAATCGGGGCAGGCTGTAGTCAGTGAAGAACCACCTTGGGCTTGCTGACTTCCACAGCTCCAAAAGACTCCGGTCTGTTCTTTCCTGCAAATCAAGGAAGCCGATATCCCCCAGGTCAGGGCATCCCAGTGTCAGGCCAAGCCGTGGCCGCCCAACTTCTGCTCCAGCTCATCCCGTGTCAAGGGGCTCCCGAGAAATGGAAATGGGGACATTGTCCGGCCCCAGGGCAGCAGCGAGGGCAGCCCATGAGCCAGAGCCCTTCGGGGCGCTCCGAACTCATGGGAGATGCTGCTCGTGGACCCTGTGCTGCATCAGCTTCCATCGCCTCTCACCCACAGGTGGGGAAGGACCCTCTCTGGCTCAGGCTCCTCACACCAGCGCTCCCCAAGAGTCCCCGGCACCCTTCCTTCTCTTGCCTCCTACTAGCAGCCTCACAGCCTGAGCTCACAGCCCCGCGCACTCAGTGCCCTGCAACCCCACAACAGCAGAGAGCAGCCACGGAGCCCGCAGCCCTAGAGCTCGCAGCCCCACAACCCGCATCCCAGAGCCTGCAACCTCGCAACCCCATGCACCCCTACCCTGGGAGCTCACAGCCCTGCACCTGGCAATCGCAGCCACACGCGTCCGCAGCCCCGCAACCTGCAGCCCCACGCACCCACACTTGGGGCTCACAGCCCCGCAACCCACAGCCCCACCTGGAGCTCGCAGCGCTGCACCCCTGAACCTGCAGACCCGCACCCCTGAACCTGCAGCCCTGCAACCCCAAGCCCCGCAGCCCCATGCAGCCACACCTGGAACTCTCAGCTCTACAACCTGGAGTCCCACAGCCCCACACACCCACACCTGGAGCTCACAGCCCTGCAACCTGGAGCCCTGCAGCCCCGCAAACCCACACCTAGAGCTCACAGCCCCACAATCTGGAGCCCCACAGCCCCACGCAGCACCCCACATCCACACCTGGAGTTTGCAGCCCCACATCTGGAGCCCCACATACCCACACCTGGAACTTGCAGTCCTACCACCCCAAGCCCCGCAGCCCCATGCACCCATACCTGGAGCTTGCAGCCCTGCAACCTGGAGCTCCGCAGCCCCAAGCACCTACACCCAGAGCCCCGCAGCCCCACATACTCACACCTGGAGATCGCAGCCCCACAACCCAGAGCCCTACAGCCCCACGCACCCATACCTGGAACTTGCAGCCCTTCACAACCCTCTCTGGAGCTCGCAGTCCCCCAACTCCGAGCCCCGCGGCCCCCCACAGCCACACCTGGAGCTCACAGCCCCACAACCCGCAGCCCCTCAGAAACCCACCTGGAGCCCCACGTACCCACATCTCGAGCTTGCAGCCCCGCAACCCCGAGCCCCACAGCTCCCTGCAACCACACCTGGAGCTCTACCCCCCAAACCTGGAGCCCCGCAGCCCCAGGCACCCACACCTGGAGCTCTATCCCCCAAACCTGGAGCCCTGCAGCCCCAGGCACCCACACCTGGAGCTCTACCCCCCAAACCTGGAGCCCTGCAGCCCCAGGCACCCACACCTGGAGCTCTATCCCCCAAACCTGGAGCCCTGCAGCCCCAGGCACCCACACCTGGAGCTCTATCCCCCAAACCTGGAGCCCTGCAGCCCCAGGCAACCACACCTGGAGCTCTACCCCCCAAACCTGGAGCCCTGCAGCCCCAGGCAACCACACCTGGAGCTCTATCCCCCAAACCTGGAGCCCCGCAGCCCCAGGCACCCACACCTGGAGCTCTATCCCCCAAACCTGGAGCCCTGCAGCCCCAGGCAACCACACCTGGAGCTCTACCCCCCAAACCTGGAGCCCCGCAGCCCCAGGCACCCACACCTGGAGCTCTATCCCCCAAACCTGGAGCCCTGCAGCCCCAGGCGCCCACACCTGGAGCTCTACCCCCCAAACCTGGAGCCCCGCAGCCCCAGGCACCCACACCTGGAGCTCTATCCCCCCAAACCTGGAGCCCCGCAGCCCCAGGCACCCACACCTGGAGCTCTATCCCCCAAACCTGGAGCCCCACAGCTCCCTACACCCACACCTGGAGCTCTACTCCCCAAACCTGGAGCCCCGCAGCCCCCCGCATCCACACCCGGAGCTTGCAGCCCCACAACCCGCAGCCCTACACACTCCCACCTGAAACTTGCAGCCCCTCACAACCCCACCTGGAGCTCACAGACCCGCAACCCCGAGCCCCGCAGCCCCATGAACCCAAACCCTGAGCTTGCCACCCCGCAGCCCCCCACACGGGGAGCTCGCAGCCCCGTAAACCGGAGCCCTACAGCCCTTCACCACCCCACCTGGAGCTCACAGCCCCGCAACGTGGAACCCCACGCACCCACACCTCTGGAACTCGCAGCCTCGCAGCCCCGCAACCCTAAGCCCCGCAGCCCCCCCCGCATCCACACCTGGAGCCTGCACCCCGCAGCCCCCCGCACACCCGCAGCCTGCGCCCCGCAGCCCCCCGCACACCCGCAGCCTGCGCCCCGCAGCCCCCCGCACACCCGGAGCCCGCGCCCCGCAGCCCCCCCGCGCACCCACACACGGAGCCCGCGCCCCGCAGCCCCCCGCACACCCGCACCCGGAGCCTGCGCCCCGCAGCCCCCCGCACACCCGCACCCGGAGCCTGCGCCCCGCAGCCCCCCGCGCACCCGCACCCGCAGCCTGCGCCCCGCAGCCCCCCGCGCACCCGCACCCGGAGCCCGCGCCCCGCAGCCCCCCGCGCACCCGCACCCGGAGCCCGCGCCCCGCAGCCCCCCGCGCACCCGCACCCGGAGCCCGCGCCCCGCAGCCCCCCGCGCACCCGCACCCGGAGCCCGCGCCCCGCAGCCCCCCGCGCACCCGCACCCGGAGCCCGCGCCCCGCAGCCCCCCGCGCACCCGCACCCGGAGCCCGCGCCCCGCAGCCCCCCGCGCACCCGCAGCCCCCCGCGCACCCGCAGCCCCCCGCGCACCCGCAGCCCCCCGCGCACCCGCAGCCCCCCGCGCACCCGCAGCCCCCCGCGCACCCGCAGCCCCCCGCGCACCCGCAGCCCCCCGCGCACCCGCAGCCCCCCGCGCACCCGCACCCGGAGCCCGCGCCCTGCGCCCCGCAGCCGCGCACTCAGCCGCGCACTCACCCGCGCTCCCTCCGCGCCGGCCCCGCTCCTCGCGGCAGGAAGCGCGCGGGCCCGGCCCCGGCCCTTCCGCCCGGCGCGAAAACCCGGCGCGGATCGCGGCTCCGCGCGGGATCCGGAGGCGCGGCCGGAGCCGCTCCTTCCGGCCGGCGCTAAAACCCGGAGCGGATCGCGGAAACGCGAGGAGGCGTCACCGCCACAAAAAGTGGAATATTGTGATTTGAGCTAAAGCCAAGCGCATCCAAGTAGTTCTGTTTGCTGAAAGACAGACAGAACGTCCCTGAGAGCGCGGGGTTTTATAGCATCTTGATGCAAAAAGTCATTACTGCTACAAAAAGTGATTTAAGCTAAAGTAGAATTCACCCAAGAAACAGCTCCAAATTACCAAGAATATTTTGATTTAAGCTAAAGCAAACTTCACCCAAGTAACTGTGTTTTTGGAAAGTTAGACAGAATCTCCCTCTGAGCATGATTTTTTTATACCCTGTTGATACAAAAAGGAGTGACTATCACGAAAATGTGGAATATTATGATTTAAGCTAAAGTCCAGTTGATCCAAAGAAGTGTATTTTTTTGAAAGTTAGGCAGGATGTCCCTCTGAGAGCATTTTTTCAACAGGATGTTTTTTGAAATGGTGTTTTTCCAGACACTGTCGCAGAATCACAGAATAACCAGGTTGGAAGAGACCCACTGGATCGTCGAATCCAACCATTCCCACCAATCCCTAAATCATGCCCCTAAGCACCTCATCCACCCTAACCTTAAACACCTCCAGGGACGGTGACTCAACCACCTCCCTTGGCAGACCGTTCCAATGCCGAACCACCCTCTCCATGAAGAACTTTTTCCTAATCTCAAGCCTAAATCTCCCCTGGCGGAGCTTGAGGCCATTCCCTCTCGTCCCGTCCCCTGTCCCTTGGGAGAAGAGCCCAGCTCCCTCCTCTCCACAACCTCCCTTCAGGTAGTTGGAGAGAGCAATGAGGTCTCCCCTCAGCCTCCTCTTCTCCAGGCTAAACACCCCCAGCTCTCTCAGCCGCTCCTTGTAAGATTTGTTCTCCAGCCCCTTCACCAGCTTTGTTGCTCTTCTCTGGACTCGCTCCAGAGCCTCAACATCCTTCTTGTGGTGAGGGGCCCAGAACTGAACACAGTACTCGAGGTGCGGTCTCACCAGTGCCGAGTACAGGGGGAGAAGAACCTCCCTGGACCTGCTGGTCACGCCGTTCCTGATACAAGCCAAGATGCCATTGGCCTTTTTGGCCACCTGGGCCATTGCTGGCTCATGATCAGTCGGTTGTCAACCAGCACCCCCAGGTCCCTCTCCTCCAGGCAGCTTTCCAGCCAGACTTCTTCTAGTCTGGAGCTGCTCAGGGTTGTTGTGCCCCAAGTGCAGGACCCGGCATTTGGCCTTGTTAAACCTCATGCCGTTGGTCTCTGCCCAGCAGTCCAGCCTGTTCAGATCCCTTTGGAGCCTCCCGACCCTCCAGCAGATCCACACTTCCACCCAGCTTGGTGTCATCTGCAAACTTGCTAAGGGAGCACTCGATGCCTTCATCCAGGTCGTTGATAAAGACATTAAACAGGACTGGACCCAGGACTGAGCCCTGGGGAACCCCACTTGTCACTGGCCTCCAGCTGTATTTAACTCCATTTACCACCACTCTCTGGGCCCGGTCATTCAACCAGTTTTTCACCCAGGAGAGTGTGCGCCCGTCCAGACCAGAGGTGACAGTTTCCGAAGCAGAATGCTGTGAGAAACTGTATCAAAGGCTTTACTGAAGTCCAGGAAAACCACATCCACAGCCTTTCCCTCATCCAAGAGTTTAGTCACTTGGTCATAGAAGGTGATCAGATTAGTCTGGCAAGACCTGCCTTTCATGAACCCGTGTTGACTGGGCCTGATCCCCCGGTTCTCTTGCAAGTGCTTCATGATCGCACTCAAGATCACCCGCTCCATGACTTTCCCCAGTACCGAGGTCAGACTGACAGGCCTGTAGTTCCCCGGATCCTCCCTGCACCCCTTCTTATAGAT
Source organism: Clamator glandarius (assembly GCA_033459285.1). Taxonomy (NCBI): domain Eukaryota; kingdom Metazoa; phylum Chordata; class Aves; order Cuculiformes; family Cuculidae; genus Clamator; species Clamator glandarius. The sequence goes on from JAUNZM010000292.1 coordinate 2,676,704, forward strand.
GGGCACGACATCAGCCAGCCTCCAGTCCAGCGGAACCTCCCCAGTCATCCAGGGCTGCTGGAAGATGATGGAAAGGGGTTTGGCCAGCACATCCGCCAGTTCCCTCAAAACTCTTGGGTGGACTCCATCTGGCCCCATAGACTTGTGGGCATCTAGCTGGGCAAGCAAGTCTCTAACCACCTCCTCTTGGACCTTGGGAATCTCATACTTCTAATCCAACCCTTGGGGTTGTGCACAGAGGGAACAATTTTCCTTACTGTTAAAGACTGAGGCAAAGTAGGCATTGAGCACTTCAGCCTTGTCTTCGTCCCCTGTTACTGTTGTTCCCTCTGCATCTACTAGGGACTGGAGATTCTCCCTAGCCCTCCTTTTGCTGTTGATGTATTTGTAGAAAGACTTTTTGTTGTCTTTCACAGTCTTGGCCACTCGCATTTCTGACTTTTTCCCTGCGCGTTCTCGCTTCCTCCCTATAGTCCACCCAGGATGCCTGCCCCTTCCTCCAGAGGTCGTAGACCCTCCTCTTCCTATTGATGTCTCTTAGGACCTCCCTACTCAACCACGCTGGTTTCTTACCCCTCCGGCTACTTTTCCGGAACTTGGGGACGGCTTTCTCCTGCGCTGCTAGGAGTTCCTTCTTGAAGAGCGCCCAGCCCTCATGGACACCTTTGCCTTCAAGGAGCGCCTCCCGCGGGACTTTTCCAACCAGCCTTCTGAACAGCCCAAAGTCTGCTCTCTGAAAGTTGAGGGCGACTGTTCTGCTAACCTCCTTCTTCATCTTACCCTGCACCGAGAACTCTATCATCTCATGATCGCTTTGCCCCAAGCGTCCTCCAACCTTCACATCCCCCACCAGTCCTTCTCTGTTCACCAACAGCAGGTCCAGGAGGGCACCGTCCCTTGTCGGTTCGCTCACCAGCTGTGTGAGGAAGTTGTCTTCCACACACTCCAGGAACCTCCGGGACTGCTTCCTTTCTGCTGTATTATACTCCCAGCCTATATCTGGGAAACTGAAGTCTCCCACAAGGACTAGAGGTAGCGATTTTGAGACTACACTCAGTTGTTTGTAGAAGAGCTCATCAGCTGCTTCTTCTTGGCTGGGTGGTCTATAGCAGACTCCCATCACAATCCCTTCCTGCCCATGGGCTCCTCTGATTTTCACCCACAGGCACTCAGTCCCATCCTGATCGTAGTCCAGTTCGAGGGTATCAAAGCCCTCTCTAACATAGAGGGCTACCCCGCCTCCTCTTCTGCCCTTCCTGTCCTTCCTGAAGAGTTTATACCCCACCATGGGTACGCTCCAGTCGTACGAGTCATCCCACCACGTCTCCGCAATGGCAACGACATCGTAGTCTCCTTGCCCTACCACAGCTTCCAGCTCCTCCTTCTTATTTCCCATGCTGCGTGCATTGGTGTAAATGCACTTCAGCTGGGCAAGCGTAGCTACAGCCTTCGTAATAGGGCTTCTCCCCAGCTGAGCGGTCCTTGACTTAACTAAGGCCACAGTGCCAGTTTGCTGCCTACCATCCTCAGCTGCACTCACCCCCTCTTGCTTAGTGGTGATACACCAGCAGGCATCGCCAGCACACCACCCCTTTACCACTGAAGTCTCCCCTCCAGGCTCACTCCCATCCTGCCTGGCCTCCATCCCCTCCCCACTCACATCTAGTTTAAAGCTCGATTTATGAGCTTAACTAGGTTTTTGGTGAAGGCTTTTGTCCCCCTAGGAGACAGGCGTGTCCCATCCCTGGTAAGAAAGCCTGGGGGTGCGTGGGCCTCCCCATGATTAAAGAACCCAAAGCCCCTCTTCTCACACCAGTCCCTAAGCCATTCATTAACCCGTTTCTTATTCCTCATTTCCTGCTCCTGGTTCCTTAGTATTGGGATGGAGTTGAATATTACCTGTGCCCCAGAGCCCTCGATCATTCTCCCAAGTGCCTTGAAGTCCCTTTTGATGGCTTTAGGCCTTCTATGTTCTATTTCCTCATTACCAATTTGAAAAACTAAAAGCAGATAGTAGTCGGTGTCTTTGACCAGGGAAGGGAGCTTTCTAGTAACGTCCCTCACTGATGCTCCCGGCAAGCAGCAGACCTCCCTATGGAGCGGGTCCGGCCTACAGATGGGACCCTCCATTCCTTTGAGAAGGGAATCCCCCAAGACAATCACCCTCCTCTTCTTTTTAACCGAGGATGTTTTTAGGGCTGTGGGAGGATGATGGGGTTTCGGAAACACTTCTAGGCTGTGGGTGCAGCCCTCTTCATCTTTAGGGCTAGGATGCACCCTCAGCACCTCATATTTGTTCCACAGAGAGATCTGGGGGTTAATTGCCTGGGTAGGGGAGCAGGTTTCCTTCTCCGGACAGGAACCTGCTGCCATTCCCCCTCTCTGTCTCTCTTGTCCTTGCAGCTTACCGGTGGGTGGTGCTCAGCTTCACTGGCTCTGGCAGCCTGTGAGAGGGTCCTGCTCCACTCATCTATCTCCCTCTCACACTCCCTGATGGCCCCCAGCCTTTCCACTTCTTTCCTCAGCTCTTCCACCATATGCAGCAGTTCCCCTACCCGAGCACAGCTTCCACAGGTGGAGCCGGTGCCAGAGGCGTGAGCCACTACAGGAGGGGGGCACTGCCTGCAGCCCAGGGTCTGAGTAGCTGCATGTGCCCACTGGGGCTCTGTCTGGGTGGCAGCCTCCACCACGCTTGGTGCGGCCTTAGTCTTTCGTCGGGTATCCACCATTTTCCTCAAAGGTCTCCCTTTATCGTGAGGTCTCCCCTCAGCCTCCTCTTCTCCAGGCTAAACACCCCCAGCTCTCTCAGTCGCTCCTCATCAGGCCTGTTCTCCAGCTCCTTCACCAGCTTCGTTGCTCTTCTCTGGACTCGCTCCAGAGCCTCAACATCCTTCTTGTGGTGAGAGGCCCAGAACTGAACACACATCTTGTGTTCGGTGTGGTCTGTGCTGAACAGATGCCTCTGTTTCTATAATCCCCTCTGCTTGCAGCATTTCCCCATCTCAAAGCAAGGTGAGGCAGAGCCGGAGCCAAAGCTCCAAATTAGCGAGAGATTTGTTCATAACAACATTAAAATTAGACCTTAGAAAGCAGCAGAATACGCATAAGATCCCCAGGAGAATTTAAACACGTATGTGAGTGGGAAATCCATCCTGCTCCAGCTCTTGTCTCACTGCACGTGATCGACGGAGGTCACTGCCTCGTGATGCCCAGGTCTGAAGGAGCCTTATCTTCTAAAAGTCCAAAATGCATCTTAGAGAGCTTATGTGCTAGAATTTTCAGCATCACAGGGAGCAAAATGTGATCAGCACAAAAGCCCGAAGTCTAGAATGTTCTGTGAAATCAAGTTTTACTCAACTTACTGCAGCAAGAAAGGTAACAAATGGTCAGTAGTTATTGACAGCAAGTTAACAGCAACAGCTTTAAAGGTGACGCGTCTAATAATTAGTAGAAAGGAGTAATGAGGAACAGCTGAAGTCACTTCTGTTCAGCCTTAGAAGAGACTAGAGGGAGACTTCATCACGGTTTACTGCTTCCTCACAAAGGGAGGAGTAAGAGCAGGCGCTGATGTCTCCTCTCTGGTGAGCAATAACAGGATCCGATGGAATGCTAGGAAGATGTGCCATGGAGGGTTATGTTGGATATTAGGAAAAGGCTCTTCATCCAGATGATGGTGGAAAACTGGAACAGGATCCCCAGGGAAGCAGGCAAGGCAACGGATGGCCGCATCTTCCATGAGGCTAGACGCCTGGAAAAAGGACATCCTCTTGAAAACAGAGCTGCTCTGCCGAACAGAGTTCAACGCTGCCCTGCTGGCCAGGAGCCTCAGGCGTGAATACTCCATGTACCTGAAAGCGCTCCGGCAGCAGCACTGCTCCAACGATGCTTGCTCCAGGACAGCTTACCATGTTACATGATTGCTTGCTATGTTGTGTTGCACACAAAAGCAGCGCTCCATCAAATGCTTTCCTACTACCGAAAAGATTTTTGCAGTGCATATCATAAACTAGCAGTTGAGCTGCAGGCCAGAAACTTATTGTCGCCATAAAAATATAGGAAAAAACCTTTACCTAAACTGCTTATACAGAAAATGGTCTTGAGAAAAATAAACACTCAAAGTTGGGAAACAGATACAATGGAAGCAGTAGGACTAAAGTCCCACTTAAGATGGAGAACAGTAGATTTATGGAGAGCACTGTATGTTACAGTGCTGAAGACTGGACGTGGCGTCCTACAAGGTCCTTTACAGCCATGTAGTCCTGTGTTTCTGAAATCCAAGAAGTCAGTTATCTTAGATCACTTCCTCTCTTAAGTCCTAATTAAAGGCAAGCAAATAAGGAAGATTATATTTCTCTTCTTTAATTCCTCCTCTTCAGATGCTTTTAATTCTAATAAAAGTGATCACCTTGATCTGCTGGCAACACCCCTCCTAACACAGCCTGGGATACCATTAGCCCTCTTGGTTGCAAGGATATATTGCTGACTTACAGTTAACCAGGACCCTCTAGGGCTTTTCTGCAACGCTATTTTTCAGGCTGGTGGCCCCCAGCATGTACTGTCCATGTGATTGCTCTATCTCAGGTGAAGGACTTTGCACCTCCCTTTGCTGAATATCAAAAGGTTTCCATCAGCCTATTTCTCCAGCCTCTGGATGGCAGCACAACCCTCTGCTGTACCAGCTGCTCCTCCTAGTTTTGCATCATCAGGCAGCTTCCTGAGGGTACTTCGTTAATGAAGAGGTTGAATATGATTAGAATGCATAGTGACCCTTGGCCTACACCACCAGGTATTGGTCTTCAAACAGATTTCATCCCACCTGGAGTAACAAAATCTTTAGACACCAGCCAGCACTGTTCACATCAATAAAGTGTATTGTTCCAGTAGCTCCGGTCGTTCTGGTACCAAGGGGATCCTGGGAAGCGGCAGCAGGACAGGCAGCGCATGAGCCAGGGTGCTCTATGCGAGCCTGCGAAGAAGTGGGAGAGCTGGGCTGGGAGGGAAGGGCCATTTGTGCCTGTGAGGGGCTGCAAGGGTGCTCGTGTTCGAGGAGGAGGGCTCCCATCCAGACAGCGTACCCATGCCCCAGGCAGGTTCCCAGGAGGTTCCCATGTCTCCAGGAGTCGCCAGCTGGATCACCCCAAAGACAGAAGTCCTTTCTGAGATCTGAAAGGAGCTGCCCGTTGATGCTGAGGGCCCCTTCGCTGAAGGCTCAAGCAGCACTGGCCTTCACAGCCTCCAAAGCTGGGACTGGTCTCGATGGGAGTCACTCCTGAGACAGAAACCATAATAAAGCTCATCCCACCTCTCTTCAAAGCCATTTCTCACTGCATGGAGTCTCTGCTCACCAGAGACCTTTACAGCCACCCCAACTGGGTCCGAGATAGCGTACCAATCCATGGCTACTGGGACACCCTCTGGACACAAACCTGCTTCGACTGGGTCACGCGCACGAGCTGTGGGCTGCCCTGCAGCAAAGCCAGCGAGGTCTGCCCAGCGGGCACACGCACACAACTGCAGACGTCTGTGTGTCCAGGGACACAGAGCGACCCAGATGGACACGTGTGGAGCTCACAAACACACCAACAGCACCAACAGCCTCACCCTGCTGCCCTCTCTGGCTGGGCAGGGGGAAAAGGCCTTCAGCAGGGCGGGGACCGTGCGGAACCCTCCAGAAGCTGGGCTCAGACACATGCTCTGCACAGGAGCTCCCCTGCATCCCAGTCTCCCCAGCGTCTGCACCCGGACACGGGAGCCCACGGAACCCCAGCACGGCTGCAGCTGCTGGCACATCTGGCTTCATTCCCAGGTGCACAAGCCCCACGCTGGCCCGGCAGTCTGGAACTTTCCCAGGCTCTCTGCCAGCCAGCCCCACCGCCCTGCTCTCAGACACACGGCTCCATGTCCTCTTAGGCTTCAAAAGCTGCCTGCACAGCTTAGGGGCATGATTTAGGGATTGGTGGGAATGGTTGGACTCGACGATCCAGTAGGTCTCTTCCAACCTGGTTATTCTGTGATTCTGTGATTCCCATCTCTGCCTCAGGCTTCATGGCCCGCAGCGTGGCTGGGGAAAGGCCTTGGGACATCACAGAACCTGGTGTGACAACAGCCCATAGCTGCTCAGACCGACAAGAGCAGACGCTTACTGCGGCCACTTGGGCCTGGGGGTCACTGCCTGAACCCTGCTCAGGGTCACAGCCCACACCACCTCGTGCATCAAGACTTTCCCTCGAGAAACACCACCATGAGGCTCATCTCACTTGTCTTCAACACCATCTTTCACCACATGGTGTCTCTGCTCATCAGTTCCCTCCATCTTTACAGCCACCCCAACAGGATCCGAGTCACCATACAAATCCAGGGCTACTGCAAAACCCTCCAGACACAAACCCACCGCTACCCGGTCACAGGCACAACACAAGCCTAGCCTGAAGATGGAAAAGAGACGCCCTTTGAAACCAAGAGCCTGGTTTCCCAATGGCCCGGCAGCACTGGCCTTCACAGCCCCCAGGGCCGGGTCAGGGTCAGGATGGAAATCTCTCTGGAGAGCCCAAAGCAACAGCCAAGCGTGGTGGAGACCATGCACGCCAACTGGCTGTCAGCATGGGCCTTCACAGCCCCCAGGGCCGGGTCAGGGTCAGGATGGAAATCTCTCTGGAGAGCCCAAAGCAACGGCCAAGCGTGGTGGAGACCATGCACGCCAACTGGCTGTCAGCATGGGCCTTCACAGCCCCCAGGGCCGGGTCAGGGTCCCACCACAGGCTCCTGGGCTGAGGCCACCTCCACTGGCTACAGCCTTTCTGCCATCTGCAGGCCATTATCGCCACAATGACTTCGTTCCTGCGTGGCAGCCGTGGCAAAGGCCCGGCCACGTTCTTCTGGATTGCCTGTGAATACATGCAACAGCTGCCACTTTCTAAACCTTCTAGCACTGTTCAGATCAATAAGGTTTATTGTTCAAGCAGCTCTGGTCGTTCTGGAAGCAAGAGCATCCCAGGAAGCGGCAGCAGGACAGGCAGCGCGTGAGCCAGGCTGCTCTATGCGAGCCTGCGGAGAATGTGCTCCGGGAGAGATGGGAGGGCTGTGGGGGGCCACACAGATGCTCGTGTTCGAGGAGGAGGGCTCCCATCCAGACAGCGTACCCATGCCCCAGGCAGGTTCCCAGGAGGTTCCCATGTCTCCAGGAGTCGCCAGCTGGATCACCCCAAAGACAGAAGTCCTTTCTGAGATCTGAAAGGAGCTGCCCGTTGATGCTGAGGGCCCCTTCGCTGAAGGCTCAAGCAGCACTGGCCTTCACAGCCTCCACAGCTGGGTCTGGTCTCGATGGGAGTCACTCCTGAGACAGAAACCATAATAAAGCTCATGCCGCCTCTCTTCAAAGCCATCTCTCGCTGCATGGAGTCTCTGCTCACCAGAGACCTCCACCTTTACAGCCACCCCAACTGGGTCCGAGATAGCGTACCAATCCATGGCTACTGGGACACCCTCTGGACACAAACCTGCTTCAACTGGAACTCAGTGCATTTCTCCAGCCTCTGGATGGCAGCACAACCCTCTGCTGTACCAGCTGCTCCTCCTAGTTTTCCATTATCAGGCAGCTTCCCGAGGGTACTTCGTTAATGAAGAGGTTGAATAGAATTAGAATGAGTATTGACCCTTGGCGTACACCACCAGGTATTGGTCTTCAACCAGGTTTCATCCCACTGATGACCACCCTCTTGGGTACAGCCGTTCAGCCAGTTTTCAGTCTATATCGCCATACACCAGCTTTGCTGTAAGGATCTTAGCAGAGACTGCATCAAAAGCCTGACAGAAGTCACGGTAGACAACACGCAGCTCTTCCCTCGTGTACCCAGCCAGCCACTTCACCATGGAGGGTGCTCGGCTTGTTTAAGCATGACTGCTAGTGGGATGTATCATACAGGGAGGTTGGAACTGTATGATCTCTAAGGTCCCTTCCAACACAAACCATTCTGTGATCCTAGGACTCCTCTTTCATGAATCCATGCCACAATCAAGTGATTCACCCCTTTGCTAAAAGCAGTCTCACCCTTGCCCAATACCCTGCTAGTGCCAATGCCGCCCTGCCTGTAAAGTCTTTCAGTGAAATTCCCTGGACTGTCATCTGTTCAAGACACACACTGGGAAGATCATGACCTTGTCCAACTCTCTGCTGTCCTGAGCGCACAGAGGGGTTTCACAAAAGCACCCCAAGCCATCTGTGCACCAGCACTTGCTGAGAGCTGGCTGGCCAGCCAAAATCCAGAGCCACTGCCTTCAGCACCTTCTTCTTCACCAAAGCAGCCTGTGCTAGGAGCTTGGCTTACGTCTGGCTTTGTCTTGCAGAACTAAGGCAATGTTGGCCAAGTCTGCTTCCACGCTGAGACTGCAGCCAGCAACACCCAGCACCGAACAGGAGACAAGAAACACCAGCATCCATTTGTTCTGTCTTTATTCACAGGGGAGAGGAGGCCAGTATTTCATCTTGAGAGCTATCTTGGCTGCTTAAGCTCTGAGAAGCCTCACCAGTTCTGCAAGGCTTTGGTCCCTCTGGTCCATGGCTGCACCAAGAATTAGCCAGTGCCAGCCCTTGATTATGGCAAAGCCGTTAAGCCTCAGGGAGCATCTGCCACCAGGGAGGGGGAGAAAGGGCTGATGTGCCCTCATCACAGATCAAGAAGGAATGAGTTGCCCCAGCCGCTGCCACCAGGGGAAATGTTTCTCATCAGGTTCTCTTTGTTAAAAACCAAAGCTTGTCTCATCTCACATGGAGCTGGAGAGCAATGGAGCATTGAGTGTCTAAGGTCTTTCGCTTTTAACTATGCAGAGGTAAACCAATGCTCTGGAAAGACTGCAAGGAACAAGGCTAATGGTCCCTTGCTCCAGGCTTTGTGTGATGCTTATACAAGTGTTTTTTCAGTGGGTTAATTCAGTCCCAGCAGCACAGGCCAAAGAATCTTTCCTGGCTGCTATTCCACCACATTCCCTTCCCTGGCTCCCACCAAGCTCCTGCCTCAGCCCAGCTGCTCCACCTTGCTCTCCAGACATCCCAAACCTGCAGTAAAGCCCCACCAGGCCTTCCTGGAACACGGCTGTTCCAACACCACCAGGTTAGAGGCAGACTACTCTCGCCCTGGGCAAGGAAGGGCACTCCCTGGGGACAGCGTGCTGCAGGGACAGTGTCCTCCATCAGGATGCAATGAAAGGGACATGGACCAGGCAGGAGCTTCTCTGAATAAAGGGAAGCGAAGGATTCCCGGTTGCCCGGTTTCACACTGGGACCTGTGGATGCTCTGCACAGGGCAGCTCAGCAGCCACGGGCTCACTCCACACTGTTGCGCCGCCTCAGACAGGCTCCTCAGCCTTTCATCATCCATTCCCCCTTCTTGCAGAAGAGGTCGGTTCTCCCTTAACCATATCTTGCAGACCCCAAATCCCCCATCCAAGAGCAAAACCGCCCCAAGTGAGGAATGACAGATGCCGCTCTGACCTTCTGCAAGGCAGCCACCAGGCTCTGGGTTGAGCGCAGGGCTCAGCGAGTTGTCCCACCACACGCCACGGCCACAAGCTCCAGAGGGGCTGAAGGTATTGATGTCCTGTCCCCGCCTAAGCCAGGCAGCAATACTGCTAAAGATGCAAGCTGCCTTGTTTAAATGATCACATACCAGCATCACCTACCAGGTCCTTCCTGGAGGGTGTGAGAGCAGAGCCACCCCTGTGGTGGGAAGGAGTGTCAGACACGGGAAGGGATGCTGTTGAGGGACTGAGACCTGGCGGTGCAGAGTTAATTACGGGAGGGATTACACAACATTCTCCCAACTCCCAGGGGCATCGTGTAGCGCCTGCCAGCCAAAACCAGGCTACTCGGACCTGAACAGCAACAGCAGGAGACAACTCCAGTCCAGTCACAAAATCCGTGCCACACGCAAGCTGCCAGCTCCTCCACCACAGCCCATCCCTTCCCCAGGATTGAGATCACTGTGGTACTAAAGCAGCTGTTGGATGCTCTTCCATCCTTACCACCTTTGAGATGAAGATCCTGACACCATCATCTCCCAGGATCCTCTTCCCAGCCCCCCTCCCAGCAACACCGAGCCTGGCAGATACCTTATGGCAAGTAATTTTACGTTATTCTGCATTTACACAAAAATAGAACAATTCTATATTTATAGAGATTTATAGCCGATTCCGTGCTGGAGGAGTTATTGAGCAGGCCAGGAGCTGTGGGCGGTCCAGGCTCCCGAGCAGCTGGCTGCTATTCGTTCGGCATTTCCAACATAGAAAATTAAAGGCATTCGTCTCCGTCTGGTTTCTTAAATAGATAAGGGGGAGTGAAGGGACAGTATGTACAGAGGGGCAGGGCCCGAGCGCCCTCCACCCCCAGCCCCACGCCTGCCGCCGGGGTCAGTGCGGCCGGCTGCTGGACTCTGAGGGCTGCCGCTGGCGCGGAGGAGTGTAGCCGTTCAGGTAGCCGTTGCTCTGGCGTTTGCTGAGTCCTCCGTTAAGAATGTCCTGGATGTGCTGCACTATCAGGTTTATGGCCACTGTGAGCAAAAGGAAGGGAAAGACATAGGGGAGAGACTGCATTAGGATCACTGCAAATAAAATAGAGCCAAGCCAGAAATGACCCAGCTGCCTGCCCTGCTCCTACCACCCCTTATCACATCATGGGGAGCTGCAGCTCTCCAGGGAGCCACTGCCCTGTGGGGACTTCATCCCTAGGACCTGGATGAACCCACCAACTCAGGCCAGTATGGACAGACTGGCTCCAGCCAGGTGGAGGCCTGGCTGTCCCAGCTGCAGCTCTGGCCTTGGAGAAGCACATTTTCCCTTTGTGTGGGATGAACCAGGAGTTTGCCTGGATGCACTATATGTAGATTGGCTCCCCGGCTTGATCAGAGGAGCACAAACTCCCAGTCACTAATGCTCCAGGTGGGAGCAAACGGGAGAGGCTGATCTCAGCGGGTGTGAGAACTCTCTCAGGCAGCAGCGGGCCAAGTCATCTTCGTGGCAGGACTGTTACCTCCTACCTAACTCCACCACCACAACAGAACCAACTCAAAGCCTTCTGCTAGGATGTAACAGGGTCTGAATCCACGCACCTTCATTATCTGCTCCTCTAGGAATGATCACATCAGCATATTTCTTGGTCTGTGAAGAGAGAGAGTACTGTTACAGGGAAAGTGGACGGACACCAGGCTGGGGCACTTTCTCTCTCTCCTGGGGTAGGTCTCTCCCCTTCCCTTGCCAAACCCAAGCCCACTGGGAGGTGTATCATTGCTGATAATACATTTTGGATGCTCTTATTTGTCTTCTACTCTGTGTTGAGAGCCACACTTTGTGCCTTGACTCCATTTTCATGAGGTCATATAGATTCCAGTAAGTTGCAGCGAGAGGTATCCTAAAAGAACCTGAATTTAAGAAGACCTCAGGACTCCAGGAGCTGATGCTTTTGGGCATCAAGCACCTCCTGAATCCAGCCAGACTTGATTCAAGAGCAAAAGCTGGCCTGCCTGGGCCATGTGAGGAATTTTCTACCAGCATCGCTTGGAAAAAATGTCTGATTCAGGACACTGGTCCTGACCTATTTTCACCTACAGGTGCCAGGCTCACTTTCCTCCCGTCTGTGTCAGTTCTTTTACAGCTGATCAGCTTCCTGAGAGCCAAGCTCTACCATCAGTAAACAAACCAGCCTGCTGAGCTACAGGTGCCTCTGACAGCTCCTGGTGCTTCCAGCCACATCAAAAATCACCAGGAGATGCTGGAACATTTCAGTGCTGGACAACTGGGCTGAGAGCTGGTTTAAGAGTCAAGTAAGAGCAACAGTGGCGGCATAAATGGCCCCATCTTCCCTTGCCCTGGCCAGCACTGGGTCTCCATTTTCACCAGCGCCTGCAAGGAGGGAGAAAAGCGAGGCAGCCTAACCTGAGCTGTGGAGCACAAAATGCTCCTGTCTGAGGAGCTGGAAAGAGTATGAGGCACTTTTGGCAGACTCCCGTGGGTGTCACACCCCTTTGACTTACTGGCAAACAGAACTCCTCGAAGGCAGGCTTGACAAAGGTGATGTACTGAGATAAGATCTGCTCGAGGTCCCTGCCTCGCTCACTGATGTCTCGTAGCACTGCAGGGAAGATGAAAGGCACAGTCAGGAGCTGAGAGACAAATCGCTCTGTCCTCCTTCCCTTCAGTACCTGGGTATTCCGCCCGAGGTCTCTGTTCCTGGAAGCTGCTGCCCACGTGTCTCAGCACACCCCAGCTCAGCTACATGTTTTTAACCTGCTTGCAAGCTCTCCTGGGAGCCAAGGGCTGGCTGACCTGACCAAGGGCTTTTCTTGGCCTGTCTCCCTCCCTCCTCAGCTTTGCAAGCACATTCCAGCTTTAACCAGTGCCACCCCGGTCCCGACTGTTCCCAGCCTCAGCCCTTGCACCCTTCCTGTCACTCTGCCCTCCCCTTGGAGGAGGATGCCTGAGGACAGAGCGTTCTCCCAGCCATCCCAGTGCAGAGCTGCCCAAAAGACAGAGAAGCAGTGTGGGTCACCCATACGCATGTTAAGGCACAGATCAACCCAGACCTGCAGAGGGGAGGAGAGCGCAACTCGCTCACCTACCCAGCTCTGCCAGGCTCCTCGTGCTGAGCCGGACGGGAAGGTGAAGCAGGCTCCCACAAATGAAGGATGAGGGGGTACTTGGAGGAGATCAGCTCAGGAAGAAGCCAGGAGAGCGTGCTGGCCTCCTGCTCTTTCAGCCATTTGGGCCTTACGGCCTTGTTTGCACGTGGTATTTGGGCCATTGCCATCTCCAGCCTGAAGCCACTTCAGTGCTGACAAGTGCCCCAGTTCAGCGGGAATTTAATCCACGAGTAAGAGCCAGAACAGTCCTGTGGCTGAGCAGACGGCTCTTGGCTCTTCCTAAGGGGCTGGCTGGCTTCTCCCCAGCACGCTAGCGCCTGGCATTGGTTTCAGAATGAGCCTTCGCCACGTGCCGTGGCACTGCCAGCCTGTGTGACCCGCTCAGCGGCCACTGCCCGTGTGCTTGCAGGGCCAGGCCGGTGCTGGGGCTGGTTTGGCACCATCCCCATGGCTTTGTTTGCCCTCAGCCAGCAGCTTCGCACCGTGCCCTTTCGCAGCCCTGCACGGCGAGGTGATGCAGGGAAGAAAGAGCTGGCAGCGAGACGCGTGCCAACTCCCTGCCTGCTCCAGGCACGGCTCAGCCCAGCTGAGGCTGCTCTCTCCAGCTCCTCGCCTTCTCCGGGGAGAGGGAGCAAGCCCCAGCTCAAACAATACAGAAAAACAAGCAAAGAAAATAAAACAGAAAGACTTTGTTTCCCAGGTCCCACACCCTGTTTGTTGGCTGCGCTGGGGCCAGGAAGGAGCACAGCGAGGGTGTATTTGCAGCAAACCAGCCTGGGCCAGAGCCCGGGAGGCCTGTGAGCTGCATGGGGCGAGTGCCCAGGCTGCAGCGACTGGTCCTGATGCTGCAAAACTCTCCTGCCCATTCTCAGGGCAGCCCAGAGCAGGGCATCACCCCCTCACATGCCAACAGGAGTCAAACAAGAGGGCCCAGCAACCCAGGCTAGGACCTCACGCCCTGTCTGGGGGTATCGCTCTCTACTCGTGGGGCAGGCCAACACCCCAAGGATGAATTGGTGCCCACCCAGAGCCAGCAGACAGGCATCGCTCAGATGCATGTGACACCAGACTTGGTCTTTGTTTTATAGAAGCTGGCAAAGGCCTGGGCAGTGAGGGACCTCAGCCAGAATCGGCTTTGCATGGATCAGGCTGTTGGAGGCACCTGACAGACCTTGCCCCTGGCACTCTGGTAGCACCATTTTTCTTGGGAGAGGTGCTGAGATGAGGACAGTGCGAACTGCACGTACCGAACCTCAGCGCTATTAATTAACTGAGCTGCCAGCTGTGTTTCCAGGAACATCACCTCATCTCCCACTGCTGTCCAGCCAAAAAGGCCATTGCGGCAACTCTTTGGGACTACTGGGAGAGCAAGATGACTCAGAGCCATGTCGCAATGCACGGCTTCTTGCGGCAAGCTGTCTCCAGCTAAGTTTCAGGGACACGATTAGACCTTCAGCACCTCACACAAAGGCTCCCCTTTCCCCAAAATGCCAGGGGGACACAGAAGAAGCAGACTTGCTGCTGCAGGAGACTGCCAGACGGTCAGCTCCCTGTCAGGAAGCTGATGAGTTGCCCTAACAAGGAGACACGAGCCTAGGTGCCCCTTTGCAAGGCTTTAGTGATGGATGGCAGATGGGAGAAACACCCCAAGAATGGCCTGGGCCCACGTGGCCCAGGACCCTGTCCAACAGCAGCAGCACAACGGGGTTTAGTTCTGCATTGTGGTCAGCAGCTGGATGCTCTCAGTTCCTGGTCAATGGGGTCTCAACCAGTTCTCCAGCCCTAAAGTCAGGGGTTTGTACCAAGTCAAAACTGATGCAAACACACTCTCCAGCGTGTGACTGGGCTCCTCACACAGACATGTGGCACTGCAAATGCACAAGGCAACACCTTGCCTTCGTAGAATCATAGAATCATAGAATCACTATGTTGGAAAAGTCCTTTGAGATCATCAAGCCCAACCATACCTGTCCACTACTAAACCAGATCCCTAAGCCCTCCATCTACCTATCTTTTAAATCCCTCCAGGGATGGAGACTCAATCACCTCACTAGGCAGCCTGCTCTCACGATTTATAACCCTTTCGGTTAAGAAATTTTTCCTCATGTCCAATCTGAACCTGCCCTGGCACAACTTGAGGCCATTCCCTCTCACTCTTCTCGGGAGAAGAGACAAACACCCACCTCTCTACAACCTCCTTTCAGGTAGTTGTAGAGAACAATGAGGTCTCCCCTCAGCCTCCTCTTCTCCGGGCTAAACAGCCCCAAGTCCCTCAGCCGCTCCTCATAAGGCCTGTTCTCCAGCCCCTTCACCGGCTTCATTGCTCTTCTCTGGACTCGCTCTAGGACCTCAATGTCGCTCTTGTGGTGAGGGGCCCCGAACCGAACACCCATTCGAGGTGTGTATTCAGAGAGCTGACAGAGGGCACTGCCCAAAGCGTGTGCTCCCCTGTGGCTGGCTGCACACCCAAGATCCTGCACAGCACAGGCTGCTGAAGGGATAAGGCTCACACCGTGGGATCTCGCCAATGCGCATCTGTGCCCTGCTGATACATCTCCCTGCAGTGACTGTGCTGACACCTCCCTGGATGAGTCATGCCAGAACAGCGGGCAGGGTCAAGAAGGATGTGTGGAAAGCAGCTTTTAATCAGCACTGGTGACATCCCAACAGCAGAGGAAGCTGTGTATCTGTCTGGCAGCAGGAGGGCAGGCAAGACCAGTTCTGTCGCAGAGTGGAACAGTCCCGTGCACACAAACAGTCCCAGGCTGACGCACTGAGACGCGCTCCTTCGTCACAGCACAGAGGTCTGGATGGGACCTATTCTCTAAGTCATCTTCTGCATCCCCAGACACCCTGGGGAGGCTGTCAGAGCCACGCAGGGGAGGGACAGTTCAGGCAGAAATGAATTCTGCCCCAAGAATCCCTACAGGCTGCCTTAGACACCCAGGAGACTACAAGTGCTACATCAGTGACACCACTCCTAAAAGCTGGGCTCTTCTCCTAAGTGACAGGGGACAGGACGAGAGGGAATGGCCTCAAGCCCCACCAGGGGAGGTTCAGGCTGGACATTACAAAAAAATTTTTCACGGAAAGAGTCATTGGGCACTGGCAGAGGCTGCCCAGGGAGGGGGTTGAGTCACCTTCCCTGGAGGGGTTTAAGGGACAGGTGGACAAGTTGCTGAGGGGCACGGTTTGGTGTTTGATAGGACTTGATGATCCTGTGGGTCTTTTCCAACCTGGTGATTCTATGAAAAGAATGGTATCTCAAACCATGCAGACCCTGCAGAGCTGGAGTCTCTATTGTGTCATTTGGCAAGCCAGTTAGGCAGGAGGGGGTCCTAGAGAGGGATATTCTGATTTCTAGGGCTCTTTGCCTCCAAAGCCATCACCCCAGTGCTGAGTATCACAGCGAGGTTTTACACTAAGCTAGCTGTGCTTGTACAAGATGTACAACCAGCCTCCCTATCTGCATCTCCCACAAAGGGCACCCTCACACCCAAACGCGCCCGCAGAGCACACCCACAGCCCAGGTCTGGAGCGGATCCACCAGGTGCTGCCTTCTGACTGAGCCGTGAAGATCTGCCTGGTCCATCGCACCCTTCCCTGCTCAAACCTGCTGACCAGCAGTAGCAGCCGCTGAGCTGCTGGGACAGGGCCACGTGAGGACACGGCACACTTGGAAGTCACACTGCTGCATGCATCGAAGGAGGAGTCCCAGACAAGGCAGCAAAAACCCCACTGAACCCTAAGAGACACGGAACGAGCTGCTCTGCGCTGTCCTAAGCTGCCCTGCGTGACATTCTGCACTGGAAGGAAAAGCTCCCTGGTTCTGTGCTCACAGCAACGCAGCTTTGTGCCAATGTGTCTGCGTCCGCTGCCCCTGTGACAAGCCACCCAGATCACAGTTAGGTGACACTGCTGTCCCTGCAACACAAGGCACGTTCAGGTCTCACCTCTGCGGGACAGCCGGGTGTCTGCATCCGTGTCCACAAAGAGTTTCATGCGGAAGAGATCCCGCACCTCCTGGCTGTAGAAGGCCAGGATGCCTTCGAAGAGCACCACGTCGGCAGGGTAGACGGTCACCGTCTCCTCTTTCCTAGCAGAGGGAAGGAGAGTCAAAACATGCTGGTGCAGAAAAACAAGCCAAGAGAGATGGGAGGAAGCAGCAGTGCTCCTAGACACTGCTCCAACCCTGCTGTGGCACCAGAGGGGTGACTGAGGAGACCTACCCCACCACAGTGAAGGGAATCCAAGCTGTACGTGTGTTTCCTAGGAGAACAAATGGCAAAGCAAGAAGCAGACTAGTCCTTCTCCCCCCAGCCCTGGCCAGCTGCTGCTTCCAAGTGTTAGGTGTCAAGCTGTGAAAGCCCAGAAAGCTTGTGCATGGGGCTTGACCCATGGGAACCTGCAAGGGCCAGCTCTGCTCCTCTGCCACTGCAGAACTTCTGTGGGAAATGGAGCGGGGTCACACCATCCACAGCCAACACAGGCATGCAAAAAACAAGTTCAACACACGAAGGCAAGAGATACAGGAGCAGAACTGTCACCCTTCTCCCTCTCTGGCAATGCCAGACTCTTTGAGCCTGGAATACTTGTTAAAGCTGCAATCGCAGAGTTTATGGGAAGAGAAGTGCGGATGGGGTAAGAAAAAGAGGGGCCGTGATCCCCTCCACTGACGCCTGGATCTTGCTGGATGCCCCCACACTGCTGTGCAGCTTTCCAGACCCTCAAACTGTGCCAGTATCTGCCCTGGATTCTCTAACCGAGGGAGATGGATAGAAAATTTCGGTTGGCATGTTAGGCGCCTGCGGGCGAGTGCGAGCAGAGGGCAGTGTGGGCTGGCAGGGCCGCGAGCTGCGCCGCAGGGCGGTAGCAGAGGCACAGCAAGGCAGGAGCGGCGCTTAGACCTGGAGTGGGAGACAAAGTCATAGACAGGAATCTGGACCGTCTTCCCTTCCGTGATCTCTTTGAGTGTTTTCACGATCAGCTCGTTGTCAAAGGCATCTGAGGAGAGAGGAAACATTACCAGAGGCAGCTTTGCAACCTCTCCCACCCACCAGGTGCTGTGCTTAGCCTAGCCAGAGGCACTGACACCCCGCACTGGGGTCAAGGACACAGACTTGGGAGGAAAGCCCCGCACATCCCCATGGGCAGAGCAAGGCCCAGCTCTTCTAGAGCTCCCTGGGCTTCACTGCTTTGCACCAGCCTGGGATCTGACCCGCAGAGATCAATACCACCCTTGTATGGTGGCACTGACAGCCCAGGCTTGAGAAAGCATCTCCTCCAGGGCTCCAGCCCTCAAAGAGACTGAAGCAGTGTTTCAGCCTCGAGCTGCCAGACAGACAGGGTTCTGTTTCCTCGGCGCTGGCTGCCTCCAGCTATTGTCCACGTGGGGACGAAAGGACAGCAGTTCTGAGATTTCCCCATCAAGCCTGGAGACGGTTCAAAGAGCCCCTGGTGCAGCAACAGGGCAGAGCCCCCTCGGTGGAGGGGTTTGCAGAGCAGCTGCACAAGACGGTTCTCTCCTCGAAGGGGGGACACGGAGCTGCAGGCTGCAGGGGGCTGTGCCAGGTCGCATCTCCCTGGTCCCGTCCCAACTTTACCAGAGAGGTGTTCAAACTGGGTGATATTTTTGCAGGGAGGAGTGTCTTGAGGAGTATGAGGGTTCCCAACCTGCCCTTTCTCATTCCAAACACTCCACCCCAGAGGCAATTTCTTTCCCAAGGGAGACAGAGGTTGTATTGCAGGGGACAGAGATGGCCCCCAGCCACCCTGCCAGGGATTCACCCAGCTCCAGAAGAGCTTAACTAAGTCACCCACTCCTGCCCCATGCAGACACAGAGCCCCAGTGTCCCTGCAAGGCTTTTTGCCGGTGGAACGGAGGGTCCCGCTCCAGCCCTTGTCCCCCACTGCACAGCAGAGTCACGGTGCTGTTCTCCATTCACCTGGGTGGTCAAAATTGAACTGGCCTTTGAGTGCTTTGGATTTCTGCTCTGAGGTAAGGACCCGGTAGAAGCTGTCTTGACTCACGATCACCACCTGCTTCTGGCGGTAGTCCACCTCGTTCTGTCCCAGCAGCTGAACGATCTTGGAGCATACTGAGGACTGGGAAAGGAACAGCAAAGGAGGCAAAGTCAGTGGCGAGCAGCGTCTGAGCTGCGCAGGGGGGTGTCCCTGGGTAGCAGCCGCTCCTAGGTGCACGGGGCACTGCCTGCTGGACCTCCAGCCAAGAGTCCATGGCACAGCCTAAAGCCACTAAGGGAAAAGTGCTGCAGGGACATCACCGCTGGGCCCTTCAGTGCGAAAGCAGTGCTCCCTGCCTCCCTCATCCCCACAGCCTGCCCACAGCCCCTATTCTGGGCACAAACAGCAGCAGGAAACCAGCTGGCTGCTGCCTGGGTTCAGCTGCAGCTCCAGGGCCTCCACAGCCAGCTCCAGCCTGCCCAGCAGCTCCCCAGAGAGCAGAGCTGTGCCTGGCACCAGGGCTGAGCCTCCTCCGTGGGAGGCAGCCCCACTGCCTCGGTTCTCGCAGCCCGGCTTCAGCTCACAAACTCCACCACTGCACGGTCAGCGGGGAGAGAGTCCTCCAAGAGGGGGAGCCAGGTTGTTTTCATACCTTAAACAAACCCTAGCATCAAAAGGCAGCAGGAAGGGAGCCCTAGCGCTTTTTATCAGCCATCTCTGCCACAGCTGCCAGGGCTGGGACGAGCAGCCGTGAGCATATCCTGGTGCATCTTGGCACAGCGCGGCTAAGGGCACTGCAGAGCTAGTGGCAGCAGCGCCACGTGGCTCTGACTGCCGGTACAAATTCCCCACGAGCGCTGCTGGCACACGGACTGGCACCTCGCACACCACTGGGTGCTGGTAGCCAGCATCGACTCTCTGCTGGTGCTGCGGCAGCACTGGCTGCGTGGCCGAGGGGCAGCCGGACCGCGCCATCACGATGCAAATCAGAGCACAGCGCAGGGGAGGAACTCCAAAGCCGGCTTCTGCCCCTTCTCCTTGGTCACACGAGTCCTCGGCCGCTGCACGACACAGCGGTGCTGACTGCAGCACTAACTGGCAGCCGGCACGCCTGCCCTGGCCAGCGAAAGCCAAGGTCAGGCCAGCGGGGGGCTGCTCTGCGGCAGCAGGAGCCCCGCGCGACAGCCCTGCGTGGCTGTCCCCACAGCATCCGCTGCTCGGGGAGAAGTGGGTGCTCCTGGTGCCAAACTGAGCTGCTTCACCTCCTGCGAATCACGTTTGCTGCAGACGCCCAGCTGGGCTGCTCCTGGCCTCAGCTACCACAAGGCACTGTGCCGAGTGCTCTGCTCTGCAAAGACAGGTTCGCTTGTCCCAGCCTGCCTCCCTCCGCCTGCCCATGGCTCTTTCCACGCTCCCTCCTTCCTGCTGGATCCAGCATCCACTCCGTACCTGGCTGGCATCCTCCAGGTGCAGGGCTGAAGCCAGCAGCGGTGAGAAGGAACAGGGAGGGGAAGGCACGCCTGGCAGGAGGTTACCCCAGCAGGCAGAGGGCAAGGCTGTTTGCTTGAGAAGCTGGAAGATTTGACGGCATTCCCGTCCCCAGAGACCATCTCCTCCCCTCCAGGCCAGGCTGACCTGACTTGGCTGTGGCCGCTGTGCTGTGAGTCAGCCCCATTGCGGCTGAGGAGCCTCCGCGCACAGTGTGGCTGCAGAGCCAACCGGCTCAGGCTGCCCCACAGCAGCCCTTGTGGCCCTGGGCACAAGGCTGCGGTTTGGGCTGAGGATGAGGTCTCCTCGAGCACCCCACCTTGTTCTCCCACCTCTCAAGGCTGGCAAGTCGTGCTTCCCGAGCCACGTTGGCAGCGCTGCCTTGCAGCAAGCTGCTACCACTCAGAACAAAGCCCTGCAAGTCCGTGCCAGTCACTCGCCCTTTGGCACACGCAGAAACAAAGCTGGAGTCCATGCTCTGTTTCCCCTGCTTTCCCACTCCCAATACCCTTCTCCAGCTTGCGACAGCCCTGTTGCATATCCAGCTGCATCCCATAGGTTTTGCAAACACGGGCACGCGCAGCGCCTCGCCTCCACATCTCCCTTGCTCTCTCCTTGGGACGCTGCTGCCTTTCTGTGCTGCCCACACCACGAGGAGACACAGCGCAGCAGAGTTCAGCCTTGGCTACAGATGCCAAGGACACCAAACTTCCCAGGCCCTTCGCAATTAGGAATAAACCACTTCAGAGCTCAGCCACCCAGGCAGATCCCCTGCCTGCAGATCAGCAGGCTCCGTAAGAACCTGCAGCAGAATCTGCTTTCCCCAGCCCAGATGACTTTGGATCAGTGAAAGCAACACACCAGCTGCACTCACACTCTCCCTCCACGGACCTCAGCGCACAGGTGGAAAATAAAACCATTTCAGGGCATCATACAGTTCTGGCCTTATGCACACAAATCCCTGGTCTCCAGATCCTGGGAAATGGGGAAAAAGAGTCCCCATCAGCTCTGAAAAATCACCTTCCTCTTCCATATGGCACAACTCAAGGCGCCTGATGGTGACAAAAATACAAGGAAACAGTAGCCCTTGGCAGGTGGAGACAGGAACAGAAGTCCTGGCTTACACATACGTCCTCCCACAGGGGCCCAGGACAAAGGCTGGAGGGTATCTTGGATGCTTTTATCATCCAGCGTTCTGGGGTGGCAGCTGCACCTTGCAGAAGCACCCAGACAGTAGCCATGGACCCTCCCTCTCCCCCAGCGGGCTCTGGAGAGCTGCCAGGAGCGATGGAGCAAGGATGTCTTGTCCTCAGGACAGAGCTCATGTCCAGTGGAGCAGCAAACCTCGGTGAGGAGTCCTGCGGCTTTCTCTTAGGGGCTGGTAAGAAATAACGCCCGCCTCAGGGCTAAAGTGAAGAAAGATTTTCCTTTCCTCACGATTGCTTGTGATGGAAACGAGAATGGTTCATGAGGGGCATTCCCTGATGCCAGTCCGAACACCTCCTACAGCTGGACAGGCAGATTTTCCCCTTGGCTGATAAACACCCTGTGGTAAGGGGAAAGAAAAACCAGAAATGCAGAGGCTACAAATTCCCCTGCGCAGTAGGAACAGAAACTTTCAGCCTCAGGAAGCATCTCTCCTAATGAATGACGCGTGTCTCCTGCTTAAACCCCCCTCCCAAATGGGTTCTGACAACGTCCCTGCCACTAATGTTAATGAGAAGTGGGAAAAATCCACTGATAACTGGGATTAATAATGGTTAGGCTCTGGGAAGGTCTGCAGATGCCCAGGGAGACCAAGGCATGACTGCTAAATACACCATGACCCAGGGAACGCGTGGTGCTGATACCTACACGGAGGGACAACCTGAGCTCCAATTCCTTGCCTCGCCAGCTCCTAACTGCCTGGCTCCTATCAGCAGAAGCTTCTCCCAAGGGTGAAGACAATTGTTTCTTCCCTGAGAAGCCCAGGACTGCAGAGGCAAGTAGAAGATGACACGAACATAGAATCACTGAAACATTTGGTTGGAAAAAACCTTTGAGATCATCGAGTCCAACTGCACCTGCCCACTACCAGTACCTGAAGGGGCTACAAGAAAGCTGGGGAGGGACTTTTTACAAAGGCTTGGAGTGATCAGATGAGGGGCAATGGGTGTAGACTGGGGACAGGCAGATTTAGACTAGACAAAAGGAGGAACTTTTTGATGATGAGGGTGGGGAGACACTGGCCCAGGTTGCCCAGGGAAGCCGTGGCTGCCCCATCCCTGGAGGGGTTCAAGGCCAGGTTGGATGGGGCTTGGAGCCCCTGATCCAGTGGGAGGTGCCCCTGCCCATGACATGGGGGTGGAACTAGATGGACTTTGAGGTCCCTTCCAACCCAAGCTATTCTATAGCATATCCTCCAGCACCTCGTCTACCCAGCTTTTTCATAATGAGGCTACAGATGAATCCCAATACAGAAATTCTGAGATTTGAGCCCCACTCCTAGCTCTGCCCTGCATAACACATCCCATCTGCAGGAAGATGAGAGGCACAACAGAGCTCCTCATGTCCTCTCAGACCCTTCTCCAGATCTACATTGTCCACACACACCTCACCGAGACCCAAATTGAATGTTGATGGCAATTCAGCCACGGCTCACTCCTAGCAACAGGACGCTCTCACAAGAAAAATGCCTTTCCCTCCTTCAGAACTGGTTTAAAACTAAATACAGACAGGACACAGCAGCCTCTGAGCCTCCATGGTTAGCCACCTAAAACCAATGCAGGACTTTCCAAGCGTGCAGGCAGGGAATCCCAGCCTCTCCGCCGTCGCTCATGACCTTCCACACGCTGCAGCGAGGGGAACTCGGCTCCAGGTTCAAGCAAAGCGACTGCGACCCACCGAGCTGCGTTCCCCCGGGCTTTGTGCTCGAGCTGCTCTCTGGAAAAGCTGCACAAACCAACCCCCAGCGCACACGCGGCTGCGAGCGAGGCCTCTGCACGCCAAGGGAGCTCAGCGAGACGCTGCTACCCTACAGAAACAGCTGTGGCTCCCCTTGCAGGATTCCTCCTCCGAACCGAGCACACAAATAACCAGTGTTTAAGGAAGAAGTACAGCTTTATTCTGCTAGGAGGGGAAGATGCAGAGGGCATGTGGGGAAGAACTCCTGCATGTTTTTCCAAAAAGAAGAGATGTGGTGGACAAGGGAAGACACTCGGGTTATAGAAACCCTACCCCTGACACTTCATTGAAAGAAATTAATTATATTTCATATTTAATTCATATTTATTCATGGCCTATAGCCAGCCGCTCAGCTATTTTTCAGGAGTTGATGAATTCCCCAGTACTATTATGCAGATTAACCCACAATCTGATCAGCCAGTGAATTACAACTTCAGCTGGTTATTAGAGAGAGCGCTGATGGACAGGGCTACGGTTAACCACCAGGTGAACGTACCAGGCAGGAGCCAGCCGGTACTTTCAGCCCTGGGTTTGCTGCAGCAGACAGGGCGGTGCGGGCACTTCTGCCCCTGGCTAGCAAGGCCTGTCCTGGGCTAGGAGGAATAGGAATGTTTGATAGGAATGGTTGGACTCAACGATCCGGTGCGTCTCTTCCAACCTGGTTATTCTATGATTCTATGAATCCACAAGCCTTGGGCACACGGATATGCTGGCCCAGGGCAATCCATCCATCCCCAGGGAGCACGGCACTGCAGAGGAACATCTACAATGAGATGCTCACGAGGTTCCCACTACAGCAGCAGAGAGGACCTCCCATCCTCCCAAGGACTCTAGACTAGACACCTAGCAGGAGCGACTGACACCAGATACAGTGACTCCGGCTCCGAAGAAAAGCTGAAACTGCCAGTCCCCTTGGAAGGAAGACCAAGCAGGACAGGCACGTGCTGGGCTCCACTGTGGAAGGAAGAGAAGGACAGCCTCCTGCCACCTCTGCAGGCTGCTCGCCCTGAGCCAAGACGCTGCTCACCACAAGGACAGCAGAGCGATGCCCTTGGCCTCAGCCAGGAGCAAGGACAGGTTGCAGCAGTCCCATCCCACCACCTACCAAGGAGAAAAGCCCAGAGGTTACATCTACAGGCACGTGTGCCACAACCTCCTTCCTGCAGAATCTGGATGTGAACAGGCTCGGAAGGGTCTGATGATAACTTTGCACCCACAGGAGCCTGGCTTGGGTGTCCTCATCACATGCTTGTAGATAAAATAGTCCCAAGTTTTGGGATCCGGCAGAATTTTCCCTAGGAGCACACTGGGGACCACTGAGATTACTTATTGCATTTATCTGATGGTTCCCTTTCCAGGCATCACGAGGGACTTTTATTCCACTGGGTTCTCAAAATAAGGAGCCGTGATAATGCTGCCCAGCTCATCTTCTGCAGCACACTAGCTAGATATTTTGGTCTCTTCTTGTAAGGTTATCTTAATTACAGAGGATTTAGGAAGCGCTTGGTGGACTGGGGTGAGACACAGAATAGACACCAAACTGGGAAGGGTCCCAAAGCATCTATTGAAGATCTGCCTGCGACTGCGGGGAGCTAGTTCATGACCCACACGATCCTCTCCAGTCCTAATGGAGCACACCCGCATGACAGCACTGGCACTGGAAACCTGCTATTCTCATACCAAAAGCCCAGGCCTCCACCCAGAGCTTTCCCAGGCAGGTTCACCATTCCTTCCTTTTCCCTTTGTGAGCCACGAGCCAACCAGGTTGGGACCGGGACAGCCAGGTTTCTGTTCACTCACCCTGGGACGCTGCACGTGTGATCAGCAGCCCTGGGCTGGAGCATAAACAGGCACACATCAACACAGATTACACACGGAGGGAAAAACAACCCCCAGCACAATCCCTCCCAATCCACCGGTGTTAGATGTGGGATATTTTTCTCCAGCCCACGGGACTACGGCGAGCCAGCTCCATAACAAACTCGCACACATTCAACCACTAACAGGAAAGGGCTGACCCATCAAAACGTCCTGTGTATCAGTCTGATCAGGGGCTGGCACGGAGTAACGTTCTACTAGAAAGTTTGACGAGTCTCTAGCACGCATCGACACCAGCGTTCAGCAAGTCAGACCCTGTGACTCAGGGCTCCTGCCAGCCATGGAACGTCACCAGTTAACGGTGCTGAAGCAACACAGGATTGCTACGACCCCTGCTACCCCCTCCCGCGGCTCCCCCTGGGTCTCCCCTACACTTCTTTGCCTGGCATCCAGGTGGTGAAACAGCAGCGACGATGCCCAGGCTGCTGTGATCAACCTCGGCGCTTGCTGGGGCAGGAGAGCGGGTCAGACACACGAAGAAGCCTGCATGGAGATGGAATTGCCTCACCCAGTGCAGCCGGGGCCACCGCATCCCCAGGGACCAACATGCTGGTTGTCCCACCCCAGCCTTCTTCAGCCTTCTGGCTAGCTCGCTCTGCCAGGCAGCCTGCTCAGCCCCAGACAGTGGGTTTGGTGTTCAAAGCAACCGTGCCTCATGGATTATCAGCGAAGAACACACCTGGCTGAACACACACTGCAATTCCAGTGCTCTGCAGTCTGGAAGGACTCGGGCTGCATGTTCTAAGAGACATTTCCAACTTTATGTGCTAACTAAAGATCCAAACAATGCAGCCACCGGACCACAGTGACACTCGTATTCAGCTCTCACTAGTTTGAAGGCCAGACAGCCAAGGAAAACGTTCACACCTTTATAAATACGCCTTTTCTTACAGGCGCCTGATGGAAGGCAGCGATCAGCACCTCGCTTTGCAGCATGTGGGGACAAGCAAATAATCATAGAATCACCAGGTTGAAAGAGACCCACCAGATCATCGAGTCCAACCATTCCCATCGATCACTAACCTCTGTCCCTCAGCACCTCGTCCACCCGTCCCTTAAACCCCTCCAGGGAAGGTGCCTCAACCCCCTCCCTGGGCAGCCTCTGCCAGTGCCCAGTGACCCTTTCCGTGAAAAAATTTTTCCTAATGTGCAGCCTAAACCTCAGCCTGAGTTTGGAGAGCTCTGCCCATCCCTGCAACCACCCCAGCACCAGATGCTTTCTCTGCTGCTGCTGCAGAGCTGCAGGCTTCCAAGAGCTAAGTAAGGAGAAGGGAAGAGCTTCCGAAGGTGTCCCACCGCCTTCCAGCTCATCCCAGCAGCCAACGTGCTGAACCCTCCTGCAGCCTGGCTGCCTGCCTTGCTCGCTGCAGTCCTTGGTCGCAGGGAACCTCCTGCAGGAGGGAGGGATGTAGCTGTTAGCACAAATACCAGGGGTATAACAAGGAAACGAGCTTTAGCGGAGCACTTGAAAGCATTACAGGATGAAAGAAAATGCTACAACCAGCACTGGGAATGCCTCTGAGGAAACACGGCGGTTGCAGAGCTCTGGCACGGGAGGAGGTCTCAATGTCATCTCCTCCACATGGGAGGATGGAGCAAGCTTTGCCCGGCCTGCACAGTGCTCAGACTTTGGGGACAGTGGGAGAAATTGCTGCCGCCCAGCAAGCTTTTGAAGAGCCTGTCCCAGTTAAGCCAAGACAAAACAGCCACCACGACGCGGCCGGCACTGCCCTCACGGAGGGCTGCAGCATCACAGCTCCACCCAGGACCTCTGCGCGTCCCCGCTTTTGCTCCCAACACAGTCCAGATTTCTTACAAGAGCCAAAACCAGGAGAGCGCTCAGGTTTCTACCTCCTGTTTGAGCACCCCAAGTTGCACAAGCCTCTTCTGCTCGCTAGGGAACAGCAGTCGGCCTTTGAATCCGAGTTCTCACCAATCTGCCTTTAAGAACCCCCAGGCAAACACTCCCCCAGGTCTCTGGAGAAGGCTGGATGCTTCGGTGCCAGTTTCCCCAGGGCGCCACGCAACAACATGTTGTGGCAAACTCCAAACAGGATCCTCACCCCCCACAGCCTGACGGCGCTGGTACCTCAGGAGGGATGGGGGAGACCATGGAGCCTTTTCCCCCCCATCCTAGACTCAACAAAAGCAGCAGTGGGAGAGGCTGGAGGAGGGCTTGGGAGGCAAATGCCCTCCGTTATCTTTGGGCTGGTGTGGAGCCAAAGGAGCTCGTTAGGACAACAACCCTCGTCTGGTGTGAAGGCAAAGCGGATTTGCCGCTATCCCAGTGGGAAAGGTGCCTGCTTCACTTTCCCTCTAGGAGGTTGTGGAAAGGAGGGAGCTGGGCTCTTCTCCCAAGGGACAGGAGGAGAGGGAATGGCCTCAAGCTCCACCAGGGGAGGTTCAAGCTGGACATTAGGACAAAATTTTTCATGGAAAGGGTCATTAGGCAGTGTCAGAGGCTGCCCAGGGAGGAGGTTGAGTCCCCTTCCCTGGAGGGGTTTAAGGGACAGGTGGACGAGGTGCTGAGGGACATGGGTTAGTGATTGATGGGAACGGTTGGACTCGATGATCCGGTGGGTCTCTTCCAACCTGGTGATTCTATGATTTTGTTTCCACCCTGAGCCGGCGCGCCAGCGCCGCAGCCTCTGGGCTGAATTTGAGCTGCAGGCAAGCCCTTCGCTGAGCAAACTGCCCCAGCCCCACGGCTGCTTCCCCGGCACTCGCTGCGGCTCTTGGCATCGCCCGGCACCAGGCACTGTCACTAGCCAGATGGGGGACACCCCGCTGCCTCCCAGCTTCGTGGCTGCATCAAATGCACATTTGAGGGTCTGTGTGCCCAAGCACTAAGTCTTTTTTCTTTTCCCCTGTTTCTTCTCCTCAAGAAGGCTTTCCTTTGCCTGCAGCCTTTCCCACAAACTCTGAGCTGATCTGCAGGGTCTCCTTCAATGAGCTGCACTGCACAGGGGTTTTTAGCAGCCACCTATCCCTGGGGTGGGGGGGAATCAAAGCTGGGAGACAGGACAAGCCAGTTAATACATCTCCTTTGCTAGAAAGAACCATTTCCCTATTTTTTTTCCCTATGGCAGCCTGCTGGTGAGCATTTTTACTTTGAAGACGAGAACAACTGTGGCACATTCTAGTGTAATTTACCTTGTGGGCCAGAGACACCGTGTCCAGAGCCACGAACAGCTCAGCAGTGCCAGATTTTATTGGGGCAGCTACGGAGAGAGCAGACAAACCCAGCGCCTTTGACTCACCCGGAGCTGCTCCGCAGGAACAATCCAGCTCAGGTTCCCAGCGGAGGAGGTTGCATCCTCCCTCACCATCCCTCCCCTGCTGGATCTGGATTTTTCCCCACTGCAGCAGCGACACCAGCTCAGGAATCAAAAGGGTGCTCGGAGACACATGGCTGAGACACCTTCTTATTATGGGCTGGGGTGCCGCAGATGGGTTACGCCATCCTTTGAGAGGAAAGGGGGTAAAACATGAATTGAGGCAGGGGGAGCAGGGATATAAGGCTCTGCTCTTCCTCGAAAAGGGGTAAAACATGAATTGAGGCAGGGGGAGCAGGGATATAAGGCTCTGCTCTTCCTTGAAAAGGGGTAAAACATGAATTGAGGCAGGGGGAGCAGGGATATAAGGCTCTGTTCTTCCTCGAAAAGGGGTAAAACATGAATTGAGGCAGGGGGAGCAGGGATATAAGGCTCTGCTCTTCCTCGAAAAGGGGTAAAACATGAATTGAGGCAGGGGGAGCTGGGATATAAGGCTCCGTTCTCCCTCCCGTGACACCTCACATTCATTTTACTCTTCAAGGCCACGTCGGAGGGCGCTTTGGTCCAGGGGAGGGGTCCCTGCCCAGGTCAGGGGGGTTGGAACTGGGTGGGCTTTGAGGTCCCTTCCAACCCAGCCCTTTCCGTGATTCCTTAGATATTGCTACTCCCAAAATTATTCTTAAATACGATGGGGGGGGCTGTCTGGTAGCAGCGGGTCTGGTTTTACTGCTGTTAAATGATTTGCTTTTCGCCCCCCAGCTCGATGTGGGGAGGAGCCCGGCCCGGGCGAGCAGGCACGGAGCCGCCCCGGGGGTCGCCGTGAGTCAGCACCGGGGACACCGGGACCCCCCGGGCCGGCGCCTCCCGCTCCTCCAGCCCCGCTCACCGGTACCGCCGCCCCAGTCATCCCCCGGTAACCGGTGCCTCCTAGTCCAGCCCCGGTAACCGGTACCGATGCCTCCTCCTCGCCCTTCTCCCCGGTAACCGGTGCCTGCCCCGCCTCCAGCCCCGGTAATCGGTACCGGCGCTCCCTTCTCCCCCGGTAACCGGTACCGATGCCTCCTCCTCGCCCTTTTCCCCCGGTAATCGGTGCCGGTGCCTCCTTCTCCCCCGGTAAGCGGTACCGGCGCCCCATTCATCCCCCGGTAACCGGTGCCGCCTCCTCCTCCAGCCCCGATAACCGGTACCGATGCCTCCTCCAGCCCCGATAACCGGTACCGATGCCTCCTCCTCGCCCTTCTCCCCGGTAACCGGTGCCTTTATCTCCTCCAGCCCCGGTAACCGCTACCAGCGCCCCCTTCTCCCCCGGTAACCGGCGCCTCCTCCTCCTCCACCCCCGGCAGCCGCCACCGGTGCCTCCTTCTCCCCCGGCGATCGGTACCGGCGCCTCCTCCCTCTCTCCCGGCGCCGGGTGTCGGTCCCTTCGCCGCCGCCTCCTCTCCCGGTTCCCCCCTCTCCCCCGGTGCCCGCGGGCGGCGCACGTGGCGCCGCAGCGCCGGTGCCCGCGGTGCCCCCGCACCTTGCCGCTGGCCGTGCCGCCGCTGACGCCGATGAGGAAGGGCTCGGTGCCGCTGGGCTGCCCCTGCTCCTCCAGCCGCTGCTCGCTGTCCCCCGCCATCCCGGCCCCGCCGCCTCCGCCGCGCGGCGCCGCCTCTCGCCCACCGGGCCCCGCCGCACGTGCTCCCGCGCGGCCCCGCCCCGCGCCGCCCCGGCAACCCGGCCCCCCCGAGACACGGGAACCGGGGAACCCGGGAACCCGGCCCCCTCCGAGACACGGGAACCCGGGAACCCGGCCCCCCCGAGACACGGGAACCGGGGAACCCGGGAACCCGGCCCCCTCCGAGACACGGGAACCCGGCCCCCCCCGAGACACGGGAACCGGGGAACCCGGGAACCCGGCCCCCTCCGAGACACGGGAACCCGGGAACCCGGCCCCCCGAGACACGGGAACCGGGGAACCGGGGAACCCGGCCCCCCCGAGACACGGGAACCCGGGAACCCGGCCCCCCCGAGACACGGGAACCGGGGAACCCGGGAACCCGGCCCCCCGAGACACGGGAACCCGGGAACCCGGCCCCCCCGAGACCCAGGAACTCGGGAACCCGGCCCCCCCCGATACACGGGAACCCGGCCCCACTGATCCCCCACCCCATCAGTCCACCGACCCGCTACCCCATTGATCCCCTGCCCCATTGATCCCCTGCCCCATTGATCCCCTGCCCCATTGTTCCCACTGATCCACTGCCCCATTGATCCCCTGCCCCATTGATCCCCTGCCCCATTGATCCCCTGCCCCATTGTTCCCACTGATCCACTGCCCCATTGATCCCCTGGCCCATTGATCCACTGCCCCATTGTTCCCACTGATCCACTGCCCCATTGATCCACTGCCCCATTGTTCCCATCGATCCGCTGCCCCATCGATCCCACTGCCCAAATGATCCCACTGCCCCACTGATTCACTGCCCCAGCAATCCAGCTACCCCTTCAATACTGCTGCCCCAGCAATCCCTCTGCCCCATTGCTCCCGCTGCCCCATTGTTCCCACTGCCCCATTGATCCCGCTGACGCATTGCTCTCTATAACTCCCTGAAAGGAGGTTGTGGAGAGGAGGGAGCTGGGCTCTTCTCCCAAGGGACAGGGGACAGCACGAGAGGGAATGGCCTCAAGCTCCACCAGGGGAAGTTTAGCCTGGACATTAGGAAAAAATATTTCACAGAAAGGGTCATTGGTCCCTGGCAGAGGCTGCCCAGGGAGGGGGTTGATTCACCTTCCCTGGAGGGGTTTAAGGGACGGGTGGACGAGGTGCTGAGGGACATGGGTTAGTGATTGATGGGAATGGTTGGACTCGATGATCCAGTGGGTCTCTTCCAACCTGGTTATTCTATGATTCTATGATCCACTGCTGCACTGATCCACTGCCCCATCGATCCACTGCCCCACTGATCCCACTGCCCCATCAGTCCATTGTCCCATCAATCCCACTGCCCCATTGATCCTGCTGCCCCATTGTTCCCACTCTCCCATCAATCCCATTCCCCCACCCATCCCACTCTCTCACTGTTCCCACTCTCCCATCAATACCACTGCTCCATCAATCCCGTTCCCCCATCAATCCCGCTGCCCCATCAATCCCTCTATCTCGTCAATCCCACTGTCCCATCGACCCCGCTGCCTGCTCCCCCTCAGCCTCCGCAAGCGCCTGGGACCACATCGAGGGGTCCCCAGTGGGATCAGACCCCATTCCGTGCCCTCCGCCTGGCTTCTCCCACCACACTTCTCCCACCCCACCCAGACCCTGGTTCCACCCACGCTTAGGAACGCTTATTAACAACCCGGGGATAAAAATTATCCTTATGTCCTTTGCAAAGGGGACCCATCTTGGAGGAGCCGTGAGCACTCCGGAGGCCGGGATGCGAAGTGAAAATGCTCCTCACAAAATGGAAGATGTCTTGGCAAAAGAAAGGGTGCAGGTTCCAAGCACTGCACTGAGGTGGGAATAATCCCTCGTGAAAATGCAAGATGGGAACCTGCTGCTGACCCAGCCCTTTTACAGGTACCTGGGAGTACAGGGCATGGAAAAGTCCATGCCGTGCTTCTCCGGGAAAGGCCAGCGTCCTGCTGGGATGCAGAATTGTGGTGGCTGACCCTCTGCTGGGGAGCGATGCTGCCAGGTACCACGTTTGGAGAAGAGTGAGGCCCCACGGGGAGATTCCAGCAGGGGCTCAGGAACAGCCAGTTTTGCAGAAGGAGCGTGAGGTCCGTGCACGTTTATTCTGGTGAGGAGGTGGCTGTGGGAACACACAATCGCCATCTCCAAATACATGGAAAGGTGCCACAAACCAGAGGGAATCCCTTTCCCTTCCCCATGGGGACTGGAACAAAACTGCCAGCTCAGGTTGCACGAAGGGCAGTTCAGGGCAGACATTCAGGGACATTTTCTGTGTGTGAGGATGGTTAAGTCCTGGGACAGGCTGTTTAGGGGCAGCAAGCACTCTCCATCACTGAAGGTGTTTAGAAAATGCACGAGGTAAGCTCCGATATAGGAAGTTTTTAGTAGAGTGGATCCCACGTCAGGGCTCGATGTCCAGATGGAGATCCGTGACGAGTGGATCCCTCAGGGGTCTATACTGGGACCAGTGCTGTTTAATATCTTTATCAAGGATATCAGGACAGGGGAGGGCTGCCTCTCTTCATCGCACCACGAGTTCCAGCGAGGTTTTCAGCCTCCCGCTGCAGTGCGGTGGAGCAGGTGTGGGAATGTTTGCCAGACAGGGTCCCGTGTGCCAGGATCTCGCACGGCTCCTCTCTGCCCGCCGCTCCCAGTTCCCCTCCCGCGATTCCCTCACAGACTTGCAGCACGGAAGGATGGCACACGGTGCGTGGCTGGTGCCGGGGGAGGAAATGCCGTATGCGGACGGGAACTTCCTGAAGGGATGAATTCCAGTGGGTTCCCACGGCCCCACGCCAGTTTCCAAGCACCGACTCGAGGCATGGGACCATCAGGCCCTGGGAGATACTCACAGTTCCTTTCTTACCCCCACACCGTGGCGCCCGTATCTGAATGACAGAACCCCCTCAACGTGTCGGGACATGAGGGTTGTTTGGTTCTCCTGGTGCCTGCGCTCCCCTGCTGCCCTGCCTGGGGATGGATCAAATCCTCTGCTCTTCTGAGGCCGTTCCAGACTGTGCTGTCCACCCAGCTCAGAGCTGAGCATCTCCACAGGATGCCTATCGCAGCATTTCAGCTCTGGTTCCCCTTCTAAACCAGATGCTTGACATGTGGCAGGAGCAGACACACTTGCAGAGGGAAAGATACGTAAACGTCTCTTGATGGGCCCTCCAGGGGTACGAGCTCAGGATATTCTTTATACAGAACACAAGGAGAAACTGCAAAGATCGACGACTCGTTCAAAACCAGGACAGGGCTGTAAAATGGAAGTGAATCAAATCCTAGTCCCAGTTAGTTTTAGATGGCATCTTTCCTCAAAACTCACCTGGGAGTTTTACACAGTCTTCTGTGTAAAAAAGTATTCATGAGGTTCAACGGGGCCAAGTGCAAGGTCCTACGTCTGGGTCGGGGCAATCCTCAGTTTCAGTACAGGATGGGGGATGATGTGATTGAGAGCTGCCCTGCGGAGAAGGACTTGGTGGTGCTGGTCGATGAGAATCTCAACCTGATCTGGCAATGTGCACTCGCAGCCCGGAAAGCCAACTGTGTCCTGAGCTGCATCCAAAGCAGCGCGGCCAGCAGGGAGGGAGGGGATTCTGCCCCTCTGTTCCTCTCTTGTGAGACCTCATCTGGAGTGCTGTGTCCAGTTCTGGAATCCTCAACATAAGAAAGATATGGAGCTGTTGGAATGGATCCTGAGGAGGCTACAAAGACGATTCGAGGGCTGGAGCACCTCCCATACGAGGACAGGCTGAGAGAGCTGGGGTTGTTCAGCCTGGAGAAGAGAAGGCTCCGAGGAGAACTTATAGAGACATTCCAATACCTGAAAGGGGCTACAGGAAAGCTGGAGAGGGACTGTTCAAAGGACTTGTGGCAACAGGATGAGGAGCAATGGGTATAAGCTGGAGAGGGGCGGGTTTAGGCTAGACATAAGGAAGAAATTCTTCACATGAGAGTGGGGGGGCCCTGGCCCAGGTTGCCCAGGGAAGCTGTGGCTGCCCCATCCCTGGAGGGGTTCAAGGCCAGGTTGGATGGGGCTTGGAGCCCCTGATGCAGTGGGAGGTGTCCCGGCCCATGGCAAGGGGGTTGGAACTGAATGGCCTTTAAGGTCCCTTCCAACCCAAACTATTCTATGATTCTTGGAAGGGTAGTGTTACACATTCTTCTTGCTCTTTAAGCAACCAAATTCAGCAGGAGGCCCATGGCAGGGAGGCTGGAACTGATGATCTTTATGGTCCCTTTCAACCCAAACCATTGTATGATTCTATCATTCTTTCTTCCTAGCTGCTGGTCACTAACATATCATGCAAAGCAACTTCGTCTTTTGTTTTGTTTAAGCCTGGAGGCTTCAGTCTATGAATTGCGTTCAGGCATGTCTATCTCTAGTTTCAAGGTTGCCTCTATAAATATCACCTCTGCTGTATCCAGAGTGGCTGCAGACTGCAGTGGCCGCTAACTCGTGCGTCCGGAGCTGTGTTACGCACGTGCTTTCCTTTCTCTCACATCCCAGGCTTGTCAGAGCAGATCAAACTGCACCCAGCTCTTCATCTGTCCTTTATGCGCTGATCAAAGCACAGAATGCTGTTTTAAAAAGGAAATGCCATTGAGACTAATATACCTTCTGTTGTCTGAAAAAAACCCTGCTGATAAGGATCCTGGTGTGATTCAAACCGACAGGATGAAATTACAAAGACCCCGTGTCACCTCTGCCTCCCGTTCAAAGCAGGACACTAGGGAGGAAAGAAGTTTGTGAGAGGTTCGTGTTGTTGACCATCTCCTGGCCACACAAGGGCTCTATGAAAGACCATGTTCAGTAATGACAACGGTTACCATGTGAAAAATTTCCCACAGCAGCACAAGAGAAACCTCTCCCAGATATTGCTGTGATTGATACTGATCCGTCTTGCAGCCCGGGAAGCCGGGGCGCTGTAAGGAGAGGGAGGGTGGGTGGAGGAGGGTGTACAGCACAGCCAAGTGCGTGAGGTGGCACACAGCAGGGCACAAATTATCATCATGGGTCCTGCCACATCATCAGCAGTTAATATCTTCCAGCTGCTCTCCCTAAACAGAAATGTCCATCCCTAGGTGCCCCTTCTCCCTGATGGGTCCCTCCCACCGGACCTCATCGCTGCTCCCCGATCCCCCTCTATCTGGCAGAAAGCTCTTGGTGCCCCCT
The DNA here is from genome assembly GCA_033459285.1 of Clamator glandarius. Classification (NCBI taxonomy): domain Eukaryota; kingdom Metazoa; phylum Chordata; class Aves; order Cuculiformes; family Cuculidae; genus Clamator; species Clamator glandarius. Next base: position 2,711,726 of record JAUNZM010000292.1, read on the forward strand.
CTATCCTGGCAGAAAGCTCCTGGTGCCCGGAGGCAGCTCCAGGACTTTCCCTGGAGCACAGAGGGTGCTTAACTGCAACTTTCAGCGACAGGGCCTGACTCATTGCGGAGCCACTTGCACACGTGGGGCTTTCATGTTTCCTTGTATGCAAATGCTGCTGAGCTCCAGAGGATTTGTTTGCTGTCTGATCTCACACCCTCACTTATTCCTGGTGTTGCCTTTCTTTGAACTACAGCTTTGCCACCGTCATTCTGAACGGAGTGTTTAATTTAAGGGCGATGGCAAGGCTTTTTACCTTCCTTATTCTTCACTCAGCTCTGCGTGTGTAATCCCACAGTGCATCGCTCGTCATTGACGGCAAACTCCTCGTTACGCAAGGACAGGCACAAACCTGCCCTTCCCTGCCTGCCCTGTTCCCTTTTCTGTGTTTCTGCTTTCTAGGTCTCCTTACCCCATCACCACTCCTGGATTTGGTCTAGTTCGGTTGCTGCCAGAGCCTCAATAAAAGTCAATTAGTTTCCCTGCTGAATCCTTGCTGTTATTTCACTGTCCTCATAAGTGGTGTTCGTAGTCTCATTCCATTTGCAAACATTTTACGCACACACAGCAACCTGAGGTTTACTTCCAGCCCTTTCTCAGAGCTTGGTGCTTGGCTACCAGCTGTACAAGGAGCGCACATATCGGCAACAAACTCCGGGAAAGGGCAGGCAACAGCATTTGTAAATATTTGATGCCAGAAAAGGCCACTCGCCGCTTTGCACTAAAAGGATATTCGTGCCACTGGCAAATCACCCCAAGGCCGATTTTACAAACCAGGAAGGCTGCTCCAAGCCATCCTCTTTGTGATTGCAGTGGGGATGCTCAACAGAAGCAAATGCCCCGAGTGTCTGCCCTGGAAAGGCCTCGGGGTGGCTCTAAGAGGGCTGTGTGGGGCACTTTGGGTGGTGCTGGTGCTGCACAGGACCTGGGCGCCACCAGAACCCGGGGCAGGATTCACACTGTGGCCGATGTTCCGACTCTAACTAACTAGCTCTGAGTCTGCCACTGGAATTTTATGCATTTTACAATAGATGATGATTGAAAGCGTAACAGGATATATGGACTTCAGATGGGATTTTGAAAGGATGGTGGAAAAGAAAGAGAAAACTGTATGTAGAAATATTAAATTATAGATAAGTTTAGATCAAAAGGGGCTTCTGGACATCATCTGTTGCAAGTAGGGCTTAGATTAGGTTATCTAGAGCAACGTTAAGCTTAGTCTTTAATATTTCCTGTGAGGTAGATTCCATCATGTCTCTAGGTAATCTCATGCAATATGTAATTGTTCTCATTGCGAAGAATTTTTTTTCCATACATTGGGGACGTGTTTGGATGTGCATGTAGTGAATGTGCACAAATTAAGTTGTAATTAACCTGGGAGGGTCCCTTGTGTCCAATCTAACTACAATGCTTGGAATAACATGGTGATAAGGCGTGGACGTTTATTAGGTTTTGTCATCCAAAAGACTCAGTTTTCCTCCGTGGTGATGGCAGTGAGCAAAGAATGAGCAAACTTCTTGCTTTATTTGCTGCATCTATGGAAGCTGGTAAAGCTCATCACCTGATCTGGTGGAAGATGTCCCTGCCAGTGGCAGTAGGGGTGGATCTGGATGGGCTTTAATGTTTCTTCTAACCCGAACCATTCTATGCTTCTCTGCGGGCCCCACTGTGAGCCTGGGCCCCACCAGAACCAGGTGTGGGGGCACTGTGGGCAACACTGGCCCCTGCAGAAACGGGTCTGGGGGCACTGTGGGTGCTGTTGGCCCCACCAGAACCAGGTGTGGGGGCATTGTGGGCAATGCTGGACCCTTGAGAACAGAGTGTGAGGGCACCATGGGTGATACCGGCCCTGCCTGAACCAGGTGTGGGGGCACTGTGGATCAGAATCACACAATCGCTAGGTTGGAAAAGACCCACTGGACCATCGAGTCCAACCATTCCCATCAATCACTAACCCATGTCCCTCAGCGCCTCATCCACCCGTCCCTTGAACCCCTCCAGGGAAGGGGACTCAGTCCCCTCCCTGGGCAGCCTCTGACAGGGACCAATGACCTTTTCTGGGAAAAATTTTTCTCTGTTGTCCAGGCTAAACTTCCTCTGGCGGAGCTTGAGGCCATTCCCTCTCGTCCTGTCCCCTGTCCCTTGGGAGAAGAGCCCAGCTCTCCTTTCAGGTAGTTATAGAGAGCAATGAGGTCTCCCCTCAGCCTCCTCTTCTCCAGGCTAAACACCCCCAGCTCTCTCAGCCGCTCCTCTTGTTCTCCAGCCCCTTCCCCAGCTTCGTTGCTCTTCTCTGGACTTGCTCCAGAGCCTCAACATCCTTCTTGTGGTGAGGGGCCCAGGACTGAACACAGGATTCGAGATTTGGTCTCACCAGAGGGAGAAGAACCTCCCTGGACCTGCTGGTCACGCCGTTTCTGATCCAAGCCAGGATGCCATTGGCCTTCTTGGCCACCTGGGCCACTGCTGGCTCATGGTCAGTCGCTGCCAACCGACACCCCCAGGTCCTTCTCCTCCAGGCAGTTTTCTAGCCCCGCCCCTCCCGCTCCCGCCATTGGCCCCGCCCCTCGCTTTTCCCGCCATTTCTCCCCCTCGCGCCGTGCCCACTGGCTGGCTCCGCCCCCGGAAGCGCTGGCGTTCGACTTCCGGTGTCCCCTGCGGGAAGTTCCGGGGGCGGCGGGGTCTGCTTCCGGCGGGGCGGGGGGCGGCGGGGCCACCATGAGCACCATGTTCGCCGACACCCTCCTCATCGTGTTCATCTCGGTGTGCACTGCGCTGCTGGCCGAGGGTGAGTGCCGGGGCCCGGGAGGGCCGTGCGCGAGGAGGCGCCGGCAGCGGCCACGGCGCCCCCACGCCCGGTTCTGGAGGGGGCAGCGTCACCCACCGTGCCCGCACAGGCGGTTCTGATGAGGCCAGCGTCGCCCACGGCTCCCCACGCGGTCCTGGCGGGGCTGGCAGCGGCCAGGGTGCCCCCACAGGCGGTTTTGGTGGGGCTGGCATCACCCAAGGTGCCCCCACGCCCCTTTCTGGCGGGGCCAACAGCATTTGGGATGCTCTCTCACCCGGTTCTGACGGTGCCAGCGTCACCCACAGTGTCCCCCCCGCCTGGTTCTGGAGGGGCTAACATCACCCGCATTGTCCCCATGGCTGGTGGTCGCTAAGGCTGCTGAAAAAACGTGTTGAAATACTGAATGTGCAAGAAATACTGAAGGACTGGCTTTAACTGGGAGGAGTGAAGTTATAGACTTAGACATTAGGAAGGAATTCTTCCCAGTAAGTGTAGTGAGGCCCTGGCCCAGGTTGCCCAGGGAAGTGGTGGCTGCCCCATCCCTGGAGGGGTTCCAGGCCAGGTTGGATGGGGCTTGGGGCCCCTGATCCAGCAGGAGGTGTCCCTGCCCGTGGCAGGGGGTGGAACTGGGTGATCTTCAAGGTCCCTTCCAACCCAACCCATTATATGGTTCTGTGATTATACTACAAAAAGTGGAATATTTTTTATCTAAGCTAAAATAGAATCAAATTGATCCAGGTAACTGTATTCTTTGAAAGTTAGGCAGAATGTCCCTCTGATAGCATGGTTTTTTTTGTAGCATGTTTTTAAATATTGTTTTTCCAGACACTGTTATGTCTTGTGTTCAGTGTGATCTGTGCTGAACAGACGTGTCTGCTTCTGTAATCACCTCTCTTTGCAGTCTCTCCCTATTTGAAAGGCAAAGTCAGACAGAGCTGGAGCCAAAGCTCTAAAGTAGCAAGAGATCTGGCTGTTTTGAAGTTCATAATGACATTAAAATTAGACTTTTGAAAGTAATAGAATGTGCATTATATTCTTGGGAAAACTTATACACGTGTGTGTACGTGAGAGTTACATTCTGTAACAGCTCTTGTCTCACTGCACACAATTGATGAAGAGCTCTGCCTCATGTTGCACAGGCCTGATAAAGGATGCTTGCTTTGTAAAACTCCAAAAGGAGTCTTAGAGAGTTCATTTGAGAGAATTTTTGGTACCAGGTTGAAGGACAGGTTGAATAGATGCCTTTTGGGTTGATCAAAGGCAGACTCTGTTACCTCTTCCTCCCACTGGGCTGTATCCCAAAATCCTTTTCATACCAGAACTGTGGTATTGGTTTGGGGTTAGGTAGTGTATGAACCTGTTGCCTTTCACAGCACAAAGCTGTGCTTACCTTGGAGGAATCCTCCCAGATTGTTCAGTGTGGAGAAGAGGAGGCTCCAGAGAGGCCTTAAAGCTGTCTTCCAGTACCTGGCGGGGCTGCAAGAAAGCTGGGAGGGAGCTTTTGACAAGGGCCTGTAGTGAAAGGATGAGGGGGAATGACTGTGAATTGGAAGGGGGAAGATTTGGGTTTGACGTTAGGAAGAAATTCTTTATAATGAGGGTGGTGAGTCACTGGAACAGGTTGCCCAGGGAAGTGGTGAATTCCTCATCCCTATAGGTGTTCAAGGCCAGGTTGGATGGAGCCTTGAGCCACCTGGTCCAGTAGGAGGTGTCCCTGTCCAGGGCAGGTTGGGTCTCTGCACAGTTCTGCTGTCAAAGCAAACCCCAAAAAAGGGCCAAAAGCTTTGTGTAGGAGCTGAAACCAAATGGTTCACAAACCACATTTGTTTACTGAAAGAGGGGGAAGCACTAGAACAGGCTACCCAAGGCAGTGATGGGGTCTGTGTCCCTGGAGGGATTAAAAAAACGTGCGGCTGTGGCATTTGGGGACTTGGTTTAGTAAGCATGGTGGTGTTAGGCTGATGGTTGGTCTGGAAGAGCTTAGCGGTCGTTTCCAATCCTTAATGGTGCTACAATTCTATGGCTTGTTTTGATCCTGTTTGAGTGCAAGGAAGTTAGATTGGAGAGTCTCCTGAGGTCTCTTATACCTAATGTCTCTGTTTGCCTTTTCAAAATGTGCCACTGCTAATGAGCAGGTCCCGGTAGAAGCAGGAATTATTCCTTGGGCCCTAACTCACTACTGTGAAATTCAGAACGCAAAGATGTTTGTTCTCCTAATCAGCTCCCATTTTTAAGGTGAGCAACAGCTGATAAATATGGGCGTGAGGGAGCTGAGTGAGTCTCACGAAACAAGAGCACTCAATGAGGCAGCCGGTAAATTACAATGAGTTTTATTTCATTAGCACCACTGCTACGTGGAACTTGAGAAGGGGATTTGAAAAAGAATGATGATAAAGACTTCGGGTGATCTCTGGTACCTTTGCCATATTATTTTGTGGTTTTGTACGCGTGACCCATGGTTTTTTGCACGTGTGTTGCTAACCTTGTACCTCTGTTATTGCAAGAGGTCTTTACCTACCTAGTTACTTGCAGTGTGTTTGTTTCAGGTATAACTTGGGTGCTGGTATACCGAACAGACAAATACAAGAGATTAAAGGCAGAAGTGGAAAAACAGAGCAAGAAATGTAAGTACTCTACAGACACTGGAGAATGTGTCTTGCTGCTCCTGTTGCACCGTGCTTTAGCAGATGTCAAATCGAACAGAGTCTGGGCTCAGAAATTCCTGCTGCCCCCTCTGCTATATGAGAGAACTTCCTTCAGCTTGTGTTTCATAGGGGCCTAGGTTTGCAAGGTACACGAATCCGTACTGAGAGAACTGATTTCTGTCCTTAATTCTTGTCTTTCGCTGGAGGAAAGTTTAGTGAAGAGACCAGCTGCGTTGTCTGAATTGCCACCCCTCGGAATGGAGGAGCGGGAGGTCAGCACCAGCGCCTTCTAAACACAAGTAGCCAGTGTCCATATATGTAAGATGCCTGAAATAAGTTCAAATATGCAGTTTCTGCTTTTCAAGGGCAGTAGAGAATTTGGGATCTGTAGCAAGAATAAACTAGGATTGACTAATAAATACTGTGAGAGGAAAGCATTTTATAGGAAGAGTAAAAGCAGTGGTTAAAAGTGGGGGATGAATAAAGACTAAGTCATGATAGAAATGTCTGAGCTGTCAGCTGATGTAAAAACAAATGATACCAGTGTGAATTGGAAACTAATAGAATTGATGAGGAAAAGAAGTCACAGGTTGCTCCCCTAGAGAGGAGAATGGAGAAGCCTGGTTAAACAAAAAGGATGAGAGAGAGAAGGGAAAAGGGAGCTGAGGGTGAGCAGTCAGAAGATGTGCATTGAGTGTTAAGAGGAGAGGTAAACGAGAAAGTCTGAGCATGGAGCGTTCGGTGGATGTGTTGGAGGCCGAAAAGGGGAGGAGAAACTCAGCTGACCTTTCCAGCTCTGTTGTACATGCCCTACGCGAATTGCAGCAGTAAGATAGGGCACACAGCAACTGGGACCAAACCTGAGCTTGTTTTACCTTAAAAATACTTCATCATAATGTCAGCACTCTTGGTACGTAGGAGAACAACATTATCAAAGCATGCTCTTTCCAGTCTAGTTTATTCCAGCTTTCCCCTGGGCAAAATAAGTTGAAGAGCTGAAGTATAGTCATCCTTGTGTCACAGCCCCTAAATTAGAGCTTTTGTCATCACAGCAGTGTTGGATGGGGATCGCATCTCTGCCTGCCTCGCTTCAATCCCACTCGGCTGACAAAAACGTGTAGGTTAGAATTAGCCCCAGAAGAGCAAGTTAGAGAAGTACTTGAAGCCCAGTTGAAAACTCAGAGTTAATATCCTGGGTTATTTGTGCTGTGGAACTCCAAAAGCAGTTAGCAGGGCTGAATCTCTGGGGCTTATTGATGGCTGTAACAGTTTAATGCTGTCTGGTTTTATAGCTTTCCTGGTATCTAGGCTATAATCTGTGAAGGGAAAGATACGAGGCTCATGCATCTCAGTTTCTAACCTATTTGTTTGATTTCCGTACCTCCACAACAAAATATAAAACTGGATAAGGAATCACTGAAAATCCAGCTTTGTTGTATTTTGGGGTTCTTTTCCCCCCGCTGTGTCCGAAGGACAGTTGGCTGACCTGTTGGCTAGGGGACGATTTGCAGAGTAGACCGTTTGAGCCACACCTTTCAGCTGTTATCTAACACATCTGAAACAGGAAAAAACACATTTGAGACCTTTCAGCTCTCCCAGGAGAGTCCTAACAATCCTTAGGATTTATAGAAACAAGTGGGCCAAGGGATGTGCCTGAGCAGACCTTGTCCTTCGCAGTCCTTAGCTTCACCTCCTCTCCTTTCTATTGAGAGGCATGGTGTTTGCTGCTGAGGTTACAGTAAGAGTTCTGAGGTAAGTGTTGTGGTAAATTCGGAAGGCTGAAGGCTGTCTCGAGAGCTGCAGCTGTGTTGGCATGCATGTTTCCACAGACAGGCTTGCGAGGCTGCCTGACAGTTACTTGTTCTGCTCGAACTGTAAGGGAATCAGGGCCGTGGAGTTTCTCTGGGTTGGCACAGAGCTCAGTAGTGCTGTCTGGAGTGAAGCTGGGTCAGGAGGAGCCCTCTTGTTAGGCCTGGCAGCAATAGCTGCATCTGAAAAGAGTCAAAGTGTTCTCTTCCTGGGTTTAGAGTTCAGGGTCATGTAGACTAGGATTGGGATGGAAAGATTGGAATCCCCCAGCTGGATTTGGTGTAAGGAATGTTATGGAGAGACTGTTCTGAGTGCTGGGTGTGTTGTGTCATCTGGCACCTTTCTCCAGCATTCTCTGAGGGCAGAACTCCTTGCTTTTTTATCCCCTTGTGCCAGCCTGTCCATCAGAGACACGTTTATTCTTTGGAAAAACATGGTTGTGTCTTACTGTGTTACTACAGAAGAGGTGATGTTTCAGTGTTTTGCCTGGGCTAGTGTGGTTCTCTTGGCAAGTTGTGACACACTTGCATATCGCAAGAGTCTTGGAAGGCACCGCTATAAATCCTTGTGTGACTTTGAAGGCTGGCTGTCTTTATTTCACCTATGCTTTGAAATCAAGGCTAAATATCTGTGCTGAGCTAGTACTTAAATGGCGTAAGAGTCCTGATGTTCAGGTCCCTAAGCTGATTCTGTGAGCTAACAAGGAGCCAAGTGGTAGAGTAGGAACAGTACAGGTAGAGTTTAGAGAAAAAAAGGGCTGTTATCAGCTCTTAGGCCATAGCTATGCTCTGTCTTCCTCACTTTTTGCTATAGGTCTCAAATGAAAATGTCCGTTAACTTCCTGGAGAAGCTGCTTTTGCTGCCAGCAGCAGAGCATTTGCAGATGAGTAGCCCATTCCCTGTCTTATGAGTTCATTGTGCTGGCTTTATGTTAGCCTTTTTGCTGCAGTGGTAGTTGTTACAGATGCTTAGCGATTGTCTGATTTGGGGGTTTTAGTAACTTTGAGCTTCTGTTCCTACTTTGAAATATTTGAAGTGCTTCAGCACTAATTAATTTAAGAATGGAGAGGCTGTGGCTGGCTGCTTGGACAGCATTTCCCCTGAGAACGCCTGCCTGCGAAGAAGGGATGTATGAGAACACAGGCTTTCCTGTATTCTGCTTCCCACTGCAGATAGCTGGGAGCAGAGCTTGCCACAAAGCTCTTTTCACTACACTTGCTGAATCAAAAATGCTGTCTAGTGCTGACAAATCAGCAAGGGTCATTTGAGCCAAAATTGTCCCCAGGCTGCTCAGTTAACAACTTAATGAGCTCTTAATGGTGTTTAAAATTAACCCTGTTCTGATATCTCACCTGGGGGGTTGATGATGATGATCATTTTTAAGTGTTTGGTGGAGTCAGCCTTGGTGGTTTAAAACTTGTGGATTCTGAATATATTCTTAATCACACCTAGCTTGCTTTTGTGACCCTGTTCTCTAAAGGCATAAAATGTTTTGTCTGCTGTGTGGTGGTATCTGTAGGGAGAAATGATGGAATATCTGTCTTTTCACTTGGCAGTGGAAAAGAAGAAGGAAACAATAACTGAATCAGCAGGCCGACAGCAGAAAAAGAAAATAGGTAAGAGTGGGAGAGCAGTGTGGTGCCCCAGGAGTGGGGGCAAGCTGAGAAACTTATGGAAGTGATTATCCCTTTCCTTCCTTTCAAAACTGTTTATTTAAAGTGGCACTAGAGCTGATTCTTGGTCTGTTGACTGGAACATAAGCGCTTTTGCTTTACTGTTCCAAGATAGGAGAATTCTACCCTCCTGATGATTTTAATCAAAAGAGGAGAAGGGCAGCATCACTGAGAGGAGCAGCACTTCTTGCTGAACTAGCTGCCTTTCTCTCCATTTTGAGCCTTTGTACAGAATCGTGGAATGGTTTGGTTTGGAAGGGATCTCAAAGCCTATTCAGTTGCAACCCCCCTGCCTTGGGCCGGGACACCTCCCACTGGCCCAGGCTGCTCCAAGCCCCATCCAGCCTGGCCATGAACACCTCCAGGGATGGGGCAGCCACAGCTTCCCTGGGCAACTTGTGCCAGTGCCACGCTCATTGTGAAGAATTTCTTCCCAATCACTAGTCTAAATCTTCCCCCTTCCAATTTAAAGCCATTCCCCCTTTTTCTGTCACTCCGGGCCCTTATAAAAAGTCCCTCCCCAGCTTTCCTGTAGCCCCTTCAGGTACTGGAAGCTGCTCTAAGGTCCCCCTGCAGCCTTCTCTTTTCCAGGCTGAACAACCCCAAGTCTCTCAGGCTGTCCTCATAGCAGAGGTGCTCCAGTCCTCGGATCATCTTTGTTGCCTCCTCTGGACCTGTTCCAGCAGTTCCATATCCCTCTTATCTTATGTCTGTGATGATTATCAACCTCTGGTGTCAAAGTTCTTTTCTGCAGTGCGCTGTCAGCTTGCAGTAGCTGCCTGATTATCATTTTGAGGTATTTTGTTGTTTTCTTACGAAACGCTTCAGAGCTGAAAGTATTTGCATGTTGACTGTAACTGCATTTAGATTCCAGTTTGATCAATTAATTTTGCTCGATTTTAGGTAGTGGTTTTTCCATTTTTTTCATTGTCAATGAACTTAAGTTTTTCTGGGTAAAAATAATTCTTTAAGTACTGAACAGTGCAAGAACAACGTGGTAGATGTTTAATGAATGTGAGCTTTAGAAAGTTCTGTTACTTGCAGGAGTCTGAAGTCAAACCTGCAGCAAAACTCTGTTAAATTATTACAGAAATTGTGGCAGGAACACTTCTGAGAGCTCCTGGGAGTTGGTTTCCTCATTCCTCTGCAACACCAAGTAGCTGGATTAGTCATTTGATCTGTACAAAGCTGGGGAATAATTACAAACATATCTTCAAACAGTTCTTCCTAGGTATAAAACCTGTTATCGCTAGACTCCTGAAAGGACAGGAGCCAAAATTCTTCCTCTGGTGCATTTTCAATTTTCAATCTTGAATAATCCATTCATGGGGTGAATACAGCTTGGTGGCTGAGGCAGATTTCAGTGTGACGTGCCATTGTTGCAGATGGCCACTTCAGAATGTGCAATGACAGCTTTTTTTGCAAGGCACCATCCAAGCTGTGCTCCTAGCAGGGAACATTTCACTTGTGCTTGGACTAAACTAATAAACAGTAGCATCTGAGGAATTCAGATGCCTCACCAATTTTTTTTATACACTGAAATAATCTTGTTTTGCAAATGAAAAACAAAGTACAAAGGGACTAAGAACAGAACTTAGGAAACGACCACTGATTTTGTTTGCTGTGATGCTGCTGGCCAAGCCTATGAGACAGAGACTGGTATTTTTTTAATAACTTCAATGTCTCTTTTGTTTTCAGGAGAGGCTGAATTTTTAGTGTTTCTGAAAGTCAGTCGCAAAATGTCAAGCTGGACATCCAGAAAATGACTCACAGCTGTTAGCTGCTTTTGAAATATCTGATCCCAGTAATGTGCTGGATGTCGAATCATTCTGCAAGATGCAGCATTGTTGTAACAGAAAATTTACTTGTACTGGAGTTCTTTTGAATTCTACCATTGCAGCTCAAAGAGAGCTGAGGCTCTGCAGATCAGTGACAGCTGTGGTGCAGGCCTGTCTCAGTTGCCATCTGTTTTGCACACAGAATAAGGTCGGAGGTGTGTGTATATTACTTGGTTACGTAAGGAACGAATCGTGCGTGTGCACAAGGAGGTAGGGTGAAAGTTGCCTGGGAAGGCTTAATTTAGTGTTTCCCACTTATCAAACTTCTCACTTTTAAGCGTAAAGGGAACCAGCTTCAGTCACCTTTCACACTGCTGGAGCAGGACACCTTTAGCATCTCGGTGCAGCGCTCTGCCGCTTCAGCTTCGGGCGTGCATATGTTAGCTTAAACTTTGCTACGACTTTCTGCATCCATGTACCCCTAGAAGCAAACACAATGATGTTGCCAGGAGTCCACACGAATGCTGGGTAGATGGCAAAACCAAACCAAAAAACCCAAATGCTGTCAAACAAGATATTGTTCTATCCCTGTATCCTCATGGTTTGTGTTCCAGTGAGCAGAAAAAGAACATTTTGGACTCCAGGGTGCTGCTTGTTGACCCAGTCCCCTTTCGCTGTGCCTGTACCCGGCTGTACAGCAAAGGACTTAAAAGCTGCCTATGTGTGACTTGGGCAGGAACAGACAATTTAAGTAAGGTGGTGGGATACCTGGAGCTGATACCTGTAGAAATCCAGTATTTGTAGAAATAGGTGAGAAACCGGTCAGGTATACTGAGGGATCAGGGCGGTATTTGTTATCCCAATGTAACCTTTACCCTATCTAAATAGATGGTTAGTTATGTAGCAGAGGGAAAAAACAAGTATTTGTGCCAAATGCAATTCCTAAAGAGCTGGCCTCTGGTTGCTGAAATGTCCTAGAACAAAACTATCCACCTGGGTCAGGAAGCAGGTGTCAGGAAAGTTCCTGCCAGAGTGGAGGGTTTGTAGTCAGGAGGAGTTGAAAATTGCAGTGGGGATTTTAAGGATTTGTATGGTGGGTAATGCTGAAGGCCAGAGTAGTCTTCCAGTGAGGGACGTGGAAAATGCTCTCTTAGAAAACTGGGCATCTTTGGGGTTTGTGGTGATTTAAGGACAGATTAAATTTCCAAAGTGGCTTTGTGAAGTATTCTCTGCAAAGCGTGGTCGCACACACGTTACTGGAATTGATGTAGAAAATGTCTTTCCTCTTTGGAGGATCTTTTAGGTGTGACAAGGGTCCAAAATTCATGACTAAGATGACCATCCTATTTGCCTTGCTGAGGTGTGGCTGCTGCCTCTGTGTACGGTTTCAGAGACCCTTCCGACACTTCCAAAATTAAATCCTTACTTCTCTCATGTATTTATAATGGTGAGCCTGGCGTGTAGAAGGTTGAGACTATTCTCTTTCAGAAGCATAACGTAGAGGCGCTGTCTGTGTTTGCTGGCAGCGTTGTTCATGCTACAGTGTTAGCTGGTTGAGTTAGCAAATCTGCAATTCTGTGCATTTCTTCCCAAAGTGCTGACTGCGTGGTTCCTGCTGCCTCCTCTTTTGTGCCTGCTTTGCTGCACGGTTCTATGGTGGAGAAGTAGTCGCCTATGTACTGTTTTTTCACTTTATACTGTCTGGCACAGAGAGCTCGTGTTGGTTTTGGAAATGTTATTTGTATGGAGAGACAAGGAGTTTAAGTCTTCCTGGAAATGAAAACACTCTGGTTTCTAGGTTGCTATAACTGATTATAACTGCTGTTGGTTTTTATCTTCCCAGAAAGACAAGAAGAGAAACTGAAGAATAACAACAGGGACTTGTCAATGGTAAGGAAATTAACGCCAGTTCCCGACTGCTGAAGGTTTCAACCCGCTTTCCAACAGAAGGACTTTGTTCTATGGGCAGACATAGCAACTGTTCTTCCTGAAAGATCCTTCTGGATTATCTCTAGTAGCTGCAGATTTTAGTATCAGACAGCGTTCTTCAGCATTTACTGACTCATCTCATGCCCAGCCTTGGCCACTTTCATCTATAAGTCTCCATGATGTTTTCAAAGTAAAATTAATTTATGTGACTTCCTCTTGGCTTCCATAACCATTCCCTGCTAACTGGTTTTATAGGCTTAAGAGGAAAAAAACCGCAACCTGTGTAAGGTATCAAGATGATTCTTGAGTGTGTGTGTTCCCCAGTGCAACTCTTCAAACCAGTGGTCCACTTTGTGGCCATGCTTGTACTCAGCTGTTGACCAAACTTCTCTTTGGGAGTTCTCCAGTCACTTTCATAATCCCTTTGACCTTCTGATTCATCTTTATTTTTCCCTTCAAGATTCCACTGATGCTGTACAAAGCCTGTTTTTAGGGGCATGAGCCCATAATCCTTCAGGGTAGGCCTATTTTTTAAATCATCTCTGCCCTTTCTGCTTGCAGGTCCGCATGAAATCCATGTTTGCCATTGGCTTCTGCTTCACTGCCTTGATGGGAATGTTTAACTCCATGTAAGTATCAACTTTCTGGATTTTTCTTAGGTTTTCATAATGAACGTATTCTCCCCCTTTCTTGTATTACCTGAAGCGTTCAAGTGGCAGAGTCCATCGAAGAACCATAACTGATCTGTATGAAATGGATCGATACATCACATGAAGATGCAGATGTTAGGTCACCACGCGCCTGTTCTGCTCAGGAGGGAACACTGCATGCTGAATGCAATCAAACTGAACAGATCGCGCTCAATTAGACACAGCTCTAAGAACCTTGATGCTTGGGAACATCTTGATAAGGGCGAGTTTGGTAGATGTTGGGCAAGCAGCTCCAGTCTCAGCCTTTCTGGCTTTGCTACGATAGCGTGATCAAACAGTGCTATCGTTAGCAAAACTGGGTCAGCTCCATTGCCCTTAGAAATGAGCAGTTATTGCAGAGTTTATTGTTGCCCTACTTAAAGGTGAGCAGAGTCATGATCTAACAGGTCCAGGCATGGATTCTAATTTTCCTTTGCTTTCAAAATGACCTGGGATAGGCCTAGTTTAAGAAAAAAAAAAAACCGCAAGGACATAAAAAGCTCTAACTGATTTGCATGGTTATAGACAGCTTTGTTCAAATGTGCAAAGCTGAAAGACTGCTTGACTTTGAAAACTTGATTTGTCCTTGAAATGTGAGGTTCGCGTTGGCTGCCAAATCTGACAATAACATAAATCTGGTCAGTGTTGCCTCTGGAGGCTGCTTAATATTGGGCAATATACCTGTCCTGTAAACGGGATTTTACGTTCTTGGGCACCAGAGCCTTGTCCCTGTGCTGGAGTCCTGAGGATCCAGTTAGTTGTTGTTTTACTGCAGATCTGTGGGTGGATAAATTGCAAACGGGGCGTAGCATGATATCACAAGTGCCACTGCGTGGGATCTATTCAGCTTAGTCAGACTTCTGGATCTAGCATTCCATGGAGTGCTGTGAAGCTGAGCAGAGTGACACAGCACTGAAGGACTTGAACATCTGGGTACAGTCTTGAGCCGGTGATGTCTCGTTTAACTGCAGCCCTGGCTGGGGATGGAGGTGCATCCCTGAGTTGTGCCCAGCAACGTAAGAGTTTTTTGTGGGATTTACAGTGCTGCACCTGGGGTGTTCAGGTGCTTGCTTAGCTACTTGGGTGCAGTGTGAACACCACTACCCACCCTGCCCCTGAAACAAGCTGAAAAACAGACTAAAAAACCCACCCTACTCTCTCTGCTTCCCTAGAGCAGGAAGAGGCGGTTCGGAGTTTGCTGTGACTGACGAGTATTACAGGACTATAAGCTTATTAAGAAATTCAGGCAGGAATTGATTTTGTTTAAATCCTGTGTGGCTCATCCTTCCACAGACATTAACGTGAAAAAACAGTTTATTGGTTTCTTTTCCTGCAAGACCACCAAGCTTATTTGTCTTGTTCTTCTTTTGAGGATTCCTGCCCAGAGACACTACGCTGTAAACCACAGAGTTGGCATGAAGGTTTTGGGCATATCTTTCCTTTAACTGTCTCTTCCTTTAGAGGGAACATGAACGTGAGCAGCAGGAGTATCCAGGGAGCTCACTGAGTGTTTGAACTGAAATAGCTTTTTTAGCTAATAGGTGAGGCTATTCAATTAAAATGTAAAGATTTGGCTGGTTTGCCTCTGGGGCTAGATAGTTACGGTTTTGCTCCTGGTGTCAGCACAAGGTAGCGAGAGCCTTTGTATGTGAATAAAAGGCTGAATGAGCGAGTTGGTGAGTTGTGCTTGCACTGTTTGAAGCTGATAGTATGTGAGATCCATCAAAGCGCTCTGTCATTTGCTTGGTGTAGCTTAAAGAGCAGCTGGTAGTCTTGGGAGGGAATACTTCAATTATGAACTGAAGAGGCTCTTTTGCTCCCTCAGGGGAGCTGCTACCGCCAGGTCGTCCATGGAGGTGCTGTGGGTGTGATATGAAAAGGAGGAAAAGCGTGGCTGGCACCTGCAGTGGCCGTAACCTCGTTTGCTTGCCTTTCCTGGTCTTGAATGAGTTGATTGCTATGGGGGACAAAAGGAGCAGGAATTGCATAGAAGTAGCAAGATGTGCCGCCCTTTGGACAAGTTCTCTGCAAATATTGCTGCTCTGTGGCTGAGCACCTCACCTCTGCCAAGTGCCAGCTCAGCCCAAGTGGAGATGACTGTGATGACTGGCTCTCTTCCTTTGAACGTCAGTAGTAATGAGGCAGCAGGGTGGGCTGCGCTGCAAGGATGCCTGTATGCCTGTTAAGAAGGCTGGTTTAAACCCAAAGAGCAGAATATCGTGCTGAAGATGAGCAGCTGAATGAGGTCTGTAGCGGTCGTGGGCCTCCAAGCAGATGAGGTTTCTCCTGCAAGAAAAATCAGTTTTTATGTCTCCGTTTTCTCTTGTCAGAAATCTTTTAATGCAATGAGTTCTCAGTCTAACACAAAGCTGTGCATTTCAGTATCCCTTTGTGATAACTGTGAAAACCTGCTGAAATTAAAAGCAGGTGCCTTGGGGTGCTACTGCTGAAATACTTGTCATTCTCACAGCAGGAATAACGCAGAATTTTAAGCCACTGGGGGATGTTACAGGGAGATAAACATCCGTTCCTAGCTCTTTTGCCAAACTGCCTGTGAGATGTAAACAAAGTTGGCATGTGTTTGAGCTGTAGCTGTGTGAACGCATCTCCACAGGAAGGAACACTCATTTAGGATCTCTTGAAACAAGAAACACCTGTTAGAAAATCAGCACATGCAGAGAGAATAACATCCAGATATGCACACACTGATGAGGCATCGTGTACACTTACTTCAAAAGATTGAGTTGATAGTCTGGGCTGGGAGAAATCTTTGCGAACTGGCCAGAATTCACACTCTGCCTGATGCTCTGGAATGTGGACATGGAGGAGTTCCAGGAGCAGGACAGGCCGCTTGGAATAGGCAGTATCATCCTGCCTCGACACTGCCTTCGTGTTTAGGGCTAACGCAGAAAAGTCTGGTATTAAGAAGCATAGTGATGATGTCTGTCTTATGCATTGTTCTTGTGCTGAGAAGTATGGCTGCTCTAGGAAGGGAAGAGATGCCTTTGGTTTAAGCTGTACTTAAAAAAACACTTTTGCTTAAAGCAAAGAGTCCATCTTCTTGCAGCGACCGCAGTACAGCAGGGTGATGGCTATCCATCTTCTGTTCAAATGTCAACTGTGTTCTGGGAAACTATCTGCTAAATTTGATTTTAAAAGAAAACACACCAGTAAACTGCAAAACACCAACCACGATTTTATGAACAGCAGGGTGTCCCGGTGATCACTTAAATCATTGTGAAACAATGTGGCTCTGACTATGGCAAAACTTACTGAGGGAAACCTGCTTAGGGTGTGGGTAATTGGATGTGCAGGGCTCTGAGAGGTGTGTTTAGCCTCAT
Organism: Clamator glandarius; assembly: GCA_033459285.1. Classification (NCBI taxonomy): domain Eukaryota; kingdom Metazoa; phylum Chordata; class Aves; order Cuculiformes; family Cuculidae; genus Clamator; species Clamator glandarius. The sequence goes on from JAUNZM010000292.1 coordinate 2,728,414, forward strand.
TGGTGCAGTGTATGCAGAGGTGGGGAAGGCAGCGTGGCATTTTAGCCTTCCTTACCTGCTCAGGTGGCCTGTTGAAGATGCTCGCTTGTTCTTTCTATACGCGGATGTTCTTTTCTGTCCCCAGCTATGATCCAATGCTCTCTTTTCCAGATTTGATGGCCGAGTGGTGGCAAAGCTTCCATTTATTCCCCTCTCATACATCCAAGGTCTCTCCCACCGCAACCTTCTGGGTGAGGATTACACTGACTGCTCCTTCATCTTCCTCTACATTCTCTGCACAATGTCGATCAGACAGGTGAGTGCATTGCTGTGTCTCTGGCATACCTGGAGCAGGAAAAGCAGATCTCCAGCTCTAAGGAGGAATATGTTACTGCTGCCTAGTTTTGCGTGTATAACCTTTGATTTCTTTGTGGTTTTGGTGTTTGCCTTCATTCTTGTGTCTCATATTTAAATCAGTTCTGGGTCAGGATCATAAAAGCAGCCATATCCTGGACCAGTGTAGAAGACTTGAGTGGAGACTTGCACCAGGGCACTAGGACAGAATTGGCAGAAACTGATTTCCTCTGTATGCGTCTGTCTGATAACTTTGTGGATTGCCGTACCAAGAGACTGTCTCCATCAAAAGCCGATCTAAGTACTGCTTCTACAGTAACATGAGAAAAGCAAAGCGTAGCATCATCAAGGGAAACTTTTTTGGTGGCTTGAGGTTCTATAAAGGTTCAGTCAGTCCTAGGTTTGCTACAAAAGTGATGAGAGAGTTAAACCTGTTCTTTTGGGTTTGTCCTTCCTGTTTTCACTGTCTGCTTGATTTTTTTCTTTAGAGTCTTAAGAACTTTACCTTTGGTGTCCTGTCCTCCCAGGGTGAGGGACGTGACACATGAAGGGGGTCTGGTAGGATAAGCCAAGAGTAGGCTACACGTGGACATCCAGCAAAGCTGGTTAATCCCATCTTTTGAAAAGAAAAGCATCAGTGAGAATAAGGGAAATGCCTGCGTAGGGAGGTTCAGTAGCAGTTTAGGTGTCAGAACGGCCGCTGAGGACGAGCGGCCCTTCTCGGCGCATCCGGAAATCTACTTTGTTTCCCAAGTTTCCCCAGAGAGCACTGGGGATAAATTAGCAGACCCTGGGGGCTGGATGAATGCTGGCGCAACTAGCTGTAAATTATCTGCTTTTCTGTATTTACATTTCCTTTTTCTTTGATTTGCTTCCTGAATTCTTGCTGCTTTTCTCCTTGACCAACTTGTTGCTCTTCCTCAGAGGGTGCCAGGGGACTAAGAGTGACTTAGAGCAGATCAGCAAAGGGAAGTGGTGCCTTATGCCAGCTGCTGTCAGAAATTTGGATCAGCTTGATGGAGCAGCTAAATAATAGAGTTCCTTTAGTCACAAAGCACATGCTAGTGAATTGAATTCTCCGTAGCCTTCCATATCGACTCCTTGTATTGAAATAAATCCATCTGGTCCTATACAAAAGCGGGTAAAGAAATGTAGAACAATTTATGTGGAAAGGGCCATCTGGGAGTTGTCTGGCCCACTCTTCACTCCCAGCAGGGCCAGTTTCAGGGTGCCAAAGGCCAAGGGCTTCCTCATTCTCTTTGCTGCAAGACAAATCTTGTTTCACTTCCCAGTAACTGAAAGAAATTAGACCTTTTTAGCTCTTAGGTTTGTCTTCCTGAATTCCTGGGATGCTGTGGTGTTCCTTCAGGCAATCTTGTCTGGTGCAGCTCTGTTACTCACCTGTTCTGTTGAAAATCCCTACTTTCCAAGACTGCAGGTTATTATGTGAAACTAAATAGCACTGTCTGCAAGTTTTTTCTGCATATCTTGGCCCGATCGGGGAATTCCCTTGCTGAAAAATCCCCCATGGATTTTTTTCTTTTGTCCAAAAATATAATTCTTATGATTGGTTCTACTCCTGGGGATTTCCTTATGTTTCTTACTGTGAAGTCAACAGGCTACGTGACCTGAGTGATGTTCCAGTCTGGCTCTGAACAGAAATGCTGAGCTGCTTGCAGTGGGTTGGCCTTTCAAGAGAAACTCTGGGGGAAAAAAAATGCCCTTGGCTTGAGAATTCGTGCTGATGGCCCTGAGGAGGATAGAAATCACTTTATTGCTTTGGAGAAGGGTGGTTTTGCTCTGAAGCATTAGATAGCAGTCCTCATAGCGTTGCCTTGTCTACGTGATTGTGGTCACCTGTACCTGCTGTTCTCCAGCTGTTCGACAGTTCAATTTCTTCCTCCTTGCTATTTGGAGAGAAGGGCAGAGACGGGCCATGTTAATTTGTGTTTAAGCTGGGAACCGAAGCTGTGATTGCTGACATCCTGCTCTTGGCTTTATTGCTATTTTAATAAACTTAAGTGATAACAGCGCTGGGAAGAGGACTTTGAAGGGTTTTGAAAGGCTGGGGAGAGGGGAAGAAAGTAATTAAGGGCTTAAAAATAGTGCCAAAGACTTGCTTTTGTTGCTTTCAATGACCTCCCAGGTGAAAGCTTTGTGACCCTTTGTGTTTCTCTGTGTGCAAAAGGGGGAGTCTGGCCAGGTCAGCTTCAAACCAGCTGTTTGCCCAAGAGAGGAGAACTGGTGTGGGAGTTGACGTCTGGCTTGGTGCTGCTGACACCAAGAGGAGGGAATACCAAAAAGTCAGGGAACAGGTTTCAAACAGAATAAGGAGACCATAGAATCATAGAATCACCAGGTTGGAAGAGACCCACCGGGTCATTGAGTCCAACCGTTCCCATCAATCACCAACCCATGTCCCTCAGCACCTCGTCCACTCGTCCCTTAAACCCCTCCAGGGAATGTGACTCGACCCCTCCCTGGGCAGCCTCTGCCAGGGACCAATCACCCTTTCTGTGAAAAATATTTTCCTAATGTCCAGCCTAAACCTCTCTCAGCCTTCCTTTAAATCTTGGAGCTGCCTTTGAGGGGAATCAAAGGCAGGGAAGAGAGATGTCCCTGTGGAGCTCAGTGGTAGAGGAACTTGTGTGTGTGAAAAAAGTGATCTGGAGGGAAATGCAGGGGAGTACAGGAGGGTGGGGAGAGTAACTGGACGGCAATTAAACTGACATTAGTGGGAGGGGCAGTAGAAGCATCAGGCAGTCTCTTCATGTGGTCCTCAGGCATGTGGAGGTGATAAACTCTTCAAACACTGACTGGGAAACTTTCTGCCTGTGACCTGGCCAGCATCTCCCAAAATAGTCACCTCACAGTGAGTAACTTCCCTTGCGCTGTTCCCAGCTTTCCCTGGCACGTAAATCCTGTCCCCTAGTTCCTCCTGCCTTCCTGTTTGGAGAGAGGAGGGTTGCTGGGAGAGGCCTTCCAAGGGTCCTTGAGCTGTTGGGTTTCAGCTGGGAAAGTCTGCTGCCGGGCTGGGTGGGAGGTGGAATGTCAGGGTTACATCCTCTGTCCCTGCTCCTGTTCCTCAGCTCCCAGCCTTCACCTGTGCTCTTTGTGAAGAAGAATATGTTGCTCTTCCTCAAGCATTTGCTGATCTTAATTTCCTTTTTCCACACGCCTGAACTGTAGATTAGGCTGCTTTTCTCTGAAATGTGTTCCCAGTGGGAATGGGAGCCAGCAATTATCCCTGCTGCAGGAGTGCGCTTTCCCACAGGGCCTGATCTTGGGGCAGCGAGCCACTCGCTGCTTTTGTCTTTGAGGCTCCTTCTGGATTTGAAAACGAGCAGAAGCAGCTCCTGTCCTTCCTGCAGTCATCTGAGGAAAGTTCAGGAGAGCTCGGATGAAGAATTTGGATCCTTAGATCTTACAGCCTTCCCTCCTTGCTCCTGAAGGAGGTGGTCTTGTTTGTGTTGGAAGTAGACTCTACAGACTTCCCTGTGCAGTGTTGGAGAGAGGAGGGGTTTCTGTTGGTCTTTGCTCTTGACTTCAGGACTGGTGGCCAGCAAAATGTGCTTTGTGGCAGGTGCAGGAGGCTGCCTGCCTTCCACAGCGAGGATGGGGACACTATGGAAGGATGATGCTGGAGAGTGACTGTAGTCTGGAATCCGCACACAGACAAGCTGTCGTCTCTCTTCCTCATGGACTGTTGGAGCAGGTGGAGTACACTTTAGCATTACAGTTCTCCTCCCTTCACAAAGGAAAAGGGAGGAGGCAGTGCACTCTTCCTTGGTTCCAGAGGCTGGGATCTCTGCTCCACCGACCCATACAGAGCTGGTAGGGTCCTGGTCCTGCCTATTGCTGACTCTGCAGCACCCTCTGCTGTTGATCCATGTGTCCCTTAGCTGATTTTTTCTGCTTTCTGTCCATCTCTTGACTAAGAAGGCTCTGAGAAGAGGAACCACAGGAGTCTCACAGAGGGAAATGCTTTCGTATATATTCAGTTGCTGAATATCAAACAGTGCTGATTTATGTAAACCATGAACTACACCTGATGTAATTTCAAGTGTTCCTATCCTTTTGCTTTCATGTTTGTGTGTGGGCTGAAACCTACCTTTCCATAGTCTCCACCTGGAACGATTCCTGTTTTTTTAAATCCGTTTTAAATTTAGCTACTGTGGAATTATGAAGCTCTGTCTGTCTTTTGCTTTTTTTTGGTTTGTTCTCCTTCTGTGATCAAAATGTTCAAGAACTCAGTGACCTTGCTGTCTGACCTATCCTGACAGTTGTTTTAGAGAGGACACTGGTTTGAAGAGAATCCTCCTTCCTCCTTTTGTTGTTTGGATAGCCAGGGCCCAGCTGGTGACATGAGGAGGACACAGTTGTTTTCTTCTTTCCCTTGCATGAGATGTTCCTGTTTTGCCAGTGCTGCATGAGCAGCATCTTGAGCTGCAGTTACTTAGAGTGAAGGATGAAACAAAGAACTGGGAGCTCTTTAGTTGCAAAATTTAAAAGGAATTTCACAAAAATCAAGAAAACCATCAAGTTTAAGTATTCTGCTGTGAACTTTTAGTTAACGCCTGGCTTTGCTACTTAATTCTTCCCTTGTTTTTTGTTTTCCACTGAAATGCCCCACTCAGATGCAGATGAGGTCATCTCGATAGTCAGTTTTGGGGTTTTGCTACATATGTTCTGTTACACTGCATGTCTCCACTGAACCATTGTTCTCTCTGCATCGCTAGCATTCGTGTTAATTCTGTACCTAAGCTCCTGACTTGAACTTGGCACCCACTCTGGCTGCTGTGTTGCTGACCCAGATTCCGGCTGCATTAGGAGAGAGCCTTCCTCGCCAGCTTGCAGACCCTCAGGCTCCGATGGCAGCCACCAACAGGAGTTTCTGGAACTCGTGAAGAACGAGGGCTGCTTTGCCTGTGAGCAGATGTCAGGAGCCTGCTCCTAAATTGCAAAGATAATTATTGTAGGTTGATTTTAAACCAACTGGTGTGCAAAGGCGTTAAGGAGGTACCTGCCAGCTGGCTGTGTGGTTGTAGCTGGAGATGGAGAAAAACCCTCAACCAAATGTGGGTTTAGCGATCAGAAGGCTTTTGTTGAGGTTGAGGAGAGCGGCCCAGCTATAATTGTAGCCTTTGTGGGTGGCTGTCTGGCTCTGCACTAAGCATTTTTGATGTGTATGGGTAGAGGTTCAATATAGTACCCAGGCTGGTACAGCTGTGTGGGTGAGAATTTGAATAAGTTTAAGCTAGTGGGAAGGATGTACTTGTAAGCAGAGTTAAGTTTCTTCTTCTACTGGCATCTCTCTCATTACAATCTAACATTATCCTGCTCTTTGTTCTTTTTTTTATTTTTGCAGAACATCCAGAAGATGCTCGGTCTGGCTCCTTCCCGGGCTGCCACCAAGCAAGCAGGGGGATTCCTTGGCCCACCACCTCAGGCAGGGAAGTTCTCCTGAAGCACAGTTACAGCCTTCACAGAAGGTCTGACCAGTGCACGAGACTGACTTAGGGAGGTACTAGATGAGATTCTGCACCAGACTTCGCGTGCCCCAAACCAGCCTATGCAATATTGGCCACAATCTTCCATTTGGAATATTCTGCCAGCACTTGTTTGCTCATCACACCGAGAAAGTTCTCAGAAGATAACTCGACCTTTTGTTTCTGGTGTTTCTGAGAAATAAATGGCATGGGCATGTTGGTTTAGATGTCTCTTAATTGTGCATGGAGTGATAGGATAGGGAGGAATGGCTTGAAATTGGAAGGGGGAAGATTTGGAGTAGGCATTAGGAAGAAATTCTTCATGCTGAGGGTGGTGAGGCCCTGGCACAGGTTGCTCAGGGAAGTTGTGGCTGCCCTGTCCCTGGAAGTGTGTAAGACCAGGAGTTTTGAGCAACCTGATCCAGTGGGAGGTGTCTCTGGCTATCACAGGGGGTTGGAAATAGGTGCACTCTGAGGTCCCTTCCAACCTAAACCGTTCTATGATTCTGTGATTCTTCTGTGCCTCCTGGCAGGGTACAGCCCCACAGAGTTTCTGTGGCATTATCCAGCTTCTGTGAAAGTTACTTGCTTAGGCAGAATCTGCTCGATTAGAGGAACAGATCTGGCCTTCAGACATGAGTAAACTGTTAAATCGTGTCAGTATCAGCCGTGCTGCACAACTCTTTCGTGCCTGAGTGGCTATGACAGCAGCACCTTTATTCGTGCTCCTTAGTTTGCTGCTAAACAGCCTGATGAGCAGTACACATGGTAAAAGGCTGCCTTAGTAGGCCAGAAAACTCTTTATTCTGTCTTCTGCTTTGCCAAATAAATCTCTGGTTTGATTTTGTTGGCTTGAGCCCACCCACCTGTTTAGAAGGGGTTAATAGAGGTTGATGCCACTGGGGTTATCCTGGTCATTCCCTGAAGCATCCAGTGCCCACAAGGCCTATTGATTTCTTGGCTCAATGACCAGAAGTTTGTCCTGCGGTGCCTTTTACTGGGAGATTTTTCCTACATGTGTAGTATGGGAGTAAATCTGAAACGCCTTATGGTGGGCGGTGTGGAGCACATGTGATACCATATTAAATATCGAATTAATCCCAATTAATGACGAAGGAGCACTTCTATAGAATGATTGAAAGATAAATCATGAGTGCACGACTTCTATTCAATGCTCTGTCTCTCGAAGCCAAGTCTTTGGCAGCTAAAGGAAAGCATCCAGTGGATACTGGTGCTGCTGGCTCTCAGACTGCAGTTTTGACTGGCTACTCTGTCTGGTGTAACTACAGGGACCTGCGGGAAGCAGTCCTGGCTGTGTAATTCTTGTTTCTCTTGTGAAGGCTCCCTTATTTCAAGGGCCTAATCCCACAGCAAAGCCAGAAACAGCGTGGCCAGCAGGTCCAGGGAGGTTCTTCTCCCTCTGGACTCGGCACTGGTGAGGCCGCACCTCGAATCCTGTGTTCAGGTCTGGGCCCCTCACCACAAGAGGGATGTTGAGGCCTGTGGGTCTTTCCCGATCCGGTGTTTCTGTGATTCAATTGGAATGAATGGGCGGTTCGCGGCGTTGCTGGGAGCCCTCCGGGGGCCCAGGGGGCGCTCGGGGGCGCTCGGGGGACGCGGGTTCCGCTCTGGCCCCGCGTGCACGCGGACGCGTGCACGCGGGGCCAGAGCGGAACCCGCGTCAGAGGCGACCCGCCATCTTGCCACTCCCCTCAGGTCGATGCTGTGGCGCCCGCTCATAGCTCCCGCGGTCCCTGGGCTCCGTTCTTTCCTTCCCAGCCTCGCCATGAGCAGCGTTACCGGGACCTTCAGCCTGCAGCAGCCGCTCAACTACCGGGCGGGCGCCCGAGTTCAGCCCGCGGACGGCGGGCAGGTCGAGGAGGTCTATGAACCGGCCACAGGTACCGCCCTGCTGCCTGATTTTGTGGGGCGGGGGGCTTCTCCCACCTTTTGAATCTTTTTTTTCGGCCATAATGTCCTTTTCCTGGTTTGTGTGTTGGTGGCTGAAGTTCGTAGAATCGTGGGATGGTTCGGGTTGGAAGGAATCTTAAAGATCATCCAGTTCCAATTCCCTTCCATGGGCAGGGACACCTCCCACTGGATCAGGGGCTCCAAGCCCCATCCAACCTGGCCTTGAACCCCTCCAGGGATGGGGCAGCCACAGCTTCCCTGGGCAACCCATGCCAGCGCCTCCCCACCCTTATTGTGAAGAATTTCTTCTTAATGTCTAAACCAAATCTTCCCCCTCCAGTTTAAAGCCGTTCCCTCTCATCCTATCACTCCATGTCCTTATAAAAAGTCCCTCCCCAGCTTTCCTGGAGCTCCTTCAAGTGCCTGAATGTCACTATAACGTCTCCTTGAAGCTTTCCCTTCACGAAGCTGAACAACCCCAACTCTCTCAATCTCTTCTCATAGCTCTGGACAACCTGGGCCAGAGCCTCCCCACCTGCACAGGAAAACATTTCTTCCTAATATTGTAGTATTACGTCCAGTTCTGGAATCCCCAGCATCAGAAGGGTATGGAGCTGTTGGAACGGGTCCAGAGGAGGCTACAAAGATGATCCAAGGGCTGGAGCACCTCTGCTTTGAGGACAGGCTGAGAGAGTTGGGGTTGTTCAGCCTGGAGAAGAGAAGGCTTCAAAGAGACCTTAGAGCAGGTTCTAGTAACTGAAGGGGCCACAGGAAAGCTGGTTGGAACTGGATGGGCTTTGAGGTCCCTTCCAAAACAAACCATTCTATGATTCTAATATCTCAATCTCTGTTTTTTTTAGTTTAAAGTCCTTCACACTTGTCCTGTTGCTACAGGACCTGCTAAAAAGCTTTTCCACATCTTTCTTATAAACCCTTTTTAAGTATTGAAAGGCCACAGTAAGGTCTCGCCTTCTGTTCTCTAGGTTGAACAGTCCCAGCTCTTCGGCCTTCTTCAGAGGGGAGGTGTTCCAGGCCTCCGATCATTTTTGTAGCCTCCTCTAGACCCCCTCCAACAGGTCCATGTCTTTCCTGTGTTGATGGCTCTAGAGTTGGATGCAGTATTCCCGAACGCTGAATGCATTCGGCTTCTCCCAGCTGTCCATGTCGGGTGCAGCCGTAGTGTTTCAGCAGCTGTGTTTGCTCTCCTGCACTGCAGGTCTGTCATCAGACTCTCTAGGAGAAATCAGCTCTGACTCTCAGTCAAGCAGAAAAATCAAATGGTGTGTGATTTTGGCAAAGGACGTGATTTAAACATTTCTAAAACTACTTTTTTTTTTGAATTGGAGATAACTAGTTTTCAGTAGAATCACTTCAAGAAAGAATGTGTTTAACTATGCTGAGGAATGTGTAACAGTATTTGAGGCTGGAATTAGAGGTATAACAAACTTCAGTGGGAAAGAGAGGAGTTTTGTAATGATTAGAGCTAATTGGTAACTAGAACACAAGTATGGAGAATGGCAGATCTTTTAATTCAGATCAGTTGAATTCATTCTCTAGCCTGGTACGGGTAGCTGGACTGAAGTCTTCGGGGTTTGATGCAAAATAAAACGTATGCTTTTGTGCCTCCTTTTGAATTTTCCATTTTATTTATTTTCTGCTTAAAATGTGCCCAGGTCGTGTGATAACGAAGCTGCTCTGCTCTGGGGAGAAGGAGGTCGATCTGGCTGTGCAGAGCGCAAAGGCCGCCTTTAAAATATGGAGTCAGATGTCTGGCATGGAGCGGAGCAGGGTGCTGCTGGAGGCTGCCAGAATTATTCGGGTATGTTGTGAGAGCTTGCTTCTGCTTTTGGAGATGGGTGGTTCTGTCTCTGAGCATTCTTTTGGGTTACTGTGGCTGTTGGGGGCTTACAGCAGGACTTCCAGAGCTCCGAGAGGAACGCAGGAGTTAAAACGCACCTTTGACCTGTAGAGACAGTTGGTTGCCTTGGGCAGGGCCTTGATCTTTTCATAACTCCAAAGATTAAGCTCCACTGCACATGAATTCAAAGCTGAGGTTGTGTAACCCTCTCATTGTTTAACTTCTGGCTTGTGGGATCCTGTTGTCATGTGACTGGAGCGTGTCTTGTATTAGCAATAAAAAAATGTGGGAATACTGTTTTTAATCTTAGGCAATAGATAATAAATACGCTTGGGAGAGGATACCAACAACCTAGCTTTATTGCAAACTGCTTTGAGAGATAACGTGTTCTTAGATATCAAAGTTAATCCCCACCAAGATCCGTGAGAAACCAGACTTTCTTTCCCCACTGTGTGTGTGTGTGCTGAAAAAAACCACTTTTCTCTCTGCCAGACTTCTCCTTTTGCCAGACTTCTGCAGCAGGGTGATATCTCTGCCTGGGAGCTGGTCTGTTAAAAGATGCTTCCCAGCTGCATTGCTTTGTCTTTCCCTCCCTAAGTCCTCTGGTTCCATTTTGATCTTGCTGTTTGCTGTTCCTCCTAGTTTAGTTCTCAGAATTCTAATCGCTGTTTACCATCCAGCTTCTCGGTTCAAGTTCTCGGTTCAAGTTTGCTCATCTTTTAAATAAATAAGGATGTTAAGCAAGACTGGGCTAGTGGTGAACCCAAGTGGCTGGCTGTTTGACCTTCCTCTGGGATCGGTTGCCACTGGGAAATTGATAAATAACAATTTGTTAACCTTGTAGAGATGACAGTTTCTCATGTCAGCACCTGGCTTAGTGATTGCGGAGCCTTGTTTGGGGCTTGTGTGCTTGAGGAGCTCTCTCCTTGTGGAGTTGTACTACAGGCTTCTCTTAATACACTGCCAATGTGCTCTGCCTCTTGCAGGAGCAGAAGGAAGAAATTGCCACCTTGGAAACCATCAACAATGGGAAATCCATCTTCGAAGCCAGGGTGGACATTGACATATCCTGGCAGTGCCTGGAGTATTACGCAGGACTCGCAGGATCTCTAGCTGGTGAGAACGTTACTGGAGTTTGCTCTCTTGTCTTGGCAATTCTGTTCCCTGGTAACTTCCACAGCACAAGACACCTTTGCTGTGCATTTCTCTAGAACATGGACTGTTGCTTTTTCTGGGTGGATTTTCAGAGATCTCTGCCATGCTCTGTGGGCACTTGCGCGCGTTCTCTGAGCTTGCTGGAGTAAAAGCCATCTGTCTGTCCCCAGTCAAAGTGAGATGTGGCTCCTGAGGCTTTGATAAGACGGGATGGGGCTTTGCTCTTTTCTTCCTTCTAACTGTTTTTCTTCTTTGCAGGTGAACACATCCAGCTTCCTGGGGGATCCTTTGGGTACACTCGGAGAGAGCCCCTTGGAGTGTGTGTTGGGATCGGAGCCTGGAACTACCCTTTCCAAATTGCCTGCTGGAAGTCCGCCCCGGCCTTGGCTTGCGGTAATGGAGTCTCTCTGCCCACAAACACTACTCTTTGGAACCAAGTAATCTTGAAGGGAGGAGTGAATTGGAAGATGAAGTCTAGGATTACCTTGAAGGAGATGTTAAAGAATTAGCAGAACCTTTGGGATGTTACTCTGTCAGGAAGGGAAAGGACGTGGAAGTGAGAATGTGACTGATGCTAAGAAGGCAGGGAATACACCAGGAAAAAGACCGATTGCTTGGCTTCGTACCAGAGGAGGAAGGACTCTGGAAACATCTGCAGTGTAGGATCAGCAGCCCCATCCCCCATAGCCTTTTCCAGCAGGGAGGTGCAGTTCCTCCCGTACCCTGGCTGCAGCGTCCAGCTGAAGCTAATCCTCTCTTGGGGGTATCTTTTGGGATCTGTCGAGACAAACTCATGGTGTGGGGTGTATATTTTGTTGGGTTTTAACCCCACCTTGCCTCTGTCTGGGTTCCTCTAGGCAATGCGATGGTCTTCAAGCCCTCTCCCTTCACCCCCATTTCGGTGGTGAGGTTGGCAGAGATCTTCACTGAGGCCGGAGTGCCCAAGGGGCTCTTCAACGTGGTGCAGGGTGGAGCGGCCACGGGCCAGTTCCTCTGTCATCACCCCGATGTGGCCAAAATCTCTTTCACTGGCAGTGTGCCAACTGGCATCAAGGTAACGGCGCCTGTGCGCTTGGGGACACGGGGTGTCTGTAGGGCCAGCGTTTCTGGGGCATTGCAGACGTCGATACCTCCTTAAGCGTTTTCTGCACGAAGCTTTGTAGAGATGGGCTGCGGGATGGCGTTTCTGGCTTTGAGCAAGGAGCTTGCATGCGCAGGGTTGCTCTGGGGTTCCGTTAGCCTGCTGGATGTGGGCTTGGGCCCTTGGTCCTGGCGGAGGAGCCCCTTGGTCGTCCACGCGCACTTAGCCTCTGGCTGCAGTGAAGTCTGAGGTGCTGAAGTGGGTATCTGTGTGGGAAGGAGGGGGAAGGAGGGTATGTAAAACAGAACAGCACTGGGAGAATGTGTGAGCGTTTGTCAGTAATAGTTCGCTTTAGCTGCATACAACCTACTGTTTTTAAGCAGGAGGTAAGTTTCTGTGTTTCCAAACCTCAAGTTATTCTTCAAAAAATTAAAAGACTCTAAAAAGACTTGTAAAAATAAATTCTGATTTGTAAGATGTGAGATATTGCCTCTTAAACTCCCTTTATCTGTGTGCACCAGCATTACATGTGCAGTTACAGCCGTTCTCTGGGCTTACGCTGAGCATGAGAGTTCCCACAAATGACTTCTCAGGTTTTGTTACTTTTATCTTTAAGAAGACAAACCCCAAACCCTCCGAGATTGTCTTCGATCTCATGTAAACAATCTAGGAAACCCACCTTGCCCTCCGTGCTGCCTCTGTGTGAAGGACCCTGTGGGAATTCTCCCCTTGAGTGTCTCTTGCTTCCCATTTACCAGTCGGTTTTGTTCTCCTCTGTCCTTGTTTCCCTCAGATCATGGAGATGGCATCAAAAGGGATCAAACCAGTCACCCTGGAGCTGGGGGGCAAATCTCCCCTTATCATCTTTTCAGACTGTTCCTTGGAGAACGCTGTGAACGGAGCCCTCATGGCCAACTTCCTCACGCAGGGCGAGGTGTGTGTCCATGGGGCAGGACCAGTCCCAGCGTGGTGGGTGGTTTGAGAGCTGGGCAGCAGAGCCAGCCTGTGACCTTGCGAAGTGAGGGATGCCCCGAAGCTCCCATCTTGCCACACATTTCTCTGTGCAGTGTCACAAGGGATCAGAAGGGATTCTGGTGCGGGGACTCCCAGCAGAATGTGCCTTAGCTGATACTCTCCTCGCAGAGGCAGAGCCTCTCAAGCGCCCGGTACCCAGTCAGCAGCTGCTCCTGTGCCCTGGACTCCCGTCTGGCACACAGAGGTGGGAAGAGGCTGTGCTGGTGTTCTGTGGAGGGGCAGGAGGTTCCAGTCCGGTGTGCTGAGGCACAGCCCCGTGGGGATCTGTTTGTCCCAAATTTGGCATCTCCACACACGCTGCAGGTTTTGTGTAATCTTGCTGGCAAAGTGGCTCACCAAAGTCATCTCTGGGAACCGAAAAGGCTGCAGAAGTTCTCTCCTGCTGGTGACTTGATGCATTTTTGCCACCTGGTGGCGTCACTACCACAATGTCCAGCTTGGCCTGTTCAGTGCAGTCATTAGCAGTAAGGTGACCTCGTCTTCTTTGAAGGCAAGTTAGCCGTGGAGGGGCTTTTCTGAGAGCCTCTGTAGCAGAAACCAGGCAGGGGAGGACTGTGGATTGCTGTGTGTGGTCTCCTGAGCAGCCTGTCCTGATCCCCAGGTATGCTGCAACGGCACGCGGGTGTTTGTGGAGAGGAAAATATTGGATGTCTTTACAAAGGAGGTGGTGAAACGCACTCAGAAAATAAAAATTGGAGATCCGCTTCTGGAAGACACACGTATGGGAGCCCTTATCAACCGGCCCCACCTGGATCGTGTCCAGGGCTTTATCAAGCAGGCGAAGGAGCAGGTGAGATTGTGAAGCTGCCTTGTGACTGCCCTGAAATGTGTGTCTCGTGAGACAAACAGACCGGCAGCTGCTTTCCTGCCCCACGCCTTCCCAATTAAGCTGGTCGGTTTCTTTTCTGTTACAGCTGAATTACTTAATAGGTGTCTTGGACCACTAGATTAAAAGTGACCCAGTGCACATTTCTGAATCAGCATTGAAGGTGACATGGCTTTTCATGCGCTGATGTTGCCAAGTTTTAGAGGTTGAGACATCTACCACATCAGTGTATAAAATCATAGAATCCATACATGTAGGCTGTTTTCTCTTCTGTAAGTTGTGACACCTTGCACACTTGGCTGTTACCTCATTTGGGTTCCAGTTTTGGTTGCAGAAAGAGCTTACTGAAGATCAAAGGCCGCATTTGCAGGTTCCTGGGAACAGCCTCTGTAAGAGCAATAAGATCTGTCTGGGCTTTTTTGTTTTTTTTCTCCAGGTTTTTTCATAAAGATGTTTTAAGTGTCAGCACTGGATGTAGGTATAGCCAATTTGGGCTATACCAGGGAAGGTGCCGGCACAGTTTGTCCAACAGGGCTGTAATCCTAGCAGGAAATATCGGCCAACCAGAGCCGGGGCAGCTGGGCAGGATGCCCCTGGATGTACCTGCCTACCTTCTGCTTGGCTTTCTTTCAGGGGGCACAGGTGCTGTGTGGTGGGGATCTGTACGTGCCAGATGATCCAAAGCTGAAGAACGGCTACTACATGCGACCCTGTGTGTTAGGTACGATCCTTCCTATTCATGATACTCAGTCTCTGCGTGGATGGTGCTGAGTTTCTTCTAGAGAAAGCTGTGTTCTGTGTAACCTGTGTCTGTGTGCATCCAAAGTGTGGACAGGGATTGGTATGAGAGTACCAGAGAGAGCTAAAGCACCTAGGAACCACATCCAGAGAAACTGGTGCTCTTGGACTTTCTGAAAGGGCACATGCAGTTAGTGTCTCTGCTGCTTTGAGATGCAGGATGGTGCTTGCTCCTCTGCTGGCTAAGGCTGGAGGGTGCTGTGCAGTGCCAAGTGCTGTCTTGAAGGCTGTGTGGGTTGCTGATGCACAGGCTGTTCTGCTAACTCATCCTCCTGAAGCACATGTGCTCTGCCATGCTTCCAGGGAACTGCACGGATGACATGACATGTGTGAAGGAAGAGATCTTTGGGCCTGTCATGTCCATTCTGCCGTTTGACACAGAGGAGGAGGTGGTGGAGAGAGCCAACGCCACCAAATTTGGCCTGGCAGGTGGTGTCTTCACCAGGTATAGCTGGGTAGCACGGCTGGTGTGGGAGGGGAGGAGAAAGAAAATACTGCAGCGACTCGATATCCCCCTTGTGGTGCCTGGCATGAGCACGGATATCCTCTTCCAGAAAAGCTGGAGCAAGGGATTGCCAAAAGAGAACTTTGTACATGACTGCACATCTCCTCCTATTTTTTTCTGAGGGGTTAGGTGGGCCCAGCTGTCCTTCAGACTCCTTCCAGCCTGTGCTTGGCCTGCTGCCTGCCTTCCCGCATCTCCAGGAGATGTGCCCTCAGGAGCCTGCCACGCTGCTGAGAGCGCACAGACGGCTGTTGGCAGCTCGCCGCTGTCTGCTTTGCTGCTGTCCTTGTCCTGTCCTCTCAAATGAAATGCAGTTTTAAATGTCCTTGGGAATAGGTGCTACACTTTCAACAGGCAGACAGAGTAGGGCAGGTCAAACTCCAAAACTCACTGACCTGTTGGCCTTTCTCTAATGGGACGTCAGCTGGCAGGGGACAGGGGACGAATGGGAAAGGGATCCAGCTGAATTGCCCTTTTCCTGCAGGGATATCCAGAAGGCTCACAGGGTAGTGGCTGCTCTCAAGGCTGGAATGTGCTTCATTAACAACTACAATCTGAGCCCCGTGGAGCTGCCTTTTGGAGGATACAAGTCATCAGGTGAGCTCTGTCTGACCTTCCCTGCTATGACTAGGTGCCCCTTCCAGGGAGTGTGAATGGTACCTGGAGCTGTGCTCTCACTTCTACCTTGTCCCTTCAGGATTTGGCAGAGAGAATGGGCGGGCAGCCATCGAGTACTACTCGCAGCTGAAGACTGTCTGTGTGGAGATGGGTGATGTGGAATCTGTGTTTTAGTGGCTCTGGGGCCTGCTCAAGGGAGCATCAGCCAGTTCCTGTCTGGCATCCAGAGATGTGGATCATTTACACAGCAATAAAGCGCTCTGAAATTTTAAGTGCTGGGGCGGGGTGGGGGGTGGGAAGCGTAGCTGAAGCAGCACTTAAGCCACCGTGCTCCTGCCACAGGGAATGTTCATGCAGGGCTCAGCCTGTGGGCTTGCTCTGTCCTGTCTGGTGGAAGATGAGAACCACAGAGGAGGTAGCACTATGGCTTTCAGCAGCTGCACAGCAGTTACAGGAGTCATGTCGGTGGCAGAGGCCCAGCCCAGGCTTCTTCACTGCTGTGTGCCTTGCACTCCGTTACCTTCCACCCTCAGTCAGCTTCAGTTTTGGTGTATTAACAACTATGACCCTACTCAATGCCAGATATAAGCTCTTGGACACATTTGTATCATAAGCTTGCTCTCTTTTCTCACTACATAAAAGCCATAAGGGGTAGGACTGTTTATTCCCTCTGGCTCCTTGTAAACACAAGATTTGATTTTTCTATCTGTATCTCACTTCCAAGGGGGGGACAAAATATTGTGGGGATGGTGAGCTGATGCTGCATGGGTTAAACAGGTTGCAAGATGTTTTTTCAGTCACTAAAATCATACAGGCTTGGACATTTCTGCCTGATAGGCAGACTTTTATGGTCCTTACAAAACCAGAGCCATTCTAGCATTCTGCAAAACTTTGTAAGGAAACCCTCTATAACTTTAGAGAAAATACAGTTTTGACAACTTCATTTTATTGAATGAGGAGAAAAGGAAAAACAAAACCCAAAACAAACATAAAATGAAATGTACTCAAAGAAAAGAAAACAAAAATCATTTTAGTTTCCCTGGCAGCCATCGTGGGGATCAGTTAGTTCCGGCAGATCCAGCCGAGGTGCTTGCATGCTGAACACACACCTGTGCCCACCAGCCCAATGAGCGCAACTGAACTGATGGCCCCTCTCATTCGTTTTTTCGGATCTGGAAAAAAAGACATGGCATTCATAGAATCACTAGGCTGGAAAAGACCTTTGAGATCATCACGTCCAACTGTGCTTGTCCACAACTAAATCATATCCTTAAGCACTTCCTCCACCCAACTTTTAAATACCTGCAGGGATGGGAATTCAACCACCTCCCTGGGCAGCCTCTGCCAGTGCCTGAGAAACCTTTCGGTGAAGAAATTGTTCCTAACCTGAACCTCCTCTGGCACAACTCGGGGCCGCTCCCTCTCATCCTGTCACGTGGGAGAAGAGACCCACACCTACCTCTCCACAATCTCCTTTCAGGTAGTTGTGTCACTTCAGCAGCCTGTCACTGAAAGACCAGGGAGGGAGAACTAGAGATGTATCTCGAGGGGAAATGGCAGGCACCAGCTCAGGCCCTGTACCCACCCTCTGTCTGTGCTACTATTGGATTAGTCCTCTTCCCGTCAGGGGGAAAAGCATTTTGCGGAGTTAGCAGCCTCAGGACCTGCAGGCTTTTCTCCACTGCCAACTGAAAGCTTTGAGCTGTCTCCATGATGTGAGCTGGAGGAAAAAGCCCCGGGGCTACAGTAGAAGACCTGAGCTTCCAAGCACTTCCGTGCTGCAGAGTGAAGACCTACCACCGGTGTAGTAGCCGTAGGCATAGAGGATTCTCCCAAGGATCCAGGTGATGCCAAGTCCTGTGGCAGCCCGCTAGAGAGAAAGCAGAAGCGTTAAAGGTTCCAGAGACTTGTGCTTGCATGTGCTTCACTGTTCGAACAGCTCTGCTTCAAAGAGGCAACCACCAACTGCAGTGTTGGTCCTGACCTTGCTAGGACAACTGGGAACCAGCCTGGGGAAAGTCATCTTCATAAAACCTATGAGGAGGCAGCATGTGATGTGCTGCAGAGCCTTGCTGTTTTGCTGCACAGCTCTAGTTAAGTCATACAGGCAGCAGGTGCTGAATCTCCTTTCACCACTGTCCAGTTACTGAGCCTGACCACGTGCCCGGATCTTGGAGGCAACTGTAGCCCCCAGCCCTGCTCCCCTGCCTTCTGCAGGTATCAAAGATTCCCATCTTGCCTCTTAAGTTTAGAGCTTGCTGCCAGCATGGCTTTGTTTGCCAGACTGGCCCATGCTGATTCCTTCCCTCTCCGAAAAGGAAGAGAATATTCAACAATGACCCGATTTGTCTGTTGGGTGCAGAGAAAGAGCTACTCCTTCTGGCCTCTTCCACATGCCTGCCTGTTCACAAGTTGTCTATGTCTTTCAGTTAAAAATAATCCAGGCTTTTTTTTGAGCCTTTGTGCACCTCCTTTTGGTGGTGGAACTGAGGGGGAAGATCACCATTTTCCCCATCTATTTCTATCAGATAAGCTCTTTGCGAAAGCGCGCTTAGAAGGAGGGGAAAAGGTTCCTGTCCTCCACACAACCGGGTGCTGAGAAGCACCTGCAGGGCATGGTAGAACCAGGCAGGTTTGGAGGGACCCTACCCACTCGTGGACTGGAGGCTCTGAATGCTTCAGTTTGTCCAGCAAGGGTAAGGAAAGGGGCGGTGAAGTGTGATGTGGCTAGGGAAGCAGCCTCCTGCCTCCCCAAGGGCTCGCTTGCCCTCCTGTCCCCACCTTCTCCAAGTCAGGGAAGCAAGAACAGAGTTCAGTCACGCAGACCTGCACCATGGAGTCACTTACCGGGTGGTAGATTCCTCCGGTGCCCAGGAAGAACAGGAAGGCAGGGTAAACTTCCAATCTGAAAATAAAACCAAGGAGATGGTGTTTGTGTTACAGTTGCTTGCAAAGAGGCAAGTCCGGAAAGACAGAAGCTGTGAGGATCCCCTTCCAAGGTCACCCACCCACTCTTTCCATTTTGTGCCCTAAGCCACGGCTAAATACTACTTGCCCCCGGCTAACCTAGGAGTTGTTCCTCCCAGCACCTCCCTGAGGTGTTGCAGCCTGGTCCAGGTTAGCCTCTCCTTGGGGAGGTCTGGGCAAGCAGCCCCTAGACATGCTCTTCTGCAAACAAGACTAACAGCGTCTTAAGACCCACCCATGAGGATGAGGAGGCTGCTTCACAGCTCTGTGTCATGGTTTAAGGCAGGGTAAAGAGTCAGCACAGCCTTACTGCTGAGCACGACGTGGCCGGGTGTTTTCCTCAGGTGTAGAGCCTGAACCCAAGTGCTTGGCAGCAGTGAGTCTCGAGCTGCAGGCCCTGCTCCACAGCCCTGCGTGTTTTCTGCACTCATACATTGTTACTCACGTGTTCTGGTGTGCACGCTGGATGCAGTTGAACATATGCCCGTGTTCAGGGTCTGTGCTGTACATGATCGGGTACTGCCAAAACAATAAACCAGCAGCAAAGCATAAGCCAGCGCAGTCTGGGTTTGAGAGCCTGTTCTCAGCAGCGAGGAGCGTGCTCTGCAGCCCCGCTCCCAGGGAGCCCAGTGCTGCCCCAGTGGCTGCAAGACTGTCTCGCACTGGCAACTTGGAGCCCGTCTCCTGTCCCAGAGCCCCCAGCCGCTTGGCTGAAATCTGCTGCTTTGCCTCAGCCCGCTTCCTGAACTCCTGACTACAACAGAGGTGGCCCTGCTTCGAAGAGAAGAGAGCCACGTGCTGGCTGACCTCCCCGGTTAAATCTCATTCCTCTGGAGGGGTGAGCAAAGCAGCAGTGCGGATGTGTCCCCGTGTCACCTCTGGGGAGCTGGCAGCAAGCATCACTGGGAACAGGTTGGGAGGGCGCTGCCTTCTGCACGGCTGTGGAGCTGAGCAGCCAGCTGAGCTGCAGACACGGCTCCCATCATGTGCACTGGGCAGGTTTCCTATAATCCTCGCAGCGTGCGCTGTGTTTGATAGGAATGGTTGGACTTGATGATCCAGTGGGTCTCTTCCAACCTGGTTATTCTATGATGCTATAGGAGTGGGGTCACCCCACGGGCACCCACAGTCTGCAGCACATGCCTGGGGCTGTCCTTGCTCCCACCCCTCCCTGCCACTTCCCCCAGTGACCTGGGCAAAGGGCAAAGGAGCGTTTGGACTCTGGAGCCGGGTGGCACCGCAGGCTCCACGTGCCATCGCCCTGACTCATGGACAGGATCGGCCGCCCCCACCCAGCCCTTCTCCATGGACACGAGGGGAGGTCACCTTGAAATACTGCCTGTGAAAGGGCTCATGTGCTCCTTCTGAGCTTGGGAAACCCCCCTGTCACTTCTATTCCACCACACCCAGCGCTGCCCTGGCCTTTTTTTTGCAGGAAAATAGGCTGTGCAGTTTCTCATTCATCAGTGTTTCTGAGCTCACAGCCTTGTGCTTTAAGCCATCTCAGCTCAGTGCCAAGTGCCCAGTCTGCCACACCCTAAGCTCTGGTTCTGCCTGCTCTGGTCTGGAGAGCCAGAACAGCAGCTCCATCCCTCCTGCATCCGTGTGGTGGGGCAGAAAATGTCAGCAGGTCACCCCAAAATAAGCAAAGTGTCACCTAGCTTGTCTGCAACGTCCCCTGCAGCCCGGCTGTGACCTTCCCCTTCCCTCAACTTGGCTGCTCACCTCCACTTTGTACTTCTTGCGAGCCTTGCCCACTTTCATTGCGAGATGTGTGACCAAGAAGAAGCTGGCAGCCCCCGTCAGGATGACGTAGCCGTACTCCTTCGAGAGAACAGCCATCTCGGTGCTGTCACAGACAGAAAGAGCACGTTACTGTTGCAGGGTGCGACTGGAGGAGTGGTGGCTCTACATGAATATGTGTGTCTGGGAGATGTGCTGAGCGTGGACCCGACCCCTCCCAGCGGCAGGACTGGCTGAAGGAAGCGGCGAATGGCGAGCTGGGGAACTTTCACCTCGTGGTGACTGTGCACACCAAGGGCTCTCTGTGTAGTTCCTGTCAAGCAAGTCTTAAAATACTTCAAGTGTTTCTGGGAGGCATTGTCTAGAGGACCCTGGTCCAGCCTCCAGCTCAGAGCAGGATTGTGGGAATGTATCCTGGTTTAACAATGTGGTTTGGGTTGGAAGGGGCTTTAAAGATCATCCCGTTCCACCTCCCTGCCCTGGGCAGGGACACCTCCCGCTGGATCAGGTGCCCAAGGCCCATCCAGCCTGGCCTCGAACCCCTCCAGGGATGGGGCAGCCACGGCTTCCCTGGGCAACCTGGGCCAGTCCCTCATCACCCTCATGGGGAAGAAATTCTTCCTTATGTCTAGTCTAAATCTGCCCCTCCCCAGTTTATACCCATTTCCCCTCATCCTATTGCCACAAGCCTTTGTAAAAAGTCCCTCCCCAGCTTTCTTGTAGCCCCTTCAGGTACTGGAAAGTCGCTAGAAGGTCTCTTCTCCAGGCTGAACAAGCCCAGCTCTCTCAGCCTGTCCTCGGATGGGAGGTGCTCCAGCCCTCGGATCATCTTTGTGGCCTCCTCTGGACCCATTCCAACAGCTCCATCTCCTTCTTATGTTGAGGATTCCAGAACTGGACACAGCACTCCAGATGAGGTCTCACAAGTGAGGAACAGAGCGGCAGAATCCCCTCCCTCCCTGCTGGCCATGCTGCTTTGGATACAGCCCAGGACACAGTTGGCTTTCTGGGCTGCAAGTGCACATTGCTGGCTTATGTCGGGCTTCTCATCAACCAGCACCCCGAAGCCCTTCTCCGCAGGGCAGCTCTCAATCACATCATCCCCCATCCTGTATTGAAACTGAGGATTGCCCCGACCCAGGCGTAGGACCTTGCACTTGGCCTTGTTGAACCTCACGAGGCTCTCACGGGGACGTCTTCATACAAAATAATAATAAACCCCACTACAAGCACTGCAGTAGTAACCTTTCCAGCAGAGGCACTGGCAAGACAAGTGACACTCCACCCGCTTGAAAAGGAACCATCTCGGAGCCACAACTTGCTCAGCAGCCCCAGCGACACGCGGCTGCTGGCATTGACCAACATCTACACAAGTGAGTTTGCGCAACGGGAGACACCAGGGCCTGTGGGGTTTGCATTTAAGGCTTCTGCGCTTCCCCCTGACATGGAAGCACGGAGCAGAAACTACATTCAGCAGCCTCTGCCACGCTGGCCCCCCCAGCAAGGCCACCTGGCATGCTTCTCCCTCTTTCCTGCTGCCCACCTGCTCGACCTGCTGTCAGCCTGCACGGCCGTGAGGTGCTCCCTCAGCCTCCCCTGCTGTGAGTGAGCCCGCGAGCTCTTCCCCACCCTCATCTGGTGCTGGTTCCCTTGCACAATCCTAACCCTCAGACACCGTCTGTGTGACCCCAGCCGGCGCCGAGACCAGCACTGACAAGATGCTCTCTGCAAACCCAACCCCATCTGGTGCCCATGCGACGTAGCCAGGTTTTGGTGCCTCCTGCTCTGTCCCCCGCGACACAATCTGGTGGTGTTGGGGAAAACAGGCCACGTGAAAGGACTGGTGCGAACCACCTTCCTGTTCCAACAGTGCCAGCACCCTTCGCAAGGGATCGTCAGGACCAGAAGCTTTTATTTCTCCTTTGCAAAGGGATTATTACTGATGGAGCAAGGACAGCTGGCTTGGTCCACACTGAGTCTCGTAAACAATTATCAGTAAGAACATTAAAAACCTCCAGCAACTGTCAGCTGCACACCCCTGGAATCGAGGTTAGTGCCCGACAGGTGACACACTGAACACATTCCCACTCGTCGGAGCAGCCTGAAGGTTCCCTTTCCCCCTTCAAATTGCAAGGTTGGTGGAGAACCCTGGCTGCCAGCACGGGCGAGGCACTTTATCTTCGCCCTGATAAGCTGGGGTTTTACCTTAGCAGCAAAGAGCACCATTTGTTCACACCAAGGCACTGAAGCCAGTGCTGGTGTAAAATTGTCCTGCGAGCCTTTGCTCCAGTAATCCGGATCCGCACAGAGCCCTGCCAAGCCCACCAGCTCCGGGCCTCTCACCCAGCGCTTTGCGGCTGTTCCGGACCCTGGTGACTCGAGCGCTTCAACAACCTTTGTCCTGCTGCAAGGACTTCTCTGACAAGCGCTGGCACCGCGCGCCAGCCGGAATTTCTGCCTCTCACGCAGCTAGAGCCGCCCCGGCAGTGGATGCCGGAGCGTGATCCAGCAGAGGAGCTCCCGGGGCGCTTTTACTTGAGAATCAGGCTCCTTACAAGCTTGAAGTAGCCGTTATCATAGAATCGTGGAACGGTTCCGGTCGGAAGTGTGAGAAACTCGATGATCCGGTGGGTCTCTTCCAACCTGGTTATTCTATGATTCTATGATAAACACTCATTCACTGGTAAAATATTGAAAAGGACAAGGTCTTCGAAGCAAAGGAATAATATTTTTATTTTACAGCTCAGTGCTGAACTGGATGCCTTTCTGAAAAAGGCATCACTTCTTACAAAAGCAGAGGGTATATCTACTAGTTTTAGACGAAGAACTATATAAATATTCAAAGAAAGCTCGTTATTTTTTTGGATTATCCAGACCTGAAGGGATTCTCCGGACAGGGAATCTCCTACAACAGCCGCATCTTACAAGACAACTCAGCCTATTGATAGATTCGGCAGGGTATCTCTTAGCCTAAACCAGCCGCATCGTACAAGATTTATATGACGAGATAATTAAACGTAGGAAGCGGCTACGGCAAAACTTATCCATTAATTCTGATAAAAGGGAGCTTAAAGCCGGCCCAGCCCCACCCCGGGTCTCAGCCCCACTCACCGCGGGCGGAGGCAGCAGGACGGGGCGCTCGGGGCTCTCTCGGGGCTCTCTCGGGGCTCTCTCGGGGCTCTCGGGGCTCTCGGGGCGCTCGGGGCTCTGCGGGCGGAGCCGGGATCCCAGCGCCGGGAGGGCGGACGGGGGGCGGCTCCCCTCCCAGCGGCTTTTGCGGCCCCAGCGCGCCTCCCTGCAGCCCCGCGGCGCGTATATCCCGGTATATACGGCCTCAGAGCATATATATCCCTATAGATGCAACCCCAGCACATATTATCCCTCTCTATATGTCCTTAGTGCATATATATACATCCCCAGTGCATATATATTCTTATATATATGTCCCCAGTGCATTTATGTACGTCCCCAGTGCTTACATATCCCTATATATACATCCCCAGCACATTTTATCCCTCTCTGTGTGTCCTTAGTGCATATATACACACCCCAGTGCATATATATCCCTATATATATATCCCCAGTGCATACATATCCCTATATATATATGTCTCCAGTGCATATATATCCCTATATATATATTCCCAGTGCATACATATCCCTATATATATATGTCTCCAGTGCATATATATCCCTATATATATATATCCCCAGTGCATACATATCCCTATATATATATCCCCAGTGCATACATATCCCTATATATGTCCTCAGCATGTATATATCCCCATATATACATCCCCAGCACGTTATCCCTCTATATATCTCCTTAGTGTGTGTGTATATATAAATCCCCAGTACATATATATCCCTATATATATGACCCCACTGCATCCAAGTCTCAAGTGCATATATTTATCCCTATATATATATATCCTTAGTGCATCTATGTACATCCCCAGTGCATATATATCCCTATATATATCTCCAGTGCCTACATATCCGTATATCTACATACCCAGTGCATATATATCCCTATATATGTATATATCCAACATATATATATCCCTCTCTCTATATCCTTAGGGCATATATACACACCCCAGTGCATATGTATCCCTATATATATATCCCCAGTGCATCTATCTACATCTCAAGTACATATATATCCCATGTCCTCAGTGCATTTATGTACGTCCCCAGTGCTTACATATCCCTGTATATACATTCCCAGCACATATTATCCCTCTCTGTGTGTCCTTAGTGCATATATACACACCCCAGTGCATATATATCCCTATATATATATCCCCAGTGCATACATATCCCTATATATGTCCTCAGCATGTATATATCCCCATATATACATCCCCAGCACATTATCCCTCTATATATCTCCTTAGTGCATGTGTGTATATATATATCCCCAGTACATATATATCCCTATATATATATCTCCCCACTGCATCCAAGTCTCAAGTGCATATATTTATCCCTATATATATATCCTTAGTGCATCTATGTACATCCCCAGTGCATATATATCCCTATATATACCTCCAGTGCTTACATATCCCTACATCTACATCCCCAGTGCATATATATCCCTATACATGTATATATCCAGCACATATATATCCCTTTCTCTATGTCCTTAGTGCATATATACACACCCCAGTGCATATATATCCCTATATATATATATATCCTCAATGCATCTACCTACATCTCAAGTGCATATATATCCCTACATATGTCCTCAGTGCATTTATGTACATCCCCAGTGCATACATATCTCTATACATATGTCCCCAGTGCATCTATCTACGTCTCCAGTGCACATATATCCCGATATATATGTCCCCAGTGCATCTGTCCCCAGCGCATATATATCCCTATATATGTCCTCAGTGCATTTATGTATGTCCCCAGTGCATACATATCCCTGTATATGCATCCCCAGCACATATTATCTCTCTATATACATCCCCAGTGCATATATTTCCATATACATATATATCCAGCACAAATATATCCCTATAAATATGTCCCCAGTGCATCTATTTCCCCACATATATGTCCCCAGCACATATATATCTTTACATAAATGTAAGGATCACCTGCTAGTATTGGATGCAGAAGCCAGTGTTTCACACACAGAACTGGTGCCTGTGAGCAGACACTTGGCAATTACCAGCATTAATGATATAAACGATCCTATTTACAGCTCCCTTTATCGTGCGCTGTTTATAGAACCTCGAGACTTTGGCACCTAAAACAAGTCATTTCCAAGAATACCTGGAGTGTGTGTAAGTAGTGTATTTTACATGTAAAAAATAAAAATAAATCCAGTTTTAGGGATACGTAATACAAACTGGGGCTGGACTTTGGGGCCCTTCCCGTATTTCAGATTGCACCTCAGACCCCATCACCCTGCTTTTCTGTGTCTCATGGTAAAGCAGGAGTGGAAACGCCTGGCACTGACTATTTTGCCAGTACCCTGAGTGCCAGTGGAAGAAGACGAGTAGGGGTAGCACAGTGAGTGAAACTGGAGCACAGAGATCTTGTTCTCTTTCGGTTTTATTCCACTTCAAAAAAAAAAGAGCATCTAGAGTCGGACATCATGTAGGAAATCAGGCAGGAAGGGCCTCACAACAGGAATTCAGAAGGATTTGCTGGGCTGATCCTAAGTGACTGTGTCTTCCTCTTCTTCCTCCTCCTCTCCCTTTGAAGTGTGGAGTTCGTAGATGACGGCGCAGATGCCAGACAGCCAGGCTGCCACGGTGCCAGCGAAGAAGATGCAAAAACCGACGAGGCACAGAAAGACGTAGTCCTGCTTGTGCAGCTGGGTCAGGCAGCTCAAATGCAGCTCAGCCTCCACCGCAGGCATTTGCAGGGCACGCAAACCTTCAGGGGTGTAGCAGGTGATATTGTCAGCATCTGAGGGAAAAGCAGAAAAACCCTCTTGCCTGTGTCTTAAGCATTAATGGACAAGATTCCCGATAGAAAAAGGATGTAAGAATTTTGCTAAACTCCCGAAAAATGCCTACAGACTTCACAGCCCTCTCCCTCCATGGCTGAGGTAAAATCAGGAGGCAAACCCTTGCCAAATCACAGTTACCAGGTTTCCAGAAGGTGACGTTGCCTCCACAGGAAAATGCTGCCTGTTGGATTATGACACGGCGCAAACTGCCGTCCCTGCAGTGTTCATCTCTGCGCTTTTATTTTAACATAAGAGAACTTGTCTTTGTTTGTTTATGGTTTTTTGTTTGTTTGTTTGTTTTTTAATCTCAAACACCTTCTGAAGTGACACAGCCTAAATTATGCTGGAATAATGAGGCTCAGGGAATCAAGTTTGACAACTGGAGTGGTTTGTGGTTAGCACAGCCTCACCCGCTCTGCGAGAGAGGAAGAGGCAACTCATCAATGATTCAGTTGCACTGAAATAATGCCTGTGTCCTGTCACACTGTAATATACGTGGTGATAAAACGTATGCTGGCTTTTCCCTCTGAAGATAGTGAAGGCTGAGCGTGTTGAAAAGCACCGTCTCCCTTTGGGATCTGCAGAAGCACAACGTGCCCTCAAACACAGCTCTCTCCTTCCCTGCAGGCTTTGAACTCCTCAAACCAGGCACTGTTCCTGTGCCAGACACAGCCTGGTCACTACTGGAGGCACTCGATGGACAGGCCTGAGGGAAAGGGAGCAGCAGAGAGGAACGAGATACAGGAGATTTATGACCTTAGAATCACGGAATCATTTAGGTTGGAAAAGATCTTTAAGCTCATCTGGTCCAACCATCAGCCCAACACCACTGTGCCTACTAAACCACGTCCCAAAGTGCCACCGCTACCTGTTTTTTGAACCCCTCCAGGGATGGAGACTCCACCACCTCCCTGGACACCCTATTCCAATATCTGACCACTCTTCTGGTGAAGAAATTTTTCCTATTATCCAATCTAAACCTCCCCTGGTGCAACTTAAGGCTGTTTCCTCTTGTCCTATCAGTTCCTACTTGGGAGAAGAGACCAGCACCCACCTCACCTCAATCTCCTTTCTGGGAGCTGCAAAGAGCAATGAGGTCTCCCTTCAGCGTCCTTTTCTCCAGCCTAAACAATCGGCCACCTGCGGATTCACCCACAGTGACTCGCCAGCATGTAGCAAAGCCGAGCAGGGAAGCGGAGCGGCCTCTGCGGGCTTCCTGATTTCTTTGGCTTTCCCATTTTCCAGAGCACGGCACAGGGAGCCATATTCATACTCCTACACTTGGTTGCCACATCCTTTTCTACTCCTACCCTCTCAAATTGCCCACAGTGAGCCTTACTCTCCCATCCCAGGGTTCAGTGTGTTATCTCCAGTCTCTCTGATAAGAACAGTACTTTTTTATACCGTTCCATAACTGCCTGTAACATATATAAGAAACATAAAGAAATTAATTGCCTATAGGCAGCTTACTACATCTAATAAAACACAGACATGTCCTCAATTCAGTTCCGCCCTAACACCAGCTCCCATTTGCCCTTCCCTTTTCGCCCCCAGGGCTCTTTTGTGCCCCTTATTTGACCGATAGCCTTTCCAAAGCAATTCCTCTTTCACAGCTCACTCTCACCGTTGTGTTGTTCATTGCTGACAATCAAGCTTTCTGCATTAGTATGTGCTGGGTTCCTTTTCAGACTGGAAACTCAAGTCCCGTGGCTGCAGGACAAGGCTTTGCCCTTGGGAGCAGTGTTTTTCAGGAGAGAGAAGTGGTGATCAACCTGCCTCGTCAACACTGTGTGTCCATGGCCCACTTGTAGAACCTCTCCATATAATGGGAAACAGCTGATTTTGCCATCCCAGATGATGTAAGGAAAGAAGTCTTGGAGACCCCATTTGCAATAAATGGTTTTTGTTCAAAAGCAAGCTGTGCTGTGCTGCTGCAGCCAGCGGGACTCAGCGCTCACCTGCGTCACGTCATACTTTTTTTTAATTTGGAAAACTTAGAGTAAAACAGAAGGGATTTGCTGTGGGTTGGGAACACGTGGATCCTTCCAGCCATAAGGACATAGATGCTTTTCTGAGCGCAACTTGGGTTCTGTCATTCAGATTTCACCTGGAACCCAACGCAGAATTCCCATGGAAACAGCAGCTCTGCTGAGTTCTGACCATATGATAATCAGCTGGATGTCCCTGCCCTGGGGAACAGGAGCACCGGGACAGCTGAAAGTTGGAGGATTTGTCATTTTTATCTGTCCTAGCACAACAGCTGCTGTGCCTTCTTATGCACAGGGCATTGTGTAAACTCTTCACGTATTGCAATGGGTTGTCGGGGAGCAGACTGTGATCACAGCCCTACACAAGTCAACAGCTAAATTCTAGCTGCTTTCCAGTACTCAAACTTTGCCCAGAAACCTCGTTAGTGAGACAGGAGAGCAGAAGAGGAGCCAATTGGCTTTCAACCCGCCTTTTTTCTCAGCATTGAGCGGAATTGCTGCTGCAAAGGTCGCACAAATGAGGTCTGCCTGGCAGGCACATTGCACGGGAAGAATGGCTGCTCCATCCCCGGAGGTGTTCAAGGCCAGGCTGGATGGGGCTTTGAGCCCCTGATCCAGTGGGAGGTGTCCCTGCCCATGACAAGGAGGTGGAACCGGATGGGCTCTGAGGTCCCTTCCAACACAAACCATTATACGGTTCTGTGATTCCATAGAAGAGGCTAGAAGGAGGTGTCCAAAATGAAGAGGATGCTGGCTGAACTGTGGAGAGCTCAGGGCTGGAAAGGCTGCTCTGAGCAGGTCAGAACAGAGGCAGGAGAGTGTTTACACAGAGAGTGGGGGGGTTAACTGATCATCATTGACACACTGGTACTGCAGCGGGAAATTGAGAGCAGCATCTTTCCCTGTGCAGATCTCCCCAAAGTCACGTTGGGCTCCTCATTCTTGGCACTGCAGCCACAGAGTGCTGTGATTTGTGGGCATACAGACTCCTCCTGGGGCTGGAGGCAGGTGTTTTAGAGCAGCAGCAATGTCCTAGCTATGGGCTACGCTTCCCTGACTTTTCTAGGACGTGAGCAAGTGTGACTCTCAGTGGGTGGAGCACCTGTAATCCAGTTGCTCCCAGTTGTGTTTTGTTCAACACCAGTAGATGGGACGCACGGTCGACATGCCGTGACACAGCCCCAGGAGCTGAAGGTCTGGGAAAGACAACAGAGGGCCCTCTCCATTCCACACACATCTGCAGGGGTAGGAAGGCGTCTGGCTCACACGGCCCTCACCTGGAAAATGAACGTTGCTCTCTGTCATCCAGGTGATGAAGTCCAAAAAGGAACAGTTGCAATGCCAGAGGTTGTCACTGAGACCTAGAAACCTCAGGTTGGGCAGGTCTCGGACAGTGCTGGTGTCCAGGAACGTTAAGCCTGTCCGGCTCAAATCCAGGTGCCTCAGCCAGGTGTTGTTGGCAAAAGCATCCTTCTCAACGGACACAAGGTTGGGATTGTCTGAGATCTTCAGCACCACCAGGCTGAGGAGGTGCGAGAAGGTGCTAAAGGTGACCTGTGTGAGGTTGTTGAAGCTGAGGTCCAGATAGACCAGCTTGGCCACACCAATGAAAGTGAAATCCAGGTCATCTCCCAAGAGGTTCTTGCTGCAGTCCAGGTAGACCAAATCGGCCAAGAAGCTCAACTCAACTGCCGGCAGGTACGAGACGTTGTTTGCCGCCAGAATTAGCTGCCTGGTGTCCAGTGGGATGGCCACAGGGAACTCCTGCAGCTGTTGCCCTGTGCAGTTCACTTCCAGGTACTGACAGCTACACCTGCTTGGGCAGCTGATCCTCTCCGATGCCATCCCCAGCCCCAGAAGAAAGATAAGACTCAGGGGCTGTGGTTTACCTGAAGGAGACATGGTCTAACCCCTCCCAGGCCACCGAGCCCTTTGGGAAATGCAAGCAGCCCTATGGAAGCTGCGTTACTGCCACAGCCATGCCGAGGAGACGTCTGGCTGGAAGCACTTTGTGTCTGTGACTCACCTGAGCCCTTGGCAGAGTGCCCGGCTGCAAACCGAGCCCGCTTTCTACCTGCAGAACGGTGGCTGCAGCATCTCCATGTCACACCTGGTGCTGGATGGCACCTCCGTGATGTCAGGGGCCTTGGGGACAGTGTGATGACCTTGCTGGACGAGGTGCATCGCGTGGGAGCACCAGAACCGTGCAGGGCGGGTGGGAACAGTGGCTTCCTTGAACCAGTGGTGTCAGGACCGATGAGGAGGTGAAGCAAGGAAGCCAGTGTGAAAATTAATTGATAAGTTTCGTGGCAGCTGGTTTGTATTTTCAATTATCTCATCATATAAATCTGTCTCATAAGATGTAGCTGTTTTAGGTCAAGAGATAACCTGTATTAGGGCTGCAAGAATTTATTGATATGCTTAGCTGTCTTTTAAGATATAGCTGGTTTAGGTCAGGAGTTGACCTTAGGGAAGTCTCCAGACACTGTTGGGTTACCTGAAAAAACCCAAACCCGAACATTCTCTGAGGATTTACACCGTTTTTTGTCTAAAATTAGAACCGGCTGCCCAGGGAGGGGGTTGAGGCACTTTCCCTGGAGGGGTTTAAAGGGCAGGTGTATGAGGAGCTGAGGGACACGGTTTAGTGATTGATGGGAATAGTTGGACTCGATGATCCAGCGGGTCGCTTCCAACCTGGTGATTCCATGATTCTATGATATACCCACTGCTTTTGTTAGCCTTTTTTAGAAGTGATTCAGTGCTGAATTGTGAAATAAAAGTATTATTGCCTTTGCTTTGAAGACTTTGTCCTTTTCAATATTTTACCAGTGAATGAGTGTTTCGCACACCAGGAGCCAAGGAAGCAGAGAAACAAGAAAACAAGGAAGCCAGGAACCAAGAAAACAGGAAAACAAGGAAGCCAGGAACCAAAGAAACCAGAAAGGAAGGAAGCCAGTAAGTCCTGTGCAGCGTGTGGGACTAGCTTTGTCTCCTTAAGGAGACAGGAGAAAGGACCTAAAAAGGTGCTCTCGGAGGCACTTTAGGCCCCGTCGGGTCTGGCACCCGCCCCGCCTCCCCGCCCCAACTCCTGAGGGCGGAAGCCCCGCCCCTCCGGCCCGCGGTGCCCACCCCTAACGGATGTATGGGCGGGGCCTCGCAGAGCCACGCCCCTCTTCCGGAGACGAGAGCGCTGATTGGCGGAAGGCGAGACTCGAGCGGTGATTGGTTTTGGCAGGCGCGGGGGCTGGCGCCGATTGGACAACTGCGGGAGAGCCGCGCGCTGATTGGCCGGCGTCGCGCGCGGGGGCGGGCGCAGGGCGCGCCCGGCACATTCGAGCTGCGGCCGTTGCCGCCGCCGCCGCCGCCGCCGCGATGGAGACCATGACGTTCCCCCGCTACAGCCCCGACGACATCATCGGCTACCTCCGCAGCCACGTCCTCACCGGCTCCGAGGCGCGCACCCTCACCAAGGCAGACGTGTTCGGAAACCCCAAGGTATGGGACGCAGAACGGGAGCCCCCCTTACTCCCCGAGCTACGCCCCCTCCTTCTTGCCCCCCCCTCCTTCTTGGTCCCCCCTCCTTCTTGGTCCCCCCTCCTCCCTCCTTGGCCCCCCGCACCCCCTCCCTCCTTGGCCCCCCGCACCCCCTCCCTCCTTGGCCCCCCGCACCCCCTCCCTCCTTGGCCCCCCCCCCCCTCCCTCCTTGGCCCCCCGCACGCCCTCCCTCCTTGGCCCCCCGCACGCCCTCCCTCCTTGGCCCCCCGCACCCCCTCCCTCCTTGGCCCCCCCCCCCCCCTCCCTCCTTGGCCCCCCGCACCCCCCTCCCTCCTTGGCCCCCCCCCCCCCCTCCCTCCTTGGCCCCCCGCACCCCCTCCCTCCTTGGCCCCCCCCCCCCTCCCTCCTTGGCCCCCCGCACGCCCTCCCTCCTTGGCCCCCCGCACGCCCTCCCTCCTTGGCCCCCCGCACGCCCTCCCTCCTTGGCCCCCCGCACGCCCTCCCTCCTTGGCCCCCCGCACGCCCTCCCTCCTTGGCCCCCCGCACGCCCTCCCTCCTTGGCCCCCCGCACGCCCTCCCTCCTTGGCCCCCCGCACGCCCTCCCTCCTTGGCCCCCCGCACGCCCTCCCTCCTTGGCCCCCCGCACGCCCTCCCTCCTTGGCCCCCCGCACGCCCTCCCTCCTTGGCCCCCCGCACGCCCTCCCTCCTTGGCCCCCCCCCCCCCCCCTCCTCCTTGGGGCTCCCCCCCCCCCCTCCTCCTTGGGGCTCCCCCCCCCCCCCTCCTCCTTGGGGCTCCCCCCCCCCCCCTCCTCCTTGGGGCTCCCCCCCCCCCCCTCCTCCTTGGGGCTCCCCCCCCCCCCCTCCTCCTTGGGGCTCCCCCCTCCTCCTTGGGGCTCCCCCCCCCCCCCCCTCCTCCTTGGGGCTCCCCCCCCCCCCCCTCCTCCTTGGGGCTCCCCCCCCCCCCCCTCCTCCTTGGGGCTCCCCCCCCCCTCCTTCTTGGGGTCCCCCCCCACCTCCTTCTTGGCCCCCCACCCCTTCTTGGCCCCTCCCCCCCTCCTCCTTGCCCCCCCTCCCTTGGCCCCCCGATCTGCCACCTGTGGGATGCTGTGGGATGCCTGGACCCCTGAAGGAGGAGGTTGATCGTGGATTTAATGTTGTAGATTAATAAGTTGTAGATGTCTTTTTCCTCTCCATTTAAACGACATGATGATTCTCTTTGCTTTGTTATTACAGTTTCTGGGACTTGTTTTTTTTAGATTGTTGTTGTTTGATTTGAAGACTGCTCAGCGAGCAGTGATATAGTGAAAAACAATGCATTGCTGTCTCGGGGCTGTAGTTGTATGACATGATTGCTGCGTCTTAGAATTGTGTTTTGAGATGCTAATGCTTGGACTGCAAACTATTGGAAAGTAAAACTTGTTAGTCTTGGTGGCTCAGTGCAATCTGCCTCCACATGTTAACGGCAGAACTACTTTTAGGGCCGAAGTCTGGGAATAATCAATCTGATAAAATACTGATTCTAGTCCTTTCTTTTTGCAGCCTGAAGTTTTGCACATGATTTACATGAGAATCCTGCAGAAGGTGTATGCAATCCGCCTGGAGCATTTCTACATGGTACGTCTGTCGTGGGAGGTGTGGAAGGTGAAAGGAAAAAATATTGCACTTGAATTCGATGCTGAAGCATCTCTGCTTCTGCTTAGCAAATGGCAAGTAGCTTATTACTGCGTTTGTTGTTGCTGCACTTATCGGAGTTTAGAAATTCTGCCTCTGTTGCAGGACGTGCTTTATACCCAGGCAGGCAAGAGGTCTGTTCCCTCAGGCAGGAGTGAGCTCGGGGCTGCAGTGCAGCCGTCAGCGTGGGTTCTTCACCAGAGCTGAATGAACCTGGGAGCATTGTCTGTGTGCTGGTGCTGAGGACATCTGAGAGGTTGCTTTGGTCATTGCTCCTGGTCTGGAAAGTAGGTTCAGCTCAAGATACTTGTAGAAATAATGGTTTGGTGGGTGCCCTGCCTCTGGGTTTCAATAGGAGAGGAGAGTCCCTTCCCAAGTACAGGTTGAGGTGCTTGGGGACGTGGTTTAGTGGCAGATAGGAATGGTTGGACTCGATGATCTAAGAGGTCTTTTCCAACCTAGTGATTCTATGATTCTACAGTAACAGTTCGCTATAGTGGGCACAAAGAAAAGCTCAGTTACTACTCTAAGCCTCAAGGAAAAGTTCTGTGGAGATCCCTCTCCTTCTGTGGTTAAACTGTGAAGTCTTTTCTTTGGGATGCTGCGGGTGCCAGAAATGCCTGGATGCTCTAGGAGGAATTGGAGAAGCCTATGTCAAGGCACCATCTCTGGCCTTGAAAGTACATAATGTCATACTGGCCATTGGCCTTTGGCCGTGGCTGGAGGGGACGGTCTCTGCTTAGATGTTAGACTGGTCCAGAAGGAAAGCAAATGTTGCTCTTAGTGTTCGATCACCTCTACTTATCGATTAATTTAGAGGAAAGTAAGGAGAAATGCAGCCAGAGGTTAGCTGATGCCTTGTTGATTTAAGCTTAATTTATCTTCTGTCTCAAGATCTGATTTGCGAAAGTGAGAATAATTAGTATTGTCTCATGCTGGCTTTGGATAAACTGAAAGGGAAGATCACACGTGTACAAAGTTACTCAGTTCTTTCAGGCAATGATGTTAACTGGGATACTAGATTATGAGGTTTGAAAGATCAGGAAAGGTGACAGTGACGCTACCATCTCCACCTGCCATCCTCATAGAACAGTTGAGTGTGTGAATTTCAGGGTGTTTAAAGAAAGGGCTTCTTGTTAGGTGCGTGATGCAGAGACTGTCCTTCTGCACCAGCTTTGGAAAAATTAAAAGCAAGGTTTTAGATTGAATTCCAGAGTTCAACATTGCTGTTTTAGTTATTAGTGTCTTTTTGTATTTTGATCAGGAACTGACACTGCTGATTAACTTGATGGCATTCTTAGGCTTCTAATATGGGTTCCCTGCAGATGGGGAGACCATTCTCAGTGCATTTAACCTATTTCAATTATCTTATGCTGTGGAAACAACCTGTGTACTTTCGTTTAATTATTTTCTACTTATGCATTGACTCTCTTTACTCTTTAGATGCCAGTCAACGTTGACATAATGTATCCACAGATATTTGAAGGCTTTCTACCTGTTTGTAATTTGTACAGTCACATGTAAGTAGAAGACGCTGTGTATATTCAGTTACTATTCCTTTTAAAGGTCCAGTTTACTAGGAGTAGTGGGGTTTTATGCCTTTTTGCTGATGGTGGTTCCGCTGCTTTGTTGGTTCTGAGCAAAGTGAAATTTGCAGATGAACAGGGGACAGTAATGGGTAACAGAATGAAAATCTCAGCAGGCAGCTGTCTTGTCCAAGTGCATGTGTCAACTAAATAATCCAGCGTCACCGAGATGGAGCACAAATCTATACTTTGAATGGCTAGAGGGTCATCATAACACCTAAAAGAGGAATCTGAAGTACCTGTTCTGTAATTTTGCTGTCTAAATCCTATGTAGATATTTTTGTTGGAATGAAGCGAGTGTTAGAATTTAAGCTTCATTTCAGTTGTAAGGGGAAAACTCACTAACGGATAAGTGTAAGAGTTCCGTAGCTAAGCTGAAAAGTTTCTTTACAAGCAAGTATTTTGTCTGTAGAAATTTGTACGATGCCGTAAGTATTCAGATTTTTAATGCTGGTCTGCATGTGGAGTCCCACTGTGTTATTCTCCTGAGACTTGCTGTACATACACTGTGGGATGAGGGGACAAGATCTGTTTTTCAGTAAGGGTATATGGCTTAAAAAGTGAGTCACGATCACTGCAGATAAGGTTGTATTTTTGTTTCTCCTTGCAGGGAGCGCTTACTTCCAGCATGCCGAATTAATGATTTTCAAATCGCTGATGTTTTAAACCCAAGTAAGCAAGTGTATTGTAGTTCTTCTGCTTCTGGGTGGTGGGTGTGACTTGATATCCAGGTGCTTTTTGTCGTTTGGTGTAGCCAGATGGGCACCTAGTGTAGAAAACTGTCTCTGGCTTCCTGCTCCTCCCCTGCCCCTCGCTGCGTTCCTTACCCAGCTGGCTCTGTGGGGCAGTGCTCCTCCTTGCTCCTTATGTAGGCTAATCCGCTTAAATACCTAAGGGGAGTTTTAAATGCTACGAGTCTGAACTGCTGCTCTGGAAAGTGGACTGCGACCTGCCTGAATAGTGTAAGAATAGATGGTAATGAAAATTATCCTGGTATCCCTGGAATGCTCTAGGGTTTCTTATGCCGATGCCTGTGTAGTAAGCGATTCAATATTTGCTTCATCCTGTTCAATACGCAGCTGCTGTGATGGTGGTACAACCAAAACGACTTAGAAAAAACTATTCTGAAAAACTCTTTCACTTCAGATTCTGTCTTGTTTAAGGCATTTGAGGCCTTTGTAATCGTGTTTCACGAAGTTTGCTTGAAATAGATCCAAAAAGTCCCTGCTGTTCAAACTGTTCTCGGCTAGCCCTGCAGTCCTTGTGAGGCTCTGTCTTCAGAGCTGTAGTTGAAGACTGATACGCTTTCTCCGTGGCTTCTGTTTTAATAGGAGGCTGTATTTTAATAGCCTTTCTCCTAGGTGCCATTTTCATTTGTTAAATCGCATAGAGTTGCGAAGATATTGTAAGTTCATAGCTTGGTGCTAGTTTGTGTAGTCTGTGGAATCTTTGCAAGTTGAGCAGGGGAAAAACTAATTTGGATTCTAGTGTTTTGTAATTTTTGTCTCTTCTCTGAATTGTGTTTTGCCCGACTTCTTCAATGCAATTGCAATGTGGGTGGAGACCAGAATAGTGATGGCT
Source organism: Clamator glandarius (assembly GCA_033459285.1). Classification (NCBI taxonomy): domain Eukaryota; kingdom Metazoa; phylum Chordata; class Aves; order Cuculiformes; family Cuculidae; genus Clamator; species Clamator glandarius. The sequence goes on from JAUNZM010000292.1 coordinate 2,765,037, forward strand.
TGTAATTCCTATTTCAGAAACGAAGAGGACGGCTCGCTTCTTGAGTGGCCTTCTTAACTTTGTGAATTTCAGAGAAATCCGACGTGAAGTTTACTTGGAGTTACAACTGAACTATGTAAGACTGGATGCCGTGTTACTCCAGATACCTGCTTAATTATACTTTACTCTCCCAGTTCTAGGTTAACATTAAGGTTGCGGGTTTTTTTTTTAACTGCATGCTTAAATGACGCGTTGGAATCTTAAAAGCAGTGAAGTAGTACAGAAAGGTAACACTTTAATATGCAGTAGAGCTGTACAACTTTTACATGATGTTATAAGCATGCACAACTACTGTAAATGGTTTCAGAAAAACCTTCACAAAGTCCTTAAGGAGACATGTCAGTTAGGAAGAGTGGATGAGCTTGTCAATATTGTAAAGATTTCTGTGTGACCGTAACCAAGTTATTACTTAGGTTTTTATCTGCAGTGCTTTTCCAGTAATGTATTTGATAGTTCAGCCTGGTAAGCGAAGGGTTGACGCCTCATGTCATTTTGAAAAAGTCGTGTAACACTCAAGCTGAAGCCAGGATTGCAGGTGCCTTCTCTTCTGAGTATCTCAGCAGTTCAGAGGTGATGTGTTTCCTGTGAAATAACGATAAGCACAGGTTTAACAGAAGACCAGAGAGAAACCATATTTCTCTAAAATAATAAGTCTCCCTCTCTGAACATTTAATTTGCAGAAATCTGCTATGGAGAAACACCAACAACTGGAGACTGCAAATCAGGAGGCATCGTTGAAGCTGGAGAAGCTGAAGTGAGTGTGAGGAGTAAGCACTGTGAGATGCATCAATTGACTTTCATGTTCAGTGCACGATTTGGACAGGCTGGGTCAGGGAGCTGAGGCCAATTGTAATGAGGTTCAACAAGGCCAAGTGCCAGGTCCTGCACTTGTCTTCTCCGCTCACGGGCCTTCCCGAAACAGCATTTTGTGTTTTTGCTGTTGGAGGCAGAAACCTGGGTGAGATGGGCCATTGGCCTGAGGGCATTTCCCGTGCCCACTGTACGAATAGACCTGGAGGTGCTGAACACATCTCGGATATTTGGATTGCTTTAGAGTTTGTTAGTAGCCTGTCCAATAGTCTGTGAACAGAATACTGTGGCAATAAATAGAAGATAAATATTGTCAAGGGTCTTGGGAAGCGAAGTACAGCCAGGCATAAAAATAACCATTTGAAATACATACTGAGAGATTGCTCTTTCATGGCTCAACATTTTTGGTATCAAATAATAGAATTTGTCCTAAAGAGAGAATAACCCCATGCAATGCTACAGACATAGTAGGAGAGTGACTGGAAAGCTGCACAGTAGAAAAGGACCTGGGGGTGCTGGTTGACAGCTGGCTGAACGTGAGCCCACGTGGGCACAGGTGGCCAGGAAGGCTGATGGCATCCTGGCTTGTATCAGCGCTGGTGTGGCCAGCAGGAGAAGGGAAGTGATTGTGCCCCTGGCCTTGGCATCGATGAGGCTGCACCTTGAACCCTGCGCTCAGTTTTGGGCTCCTCTCCCTAGGAAAGTGATTGAGCTGCTGGAGCGTGTTCAGGGAAGGGTAACAACGTTGGTGAAGGGTCTGGAGCACAGGGGTTATGAGAAGCATCTGAGGGAACTGGAGCTGTTTAGTCCACATGAAAGGAGACTGTGGGGAGACCTTTTCACTGTCTACAGCTCCCGGAAAGGAGGTTGTGGTAAGGTGGGCTTTGGTCTCTTCTCCCAAGTAACAAGTGGTAGGAAGGGAGGAAATAGCCTCAAGTTGTGCCATGGGAGATTTAGATTGGATATTAGGAAAAGTATCTTCCCCTAAATGTGTGTCAATCATTGGAAGAGGCTGCCTGGGGAGATGATGGAGTCACCATCCCTGGAGGGATTTAGAAGATGTGTAGATGTGGTGCTTAGGGAAAGGGTTCAGTTGAGGCTTAGCAGTGTTAGGCTGATGGTTGGACTCGATCGTAAGGGTCTTTTCCAACCTAAATGATTCTATGATTCTATATGGGGTGCCTAAATAGGAGCAGAGTAGTTGAGCCGTGTGATTTGACAGAACTGTTTGATAACTACTGTAGGAACCTTTAATTTGAGCAGGCTTTGAATTCTCCTTTGACTTTTGTCTGACTTTAATGATTAGCCTCCCTGGGAAATAAAATAATAAATATAGAGATTTTTCTGCTGGGTCATACTCTGAGTTACAGAAGTAGCTCTACTGACATTAGGCTAGAAGAGTTGCCATCAGAAAATAAAAATGTGACTTTGGATGTATATGTTCTACTTTGAGAGGTATTTTGTATGTTGGAGAGTACGGTGAAACTTTTCGCTGTTTAGTTAGGTTCTAGTGCTATGTCTTTATCTCTTCAATAATTGTAGGAAGCCCATCTTTAACTTAATAGATGGGTAATTTTGCCTTCCTTAGTTGACATGTTTGCCCCATTCTCCGTTTCAGGCCATTTAGTCCTACTGCCTGTGTCTTTGGACCATTAAGTTTTGTTTTGGCTTGCTCATAATAGGACGAAGAGATGGCTAGTTTCCAAGAGAGCTTTCAAAGCAGAGAGTTTTTTCTCTGATAGTTCTCCAAAAGCGTTCTTTTGTGCTTTGCTTGATGTGGTCTTTAAGCTTCGTTCTCTGTTATGCTTCTACCTTTTCTTGCCAAAACAGCTGTTTAGATTATGCTTTTACCACAAGATCTTGCAAACACAGGAAAATAAGATGTATTAATTTGAGACTGTCTTGCCCTGATCACTAAAGTTACTGTTTGTAAACTCTTTGAAGAGAGTGATTGTTTTTTCTACTATACTCTGACCTGACTATAATGATGCTGAAACTGTCCCATATCTTTATATTTGCTTAGCACCGTTCCAGTTGAACATCAAGAAGAGGTCAAGAAGCTGACAGAGAACATTCGAGAACTGGAGCAACTACTAAGGCAAGACTATCGTCGGAAACAGGTATGATCTTGTTATATATTTCTTTGAAATGCTGCTATGGCTTCTGATCATGAGTTTCTTATTTCTGTCGATTTAATTCCCCTCTCCCTACTTCTACCAAGGACAAGGGGGTTGCTCTGATTTAAAACAAAGGTCATTGCAACACAATATCTTGTGTAACCCCTAGCACCACCCTTTCATTCCCCTGTAAGGAATGTCAAATGTACTTGAAATCAGACTAAGGGAATGAAAAAGGGTATTCAGCTCTTTCTTTTTGAAATGCACTCCTGTAATGATTTGGGAGATGCCTGTGTTATTGTTTAGAAGTGTGATGTGGATGTTGCCCTCTCCTTTCCACCTGATTTTGAAGAATTAGAACTGGGGGTAAGTCATATCAGGAAATGAGCCTGGGTCATCCAAGGGAATGCCGGGCAAAAAGAGCAGGATTGATTGCAGGGGTAACTTTCCAGCAATGGCAACTTGCCTTTGAGGTCTCATAGGTAACTTTGCAACTGCTTTGGGAAAAGAAAAAAAAAAAATCTGTGGTTACATTTGGGATTTTTTGTTACATTAACTCACGTCTCTATTATTAATATTAGTAACCATGTGCTTGACTTCTCTGTTATTGTGGACTTAACTTATTTTCTCAAGAGCAGTGCCTCTGGTGAAGAACATTGTGTGTGTATAACTCTGCCAGGGTCAGTAAGAGTAGAGGTAGTCTGTCTCTTATTCCTGTTCCTAGTTAACTACTGCTGGCTCCACCCCTAGTGCTCCCAGTGGGCTTTGTGCCAATGTTTTCCTTCAGTGTCTTTTCAAATTCAGTAATTTTTTTTTTTTTTTAAATTCAGTAAATTTTATAGATTGTGATTTTGTCTGCTAGTAACGACGCTGCAAAGAAACCATAAATGGGATTTCTCTTGCAGACATACTTATAACAAAGATGAAGGAGGCATCAGTTGTAGAGATGCTTATTTAGAGTTTGTTGCTTTCTTTAGACAGCTTTGCAAGAAGTCATTGCGCAAAAGAAGTCAGAGATCTCGGAGAAGACGCGGAAACTGGTAAGTATCCTCTGTGCAGGTGTAGGCTGTACCTTGCATCTCAGATCAACCTATAGATTATCTTTCTTTCTAGGATCAAATTATTCTTGGAGCTAGGTAACGTTCACCTGGTGGTTATTAATTTTTTAAAAAAACTGATTTAGCTTCATTTTTCCCCCATGAAAGCTTTGTTACAGTACTTGTTTTAACTTTGAACACATCTCTGCAGTGTGAAACTCCTTCTGTGTTCAGGAAGCTGATCTGTTAAAGGGCAAGAAAAGTGGACTTCTCAGAAGCTATTTGGCTTACCTGAAGTGCACAGAATGGGTAATGAGGCAGTCACTGACCTGGTGGGGACAAGCCAGGAGGTTTTTGAGAGGTAGCACAGGAAGCTTGTTGCTCCTCTGCCTGGCTCTGAAACCCAGTTGCCCTAGGTGAGGTGTTCTGAAGGAGAGAGCTGCTAGTAATGTGGATTAGCTGGCAGGCATTTTGGGGGTACTAGTTAAATGCTGTCCTTGTGGCTTCGTGTGCGTGTTCAGGGAGCAAAGTGAACTGTTACCTGCTTTGATTTGGAATGTTAATGCTGTTTAGAGGAATTTGTCTTTAAAAGAAACTTCCTAATGTGGAGTGACTTACGACAGAGAGAGGAGTCCTCTTTATAGGATCCTGGCAAACCAGGACTCGCAATTCTTCTTGGTTCACCTAATTGCTAATATTGAAAGTGTGTTTGTGTTGTTTACTAGAATGAGCTTAAAGTGACAATGACCACTTTGAAAGAAGAACAAGAGCAGCTGAAATCAAAAATCGTGGAAAGTCCAGAGGAACTGAAGAACTACAAAGAGCTGATGAAGGAGACTGTTAAGAAACTCAAGAAATCCAAGGTGGGCTTTTCCTTTGTCTGCACAAAGAGGTATTCTATTAGAAAAAAGCACATTTTATTGACTTGTCATCATCTAGAACTGCTTCTGAATGACTTCTTGTCAAAAATACACAGAAAAGTGGTTAATCTGAAATGAAGTCATGACTTTGGAGGTAATTGAAAGTTCTTGGGGTGTAGTTTTGGAGGGGGTTTTTTGTTGGTAGTGAGGCTTGTTGTTTCTTGACTGCTCTGTCCTCGGTGAGTATCCGTCTATTTGTGAAACTAGGTGTAGAACTCTTGAATCTATAGTTTATATACCTGTCTGGCTGTTTGCTCTCAGAAGATGATAATGTTTTGTCAGGTCACAAATGTCCTTGGATTTAGAACATACTTCATGGTACCCCTGTTACCATCTACTGTTTCTGGAGAGGGTGGCTCTCTCCACTACCATGCTGGACACCGAGTTCCCTTCCTTGCTTTTGAGGCTTTTTTTATAGTAATGTCCAGTCTTTCAATGTTTATAGTTCATGATCACTCTTACATTGGTGGAGCTTGCATAACTTTATACCTTTGAAACCAAAATTCCTAGAAACTTTGCTGCTGTAATTCGAGATATCTGTTTTTCTGGTGCTTTACTTAACTCTTGTTTTACCTGTAGAGAACTTCTTCACTGTACAGCTTTTTTTCTGTCCTGAAAGCTCTTCTAGCAAGCTGGTTGGTTCAGTGTAGAATACTCGCGTATCACTTCCCTGTGCTTTCCAAACTGAAGATCTTTCTTCAGTAACTATTAAGTATTAATTCTGGTGTATATTAAACAATGGATGCAAAGGTCAATAAGTTAATACTGTACAAAATAACTGCTAAACTCCAAAATTGTTGTATTAATACTTTTTTTCTCTTTAAAGCAAGAAGTTATTGAGAAGTATGAAGTTTATAGAGACCTAGTTGAGGTTCTACCATCATGCCTGATGGAGGTGCAGTTATATCAAAAGAAGATGGAAAGACAGGGAGCAAATGTGGAGACACTAGTCAGTGTATTATCAGAGGTTTGTATTATCCAAATTGTATCTGCTTAGGGAGAATTTAATGGCTAAACGAAATAGGTGTTCATCAGTAGATGTCTGTATTTTGAAAGTTCCCATATCTTCTCCTCCCCCAAAAGAAAGAATTTGGATAACGTCAAAATCTCATTCTGAAAAACGTCAGTAAAATATAGCGGCTGCTTTGCTGTGTGCCACTAGCTAATGTACTATTGACCACTTTAATAGTCAGAGCCTTTGTTGCCATAGAAACCTGACCTAAAATAGTTTGAACTGTCGTGGGGTTGTTGGTAGGAAATAAATGATGGAAAAAGAAAAGTGCGATTCAGTTTCTTCTGCCTAGAGTGCAGAAACGAAGAGCAAAAAAAATTACTACTTCAAGAAGAGTCATGTCTTAAGTACCTTTAACTTTATTAATATTACTAAGCCAGCCTTTCCCCTGTGAAATGTTTGTCACAATGCACCTTAGGCTGCGGTACTTGGTTTTGGGAGAATGCAATTGTTAGGAGTGTCTGAAAAGTGGTATGTGCTCTTTTGGGGTCTTTGTACAGCATATGTTCAAAATACCCTTGGCTAAGAGCTATAGCAGAGCTTGTAGTAACTTCTGGAAATCATTGGAAGTGATGGGATCTTGTCCATTTGGATGTATTTAAAATGTATTTTAAAGTTTAGGGAACAGGCATTTAACTGGGAGAGTTAGTTAGCAATCTGATCCTAAATAGCAGGAAGCTAGTTCAAATCTTAGTAAATCAATGAGGCACACTGTTCTGATTATTTTTCCCCCATTTAATTTATTTCAATACTTTATGCACTCTAGGCCAGAAATCTGGAGGACCAGCTTGAGAGTGCTCAGACAGACCTGAAAAAGTTGAAGACAGATGAAATGTCCTTAAAGAGACTGGTCACTGCAAAACACGAGAAGCTGTCTACGGCTGAGATAAGGATAAAAAAGAAGCGCGAAGATGTCGAGCAATATAAGCAAACCGTATTTGAGTATGGATGAGTTGACATTTCTGCCTGATGCTACCTTATGTCTTCCTTGTGTCACCACAGTTTGCATCTGGTGCAAGCGTGTAGCTTAGCAGCGAGAAGAAAATGAGCGATGAGGGATAGCTTTGTATGAAGACCAGTGATGCTGCAGGCAGGGTCTCGGGGTCTCAAATCAATAATTGCAATGTGACTTGACAGGAATTCTTTTATTGGAGCACTAATTTAATTTATAATGCTTATTCTCGATTCTTTTATCTTCTTAAAGAGAATGTCACATTGGGATAATTTTCCAACTTATCAGACTTCAACAAAGCCCCATTTGCCTTTCATGAATTTTTCATAATTTCCCTTGCCACTTTTGCTCATTATCAAAGATGTTCGAGACCCATGGGGAAATGGGGCTCGTATCTCAGAGGAGTATTATCCTGGCATGACGCTTCTAAAACAAAAGTGTCATATGATCAAAGCCTCTCAGCCCATCTTCCTTCCTCCTGTACACTAAAGGCAAGTTGCAAGGCAGCGTTCCCAGCGCAGCCGTCTGCAGCGCTGTAAGGCCGTGGCTTCGCTCGGAGATTAGGAGTGCCGAACTCTTATAGAGAAAGCTTATTATATAACATTTGACATGGATAAGAAAGGAAATATGGAAAATTATCGTCTGGGTAAATTAACTATGATGGAAGAGAGCTTTTTCTACATAGCTGAGAGAGTCAGCTAAGGCTTAGTCATGCTGAAAGGCTTGTATGGTGTGTAGAATATCAGCAAGATTCTCAGGCTTCCTCTGCTCCTCATTTAGTGTATTGTACCAGCAAAATGAGATTCATGGAAGAAAAATTTTTCCTTCCAAATAAAGAATGAAAAAATTATAATGTAATGCTCCTTTATGCTAAAAGTTGCTGCAGATTGATCTGATTTTAATGTGTTGGATATTTCCCTTTAGTGATAAAATTAGATGCTTTGATAAGCAAGAGGGGAAAGGTGGTAACCTTGGTTTGAGAACAGAAGTTTTTACTGGTGAATAAAAGAATGTGTCCTGACTATTCCCCTGAGGTAGGAAGCTGTAAGTTGGCTCTTGCTAAGCGTGACTGAATTCAGCCATTCAGTAGAGAAGGCAGCTGCTGCGCTTCCAACTGTAATTATTGTACAAATGTTTATAAACTGGTAGGCGGATTTTGCACTTGAAGTCAGAGCAGATCTGTTCCCCCACTAACCCTTTGCGTATTGCACGGCAGCTCGCAGCTGGAGCTGTCTGAATCTACCTGTGAGGTGGGGAAATATGATTTGGTCTTTGTTTGGGTTGCAGTGAAATGATGGGTTGGAAGTTGCAGATAACATATATGTGGGTGTGTGGGATTAGAGCTCTTGCTTGGTGGGAGGGGATGTGAGGCTAAGGAAAACATGTGAGATTCAATTATGCTGAAACATGCTCCTAGAAGCTGTTAGTTTCACGCTCCTAAAATGCAAGCTTTCCTTGTGGTGGGGTTAAGTTCAATCTGCAATTAGTCAAATGACTCAGTATTAACTTTTTCTCCCACTTTTAGGTATTGTAACAAAATTCAGGAAAAGAGGGGTGCTGTATATGATAAAGTGACAGCCATTCAGAAGGAAATCCAACAGACAAGGTTCAAAATTCAGCAGCTGAAAGAGAATGCTGAAAAAGAAGAAACGAAAGCCAAGGTGAGTAATTTGGTTTTTTTTTTTCATAGAAGAATCCTGTTTGATGTACTCAAAACTGATTTTTTACTTGGTCTATGTGGAAGAAAGCATTTATTGGCCCTAAAAATGAGTAGGGAGGGATAGCACTTCCTTTTGGTGGTTCCACAGGGTAGCTGGGGCTTGTGTTCATCTCCGCAGGCTGTAGGTGGCTCACGGGAGAAGTGGGCTTTGCAGAGGAGACTCTGGAATGTTGTGTGTACTTTGGGAGGTGAAATTAAACTTCTCCTCCCACCTGTGACTTTAGCAGGCACTATGCTAGTTCCGTGGTGTCTATCTTTGTATAAGCAGTTCTGATCAGTCAAATGTTTCTCTTTTTTTCGTTTGGCCCCCGGGACCTGACCTGTGAGGTTTTACATTAGTGTTGTAGTGATGGACAGAACTGTAATCGTCTCAACAGTCTCCCTCAAATACAGGACCACAAATCCTTTCTTCTCAGGGTTTCAGGAAGGTGACTGTCCAGCTCAGCTTTGGAAAGAGGCAGGAATCCTGGTGGCTTGGGAGTGGGGAATCACGTTCTGCCTACAGCACCTTATCCTGTCTCTTTGTTACTGAAGTGCTGTGCGTGCTTGGGGACAGTGGCAGCAGAGTGGCAGGTGGCACAGGTTTACATGGAATGGAGCAGTAGCACTGGGTATACTGGGCTAGTGCTGGTTATTTGACTGTTTTAGTATTGTGGCCCCTGGAGTTATAACAGAAACATAACATTGGGGCTTTGCCTGCGGCTACTCTTATTCTGATGTTTTGTAACTTTCCCGTGTCCTGTGATTGCTGCTTTTTAATACTGGGACAAGGTACTTTTGAGATCACTTAAGGCCATCAAACTGCTCTGTTGCATCCTTGTAAACTACAAATGCTAACTTCGCTGATGAATTTTCCCCTCCTTTATTTCTTCTTTCTAGGAAATATATCAAAATCTGAAGGCTGCATTGGAGAAGAATCACGACTCTCTCATTAAGATAGCAAAGAGTTACGCAGCCTCAAGAGAAGAAAAAATTGCTGAACTGAACAAGTGGCTGCTTAGAGTTCAGAATCCTGAAAGTAGCTCTTAGACCTGTCTTTGCTCGTATTCCACTTTCATTATGCCTGTCCTCATATCTGAACTCCAGAGCTTGTGCTTTCTGTGGGATGGGTAACTGTGCCAGGAGAAAGGCAGCTCTCCCAAAAAAACAAGTTGGAGCACATTGGGCTTTCTAGGCAGATCGTGATGTCGTGAGCTTGCTAACGTGGATGAGATCCACACTCTGTCTATTGTTTCAGTCAGTGTCTGATTTTAGTGGTAATAACGCAGGTCTTGCTGACACCAAATTGCTTGATGTTTAAACAAAATCCTGCTTTTTATAGAAACTGTGCTGCCAGCTTTGATCTGGGAACACCTGGTGCTTTGGTCTGGCCTGAATGGGTGGTTCAAGATAAGTCAGTAGCAGGTGATATTCCACTACCATTATTCAATTAAGTTTAAATCCTCTTGTAACAGTAGCATCTGTGTAAATGCCAGCTTACTCTCATCGTGAATATTGGTGACTGTAAACACTCAAAAGTATCATTTTGGTTTAACAGCGCAGTACCTCTAGATACTCAAACTTGTTGTTCCTGTTCTGTGAAATATTAAACCCTATTTTGTGTTTATTAAAAAGTCTGGTTTTGAGTGACATAAGTGATTATTTTGTGCCCTAACTTGCCATGGTGTTTTTAGTTCCAGAAATAAAAGTTAATTTAGAAAACAGTTGATATAAGAATATTTAACCCTATTTCTTTTATGTCTTTACCCTCCTCACTCTCCTGACTGACTTTGTGTACAGTTCCAGCTTTGGTGTGCACATTTGTAGGAATGTGTGTTACTAGAATTATTTTATAGTGAAGGGAGGAGGGTTCAAGCCTGTACAAATAATCTTTCTGGTTTTGTTTTATTCTTCAATTTCTGTTACTTGCTAGAGGTGCTGGCAAGTCAGCCAGGAACAGCAGATGATCGTTGCCTGTAAAGATTTTCTGAGACATCAGGACCTTCTCATATTTTGCTTTCAGGTTTTTTCTTGCATTGTAGCATGTAAGGCATTTCAATGAAAGTCTGTGTTATGATGTTAACCTTGTACAAAGCTTGGTGTAAAATCTTCCCATTTACACCAAATAGAGTCCGATAGGGAAGCGTGTAACACAACTTTGTATTTACAAGCGAGTGTATTTACCCCCAGCAGCCCTGCAGCGTCGTGCAGCTGCATCTGGTGTTAGACTCTAATTGCTGAGGTTGATGCAAGGCTCAGAAAAGTTCTTGCTCTAGGACTTCAAGCTCTAGGCCACACATGGAATAGTATGTGATTTGAAAGTGAGTTTTTTAATGAGTCTCTCCTTTTGTGCTATGTGTTAATGGATGAAGTTCTCCGTGTGCAGGACCAGGTTCTAGTGCGATGCAGATATGATCTACAGGAAGATGTTTCTTCCCGTTTGCAGTACATTCAAATGAACTTGATCTCTGGGCAAAACTGTGATCATTTTTAGGCATTTCTGGACTTTATAGTATTAAGTTCTCAAATACAGATGGCAAGGCTTGTCTAGAGTTTTCTCTGAGTGTGCATGAGGTATCTGTGCTTCTCATGTCGGTCTAGCTTATATTCCAGCACGACAGGAGATTGGAAGCCAAACATTCCTCCTTTTAAATTCTCTGAGAATTTTTGGGTGTGTTTATATATATTTTTCTTTTTTTGGTAATGCAATAAGGATTCAAAGTAAACCCACATGACTTGGTACTTCCTAAATATAGCAGTGATATCTGCTTTCTCATAAAGGCTGATTTGGGGCTGGCTATTATAGAACGGCTTTCAGGAAAGATTCCCAAAGCTTCTAACAGATGCTGCAAGAGATTACTCCAGCTTTGAGTTTGACCGGATAAGCTTACCATCCTTCAGGAAACTGCATATTAAAGGTCAAGATTCTTTAGGCTAGAGAGATCATACTTGTGTAGCCCAGTGTTTAGGAATTTGCAGGACAAGAAAAATAATGGATTCTGGTTCCTGCTTTTAGGGTTCGCAGCAGTAGTTGTTGGATAAAATAAAAGGCTGCAATTCATGAAGAAACTAAACTTCTTGTCTCCAGGACAGGTTTTCTTTTATTTCCCATAGGCTCTTGTGCCTTCAGAGTGGCCTCTCTGTTTGTACCTAAAATACCTATAAATAAAATACAACCAAAACTATATTTTATCTAGAGATAATTGATTCCTTGGTGTGAGTCCAGTGCTGCTTCTCAAGAATTTCTTCTTGCTTTGAGCCATGTGGCAGGGTAGTGGGATGAGCTTTAGTGTGACCTGACTAACAGTGCAGGTAGGATCCCTTTGTTAAGGTGAAACAACCCAGTTTCCCTCAAGAGGGCAGAGTTGTTAAAAATTTCCTTGTTTTTTTTTTTGTCAGTACTTCTAGCTAAATGCTTGGAGCCTTCTGCCAAGGCTTAAATCAAAGAAGACTGCAGGGCTCCTTTATCTTGAGGCACTGCTGTGAAATAAGTGAATTACAGATGGACATCTATCATGAAGCTGATGGAAGAGAATAGCCAGGCTGGACTTAATGGAGTAAGTCCTTCACAGCCTTCCCCGTGGTCTATCTGTGAAAATAATTGAGTGTTGGTAGCTGCCATATAGCTGGGCATAACACTGTTTAAATTGGGTTTAAATGTGTTGTGGGTTTTATTTGTTTCCCATGTGCTTCAGTATTTCATGTCCTACATAAAGCCTGTAGCAAATCTGCATAGAGCTGCTTGGGCTGCAGGGCTTTCTGGTCTCACATGTTTAAAATGTGTTTAATATTCCGTAAGGAATAAAGAAGCTGGTCCTCGAAAATAGTAGCCTTGCTGCAGACTTCTGAAAATGTTACTCTCAGCTCTATACGCTCTTCCCTTAGGCATAAATGATGCTCTCGGTGTCTGAGTCGCATGGTATGTGTGTGAATTTAATTCCTCGATAGCTCCTGCTACTTTCCCACCAATGCTTGTTTATGTGGTGAATGAGAGAGCTTTTCTTAGGATTATGGGAAGAAGGTTCCCAGGGCTCTAATCTAATGTGTGTGATTCAGTTTAGCTTTGCCATGGAGAATTCCTCTCTTATCTCCTTTGTGCTGCTCCCTCAGCTTCTCTCTGTGACTGCTGGTTGGTGGCACCGCGGCGCCTTCCTGCTCTCCAAGGCCAAGTGCCGCGCTCCGGTCTGGTTTCTAGCCAAGCCGTGTGTCTACGCTGCCTGTAGTATCTGGGTCAAATGGTATTTGCGAGGAGCCTTTAAAAGAATCAAAACCTCACGAAAAGCCTACACTGGTAGCAGTGCTGTTTACGACTACCTCTCATACCCAGCACGTGCACTAATTCAGGGTGAAATCTTTAGCAGTACAGAAATACAAACTGCATGCGTATTTGCAGCTGGATGGTGGATTTAAAGATTCATATGAAAAGTATTCTTAGCTCCTGATCCTGTAAGCAAACATGTAATTTCTACTGAGGTGAGAGCGCTCCATATGAATGTAGTAGTCTAGTAATTACGTATAGTGTCTCCCCTTCAGTATTTCTCCTTCTAGCACAACTCTTATGTGGAGAAAAGATACCTTGTTTTCCTCTGGCCATAAAAGCCTATTGCTGCCTACAAACCTGTCTTCTTGAAAAAAAGAAAATGCTAATATTGTAAGTGATGTGTATGCTAGGGAATGTGCCAGCTTGTGTATTGCTGAACTGAAAAATAATTATTCTTCTAGATGTGTCTGCTATGTTTTTAAGCTAAAAGCCTGAAGGGAAGCAGGAATTTTTCCAGTGATGTGAGCTGATCTTGGTTATTCGCTCAGTCTGGGAAACCTCCGTATCAGCCTTCATGCCTACAACTAGTGATGCTTCTGACCTTAAACTTCATCTTGTGGTGGTGCTTGTGTCTGGTTTTGGGTAGATTAACGATGCTGCTTCACCTCATCCAGCACACGAGGTCCAACAGTTCATGTGTGCTATTAATGTAGCTTTATACTGTATCTGTATTCTAAACCTCCAGGGTGTACTGGCAAGTCCTTGCTCTGAATTTCTGTAGCTGTTCTAGTATCTGCAAGATCTTTGCTTTGTTTAGATATCACCTAGATCCAGTTACAACTGCTTATCTTTTGCTTGGGCTACTGATAGCATCAACCTGAAGATATCGTGCCTCTTCAGAAGAAATTTAGCTCCCTTATAGTCACGTGTAGGTTATACGCTGCTTATTCCTTCTGTATAGCACTTTAAGCGCTGTATCGCTTTTTAAGGACTTCCCCTGTGATGCTACCAAGTGTCAGATCTGCTGCTCAAAGATGGGCTTGTTCGCTATCTGGCTTGTTCACAATCCTTTTGGAGATCCATATTGGTGTGTCTCCCGTATGTGGAATGCTGGATGTGGGATGCTTCTGGCGATCTTTGGGAAACCAGGGCAGGACGTAACCGTGATCTGAGCTCGCTGATCTGTGGGAGACTCAATGTCTACTCCGTCTTTGTGTACATATCCTGTAAACCTGGCTTTGTACCGCTGCTTGCGTGCTCGAGTGAACAGGTAAGTTTGATACAGAGCAGAGCCCAGGCGCTTGCTCTGTGCTGTGATTTAGCGTGGTCTGGATCTTACTAGAGCTTTTCTTCAGAGAACCCACATAGATCAGGCAGTTGTTTAGATCACCCAGAAAGTCACTTCCAGGAGCAGGAAGTTCAAGATGGATCGTCTATCAGCTTGTCCATAGCCTGCCCCAAACCTCCTTCCTTAAAGCTGAACAGTTTTAGCTTAGAATTTAAAAATAAGTGTGTGTGTGTGCTGGAAGGCTGCTATAAGTTGTCCCTGGAGCCTTCTCTTCTCCAGATGAAGAGCCCCAACTCGTGCAGTCTGTCCTCATATGGGAGGTGCTCCAGTCCTCTTCATGGACTCCTCTGGACTTGCTCCAGCACATCTGCGTCCTTATGCTGGGGGCCCAAAGCCGAACACCTAGGTGGCGTCTCAGGAGAGCGGAGTAGAAGGGGAGAATCACCATCACAATCCACTAAGTGATCCACCTGTCACATGCACGTCTCCAGTTTAGAGATAAGGGTGGCATATGGGACGCTGTCCGATGCTTTGCACAAGTCCAGGTACGTAACTTCAGCTGCTCTTCCCTTCTCCACCTACGCAGTAACCTCACTGTTGAAGGACACCAAATTTCTTGGGTGTTTGCCTCTCGTGAAGCCACATTGCTGCCTGCAGCTGCTGCTGAGCGGTCAAAATGCTGCTGTACGCTAACACCGAGAGGAAAATATCTCCTCTTACAAGGAGATACTCTCCAGCATATTCTATGGAGTGCACAGCTTGAAGATCCTGTTGTTTAGTGAGTATCCTTCTTTTGCACAGACTCCACGCACCATGAATTATTAAAAAGGAAGGTAAGTGTCTCCTGCCCATGGGGATGTGCTGTCTCTGGGAGGACAGGGTTTTGTTGCAATTTTTTAAATAATTTAAACCAGCTTTGGTATCTTTGCAAGCAGAAGAGGTAGTGATGGGCGAGATGGGAAATGGGCTGGGAGCTTGGACTATGGCTTGGCACACGGTATGAGAATCCAAACACAGTTTTAAGGGGCTGTGTGATACCTCCTTCCCCGGTTGTGTGTCTTGCTGCTCCTTTCCTTGTGGGGGAAGGATGCCTTTTCCACTCCCCTCTTGCCTTTTCTCATAAGCCTTGCTTGGAAGGAAGGTCTTCATCGCTTTGGTCCAGAAGCCAACTTTCTGTTAGGCTTTGGGCTAAGCAGATAGGGCTGAGTTAGGTGAGCAAGTTCCATGTTTTCCAGCAGTGTTTGGTGGCACCTCTGTTCTCTGGCTGTGGGACAAGAGGGAAGAGGAGCTGTAAGGATGTGTGGCCACTTGGTGGGGCCGTTGGCACAGGCTGTGTGGGAATCTGCTTTTTTTTCCTTTGCAGCCAGACATTCCTATATTCTAGGACTGGCCAGGAGCAGCTAAAATTTTAAACCATTTAATATTTTATATAAAGACTTCAGACAACTGAGTTTTGTGCCAGGACTGCCCAAACAACTGCAAAAAGCCGCTGTGTCCTTCTTGGTGTCTTGCAACTGGAGGATATAAAAGGTGTTTTGAGGTTGCCGGTACCCTTGAAATCTTGGGACTTGGCTTTGAAGTGCCTGCTTTTCTTTGGTAAAGCTTGATCAGGCTCTGAAGCCCCTTTAGCTGGCACAGAGTCCCCAAAGGTTATTCCGAGATGCTTCACTGCTGAAGGAAGAGCTGGTCTGGAGAATGGAGATAACGGAGCCCGCGCTTGGTACCCACCTCCCTGTAGTTCGTGCAGGTGGTTTTTTCTGGAGTGAATGCGAAAGGCTCACACGCGTGGAGCCGGGTGTTGATGTTGAGGTGAAGTGTGTGTTAATTATGAGGCTGTGAGGTGCGGAACAAACACAAGGAATCTGGCAGATAAATGCTCCTGTGCACTTGGAGCCTTGCATCAGGAAGAACATTTTCTCTTTTGAAAGATTCTCTTGATCAAATTAGGTAAGGGTAATCTTATTGCAGTAAATTAGATGGCTAGAGATACCTGGGAATGAAAACAAGGAAAACTTGGAGCTGAATATCCAAATTTGCCTGCAAAATGCCTTGTTTTCCAGCGGTAAAAAGGGAACAGGTCATTTCTTGAGGCCTAAATGGGGACAACTCTGTGTGACAAGATGACACTTCACACTTAGCTGGTCTCTCTTCCGTGGCGTTCAAGGGGCCCTCTTATTTGTGGTATTTTTAGTGCTAGCACTTCGATGAAAATGCTTGCAGAATATTGATTATGGTGGACTTCTTTGAAGCCAGTGGATGTAAGAAAACAAGAGGTAGGTATGTATCAGCACTGCTGCAACCTGCTTCTGTTTCTTCAGCCCTCAAAAGTTTAGGTACTCTCTCGCTGTTCTGCAGTCCATGGCTTGGAAACAGCAGGGACACCCCCGAGCAGCAAAACCCAGCATCAGGTTTTACAATAAAAACTACGCTGACGTCCTACAAGCCAGGCAGTAAGTTTCTTTGTTTGTTCATGACATGACGGGGATGGTGCTGGGTTTGTTCCTCTTGTTGTTTATCACCTTGTGTCATTTTTGGTTTTGTCGTACCAATGGGTCAGAATCGGGTTTGGCTCTTGCCAAACAAGTTGTAGAATGGTCCTTGGTGGCCTTTGCCCTGCAGTGGTGACAATTGGAAAGAGGCCGCGTGACAGGTAGGGGGAAATGACCCTTCCAGGCTTCTGCCAGTGTCACTGCCTGTTTGTGTTTCTGTGCCAGTTTGCAGAGGTATTGATGGATTCTCACCTGGCATCCTCAAGCTGAACATGCGTAGTCACTGATGAGACCCTGGGAATCCAGCGTGGAAGAATCCACAGGACCTTACTTGTTCCTCGCTACCTTTCTTGCTTTGTGGCTGTCTGGCCCATTTCTAGGGGTTTTAGGTTGCTTTTTAGGCTTGGCCTCGCTTTAAACATGGAAAGTTCATGGCAGGGCTGAAGCAATTTGAGAGTAAGCACCTGTAACGCCGAGAGTGAGATGGGTCCTTCCTTAGCATCAAACCGTAATCACTAGTGGTGCCTGTTGCTGCCTCTGGGTGCAGGGAGGTTTTATTACCACGAGACTTTTCACCCTTTTCCCCTGGCAGAAAGAGAACGATGTGCCTAGGAGCAGAGTTTCCAAATTGTACTGTATGTATTGCAAAAGAAAAGTTTGGATGCTGCGGCAGAGACATTGTGAACAGCAATGCACTGACAAATATCCTCAGACAGAGAAGTGTGGACATTAGGAAAAAAAATAAATTGGTTTTGTGAGCTGCAAGCCCCCCTGGAGTGCAGGGAGGCCAGCGTTTGTAGAAAATGAACAAACAGAAGGAGGGAAAACCCAGGTTATGTTGAGGTTTCCATAGCAACACAATAATTTTCCTGGAAATATCAAACGATGAGGTCTAATCTATCTGCTATTTAACTCTTGCATGCAAAGCCCTCTCCTTTGAGCTTTCCCGCCATCCTTCACAGCATCCGCTCCAGTGATGAGTGTCCTGTCACTGTGCCAGGGTGGTCTTCATGGGGAATGACGTTCTTGGGATGAGGCTGTTCCCCTGCTGCTCCCGCTGTTCCAAACCACATGGAAAAGGAGGAGCTGATGAGGCAGAGTGCGACGGGCTGTGGGTTCCTTACTGCCTGCGCTGATCCTGGGAAGCTTCTGGGATCTGCAGGATGATGCAGCTCAGTACCTGTCTGAGGCATGCAGAAAACTTTCTGTGGAAGTTTGAGAGTTCATCAAAGCAGCCTTAAATTTATACCTAGCGGTCTGTCCTTTGTTTGAAGAGCAGCAGATCTGGAAATCCTTGATGGCAGGGGAAGCCTCTTGTGGAGAGAGAGATGGAAGGGTGGCAGTTTTACCTGATTAAAAGGACAATCAAGAGAGTGGGCAGCATGACAACAAGTCCATGAAATTGCTACTGGTCTCAAAAAGAGTAGAAAGGAGTATCTGCCCTTCCTTTCTTGAAGGGAGAAGCCTGGAGTGGATATGAAACACCTCTGCCAGCCTTGCCCCTCTCTGACAGTGGTGTTTGTAGTTCAGTTGAAGTGTTTGTGAGCCTGTGATGCTCACCTGGCCAGGGAAAGAACCTGGGGCTGCTTCAGCAGAAGATAAGTGCAGCCCCTTTAGCCGTTCGGGTCATTTAGCCTTTCCTTACCTTTCTCCTGCTTTTTAGCTTGTTTGGCTGCTAATAGAAGATGAAAAGTTTTTGGTTGGTGTTGTGCTCTGTTTTGTTTTTTTCTCCTCCCTACCATCTCAGCGTAGTATCTGTGGTCTCCTGAATGGTAGCCGGTTAGAAGGAGAGCACGGTGAAAGAAGACGTGCCCCCAGATGATGCTGTGGGCATGTTGCGTACGTACCTTTGACTACGTGTGGGGCAGAAGAGCTCTTAACCTTCAAAGGAATGAAATCTGGAAATGAGCTTGCAATCTGCCTAGTGCAGGCTCCTGGATAATATATTTGGAGGAATCTTAGAGGTGAAGAGGAGACTCTTCTAGGAGGAAATTCAGTCTGGTGAGGAGAGGTTTAGAAGGAACTTGTCTTTCTGCTCATACCTCCAGTTCTGCGATGGAGGGTTTCTCCTGGTCACCTCTTGCGTATGGAGAAGTCCTTTTCCACCCTGCCAACTTCTATCTATTAACTAAGCTTCCGAGGTTTCCTTCTTCTGCAGAATCCATAGGAATTGGGCATGACACAGGCAGGGTGTTAGTATGGAATTCTATTATTTCCCCATTAGCATGAGATTATTTTGAGTGATCAGCTGGTGTGTCCTGCTTGCAAATTCAGTGGTAAACTGACCATTAAATCTCAGAGTTCCCATCAGACATCGACAGATGCTGTTTTATCTCTTTCTAGAAGGGCGTATGAAGACTGGGGAAGACTCCTCTCTTTCTAGAAACAATTCTACTTATCTTTCCTGTATTTATGTTGATGAAGGTTGGAGTGTTTGCGATGCTTTGTCGCAAGTTATCACCTTTGTTTTTACTGCAGGTCTTAGGTTTTTGGGAGAAGTGCTGTGGCCTGTGATGTGCATATAGCACTGGCTGTTATTGGTCTTTTCTGCTCAAGACATAGAGGAATCATAGAATCACCAGGTTGGAAGAGACCCACTGGATCATCAAGTCCAACCATCCCCATCAATCACTAACCCGTGTCCCTCAGTGCCTCGTCCACCTGTCCCTTAAACCCCTGCAGGGAAGGGGACTCAACCCCCTCCCTGAGCAGCCTCTGACAGGGACCAATCACCCTTTCCATGAAAAAATTTTTCCTAATGTTGCCTGGCTGGCTATAAGTGCAGACGAGGGGATGATCTCCCTAGGTCTGTGACCTTTTGTGGCTTTGTGAGGGGAAAATAGAGCATACAAAGTGCAGTGTGCAGTGTGCCAGGGGCACGCACACAGGATTTTAACGTGTACGTGCGCAGTGTTACAGCATTAAGAGCCTGACTGCGGCCAGCCCCTGCAATATTCAGAAAAAGCAATATTCTATTTTAATAGGTGGGCTTCATGTTTTCGTTTTGCTCTGACTGTCGTTCAGTTATTAACCTGTTGCTGCTTATTGAGCCCTGAAGATTTCTGGCCAGCAAACCACCGTCATTACAATATTTAGAAGAAAATCAGTTCAGAGGAGTTGAAAGAAGAGCAGCCCAGGTACGAGCCAGTGAATAGGAAGCAGGACTCTAATATCTCTTAACAACTCACCCTCCATCTTTGAACATTTATTATATTCCCTCATATTTCTCCTGACAGCCACCTGTTCGACTTCTGACCTGTTTGTAAAAATCCGCACACCATCTATCAGAGGGATACGCACACTTACAAACTTCTGTTCTGTGGGCATTAAGTAAATTATTTCTTTAAGATCATATGGCAGATCTATAATTAATTAAACCCTCCATGATATTAGTGCAAAATAATTTAGCCTTTCTAAAAAGGTAAATGTAATTTGCCAATCTGGTATTTGGAAGAATGCTTTCCCCAAAATCAATTCCTTTACTTTCCAGAGAATAGAAATGAGAAGCAATCTCATTTTAATTATATCTCTTTATTGCTAACAAAGGAATGATTTATGCAATTAAATTAACTGGCTAGAAAATTATTCTCAGCTGGGCTGTCCTAATTCTTTGCTTTCTGAATTGCAGGCTCTTACACTTCACTATGTAGATTAATTTTTCTGATATGCAAACAATGCTCCTTGTGTTCATTTTTAACATTTTTTATTCACGGCTCCCCTTTTCTTAGTGTCAACGACATGAGTAATATTTGTGCACTGCTAGGCTCTGATTCAGGCCCCTTTTATGTAGAAAAATTGGAAAAAAATCTTTTCTTTTGAATCTCATTATTGCTGGTGCAGAGCAAGGTTTTGAAGTTTTCTTATCTATTGCTGAGAAACAGCAGCAGGAGCATGGGAGGATTGCAAAGATGTCAAAGGATGCAAACTTTTGAGGGAAAATATATCAGCATTGAGGAGACGGGTGAATTTGCAACTAATGTTAAGAAAGCATTTTTTTTATCTCTTCCTCCTAAATCCCATTCTCCTTGCAGCCAGGCAAAAAAATGAAATACAAGGAGAAAAAAAAACCAAACAAAACCAGCAACCTCAAACATCTGTCTCATGGTGTACACAGACTTTATAGTGAAAGAATTTTGGATTTTCTTTCTGCCTGGAATTACCTTGCAGTAGCTGGCCAGAACGCTAGCGAGTGATATTTGGGCTGAGGGGAAAATTACCGCGTAACAACACATTGTGACCATGTGCCAGCACAGCCTGACATCTTCGGAATGGGGCATCGGTGTAATCTCCTGTTTTCAAACAGCAGCGAACATATTGCGGAGCACGTGTTCGCTCTGTCTGAGCCGTCCCGCCTGCAATCAGCAGAGAGCTGTCAGCTGGTCAGTGGCTGCCGCGTTGGCTCTCGGGGGCTGCTGTCAGATGGTTTTGAAATGGAAAAAACCCACAAAAAAACCTGCAGAGTTTGGTCTGGGTTGGCACGTGACGTGTCGAGCGTGGGAAGGTCTCTGCCGTTGGGATTCAGTGGGGTTTCCGAGGGCTTTTGAACTGCTGGATAGGAAGGATCAAGCTGCAATGGTTTGGATGGGACAAGACAGCACTCTGAGCCTGCTTCCCATAGAATCACAGAATCACCAGGTTGGAAGAGACCCACCGGATCATCGAGTCCAACCATTCCCATCAAACACTAGCTCATGTCCCTCAGCACCTCGTCCACCCGTCCCTTAAACCCCTCCAGGGAAGGGGACTCAACACCCTCCCTGGGCAGCCTCTGCCAGGGAACAATCACCCTTTCCATGAAAAAATTTTTCCTAATGTCCAGCCTGAACCTCCCCTGGTGGAGCTGGAGGCCATAAGCAGCACTGCAGGAAAGGATTTGAGTTCATAGGGAATCACAGCCTAATGAGTCAGTGATGCTCCTTGTTCCTGGAAGCATTAATAGATGCGTCGTGAACAAGTTGTGGGGGTCAGGGAGACAGGGCTGGTGTGCTACTTGGTGAAGTTTAGGCTGGTAAAATGTATCTTGCTTTCCGTGCTGTGTTTCTAAAGCCAGAACCGAGAAATAATTGGGAAATTGTGACCTGTGGGACAAGTAGTGACAAGTCTTACAGAGGGAGAAGAACAAACTTCATTTACAGCAAGAGAGAATGATGCTGATACAGCAAAAACCTTAACCATGAGCTGTAACACTCAACTCTCCCATATCAGACCCACTGGATATGTCCTGTGGTCCCTCAACTCCACCTGCTTCTATTCCTAACTCTGCAAAACCTGCAGTTACTCTGTGTTCCTACAGCCTGTTTGGATAGATGGTTTCATACTTCTTCCTCATCTTCACTTTGCTACCTGTTCCCTTTTGCTTTGCCAGCAAATTCCAGTTGGGGCTGGTACTGAAAGGTGTTTCTGGTGATGGCTAAGGGAAAGGTTTAGCTTCTGAATGCCAGGAATCCTCCCTTCCTTTTGGGAAAAGCAGTGCATGTAAACATTCGAGGAAGAGAGTGAGCAAAACGCTGTGCTCCCAGCAATAGTGCTCGTGGGAACGGTTCAAAGCGGTGCCAAGGGACATTTAGACTGGATGTTGGGAAGCGTTTCTTTATAGAGAGATACCGAACACTCAAGTTGATAGCGGAATGGAATGAAAGATGCAGAAGAGAAACTGAAAACCAAACCCCAACCACCCACAAACCAACCCAACCAAAAGAGAAAACGGCTCTTTTCCTACAGTTGATACCAAGGTGGCTTCACTGGCATCTCGGATCGGTCCTCTTGGGAAGGGCAGCCTCAGACCGCTAGAAAACCTTTGATGAGAGGCAGCGTAAGCTGCAAAACCCCTTGTTTTATCCTATTGATATAAGGGAGGAGAATGCTGCAGCACCAGGACGTGTCCAGCTGCAGGTACGTCTTCATGGAGCCACTATGGGAGGGGAGGGAGAAAAAGAGCATCAAAATGGTAGGAAATAGAGTTCCGTGTACACTTCTTACAGTCACAGCCTGGAGAAGAGGAGGCTGAGGGGAGATCTCACTGCTCTCTCCAACTACCTGAAGGGAGGTTGTGGAGAGGAGGGAGCTGGGCTCTTCTCCCAAGTGACAGGGGACAGGACGAGAGGGAATGGCCTCAAGCTCCGCCAGGGGAGATTTAGGCTTTTGAGATTAGGAAAAAATTCTTCACGGAAAGGGTGGTTAGGCATTGGAACGGTCTGCCCAGGGAGGGGGTTGAGTTGCCTTCCCTGGAGGTGTTTAAGGTGAGGGTGGATGAAGTGCTTAGGGGCATGGGTTAGAGAGTGGTGGGAACGGTTGGACTCGATGATCCGGTGGGTCTCTTCCAAGCTGGTGATTCTATGATTCTGTGATCAGAGTAACCCTGTCGATGACAGTGACGATTTCAAGGCTCAGCTCCAGAAGAAACTCTGAATGGCTGAATTCTGGACCTCCTTTCTGCTCCTTAACAAAGGAAATAAGAGTAAGTACCCTCCAGATCATCTAATAGAATTAATCATCTCTCTATGGACCATTTCCCAAATGCTCCAGGATTTAATTTCACACTGAGCACTATCCAGATGAAAAGCTGCCTTTGGTGATAGAGGCAATCTCTCCTTCTGTAAAGTAGATCTCTGTTACAGGTGGCTGTTGACATAGTGAGGAGATCCCTGTGCCTGATCCCACAGAGATGGCAGCCAGGCAATGATTTTCCTTCTCTCAGATAAGATTTAGTACTTTGTGAAGCCACTGTAGATGAGCTCTCTGCACGCGCTTCTCTTCCATATCAGATGCTGCTGAGATATTAGTAAAACAACTCAGGGGTCGGTGTGAGAAAGGTGCACGAACCCAGGAGATCTGTGGTTGGAACTTTGTGCTTTTTGGAAAACTGGGTGGAATTTGAGGTTCTTGTGCACTTTTCCACTGTTTCCTTAAAAGAGGAGCAAAATCACTGGGAAGACCCAATTTGCTCTTGCTTCGTTCTTTAGCCTTTGCTGTGAAGCTTTGCTGTGATGTTTTGCACAGAATTTTTTAAAAAAGCTTCATGTCTTCTACTTTTGTTTCTACTCAGGTTCTTTTTGTGATTCTAGTGAAGCAGGACCCAGCTAGGTGGAGTTTAGGCTTGCTTGTATCAGAGTCCTATTTGAATAAAACCAGTTATCGTAGTTTTAAAAATTTTATTTCATTGAATAACATAAAGAAATTAATTCTTATTTTAATAAATATTAAATGGATGAGATTTAATTTTAAATAACAGTGATAATTTTGTTTGTATCAGATTCAGATGTTAGCACTTGGAAATCCAGAAGTGAAAAAAACCTGTCTCACTACATGGAAAGAGATGTGAGTACTGGAAAGCTTTATGTTGGCTTTATATCTTCATTTCTTGTGACTTTTCATTCCTCCTGCTAAATTACTGAGAGGTAGCTCCTAGCTGTATCTTATTGAGCAGCAGAAGAAATGGAGCAATGTAAAATACAGATAATATGTACTGAGCAGTACTTTATGTGATTAGACTCTAGAGTTAAGCACACATGTGCTCTGTGTCTCACATTTCAGAGAAAAACTCTGTCTGACAATAGGCTCAGGGGTTTTAGACCTTTGTTATTCTTCTTTTACTGGAATAAGGTCTAGTTTGGAGCTGGCTGATCTCCTTAATGCCCCTTCCAACCTGCGTTACTTTATGTTTCTGCAAAGGTCTGTATGGCAGTTGTGTCCAAATTGGCAGAGGCTGCTTGCTGGTGGGAAGCTTTGTGCTGAAAGGCAGCTAGAAAACGGAACAGCTTGGTGAAGGGATTTGCCTCTGGATGTCGTGAGGTTCCTGCTGGAGCCCCTCTGCTCTGGCCCACGATCTAGCTTGTCGATAAGTCCCAGCGTCCATCCCTTCGGGATGCTACTGGCCATCGGTTGGACTTGGTTCTTCTGAACTCCAGGTCCAGCCAGGTTTCTGCCCACCTTATTTCTTATTTCTGCCCACAATGAGTTTTCCTTCCAACCCCCCAACCTTTTCCACTGAAATGAAGTCTTTCTACAGGAGTCTTAGTGCCTAGAGCTGTCTTGGCAAAGAAGGGGCCACCCCTTTGACTCTAAAGGGCTTTTGCAAAATTTTAAACATGCAAATAATAATAATAATTATTGATGATAATAATGGGAACACCATAGGATTTCTTTGTTTTTTTTAGATTTCTCTGTCCTCTGCAGATGCCACTTTAATGCAAATCAAACTTTGTGGATTGTGTTACCTATTGAAAAATAGTTTCAATTAGAAATTCAATTACACTGTCTTGGGGGGATGGAACTGACAGTTTCTTTGAATTTTGCGCATTATAGAGGGCTCCGAAGTGCCATAAATCTGCTAATTGATTTCTGTACCTGTAATGTTTGATTAGGTGTATTTTATTGTCTTCTTCATTTTAATTAACCTCAGGCTTGTCAAAATGCTTCCACTGACAAAGGATATATGATGAACTGAGATAAACTCTATTAACAGAGACTGACTTTTGTCAGTAATTGCTATCATGCATAGGAGTTATTAGAAATTATCGCACACAAAAAGAAACTGTACTTTTGGTAACAACTTTTATGGGCTGCTATAAATCTGTTGATTGCCCCCTACACGCAGGAGATAAGCAAGTGTGAATGACAAGGGGTCTGAAGGAAAATCAATCATTTGCTAGATGTCTTATAAATATTAAGAGTGACAAAATGGGAAGACTTATGAAGTCTAAGTGCTGAAAATTGAATGGATGCTAATGTGCCTAAACTTGTTCCCATTAGAGACTGTGAGGGCTGTTGAGACAAGGGCACAACTGCCTCAGGAGGCTCTTGGTTTTAGTGGAGCAGAACACGTTGCCTTGGCTGTAGAGCTGTGGAGACCAAAGCGACGCTGATCCTCTTGCTTCCTAGGTCCTTGATGGGTGTCCAGGACTGGGCTGGTACTGCCCGGAGGCTGTTCTCCGGATTAATATTCTCATTTTTGCTAATTTTTCCACCTGTAAGGACTTGGTTTATGTGAGATCTTTAGATAGTAATGTATATAAACGTGTGGAAGTCTGTGAATTAGTATTTTTGGCTGAACTGCAACTTCATCTGTTGCTGATCTGTGCCCTTGTTTTGTCTCTGGACTCTGTGTTTGCCTGGAGCTCTGTCTGAATGGAGTGTGGTTCAGGTATAGTCCTGTGAACACAACTGAAATAATATCGCGAGTATCAACAGAGCAGTAATTAAGCCATAAAAAAGATGTAAAAGTATGAGACAAACTTTCCTGAATGTAGTTGTTAAAGATGTATAAAGTTGTTTTGTATAGGTGAGGCAAAGTTTGTCAATTCTCTTCTCTTCTCGAGAGTAGGAGGAAAGCACAAAAAATCCCCAGGAGCTGCCAAGACCTGTTCTTTGCTTTCTTCCAGATACACTTTGGACACTGTTGGCTGCAGCAGTTTTGAAGTTGCTTAACAGATCTTCTGTCTTACTCAACAAGGTTAATTTTAGTCTGATAGTAATCTGTAGCTGAGAGGGTATTTTTAAACTGTCTTTCATTGTCTTTGCTGCACAATGACTTAGGAGTACGGTTTATCTGAGTGTGTGTGGAGGGGGGGGGGGACAGAGCGGAGCCCTTCCCATGCAGAGCTCATCTGCAGTCCTAAAAGCTGTTTGATCTAATAGTATTCAGATATTAAGCTTATTATTAATATTTTGGGGGAGCTTTAAAAGGTCTCTGGAGCTTGTGAGTGGCGAGAGTCTCGTTTTGCTGTCTTAGTTTAGCCCAAAATGGATCTTGGAGCTTTTTGGAGCGGTTCTTTTCCTTCCTGGGCACAAGGCATTAGAGTATTTGAGTGGTAGGAGTAGCTGGAGTAGATCTGCTGGCACCAGGGCAGGGCTGCTACGGGCACATCCCTGATTCCCAGCAAAGGAAAAGCCCTCAGCCTGCTGATTCTCGTGCACTAAGCAAATAAATCCTATCGTGCCTGAATCCCAGTTTCCTGTGGCTCATCCCCATGCAGGACCCACAGGAAAAGTATTTTGCATCACGCCGTGTTCCTAAGGACCACGTGTTTGAGTGCTAGAGCGAGAACCGCATCGCTGCTTTCTGGCTTGATGTTTTGTGGGTTGTCAGAAGTCTTAGGCATCCCGTAACTTGTGGAAATGTTAGTTGAAACCAGCAAAGGAGGGGGACGCGGAGAGACCCTGGTTTTAAGGGGGTGAGATGGATCTTTTGGTCTTGGTATGCGGGGATGGTTCTGCAGGCGGGATGGTTTAGACTCGCCTGCTGTGTTATCAGTGCTGCATCACGGTATCGCGGCTCTCAGACTGCGCTTGTTCCTCAGCCTTTGGGGGGTGGTTGGTGTGTTTAATAGCTGCACTGCTCTTTCTGTTTGTCTTACTTTCATAGCTCCGTTTAAGAGTTGCCTTGCCAGTCTCGTGAGCGTACGGGAGTGCACATACATCTATATTTCCTCTTGGGGTATGCGGAAAACAATCCATTTAGAAACCAGGTGTCCTTGTCTCTCTTGACATCTGGTTAAATATCATCCAAACAGGAGAAGGTAAATCCTAGGATGCTTTAACAACCGTGGGCGCTGTGAAGCCCTCGGCTCCGTCTGGTGGGATTTGAAGGTCACGGTGGTTGCCCACATGTGAAAGATGCGTTCTTATTCCCCATAGATAAAATGGACCAAAATGATGCATCTGAAGGTGTTCCTAAGCGGAGCTGAGGAGAGATAATGTGTATTTCGGTGTACTGAGAGCAGAGGTCGCTGTTGAACTGGGAATGGAGCCCCCCTGGCTTCTCCAGAGCCACCTGCTCTCTATTGTGTCCAGCTCTTAACCTGCTCTGTAGCATCTCAGCCCTCTTTGGCCTTACAAACAGACTGTTCTCTCAAAAGCACAACATCAGGCTTCCTCAAAGGAGGGGCTGAGGGATGCAGCTGGAGGAGAAGGTAGAGCATCACGGCTGAGCTCTTTTCCTCTGCGGTTAACTCTTGCCCCATGCACCTATTAACATGTCATAGAATCACGGAATCACCAGGTTGGAAGAGACCCATAGGATCATCGCGTCCAACCATTCCTATCAAACACTAAACCGTGTCCCTCAGTGCCTCGTCCACCCGTCCCTTAAACCCCTCCAGGGAAGGTGACCAGGGAAGGTGACCTCCAGGGAAGATGTCCTGCAAATATCCCTCAGTCTTAATCTGCACCTCCTTCTTTTCATTTGTTCCTGCTCTATGAAAGGAGAAATGTGTGTAGTTTTGAGGAGCACAGGAGCAACCGAAGCAGTGCGATAGTGATGGGATGAGAGGGTCACGGACCTGTGACACCATCCCCCTCCTGTCTTCAGGCCTGGGGGACTGAGATAGGATGGAATGAGACATGTTTTTGGGTACCGTGTCTCTTCTAAAAGAGATGCTATAGGAGGGGAGCCCATACAGGAGGAACGCCCGCTGTTTGTGGGTAGGTGAGCTGTACAGGGCATGGGAGCTGTGACCATCACCCTTCCTCACCACACAACTGAATGGAACTGACTCGATGATCCTGATTTGGACTCGATGAACCAGTAGGCCTTTTCCAACCTGGTGATTCTATGATTCTATGACTGTGCATTAGCAGGAGATTTAGTATGGCTCAAACTTCCTTGCGTGTGGGCGCTGCAGGTGAGTCCTCGGCTAAGATCTGCTGGATCGGCTGCGTGTCAGGCACACCTTACCTGGACAGGTGGCAGTTGTGTGGGACCTGAGAGGCAGCACTGCAGGGAAACCTGTTTTGAACCTCATTGAGTCCCTTCTGGGCGTACTGGAGGTGAAAATACCGCTGTCACACACAAGTGAACCCCTGTAGATGGGCATCATCCTCTCCTGGGCAGTCCTTTAGCAGGAGGTGTAGAGCTGCACCAAGGCTGAACCACTGAGCGCAGCCCATCCTGACCTGTCTGGGAGCATCCCTGCACCAACTCCGTTCCTAGACAAGGAATGCTGGCTGAAAATGCTCAGCTCCTTCTATGAATGTCCACAAAAATCACATAGGTCACAATACTCTGCAAGCTGCACAGGTGAATTAGCATCTTATGCCACCAATGCTTACTGCGTAAAAACACTTTGGCTTTTAATTTTGTTGCTTTTCTCTAGAGGAAAAATTGAATGAGCTCTTCCAGCACGGACAATGGACACTTGTGCCTTTCTTTTGGAGAACAGTCAGGAATGCACAGGCTGGACAAGGTGGGTCGTTCACGGCAGCAACAGCTTGGGAAGTGAGCAAACTGTGCTTCGCATCACTCCTCTAATTCCGTATTCACAGAGGACTGAGATCCAGCAGTATGTTCTCAATTGGTTTATTATAGTCAATACTTATTATTAATAGATATGAAACAGACAAGATCTGAGCCTTTTGATGTTGTAAATCGATGCAAGTCTGCTCACTCCCCGAAGCTGCAGCCTAGTCTCAGCAGAGCCACAAATTCTTAGTTAAAACTTCAGTCTTTTGCCTAAACCTGTCAGCTTATTCTGGATACCTTTATCTTGGCAGAAACAGAAGCATCAGTCCTGCTGTTCCAGTAGATGTAAGGAATAAGCTCTCCAGAACAAGGCACTATTTGTCTAGCAAGATTAACATGGTGAGGTTATTTTGGCAAAAGCCATGCAGCTAGCCCGGAGGGTCACAGCAGCACAGGTGTCACATCCAGTCTTACCTGTATTTGGGTGGCCTCGAGTTGTCCCTCTTTCCTTAGCAGCAGAACGCTGCTGTCAAAGCAGTGGGAGTGTGGGAAGCTCTGGTGTCTAAATAACTTGCAACATCCTGTAATGTTACTGCACCAAAGGTCTGAGTTAACGATCCAGTTGATTTACAAGTCAACTGCGTGACAATAGAAATTAATATTCACTGATGAGCCAAACAGAGAAGCCATGAATTTTTTTTTTTCTCCTCTAATGGTTTTGTGTCAACATGCCTTTTTCTCAGAGAAAACAAGGAGATGAAAACAAGGAGGTGTTTAAGGTGAGGGTGGATGAGGTACTTATGGGCATGGTTTAGGGATTGGTGGGAATGGTTGGACTCGACGATCCGGTGGGTCTCTTCCAACCTGGTTATTCTGTGATTCTATGAACTTGTCTGATCCCTTTGCTCCCCTGCTCAGCATTAACAGGGACTGGATGCAGAGAAGCTGTAAAAGGGGCATGTGATACAGAGCTCCTGGCCCTGATTTCTGCTCTCCAAGGCCCAGTAAGGTCTGTAACCTCCTCAGGCTCTCCCTTTTCTGTAGCTTCTCTCTTGCAAAGCCGATACTCAGCAAAACTGCTCTAATAGACTTTATGGTCTTAACCCAATTTCCTTCAAAACTGCCATATGCTGCGAGCTTTGGGAGGGATTAAGAACATGAGAAGGCTGCTCTTTCAAATCCCGTGGAAAGAAGAAAATGTGACATTTCGAGTGCCTGCAGGCAAGGAATAGAGGAATCTCATCAATTCTGGTTTGGGGCAGGAAAAAAAGCCTTATACTCCTACCAAACTTCAGACTGCTTCCTCCAGCAAGCTTTTTTACCAATCGTAGGAAATGTGAGGGAAGTCTCACTTGCTGGTTTTTGTTGTTGTATTGGGTGACGCTCTGAGATGGCTCTAAATCTTGTGAAGAAATGAGACCACGTGGAGGATGATAAAATTTAAAGAAGAGCCAGACGCTGTAGAGATGGAGCTCAGCCTGCTGCTGAGTAACTGCTCCCCTCCCTGTCAGCATGAGATCTGTTCCAGGTTTTAGGAAGACCTGTAGGGTAGTGAGCCATCCAGGTGCTGTCTTCTGACTCTCGCCTGTGGCATGGGATGGGAGGTAATATTTAATGTGGGGTAAAGACACCTGATACTAGGGATGACCTTACAGATTGGAGAAGATATAACAGATTTCAGATGCTGGATAAGAAACAACTTCTTGGCAGGCACAATGAGGAGCTGGTGATCCTGGAGTTAGACACTGGACGTGATGATCCAGTAGGTCTCTTCTAACCTGGTTATTCTGTGATTCTATGATTCTGGAGGGTCTATACTTGATAGACTCAACCTTTTTGGGATTTGTAGAGCGGTGCTGAAATCCATAGGTTTTTATGGAGTGGGGCACCCTTTCCAGGTGACTCAGTGCTAGTGTGTGCGGGTCCTCAGTCTGGATCAGCTCACGAGGTTCTGGTGCCTGCCACCTGGAGTTAACCCTAGCTGGATTGGGGTAGGAAGCAGAGCCCTGTGGCCAGTGTGTCTCTGTCTGAGCAGGAGGGAAGAGTCTGTCTCTCTAGCTGTGAGTAGACCTCATGCAGTGAAGCTGAAATACCAGAAGGTGGGTGCTTCTTAAGTATCTGTAAAGGATTTGAGCACAGGGCATAAACAGATTAAAGCTGGAAGTATTTTTTCATCTGGAACACTTGATCTTTGGCCCTGTGGTTTTTGTAGCCTTGTACAGGTGGTGTTTCATCACGCAGTGGGTTAATGAGTGAGATGAACCCTTTCTCCTGCTTTGAAGGGCTGCAACATGAGTTTACTCTGCGTTAGAGAGTGCCTGAGAACCTTTGTTGCAAGCTGTAGTTGAAGGACAAAATGCAGTGACGGAAACATTTCTCTGAAGCAGAATCCAGAGGTCAATTAGTGAATGAGCAGGGATAAGAAAATGAAGGTTGAAACGAGTCAAAGATATTTACAGCCTGTGTGGCCTTCCCTCTGCTGGTGCTTTATTTTTAATGGCTTGCTGCTTTTACCTCTCTTTGTTTAATGAATATGTTGCTGAGTTATTGGAAGCGCAAACTGCATCCAAAAGCAGGACACTCAGGGTTTATTATATTCATATAACTCAAAACCAGCCAAATTGATTTTTTTTTTTCCCCCCCTCTCCTTCTCCACCTCATCTTTAAATCCTGCTGTGGGTTTAGTGGTAGTGACAGGTGAGGACTGACAGCACTGGAGACGGAGAAGCCGTGGGTAGGGAACAACCCACACGGCCCTGGGTAGGGAATGACCCACACGGCCGAGGGCAGGGAATGACCCACACGGCCGTGGGCAGGGAATGACCCACACGGCCGTGGGCAGGGAATGACCCACACGGCCGTGGGTAGGGAATGACCCACACGGCCCTGGGTAGGGAATGACCCACACGGCCGTGGGTAGGGAATGACCCACACGGCCCTGGGTAGGGAATGACCCACACGGCCGTGGGTAGGGAATGACCCACACGGCCCTGGGTAGGGAATGACCCACACGGCCGTGGGTAGGGAATGACCCACACGGCCGTGGGCAGGGAACGACCCACACGGCCGAGGGTAGGGAATGACCCACACGGCCGTGGGCAGGGAATGACCCACACGGCCGAGGGCAGGGAACGACCCACACGGCCCTGGGTAGGGAATGACCCACACGGCCGAGGGCAGGGAATGACCCACACGGCCGAGGGCAGGGAATGACCCACACGGCCGAGGGTAGGGAATGACCCACACGGCCCTGGGTAGGGAATGACCCACACGGCCGAGGGTAGGGAATGACCCACACGGCCCTGGACAGGGAATGACCCACACGGCCGTGGGTAGGGAATGACCCACACGGCCGTGGGTAGGGAACGACCCACACGGCCCTGGGTAGGGAATGACCCACACGGCCGAGGGCAGGGAATGACCCACACGGCCGAGGGCAGGGAATGACCCACACGGCCGTGGGCAGGGAATGACCCACACGGCCGTGGGCAGGGAATGACCCACACGGCCGTGGGCAGGGAATGACCCACACGGCCCTGGGTAGGGAATGACCCACACGGCTGAGGGCAGGGAATGACCCACACGGCCGTGGGCAGGGAATGACCCACACGGCCGTGGGCAGGGAGAGCACCCGCTCCCCATCGCCTCCAGCACCTCTCCTTGTGGCTCGGGGCAGATGTAATCCTCTGCTGCCTCCTTGATATTCTGGTCTCTGCTGCTGCTGGAATGGCTTTGGGAAGCTGGACCTGTCCTTTCCATCCATTTACCAGCGTGGTTTCATGCCAGTATGATCACCTGCTCCTGTATGATGGGAGAGCAGAGTAGAAAACATCCTCAGTCATTACAAGACAGCGAGAACTTGCAGCTCTGCAGAGGCTTTTCGACCCAGAGCCCCTAAGGTGACTTCAGCTCCCTTAGCTGTGGGATTCGAGTAGCTTATGGGGGGAAAAAACCCCATATCAAATGAATGCTCTGGGGACCCTTCTTATCTAAGCACCTCTGGGAGTCCCCACTGATTGTCAGGCTCAGTCCAGGTAACACTGCAGAGCTACAGACTAGGAGAAGCCTGGCTGGAAAGGTGCCTGGAGGAGAAGGACCTGGGGATGTTGGTTGACAGGGACTGAACATGAGCCAGCAGGGGCCCAGGTGGCCAAGAAGGCCAATGGCATCTTGGCTTGTATCAGGAACGGCGTGACCAGCAGGTCCAGGGAGGTTCTTCTCCCTCTGGACTCAGCACTGGTGAGACCGCACCTCGAATCCTGTGTTCAGTTCTGGGCCCCTCACCACAAGAAGGATGTTGAGGCTCTGGAGCGAGTCCAGAGAAGAGCAACGAAGCTGCTGAAGGGGCTGGAGAACAAGAGGAGCAGCTGAGTGAGCTGGGGGTGTTTAGTCTGGAGAAGAGGAGGCTGAGGGGAGACCTCATTGCTCTCTGCAACTCCCTGAAAGGAGGTTGTGGAGAGGAGGGAGCTGGGCTCTTCTCCCAAGGGACAGGGGACAGGACGAGAGGAGATGGCCTCAAGCTCCGCCAGGGGAGGTTCAGGCTGGACATCAGGAAAAAAATTATCACAGAAAGGGTCACTGGGCACTGGCAGAGGCTGCCCAGGGAGGGGGTCGAGTCCCCTTCCCTGGAGGGGTTTAAGGGACGGGTGGACAAGGCGCTGAGGGACATGGGTTAGTGATTGATGGGAATGGTTGGACTCGATGATCTGGTGGGTCTCTTCCAACCTGGTGACTCTATGATTCTATGAAATAAAAGGACCCCACCCTCAGTATGCAACAGCAAAAAGGTTTTCATCTCAGCCCTGGTTAATGAGGGCGTTTTGATCTACAATTGTTGACTGCAGAAAGAGCCTCCCTGGTAAAGGGGGGAGGGACGTCCTGGGGGAGAGGGTCGCTGAATATGCATGGCCTCGGGTCTCTTTGTTTAGCTGATATCTGACTATATTTATTCTTCTAGATTACACATTCTGACTGCGGAACAAAGGGCTGGCAGGAGCTGCTCTCTTGTGCTTAATAATTTGAGTGAATTTACATTTCAATGCAGCCCTGCGCCACTTCCCACCCCCCATGGAAAGAGCAGAATTTCCCTGTGCCAGGGAGGGGGAAAAGAAACTCCCACCCCAGTGGCCAGACTGGGAGATTTATTGATATTCCTCTCTGAATTTATTCCCCGTGAATCCTGTGTGCCCACCCTCCTGATGCGGAGATGTTTTCTTCCCTGCCACCCTGCTCCGTGACTTGCTTGGCTATCACTGTCCCACCTCCCTGCGAGCTGTGTGATTCATCGTGAAGTAATTAACCGTCAGCAGTACAGAAAGTACCTGGCTAGGCAGAAGTGTGAAAACACGTCTACACCCAATGGGAACTGGACGGAAGATTTCCAGTTTGAATGACACGCAGGGAGCAGCGAAGTGACAAAGAGACAGTTACCCATTGCCAAAACTCCTCAGACATGCTCTAGTTTCTGTGTAGTGTCCTTTTCACTCTACTTTGGGGCCTGAAAGTGCAAAAAAAGAGAATTATTTGCTGAGTCGGAGTCAGCGAGGGGGGTCTAGAGGTGGCAGTTTCTCACCTGTCTGTCTGACCAAGCTTGGATCCCTGCCTGAAGCGAACGGCAGGACCACAGGGCTTGTCTCTTGTTTGAGGTGGATTTTCACTGTTCTGCACCTCCAGGCTTATCTGAAAGCATGGTTTTCTGTTCCTGCATCGGATCCTGGACCTTGCCTGCGTGTGTCCTGTGTCAGCTGTCACCCAGCGCTTGCTGGGCCAGGTCCTGCAGTTTGATGGTGGGACACTTGCGTACTTTGTCTTTTGTCCACCTGATGATAACCTTGCAGGGACAGAGACTTTGTCTGCAGGTAACCCCAGCAAGTGACACTGCCTTCAGCTCTCTCACCACTACTGCTGAACGCTAGCCCACTATAACAAACATTTGATTATTGGAGCAGATCCTAATTGCTATTTCAGAGGACTTCTCTGCTTTTCTTGAGCCCCTTAGGAGATGGATTTTGAGCCCACAAGCTCAGGACTTTGTTGGGTAGGATCTATGTGTTGAGATGTTGATCAAGTAATGCCTTTCTCCCATTTGCTCATCTTTTCCCTAGTTCCACGTTGTCTCATACGGTGCAAAGTGCGATGGACCCTTGCTGTTCTTGACACTGAAGCAGGACATGATGGAAGAAGCAGCCTCAGACGTGCCTGACTCCAGCAGCAACCTTTTCCAGAAGTTTGTTGCATCTGTACTGGCTCTTTGTGTACATAGAGAACAGGTACTTTTGTCTTCAATACCTTTTCCTCCTCCATCTTTTCCCTTCTTTTTGAATGTGTATGAAGGCCCGTGCTCAGAGATGTGAGTTCTTGGGCTGAACTATGGAGCGCCTCCTTCTAGCCAGGTCCAGACGTGTGGCTGGTGTGACGTGTTCCATCCTGAGCTGCAGAAGGACTTGGAAATGGGTTTTACAGCCGCATTTCACCACTTCTGCCTATGTTAGTGTGTGTCAAGCTCTCTGTGGATGTGCTTCCATATGCTGGTTAGAGCAACAGGGCTGAATTCTTGGCTTTGCCAAAAGGAGTGCAGTGATCCTAACTGAGCCTGTGCTTGCAAAGTAAGGGCTTGTGCATGTGCTCTTCGTTCTGCTGCCCTTTGTAGATGTAGTTGTTCAGCATTAGAGAATGCAGGATACAATGCCCAAGGAACACGGGCAGAACCAGGATATGGAACCGTGTTCCGTTCAGGTAAAACAGAGGGAATTTCTTGCCCTGCGGAGCTTTGATCTAAGGAGAGCAACAGTGGGCGGTTGTCAAATTCTGCTTGAAACACTTACTAGAACAGGTAGGTAGGTCTATTTTAGTGGATAAATGTATTTCTTTATTTTTTTCATTTGTTTTGCATTGTGTATCTGCATAAAAGTGGAAACATACATATGTATGTTCCATATCACATATATATGTACACACAATCTGTAAGATATATGAACACAATGCAGCATTAAATCAGGGGCTTTCAATTCTCTTAATTACCTAATTATATTGATTTTTACATTCTGTACATCTTGGTTTTATCTGAACTTTACAGAAGGTGTAAGCAATACACATCTTGTCACATCCCATTTTCACACTAGCGCTGTTGCTGTATGAACCATTGCTAGAAATAAAACACGACTAGAATAGTCAGCCATCTGTCTGGAAAGCACATGCGGTCCCAGATGGCAGTTTCTCTCCCGCATGCTGGTAGCAAAGTCCTCTGTCTAAGGAACACAGCAGAAACGTGTAACAATTCAGCGGGGAGATGTATGATGTGCAGCCCTCCCCCAGGCTGGGGCTCAGGGCCCTCCAGCAATGGAAGAGGAGGGAAACCTTGAGTGAGCGCTGAGTCCATCCCTAAGGGGGGCAGGTGTTCTC
Source organism: Clamator glandarius (assembly GCA_033459285.1). Taxonomy (NCBI): domain Eukaryota; kingdom Metazoa; phylum Chordata; class Aves; order Cuculiformes; family Cuculidae; genus Clamator; species Clamator glandarius. Next base: position 2,801,240 of record JAUNZM010000292.1, read on the forward strand.
CTGCCAAGCAGCCAGATCAGCATCCAGAGGGAGCTAACTCCACAGCAACCCCCTTTGCTGCTCCGCTCTGTATGAACGATGCTCCTCATCCTGACTGTCTCTATGCCGGACTGTTCCTGTGAGTGGCTACGACGGGGTGCAGGCAAAAATTCAGCAGGACTTTGGCAGATAAAGCTGGAGGAGGTGAAAGCCCATGAGCGTTTGTAGGAGAAACAAGCCTGTCTCTGGGTGCTTTGTGTGCAGACAGCTTAGCCACCAAGAACTGGTACTTGCCCACCTCGAAGGCCCCTAAACCGCCTTGGCAACCTCTCTCCCTCAGCCAAGGAGTTCACTATTGTTGAGGGCAACTGCGTTGCTGCCCACAATTAGTTGGTGCTTCTCGTGAAAAGATAGCATGGGAACGTCTTTCCTGCCAATAGAGGTGAATGGGAGATGAATCATAGCATCACCAGGTTGGAAGGGACCCACTGGATCATCAACTCGAACCATCCCATCAATCATTAAACCATGTCCCTCAGCACCCCATCCACCCTTTATTTAAACCCCTCCAGGGAAGGAGACTCAGCCCCCTCCCTGGGCAGCCTCTGCCAGTGCCCAATGACCCTTTCCATGAAAAATTTTTTCCTGATGTTAAGCCTGGAGCATGTGAAGTTAGGAAAGCAGGGTAATTTCTGCTGGGCTCAGTCTCCAAGGGTTGCTTTCGCTGATCAAAATGGGCAGAAAAAGCCCAAGAATGTGAGAATTGCTAAAGTCTGGGAGTGAGTGAGAACGCAGCTTTTCACCCCTTCATGCAGTTTTGAATCTGACCTGTAGAATTACAGAATCACTAGGTCGGAAGAGACCCACCGGATCATTGAGTCCAACCATTCCCACCAATCTCTAAACCATGTCCCTCAGTACCTCATCCACCCTCACCTTAAACACCTCCAGAGAAGGCGAGTCAACCACCTCACTGGGCAGACCGTTCCAATGCCTAATGACCCTTTCCGTGAAGAATTTTTTCCTTATCTCAAGCCTGAGGGATAAAGCATAACAGAACAGGTTTCTACAGAACTGAGAATATAGAAGAAATTTATCTAAGAGAATGACAGCACTCCATGCTTTTGGAAAGATACCTAAAACCATCAGCTGTCTGGCTATGGTTTTCACTCCTGCCTTAAGAAGAGCTGGACAGTGATCCAGTGAAAGAAATGCTGCAATTCCTTAGCCCCTGGTCATTTTGCCATGCAAAAACATCTCCTTATGGGTTCCAGTTTTCTAAAATGTCCTTCAAGCTTGTGTTCTATTCCCAGAAAAGTCTTTGCACCGTGTACTGACTTTTTAACCTAATGATACCTGTCCCAATCTGCAGTTTTAAGGGTTTAAGGAGCAGTGTGGTCCTCTGTTGCAGTGCTTCTCCTCCACAGACTGGAGCTGCTGGTCCCCAGCTATCCCCTTTGCACTCACACGGTCGGGAGGCAAGACTGCGTGCATCAAGAAATGGTTTTGCCGAGACTGGGCAAAGGGTCAGATTGTTTGGGAGGCAGGAGAAAAACAACCGCTCCTTCATTCCTCTCAGAAACAATTTTGCCTTAGCCAGGCTTCTGCAAAATGGAATTAGAAAGCCTTGCTTAGCACTGGGAGCTGGCGGGAACCATCACCCAGCCAATTCATCATAATGGGAGGCTGGTATCTAATAAGCAGGTAATAAATGTGCGAAGTGCCCACCTTTAACTTGCCTGCGTGCTTCCCTGCGGAGGCAGCTCCTGGGCTGCAGGGGCTGAGGAGGGAACGTCACCCTGCCTGATAAGCAGATGATGTCAGGCCTGCTGGAATGACAGCTGCCTGGTTTTTCTCTCCTGGCCACAGGAATGGCAAGGGAGAGCACGAGCTCTGCAGGGCGAGGTGTGAGGTGGGGGAAGCAGGTTAGGGCACAAAAGCCTCATCTTGTATTAATCAGCTCCCGAAGCAGTGGGGTCCGTCTGATTTTTACGGGTCATGCAGCAGGGAACAGTCAGGGTTTCACTTTGTCATGAAAAACTTCACATCTTCGGTTGAGTCATGAAAATTGTGATCTCTCTGGTTTTGTTTTGAGTGCATGAGCCAATGGACAAAGGACAGATAGAGGGGAGGATGCGTTGGAAGTGCAAGATGTTGAGTAGAGAAGCAGAGGGTGATGCTCCCCCTGTTCTGAGAAAGAGGGGAGGATGCGTTGGAAGTGCAAGATGTTGAGCAGAGAAGCAGAGGGTGATGCTCCCCCTGTTCTGAGAAGACAGCTCTGAGACACGCTGGTATTAGAAGGACCTGGGCCAGGATGTGGGATCAGAAAATCTTGAGGGAAAAGTCTTCATCCCAGGGAATTGCCCACCCCACCACCCCAGCTGTGCCTCAGTGGGTGGCTGCACTTGCTGGGGAATGTGGGTGAGGAGAAGTGATCGTGGAGGAAGCGACAAGTCTAAGGGAACAGGTCCTCCTCTAACCTCATACAAATACAAGTCTTGAGCGGCATTTTGAGATATGCGGACCTGGAAAGACCATCAGGCAGGATGGACTGGGCCACCAGAGAAATCTCTCCAGTAGGAGTGGGACCAGCCCTAGTCAGAGGAGAGCACGGGAAAGCCAGGAAACTGGGATCTCTTTACATCCTCAAAGCGAGAATCATAGAATAACCAGGTTGGAAGAGACCCACCGGATCATTGAGTCCAGTCATTCCAAGAAGAACCTGCCAGGACATAAACTCTGGGAGAACCACCTGTGGCTGACAACTCCCTGCACAGTCAATTCTCTGTCTTTGCCGGGGCTCTTCCCAAGTCACCCACGAGCGCATGGGGGATGCTGCTCCCCCCAGTCTCTGCTGGTCCTGCCCCTCCAGGCTCCGAGCAGACACTAGCCAGGAGGTCGTTCCTGCAGGACCCTGCTCAGCAAAGCAGGGAAGTCCGTCCCTATTTGTCACCGAGCGCTGGGGCCTTGGAGGTGAATCAGATGCACTGTATTAATAGATCTAATCATCGCAAGCCTTGGTCGTGCCGCGTGTAGCAATCTGTTTCCAGGCTGACAGCAGGCTCGCTGCTAGCAGGAGGGAGCGACGGGGGAAGAAGCATTGCCCGTTTGTGTCTCCTCGGGGCAGGACCTTGAAGGTAGCTGAATGGAGTTTCTTTTCATGTGTTTGAGTGGGTGAAATCCTGATCTGGTGCTCATTGATGGCAAATCCACTGACGGGAGCGGATCGCAGCCAGGGGGAGTTTGGTTTCTGGAGAACTGCCCGTGCTTTCAGGCTGACTTTCTCTCTTTCTGAATATCCTTGAAGTAGAGGACTGCTGCTCCGTTTAGCTTGCTTATTTTGCATTTGTCTTCCTTGCTAGCGCTGGTGGTTGTTGCTGGTGCTGGCCGGTGCCTCAGAGCGACCCGAGATCAATAGGGGAGCACTTGCTAGCTTGGTATTAATTGAGTCATAAGCTGAGAACCCTTGCACTATTGATTTTAACAGTAACCTCAGCTGGAATTTGGGAAGCACTTACTTGAAGTCTAAGAAATGAAAAGAAAGCAGAACACTGGGTGATTAGATTGACTTAATTTCCAGAGGATTATGCTGTAATACTTGCGTATGTCCAGTCTGCTTTCATTACTTGTCCCTATAATAAAAGTACCAGGAATGCTTTCAAATTTCAATATGCAAGATTAAAGGGCTTGCTCAGAGCTAGCACCAGGCTACACTGGACAGGAGCAATATGAGAGACTTTATCTTAATAACTGGCAGAAGATACCCACTCTCCCTGCTGTCTGTCCCATTCACATCCGTTTTTTGCTTTCCTTCCTCTAAAAAAAAAAAAAAGGAAACCAAAAATGCCAATTACTGACCGAGAACATGAATTTTTCATTGACCTCCTGTAATTCCCCACAAAGCTGAGGAGCCTGGAAGGTAATGAAATGAGATTTCTTCAAAGAGCAAATGAATGAGAGAAGATGACTGCCTGAACGGCAAGCCTGGTGAGATGAGGGCATCGTCGGGGGCCTGTCTTTGGGGTGAGGGAAGGACAGAGCTGTTCTGGGGTCAGGATGGATTAGAAGGCAGGGCTGGAGGCTCGTGACACGTCTTTGCTTTTCCTCCCAGCCTCTTGGTGTGGGTAGGAGTCTTCTGAATGCACTCAGGCCAAGGGTGTTTTGGCTGTCAGGTGTCTTGGCTTGTTTTGCAGAGCTCTTTTTGGAGGGGCCGCGTTTGCTCGTGGCTCCAAGCTTGCTGGTGTCTTGCCACCTTCTCCCACGCCATGCTGGGGCTTTCTAGGACTTCTGTTGTTTTTAATATGCTGCTTCGAAATAACCCAGCAAATCCTGCTCTCAAACTCATTTATTATTTTTTATAAATCTCCCCCCCCCCTTGTTTTTTTTAAAGTGCATTGTCAAATTGCACTTGTTAAGATTCATGGTGGATCTCCTCTGCCTGACTCTATTACCCAATTTAAATACACAACAGCAAGAGGGGTTGAATGCCACTATGTTAACACAGTGCCAGAGACCTCCGTGAGGTTGTTTGTTAAAAGCAAATTGTACCTGTTAAGGGGCTGGGAAGGGGAGCACAGCTGCTGTTAACTGCTTTACCAAATTGACTCTGACTCATTCGTTTCAAATGAAAATTGAAATGCTTTTGACTTCTTTTTCTTCTTTTTTTTCATCCTTCCAGTGGCAAATTTGCTTTACTTAACGCTAAGTGGGGATCATTTCTTGTGATTACTGAAAAATGCATCATAACTTTTGATTACGCTGCTATTAAGGATGCAGAATGGCAATTGCTGCTGCTTGCAGAGAGGGAGAGAGAGGAAACGCTGCTGGAAGAGGTGGTGTAACCCTTTGCTATGCTGAGCACTGCAGAGAAGGTGTAGCTGCTGCCAGTCTGGGGCTGGTGGGGCAGGACCTGGGGGTCAAACACAGTCTGAGTGCGAGCGAGCGTGAATGCTGCTCACTCTGGAGGGATGAAGTGGAGTCTGGAGCCTCGCTGAACTGCTGTGGCTTCCCCAAAGTTTCATTTTGCAGGGGCTTATGATCTTCTCTTTAAATGAAAACCTTGGGCTGTTGTTTGGAGGAAGGGAACCCTTTTCTGAGGTGCAGAGGGGATGTTCCGAGCAGCAGGACAAAGGGCAAGCATCCCAGGATTGTAAAAAGCCTTCAGTGGGATGGAAGTCTGGCAGAGGGATCCTGTTTTTTTGCAATGAGGTAATGGGGAGAACAGTGCAGACAGCCTGGGAGGTGCAGGAGAGGGGCTGGGGAGCGCCTGCCACGCTGGGGAAACTGAGGCAGGGTAAAGAATGTGGGTGTATGAATTGCTTCACATCGCATTGTGCTTCTCGTGCAGGCTTTTCTGCTGTTTAGGGAGCGCCTGCTCTGCCACAGGGAATATTTGCCCTCCCATCTACGTGGAGATCCCCAGGCTATGAGAGGAGCATAGGGAGCATCTGAAATACTGTGTGTTGGAACTGATCAGCGCAGCTCCTGGGGCTGCAGAAGAGCAGCAGCAAGGGCTTCACCTCAAGCTAAACACCATTGAAACCAATAAGAATACAGGAGGTAATAGCCGCTTGGGTGGGGAGAAGACTCTGGGCCACTGCAGAGAGCCCTTTTCTGGCTTAGGAGAGGTGTAAATGCTTTACTCCTACTCAACACGGTGGGCTACAAGCAGAGCGTGTGTGGGCTGGTATAAAGCTGCGTTTGTCCAACCCTGTGGACGATGTGGGCAGTTATCTGACCTGGTAATTGAGGAGAAGAGGGGAGGTGACTGACTTCGTGCTGTCAGCCTACAGACAGCTCATCAGAGGGGCCAGGAGCTAGGGACCACAGAGTTTGGGTGGCCGATTGTTTAGATACTCGCTCCTTTGTGGCTCCTTCCCAAAGGGTCTTGCTTTACTAGTTTTACTGTCCTTTTTGTAGCTCTCCCAGGGCACCACCTGCCCTCAGTGGCTGCTTTAGCTCGGTTTTAACAATGGAAACTACGTTTCCCAGAGTTCCTTCCCTTAAAGGACTGAGGCACTGAGGCAAGATGAGAACATGAGAACAAGAAATGTTGGAAGTGAGGCAGCGTGTATTTAATTAATAGTCTCAGGAGAAGGTTTAGGAGATGAGGCTCTCCTGCAAACAAGGGAAGGAACCCTGTCTTTCTGCTGCAGCCCTTGTCACTCTGGGGGATGCTGTGGCCAGCTGCAAACAGCTGGTTCTGCCTCGTGCCTCAGAACAGCAGGATTGTTGGTGGGAGTTAGAGGCTGAACTGGTGAGGTTGTGTTTGTAAGCGAGCGCCGTGAGCCTCTCAACACACTCAGGAAGAGGTTTCTGCCCTAAATACTTGCCTGTAAGCCTCTAAAACCCCCAGAAGCAGTGCTTTGCTGTTACTAGAAGGCTGGAAAAGGTAAAGGTGTATCAGGGGTAGAAATGTCTGCAATAGTCGGACGCAGAGATCAGTCTGCAGAGCTGCAAATGAAGAAAGGTAACAGCTACTAGTATTGATAAGACAGCCCGTACCCTCCGTGGAGAATTGTCATTTCTGCTTTGTTTTCTTCCTCTCTGTGCACCAAACGAGAGGCAGACAGCATCACAGACTTGTCCAGTCCATCCAGTGAAATCTGGTTATGGGAAGAGGCTTAGGAAGCTTTGGCAGCTGCGTTAATTCTTGGCTATAAAGCTCTCGGAGGGCTCATACCTTTACCAGCTCAGCACTGGCCTGTTTGCAGCTGCAGAGCACCTAGAGCCGTTCTCGCAGCCCACTCACCTTTAATGTAGACAAGAAAGGTCTGGCTGGCTTTGTCCTGGGAGACCTGGGACCCTCATGCCAGAGGCTGCGGTTGGCAATACACTGAAAGTCAACCAATCTCAGCATCCCAAAGCATATACACACACACACACACACTTCTAGATACATATATGTGTATATATAAAATACATATATATTTTTTTGCTGGCAGCTGAGATAAAAGGGATATAATGAAAATGTAAACGAAAAACTTTACACCAGGCATGGCCTGACAGAGGGAAGATTGATATCCCATGATGCTTTGTCTTGATGAGACAATGAAAAATAACCACCACGGCAGCTGTGTCAATATCAGACTTGGTAATGCACCACTAGCTGTGGGTTTTTATTTAATCCGCTTTGCTTTAAGATGATAACGGTTGTTACTTTTCAATGCCTGTCTGTCAGCACCCTGGCATTGCAATATTCCTCCGCAGCTTTGCGAGCGGGTTTCATTTATTTTAAAATACCATTTCACACACTGCTGACTTTTAACAGTGTTCCATGTGAGTTTGGGAGATTGAATAGTGACAGAAACAACACTTTTTATGAGAATACAGAATATTAAAAATGGGGCACAATATACAGATGGCAGTTTTCACTACAGCTTGTTTTTTCCCCCCCCAACCTGCTTCTGCTCCTCGGCTTCCCACTGAATGCATTTGTAGTAACACCATAAATGTCACTTTCGCTGACTGCCTTTTCGGCATTTTATTTAAATGGGAATTCGGCTCTTGCTGCTGTCGCCACTGCATTGAGCTTGTGTTTTGCAGGAGTGCCGCTGCGCGCGGTCTCCTTGCATCCAGCGTATTTTCGATCAGCTCGGATCCAGCGGCTGCCGAAGTCGCAAGCCCAGCTGTGGCAGCGTGTGTGCGTCTGTGTGTGCGCACCCGCGTGTCTCTGGGAGAAATGGGAAGGTCATTGAAAGCCATCCAAGAGCACTTTCTACTTGCTAAAATACTTTTCTTTCTGCTTGGCTTCTCTAAGACTCATCTTGCCAGCAAAATGCAAAATCATTTGCTGCTGTGATGGCACCAGGAAGGCAGATCATATCTGGAGTTAGTGACTCTTGGTTTTAACTCCTGGTGCTCTTTTGGCTGCTTTCTCCCTAAGATCTGGCTCAGTTCTCTGATCCCTTAGCTCAGTTGCTGTGCTGTTGAAGGAGCCCTGTCCCCTCCAGGTTCCCTGGGGTGAATAACACTGAAGGTTTCCTGGAAGGTGAAGAAGTCACACAACAAATCCCTCTGGTGGGATCTGACTGGTGCTCCTATAACCGTGTAGGTCTTGAAGGTTTGGTATATGAAGAACTGTATGGGTGACAGTCCCTGTCACACACCTGGAGGCAGCAAGTTCTTTCCTGGGAGACCCTGCAGGCTGAAAAACTACAAGGAAAGGGGTAAACTTGTTTTGATTTTTGTCCTCCAAAGTATTTGTGTGTCAGGGTAGCTGGAGATGACCAGCGAGCTGCTGAAGTGTCCTCTTTATTGGAAACAGACAAATATTTTCGTAGTTTTTACCCATCGTGGCCACTGAGGGAAGAGTGAGAACTGCTCTTTGTGTCTTGGATGCTATGGCTCACCTTGCTGACCCCTAACCAGCTCTGTTCCCAGTCTCTCCTGCACACTAGCTTTTTTGGGCTGTGATTCTGTAAGTGCAGGAGGACTTTACACCCAGCACAGTACATATCCTCTACCGGTACGCAGTTCCTTCAGTGTGCGGAGGAAAAGCTGATGCAAGCCTTATCCTTGTGTCTCTTGACCTTGTTCCCACTGCCAACAACCCCGTTGATAGTCTTACTCTCTGCGATAACTCTGTATCCTCTCCAAATACCGCTGCAGGAGGGATGAGTTGTACTCCTGTCTTCATCGTCTAGTTCTACATGACACCAAAGTGTTTTTGAAGTCATATAATTGCCTGGTTCCTCCTGTTCTTTGCATAACTTTGGAAATGTCTAAGCCTCTCCAGGCCGAGGCTGGAATGGTTTGTCTGGGTTGTAGGTGACGATGGTGGCAAAGCCAAGAATCCTGCAGGCTGATGGATGTAAATGTTTTTGTTTGAAAATGGAAATATTTATTTCATTTAACATGGAAAATAAGATTATGTAAAAAAAAAAAATGGTTTCGGTCTTTATTTGTTATTGAATTCTGTGATGGTCGAGTCACCATCCCTGGAGATGTTTAAAAGATGTGTAGATGAAGTGTTTAGGGATATGGTTTAGTAGTGGACAGGTATGGTTGGGCTTGACGATCTCAAAGGTCTGAAAAAACCCCTCTTGATTCTATGATTTTATGATTTTGAGGAGATGGCTGGTTACAGGGAAGTATTTGTTTCCTACCTTAGTACCCTGTAGGGATCCTTGAAGTCACTAAATTCTTTGTAAAGTTATTTTAGCATTTAGGAAAATGATAGATGAAGTATTATTACTTTAATCTCTGTAAAACGCTTTTGTTTTAGTCTTTGAGCTGGACATTCATTGCACAGTCTACAAGGACATTATATAAAATATAATGATTTGAAACAATATTGTTCTCTCCTCCCTGTAATATTTTTGGTGCTACAGATTCTCCTACTGCAGGAGTAAAGTGCACCTGCGTACCTCGAGCCCTTCTGGGAGGCTGGAAATTTGTCCTTTTTTGTTTGACTGGGACAAAGCTGCTATTTCTGGCTTTGTCGACTGCAGTAGCATCAGACTCGCGAGTGGTGATATTTTAATGTACATAAAGCTGTTTTCCAGTGCAGGCTGAATCTTCTCCCCTCTTGGCCCCAAGGGAGTGTGTAGCAGGAGGTGGGAGGAGCGGGATGAGCCATTACTGAACAGGTTGACTTTTTAAAGAAAATGTGAGCTGTTTGAAAATGCTCCTACATGTGCAATGTTCTAGGCAATCCTGGGAGATGGATGAGCAGTGAGAGTGCAGGTGAGGCAGGCAGAGGCACCAGAGAAAACGTTGCCTTCTTGTCTTTTGTCCCAACAGGAATAATTTCCACATAAATAGCACCTATCTGTTATTTAACACTTAAATCATCAAAACGTCCATCAGCACGGGGCTCTTTTGTGCTGGGTGCTCTACAAATATAAAAGTGTTTGCATGGGGAAGCGTGAAGATGGTTTATGGTTCCTGTTTCGGGCAAGGAGACGGTGCAGGTGACCTCTTCAGAGCCCTTACACCCTATTAGCTATTCATCTATTATAACTCTTCCTTGCTGCACAAAGTTTCTCTTACATTTTATCAGGCAAGAGCCTGACGTTTATAAAATATATCTATGGTCTCTAGTGTGGTTTCCTATGGCTAACTAAAGGAAGCTAAACTTTCCTTCTGTGTCTAGGTAAAAAAGGCACTCAGCTCCACTTGTGTATGTGTTGGGATTGTGTAAATCTGTAGTAACACTGTATTTTCATGATACATCAGAAAAAGAATGTACCTTTAGCTCTCCTGACGTGAGACCAGATGGATAACAGAGAAAACAGTCTTCATCGCAAGTCTAATGCCAGCTCTGTATGTTTTGGCCCCACTCTAGCTAATTTCCTAAAAATGTTGCTTTTCCAGAAGCACAGTGTTTGCAATGTGGTTAGTGTTAGTTGAGTGGCCCCTTAGCCTTGCCTGGCATGGCTGTGCCAGAGGATATTGCTGAACTCCAGAATGCCGTGTAGAGCTTGCTTCTCACAGCTGGGCAGAGCAGTTATTGGACAAGCAGAACGGGTTAATTAATCTGAGATAAAGGAACTTTCGTAACATCTCCCTGTAAACATTTGTTTTCTGTAGGGCTGGGCAGTGACGCTTCATGTGAAATAAATGGGTAAGGGGATGTTGTTAAGGCTGGGTGAGTAACAGTGATGTGGGAATCATGGCTTCCATCTGTATCTCAACGATGCACCTAGGGAATGTGTCTTTCTAGTGACGGATGACACGCCGCATGTACCCTGGAAACCTGTCTTAGCTCCCAGTGTGGTATTTTTTGAGCATCAGGGAAGCAGGAGGAGCCCTGGACAACCCGACTTTCTAGAACCGAGTGGAAGGGATGCCTGGGCATCTGAGCTCTTCTCCATCAGTAGGTGCAGCTTGCCTGCGTGAGGTACTTGTAAAAGCTTCCCTGTAGCTTGCAGAGAAACACAGTTTTGCTGTGTTTTGCTTGTTATGCAAAAGCCTTATTTAATCTCTGAGAATGCTCATTCTCCTTGGAGGAGTCGTGGCAAGTAGCAGAGGATTTTTTTCCCCTTTGCGTTATCTCTTCAACAGGAAGCAGATTTTTTTTAGCACAGAACTATTTGTTTTAGGGTGGGAGGTTGGGATTTCTGAAAGCAGGGCTCAACATGCCTTTCTACATGAGCTGCTGGGTTTGTGGGTACAGGATAACCCTGACAAGCTGCTTTGTTAGGCACTTCTGGCACCTATCTCTCAAACATCATGCCTCATGCAACTTTCTGGTTGCCTGGCTACTACTTCTGCTTATCCATTCCAGTCCCTTTGGCATATGGAGTCCCATGGGTTGTTGTTTTCCACAAATTTAGTCCAGGACCATTTAGAGGTCCCGAGCTATGTAGTGACAGTGCCTGACTGGGCAGCAGCAGCAGGGATAGCCAGCAAGTTCTGCACAGCAGAGGCAGCTGCCTTCCTGTCTTGCAGGTAAACAACTGCACTGATGGACTCCAGCTTCTGGGGGAAATCAGAGGGCGTTTCAGCTTTCTGTGGCGTTTCTCGTCTCTTTTCAGCAGAACCTGTTCAGATGCACACACTGAGTAAATTCACCATTGCTTCCAAGGATTTAGATCTGTCTCCACTAGGTGGGAGGAAGGACTCGCTTTCAAACTTAGCGTTTGTAACGTTATCGTAATGCTCTTTTGTTTCCAGTGGCTGAGCTGGTGGCTGGTTCTCTGTTGCCTGTATTCGTTGTGTCCAGGGCAAATGGGCACTGTGACTTCTCTATTGCACCACCTAACCAGGCTGACTTGTTTTGTTCTTTGTCCACAGCTGGGAATAGCTCATGCAAGTTTATCCATATACCCCCCTGGGACACGTTCATAACTGTCTCTTGGAGAAGAGTCCTGCATTCAAGGAGCATTGGAGTGTGGAGAACCTCAGAAGGAAGTGAGTAGGTCCCAATTGTGTTTGTGATGGTAGCATGGTCTGCTGTATTGGCCTTGGTCTCTACTGTGGCACTGACACGGAGTCTCCTCGGAGCGATAGTAATCTGCTTTCTTTCAAGATGATGATGAAAATCCTGCTGGCGGAGGCGGATGCAGAGATAAGCTCTGCAGGCAGGAGAATTGGATGTAACTGGCCTTCACTAACTTGGGTGATGAGGTATTGTCTGAGGGGATGTGGTGGAAGAGTGTCTCGTGATTACTCAGAGCTGCAGGAGCCAGGAGGTCAGTTCACAAAGGGCTGGATCTAGGATGGGATTTGATTCCTCCCAGACCCCAAGCTGGGACCTGTCCTGGGATTTCTGGAGCAGTAGGTGGCAATTAAATTCCGGACTGGGTGCTGCAATTGCTGATTTTCCAGCTCTCCTTCACTTGTGCCCTCTAATTTTGCTTGGACTATGTAGATAGTAGATGCCAAGCCTTGTGCGAGGGCGAGAGCATTTTGAGGAGAGCACTGAGTGAATTGTGCGTGATCAGTGGCTTGGACAGGTGAGATTAGCACTGTAGTTTCCATGCATTGTGTTTGGTAGGTGAAAGAACGGTAGATGACTCTGTAGCAGATTCCCAGCCCTGAAGGGTTGGCAGAGCACCTGCGCCGTGGTCCCTCCTCCTCATCTCACCCCTCCAGCATCCCGTAGCAAACTACACACCGACTGTCACAACTACAACGTGTAGACAAAGACAAACTGCAAAAGTCCTGAGCTGTACGCGGGGGCTATTTGCTCTCTGTGCAGAGCATTGAATACCTTTGGGACTTTCCAGCACTTCCATCTTCCGTGCAACACGGTTGTTATTATGGATTGCAATGTCGGTACCTGGTAACTCTTTGATGGCAGTTGCTGTTTCATAGGCTACGAAGCTTGCAGATGAACAGCTCTTTGTCTGTGCTAGCTCCTCATATTTCACGCGACAATATTCTCGCAGTGATAACCGTCTGGAGTCTAAGTCAAAATCAGATTCACTTCCTATAAAAACTGCAGATTCGGAGAATTATCCTGTATCAGCTGGGGAGTGGGGAAACATTTTTGGTAGGATGATGAAGGAGGCGTGGATTCAAATTGGCAGCATCAAATCTTTGCCAGGGGATCCTGGGAGGGATAATTTCTTGTTACATAAGAAACACTCCAAACCAGAGATAATGGACATTTATGTGAAAGCAGGTGATACATGATTTTTGAGGATGCTGGAATTTTCCCCGGGTAACAGACTACTTCAGATGTCATCTTTTTATGTTCATTAGCCTTGATGCACCTTCCACTTGGTATTTTAATACATATTCTAAACCACTACTTGCATTATATTTCTGCCCCTGTGTTTCAAACTATTGCCTAGGATAGCCTTAGTTGCCCTACATTACCTCTTGCTTGAGATCTGAGTATTAATATGATTTGGAGGGTGAAACACAGATTCACATATTTTCCATGCTGCTCACTGCAGAGCTAGAAAATTACTAACTTGACACCTTCCGTTTGTCTCAACGTTTGCAGTTGCGATGCTCCTGCCAAACAGGAGTGAGTTATAGGTGGGGACTGGTGGAGTTTTAATCTTTGGTGCTGCGTGCTGTAAGCAGAGTTTTCAAAGGGCTCTGATCCTGTATATCTGATGAGAGTTTTGCTGTTCGAGTGGGGTTGTGCTGGAGAAATACACCCCCCTCCAGCTGTCCTTAGACCTCTTAAGTCTCCCTTTCTCTCCAAATATAATTTTTTACTTCTTTCTTTCTCTCTCTCATGTCCTGTGATCCCCCAGTTGCACCCCACTCCCCGAAACAGCCTGCTGGAGAGCACAGAAACACTCCTGGAAGGAAATGTCTGTGCTCGCTCCATGCACAGAACTGTAGGGTTGCGTGGATGGGATGGCACTGGAAGAGCATTAAGTGGTAGAAGACTGCAAACAGTTCCTTAGAGTGAATAACTCCTCCTTTTTATAGTTTCTTTTTTTAGCTTGATTATGTCCAGATTACCTCAAAAAAAAAAAAAAAAAAAAAGCAAGAGTATATTGCCCAAAATACCAGGGTTTATACTCCCACTTAACCTCTTCATCACTCGTTAATTCAGTTTTGTCTCATTGTGGTTTTGTTGTCTATTTTAATTTCTATTAACGTGAAGTATTTCTAAATGGCATAGAAGGTCTGGGTTTTTTTAAAATGCTTCTATTTGTGTTGGAAAACAACTTGTAAAATGTGGTATGAAAATACCCTCGTATTTTCTAGCTATGTTGTGTCTGTCTTTCACTGTGGTGACCCTCTGACCAAGTAATATCCTCAGCCACTTACATATCCTCATTGTAACTATTAGGTTAAGCTCTGAGGACAAAATGGATATACTGTACCTTAACTTTCTAATCACAACGGAGAGTTTAGATTGGTACTTTTTTCTTTTAATGGCAAGCAATTCAGTTTCTTGGATGAGGTAGTTAATTGGTTCTTTATTGTCTATTGCCTCAGCAAAGCTTTTTTAACTTTGTTTGTGAAAACCTCTTATCCTCTACTTTTATTGTTATATATATATATATTTTTTTTTTTTGCTAGAGAAAATGTAGGAAAAAATCTACAAAATGCGCGGGGATTTTTTGTGAGGGTTTTGATTTAAGAATCACTTTTCCAGTGCAGTGAAAAGTCCCAAGGAAGCAAGCACGTGTAAACGAATCTGAAACTCCAGCCGAGCTGTGAGTCATGACTCTGAGTTCTAAGGAGAAGGGCTGTTGGGGGTTATGTGGGGGAGTGAAATTTAAGAGCGAGTCCATTTGAGACTTCAGATTTGTTTGCCTGCTGGTTTCAAGGACTTCACAGCCACAGAGGTTAGAAACTTATAATTATCCTTTATTAATAAATTTATCCTTTATTAATCTTCCTTGCCACCAGCAGCTGAAACTTGGAAAAAGGCTCCTAAGATATTCTAAGGCAAGGAAATCATCAGGATTTGGGAATATTGTGTTAGATACCTGAACTTTTATGTCTTTGGAAGTGCCAGGGAACTGCATTTTCGTGGATTTGACTTGGAATGCCAAGTGAGTAAAGGGCCCAGATGTTTGTATACATGGAGTAACTGCAAAGCAAGCTGTTTCATACTAAAATATGAACTACGGAGTCACCCTCTATACTTGGATGTTGAGGGATGGCGTGTGGGTTGTCCAAGAAAAATGTTGTGAGCAGAAGAATCTACAGTCATATCAAGTGAAGATGATCTGATGTTCCTGCAGAGCTGGGGAACTGAGGCAGGCACGGACGTGCCTGTTAGTGAGCACGATCCCAGGGTGATGCCTGAACGCCAGCCTCGTAACTGGAGGATGCCAAAAACCCCTCTGATTTTCTTTGTGTGAAGGAAGAGGAGGGTTTCAGGTGTTGAAGTGCTCATGTGATTGAGAAGGTGATGCCAGGAACACTGATTCGTTGTGGGCTGCTGAGGGCAGGCAATGCCGGGGCTGCACTTTCACCTTTGGAGCAGTGGTTGCTTTCCTTTCTAATCAAACTGAACCCGATCAGATCTACCCTGAGCTGTGGGCTCCAGCCTTGAGGAACTTACTCCTTGTGGGTCACCTGTGGGCAGGTCTGAGCATCTCCAGGAAGAAGCTGCGACGTGCAGAGGACCTGCCTTCCACCCAGACTGCTTTCTATGTGGTCTCTGTAGGAACTTCTCTCTGCAGATGTAAGCCCAAGGTGGAGAAGCTGGTTTGCAGTCATTCTGAGCCCCACAGGGAGCTATGAACACTTATGTTAGCTGTGCTTACAGCACGTTATTCCTTAGCTCTACACTTACACAGCACCGCTAAGCACCTGCTAATGCTCTGGAGGATTTTTAACCATGCATAGCTTGATTAAATACAAACTGAGCCAGATATGCGAGGAAAATGTGGCTGTAGTTACACAAAATCTGCATGCCTTTAGCTGGATGTGGGTAACCATAAGTGAGTGCTTTGTAGCCAAGCAAGCTCCTGGTGATAATGTTAATTTTGCTACCTGCTACTGTCATTGTTGGAACTGGGTAGGGCAAATGCTCCCTCCAAGCATTAAAAATTCCCTTGTTGCTTTACAGAGATTAGAAAAAAAAACCAAGGGATGTGTTTCTTGATCATAGGCAAGTCCATTTTTTTCCCCCACATGGATTTATAGCCTTGTGGGCAAGAGCAGAGCCACTTGCAATTGGAGAGCAATTTATAGAAGGAGCACAATGGCAATGAAACACCTTTGCACTCTGCGAGGGGCTGATGAAATGCCTCCCTTGCACTCTGTTCCCGTTGGGATCTGCTCCCATAGCTACTCTGTAAGTTGTTTGAAAATCCTTTTGGCTTTGTTGGGGTTTAAGACTAGGTATATGCAGAAGGCCGGTGGCCCAGGCTCGTAGGGAAAGGGCTTGTTTCACTGGAAATGCCCAGTTCAGCTTGCCCCTGGGCTCTGCTCACATGGCAGGTGCTGGTGAGGCTGGGGATGTTCCTCCCTGGGAAGAGGCCACCTGAATTGCACGTGAGGGCCAAGGCGAGAGAAGAGCATCATTCTAAGTAAATTGTCAGCTGCCTTTCTGTGTGTCCTCCCCTTGCACCCGCTTTCTCCTCACTGACATATCAGTGATGTTTATTAAGAGATGACAAGTCTATCAGGCCTCATAAGCAGCCTTTCACAAGGAGGAGATCTTATATCCAGAGAGCATCATCAATCTTGTCTCTGCTCTACTCTTCTGAGCAGCTGATAGCGAACGAGGCTCCATCCTCTTCCCCCTCCTCCCTTCTCCCACCCCTCTCCCTCCGCCAACCCTCTGCAGCACAGCAGGGGATTTGATTTGCATAAAGTCTTTCTGATAAAGACAGCGGAGAGAAACCCAGCTTCTCTTGAAATCTAGTGCTGCTCTTGGAAGGCATCCCCCACTGCTGGGATCGGGGTGGTCCAGGGCTGCGTGGTGAAATGCACCCCAATCTGCTGTGTGGGCAGCCAAGGGCTGGTTAATTCTGGGGAGATCCACGCTGAGCAGGAGCAGTGGAGAGGTAGAGACTAGAAAATCTTCCTCCCCAGCTTCAGGTAGTGCTGTACGCTTGGGGACAAGGTGCATGGATGAGGCTGTGGCCCAGCTGTGCTTTCACGAGTGTGCGTCACCACTGCCCAAGGAAGAGCCGTGCAGAGCATTTATGGCACATCTCCGCAGCTCAGCAATCTCTGCTGAGAACTCTGGCTGCTAACTCAGGGCACGGGCTGGAGGAAAGGGTGTTCTGTGCGGGACAGGTGGGTAGAGCAGATGTGCAGTCCTCTAGTAATCCAGAGGAAGGGCCAAATCCAGGAACCAATGTGTAACGGGTCAGAAATCCTGTATCAGAGCAGGCATCACCACTTTTGTTTCTATTTTACAAAATTTATACTGTCTTATTTAACTTTTTTTTTTTTTGCACGTTCTCCATATTCAACAGTAGTGGTGAGATGATGTGCTGGAAAACCAAGGTTATTTTTTCTCCCTGACCAAATTAAGCTTCTAGTTCTTTCCCCCCACTTCCTGCTTTCCACTTTCTTCTTTTTCTTTCTTTTTTTTTTTTTGAATCCCCTTCCTCACTTCTGCTTTCATCTAAATACATAAGTGTTTAGAACTATATTTTGTGTGCAGATCCAGTCATAAGAAGTAATGACATGTTAAGAAATGCCACCTATTGCCTCTTTGCAGTCCTCCTTCTGTTGCAAAGCTTGGGTCTCTGGGGAAAAGACGTGGGGTTTGCTTTTGGGAGCTTGTTATGTAGTGTAGTAGTGAGCTTATTTGACACAAATTTTTGTTCCCTGGTATCTCCGTCTGGGGGAGAGTGGATTTTAGCCCATGGTAGCTCTGAGCTGAGCTCTGTGTGTCCTCAGCTCCCTGCTTCACATTGCAGGAGACAGCTACAGAATCACCTTGATAAAATATATATAATCCCACAACCAAGGATTTAGGCTATCAGGCTTGCAAGTGTGGGACAAATGTTGACACATCATGGTTGAAAATGTTGCTAAAACTTGCATATCTGATGTACTTCCCTTTTTTAAAAATGAAAACCTGTAGACAGTGCTCTAGATAGAATCAGGATGCACCTCACCAAGTTTTGCATAGATAGACAGTTTCTGTCTAAAGATGTGTCAGAAAAGCTGGCAATTTCAAAGAGTTCCCATTAAAACTTTATGATGAGAAATTGAACAGAAACCTCACAGAACAGTCAAGGCATTAAAACTAACTCTGTGTGAAATTTCCCACCCATCCCTCTAGGAGGATTTGTACTTCCAGAGGAGGAGGCAGGAGTTTATGCTCCGTTTTAAGGCTCCTCAAACACAGCCCCGGCCAGGATGGCAGGCAGAAGCTGCTTGTGTTAACAGATCCTCGTGGGACACGCAGTGGAGAGAAATACGAGGCTTTCTTGAAGGCGTTTGAAGTCTGATCTCGCTCCCTGGAGCTCAGCTGGAAATCTGTTAGTGTGTACAGTGTGATGAGAGCCGGAGGATGTAGGGAGGGCTGAGCGGCTTGGTGTGTGTGTCTGTGGGGTGGGGCTGGGACCCCAGCCTGCCAAACTAACTTGATTTATATTGAAAAATTGGCTGAGACAAAGAATTGGGAAGAGGAGGGGAGGAGGCAGAAAATGGCTCTCACTGCAAAAAAAGGCCTGTTAGACAGGAAATTATTTGCTGTGTTAATTATTTAGGTGCAAAGGGTTGGCAGGAGTTGCACCAAGAACCGTTTGACTCAGTCTGGTGATTCTGATGGCTCCAGCACTGGGTGTTTTAGTGGAAGGTGGAGGAAATTATAGAGCAGGTGGCTGTGGGGGTGACTTATTCCCATTCTTCTCTGCCTTTTAAAGGTCATTCAAAGCCCAAGGGTTTATGTCCCTCCCAAAATTCTGTAGTGTTATGATTAGGTGTCATTAAACTTGCTACCTATAATATGCCAACATTGCCCTTTAAATGCAAACACATTTCCTTCCTGCCCTCTTCCTTGGGAGCAGAGTAGCCTGACACTTCTTTTCTTTGTCTCGCTCTGCCAAGGGCAGGCAGCGCCAGCTCTGTGGGTCGAGGTTTGCTTGCTGTGCTAGGGAGACAACGACTGATGCCACGGGTTTTGTTCTTGTGAGGTCTGTATTTTCCCAAAGGAAGCTGCTAGTTAATAGTGGACCTTTTGGAGGCAAAGGTGCTCATTCCTGTCTTTGTGGGAAGAGCTAGACTTGCTGGAGCCTCACAGCATCGTTTCACTGAGAGGTACGCTGCATCCCTTGGCTCCATCGTGGCTCAGCCTGGGCCACCAGCCAAAAGGGCAGGTAGCACTGAGGGAAATGGTGCATTGCAAGTTCTCCACCACCGTTGCACCTCCGTTTTGGTATTCAAGTGGTTTTACATGCTTCGTGTCTCTTCCTCTGGAGTAAATGAGCACAGGACTTGGCCATTTATTTGTCTCTCCCTGCTCCTTTGCTATTCAGGACATTTATTTCCCTGGGCCAGGTCCTTGCTAGGAGGGGGCTGAGGTGGCTGAAACAGATCCGCTTTTGCTGTCTGTGTCTGTGGTTCATGTCCAGCTGCAGTTTCTCTGGCAAACGGGCTTGGTGGCTCAGCCTCCCGTGGCCAGCAATCCATCAAGAGGGTTTCCCAGCCTCCCTGGGCAGGCACAGGTGGAGAGACGGCCGGCAGCAGGTTGGGAAATGGAGCTGGAATTACCTTCCCGTCCCCGGGGATTGGCAGGTCGGCAAAGGTCACTGCTGGGAGAGGCTTTTAGAGAGAAGCATGTGGAGGACAACCCATCCGCTTGGAAGTACCGCTGCTGCAGAAGCTGAACAGCTTTAGAAGCTGTACTCCCAGCTACTGTGTGGAATTTTTACAGTTTTTGTCTTGCTGCCATTAATGAGGAAGGAGTGTGAGTTTGCTCCGTCACTTTCTTAGCTCTAAAACACACATTGACACAAAAGAAAGCTCTTTCCAATACTGCAAATGCCAAAGCACTGAGCAAGCCTCCTTTGTGGTTGACTTTTGCCCAGGCTCTGAAGTTGGAGCACAATGCTGGGGCTCCGGCTTCAAACACCGGAGCGTCTGCGGTTGTGCCGTGGCCAATGGACCCCGCAGCCAGTAATGAGCTTGCAGGAGCGCGCCTCCTTCCTCCGAAATGCTGTAACTCACGTCTCACCTTGGAGAGGAGCAGCTGCAGCCTCCAGGAGAGCCCATAATGAGGCCAGGATCTCCAGCACAGGGCTTGCTTTCTGTCAGCTCTTGGAGGAGACCGCGGGTAATTACCTCTCCTGTCTGCTCCTCTCCGCTGCCGCCTTCGCTTCAGGTTCAAACGTTCGCTGACAGGGAGAAGGGTTTTCAGATACATAATTTAAAATTCTGATGGCATGTTGTCAGGTCAACATGTTGCAACATGGGAAGAGGTTTTACATCATAAGGACTCCAGTGTCACTCTTGTCTCCGCTGTTCCTCTGGCACATTTCTACATGTTTGAAAGGTGCATGGTGGGTAGCTTTCCGGCTGCTTTTGGGTTTCCCTGCAGTGGAGTTTTAGATGTGTGTTGCCTCTTCTCTCCAGACCTTTGAGGTCTGTGGTTAACCTCCTAAACTTGGTCTTATATTGGGGATCAAGCAGATTGTCTGGGTTTATCTTTCTGTATTGGGCTGGATGAGCTGGAAATGGCAGGGGCATCTTGGAAGAGAGGAAAGAAATCCAGTCTAAAGGTTGCTACAAATTGGTGTAACCCTTTCTTTACTTTATGTTAGCACCTTTACAGTCAGGAAAACCTTTCATTAAGGGTTCAATATGATGTTTGATTAGGAATTTTTGTGGGCACAAAAATGGCTTAGGTTTAATTTTTTGTGCTTTAATTTTTTTGACTATGGCCTATGCTTCCAAAGTTGGTTAATGGACCTTTTGTTGTGCAGACTAGTATCGAGTATGAAAGGTATTAGCTGGGCATCAGCGAGAAGGATCCTGGTGATATTCTCCTCACTTGCCCTTGGTAGGACTGGGAAAAGGCACTTCCCCCTGTGAACTGTGTCCTGGCTCTCCTCGATGCATCTCAGTTGCCTGGATGCATTGAAAAACCTTTCTGGAAACAAACCTAATGAAATAGGTTTGGCTTTGTGGACCATACGACATTTTTTACTGTTTTGTGCTGATGGACCAAGAGCCTTTCTTTGGGATAGCCGTGTCTCCTGTCCTTTCTTCTGGCCTGGAAGGGAGCAGTTCCTGGCTGCGTCCCAGTGTGACTTGAGCTGTGCAGACCGTGGTAAAGGAATGCTACAGGTCTTTTGCAGAGAAGAAAAATCCAAAGAGATTCATCTTTTAAGCTGGGGGAGCGGATTGGGTCTGTGCTGCCCATGGGCCAAGGGTAAGTGGGAGACAAAGGGAGAAAATGATGGGGAAAGGAGAGGAGAGTACCAGCCTGTGTGCGAAGGTTCAACTTCAGCCTGTTTTACCTTGCCTGGTGCCTGCTGCGTTCCATGGCCCCACGTGCACTGCTGCATCCGTGTTCATCTGCCTGTCTGGGGGTTCTGGATGGAAGGTAGGGGTGAGAGATGCCTACGCTGGAGCCAGGAGGGCAGGGCAAGCGGTTCTTGTGGACAAAACTCTCTCTGACAGTAAGATCTGTGTACTACACCAGATTTGGAGCCATGCTCAGGAATGGGAGCAGGGTGATGTCTCTGTCTGTAGTGAAGTGATGCTGAAACCTGGTGTTGAGGGGCATCACAGTTATAAATAAAACGGCTGGGATCTAGGGGCTGGTGCTTGGGTTTATGTCCAGTGCTGGAATCCTCAACATAAGAAGGATACAGAACTATTGGAACGGGTCCAGAGGAGGCTGCAAAGATGATCTGAGGGCTGGAGCACCTCCCATAACAGGACAGGCTGAGAGAGCTGGGGTTGTTCAGCCTGGAGAAGGCTCCGAGGAGATCTTGTAGCGACCTTCCAGTAGCTGAAGGGGCTACAAGAAAGCTGGGGAGGGACTGTTTGCAAAGACTTGTGGTGATAGGATGAGGGGGAATGAGTATAAACTGGAGAGGGGCAGATTTAGGAGGAATTTCTTCACATGAGAGTGGTGAGGCACTGGGATGGATTGTCTGGGGAGTCTGTGGCTGCCCCATCCCTGGAGGTGTTCAAGGCCAGGTTGGATGGGGCTTGGGCACCTGATCCCGTGGGAGGTGTCCCTACCCAGGGCAGGGGAGTTGGAACTAGACGGGCTTTAAGGTCCCTTCCAACCCGAACTATTCTATGATTCCGATTGTCGCTTTTCTCCAGGACTGTTGCAATTTGTCCAGGAGGTGGCTCTGGAGCTCGCCGTGGAGCTGGGCACCGCTCAGCCTGCAGCAGCCAAAGCCACAGGGAGAATCTGCGACCGTCACCAGTTTGCGATGGAAGGCAGATGGCCTTTCTTCTAGCTTCCAGACGGGATGCGTGCGTGTCCTCTGACACACATATGCAGAGGCAGCTTCAGTGCGTTTCCAAATGCTTCTGACACCGCGTGCTCTGATGCGATGTTTAGGAAGTGGGGAACATGCTTTTGGTGCTGGTAACAGAAGCTTGGCTCAGCCTGTCCTTTGGGAGTGGGGATGACTCCAAACACGGTGTCGTACCAGATGCAGGCTTGTTCGCAAGAGCTCCAGACCTGCAGAGAAAGTCGTTGCGCGAGGCAGCCCTTCTGAGCTCTGTGAAAGAGCCTTTTGTTTGCCATGGTCCCCAGGGAGGATGTAGGACATGAGGGGCAAGGCAGGGAAAGCTGTGATGGAAGAGGCGTAGAGGAATATAACTGCTCTCTAGGAAGGTATCAGCACCCTAGGCTTCGGAGTCTGTGCCAAAACTTATGCCTGGGACACACAGGGCTGCCAAGTCTAAATGACTCGCTGACATCCTTGAGCAGCGCTATGCAGAGGAACACCTGACAGATGGAAAACTGTGGGCCTTAGTCCTCTTGTGTTGAGGAGAACAAGATTACAATAACCCAGGGTTCTCCTTATGGTTGAAGCTTTGGGACACCCCAGAATCGGGGAGTCCCTGCTCTTCTGTTAGTGCTGTGGAATGGCTCTGAGCGTTCTCCTCTGTGCTGATGGTTGTCTGGGGAGAACTTGGCAAAACAAATCCACGAATCCCACCAAACACACATCTTGATACATGCCCTAGGATGTGCCACCCTTGGGTGCGCTTCTGCGAGAAATTTAGAGAAGTTAACCCTAGAAATCTGACTTTGTACTTTGATCCTCCCTAGGAGCTCAGAGAGGAGCTAGTGGGTGAGATCTTTGATTGTAAAAACTAGAATTCCCATTTTGAGAAGCAAGAAAAGTGATGAGAGTCAGGCAGGCCAGGGCTCCTCAAAGGACATTTGAGGCAACTGTAGGGAATAAGCAGGTCTAGAACTCACTGAGGCAGGAGCAGAGATGTGTTTGCTTCAGTTTGTTTCATGGAAGCACCACCTGGGCTCCATTCAGAAAGTCAGAAGACCAGAGATTCTAGTGCTGGTGCAATCAGTTTCCCTCATCCAGTGGAGAGAGAGAACTATTAGAGGAGAAACTCTGCCCCATTTCAGAAGGGAGAATGATGTTAAGGGAACATGGAAAGGCCAGAAGGAATCATGGAGCCTGAGACAGTTGTGCTGTGAAGAGCCAATCTTTCAAGGATTTTGAAGTCTCCCCTTCCAAAACCTTTTAATTTCAGTGATCTACAAACATCAAGGCAAATCTTGGTGCTTGTTTACACAGGAAGCAAAATCTCCTGACCTTGTGCTTGGTTGAGTGGGAAGAGATGGGAAACTTTAAGGACATGTTCCTGGCACTCGAGGTGGTGGCTACCCCGTCCCCACAGGGTCTGGCCAACCCCTGTGTCCCTAAGTGTGGTGGTTCATGGCACCTGGCATGCTGTGGCCTCGGCTAACGTGTGAGAGGCTGTTGGTGCTTTGTGCATGTGCTCTGAAGACCTTATCTCCTCTGATAATGGTGCTGCGTGTGCCTTGGGGAGCTGCCTTTGCTGGCAGAACAGTTGCTTGTTCAGATGGGGACAAGTTGTGCTCAGCATCGCTGTCAGCTGGTTGTGAGGCACCCCGTGGCGTGGCATCAATGTCCTTATTCCCTGCTGCAAAGTCAGGCTGCTGCAATTAGCGGTTGATTTGTGTGTGCGCGCCTTGGTCATGGCCAGAAGTCACTGGATCTGCGATAGGTGGTTGTGTTATCAACAGAGCACAATGTGATCCCTCAGGCAAGACGTTGTGAGTTTGCCTAGACTTGCACAACCTGGGGAGACAACCTGTAGCAAGCAGAGGAGGGCAGAGCATGTTCACTTAAACCACACTCTTACATAAATGCATAAATACAGTGCTGTTACTGAAGCAACGTGAGCCTTGTGTGCTGGTTCAGGGCTTGTCCTGCCCAGGAGAAGGTCTGACAGAGCTTTGCCTCTATCTTCAGCTGCGCTGTCGTGGTGCAGGCCAGACGTTTGGTTCCCCTTTCCAGTGTCTGGGATTAATGGGGAGCCTGGCGAGAAGTTCATAATGATTTGGCTGTTGACCTGCAGATGTCTGTGACAGGACGAAGGGCTGCGGCCGAACCTCAGCCTCCTCTGCTGATCTCGGATCCGCAGCCAAGTCTAGTTTGGCTGGGGGCCAGAGCCTGCAAATGGGCCCTGCTGTGAGCTACTGATTGTTTGCTCTTCATATCCTATTTATGGAGGTGAAAGCTGAAGGAAGAGTAAGGGCTTTAATTCACCCCTAGAGTCTCTGCTGTCTACTGACTTGTGCCTTGCCAGCGCTGTGTAGAGAGGAGAAGGAGGGCTATTTCAGCATCACCGGTCCTAGTCTTCGGTGTGGGAGGAGACTTCTGAGGACAGACCTCAACCCCTGGCTCTTGCTAAATGAGTTCGACGTAGAAGCGTAGCTGATTTGTTTTTTCATTGAGGTCTATAGGCTGTGACTTAGCTCTGCATTCTGAGATAGGATGCAGGTACTGAACTGAAAAATCCAAACGTTTTGACGTGTATCAAAATGTGTAGTGCAACCTGTCTAATTTCTGCTTGTCTGTGGCTTTTTATGGAGCTAGAGAGAAAGAGAAGAGATTCCCTAGGCTCCATGTGAGGTGCAACTGTAATTCGGTCTGGGTTGCTGGACTTGGAGTCCGTTGTGGGTTGTTGGAGGCATACGTGCTCTCCTAGAGTTAAATGCTTACATGAAATCAATAGAAGTTTTATTGTCACCACGTGATTTCAGCTGGAACTCTGCCACCCGTAATAGAAGCCGTGTTAGGTCTCCCCCCCTCCAAGTACAGGACAGATATATTAGTCTAGACAACTGAAAAATAGTGGTATATTGGGAGGCTACGTTTTCATTATGTAAATGGAGCTCTACAGGAGGATTAATTGATTATTCGGTTACTGTGGATCTGTGCTGGATGTCCTGGCAAGATGAGAGAACCTGATGGAAGCTCTTCAGTGATGCTATATGGTGGTACAAAGGAGTCCCTGAGCATCCCTTGCTCCCCTCCAGACAATGCACAGCGTGGACTTAATTGCTCTTCGTACAAGCGGATTTGCTTCCCAGAATGGTGTAGGTGTCCTCATGCTTTATGACTGGTGTTTATATCATGGTATGGACAACAAAGACTTGCAAGGGATAGCCAGAAACAACCTGTTTTAGCCTCCAACTATGCTCTTTGGAGAGACTCGCGTTTTGGCTGGGCCTTGCTGATGGCAGCTGGAGACCAGCCGGAGGGCTCATGAGCGTTGCTACCAGTGCTGGAAGTTGTGCAAGATAAATCCACTTTTGGAGATTTGCTTCTAGCTGAAAAGCAAGTGTAATATATTGTCTTAGCCTCAGCTCAGCGGGTGAATGATGGAGAAACAGGGGGCAATAATTTGGAAAGATCAGCTGTCTGTCTGTCCCTGATCCTATCCATGTATTCCTGAATTCAGCTCCTGCTTGCTGCAGAGTCCAGCCTGGGACCTTCCCCGTGCTTGCCCTGCAGCACCTGTGCTGATGTGTGGTTACTGGAGAGTTGGAATTGGCTTTTGTATACTTGCATATATTTGATTATTTTCTTATTAATATTGTTATCTTCCTTTTAGCATTATAGTTGCATTAAAATGGTATTAGTTTCCAACTTGCAAGTCTGTCTCTCTCATTTCCCTTTTCCCTTTCCTGTGGGGGTGGAATTGGGATGGAAGGCTGCCCAGATTCAGCTACCGACCTGGCTGGGGTGTGGGCTAAACCGGGACACAGGGCTACTGCATCTTTATAACGAGATATGTCCCTTCTGGCAAAGGTAACGTATCATAGCAGAAAGTATTTCCTGAATTGGAAATCCCTGTAGTGCCCTCCGCAGTGGTGGGAAATAGATCTGCACAGTCTGTTGGACTCTGGTTGCTGGAGGAAGGAAGGGCAGCTGTGGTGAGATGGATGCACTCTCTTTCTGCTGTCCTGCTGCATGGGATGTAATTGCTTTATCATTCTCTGTTCTTCCAAAACCATTTCGATATTGCTGCCCAGATGAAATTTTGTGAAGAACGTTCTAAAATAAATCTTAGCCTTTGGCCTGAAATTCATCACCTGTGGGAAGTTATACAAACAGTCCTGACATTTGAAGACTGGGTGTGGAGAAGAGGTGATATTGGACAAATGGAAATTTAGATCCTGTTTTTTATGAGTAAGCGCAGATACTGGAAGTGAGGGCAATGTATCCCCAGATTTGGGTGGGAAACAACTCTTACAGAGTTGGAAGACTCTAGTGTTCAAAGCAGAGTGTTTTCAGGAAGACCTGCTTATGCTGGTGATAGAGAAAAACTTGCCTCTATTTCAAAATCTGTAAAATGGGAGAAAAACAAGTAACCAATACTATCTCACTAAATGCAACACACGCTTCCAGGCAGTCTGCAGAGTAGCTTGTAATCCTGCTGAGAACAGGGCAATAATTTTCTGGAGACCAAAGTATGGACCCAAAGTGATGAGATCCTCAGTTTTCTATGAGAAGAGAATAAACTATGGTCAACTACCCCCTTCTCATGGGCAACAGAATTGCATTGGACCACATCATAATACATGCAAGATGGCTTTTCACATGTGTGTCTTAAAGTTGTGAAGCCAGCAGGGGAGACTGGAGAGATCCTTTACTAATTATTAGACTGGCAGGTGTTTAGGTCAAGGCTACCGCTGAAGGTGGAATTTATATAATTTCTTTCATTTGTCCCTGCTGGCGCTTTGTGCAGTGTGGCTACGTAAAGGCAGTTCAGCACATGCTCTCGGTGCTGCTGACACGTCTTGTGCATCGCTGGGGGTCTTTGCTCTTTTTTGAAGTCACTAAGCACCAGCAGCTTAAGTCAGTGCAAAACTTCGCAGACGCGAGGCTTGTTTGCAAGACAGAGATGTATCTCCACATCCTGTCTCATGGATTCCCGAACAAAGATGTTTACAGGAAAGAAAAGCACTAATGCTGTAGCAGGAGGGGGGAAGCATAATGTATTCCTCAAATGTTTGTATGTCAGCAAAATGCCTGCAAACCATTCAATAGATTAATCCTTTAGCTGGCCTAAAAGGAATGGATTTCTAGCCATAACTGAGATTGGGAAAAATTGATTTCCATGTTCTTGTTGACTGAATAAGATAAAAACAACTGCCTTGGCACTCATTACTGGGCCAAGAATTCAGATCTCTGCTGCTGAACTGCAGAGGCAGGTTGAATACTAGAACCAGCCCAGCCCAAGGGCTGATGAAAAGGGACTTTTTTGGGGAATCGAATCTTAAACATTCCCCATTGCAGAAATGGGACATGCAGCAGAGCATGGCTGCTAAAATACTTAGTGGCTTTGTATAGGTGTATGGCTGGATGTTTTGGTCTTTCAGCCAGAACTGTGGAGGCATTTCTGATAATAAAAAAATGTGAGAATGGGGAGAGGACCTTGGCTAATCTTTCTACATCAAAGAGCTGCCGCTATAGATGATGCATGCCTTGCCACCTGGAGTCTGGCTATTACTTTGAGCTCTTGAACAATGTCTTAAACTCTTTGGGATGACTATTGCTCTTTGGTACTTAATGCTCCATCACTACTGGCTTTGGAAGAGAGAAATTGTGGTCAGTCTGTGTTACTGGTGAAGTGCTAGAATGCATCCCATCCAGTGAATTTCTCTGAAGTTTTTTCCCCTAGCTCTGGAATTGCAAATTTCACTTCAAAAAGCAATTCAGAAGAAGAAATTTAAAATGTGTTCAGGTTTCAGGGAGGATATTTGCTAGTTTTGCTGTTAAGCAGGTCTTAGCAAGGGGAATAATGAGATTATGGCATGTCTGGGTTGGAAATGCTGATTGTTTTCCCCACCTCTGACAAAAGACAGTAGAAAAGATGAGAGAAAATACTGGCTAGGATAGGGCACGATGAGCTGACATCTGCAGGTGGGACAGCTGTGATGCTTTCCAGACCCATCCGTGTTCCCCACATGTGGGGAGTCATAGCTGTGCTGGCCTGGGTTCTCCCAATTTTTTCCAGGCTGGATGGGCTGCATCTTCCTCCTGGGAAAGGAGAGCTGACCTCCAGCTCTGAGAGAGAGATGTGGACAGCCATGGTGCCTTGCAAGGCTCTGGCTCCATGGGATGCAGCTGGTACCATCACATGAAGGGACTCGTGTACTCAGGAGAAGCACAAAGCCCTGCAGGGCCAGAGGTGCCACCTGGAAGATACTTTGCTTATTTGTGATAACAAAAGAGAAGCTGCAATTAACAGGGTCTTTTCAATTAAGCCTAGTATCTAGTGCATTAATTTTGATCAGTCTCTGAACACAACCAAGGAGTAGGACAACATGTTCAGTTTGGCTTAATTCTTTTTCCAGTTCTGTCTTGTTTTTAGTACAGTTGGAGCAGTCCATAAAAGTCAACCTGATCATCTCTTCGAGTGCTTGGGGTTGAAGGGGATTTATGCTTTGTTATCACACCATTTCAGGAGCTTCCTTTCCCCTTGGGACTGGTTCCCCTTGGAGCACCCTCGTGCAGAGACCAGAGGAGGTAAGCAGCACAAACTGGATTTGAGGTCCTGTAATGTCAAATAACTATCTCTTGGATCCCCAGTCTTTTGTGGCTTAGGCCCAGGGAAATTCCTGTCCTGAAATTCCTCAGGTAAACTGGGAATCATGGCAATTTTTGACTGACTGCAAACAGATCACTTGATAACTCTCAGTCTTATTGACATAACTCTAAAAATACACTGCAAAGTGTAAATAATAAATGTGTAGTATCTGCAGTGGAGCAAGTAAACACTGCCTGATGTTGTCTGATATTTCACTGGCAAGGTGTCCTCAGCGATGCTCCAGCAGAATAATTTTCCAAACGAGTGACTTGTGTGACAGGTGGATGTGCTGAGCTAATGCAGCCGGGCACGGAGCTGGGTCTGTGTGAGGAGGCGTG
This sequence comes from Clamator glandarius, assembly GCA_033459285.1. NCBI lineage: Eukaryota > Metazoa > Chordata > Aves > Cuculiformes > Cuculidae > Clamator > Clamator glandarius. Next base: position 2,830,465 of record JAUNZM010000292.1, read on the forward strand.
CGGGCTCGGATCTTTGCTGTAACTGCAGCAAGCAGACCACCGCTGGTCCCCTCCTGCTGTCTTTCAGCAGCTCAGGAGGGAGGTGTGAGAAAGTGCCTGGCAAGCTCGCCTTGGGCTTGCTGACACGGGTGTGTTGCTAAAAGCTTTTTTCCTGCGTGGTGTGGATGTATCAGCTTCTGAGGCTGAATGACACGCTGATTAATAATGCATGCTGGCAGTATTGACTGTTGGGAGCTAATCTGAGGATGCCTCAGTGAAAGCTGTTATTATATTTGCCCTGGGTGAAGAAACTGTCTTCCTGCCCAGGTGCTGGGGTCACGCAGTAAAGATGATCTCCTGATGGCAAGGTGACTGCTGGTGTGCAGCCAAATCCTTCCCAGGCTGGCAACTACGGCAGCCAAGGCCGTGTTCCTTGTTACCTATAGCATTCTTCCATTCTTCTGCATTCTAGGGTGTCTCAAGGTGGCTGGAGATCTGAAGACCATAGTTCATAACTGGCACATGGTTTCTTCATAAGATGCTGGGGTTTGAAACTCTTCTGTGACAGGATGGCCTCTTGCTGCTCTGGCACATCATTATATGCAACCCAGGGCAGCTGCAAGGCAGGAAAGCGTGTGCAGGCTGAACTTGAGTGGCCAATCTACCAAAGGGACCTTGGGAACCTGGCTAGCAACGTGACCCTGAAGCTGAGAAACAGCCGTTTGCATAAATGGGAATTTTTAAAGGGATGTGTGGCTTTGAAGGCTGCTGTGGTCCGGGATGGATGGTGCTACCAGGTATGTTGTACCTGGTTGGCAGAGGTTTTCCTTCCTTTACCGTGTGGAGACAATGGAAACTGTATGAAGTTTCCCTGGTGCTGGATATCCTAGGGCTGTACAATAGTAGTCTGCATAGTCCGTGTTCATGAGTGGCAGACAGAGGAGACCAGTGATATGTGTCCAGGAGAACCATAAGACTACCGTTAGCTAAAGGAGTCACAGAGCCCCGCCAAGATCTGCCTTTCCTCTCCTCTTGTCCTAGTACATCGTGCAGTGCTGCAATGACTTTTCCAAGTAAGGTATAAAAGTGAGCTGATGGGCTTTTGCAAGCAATACTCTGTTAACGAGAGCGGGGATATTAACCTTGGATCCCTGCCCAAATTGAAATGGATATAATCTCTAAATGGCTTATACCAAAATGAAATCCACTTACAAGGGAATGTTTGTTCCTCGTTCTCCTGCAGTGTTGATACGTTGAGCACTGAGGGGACAGCAAGTTGTAAGTGGATGAATTTTGTGTTGAATGTGGTAGGGACGAAATTAGCTCTTTCTCCTTTCTGGATGGATATTATTCTGGTTTTGAAGATTTGATAAAAACAAGCCAAAATCAAGCAGAAAATGCCCCACCAGAGCAGACCAGATCCTGATTAAGTCTCTGTTAGTTCTGAGCTGTGCTGTTCTTCATGGGTAATACCTTATGCTTGACTCTGAGATGCCACAGTCCCTGGGCCAGGGTTGTGCTATTATCCAGCTTTAGGTGATGGAGAGAGCTCCGAGCTGGAGTAAGACTCCAGAGCGCTTGGCTCAGAGATTGTGTTCCCCTGTCCACCCTAGTCTGGGGGCTGTGGTTAAGAGGAGCACTGGGAACTACCCACCACGAGTAAAGTCTGTGTGCCAGGAGCCTGGAGGAGGCCTTAAGTAACTGATGGGTTTTATTGCCTGCCTGCAAAGCAGGGTCAGGTTGCTCTGTCACCCAGGGGTGTCTGGTGGCATAGTCTGGAGATGCGTTACTGTGCTTCACCTTGCCTTTATGTCGGGGTATCCTCTGCCTGTGTCGCACACGTTCCTATGGACTGTAGCTATGTGAAAAGGAGCCCTAGGGATGCCGTGGCAGGTGTTGGCTACCAGTGGAATGTAAATGAAGGGATACCTGTCACTCTGCCCACCTGAGTGTCCTGATAAGGAAAGCAGGATGACTGGGCTGAAAAGCACGGAGTGGGCACTAAGGAACGAGCAGTCAGATGAAGGATTGCTGCCGTGGCCACTCTCAGACCTTGATGGGCTCAGAAGTTTGGACAACAGGCATTGAGGTGCTAAGGGGCATGGTTTAGTGTTTGGTAGGAATGGTTGGACTCGATGATCCGGTGGGTCTCTTCCAACCTGGTTGTTCTATGATTCTATGATTTCCGTGCCACAGTGCAGCAGGATTAGGGTGCAGATCACGGTATTGTGCTGGAAAACACAGCTAGCTATGTATGCATAATGAGATGGAATTAGCTGGATGTCTGAAATAGCAGTGCAAGCACTTGCTACTGGACTCAGAGGGCTAAGTGTGCTTGATGCTGGGAGATGTATTGTAGCAATGCAGGATCTTGATGTGTGTGGAGGACTGGAGCAAGTTCTGGGAAGACGCTTGCAGCTTTAACTTCACCAAATGCTTGCTCTGGCTAATGCAAATGTTGCTTTGGAGATGCTGAGAGATTTTTCTCCCCCCTCTTAAAAAGAGCATATGTTCTCACTACTAACAAGTAGGTTTGCAAAGAGTCTATTTTTAAGATGATTACAGGGTATCAGTAGCTGTTCCAGTGTCAACTGTCGGTTTTGTTTCCTTGTCGGCAGTAAACTGTTGGCAGGTTTGTGCACCAGAGGTTTACTCCTTCCCAGCTGTAATTGCACAGCACAGAAATTATCACTTGCTCTGTGCGTGCCTCTGCTGGTTTCTCCCTCTGAGCCTGCTGTTCACAAGCAGCCCCTCCAAGAGCTTTCTATCTGGTGAAGAACCGTGTCGTGGCATCTCCCACTGGCAAGAGGTAAAGCCTGAGAGGCTCTAAAGAGCAGAGATGAGATGAAATGTGGCATTAGAATACATATGTACTTGATATCGGTGCATCCAACTTTATTGCACAGAGAACCCAGAACCCAGCTCCTTTCCCAGTAAGCCAAATGTTTGCAGGCAGTTTTCCTGTGTGTTATATAAAATTATACTTACAGCAGAGTGTGAGCACTGGTGATCTGGTGGCTGGGTCTCTGGAGAGCTGGTGCTCTTCAGCTTGTGCATGTGTCTGGGTCCCTCACAAGAAGAAAGACATTGAGGTCCTGGAGTGCATGAGAGAAGGGCAATGAAGCTGATGAAGGGGCTGAAGAACTGGGGTTCCCTAGAGAAAACCTAGAGAAAAGGAGGCTGACGGGAGACCTTATCACTAGCTACAACTAGCTGAAAGGAGGTTGTAGTGAGGTGGGTGTTGGTCTCTTCTCCTAAGTGACAAACCATAGGATGAGAGGGAATGGCCTCAAGTTGTGCCACAGGAGGTTCAGATTAGACATTAGGAAAAATTTCTTCACCAAAAGGGTTATTAGACAATGTCAGAGGCTATGCGGGGAGGTGGTTGAGTCCCCATCCCTGTAGGTGTTTATAAGACAGGTAAATGAAGTGCTGAGGGATGTGGTTTAGTAGTGGACAGGTATGGTTGGACTCAATGATCTCAAACGTCTTTTTCAACCTAGTGTTTTCTCAGTCTTTCTGCGCCTTGGATCCTCATTTAACTGGTTGCCAGAATAGCCCGGCCAGTCTCTGCCAGGCTTTTCTCGACATGGTCACAGAGAATTTGGAGTCCTCCTGCTACAGCAAAAGCTGAGCTGTGTTTGCTAGAGGGCACTGGAGTGTTAACTCACGCCATCCATTTGTCCTGCTACCACATTGCTGAACCAGAGGTGACTTACAGGGGAGGAAGCAAATAGGTTCCTTAATTGAGAATTAAGGAAATCATATAGTAAATAGATGCATCCTTTTATTTTTTAAACAGTCTAAATAAACCCATGATTTGTGACTGCAGCTCTGCGCACGGAGGTGATGAGGGAGTGCAATGGGAATTGTCAACAAATGGGAAAAGGGCTCAGAAGCCCCTTTCCTTACCCCACAAGCCACGTCCTATAGGAAACAGACACTTGAAGTCTCCTTGTTCCTTTTCCGTTGACACAGCGAGCAGCTGACACTGCGACAATGTCTGGGTGTGAAGTCTGCTGCTTGTCCTTCGTGCAAGTCCTTGGCACACCTCTGGGTTCAGACTCACCCTGAAAGTTTCTGAGTGCCACTGAACCAATGGGAGAGAAACAATTGTTGTGTTTCCCAGGCTGACACCTCCCGCTGTGCAGGCTTCCCTGCAGGAACAGCAGTCCTCTCGTGTTACTCTGGGGACACAACGCCTCTGTGCTTGATGGGACCAGACAGGATCCGTCATTGTGGTGATGTGTTTCCTCTACAAAATATCCTAAATGACACCAGTGTCTGAGAGACAAGGAACAAAGAACAAACAAACAAAAATATCTGCTCCATTTGCTCCCCTCTGGCCATCTCTGTCATCCAAATCTGAAGTGGGGACTGTGGGCTTTGCCTGTTGGGGGTGAGCTTGGGTTTGGGGGTTCTACTGGGGATATAAAGTGGGTTAGGTTTTTTCACGTGAGACCAGCAAGCCTTGCAGGCCAGCACATGGATTCTGCTGGACTGTGATTATGGTGTCTGGTTTTAACTTGTTTCTGGAGTACAGGGTCATCTGGCCGGTAGCATAACAAGTCTCTTGCAGAAGGTCAAAGTTGGTTTGGATAGGGCTTGGTGCTGCTCATTCTACAGCATAGGGCCACAGATGAAGAAGCATAAGAAAGACCTTGTCAAGGTTGTGTCTGTCTCCCTGCCCCAAGGTAAGGTCGACTCTACCTATGTGATTTCGGGACTAATTAGTTTTTAAAGACCCTTGGGGACATAGGTTACTTGACCTCTTATAGGACTTCTAACAAGAATAATGTAACGAGCATAGGAAGTGTGTTCAGTCTTTTTCTTCCCCCTCCCCCATCTGACCTAATCTCCCTTGCCTCAATCTTTAGCCTTTTGTTTATATTCTGTTGTGGATGTGGCTGAAAAAACTTAGCCTTTGTATTTCTGGAAGGCTGTTTGAGAGCCGCTCTTGAATCAGTGAGTACCGACCGGGATGGCCGTGCTCCTGCACAATCCATGAGACAGATGTGTCACCTCTGGGCTCACTCTCTCCAAATGGTCCATTTCTGTCTCTAAACAAGTTGACTAAAACTGGAACACCGGATTTATGACGAAAATCAGCCCCTCATGGTGAAAACCTGAGATTCTTTTGCTTGAACAAGATGGATAGGGAACCTCACCCAGCTGAGGATGCTGACATTAAGCCTTCAAGGCTTTGTGGCCTTAGCTCTTGAGAACAGTGTATTTCATTCAACTGGACAAGCAGACTTCTCCCAGATGTATTTTCTGGTTTTAAACCGGATGGCAGAGTTTTCCCTTTGCTTTACATAGGCAGCTGCTATTTTCTAGCTTCAGCAGTGAAGGTACTTCGAAGTTGGATTGGTTAGGGCTTGTGAAACAGTCTAGGCTGTTTGGTTTTATAGAATTCAACATTTAATTACTGTTTTTGTGTCCTGAATGTGGTAAGAAAATTATTTTCTTTGTCTGGAGGCCATTTCGCACTTGAAACAGTTGATGGCAGAAAGGGAAACTGTTGGCTTGACTCTCCCTTTGTATAATCGAGGGGTTTGTGTTGTGTAACAACCTCTTCTTGTTTGTGACAGTAGTGCTTTGGGACCTGCCCTTCCCAATTCAAAGTGGAGGTACCTGTTTCGGAGAGGATGGTGGAGAAATGGCCAAGGCAACCTGAAAAACATTGCTGTGGAAAATGTCAGTGTTGAGGTAAGGAGATTACGGAGAACGGGACAGCCAGCCTACAAACATACAAATTACATAAGGATAGCTAGACTAAAACCTTGCAAAATAAAGTTTTTCTGACTTTGTAGGTCATCTCCAGGCAAGCAGCGTGGACCTCACGGAAAGGTTGTGAAGAACTGGCAGGCTAAACAAACCATGTCTTCCATCGACCTGAGAAAACAAAGCATCCAGTTCTTTAGAAATGCTCTAGTCTGAATTGCTGAAGTCCTGGAAAGCAGCCTTAAAAATAAGCAACCTGTAGCTTTGACTAATTGCATGGTAAGGCCACCCCCTTCCCTTGCACAGGCAGTTGGAGCAGGTTAGTAACTAAGGGTACTGGTGTGATGACAGCAGAGCTTGCGATGAAAGCACTGGATCTTGTCCCTGGGCAGCCCCAGTTAAGAAAGAAATACATCTGCAGGCACCAAATCTCCTGCCTGCTACTGGGACTGCTCGCTGGTGATGACATCTCAAATATGTTTTAATAACCAGCGGCTGTTAATAAGCACTAGCTACTTCACCAGCTTAGATGCATCTCTTTAAATTTAAACAGGATTAGATAAGGTAGGGAGATTATTAAATACCCAAATGAACATTAAGCAGATATATTGGAGGCTTAACAACTCTGCAGCAGATTGTTAAATTGCTCTAAATATTTCCCTACTAGTCTGGGGGTATTTAATTAAAACAACCCCTCTAGTCCTCTGTAACGTGCCTAGCAGGCCTACAAGCCCCGTGCGGGGTGAGACCCTAATTGGCAGCATTACTGTAAAGATGAGCTCTGCTCGAGGACAATTAAAAAACCAACAGCCCCCCCTCCCCACCCCACCCCACAAACCACCCCAAGCCCCTCTAATTAGTGTGAGAAATGACGACAAAACAACTCCGAGTGTCTCCAGTGACAGGTGCACAAATAACAAGGCTGATGAAAGATTTTGCAATTAAGATTGTGCTATGAAGATTAATGGGATATTTTCATAAACTGATGTAAGATTGCCTATAACCCAGTTGCCTCCACGTAGCTCCATCTCCTTCTCACCAGCCCTTCTGTATCTCTTATTTTTCAGGTTTTCTTCACCCCATATTTTCCAGGTTTGTGTGAGTTCTTGTTGCCAGCACTTTCTTCAGGTTTCTTGTGTTTCCTAGCATTTTCCTCCTCTTACTTAGGTTAGTCTTGTCTAAATCTTATGTTTCTTCTCCATTTAATCTTCCTGGGTGATGGTGGAAGTGGGGGTGTCCCCGTGGGACATCTATGTGACGTTACTGCATCTCAGGCTGTGTCTGCAGAGCACAGGGAGTTGATGACTTGCAGGTAGCTCAGCTCTGGTGCTGCTCATGGTGTTGTTGCATTGTACAAGAGGGACATGGCTGTGCCAAATTGCCTTTCTAGCCTGGTTTTCCAAGACGGTGATGTTTCTACTGTTGTGCTCAGCAATTACTTCACCTTCCCATTTACTTATTTTGGGATATTTTTATGGGGCAATTTGGTTTCCTCAGCAGTGATGGATCATGATCTCTGAGGGATTAAGCTCCTGCTAGTCCCATGGAAAAACATGGCTGGGTTGCAAAGGGAGACTGTTAACACCCTATAGGGGAAGGGCGTATGGTGTATAATCGACCTTTATTAGCTCCCTGAGGATCCAGCTGCAAAGTACCCATCTGACTCTGGAGTTGCCTGTGCCTGTGGCTTTCAGAGGCCCATGGGTCACATTGCCGGTGCCTCTTACAGCAACGTCTCCCTTGAGCGTGCCGCTGATCCTATTAGCCCAGATTAAATATGTGACCACTGCCTGATAGAAAGCATTAAACTGTGGAGAAGTAAAGAGAGAGCTGGACCAGACACCCCTTCCCATGCACTTTTCATGGAGGGAGGGAGGTTTGCACCTATCACCCAACCCCACTCCTTTCTTTCCCAGAGATGTTTGCCTGTTGCTGCTATCATAGCTACTTCATTACTCCTAATTGCTCATTACTCTTGATATCTCCAAGGCAGGCTAGTGCTCAGGGAATTTACATTTTTAATTTAGTGAAAGCAATGATTTGGACACACAGCCTCTGGTCCTGGTTTTCATCCTCTCTCAATTGCTGCCATACACCAGGTTTGATGTCCAGCTTTCTATTTTGTTCGTGCTTACTGGCTGCCGTTGATTTTCCTTCCTGACCTTGTCTTAAGCCCTGCCAGTGTTTTTTTTGCTGTGACTTTCCCATAAGACATTTGAGGGCTTTGTTAGAAGGGTGGGTCACAGGCACTGAGGGTGGGGAACGTTAGGGACATTAGTCCTGCCTGGCTGGAGTGAACTTTTTCTTCCTGCTTGCCTTTTCCATTGCTATGTGTCTGTTTAATGATGTGCTGGAGGAGATGCCTGCCCAAACCTGCAGCCCTGGTGTTCCCAGGACCTTCCCACCAGACATGGACCCCAAGGCTACCCTGGACTCACAGAGCTGGGGATGCATAATCCCATCTGCAGGGATTTCAGAATAGTCATACCTGGGGCCCAAAAACCAGTAAAACCATTGCTATGTTGTACTGGTTGTTAACTCTTGCTGGGGAATAGAATCATAGAATCACCAGGTTGGAAGAGACCCACTGGATCATCAAGTCCAACCATTCCTATCAAACACTAACCCATGTCCCTCAGCACCTCGTCCACCCGTCCCTTAAACCCCTCCAGGGAAGGAGACTCAACTCCCTCCCTGGGCAGCCTCTGCCAGTGCCCAATCACCCTTTCTGGGAAAAACTTTTTTCCTAATTTTCAGCCTGAATCTCCCCTGGTGGAGCTTGAGGCCATTCCCTCTCGTCCTGTCCCCTGTCCCTTGGGAGAAGAGCCCAGCTCCCTCCTCTCCACAACCTCCTTTCAGGGAGTTGCAGAGAGCAATGAGGTCTCCCCTCAGCCTCCTCTTCTCCAGGATAAACACCCCCAGCTCTCTCAGCCGCTCCTCTTGTTCTCCAGCCCCCTCACCAGCTTCGTTGCTCTTCTCTGGACTCGCTCCAGAGCCTCAACATCCTTCTTGTGGTGAGGGGCCCAGAACTGAACACAGGATTCGAGGAGCGGTCTCACCAGTGCCGAGTCCAGAGGGAGAAGAACCTCCCTGGTCCTGCTGGTCACTCCATTTCTGATACAAGCCAAGATGCCATTGTCCTTCTTGGCCACCTGGGCCCCTGCTGGCTCATGTTCAGTTGGCTGTTGACCAACACCCCCAGGTCCTTCTCCTCCTGGCAGCTTTCCAGCCAGGCTTCTCCTAGTCTGTACCTCTGCTTAGGGTTGTTGTGCCCCAAGTGCAGGACCCGGCCTTTGGCCTTGTTAAACCTCATGCCATTGGTCTCAGCCCAGCAGTCCAGCCTGTTCAGATCCCTTTGGAGCCTCCCGACCCTCCAGCAGATCCACACTTCCACCCAGCTTGGTGTCATCTGCAAACTTGCTAAGGGAGCACTCGATGCCTTCATCCAGGTCGTTGATAAAGACATTGAACAGGGCTGGACCCAGCACTGAGCCCTGGGGAACCCCACTTGTCACTGGCCTCCAGCTGGATTTAACTCCATTTCCCACCACTCTCTGGGCCCTCCATCCAACCAGTTTTCCACCCAGGAGAGTGTGTGCCTGTCCAGGCCAGAGGTGACAGTTTCCATAGCAGAATGCTGGGAGAAACTGTGTCAAAGGCTTTACTGAAGTCCAGGAAGATCCATCCACAGCCTTTCCCTCATCCAGCAGCCGAGTCACTTTGTCATAGAAGGAGATCAGGTTAGTTTGGCAAGACCTGCCTTTTGTGAACCCGTGTTGACTGGGCCTGATCACCCGGTTCTCTTGCAAGTGCTTCATGATCGCACTCAAGATCACCCGCTCCATGACATGTAAACATGACATCAGTGAGTTACTGTTGACCTCCTGATTCCAAGGCTCTCCACTCTGTTTCCCCATGCCTCTACCCCTAGCGAAGAGACTGCAAATTCTCATTTCCCACAGTTCATGAGCAGTCTTTAAAGGAGGGTTAGCACAGAGCCAGCTGCTTGTTTCAGCCACTTCTCTGTGCTGAGAGATGCTGCGCATGCCAGCCTTTGACATGCTTTCTATAAGGTCCATGTGAAAAACCCGTCCAGCGAAAAGGCAGGAGGATCCCAGATTCTTAAAGAAGAGGCACTAATTGGTGTTGACGCAGAAATGTAGCTTTTTCTGAGCGTGGTGTCTGTCTGACAATATTCCACTCACCAAAGCAAACAAGCAGAAATTAGGTCTTTCTGTCTCTCGTCCATGAGCCTTTTTGACTTGATATCTCGTTGTCTCTGCTCTCCTTTTAATTGCTCGGCTGTTGTCCTATTAGCGTCAATGCTTGGCACAACGCGAGGCTTATAACTGAAATGCTCTGGCTGGTTTTATGCAGGGTGTCAGCGTGGATAAATATAGTGGTTCTTCCTGTTTTCACAAATCTCCTTTTCCATCCCTTCCTCACCACTGGGATGGCGAAAAAACTAACTGCAGCTGTAGACTTCAAAAGTTACCTCCCTTCCCTCCTAGGTCCTTGGCTTGCTGGTCCTCGCAACACTCCTCAGCGTGTTCCCAATGCGAGAAGCTCTTTGGGGCTCCACGTATTCATTGCTGGGTGAGCTCCACAGCTGAGGTTCTGTTGGAAACCAGATATGCTGAGCACTGAGGCTGGCTGCAGAGAAATGATACTTCTTGATCTGGGATTAGAGAGTCTTCTAGAGTTGGAAAATGCTCGGAAAGGTTTTGGATCAGAGGTGCTGCTATGGCCCTGTCTCACTGGGTGTATGGAACTTGAGGACTTCTGAAGGAACAAGCTCCCACCCATCACTGCCCAGCCCCTTTATCTTGTGCATTAGCCTCTTCTCTGTATGTGGATCTCGAGACACTGGTAGCAAGCCGGCTGGCTGCTTGCCTGGGAGCTTCTTTCCCCTCTAGTTGTTCTGCTGGCTGCACTGATGCTTCATTCCCACAGGTTAATTTTTGGGGATGTCTCCATCTTGTTAGCTTCTTGCCTGGGCTACTAATAACTCCCAAGAGGCTGTTGCTTCATAGTGATCTAGAGCAACCCGATATCTCACCCTTTCCTCTCTCCTACCAGTTTTCTGGTGATGGTGGGTGTGTAGAGCAAGGATGGGAAGACAACAGAGTTCAGATCTGCTTCAGGGGTTGAACTGTCCCAGCAGCCTGCAGCAGAAAGGTATAAAGGAGCGGAAAATGCTGCATATGAGACCGTCCCTGGCAAGCTGCTCTTGACAAAGGCTGCACAAAAACGCTTTCGTGTTCCTTGGAAGAAGCATAGATGGTGCCAAACCAAGCCTGCCAGGGAGTAAGTTCCATTATTGTAGTTGCCTCTGGGACCACTGTGACCTCTGTCACTGCCTCCCTGTTTGCCCTGGAGAACCCAAAGCAGCGTGTGGTTGAGCCTCTGTGCTCTGCAGGGAGATGGGGGCTATCCAAAGGGGTGTGCCCTGACCCAGATGGTCTTCACAATTAGTGCCAAAAGGGAGAGACTGGGGCCCAATGCTGTAAAGAGGTGTCAGGGGATGCAGCAGAGCCTCGGGGACCCCCTTGCTCAGTTCCCAGCCTGGATGAGTCAGAGCTCCTGAGGAGCAAGCAGAATGTGGCCCTGCTGTTAAAGATGCTTTGAAATAAGCAAACATGTGGGTGGGAAGGGAATTTGTGTTGCAGGACAGATTTAATTCCTGGTATTTTATAACTCGAGTGCTTGACTTCTACAGATGTGGTTTTACTATCCCCTCCCATCTTAATAGCTATTTTATAAATATTATTATGAAGCAGTATTGGTGGTAATGCTAAATGGGAGCTGGGCTTTGTTTTATCTGAATAGCGCTTGCTTCCAGCTTGGGATAAGGGCTGTAGCACTGCAGAATGAAGCTGAGCTGGAACAAAAGGAAATCTATTCATTAACTTAAATCGCAGTAATTTTAGCATGACCCAAGAGGAGCCTGGTGAAACTAACCCTCTATTTTCCCACATCCTTCCTAGCAAGTGCCTTTCTTTCTTGCTGAGGTTTGAGAGCTGAGTCACTTCTAGACTAGAGTGAAATCTAGGGTGAATATATTTTTTTTCCTTGAGATTAGAGTCAATGCTGTTGCAACAATTGCAGTGGAAAGAGAAATGATTGTCATTGTTGATTTGATGTGTAAAAGCTGAATTTAAGTTGTCCACTTACCAGTTTCCTAGTTATTGAATTTATTTTTTCATTATGCCTAGTCACAGATCTCTGTTGATGCTGCTGCCCACCCAGGGTAGGAATTACAGCTGAGACCTTGCTTGCTCGATCCCTTTGGATGTTAGTGACTTTTCAGGGGACATGCCCTTGGTTTTGTAGGACTCTGCAATTTTTGGTGGGGATGAGAGCTCAAACTGACGCACAAGGGAAGAGAGGCATAAGTGGCAGTTTGGGCCACATTGAGAAGGACTTGCTTTTGCCAGAACAGGTGAGGAGCCCCTGGACTTCTGTGGTGTGACCAAGCTTTCTAAGAGAGACTCTGGACCTTTCCACCACTGTGGACTAAAGCCAGAGCTCAACTTCCCTTTGTGAGTATCTATTGTTGGAGGATCATTAATATTTTTGGTTTCATTTAGGCTTTATTTTCTGGAGATTCTTTTTTTTTTTTTGCAGAAGGAGCTACAATTGTAAAGAGGAGTGGACAGAGAAACGTCTCAGAGGAAGAAGAGAGGATTCCTGAGAGCAGCAGAGGACTTGGAGTGTCACGGATGCAGGAGGTCACAGAGCATCTCTGCTTTCTGCCTGGTTTCTGTGTCTCAATTTGCCAGTCTGTAAAATGGGGGCAAGAAGGTTGGTAACTTGCATAAGAACTACTGGCATGCAGTATTTTGTAAAGGCTCTGAAAAAGCCTTCTGGATGGCAAAACACAATGGGAGCACAGACAGCCTCATCACTCAGGCAGCAAACTCCTACATGTGAAAATGTGAGCCGGGAGTTTGACGTATCTGCTACCCAAATGCTAGCAGGTGACGAGCAGATGGGGCTGCCGGGCGCTTGTCTGAGGTCTGCCTGAGCAGAAGGTGGAGGGGGAGTGGGGATCTGAGGGCTGGGGCTTTCTTTTTTTTTAGTGTTGTTGGTAGCTGACATGTGGTTCTCACCAAAGATGTAAAAATAGAAGCCGTTGGCTTGTGTGGGGCTGTGGCACAGTGCTGCTTTATCTGAGAGTTTGGATGTCATGCTCTCATGGTTATTTATAGTTAGTGGGCAAACTGGGAGAAGGACAAGAGGAACAAAATGTGGAAAATGTTTCACGTGGTGGTTTTGGGCCACGACTGAGCCTGCTGGGCTGTGGGGACTGGAACCCCTGGGTTTTCTCCAACACTGTTTCTGTCAGTCCTGCAAGGACCAACATAGGCAAGGGAGTCTGTCTTCAGAGGGGCTCCTCTTTCTGATCCATGTATGTGACCTGCCTTGGAGCTGGTATGTTTTCAAACACACAAGGGAAGAGACAGGGGCATATTGGAGTTTATGAAGAGCTCTGCAAAGGACAGAGACAGCAAAAAGCTAAATTGATGGGTTGTGTTTTGGGAATGAGGATCTGCTTTTCTGTTGGGTAAGCCAGCAGAGCAGTATGTCTACCAGAGGGTTAGATCTTGCTGCAGTCTGGACTCCTTTGTCTGACAGGCTCTTGCTGTACCCTACGCGGTCCCAGGCGTCTTGCACTATGGAACTTTACATGCTTCTGTTATTCTTGAAATCCCAGCTATGCGCCTCTGTGCAGCCCTTGTGGCAGAAGGGAATCAGGTATTAAGAGGAATGGCCTTAATAGATGCAACCCTGAGATCTGTTTTCCACCATGGTTTTCTCTCTTGAGGCACTGGAGCTCTGTATTTGTCCCTCTGCCCCAGCACAACCTTAGCAGAAGCTAGGCAGACAAGAGCCAGTGGTATGGAGGGAGCCAGAGCACTTGAGCTCTGCTCCTGGATCTGTCTGAGACTTTGCTAGGAGGTAAATGAAGAGATGCAGACGGATGGTGCGAGTTGGTGACCTCTGTGAGTGCATCCAGTGCTCTGACACAGGAGAAACTGAGGTGGGAGGGTGACTCCAGACATCCTCCTGCCTGGAGACCTGAAGAAACCCCCTCCCCTGCTCATCTGGGTTAGCAACAAAACACAAGGCCCCCTCTGGTCTTCTCTTGGGGCTTGTCCTCTCTCTCTTTCCCGGTTCACGAGCCATTGGGAGACGGGTGCCCATGGGTCCCTAGCGCTGGTGTTAATGCGATGGGGAGAGGGGCAGCACACCTGATGGTGGCTCAGAATAGGACGCAAATGATTACAGCTGAAGAGGTCGTATACCATTGTAATCCCGAAAAGAAACATTATGATTCATCATTCCTGATGTAATGTCATCTGTTTAATAAAGCCGTAATTCACTCTGTGCTCATTTTTAATGGGGCTATTTAAGTAATGGCATTGGGTTTTCTCTTTCCCAGCCTCCCCCCACTCCCATACTAAGTAGGGCTTAGATGGAGCACTTGAAAAGAGCTATTGGAGCTGAAGACTTTTTTTATATTTACAATATCTTTCAGGTCGTAGCTGAATGGGGTATTATTTATGTCAAATCACTACTTACCCTGAAATATGGGGAGAAGGAAAGCCAACAGCTGGATATGGTAATGAGTAAATAAACCATGTGTCTCTTTAATGATAGGGACATGAATTTGTGCCGCATGGGGAAACGGTCAACGATAAGATGTCTTTGACTGGGGCTGGCCACAGAGCAAGGACACCCCAAAATTTATGTTGCTAGAGGGCTCCCTTGGCAGCTTGCTGGGAAGAACGATGGTCTGATGGTTTGGGGTTAGCTTTGCCGCCTGTTCTCCGAGGGTGTTGGCCGTGTGCAGACACAGCAGCTTTTGCTGCCTCCAGCCTGATGGCACACTATGATTCTTCCCATAAAAATCTGGATCTGGAACTTGTGGATTCTGTGGATCTCTTAGAAACTCAGGGTTCTTTAAGTTAAAATCCAGAAGAGTTATTGTGGGAAAAAGTGATGGGAATAGGAGTGTCTGTGTCGCAAGGCAGAGGAAGGAGGTATAATTGTTCTTATGATCTGTTTGGGGTTTTTTTCAGGGTTTTTTTCTCTGTGTGGAGAGAAGCATATCTGAGGACATGAATTTTGGGAGCAAGTGTTTGACCATCTACAAGTGACATCGGATCTCCGTGCCTTCACTGGTGCAGAGTGGCAGGAGTGTTTCTGTCTCTGAGGATGTGCTACAAGGGCAGATCTGGTGAGTGAGTGACTGATCCAAGCAGGTAAAGGAGCGGGGAGATGTCAAAGGGAATTGCGTAAAGACAGCAGAAAGCTGAAGATCATGTTTGAAGTAGCCATGCCAGAGCTGAACTTCTTTGTGCGTGCAGTCTCCTGTGCAAGGGAAAAGGAGGTATTTTCCTTCGGTGGCAAATCTGGGTGTATGTGAGGTTGGTGTAAGGTAAAGCTTGGCACTACAGCCCTTACACTACAGTTACTTCTCGTACACCCGTACATATGCGGAGGCTGTGGGACTTCTCGTGGCTGAGCCTCCTGTGGTGCTGTGTGGAAGATCCCTTGTCTCAAAGAGCTGATGCAGCGCTGGGTGAACATTGATATGTAGCCAAATGAACCCATTTCTCTTGAAGTTACATGCCTGGCTCTCTGTGTCTGTAAGAAAAATAAGAACTGCCAAACTGGATGGATCATTTCTGACATAGTAAACTCCTCTTGACAGTGGCCAAGAGCAGATGCTTTG
The DNA here is from genome assembly GCA_033459285.1 of Clamator glandarius. Lineage (NCBI taxonomy): Eukaryota > Metazoa > Chordata > Aves > Cuculiformes > Cuculidae > Clamator > Clamator glandarius. Next base: position 2,845,910 of record JAUNZM010000292.1, read on the forward strand.
GGAGTATATGAGAGCCAGGCATTTATGGACAGATCCTTCCCTCTACATCTACCTGACTTTTGGCAGCCTTTGTGTAGGGACTTCCTTAAATAAAGGAGTCTCTTAATGTCAAAAGAGAGTTGACTTTCTGCATGAGAATTATTTAACCTTTTGAAATTCATTCGTATGTGTTCGCTGTGTGTACAGTTTATTGAAAAACCAAGTCATCCCTGCCTTCTACCATAGTCCTTCTGAAAGAGGACCAGAACTGTAACATGTTACAGCATCTTCTAAGATGCTTCGATTTGGTTTGAAAGGGCCATTAAAAATATTGTACCTTGCTACCCATAGATTGCTTAGTAGAGAGCTGCCCATGAAGGCCAAAAGTGTTTTATTTGAGAATGTACTATTCTATCCAGACTGTTTTTCATCTAATTGAGAAAGTCAGATCAATAATTGATTAAAATAAAAATAACCTCAAGACCTGCACAGTTTTTGTGGCTAGCTGCACTTTGTATTTTTCCCCAGAATTTTTAGATAAACAACAGGGAGTTTCCAACTCTCTCTCCTGTTGTCATACCAGGAACAAGAAAGGAAACAAATAAGGAAACTTGAAAAAAAACCCCATGAACACCTTAAAATACCCCATGCTCAAAGCAGTTTCTACTTTGGTTCCATCCGGTGGTAATTTATCATGGTGGAATGAGGTGGATGCAGTAGCCAGCCCCTTGCTCTTTGAGGAGCCAGGAAAGGTGAAGGGCTGGGAAGGTTGGTCCTGTCTGGAGTAGAATGATGGTATGTGTTATAGGGGTCTTCAGGCTTCCTCCAGGACCCTCCGTCATGTCTCACAGCCTAGGTCTCTCCTGTCTCCAGCTGTGCCTACATCCTGTTTTGACCATTGGATCTGATGCTCCGTGGACCCGAAAGGGAGGTCCATGGATGTCATGTGAGGACACTTGGACTCTCTCCCAGCTTGTGGAGGTGAGAGGATGTCTGGTGATGAAATGCTTAGTAGGTTATCATGTGCTGTGGCTGAGGACATGGCATTTTGGACAGGTCCTGGATTTAATATCCTTTTCCTCATCTTCCTTCCTCATGCTCACCCTCCCCTACAGAATGGGGGTGATGTTTTTCATCTACCTTTTAAAGGGTTGTAGATCTGACATACTCAATGGCTGAGGCTTTGGTAGGGGGGATTATTGCTGATTTCCCTGTAGATGTTCAGAATGCTCTTTGCTCTTGGAATAATTCAGCATAGCTTGATCTGAACACCTGCACTCATGTGAAATGCCACCTAATTCCGCCCGTGATCTTGGTTTGGGCTCAGTGGAGCAGAGGGCTGGTCTTCATTACCCCAGCCCTATACAAGCATCTGCTATGGCTGAATAGCTTTTGTGCCGTGAGAGGAAATTGTTTCTGCCTGCCTTTTATATCTGCACTATCACCTGAGGAGCCCTCGCTGCAAGCTACCAGGGCTGTGCTCTCATGGCTTAAGAGTGGGAACTGAAACCAGCATGTCTCTCCTGAAACAAATGCCAAAAATCACATCTAATGAATGCTGTCGAGAATGTGAAATTTGTGGGTAAATCATAATGTTGTCTGTGGGGTCAGCAGAGAAGGATAAACCTGCCACTTACAGATGTTCAAAGCAATAAAAAGGGCCCTCTAGTTGCCAGGCAAAGCCGCAAGGGCAGAATTGATCCATGCCTGAGGTCTCCTGCTTTCCTGGGAGGCAGGGAAGGGGTTAAGTCTGGAGCGGAGCGCTCAGCTTGCACTGTATTATGTCCAGGTGGCATGACGTGTGAACAGACGAAAGATAAAAATCGCAGCGGATAAAATCACAGAGGAAATGGCTCTGTCTGAGTTCGGATCACGACGCCTTGCGCTGACCCCGCAACCTGAGCTCCATCAGTCAAGTTGTCCTTCCCTTGACTTCTCACCCCATGCTCTGCTATTGCTGCTTCTCCATAAAAGAGGAGGATGGTGGGAGGAGGGGAAAGGCATCTTAGCCCGATGACTAAGAGGGTCTGAGGACACGGGTCAAGTTCTTTCTGCTGGAATCTGGAAGGGAAAGCTGAGTACTCTACCAGACTCTGCTATAAAACGATCTTCCCCATAAAAGGACCAAATGAGTAACTGGGAGGCGAGTGCAGTCCTCGTCTTGCCTTGGCTGGAGATGGGGGTGGTGGAACAGAGCCAGGCTGCCCTGGCTATTGGAGACCCTTGCTGCTTGGCAAGGAGAGCAGTAGCAATGTTAGGGTCTGGGGCTTTGCTTTTGAAGCTGTAAGATGTGTGACTGCTCTGTCAGTCGGTCCCTTTCTACCCAACCCAGCTAGTTCCACAGCTGTGCTGGCTCTGGAGAGACCAAACTATCCTGTGCAAAGATGTTGCTGCTGCACCCTCGGTGCCTGGTCGCCTTCAAGAGAAGAAATCTCAGGGTTTTGGTCAACTCTATGGGCACCTGTGGAGGAAATGAAGCTCCTCAGTCTCCTTGTTCATCTGAGACAGGTGGCATTGGTGACAGAAATAGTGTGCCTCTGTCCCAGAGCCAGGCAGCCACAGCTGCTGGAGAGAAGTTCTCTCCAAGCTTGGTAGTGCTTTGCTCTCAAAGGAGCCGTGTTCACTGTGAGGGCTGGAGGATGCTGGAATTTGCTCCCTTTGCCTGATCCAAAAGAGCCTAGTTTTGAAGAAGGCCTTCTGGGCACGCTGCAGAAGACATCTGTTTTACAGGGTGTTTAGGATGGGGCTCAGCTCAGGCTTCCCAGAACTGGGAAGAGCTGGGAATTGGTTCAGTTTCCCTGCCATAATTATCTTTTACAGCCCTGGGGTTTGATAGTGTTACCAATGACACTGTGCTCGGGTGGTAAGAAGTGGAAGGGAGTTTTTAGGTGATTAGACTCTAAACTGCTCTTTGTCTTCTCCTGTGGTATGAAGGCGCTGGGGACCACAGCTCTGGAGGCTCGTGGCTTCCTGTCTGTATGGAAACTTGGGTTTTCAGTTCAGCTTTAACTAGCTCCCTGTGTGTTTTAGTTTAACTTAACTCAGCCTGGTTTAATTGGGATTTATGCACCAGAATAACCAAGATGGCTTAGAGCTGGCACACCCTGAGCTACATGTGGGCTTTGGTTTTAGAGATGCATGTGGACATACAGGAGACTTATGCTGTCTCTGACTTATTGGGAACAGAGCTATGGCAGTAACATGCTTGGGCTGCAGCAGATGCAGGTGTTGAGGGGTCTTCAGTCAAATCACAGAATCACAGAATAACCAGGTTGGAAGAGACCCACTGGATCGTCGAGTCCAACCATTCCCACCAATCCCCAAATCATGCTCCTAGGGATTGCTTTAGTGTTTGATAAGAATGGTTGTACTCGATGATCCGGTGGGTCTCTTCCAACCTGGTTATTCTATGATTCTATGAAATGAAGATTGTGACTGAGCTTGGGTTAAGCATCTGCTGAGTTAGTCACCCAGCCTACGTGCATTTGAGGTCTTGAAGGATTGTGGCATTGAAGGAGCTGATGCTCTGAGGTCAGCATTTGCCATGCTAACCCATCCCTGAGCTGGGTGCACCTACGGTGGTGCCTGGGGCTCATGGTGGAAGGTAAAGGCTCACAAAGCCCTCTCCACCCTGGAGCATTGCTCCCCTGAGACTTGTGAGGGCTCTTGGCTTTTGCCTGTGTTATCATTGCCTGGTCAGAAGGACGTACAGTGACAGGGTGAGCAACTCTAGACTGAGACGTGACCTGGAGAAAGCAGAATGTGTGTGCCTGTTAAACATTAATTTAGAACTTAATGAGCATCAAGCCTCTGCTTCTTGCTCTAGAGGTCAGGGTATAGCAGTTAGACCCTTTCTGGGAGCAAAGGTGCGTCTTGGTTTGAAAAGCAATCTATTACGCCCCTTGACAGCATAGGTAGCAAGAGCAAGTGGGCTCGGAGAAAACAAGCAGTGTTTGAGAAGACTGAAGACTTCTTCCCTGTCCTGATGGAGAAAGGAAGGGGCAACCCAAGGGCACGTGCTCTGGCAAGTATGTGGAGAAGGTCCACAGAAATGGAAGTGACTTTTTTTGGGGTGGGAGGGGGCAAAATACTTGTCTGTGAGCAAAGTTGCCACCCACGTGGAGGTTTGAGCGGCTGTATTTTGGGTTGCCAGCAGGCTCTCTAGTAAGTCTGCTGCTCAGCAAGCAGACGGGAAAGCCCCTCCACACACGTCTCTGCTCCCAGAGAGGCTGGAGAGCATCACCACTTCCCTCCCTGGGGAAGGCAGCTCTGTGGCATGACCTCCCACCTGGGGAAACGAGATCAGCAAATGACTCCTAAGTAGCGTGTCCATCACTGTCAAATTGACCATGGATGTCAAGCGTGAATCGGCTGTCCCCGCAGCGCGGACGGAGCCAGCCCCTTAGCTGGCTGAGTCAAGCTGTGCTGACTCCCTGTGATAGCATTTTAATGTGAAGGATGACAGGGGCCTCCAAGTTAATGTCTGCGGAGAGGTGACAGTTTTGAATGTCAGCCAAAGTGGAAGGCCTGCCTGGAATTTTGTGGAGAGTGGAGAGGATGGGCATGAAATTAGCACAGGCAAACGTGTCTGCTGGCAGCCTTATGGCACTGATGCCTGGTGCTCCTGAGATCCAGCCACCAGAGTGGACATTCCCTCTTGGACCTCAGCGGACAACCCGCGTGTCCCCCAGTGTGGCTCTTCCCAGGAGTGTCTTCAAGGGCTGGAGGTGGGACACGAGCCTGAAGTTCCCTGTTGTCCTCCTGGGAGAACCACTGGGATGTGGGCATGGTGGTAGAAACACTGCACTGGCAGGAGGAGATGGAGATAAGATTGAAGCTGAGCTGGGATCTGCCTGCTGTTATTAAGAGTAATCAGCATGTGTATTTAGATGAGGCCTGGCTCTCAGGAGCTTGGCTGACTGCCTGTACAGCCCCATGGAGTCCCACAAGGAAGGCACTCCTAGTGATTAAGTCTGATGGTAAAGAACATCCGAGTAATCCCTAGACATCTTATTCACAAGAGGGAGTGAAAGCCTCCTGATGCTCATCCTGCAGAGGAGGAATGTCCAGTACAAATCAGCACAGCCCAAATGAGCAGGTATTCCTGTCCCCTTCCCTGACCTTGGGCCAGGCCGGTCCCTTTGCTGTGCCTCAGTTTCCCTCCACTCCACTGGAGAAAAGGCTGGGTTTATTTGTGGAAAATTGTTGGGGAAAATAAATGGCTCCAGGGTTGCAAAGGGCCTGAAGACTGCAGGTGGGAGGCATTCCTGAAAGGAGACGAAAGCAATGACAAGATACTGAACACAGCCAAGAGCCAGGCTGGATTTATTAAAGGAAAAATGAGGGAGACGTTTGTGGTCAGCTTGATAAATTGCCTCCCCCTCAAAGCTGTATTTCTGTGTTATTGTTCGCCTGTGAAGGGATCTTGACAAACTCTCCCCGGGCTCAGGGGCTAATTGCTGAGTTCACAAAGTTGCAGATCATCTTCTGCACTGTCATCTGAGCTGGGACTGGGCTGAACTGGTTGTAGACTGGCCACTGGGGAACCAGTAAAGGGTCTGTTTGGTAATGTAATACAAGGTATAATAATCCTTTTTAATCCAGTGGAGCCCAAACCCCTTCAAAAGGGTAACTCCATTCACTGGTCACCTTCAAAACAGGGAGAAGAGCACATATCTGTTTGAGGTATTGATGAGGTATTGTTTTCGGTGTGCAAAAGTACTTTCTGAAACCTGGTGTTGAATGACCAGGAAGATTAGGGAGCAACATACTCAGCCTCTCCTACCTGCAGACGGCATTGATGTCCTTGCTGCAAAAGCACGAGGAGGAGGAAAAAGGTTGGTTGGTTGAACTTCCAGCAAGGAATATCTTGTGTCCTTTTGCAGCCTTGTATGTACACACTTCTACTTGAATATTTGGAAAGTGACAACTTTGATACGAGAGAGCTTTTTGAGAGAGATTTCCTCACTCCTAAAGCAGGATTTTTGCTGGGAGCTATTTAAATAAAAGTCTATCCTGCTATTTGCATGAAAGTAAAGCTGCTGTATGAATGTAGTTGGCTCATGAGGAAGAGGATTATGGCTGTAGCTATGGGCAAATCCATTCAGAAAATGTCTCCTGGGTGTTGGGAGGTCCTAGAGATTCCAGGAGCCATTATCTCAATCTCTGCGTTGCTGGGAAGGCACCACAGTCTGGGCTGAGATGGTGTTAGTAGCAGTAGAGAATTGTGGCTGCTCTTCTTGCCAAGCGTTCCCCTCTAGCTGCCTACGAGCACGTGGAAGCGGACACGATGTCTTTGGCCACCTCTTACTTGAACATAGACTCCCACTTCGTTGCACTGAGATCTGCGGGGTGGCAGTAGGCCAGTCATACAAAAATACCCACCAGAAGTCCACACAAATGTGACTAATGTCTATTATATGTAAGGAAAAAACCCCTAAACAACCCAAAACCAAACCACCCGAAACCCAACACACCCACAAATGAAAAAACACTTCCAAAGGACAATAAGAACCTAACTGTAAACTACCTAGTTCTCAGCACCTCAGTTCAAGTCAGTGGTGGCTGCTTTAGGCTGGATACTGAAATGAAATGGTATTTGCCCTGAGAAAAGCCTGCTTAAAATAAAGAAAGAAAATGTTTAAAGTGAATTTCAAATGTTTTCTTTTAAGATTAATGCTGTCTTTATATGACTGGAAAAGTGACTGGAGAAATCCTGGGCTTAGTTCAGCTGTTTTTCTTGGCAGCGCTTTGACATCTAGGTATCTCCTAATCTTGACCGTAGCTTTTTTTCCAGTGAGGCAGCCTTGGAGGGAGGCTACAGTTTGCAGGCTCTTAATCCCAATGCATCACGTGCCAGTCTTGCATGCACTGAAGTACTGACCTGTGTTGTCCCAGCCAGTGCTTGTCTGTACTGCTCCGTGGCCTCGGGTCTCTTTCTTCAGTAGTGTTAAAGGACATCGGTAAGCTTGTCGCTTGCCTCTTGTTGGGAGGATGTGGTGTTTGACCCTCTCCTCTGGACCCACCACCCAGACAGCTCTTGCTGGTCTGGTGTTGCTTGGTGATGACACAGGAGGGATTTTGCAGGGACGCTGTGAGGTCCACCAGCAGGGTGGCTCTCATCAGCTCATATTTTTTGGTGGAGAAGAACTTTCCTACCATCCCCCTTGCCCTGCAGAGTGCTCATTTTCCTTTCCACCAGTTCATTTTGCACCCAGTCCTGAGTCTGTTAGCTCTCAAAGTATGGGCAGAGGGACTGAGAGAGAGGACGTATGCAGATTAAACTCCCACTTGCTGCCATCCCTACCCCTTCTGCTGGATGCTGTGACCTGAGAGCGTTCCTTCTCGAAAGCAGGCTACAAGCTAATGCAGAGGAGAGATGTGTGTGGTCGTTTATTCTCCTCATCGACAGATGGAATCCGACAGCTTCTTCCCTTATGCAGTCACAGACTCCACAGCTTGTGTCTTTTCCCCTTTTCTGCCAGGAATAACTTTGAGGGGGGCTTTAAAAAATGTTTCATTAATTCTTCTGGAAATATTGTTTTCTGTGCGAATCGCAGTAATTTCTTAAATGAACCTCGCAAAATTGGAATAATTATGCTGCATGCAAGTTTCACAGCCTTTAACTGTTCTGATTTCTTGGTTTTTTGACAGGTTCTCCATTTTAAAGTCTTTTTGGGCCAGGTGAATTATGAATCAGCCTTGAACTCCCTTCATAGCACTGAGTATTAATGTGTCCATATTGCAAAGGGTTAGTGACTTAACCAGTGGGTTGAGCAAAGAGGGGACTTGAGGTCTCCAAGTGTTTAAGGCAGGGCACTATATTCTTTCTCTGCTAGACAGATGGGAGACAGTGAGGCCCATGGACCTTGAGGAAATTAATGGGGCCCTCTGAAAAAAACATCCTGCTTGGAAATGAAATGTTAGCTGCACAGCCGTGTGCTTTGTCTGGCTGCTTTTATTTTTATTGGCCTCTCATCTGTTAAAGTTGTCACGTCCTACCGTCATCCCAACTTTTTTGCATTGGGAGAAGGTTTGGTGGTAGGCCCCTTCCATGAAGCATGGGGATACTCTCCGGTTGTGCTGCCTGTATCTCGTTTTAATGCGATTCATTAACAAATTATCAGCTTAACTGAAGATACTTGCATAAATTTAATTAAAGCTGATTATGTGGCAGCAGGTCAAGAGAAGTGATTCTCCCCGCTCTACTCCACTCTCATGAGACCCCACCTGGAGTATAGTGTCCAGTTCTGGAGTCTCCAGCTTAAGAAGGATAGGGAACTGTTGGAACAGGTCCAGAGGAAGCCACGAAGATGATCTGAGGGCTGGAGCACCTCTGCTGTGAGACAGGCTGAGAGAGTTGGCCTGGAGAAGAGAAGGCTCCGGGTTGGCCTTATAGCAGTTTCCAGTACCTGAAGGGGCTACAAGAAACCCGGGGAGGGACCTTTTACAAGGGTCTGTAGTGAAGGGCATTTCTCCCATGTGACAGGGGACAGGGCAAGAGGGAATGGCCTCAAGCTGTGCCAGGGGAGGTTCAGACTGGACATCAGAAAAAAAATTTCATGGAAAGGGTCATTGGTCCCTGGCAGAGGCTGCCCAGGGAGGAGGTTGAGTCCCCTTCCCTGGAGGGGTTTAAGGGACGGGTGGACGAGGCGCTGAGGGACATGGGTTAGTGATTGATGGGAACGGTTGGACTCGATGATCCAGTGGGTCTCTTCCAACCTGGTGATTCTATGATTCTGTGTGTCAAGGGTGCATGTTTGCACGGAGGCTTGAAAATGGGAGGGGATTAGGCACGCTGGAGGTTTCCAGGTGGTGTTTAAAAGGGAAAACACCAGGACAATTAGCACAGGGGTGGGTCTCCAGTGCAGCAGCTAAAGGAGGCTTTAGTGAGCAGCTGGCAGCATCTTTTAATTAATGTGGGATATCCACTCCTAGGGAAAGCAGATGGGGCGTGGTTTGGTGGTTGATAGGAATGGTTGGACTCGATGATGCTGGGGGTCTTTTCCGACCTAGTGATTCTGTGATAGGACAAAGGGGGATTGGCTCTAAATTTGAAAGGGGAAGATTTAGATTAGTCATTAGGAAGAAATTATTACCAATGAGGGTGAGGAGTCACTGGCACAGGTTGCCTGGGGAAGTCGTGGATGCTCCATCCCTGGAGGTGTTCAAGGCCAGATTGGATGGGGCTTTGAGCAGCCTGGTCCAGTGGGAGATGTCCTTGCCTATGGCAGGAGGGGTTGGGACTGGATGATCCTTTCCAACCCAACCCATTTTATGATCCTCTGTGAGGTACGCGTTTCTTGAATGGGAAGTTTCAGCGTATGGTGAGGTGGAAGATGGTTTGCTCAGGAGCAAAGAGCGTAGGCTCTGTGGGCAGGCAGCTGGCTTGGCTGTGTAGTTGAAATGGATCTGTCTCTTTAGAAGTTCATGTACCACACGGCAAAGAAAAGCATGTCTCCCCTTCATCAGCAGAAGGGCAGCTGCTCTAAGGACATGAATGCATGTGACCACTGGTTTTGTTGGCCTCTGTTCTTGTAGAAAGCAAAATACTACGCTGATAACTCTGTTTACCCTGCTAAGTGTTTTTGTCTGCTGAAGAGAGGCATAACAATGCAGCACATGTCTGATATTATTTTATCTTAAGCCTTTCTTAAATATTTTAGGCTGGTCCATTTTGTTGGTCTTTCCTAACTCGTGTGAGTTACCTGCAGATCCTGGGTTTCTAGAAAAAGATGTGCTGGATGTTGCAGCCCCTCTTGTCCTCAGCGTCCTGAGACTCTCATCTACTCCCCAGACCAGCCCTGCTGGCTTCAGGTTTTGACTTGCATTATTTATTACCATCTTCTTTATAGCAGCCTCTCTGGGAAAGCCAAACCTCATCTTGTTGGCTCCTTGGCAAGTCTGAATCTTAAAAATTTGTCCAGTTTTAGAAGAAAACCAACTGTTAAGGCCTTACAATTGGATTGAAATCCAAAAGGAAACATAGCATTTAATTTTATATAATTGATAGATTTTTTGATAGAACAATGGCACTGAGGTTTTTGTTGATATTTAGGAATAAGTTCTGTCACTGAAATTCTCGTTTTCAAATATAATTTTAATTAAATTTGAAGCAAAAGGCATTTCAAGACGAGCAAAACTGAACTGCTAGGCTCAGAAATATTGCAGCTAGACATTTTGATTTTGCAGAATTAAAACGTTACAGTGTGAAGAGCCTTCACTCTGAAGGAATCAGGTGTGAGAAGTATTTCAATGTTCCTGAATCTGCATTTGTCCCTGGTTATGTACACGTTATGTGTCTGTAGTAGTGGAATGTTTTTTACCTCCTTCCCCAGTAAATGAGTAGGTAGCACAGTCCTTTGGTGAAAGGCCTGAGAATTTAAATAGACAAACTGGGAAGCTATTTCATCTTTGAATACATTTGCCTGCCAGCAAAGAGTAATTTTTCACTTACCCAGCTCAATCTTCGGCCAAGCCAAGAACTGAAGCTGGGTCTTCTGAGTCCTTGTTCTGTGTCCCACGACAAGATCCTTGTCTTTTCTCTTTGTTTGTGGTTTGTGATTAATCACCCAAGTCTCCTGATATTATTTATGTTCTGCTCCCTGGCTCTATGATTTGAAACTTTATAAACAGGCAGTAGCAAATGCATGTGATGTACAAAAATATGGGTATTCATCAAGGTAGCACAGCTGCTCCTGAAACAATGATGCTGAGGAAGTGCATTCATACTAATTATAGCAGCACAAAGAATTGTGTCGCTAAATTTGTTGGCAGATCCAAAATTGTTTTGGCTTAAGCTGAAACAGTTTCTTTTGGGGAGGAAGGTTTTGGCCAGTTGAAAATTTTAGTTTCTAGAGAAAGCATTTAGTTTTGAAGTTAAGGATTTGCTTTAAGTAGAAATTAAAAATTAGAAGGTGAAAACATTTCTTTCTATGTTTAAGTAGAGGGGTGTGTTTTTATTTTTAAGGAGAAAACGACTAACAGTTTGATAGACAGGAATAAGTGGGTGACCTGTTTTAGTATTTTTGGTACCTCTTTTCCCAGATCTGAACTCTTCAGCTGCTGAAGGATTGTCTGACCCTTCTGCAAGCGGCCAGGACAAACACCCCATCTGGAGGTCTGAAGCTTGAGGTCCAGGTGAGCTGTTGCTGCTCTGCTTGGTTTCCAGCCTGATGTGCCGAGCAGGTGGTCCAGGTGGAGCCTGGTATCTCCCTTCATAGTGCTGCTTGTTGGGGTGAGACAACAGGGGAAATTCCTCTTCTAAATGTTGCTAAGATCAAAAAGAAGATTTAATTGCACTCTGCATACGGATTGTTCCGTGCACTCTGATGGCACTCCAACCACACAATAATATTTTCATTTCTGGAAACAGCATGCTGATTTAGTAAAATCCTTTAATGTTTAGAAAGTCTGGAAATGCATAATTAAGGTATCCAGCCAATTCCCCCTTTTGCCTTGTAATTATTGTTGCTTCATTATCACCCTGAACGACTTCTCCACCCACTCAAGCTTAACTTTGCCCCACAAATCTGTCAAAATAGAGACACATATCAACATAGCTATTACGACAGAGGGAACAAACTTCCCTTTTCTCTCAAATGAATCAATTTTCAACATAATTTCACAATCGTGCAGTTGGTAGAATGATTTCTCACTGCACAATCTCTGCCTGCCTTTCTCTTCAAAACCTTACCTGCCGAAACCTCCAAGTTCGTCATTACATCTTGAGTACCTAAAACAGCTCTGAAGGGCTTTTGCACTTCTGACATCCAGCATCATATCAGTAAAATCCCTGCAGTAAAAGGATAGCAGCCTTGCTCCAGACACCTGAATTTGGGTGGAAAAGCAAAATGTTTCCAGCCTGCAGCAACTTTGCTGACTTCACCAGGAGCTGCTTTGTTTATGCAATATGGGGCTCACTGCAGTCCATGTGAGTCAATGGGAAAACTGCATTTCACGTTGTTTCACTCCCTGCTTTTGTTAAACAGCCATTTGGATGACATATGGAAATGAATGTTATATTTAGGCATGTTCCTGTGTGTCCATGAAGACAGTTACAAAACTATTTTTAACTCTAATACTTGTACTAATCCTCCTAAAATTCACCAAGGGGCACTAACTCTTCTCCAGCAGCAGAGGAAAACTCAGCCTGGCCTTCAGGGGGATATTTCTGGATAGGAAGATGTTTGCCAGAATATCCTGTTCAGTTTGCTCTGGTTCTGCTCTTATCTCAAGTTACTCTGCCCTTCTTGCCAACATCCCACTGATTCCTTTGGCTGGCGATACCCACAACCTCTCTGCAGCAAGTCCCAGGACTTGGCAAATGTCTCGAGCTGCTCGTGGCTCTGGCAAGCACCAGCAGATGTGTTGCAGTTCTCTTCCAACACACATCTGTGTGCAGCTGTCCCTGTAGAGGCCGTGTCAAAATCCGGGATGCTGCTGCTTGTGCATGACCCGCGTGTTGCTCCAGGTGTTTGTTTCCAGTTCCTGGGCTGCACGTACCCTGCCAGGTCTCCTGAGCACATCAGCTAACCGTCAGCACCTCTTCTGTCTTTGAAAGACTTTCTTCCAACCCTTTATGGTACAGAAAAGCCATAAAGGCTAAGTTAACAGCTAACATTGTGGATGAGCCATCCAAGTTGCCAACAGAGATGCGAAAGCATCACTGAAAGCCCCAAGATTAATTTCTTCAGGAGCTTTTGCAGAGAGGCCAGAGGCAGTGTGCCAGGATCTCCTGGGATGGCTCCAGTCTGGGGTATTACTGCAGATTCCTTTCATGAAGCCCTTGTTCTAACCCGCTGGAGTATTTTGCGTGCTGTGGGATGTCTATGGGAGATCTGTACCATGCTTCAGGCACAGCCTCCCCAGAGGGCTGGCATGTCACAATAATGTAATGTCTCAGCTTGATCCAGCTGGTGGGTGGGTAGGGAAGGATCTCTATGCTCCCCGTGCAGTTCCATTTAGCAAAAGTCTTTCTACTGAGATGCCAGCCCTGCTCTGGCTCAGGTAATCCAGGGGACGGGCATCTATTTTTGGCTTTTTGGCTGTTCTTTTGCTTTGATTTGGCATCTTCTCCCACTCGCATTGTCTCTAGGCCTCCCTTGGGAAGTTTCTATACCTCTGTGATGAGGATGCAGTATGCGGGTCGTCTGCTCCAAGCAACCTCCACCATCACCCTACCGCACCCGGCCGAGCCGTGGGACACACAGACTGTAGAGTCCTGGAGAAAAGCACATCCACGCTTCCACCAGGGGAGGTTCAGGCTGGACATCAGGAAAAAATTTTTCATGGAAAGGGTCATTGGTCCCTGGCAGAGGCTGCCCAGGGTGGGAGTTGAGTCACCTTCCCTGCAGGGGCTGAAGGGACGGGTGGACGAGGTGCTGAGGGGCATGGGTTAGTGATTGATGGGAATGGTTGGAATCGATGATCCAGTGGGTCTTTTTCAACCTGGTGATTCTGCGGTTCAGTCACATTTCTCCAGGACAAAGGAATGAAGTTGCCTCATCTCTGGGGCGAGGGCTTTCTTCTGGCAGCGTGCACTCAGAGACGTGCACGCCTCGTTCTGCGCTGTGCTGTGGCAGCTCTGCTGGCCAGCGCGAGATGATGATTACCTTGCCCTTCTGCACTGCAGTGTAGTGCTGGCTGCAGTTTATCAGGCTGTTTCCCAGTGGAGTGGATTTGACCCGAATACTAGAGTGTCTCAGGGCTTCCAACCAGCTCCACTCACGTGATGCCCACGCTGGATTTCCTGGAAGGGAGGCTGATCTGGGGGAAACTGCCTGACACATTGCCATCAATGCATAATACCTTTGTTTAAAAAAAAAGGAAAAAGAAGAGAAAGAAAGTCCTTCTGCCCATGATCCCATGGTAACCCCAGCAATATGGGCATTAACGTCCAAAGAGCTTTCTCCTCTGGATGGGGAGTTATAATGGCTTTAGATTATTTGTGGTTATCTGGATTTCAGATTGACACCATAAATATTCAAACTCTGAACCTGGCTTGGATGCAGCCGCTGTTGACTTTTGTATGACCTAGCTGGAAACTTTAAATCAGCTGTCGACTTGACTTTCGAGGGAGTGAAATACTCCAAATCCACCAGATAGCATCTCCTCGGTGTTTTATTACCTCCTGAGAACCTCACTTTGGTAGGGACCCAACTCCAGCCTCCTCTCAGAAAGCAGAGCTTTGTTAGCCTTGCAAAGTCATTAAACCTGCCATGTGGGAATAGGGGTGTCCTACCTTGTTTCAACACACAGGGCTTATTATATAAAATGTACATGATTAATATACAAGTGAAATGAGTCCAGATGCAAGCCTAGCATCGTGTTATTAGTAGGCTAGCACAGATATCTATCAATGGTGCTCTCTGTTTGCTGGATCACACTGGACGCTGTGTTTTGGGTGGCTGTTTTTTTTTTTTTAAGTGTTCCTTTGTGTTTTGAGATCGATATATAAGGTTTCTTTGCAGGTACTGAATACATTTTGCTTGTGATGTACAGTGTGCTGTCATTCTGGTTAACAACCCAGGGCTGGTTTGTAAAGTGCTGAGTAAGTCCTAAGGGAAGCACCGTGAGCGGCCGTGGGGGTGGTTGGGGCCAGCAGTGCCACTCCAGCGGCCGCAGAGCGCTGTGCTGATGCGAGGGGATCTCTCGCTCAGTGAGTGAGAGCAGAGCAGCCCTGCAATGCTGGATTCATCGCGGCGAGTGGTGTGTCGAGGGGCACTGTCAGCTTAATGGGCGTCGTAGTGGCCGCAGTGTCAATAAAGGTTAAGGCCTTTGCTGAAGGAAGGGACACAAATGACATTTAAGTAATTGTGTGGTGGTGGAGGGGGTGGGGGGAGCAGCAATGAGGCATCGGGCTGCTTGCCAGCTACATCCTTCTCTGAAGAGCTCGGCAGAGATGATGCTCTGAGGTGTTTTGCTTGGAGTAGACCTGTTGAGAAGGTGATCTGCAGTGTGGCTGGAGTCAAGACCTCCAACCCATGGGAGATACTGGAGAGTTCTTTGCGTCTTCTTCCCTCGGTCGCCTTGTCCCAGCTCTCCAAAGATGTTCCTGAATTCACTTGAGGCTGGTTGGGTTTTACAGCGTGCGTGGCACTCGGATACTGATGGTCACGTGGCATGAAGGGGTCTCAGGTCCATATGAAGTGGCCCAAGGTAGGAGCTGTTTTTGAAAATGCAGCGTCTGGCAAGTTGGGGCTGACAGCTTTTAGACTAATTGGTTTGATGGTCTAGTCCTCTAATGTAATGTTTTATTAGGTCCAACAGATTTCTGTTCCAAATTCCCTGGGGAGCTCTCCAAAAAATCTGTTCAATGAATAGCTTTTTCCCTGCAGCTAAGTGAGAGAGACGCTGGCAATAGAGAGATTTTTGGCAAACCAGCCTGACAAAGACTTGGAAAGGCTCTTAGTCCAACCTTACAGAATATTTTGCACCTCCTCCACTCATCTGACTGGTGCTGAAAGCAAATCACAGGCAAACGGTTGGGTCTTCTAATGGCCAGGGATGCCTGCTCTGGGTCATAATTTCAAATTCACCTCTGTCGTGAAGGTGCTTCTTCCTGCAGCTCCAGTTCTTGATGCACCGGGATCCCTGTCTGTAGGAGCACTCAGAGTTGCATGCTCTCCTGGGGATTATGCACAGGGGTCTGGAGGTCCTGACGTGGCCGTAACTGTGTTCTCACATCTCCAGCCCACATGGTTTATTATTGCCCAGCCTGCAGGCAGTGGGCTTTTGTACTAACGCTTTCCTCCAAGCTCACTCTTGGTTATGAAGATGTCTGGACTCTCTAATACAAATTCCCATGCCTTGTGATTTCAATATCATGTATGAGTTGCTATCTGAAGACTGAGATTAATTGAATATATAAAACAATAGGTGCTAAGAATTAATACAAGGCTTTGTAATACAAGATGACTTTTATTCCAGTTTGAATACTTCACACAGCAGCTATAAGTACATTAGTTTTATTGATCTGTATTCATAGAATTATTTAAATGTACCCTCTGGTGCTGAGTGTCAGGGATTTTCCAGTGCTTGCCACGATGCATTTTTCATTAGAGGCTAGCGAAGGCAGATCCAAACTTTGACTGCCCAGGCAAGATTAATTTCATCTTGACAGCCGCAGCCAAACACAAGCAGAGTGTGTTTTGAGAGCTGACCACTAACCATGGTCTCACATCACGTACCCCAGAGCAGTTTCCCGGGCTCCTTCCTTTAGACTGTCCTGCGTTGTCAGCGTTTCAGCACTGCCAGGGTGCGCTGGCTGCTGCATGTGCTGCCTTCGCCGAGGCTTTTCTTCTGCATTTGGTTTTAAAGAATGAAAACGGGCCTGTTCCTATATATAGCTGAAACTCTTATATTAAAAACCTGACTGTACTGCGCATAATAACCCTGGCCTGATCTTTCAAGGTCAGATGTTTGGCAGATACCAACTGTCTGTAGCTAGCACAACGTTTCTTCCATCCAAATGGGACTGAATTGTTTTTTATGTCATTGGGTTTTTTAGGCAAAAGTGCTCTATTCATTTTCTTGCCCTTCTGTAGTTAGTTAAAAAAAAAAAAAAGAGGAAAAAAACCCAGCAGCTTCATTTCTAGTGAAAAGCATTCTCAAGTTTTTCTTTTAGTGGTGTTTGATTGTAGTCAGTGGCCCAAGGAAACTCAACTGTTTTGGTTTAAAGGAACTTGGGACAAAAAGAACTGAACTTCTCAGAGAAAATGAAATGTGATGTATTTTAGCATTTAGAAGTGAGGCAAGTGGCTAGGCAAGAAAGGCAGCTTTCCCACAGTTTCATCTTGAGCTTGGGTGAGGGATTGGAGTCCTTACAACCCGCTTTTCCTGCACGAGGTTGGTTGTTATATTCACGGGGAGTCTTTGGTGCCTGCTGAGAGGTTGGGCTCATGCTGCAGCCTTTGCTCAAGGGCGGACACCGAGAAGGTGTCTGTCGTTAGCTGTCAGCCCAGTGAGACTAAAACTAACCGAGCTTTCTGTCTCTTTGCTAAATTGGGTTAAAATTAGCTGACAGGTTCCAAAGCGACTGGAACACACAAGCCTACAGTGTAATTGCATAAGCCGCTTTCCTTGGGAACCAAGCTAAAAAGCATCAGTATGTTTTACAGCACTTAGGATAACAATCGTTCTGTTTCTAGTTCAATGTTCATGGCACCATCTGAACATGAACTTCAAGAATGCTGGAGGGATACATAGCTGATGCGCCTCTCTGGGAAGACACATGTGGATATGTGCGTGCTGCAGCAGAAAAGCCTTTGGGATTTGGGAGCTCAGCCCTGCAGAGATGCTCGTGTCAATCCTGCAAATGTGTCTGTGCCTGTTTTTACCTAAAGCCTCTTCCGAATCTGGCTTTGGTCCCTCTGTAGCATCTCTGAGGAAGGAGGAAGAAGCCGTCAGGGATGCTCCTTTGCTGCGTTGTCCCAGGGCCAGCAGTTCCTCACAGGAAGATTACCTGTCCAGCTCACATCCCTTCAAGGTCAGGGAGTAGGATCTTCTCTGGGCCCTCCAGCAGGGAACCGCTGGCTGGTTCCTTTGCCCTGACTCAGTTAAAGGCATCTGCAATGCTGTCCCTGGAGAATGCTGTGTGTTTGGGTGGAGTGGGAGCATGGTTTCTCCCAGTCTTGCTGTGCAGGTGTCCCTCAGGTATAGCTGCTCCCCACAAGCACCTTTTGAGGTCCAGAGAGGACTCAGAGCCACACAGGGCTCTGTACCAGGTGGGGGGATTGCCTCCAGCGGCCCCCCGGACTGCTCTATGGTCCCTGGCAGAGGCTGCCCAGGGAGGGGGTTGAGTCCCCTTCCCTGGAGAGGTTTAAGGGACGGGTGGATGAGGTGCTGAGGGACATGGGTTAGTGATTGATGGGAATGGTTGGACTCAGTTATCCGGTGGGTCTTTTCCAACCTGGTGATTCTATAATTCTATGACTCGGAGGAGGATGCGTGCCTGTATTTTTCATTTATTTATTTATTAATAAATGGAGGAGGTAGGCTGGAAAGTGGCATCACCTTCTCTCCATCGCAGGACCGGAGAGGGGCTTAGGGCTGGGAGCTGAAGCTGAGCTGAGCATCACTGTGCTGGTCCAGAGTCCCTCCTTTGTCCTGTGTGGGGACAGCTGACCTGGGACCCTGTGTCCCGGCTCTCAGACCCTGCCTGTCGCTCGAAGGCAGCGTTGGTGGCGGGTTCGTGATCTTTGCTATGTTTTATAGCCGCTAGAGGGGGGTCAGAGACTGCTGGCTTGGGCTGCCTGCAGCCAGGCTGCCCGGGTGGGAGCCTGGGGCTGAGCCCCGTGCCCAGCAGCATCACCTTTCCTTGCCCTGAGCAAGTTTCCAGCATCCCTCCCAGCCTCTTCGGGAATCCCTTTAGGAAAGTCAGTGCTGCAAGCCAGGGCATGCTGTCGGAATCCACTCTGCTTTCTCCCCATGGGAATGTGGGCACATGGGCAGGGAGGACTGGGTTAGCGGGGAGCCAGGCTGGGGACTCCTTTCAGCCCACAGTGGATTTATCAGCTCATCTTCAGTAACACTTTGTAACTTTGGAGCCAACTGGTGTCACCCAAATACAGCCACCTTGCTTGCACACAAGCACTCGAGCAGCTCTGGGCAAGACCTACTGGGTCTTCTGGCTCTTGGGTGGAAATCCCTTCCTTCTTGGGTCTTCTGGCTCTTGGGTGGAAATCCCTTCCTTCTTGGGTCTTCTGGCTCTTGGGTGGAAATCCCTTCCGTCTGGAGCCTTCTGGCTCTTGGGTGGAAATCCCTTCCTTCTTGGGTCTTCTGGCTCTTGGGTGGAAATCCCTTCCTTCTTGGGTCTTCTGGCTCTTGGGTGGAAATCCCTTCCTTCTTGGGTCTTCTGGCTCTTGGGTGGAAATCCCTTCCTTCTTGGGTCTTCTGGCTCTTGAGTGGAAATCCCTTCCGTCAGGAGTCTTCTGGCTCTTGAGTGGAAATCCCTTCCGTCAGGAGTCTTCTGGCGCTTGGGTGGACATCCCCACCATGGGGCAGTGCTGCTGCTTGTCCTAGCAGGGATCACACCCTTTGGTTTATGTAAGGTGGTTGCAAAGTGACAGTGGAAGAAGGGCTCTACGTGGCCAGCCCAAGGCACAGGGCACTGGCTGTTGGCAAAGGGGAAGCACTGAGGAACCAGGCTATTGGGATCACTGGCCCTGGAGGAGGGGGTTCAGTCACCTTCCCTGGAGGGGTTTAAGGGACAGGTGGATGAGATGCTGAGGGACATGGTTTAGTGATTGATGGGAATGGTTGGACTCGATGATCCAGAAGGTCTTTTCCAACCTTGTGATTCTATGATTCTATGAATTCCAGCTGGCCAGGCACGAATCTGTTTGTTGTTTCCGAAACCAGACATTCGAGGTGCTTAATTTCCTTTCCTAGCAAAGCACAGAGCAGTATTTTGTGCCAAGATGAAGAGAGCTTTTCAGAACATTTTATAGCTTAATGACTCAATGTTTTCACTCCTGAACCCCTATATATGGTTTTTGTAAAGGGGGAGAAATTGTTCGGTTTTGCATTTCTAGGTGCCGCTCTCCAAACTCTGAGCGATGTGAGCTGCAATAGTAACTTCTTATGGACACCTTGGCAAGACTCAGTAAACTTCTGAAGAGGGAGAAAAAGATGAGGAGAGTCTATAACCACCCTTAGCAGAGCCTGGCACAGCATCAGGAGGGATATTTCCTCTTGGGAGCAATGCATGCTGCCATTTCATGGTTGATGTTCCTGGTGATCCTTCAGCAGGATTCAAAAATCTTGATGGCATCAAACCGATTCTCCAAGGTCCTGAACTTGTTGCTGAGAACACCCAGCCCCGAACACATCCCGGGAATTCTCTGTTCTTGCTGGGAAGTGGTGGGGACTGGTTGCGTTAATGGATGTGTGGGATTTGGCATCCCCACCCCTCTGCCTCCCCACAACTTTGGAATCGTTTTAAGTGCAAGGCTGTGCATTATAAATTATACAGCATTTATAATCAGGAAAACATCTGCTGTGTGCTCTTTCTAGTGGACAGGGCCAGGCGAAGGCTTCATGACACAATGCGTAGGGGTTGCACCAATCGCCACCTGTCTGCTCCTATAATCGAGTTGATTTTTTATGATCTTGACATCAGCTTTCAAGATGCATGATCTATGTGTTTATTTAGCTGTCTTTCCTGGCGTCCCTTAGTTTTGAACTCCTGTAAATCCTCCCACAGTTGGATTTCTGCACTTTTCAGAGATTACATTTCCTGACAGTACATTTCTCCTTCCCCCTCACTTTGGTGACAGCTCAGGCGAGGCTCCAGAGACCAAAGTGTTCAAACCCAACTCTGGAAAGCTGAGCTCTGACATGGAGCGTGTCTAACTTTCCAGGGCCCGTGCAACTGGTACTACTGGAAGTGGGAGAGGTGGGACCAAACGTGCTGCTTTGAGGGTGGAGCCCCCCTCTAAGTTCAAAATCTCATCCAGGGGCTGTTCCATTCCCCAGGGCTTGGTGGCTGAACCATGAGCTGGTCTCCACAAGGAGACCTGCTCGGTTTCTGTAACCGCGCCAGGAAGATGAGTGGAGTCAATGGGGCAAGAGTAGCAACTTTTTATTAAAAAGCCCAGTTTCTGGCTGCTGGGTAGTGAGATCTTCACAGTTCTGTTTGTTCAGTTTCTAGTGGTTCCTACCCGAAAACGTGCCCGCTTCAGTGGGATTTAACCCATGCAAGGGCTTCCTGGACATCCCAGCTTAAATGATTCCCAGAAGTTCCTGTTTATAAATACCCTCATTTTTCACAAAATTCTATCTTCTGGCTTCTTCTTTTGGGCAAGTGTAGCTGGTGCTGGACTCCACTACCTTCCAGATGTGTACAGATGGACAAATACTTGCATAGCTCTAGGAAGGAATATGCAGCAGCCTTTGCTTTTTGTGCTTTGTCCTGCCAGCAAAGCAGGGATGGTTGAGAAGAACTACAGCAAAGAAACCTATCAACTCTACAGGATGCTTCCTGTGACCTGTAGCCTCCAACTCCAGCAGCTGGCGGTACATCTACGTGGAAGAGCCATGCAAGTGGGAAGACTTGACAGAGGCTGCTCTGGCTTTCCAGATGGGGTTTGCAACCGCCCTCCCTTTCCTAACTTGTCCTAGCATCCTTCACCTACTCCTTTTCTGCTTTTGACCCCTCTGATCATCTTCTTGTAACACCTCGCAGGGCTCTTCTGCCTGGGCTCTAGCCTTCCTTTCTCTGCTCCACTATGGGGATTGGGAGACTGTCAGGATGCTCAGGATGTGGTGCTTTTGCCCCTTGACCTCTGCCTCTCTCCCCAAACTTCCCAGTCACCACTGACCTAATTTAGTTACAGCACTTAAAAACACCTCTAGAAGTAGTTCCCTGCTTGACTGCGTGCCAAGGACTTGCCCATCTCTTGAAGAGGATCCCTGACTCCAGCAGGTACCGTGTCTGATATATTTCCAAAGCCAACATGAGCTTGTTGCTGGTATGAGTTCCCGTGCTTCATGGGGCCATGGCTGAGAAACACCCACAAACTGTGAGGAAGGCAGGAGGCATGGCCTGGCTGTCTTCTTGCTACTGGCTTCTCCTCATCATCCTTCTCCACGTGGTCCTCTCTGCCAGGTCCTCTCAGCCATCCTTGTCCAGTTCAGCAGAGGGAGCAAGAAGAATTGATGACTTAATGTGGGGTGATTTACTCCTCTGTGTAACGAGGTGTAAAAGGATCTCTTTCACACTAGACTGGAGGCTTCCCTTCATGGGCATCTCAAAGACTTGGCCTTGAATGGAAACCTGTCTCCCGCTAGCAGAAGATTAGATATATCTCATTGTCACTTGTGCATATTTTTGCCTGCGAGGCAATCGCAGGGAAACAGATGAAAAAAGATTTTTCTGTAGGTCTTAATTTTATGGGCTTCTGTGGAATCCTGCTCCTATCAATTTACCAATGGTGGTTAGAAGAGCCAGTGTCCTTAGCATTCCGTTCATTGTGGCTGGGAATATTCTGCCAAGTGAGCAATCCCCTCATAAGGGTGTTATGATGTGGAAGAGTGAAGCAGATCTGCACCTCTGATTCCTCTGTGGTTATTTCTATTGTGTTAGGCCCCAGCTAATGCCTGGGTCTTGTGTCTGCAAAATTGTTCCAAGCGGGGCAGGGAATGAAAATGCCCTGGGAGCAAACAGGTTTCCTGGGAAGGCAGCTGCACGTTCATAGTATGGAGGTTTTTGCAGACCTCTCCATACCAGGCAGGTTCTGGACGATCACATGTAGTTGGAGTTGCCTTGCCCTAGTAGAGATGCTCAAACTATGCAAAGGCTCTTTGTGTTATATAGCCCATTTTACGTGCTTGCACTCCTTTTAAAAATGAGTTAGGTGGAGCTCAGTCCCACGGTGACTTCGCCGTTGTCACCTCCTGATTTGCAGAGTGGTTCAGTGGCCACTGTGCTTGGTGCCTGGCTGGTCAGCTGTGCCCAGCCCCACTTTCACTGTCAGCCCGTGCCTTCCCATCCCGTAGCTTTGGAACTGTCAGTGCCACCAAGAGCTGATTTCCTAGGGATGTCACGGCCAGATTTTGCGCTCAAGGTCTCACCTTTGGAGCCAGTACCTGTATTAGAAATACAATCCTTCTCTTCTCTCACTTTTTTTTTTTTTTTTAAAAGCATCATGGAAAACCAAGGCAGAGAGAAACGGAGCCCTTTGCCCAAGGTCACTTACCATCTCCAGAGTCTGCAGCGAGAGCTCTGATTTCCTGGCTTTGTGTCACGAGTGCGAACGGCTCCTTGCGTTGATGACAGCAGGGGCTTTACAGTAAGGGGGGCAGAGGGGAAAGCCATATTTCAAAACACTGCTTTCTCTGTCCCCGAGTGCATCCCCTGGGGTGAGAGTGAAGTCAAGAGGCTGCTGTGAAAGGGTTATAGCCGACCTCTGATCACAACCGATTAATGACAGCCCCAGGGAGCAAGAGCCCTTGAGCTGGCAGGAAGGAGGTGAGTACGGAAAAGCAGCGAAGGTTTAAATGCAGCAGCAAGATCTGACATGGAATAACAGCAGGGGAAATAGCTGTCCTCAGACCCATGGCAGTAGGGCAGAAATGGAGGGGAATTCTCCAACCAACCCCTCTGTATCCAACCCGTCAGTCATCGAAAATCCACTCTGATCAGACTTGTTGCTCTGAATTGGCTGCCAAAGGTTTGAGGCTTCTTTGATTTGTTTGTTCAAATTAAGGACAAAAAAATTGCTGTGAGGGTTGGTTAGTATTTAACTCCAAGAAGACGATAGCAACAGCGTGTGGGTGCTCCCCAGGAGAACACAGAGCACTATTGTCAAATCAGGGAAACTGAGGCAGAGCGTTAGCATGGGGCAAGCAGGGCCAGGACCAGAAGGAGCTTCTGCTTCTCCCCGTTCTGCCATGCATCCAGCTTTGTGCTGGACTCAGCAGAAACCTTCCCTTAACATAATTAAAGGATGAGCAGAGACGGCTGCGAGAGGAGGCGGCTGTTTACGAGCAGAGAGGAGGGCATGCCGGGAAGGTGCTCCATTCCCCTGCTCAAACCACCGCTCAGGAGCACGACCCCTGGGCGAGGATGTGCAGAGCTCCTGCTCTGCTGAGAAGGGCTGAAAGCAAATTGGCTGTTAATGCAGACAGCGGCCAGCTTGACTCAACACTCCTGTGCTACAAGCGAGTTGCGGGATGAATGAAGGAACCTGTGCTCCTTCTCCAACAGGTCCGAGCCCGCTTGTTAGACCTGGTCGATAGTTTGCTGTCAAAAGCAATTCTCTGTCAAACAGGCATTGTTTTTTTTTTCTCTTCTGCCAGAGCAGAATTTTTCTCAGAACATGTCAATTTTCAGCAAAATTTTTTGCTTTCGGTACTTTTTTTTGACTTGCTTGCTTAAAAAAATAGCAGCACTGAAAACAACATGGTTGTCAGCTACTGAAGGCGCATTCTGAGGGCTCAAGCCAGCAAGGTCTTTGAGTGTATTTTTGATTTTATGTCAAAAAAAAAAAAAAAGAGTGGAATGGAAGAAGGTTTTCCAGAACTGATTGTCATGGGGTAATAATGTGTCTTAAAGGATGTCAGGAAAATTTCTGGAGGCTTGATGTCTGTAAATCTCTTTGCTGGTCTGTAGCTGAGAGTCTGGGAGTTGTTCAGATGGAGCAGTGCTTGGGGACTGGGATGGTGGCAGCCCAGCTCTGGTGACATTCTGGGGTCCCTGCTGGTGTGCCCTCTCTGGTTTGCGCTTGGGTCACGGGGCCTGCTGAGTCTTCTTTGCTGGTTAAGCTCAATTGCGCTGTTTGCATTCAACATTAAACACAAAGCTCCTCAATATAACGGAAACCGGGCTGTCTGGAGTAGTGCTACCTGCTCAGGAAAGCTTTGGGTAGGATCCGTGCTCTGTTCTGTGGGGCTCAGAGTGTGGTTGGCACAGTTGATGGGGACATAACTGCTGTCCCACTGTAGAGAAAGCACAGAGACAATCTCTTCTCCTGCCCTAGCCCATCAGGTGTCCACCAGGTTCTGCATGAACATCCAGGCTCTCTCTAGCAGCACTATAATTTCAAGTTTTGACATCCTGGCTCATTTGCCCAGGAGCCACGTGTAGATATAGCTGAGACCCATGCAAGGGATGTGAAACCACATCGGGACCCAGAGGCTGGAGGGCACTTTGTGCTGTGGGGATGCATGGAGGCCGGGGAGAAATGATGTGGACCAGCTAGAAGGTCCCTGTGGCCCCAGGTCCCCTAGGTACTGATTTGTCAGGGCTTTTGGGTGTTGCCAGAGTTAATGCAGGGAGCATGTGCACCTCTCGTGTGTGTGTTTATGCATGCAAAGAAGTGCCTGCTGGGGAAGGATTGGAAGGCGCATGATTTATCATTGCTCTGTAATGGGTGCCTTGCTTCTAGCGAAAGAGGTCAACCTCCCTGAGATATACCAAACCCCCTCCCTATTAACGTCCTGTTACAGCTAATGGCTTGGGGTAGGGCAAGCAGGTCTTACAAGGAAAGCATTAAAGAGCGGTGCTATTTGGAAGGGAAGCCAAAGAATTTACAGCAATATTTACACAGAGGCTCTCCCCAGAGATAAGGAGGTACACAGTCGGCTCAGCAGATAAGCGGAGCTGTGGGACGAGGCTGAGCGTGCACTGCTGGTTGTACATCCTGAAGTTCAGTAGGATTGAAAGCCAGAGCTGCATGGTGCAGGAGAGGGAGATGTGATTGGGACCACACGTACCAGCTGGGACCCAGTGTCTGGTTGGGACAGAGGTTGTGTTAGTTCAATGTCTTGCACCAAGGAATGGGATCAGCAGCGCTCCCTCGCATTCCTAGAACCTAAGCCCCAAACTTAGATTTGAAGGTACGGATTAACATAAGTAAATGAATGCAATTGCTTGACCTAGTGAAGATCTGGAGATACAGCCCAGGTTAATGTCCCTGTCCACCACACACTTTGTGATCTGCAAGCTGATGCTTGTTTCTCCAGTGGGTCTTGCTAGCGCATCCCAGCTCCATTTTCAAGAGCCCTACCTTGACCCCACCGGTCTGTGTCCTGGAGGAGCCCCAGGGACCCAGAGAAAACCAAAAAGGTAAACCTCCCCATTTCCCTTGATATACAATGCAGGTCCCACAATACGGGTGTGCAACATCACCCAGGCTGGCGAGCAAGCAAGAAACTTCAGCTCTTTCCTGTCCGACTGACATTGTGGTCAGGTCTCTGCTCCCTCATACTTTAGCTCCAGGTTGGCTTTTTCACAAAACTTCACTGCCTGCTCCGACATACCCGTGGTGCATTTCCACTCGCCTGTTCCTCTCCTGTGCAGGCTGAAGATCCCCTAGACCTTCTTTGCCTTCTCCATCGGCTTCCTACCAGACAGGCCAAAATCTCATATCCACCTGCCTCATACAGCAGAATCTGATCCAAAACTTGTTGAAGATAAAAGAAGTTTAGTTTGTTTTTTGCTCCCTGACAGCACCAGACTTCGGATCAGTCCATGTCTGTGGCAGAAAAACCAAACAAGCCTCGACGCAGCAATCTATAGTGAGACAACACAGACTGCTCCATGCCTTCTTCCCGGATCAACCATAAACCTCCGTGCGTCTCCTGTCTCACTCCTGGCTTCTTCACATGCTCAAAACACCTACGGCCACCACCTCATCCTGCGCTAGACCACATCTCCACTTCACCAACCTCCTCAGCCCCTAATAGCACTCGGCCACTGATCTCTGAGCACTCCATCCATCATTTGTCTAGCACATTATTTATTTACCATTGGGGAGAGAAGGGAGTTGGGTTGTCTGGAGAATGTATTAAATTTTCATTTGTTCTCATTGATTTTTGAAAGGAAATTGTTGAGTTATGCCATCAGGGTGGACTAGTTACGATATGGAGAGTACCTACTAGAGGGAGTTGCTGGATGGGAAATAGTGATAGAGTTAAGGTTATTTTGAATATTAAATTAAAATGACAGTGACCATTTAGCTAAGCAACCTCATGAAATATATCTGAGCATATTTTCTCTGCTTTCCTTAGTCTCTGCTATAGCTGCTTGCCCAGACTCTCGCTGGTTTCTCTTGCCATATGGGACACATGCGATATTGCTTCCTTCTGGCTGTTGGGTGAGTAGCACTTGCTTGCGAGTATCTCCACCAACTCTGAAGCACCGTGCGTATGCGTAGGAGCGGCTGCTGATCAGGGCTTGTCCCCCATCTGCAAGAGTTGCTCAGCCTCTTCCAGCTCATCTCATTTGGTTTGGAAACAGTTGCCTTAAGTGCTTCTTCTCAAAGTATGTCTGGGTTCTCTCCCTCTGAATTTCCACTGTGGTAATTAGCACATTATTTATGGCAATTATTTATGGCTATTTGTTTAGCTTGTACTGACATTATAAGTTGCACAAAAATACTGACTTTTGCATAGAACTCCTCATCATCCAAAAGCTGCTCACTTTCCTTCCCCAGCCAGAACTGGCATCCCAGCAAACGGTGATGGTTTTGGTTCAGGTTTTCCATGCTTTGTGGCCCACCAAGCACTGACTCAGAGTCTCAGCTGGAGACTGGCTCACATTTCTTTGTCTTAGAAGAACTAACTTAACTATGTTAAACTAGAAGTGTTTTTTCATCCTGATCAGCACCGGGGTTGACCTAACCTGCTTTTAGAGCGTGTCTTTAGTGGAAATACTGTAACCTTCTCATGTGAACAAGATGATGAAGCAGTTGTCCTTGAAGGAAGGTCTTCTGGCTGGGATTTTTGAGGACAGACACTACCCTGTTTTCTGGGTTAAAATGGCAACCTGTGTCTCGTGATGTCTGAGGACTATAAGCTGGGGAAGGTCCCCACGTCTCTGAGGAGGTCACGTCGATCACTGACCCGCTCGCAGCCTCCTGGCACAGTGAACTCCAGGTTCAGGGAAATGCAATGTAGAAGCAGAATGTTTTTATTGGGGTTTTATTTCTGCAGCCTGGAGGATAATCGGGGTCCTCGAGTTTCTGTGGGAGTTGAAAGAAAGGACAGAGCAAACTGGCAATGTTCCCAGCCCAAAATGTTTTCACTAATTGCATGCAACCTTCCTTACATGAGAGAGAGTCTGCAAATACCACTGGCAGTTTAATTACCACTGCTGGTTCACATTGATCTTATTTATGCTGCTCCCGGTGCTGTGGGTGTGCAGTTTGTGTGTGTGTGTGCGCGCAAGCAGGAGCAGGTTGTGTAAGGAATTGTGAATTTATGGAAGGGGAGGAAAACTGAGGACTAATAGTAACTAATAATAATAGTAAATAATAACTAATGTATGTGTTCATTTGAGGGTGTGGTGTCTTTCCAAAGAGCTTTGGCATCCTGGACAACTGCCTCCAGTATCTGTTGGTGGTGTGGATGGGAAAGGGACCGTGTGAAGGTGAATATGGGTGCGTGGAAGACGTGTCAGGGAGGGCCCGGCTGGATTCCCAGGACTGTTTCCCAGATCCTGCTTGGCTTAGCCGTCAATCTGGCTTAACTCTGAGCCCTGGCGGCGAATTGCTTCCCCTTTGCTAACCTTCTCCTCCTCAAATGCAGCGCGTTTCCTCCCCATCCCAAAGGGAGGGAGAGAGCGGCACGGGAGGAATCCGACAGGAGCAGGCTGATGGCTGCCGTCCCAGTGCAGGCTCAGCAAATGGGGCTCGTGATGGATGAATGTGCAGGGCAAGAAGTAATAAAATGGGCCCCAGTCATGTAATCTTCCATTAAAATGAAATGCATACCAGAAATGAGGCAT
Organism: Clamator glandarius; assembly: GCA_033459285.1. Lineage (NCBI taxonomy): Eukaryota > Metazoa > Chordata > Aves > Cuculiformes > Cuculidae > Clamator > Clamator glandarius. The sequence goes on from JAUNZM010000292.1 coordinate 2,874,120, forward strand.
TTCTGCAGCTTGTACCATCTCCCACGGAAGATCATGAATAAAAGAGGCAAGTGTACTGTTGACAGATGCTGGCATGCATAAAGGACAGTTTCTATAAAGGCAAAGCCCCGGCTAACAGATGGACTAAAGATGTGAGATGCAGGAAGATTTACCAGTCTAAATAATTCAAGGGAATGTCGTATGGGGAGGCAGTGCTGGAAAGGGGAGCCGGCAGAAGGTACAGATGGAAAGGCAGGCCAGGCCTTTCCCACAAAACCATTAAGAACGTCGCTTGTCTGAGTGACAGTATGTCGCACGAGGCACCAGCAGAGATGGGTGGATTTGCCTCCAGCACTCCTTCTGCAAGGTCAGGAGAAGAGGTAATCTCAAAGGTTGCAACTCTTTGAGGATGTGCTTTGCCTCCTGCAAGGCAACTTTCTCCAGCATTCCTCCTCTCCCTCTCTTCCTCAATGTCTCTTTGCCAGCTACTGGGGAAAAGGGGAGCATGGAGGCGATGTTGAAGCCACCAGTGGAGGGTGGAGTTGGTGAAGGCGTTCAGTGCTCCCATTGCTCTTCTCTGTCTTGCTCTGGTCCCTGGTGGTTCTTTGGACTTTGAAGGTGCCTGAGGGCTAGTGCTGGCTGCCCTGTGCTGTCGCCAGCTGGCTGCGGGAGGGTGAGCAGGGCCGAGTGCAAGAGGATCCTGGGTGCGACCCTGAAAGGTGGGTGCATTTGTGTGAGCAAAGGGACGCCTGCATGCCTGAGTGCTGCGTGGGAGGGAAGGGGCTGCAGTAAGAGGAGCAGCTGCCGCGGTGAGCAGAAGGGATGCTGGAGTTGTGTCTGGGAGGGTAACAGCACCCCAAAGAGCTGACTGCGAGCTACAGCATGGAACACAGCTCCTTCAGACCTTAATGCCTGAACACTGTCTCTCAGACTGGGTGGCCTCGCTGGTGGCCTCTTTGTGTTTGTAGAGACAGGCTGCTGTCATGCAAGGAGTCTCTTGGTGCTGTGGGCATGCTGTCCATCCAGCTCTCACAGAGAACATAGGAGTGTTGGGCTCATTCGTGGAGCGTGGGTCCCCTGGCACAACCCTACTTGCTCGTGAGTGCAGGAGGTTGAGGGTTTTGCACTGCAGAGGGACCGTCTTGGCTGTTTTCCGTGCATGCATCAGTCTATGGGCTCGAACGCTTGTGGAGCGCTTGGTGGACTTGCAGAGCCCGGTGAGGGGATGTGGCTGCTGCGTGCCAATAGAGACGCTGCTGTGTCCCAAGACCAGGGTGGTGGGAGCTGGAAATACTGTGTCAATCTCCCTGGCCTTCAAGATGAAGACTGAGAAAGGTAGTCCGAGGCACTGCAGGATGTCCGGAGGGTCTTGGCAGCATGGCATGCAGGGGATGAGCCGATGGAGCAAAGTAGCACAGGCGATGGGGCATCACTGCAGCAGAGCACAGGGATGCTCATCACCTCTAGGGGTTCCCAGGACCCCTCTCTCCCTGCCGCCACGGGAGGCTGGGGTTGGCTTGGTGAACATGAGACATTTTGGGAGAAGATGGGAGATAAAGGGCAAGATGCAGAGGGTTAGATAGAAGTCAGCAGCAGCTGCTTGGCAGAGATTGTGCGCACTCTCCTCTCTGAAAGGACGCCTTCCCTGGGCTCGTCAGCCGTCTGCAGCACGGCGATTAATCATTGGTGTCAGAATCCCTAATCCTATTCAATGGAAAACAAACAGCGCGGCATCCAGCCCTGTGCTGAGCCCCAGCAATTAGCATGTTTACATGGACCGGGGAAGCTCAACAAAGAGTGGCCAACGGAGGGCACGGGAAATGAACCCTTGTCAGCTCCTGATGTTCAAAGTGCTCTGGGATCCCTGAGCTATGACCCAGGCCCAGGCCTGAAATGTGGCTTGAAGCAGTTGAACAGCTACTTGCTACCAAAAAATTATTTTTCTTGATTAGGGCCCAGGGCCGTGTAAGTGTGGGGCAGCCACTGAAGTGGGGGGCCATGTCTGATAGGGATGGTCAACTAGCAAAATGGGAGTCTGGAGGGGATGAGGGGTTTGCTCCTGATTTGGCTTTGAATCCGTAGCAAAAGACTCTGCAATTCCAAACTCAGTTCTACCATCAGTCCCTTGTCCCCATTCCTCCTGCCCCTGTGGACTGTGTTGCTGAAGCAACATCTCTCTGGATGAATTCAGTTTGACATCTTGAGCTTTGAGTAAATGCTGAGCTCTGCTGGGCTCAGGCACCAGCAGGCAGGGCTGGGGCCGTGCAGGACCAGCATCCCTGGTGTGCAAGGGCTGTTCCTGGAGAGTCAGGCACTTTGTGTAGGCTTCAAGGAGATTTGAGAGGTGGGTAACAAGGAGAGGCACAGGGAACTCTGACCTGGCAGCCCTCCCTCTCCTGGGCTTCAAACTGCCTTCATCCTCTGACAAACCTGTATTTTGCATTGCATAGTGTAATATTTCTCTAGACACCCTGCACCCAGCCCTGCACCTCATCCCAGGGTCACTCCCAGCCAGGGCTGGGTGAGCTGCATTTGTGGTGAAGTCTGAGATATTGTGGGATACACAACAGGGCATCCCCTGTGTGATTTATCCCTGCTCAGCTCCCAGGGGGAAGGCATTCAGACCTTGCTAAGGGTCAGTGGGGAGACCCGGGGGTCCTGTAGCACCACTGACCACATGTGTCTGTCCAGGGGTCTGAGGGCCAGGTTAGTCTAATACTGGTGTAAACCATAGATCAGAGAGAAGTGCAAGAGAAGATTATTTAACCGGGCTCTGCAAACACCATTCCAAACAACAAACAGCAAAGCAAGGGAAGCGAGACGCAAGTTACGTTTCTGTAAGACCTACTAGAAGGCAGGTGACAGTTTAGGGATGGTGGCAATGGGAAAACCAGAGTTTATGTTAAAGCATCAAGTGATCTGTGGATCTTCTGGGCTTGTGAGAGTGGGAGTGAGAGAGCCCTAACAAGTACTCGATGCCTCTTGAACTGAAGGGGCTTTTCTGGGTACCCAGCTTTCCCGCTTCCCTCCCAGAAATACATCCGATTTTGGGGGGTGGGAGAAGAGGATTGATTCAAATAAAAATGTATTAGTATGAGAAAAATTATTTCCTTCCATGAGAAAAAACATTGTTTGAGGCAAATTTATGGCTTTGCCCTGGTCATTAATATCTGGTTGTCAAAAAGTATTGGTTTGAACAAAAATATGTTGTAATAAAAATGCATTGTTTTGAAGAAATTTATTGTCCCCATGAAAACCTATTCAATTCAGAAAGATATGTTGATTTCAATGAAAATCTATTTGTTTTAAGAGACAGAGAGAGAGAGAGAGGGAAAGAGAGAGAAGTTGCAATCATCTGAGAACCAGGGACTTCTCTCTGTACAGTTCACCCTGCAATCCTGTGATAATTAGGATGGGGAAACCTATAATATCAACAAGCAGACACTGAAGGAAGCCTGTAGGTTCTGCTTGCCCAGGGATCTTGCCCGTGCTCAATAATCATCCTCCCAGCTGGAGGAATGTGCCCCTGCTCCCCCAGGGTACCAAGGGGGATATGGTTGTCTCTCTTCCTTGTGGTTTGAATGGCTTCTCTCACAAACAGCCCTCCTTACCCTGCAAACCTCATGCTCTTTCACCACACGCATGTCCCAGGAGGTGGGTGTTCATGTCCACGCACCTCCAGCTGCTAAGTGAAGGTGCCAATCTTGCAAGTGACCTGTGGAGCGTGCAAGGCACTCATCTCCCTCTTCATATCTCCAGCCAGGTTGAATGCAAGCAGTGAGTATGTGCATCGATGGGTACCTAAAGGTGAGACAGATATGTCCATACTGCTACTCTTGTATTTCTGCTTTGGTGTGGTGGCATGAGGAGAGGGCCCCTTTTAGCTAAGGGGAGCTGCATGGCTTTGCGATTCTCCCTGAGATGGAGCTGAGGTTTACTATCCTGCCTAAGCCTCTTTTCCCACCAGTGGGGACCAGATGAGATTCGCTTTGAGCTTGAAAGCCTCAGCGCTGCCTGAGCTGGGATTATGAAAGGAGCCACCATGGTATCACCTGAAATCCACCTCCTGGTGCCTTCAGTTTAAAACAATCAGCGCATGTTTGCAATAGGCTTTTTCTTTCATTATGCTCCAACCCTGCTATTTAATCAGCTCCTTCTTCTCTCTGTTTATACAAGGTATCGCTAGCCCATATTAAAGGGGAGGAAGGGAAGGTACAACATGAAAAAAAAAAACCTCCTACCCAAGAAATGTCACTGCAGCGGTGTTATCCCCTCCCTGCCAACACACGCTCAGGTTCTGGTGTCAATGGAAAGGTTGTCTCTGATTAATATTAATAAAGAATTAGAGCTGTGTTTGTCATGATCACCTCATTTAGTATTGCTCTGCGTGGCAAGGGAAAGCAGAGGAAAGAAGGGAAAAGTACTGTGTGACATTCATTAATCATTTCATCAGGAAGGAGTTCAGTGCAAAGCCCTGTCTTAACAAGGGCTGCAGACAGGCCACGTTCATTCAGATGTTCCTCCTTACATCTCTGACCTCCTGCCTGGTCAGCTGGGGGAGGACTCCAAAGCTGAGATGCTTTTCTAGGATCCAGAGTGTTCTATCTCCTTGGTCTTGACTAAGTCGAGGTGATGTTTTATGAAAGCCTGATGTAGGTCCACCATGGTATCTATGTATTAGTAAAAAAATTGCTCTGGGTCATTGAATAACATCTTTGTCCTTTGAGTCAAGAAGCTGTGTTTCTCTCAGACAGCTACCCTTCTTGCATGCTGGGGTGAAGATCTCCTTGGGTTCTTCTTGGTCTGTAGATGAAGAGTGGCCAGGAGCTGGGAGATACTTGTGAGGCACGGTGATTAACTGGGAACTCTTGGGATAAGCCCTAGGAAGACATATTCCACTTTCAAGACGAGGCAGTAGGGACACAACTGAACTTAAAAGAGGTGTTCAGTTTCAGAGGGCTCCTCGTCCTGTAGGACACTTCCAAAAGATGTTTCCTCCTACCATAAAATAGATGCCTAAGTTGGAGGACCACAGATACCCCATTGGCTAGAAAACCCTACAGAAAATAGACATCAGATGGCTCAAATTCAGTGGCCTAAATCCCATCTACAGCATCTTTGCAGAACTTGTGTGGTGTACCAGGCCTGTCCTTGGCACGTGGTGTGGCCAGGAGCACAAGGATGAGTGTTGCAGGAGTTCAGGTTGTGTATTTATGCAGACTGGCACATGAAGAGCACGTGGCTCTGGCTGAGGAGAGCCGATTGCTTTGGAATCGCGCTGCCCCAGTCAGTCTTGGCCCATGTTTGCATAAGGGCCTAATGTGGGCAATTTATCTAGACTTTTAGTGGTATTTTGCTTCTTAAATGTGTGGAGACTCCTGTAAATCTTGGCTTAGTTTAAGACATCTGTGTGTGGCCAGAACTCGTCGCTGCTTTTTTCCATTCTGTATTTTCTGGATCCAAGACCAGAGAGTGATGCACACATACATATGGCAAAAGCTCTTTGTATTAAGAATTTACAACTCAGCCTTCTCCGTGCTCCCTTTTTCTCCTCCTCTTTTTTTTGGTTCATGCTATTTATTATTCAAATGTCGGTAGAGACGAGCCAAGTGGTGCATTGCTGTCATTAATTATTCTCTGGGATTAAGGAATCAGTTAAAACCATATCTTCCTTAATCCCGTTTTATTAATTTTATATTCTTGGCAAAAAAAAGAAGAAAAACAACAGCCCCCCAGCACTCCTTACAAAGGGATCATGCGGCTTTCTGCTGGGACCCTGAGAAAAGGAGGTCTCTGGTGTTCCATGAATGCTTGTCTTTTTAATTTGATAAAATAAATTAGCACAGGATTAGGGTTTTCCTGCGCGGCACAGCTCAACTGCGATCGCCACCTTAAGGGAGGCATTAAGCATCATTTTGGTTACACGGAGGTGAAATGTGAGTGCACCTATCCATTCGCTCCTGGGAAAGAGAGAACTTTCTCGCTGGGAACAGCACAACTTGTGTCCTCTCCTCCCCACTGGCCACTGCCAAGGGGGCTGCCTTGTGCCAGAAACAAGTTTTGGGTTGCAGGAGGTGGATGCTGCCTGCTCAGATGCATGCGTGTGACCCTCAATTTGTTTCCTGTAGGAGCCAGAGGTGATAACTGTAATTAACCTCTTCCTTCTGGGATGTTTTGAGGATGTAAATGAAATGGCTTTCTCTAAGACAGCAGACACTTGATTCCTGAGAGGGAATTTTTAGTCTGAGAAAGAGCAAATAGAGAATGGAGGAAATGGAAGTGGATTTTTTTGAGTTTTCATCTCCGTTTGGGAGCAGAGGTGCTCCAGCTGGTGCTGTCATCCAGGACCTTCCCAATTCTTCCTGCATGAGAGATGTGTGGAGGGCAGGCTGCGATGGAGCAGCCTGGCCCGTGATGCCAGTTTAGTTGCCTCCAGACTGCTTGTTTGATGTGACTAGCAGATAGGAGAGAGAGAATAGTGGTGATATGTGCCTGTATGACCTGCTTCTTGGCAAGAGGGGAACCTGCGCTGGACTTCCAAGAGCAAGATGGAACTGGTCCTGAAGGGGCTGAGGTCTGCAAGGCATGAAAATCTGAACTGTGAGTGCTGTGCTCAGCCTCTCAAGACTCACACTGAGCAGCACGATGCAGAGGCATCTGGTCCCTCATCTCCATCACATTTCTCTGGGTGGCTTTGGGGAAATCCATGCTGTGGGGGCATTTAAACTGGAATTGGTGGGATAGTACTCAGAGCTCCACAGTGCAGAGTATGGAACAAGTGGAATCGATTACATCATGTTGGTATGTGGCTGGCACATTTTTGTCCCGAGCCTGCCTTGGAAGTGACTGTCCTCACCCACCGTGGAGCTGGGCACTGGGGATGCGTTACTGTTTACCTTTAACCTTTCAATAGGCGAGACTTTTAAAGCAAAATTGTGCCTGTGTATTTTCTCCCTGGAGAAGGTGTTTGCCAATAATGAGAGTGGCTTAGAAATGAGCCTGCAGTGATGCCAGCTGTGCAGGGTTACAGTGGAGGTTCTTCCCATGGCATGGGAGCAGGTATTCTGTCCACCTTCAGCTTCACTGTGAAAGGCTGTGGGGATTAGCAGATATTGGCAGATAAAATTCTCATGTCCTGTTGTCCTTGAGATCAGTCCTGAAAGCTACTTCTCCTTTTGAAGGTGTTTTTGATGAACAGAACCTCTTCTGGTCTCACCTGGCTTCACCTGGACACCTGTGGTGCAGAATTCAGGGTCACACGAAAAGTCTCTGGGGTTGTTTCCAAGGCTCTTGATATGGAAACTCTGGTAATTTCAGGCATCTGAGCAATGCAGAGATTTTTGTAAAAGATCTTCCATTCAGTACTTATTCATACAAGAGAGCTGTGATTGGAGGCTGTGCAGATCCTACAATAATAAAAATACCAGCAAAACATCTTTAGGGATGGATTTGTCAAAGATCCCAAATCGAGGCATTTCTATTTCCTCTGTCTTTTCTCCACCAACCAGGGATTTCTTTTCTCCCACAATGTATCTGTTGTGGGTTTTATATTTGTGAATAGTCACCAGATAGCAGGGAATTTTACACATAAAAAATACAAGGTTCCTTTGGAGGAAAAATATAAAGCAAATGGCTTCATTTATTTTATTCCATCTAGGAACAACTTCCTAGCTTGCTGTGCTAGGGAGAGTCAGCTCATTCTTGTTCACCTGTTAGCAGAGCTGGCAGGGAGCAAGAGAGCGCCCCATTCTCAAGCCCTGGGCACTCTCTGTGGCCACAATGATGCTCTACATGAGTTAGGGTACAAATAAGATTCAGGAAGGATTTCATTGCTTGATAACTCTGCCTTATGGAAGCTCACTTGGATGCAGCAAGGTGCCAGGCTGTCCCCAAGCAAATTGTCTCCCATCTCGGACCGAGAACCCAAAAACTGGACAGATGGTGGGGTTGGAATCACAGATAGTTGGAGGCAAGTGGTGCTCTGGTCCCAGAGGAATGTGGAATTGGCCTCACCCTCCTAGTGAGGCCAATGAATTAGGCTCTGTCCCACTCCTGAAATACCATGTTGGCTGGGGTGTGGCTCACAAAAAGGAGCTTCTTCAGTGGGGTTTGGGCAGAAAATCCCATCTGTACTGATGCCTGGGTAAGCTTGTCCTGGTTGGACTGGAAGGACCTTCCCTGTTGTTGAGGACGTGTGGTGGCATGGCTGGAGCATGAGCCAAAGAACAGAGAGAGCTGTGACCTTAGTGATCACTGGCTTTAAAAAAAAGCTGAGAAAAAGCCAAAAAGTCATCGATAAAGATTTCAAAAAGCCTTCTTCTGGTGCTCTGGTGGTGTCTTGATCTTGTTCCCAATCTTTTGGGTGAGAGAAGAGCTATTTTAAAGTGATTTGTGATACGAAGCATTGCTGATGCACTGGTGAAGTAGACCTTGCTCAGCCATGCACGAGGCAAACCAAAAAAACAAAGGCGTGTACCCTTAGATTTGAGGTAGGAATTATATACACTTAGAGTCATGAACTCTGGGTAATAATTGAAAGGTCAGATTGATGAGAGCAGCCTCCAAGATACGATTTCTATGACAGCTTGATGGATGCCCTACTATCAAGGTGTGCTTTTAATCATAATCTCATTACTCTACTTTTTATGGTTTGACTCACCTAAACTCATGGGAGGAATTGGGGGCCACCTCTAAAATGTGAATCGGCTTTTATTTGGAGGGAGAAGAGTTGAGTGGCTGGGAGAACAAAAAGGAAAGAAATGAGCCAAAAGAGGAAAAAAGACCTTCCTGGCTGAGGATGAGTCAAGAGCACGTTTGAGAGCAACACCCTTGTTGCTCCAGAGCAATGCTCTGAATATCTATTTGATGGCAGGGACCAGTAGAGGTGATCTGAAGCAAAGAAAGAAGATTTGAACCTCTCCCAGGATCAACATGTGTCGTGCCCATGAATCTTCCTACATCGCTGCCCCTGAGAATTTAGGCATGGTGCCTGGGAAGGGTTGGCCATTACATCTCTCCCAGGCGAGAGAGGAGCTTTGTTTTGGGGAAAGAGTCGATGCTGGCTGTTCACATCTGCTAATCCAAAACCCATGCTGAAGATTCCCAGTGGTGGCCAACTGGAAAATGCTTATGTGCTGACCAAGAGCAACAGCTTCTAGAAAAAGGTTTCTGAGCCTTGGAGAAGGCAAAAGCCTTTTTTGAGGTCGTGGTGCACAGGAGCTGAGCAGATGAAGCTGAGCTTTATTCCAGCCAGGAACAGCAGACACTGAGGGGACATCACCTCTTTGCAATAAATACCAAGAAGCCCTGGAGATCCACCACAACTGCTGGCAATTCCGTTGGTGTGGTCATGCAGAAACTGCACCATGGGCCACATCAATAAAGGTGGGCATGGTCTTTTCCCCATGTCATCAGCACCACCATAACCCAGGGGGACTGGCTTGTGGTGGCTTCTAAAGGCTTCCGTATGGGCTCCTCTGCAGAGCTCGGTGCCAAGGACAGAGGGTGGCAAGGTGGCACCACACATCCCTTCAGCAGATCCTGCAATTCATCCTTACCTGCCTGGCTCCTCCTGGAAGAGTTAGTATGGAAATTTCAACCTATTTTTAAGGGTTATTTTCACTCAAGTGAAATCTATCAAAGAAGGAGGGTTATTTTTACAGCGCGCAGCAACTGCCGGTTGCCATGACAGCGGGCCGGGTGAAATGCAATAAAGCATCCCTCTGTTATCGTAAACACAAAGGGAACCACAGGCACCAGAAAGAAAGGCGATTGTCGTAGGAGGAGGAAAGCAATACCATGGTGCACTCTCCAAGACCCGGCACCTATATGGGCTTGGGGGAGCTGTGTCTAGGCAGGTTTTACGAGGTCCTCTGTGCCCATGTGGGGTCCAGAGGGACAAGAGGAGTGAGCCTCTCCCTGACGTGAGTGTTGAGGGCACTGGCGTGTTAGCCTGAGATGAACTTTTTTCCTCTTTGTTTGAAAAAACTTGAAGAAGTTAAGAAAATGCATCACCTAAAAAGGGGTGGGGAGGGGGGGATTGGTGGAGGTGAAAATGGGGGAACCTCTCAGTTCATTTTGATCTGACTTCCAGGACAAGGAGCAGTTGGCTGTAGAGGTCACTTTTAAATGTTTTCTGGCTTTGAAGAGATTTTACGGGTGATAAGAGGGTTCCTCCACTCCATCTCTTCCAAATGTGTTCTTTCTCTGTAAATGTATGTACCCTCTTTAACCAGAGGAACTGAATCTATGTAAGTATCTGAAGAATCCCGACTGCTGCTGGACCCAGGAGAGCCTTGGTGAGCGTGGGTGCGAGCAGCTCCTGGAGAGGTGGAGCACCCTAGACGGGAGCTGTGGCCATCCCTGTACGTGAGCATCGGGGGACCAGAAACTGCACCAGCCCCTCGAGGTGTGTCTTTTGCCCCTGAAGCCTGTGCTGTTCTGTCTTTAGTGCTGCTCTTTTGTCCCTTGTTGCTTGTTGCTCCCAAGATGCAGACTGTCCTCAGGTGAGTGAATGAAGGCTGGCTGGGCAGAAGGAAGCCTGACATAACCAACACAACCATCACCATGTGCTGAAGGTCTCCCCAGGTACCAGGTGGGTGTTTTCATGCTGAACTTCGACCAGATAAGTACCTATAATGTGGAGGGAGAGTGAACGGGCACAGGACTGGGCTTCCTCGCCACATAGAAACTTCTTCAAGAGCCTGAGAGGTTTTAGGGTTTTTCTTTTTTTTTTGGAGGGGGGGGGGTGGGGTGGGGGGAGATTCCAGGCACCCAAAGTGCTTTTGCTTAAAATCATCATGAATTGGGTACCAGAACCGAGACTGTCCAAAGAGCCTTGCCATTTGGCTTGCCCTAGAGAAGTCACTGAGGTCTTGGTTTTTTTCACTTAGCTGTGTCATTGGAAAAATAGAATGTTTTTTAATATCATGATGTGAGGTGAAACCCCAGCAGGCATGAGCTTGGCAGGTTAGAACAAATACCAGTGGAGACCAGACTCTTTCTCATCATTTCTGCATAGAAACTGAGTTATTCCTCACTGCCCCTTGCAGAATGAGCTCTCTGAATACACTGTCTCCTAACCCCACCTGAGGTCAGTCCCACTCCAATAAATATAAATCTTTAAGGACACACAAAGGAGGTGGATGTTCCATCATCTCTGAATTCCAGGGGACAGGAGGATGTGGAAAGGGTGAATCTCTTGCAGCAGTCAGAAGTCCCTTTCCCACCTTATACTGATCCCTGATCCTGCTGTAGAGCTTGCAGGGCAATGGGTTTGGAGATGTGGGGCTTGCTTTTTCAGCCACTCATAAACAGGGAAAAAGAACAAAGGCAAGACTTGCTGTGCAGCACTGTGTGTATAAATAGATCCCTGGGAGTGTGAGACCAGCAGGAGGGAAGAGATGATTTCTCCTTCCGAAGGAACAGTCTCGATGACACTTGCCTTTGCAGCTGAACCTTGTCACTGCTCCTTGTGCCCAGGGCTCACTTATTTAGACAAAGATAGTGTTAAAAAAACTCCGAGCTGCTTGCCAGGGGAAGGAGGTTTGTTCCATTTTTTTAAAGGGTTATTTTTTTTTTAATTGAATAGTAAGGAATAAGAACTACTAGAATGCTCAGGTTGAGATATATCTCATCTGAAAGGGTTTCTAATGACTGGGTTTATATTGGATTATTAGAAAGTCAATAATCAGGACATCTGGGAGTCCCTCTGGGGAAGAGCTCAAACTGGTGCCTCTGGATCTCCCTCTGCCTGGTGGTATTTAGCCAAACTCTTGCTTGGGGTGCATTTTCCCCAAGATCTGCTCCAAGACAAAGTCAAGGAGCACTTTCCCAGGGGACTCTGCTCCTAGCCCTCCCGCTGACAGCGTGCTGCAATATACTGCCAGAGTGCCAGATGATCTCTTTGAGATTAAACTTAATTCACAACTCTTTAACCTAAGGTTCCTGTTCATAAGTGTTTCATTATTAAGGGTTGAGTACGTGGCAGCTTCATTCTTTAATAGCGTCTGTAGCATGTTACACTTTACAATGCATTAGCAATAAATGCTTAATGGAAGAGGCTATATCAAGCTGTTAGATAGAAAGTCTATTATGAAACATAGTCTCCTGCTAAAACAATGCGTGCGTCTAACACCTGATGTTAACTCAGAAAGTGTGTTAGAAAGCACTGCTCTTTGGCATAGAGAAAATAAGAAGCACTTTATGTATTAAAGTGTCACCAAAATTTCCTCGCTTGTTTAAAACAATCTTGAGAAAATGTTGTCTAAAAGGCAGCTGGTTGAGATGGGAATTGTGGAGGAATCCATGGGAAACGGGGGCTGGAAGTACCCAGGGGTGGGAGGTGATGTGGAGCAGGGCTGCTGCATGGAGGTAAACTGCTCTCAAAGCCAGACTTAGACTCATTGAAACACTGTTTGGAAAGGATCCCTGAAGGTCACCAGCACAAACTCTTTGGAAGTGGGGCTGTCTTTAGTTCTTCATCAAGGTGGCCGTGGCTCGGTCCAGCCGAACGCTGCAGCCCCCCGAGGATGCAGAGTCAGCAGCAGCTCAGTGCAGCCTGTTCCAGTGCTGCCCCATCGCCCTGGTGTGAGCTGCACCCACTAAAGCTTCAGCCCTCTGGGAAGAGGTTGCTTTAATCAAGCTCTTTTAGCATTTTTAGCAGGAACCCAAGCTGTCATTGGTGGGATCTGGATGCCTCTGATCCAGCCTGAGCTATGTGCCCAACAGCCCAATCCACCAGTTCAGCTCATCCTGTTTGCACGGTCCAACCTCGAGTCCTGGCAGGAGAGCAGCCTTTGGGGTACGTAAACCTGCTCATAATCTCTGAGTCCAGGTGGTGCACACCCTGCAAAACTCATGATGACTTCAGGATCAGCATAACTGGACTAGACTTCTTGGACTTGCCTGCTGCTCCCCACCGTGACTCTTCAGTCTTAATCCCTCTGCCTTATTCCAGTACTTCAGCAGTTAAATGGAAAACGGTGTCTGGGAAGATTAGAATTAAGTTATTAAAGCATCTGGACACTTTTAAGAGGATTGCTGAGCATCGTAGTACTTGAGAATGACTTGAGAATTTAGGGGTGGGTTTGCAGCTGGAAGAAATTCCTCATGTACTGTATACCTGCCCCTTGTGTATATGTTAGCGTACTTGGCACAGATGTCTCTTTGTTTCAATACAGGAAACTAATTGCCTTTCTTGTTTCAGTATGAAGTTTTCCTGTGTCGCTCTGTAAATAATGAGAGGCATTTCTCAAAGTTTGCCAGGCGCCTTTGTCTCTCCTGATGGCACTTCAGCTGCTTGCCCTCACTAGAAGAGCATCCCCCTTGCTGGAAACCTGGTGTCATCTCAGCAGGGTTTGCGCTGGCCCTGAGGTTTGTCAGCTGGGAGATGCTCTGCAGGGAAGCGAAAATCGGGAGAGCTACAAGCTTTGCCTTAGAGCTTGGTCTGACTTCCAGCTTTTTGTGTGAATTCCAGCCCTGGAGATTTAAGTCCTTTATTTATCCTCAGCAGCGAGGGATTAGGCAGCAGCAATAGCTAACACCTCCTGTGACCCATGGGGGCACAGCCCTTGCCTAGCAGGGCAACTTTTCTCAGCCCCCCTAATGCTTCTGACCCTCTGTTGCTTTCATGTGCTGTCTAGAAGCTGAATTTTCAGCAGGCAATGTTTCCTTGGCCATAAGAGATATCTCCTGAGGTTTAAAGAAGAACAGCAGAAGTTCAAGGCTTGTGGTAGAATTAGAAACTATGCAAAGCCGTGATGGAAATCCAGCTCTCTTCTCCTGGTACCAGATGATGGTTTGCTACAGACCTGTGGGAGAACAGAAGTCCTCTGAGCTTTCTCAGAAAGGAAGCTGGAAGAGGCACAGAATGAAAGAGGGATGAGATAGCCTAGAGCTAGCCTCAAATTGTGCCCACTGCTCCAATTGGATATGGAAGAGGAATTCAGGTCAGGAATGGGAGAGCAGATGTGAATGCAAGGCGTGGGAGGATTTGCTGTTGTAAACTAACCAGGGTTTACAGGTGCTTGAGCAGTGGAAGGGGAGGTTTGTCCTGTGGGACATGGATGGATCAGTTCTAGTCATGGGGCAACAACTGCGCAGTTCCGCTCAAATCAGGACGAAGGAGTGAGAGCGCCCCAGATCTCGTGGCACGCGTAGATCAAGCTTAGCAAGCAGAGGAGATGCAGCTGGGGCACAGGGGCAGTCAGAGTTCAGCGGCAGGGAGCAGAGAGAACCTTTGCGGCTGCTGGCCCTGCTCCTACCACCCGTCCTTCAGCCATCCCCGTGCCGCAGCCCGTGGGGTGCGGGGAGAGCTGCTCACGCTGCCCTGTCCAAGCCATTGGCAACTTGATGCTATTCCCGCTTTCTTATTTTGCTGTTACCATCTCAGCTCTGCTTTCTGTGGCATAATTTAGGCTGTGGAATAAATTAAGGGTTTGCAGTCAGCAAATGAGCACCAAGGAGGGCTTGTGGTGAGAGAAAGGTTTGGCTGTAGGGTGTAGGAAACTACAAGGAAGGACGATCTCTGGGTGGCAGGGGAGATGCTGCATACATCTAAGACAGGTTTTCACTGCATTGAGCTGTGTCAGGACTCCCAGGGTGGCTCTCTGTGCCTGGCTGAGGGCACGGCTGCAGAGATGGGGGAGCTGGGAGGGGGTGCTGGGCTGTGCCTCAGTTTCCCCCCTTAGTGCCCAGGAAACGGAGCCCACGGGCCAGCTGAAGGGGGGCAAAGAGGTGGTGTTGGGCTGTTTTGCCGGCGTTTGGGGATATGCAGCATATTCCAGCCAGCTGCCCTTCCTGCTGGGGTGGCTATTTATCAGGAACGAAGCTGTCAGGGAGGGATGAGCATCCTGAGCTGCTCAAGCTAGCAGATCTATGTCAAGGATTTGGCCTGGACTTTTATTACCTGTCCCTCATGTCACTTTTGTGTGAGACGAAGTGGGGACATAGCAGGTACCTGGTTACTTTGGGGCTGTCACATCTGCTGCAGGGGGGACAGTGCAGTTTGTGACAAGCCAGTGTCATTAGCACTGACCTCCGAGGCTGCTGCCAGTCAGGATTGACCATCCACCTCCCTGGGACCCGCCGCGCTGTCTGCTCCCTCATCCGGAGCGCGGCTGGGACGCGACTCCTGCCCAGCGCTTAGCACCACCCAGGATGCATCCCTGCGTGAGGAGCTGCTATCTCATCTCCTTCCTCGCATGGGGAGAAGGGGAACGCTTCGGCGCCGCTAATTGCAGAAGGTTTGTGCTTTCGGCACCGCTTGCCACGGGCTGCCAATCACCCCGTGCTCCCCTCTCCTGCCGCAGCACCAGGAGTCGTGTCGGCTGTGTCACCGTTTGCTCTGACATCGACCTGACACCTGGACCTCACCAGGGCAGTGACGAGTGGTAATTGGGTTCCCCCTCCACCAGCATCGCCTGCCAAGGCTGTTGTGGAGACAGCGAGCGACTTCGCAGCCATCCGAGGAGGCACTCGGGCACTGAGAACTTTCAGATGGAGGCAGATCCGCCAGGTGTCGATTTCTGCTGGCAGTGGGCATGCTCTGTCATCACAGACACCGCTTCTCAGCAAGGGCAGGTGGTAAATTGGCAGCGCCCCGCCAGCTCGCCCCAGCCACAGGCAGGTGGCAGGAGTTGCAGGGCTTTTTCAGAAGCGTGGGGCTGCAGGTATCATCTCCAAGGGGGCTGGCGTGCACTTTTAGAGATGTTGAAGTGCACTTGTAAATCTACCCACTGCAGGTGTGGCTGACACCTTGTCAAGGGGACTCTTGCCTGGAGAAGAGGAGGCTGAGGGGAGACCATTGCTCTCTATAACTCCCTGAAAGGAGGTTGTGGAGAGGGGGGAGCTGGGCTCTTCTCCCAAGGGACAGGGGACAGGACAAGAGGGAATGGCCTCAAGCTCCACCGGGGGAGGTTCAGGCTGGACATTAGGAAAAAATACTTAATGGAAAGGGACATTGGGCACTGGCAGAGGCTGCCCAGGTTGAGTCACCTTTCCTGGAGGGGTTTAAGGGACGGCTGGACGAGGTGCTGAGGGACATGGGTTAGTGATTGATGGGAATGGTTGGACTCGATGGTCCACTGGGTCTTTTCCAACCTGTTGATTCTATGATTCTATGAAATGATGCTGCCAACCGGTGCCCCAGCAGCAGGATTGGGCTTGGTGCTGTGGGTGCTGAGGGACCCCCTTGATCTCCACAGTAACAGCGTGCGGGAGCTGCTGCCAGCAGCCTGTAATTCCTTCAGGGTCTGGTCTAGTCTTGCTTTACTTTGGGAAGGGGCACCTACACCCCAGCCAACTGAGTTTGGAGTAAGGAGTTGCTGCAGAGAGATGTGTTTGATGCAGATGATGGCAACAGGAGCGATGCTGCAAATGCTGGTGTCTCCCACCTCGTGTCACTGCTGGAGCCCACCTCTCCTCAGCATTCCAGCAGTAACTCTTGCTCCTCTGATTTTGTCCAACATTGTCATTTTCATTGTGTACTTCCCTCTGCTCCCCTGGCCTCCTTGTCTCAGTGGCTGTCTATTTGTGTGTAGTGTATTTCAGCAATGATTGCAGTAGCAATGAAAGAACTTTCCATGTCACGGCTGGCTGACAAGGTTGGAAATGTCTTCTCCATCGTCAGCATCCTGATCTGCTGCCTGCAGCACCCTCTTCTTATCTTCCCACCTTCTGGGAAGCAGCATGTGATGCCTTCCTTGCTTTCGGGGGGGGCTGCTGCTTGCTCCAGATCAGCTGGTTGTGTGGCAGCAAGACCTACGCATCCCCTTGACAGCACAGCTGCAATTTCTAGGAGACATTTTTGCCTGTAGCTGTACATCCTGATTGCATTTTCAGCGATAACAGCTTTGTCTTGGGTATTTTACCCAATCTTTTGCAATCAGGGACTTAAGTAGCTATTTTGGCTTTGAATCTGGTCATCAAAAGACATCATCAACTGTGCTTCTAGCTGTATCTGCTCATGTTTTTCACTGTGCTGTCACCATTCTCCATGGCAAGCGCTGAGTTATTCCCGGAGTGAGTGATGGATGTGTTTTAGGGTCTGTGTGGGGTCTTACACGGTTTTTCCTCGGCACCCTGTGGTGCTGCTGCTGCCTGGCTGGGGCTCCTTCCCTGACAGTTTCCTCCCTGGTGGGACCTGCTCTCCCTCGAGGCCTCCCGGTATCTGGAGAGCAGTTCTTGCTGACATCTCCCTTTCACCAGGCAACCTCTGGGACTAAAATCCAACCAATGGCCCATTTAAAACTGCAAACTTTAGAGCTTTCTGGGTCCCGAGAGGCTACCAAAACCCTGCTGACGCATCTACTCTACTGAAAAACTTGGCTCCTGCCATCAGAGCTCAGCTCCCGCTCCCGGAGCAAGAAGAAGTGCTGCTGGGCTGCTCTCCTTAGGGCTGCGACTGCCAGGGCTCAGCTCCCTGCCTCTCGCACGCCTCTGCAAGCACAGCGTTACCCTGCTGCTTTCTGCCAGGTAGGTTTTCAGCTTTTAAAGCACAATCACGAGGCCTAACTGCATCATCTGTGCTTTCATCCTTCCCCAAGAGCCTTTCTCCTGTGTGCCCTGAGCTGGGCTCTGGCATCGTGTATAGATGGTCATCCTAGGGAAGAGAAACGGAGACCACGGGAGCGGGCAGCTGGAGGTAAAAGAAAGTGACTGAGACCCCCTGCTTTCATCACAGCTGTGGTGCTGACAGCCAGGCCACCCTCAACAAGAGGTTTTCTGCACAGCCCAGGCTCCAGTTAGATCTTCCCATTACCAGAAATCATGGCCAGGACATCTAAATCAAAACTGAGGCATAATAATAGTTATATCACACGGGAAAGCTGACAGTCCTGTGACTTTCCGGGGTCAAGAGGGACCCCTCTTACTCTTGAATTCCATAGCCGTGGTGCCAAAAGCTTTATGCGATAGCCTCAAGTCCAGCTTTTCCTTTTTCTTGCCCTGGCTGCTGCCCTGCATGGGCTAAGCAAGGTCTGCAGGCACCTGCCTGCCCACAGTTCTCATGTTGGCTGGAGACGGGCTGGGAAAGACTCTCACGAGCTCAACAGAGCACCAGGACACCTTCATCCAACCTCTCTTAAATTCACTCATCTACCCATAACCGAAAAGCTGTGGAATTTAGGAAATTAATTGAAACAGTAAACAAACACAGCACCTGAGTCATTGCATTTATTTAAAAAGGAGCTTGCTACTGGCTTCCCAAAACTCCTGCTAATATCAAGGGAGGTGGTTTCTTCCTCACAGCCTGGTAGGGGCAGGGACGTCATCTTGCAGGAGCCACCCAAAACTCTTTCCTTGAAGACATCCTTTCTACCTCATTATAGCTGCTTAGTGTTTGTGTTTTCCAAGCATTTTTGGACCACGTTAATAATTGTAGCGGAACAGGATTCTTATTGGCAGCACAAATCACTTTCTCAAGTTGACACCAGCGCTTGCAGTCTTATTACTGTCATTAGTAAGATTATTATTATGACTTTGCCATGCTCCCCCTTTTTAAAGAAAGCAGTTTGATTCCAAATATTCTGGCTTAAAAATATCCCATCCACATTTTCCTCTCTAGCCAATAAAGAGATGTCACCCCAGCCCTTCTGGGTAATAGAAGAGATTCTTTCTATGGACGTACTTATGCTGTGTTTTAGGTTATCAAGCACCCTTCTCAAGCCCGTGTTTTCTTAGTTGTTCATGTGCTGAATTCAGCTGTCTCTGACCCCAGCCGTGACCTCAGGCTTCTGCAGCCTGTCCCAGCTTTGCTGGCTGGGTACAGAGCCAGGGTCTGCAGCCGTGGGGAGCAGCAAACGTTACCCTGTGGAAAGGTGGCACTACCAGATGTTGTCCAGCTGTCACACGATGTGACTTGAGACAGAGACTTCAGCTGAAGGTGATCTGGGGAATTGGTCCCAACATCTCATTTAAGATGTAATGCATCTCTCCTTTCACTCGAGCTTCATGGTGCCACTGGCCCCATCCATCTAGCAGGCTGGATTTTTGGCTATCCTGAAATGAGCTGCTAGACAGTAAAAACAGGGAGCTGACAGGGTGTTTGTCACAGCTGGGACTGTCCTCACCAGGCAGAAGGTAGCTGCGTGATAGGATACACAGGAGAGGACACACTGTTCCTTGTCTTGGCCGCTACAGCTTTACAAATGACTATTCCAAGCTTAGTTCCAAAATGGTGTCGTGGCTTTCGCTGCTGTCATCAATTGCCATCAACACTGCATTTAGCTGACATAATTACTTATTGTTACAATCAGTGCCCATTAGGTTAAAGCTAAATTACAGTCTCAGTCCTTGGGAACTGCCTATTACATCCATATGAATACGCAAAGTTCATCACTCATGATTAACGTTGCTACAGTGAATACAAAAGGAATTAGTGAGGACCTGTCACTTATTGTAAAGTGCTGCCAGATTATGGTATCAGAAATGATGTGTCAACTGTTAAAACTTAATAATCCATGCTGGAGTGCTGTATCTGATTATAACACTGATCAAAGGAGAGACCTGATTGGCACTCCGAAACCCAGGCTGGTTGGCTATGAGACCGATAACCTCCATGGGTCAGGAGTCATTGACCAAGCGCTGGAGCGGTGGCTCAGCGAGCTCACACCCCCGGCCCTGGGGGCTGCGAGGGGCCGGGGACCCTCCTTGGGGCACACGCTGTTGTGACTGTGAGGGATTAATGGCTTCGTGGTCCATAGGCACGTGTCTGAGCCAGGAGTGTAGCTGCAACTTCTGGCCAGGCATCTCCTTATTGTGGCAGGAGTGATCCTGAGGGTCCCAGGCTGGGCTTTGGTCACCCTTCCCTCTGGCTGGTGCTGCAAATCACTCTGCTGCTGCCGGGACTGCCGATTCCCGACCTTGGCTCTTGCACTGATGACACCCGAGTGGAGCGTGGGGGCAGTTTTTGCCCTCGATGCAGGCTGGAAGGCACCAGGAGGTCTCCTCGTTTGGCTGTGTTCATTCCCATGGGAGAAAAGCAGTGTGCAGTCGTGTAGGTGTTAGTGAGTGTAGATTTGTACATGTGCATGTGTGCGTGCCTTTAGAAAAAAGTCCTGAGATTTTGTTTTGATGTTGCTCAAGGGAACTGTCTGATTTTTCAAATTTGAAAAGACTTTGTGTTTTGAAATCAGCTTTTTTGCATTTTTCTTTCAAACTCTTACAAAGACTGAAGACAATGTTTCACTTAACCTCAAATGCTGTAATGCTGGGGGGGCGGGTTGGTGCAGTCTTTTCTCTTTTTCTTTTTCCTAAAAAGCATCCTACAAGCAAAATGAAGCTCTGTTGTTCAACTCCGCTAACAAAGTCCTTCTGGGGAGAAGAACTGAACCACGCACACTGGAGCACGTGGGTGCAGCGGAGGTTGAGTAGCTGTAAATCTGCATCTGGTCCCTGCTAACTCCCTGAGGCAGGGGCTGGCTGAGCCAAGGGACAGTGTGGTCCCTCCAAATCCAGTATGCCCAGTGCCAGGATGCATGGAGGTCCTCCTCCATGGCTCGAGTTTGTGTGAAATATTTATTGGGTTGTGAGCCACACACTAAAAATCCCCATGTGGGCTCTTTCCTTACAGACCCATAGCTTTTTTCATGGCTACTGGTTGCAGATGTTTACTCCTGGCCACTACAGATATGCTGCTGGAAACCAGCTACTTCATACCAGCACATTTACACCACCCCTTAACGAGCTTACGTTTCCTGACAGCGTTTTGAATCTCCACCAAAGAGTATTTAAAACTCCTGCAGGTCTTTGGTCAAGTGCTCCTGGACACTTTGCGTGATGTCTGGCTGGCTCTGTGCTTTCTGCCACTGCTGTCACCATCACAACGCTCCAGGAGATGAGAGGCACGCTCGTCCTTTCCATACAGGGGTCATCCTTGCTGCCAACAGTCCTTAAGGGCTGTAGCTCCTTTGCCTGCCACCAGCTCAACTGGGTGCATGGGAAAATAAAGTTTGCCTTCTACTTTCAGGTGGTTTAACCATTTTTCTTCTCGGGGGAAGGTTCACGTCAGCAGGTATTTCACTCTCTCTGCTGAAACACAACATAACCACCTAGTCACACCAGTACTTCTGAGGAGAAAGAAACAGCAGGTCTGAGGACCTCTCAGAGGAGGCTACGTCGTTTTGTAGAGATAACGAAGTGATGCATTATGAGCCACTACAAATCCACCCTGATTCCCAGAGTTTCTCTTGGTTTTCAGACCTGTTGTTCACTCATCCTTGCAGGCCCTGGGATTGATCCACAGCAGCATCAACACCAAAGCAGGGGGAGGAAAGCTGTTCTCTGGAGATCACTAGCTCTAGAGGGAACAGGGGAAGAGCTGTTTGCTAGTGACTTCAAAGTCCTTGCTTGAGACCCCTCTGCCATGGCACCAGTTTGGAGGTGAGTGTGGCTGCCGGCGAGCTGTGCCAGTGCTCTCCGTAGCTGTCACATCATGGGCTGTGAAACTACCCAGAAGTGGGCAGCTTGGCTCAGATCTCTAACCAGGACCCGTGTGTCCACTGTAAAGTTACATGGGTTCACAAACAGGCAATGCTGGAAGGCTGTGGCAGTTACATTGGAGCTGCTGCAAGTAAGTTTGCTGCTCTTCGGGACGCTCTGGGCTGCCCAGCGGTGCCCACCCCCGGCAGCTTTTCCTGAGGGTTCATCCCAGCTTTCCCAGCAGCTGTTTGGGCTTTGACTTCTTATGCATCCACCACCGACAACGAGAAGAAAAACTTCTGGTGTGTTTGAAGGCAAGTTTTGTATTGTGCTTCCAATCCTGTGTTCCTTGTTTCCCTCCTCTCCAGACATCATCACCTCTCTTTTCCAACTTGCTTCTTGTTGTGTTTTGAGGAGCAGCAGCCTTTTTTTTTTTTTTTTGCATCAGTTTAAATCTTCTTTTCCCACAATTCAGTGGCTCTTGGCTGCTCCTGTCCTTTTTATTATTACCTCTCTGGTCCTTGTGCTGTTGGACAGCCAAAGGAAAACACTTCACCCACCTCCCTTGAACAGCACCCCAGCTTTTGGTGACTCATGTCTTCATTTCTTCAGCTCCCCATTCCACCTTGCGCTAGGTACACATATGCTGATATATGTGCATGTGGCATCGCACAGATTGTCCTCTCTATTACATTAAAGGGCCTGACAACAGTCTAAAAAACAGTCTGCAGAGCTGTAAGGTTCAAGCAAGCTCTATCTACTTCCTCCACTTGCACTGACTCTTATTTTTCTTTCTTCCTTGATTGCCTAAGCATGATGGCAAGAGCTGGATTTCTTTATTTTCCACTGCAGCTTCAACAAAGCAACATAACTAAAAAAACCTTGTTTGGGGTAAATTGAAAACTTTAAACATTTGGTGTGAACCTGCAAACAAGAATTCCCAAGTCCCAGCTCTGTTTTTGTTCAGCTGATGTATTTGATCTCTGGAAAAAAACAATGAAATGTTTACTTATCCTGGGCAAACAAGGCTCTTTTTAGAAGACCTGAAATGCAATCTGTCATTTCTATTTCAAATAATTTTAGATGTCTGTATAATTTTAACCATGAAATAGAAAGTGTAACTGGCCAGTCACTGCAAATGG
Source organism: Clamator glandarius (assembly GCA_033459285.1). Classification (NCBI taxonomy): domain Eukaryota; kingdom Metazoa; phylum Chordata; class Aves; order Cuculiformes; family Cuculidae; genus Clamator; species Clamator glandarius. The sequence continues at coordinate 2,896,661 of JAUNZM010000292.1, forward strand.
AAATGCTACTTATAAAAGCATTCGAATGAAATCTTTCATTTGTTTTCTTGAAGGTTTCCTGTTTGTTGGCTGGTTTGAAAGTTGGCAGTTCATTGAGATGAAGTTGTACAAAGTTGGCTGTTGCTGAATTTGCATTTTTTTCCTACAGGAGAGAGATTTCGAATGAAAAATGTTGCTAAGATGCATGATCGAGAGCTCCATCTCCTCCCACGGGTCTCCCCGCATCACGCAGAGAAGTGCTGGTCTGTCCTTCCTCGCCTCTCCCTCTCCTCCCCACCCCCTGCCAAAGTCCTCGAGTGGCAATTCCCCTAATCCTTGTTCTGGACACAGGATTACAGCTCCAGCTCCTCTTCCCAGTGCATCATCAACATGTTGTTTCCAGGGTCATAAATTTGTACTGTGATGAGACACAACCAGATGTTAGGATACGTGAAGCGACTGGCGAAGCAGCCTGCCTGGCGCAGCCCCCACCTCCAGGCTCAGCCGCCCGCTAACGAGAAGCAGGGCGCTTGCCTTGAGCTGGGCCAGGACAGACGGAGAGCGTCCCCAGGAGCAACTCCGGAGCTGCCATCTCGACCCCCTTCCCGCTCCTGGTGCCCGGGGAGCTTCTCCAGGGCTGGATTCAGGTGCTTTGGTGACTATTAGCTCCTCGCAGCCATCTGGTAAGGTAGTTTGGCCGAGTACAAGGGGGTAACACACAAGGCGATGGTCCTCCTTGCTAGCAAGGAAGCTGATTACAATGCTGTGTGATGCTTTATCATGTAAAAATACTTCTGAGATGCATGTTTTGGATCATTTGTTTAGCTGAACAGGCTGGTTTTTAATGGAGAGACCCATGGGGTCTTTGCTCAGGATGCTGAAATGGTACCTTCTGCCAGGAGTCAGTGTTGACTTGAGATTCCTGTTTCCAGGTGGCTCCAGCCCATATGTCCCCAAGGCTCTGAGGTGCCCCAGTCCCCTGGATGGACAGGGAGCTGGAACTGGGGAAAGTGGCACCGAAAATTGGGTTAAGGGCTGCTTGCAGGAAATTTGTCCCCCATGGTCTGTGAAGGTCCTCAGAACAGCTGTAGCTTTCAGTCCTCTGCGCACACTGCCACTGCAACCCACGCCCTCGTGTCCCTTGGTGTGTGCTCTCTGGCTCACATTTTGGGACATGCATTAGGCAGCAGGGTTCCACACCCTGATTGCAGTCCCTGGGCACAGCCATTCTGTGGGTGCTTTCTTCATGTGGTCGTCTTCTTCCACTGCTAGTGGTCCCTGCTGCCCTGGGTGCAGGGCTGAGCCCTCTGTGGGGCTAGCACGGCTCCATCCTCTCCGTCACAGCATCAGGTCAGCCCCCTCATCGCAGTGTGGATCTAGGTTTAAAGATGACCCAGTGTGGATGTCAGGGCTCACAGCTATTTCTCTTTTCCTTTGCTCTTCCCCAGCCCATGTGGTGCTTCCCACATGCTTCCCGCATGCTCCCACGGCACAGGGGTGGGAGCGTCTTCTTTCTCCTTTTAATGTCCAGACCTGAGGGCTACGTGTTGGCCACGAAATCCTGGGGGGATGGTCCTCACTCAGAGGTTCAGAAACAGTGTCCAAAGAGGAGAAGAAGGAGATAGAACTTGGTAAGTCCTTGGAGGGGAATAAACACTGCAGGGCATGTGGCCACGAGCATCTTTTCATAGAATCATAGAATCACCAGGTTGGAAGAGACCCAGTGGATCATCAAGTCCAACCATTCCCATCAATCACTAACCCATGCCCCTCGGCACCTCGTCCACCCGTCCCTTAAACCCCTCCAGGGAAGGGGACTCAACCCCCTCCCTGGGCAGCCTCTGCCAGGGAACAATCACCCTTTCCGGGAAAAATTTTTTCCTAATGTCCAGTCTAAACCTCCCCTGGCGGAGCTTGAGGCCATTCCCTCTCGTCCTGTCCCCTGTCCCTTGGGAGAAGAGCCCAGCTCCCTCCTCTCCACAACCTCCTCTCAGGTAGTTGTAGAGAGCAATGAGGTCTCCCCTCAGCCTCCTCTTCTCCAGGCTAAAGCCCCCCAGCTCTCTCAGCCGCTCCTCCTGTTCTCCAGCCCCTTCCCTAGTTTCGTTGCTCTTCTCTGGACTCGCTCCAGAGCCCCAACAGCCTTTTGCAGCCCCGGCTCCAGCGGAGAGGCGGCCGAGCTGTCTGAGCCACCAGCCCAACAGGTTTCCCCAAGGCAGCAGCGATGGTACCAAGCAGTCCTTGGGTGTGTTCCCACCAGCCCTTTCCAGTGATGGGAAGGGGAAAGTGAGCACCTGTGTCTCAGCTCAGCCTCCTGCGAGGAGCAGCCTGTGGCCCCATCTGACCGTGAAGGGTGTCATCCCTGCCTGGGAAGGTCACTGGCTGCCCTGGGAAGGCCAGGAGAAACGGGGCTGCCTGCCAGCAGCTCCTGGGGTTGCCCCTCACCGCCCCAAGCGTGTTCAGGGAAGGAGAGGACCAACCGTTACACGGGGTGTAGAGACCTCTGCATCCCCGCAGCGCCATGGAGCATCCTTGTCGTTGTGCAGCGGGTGTTGGAGGGAGTCTGGGTTAAAAGGGGTTAACAGCTCTCTGCTGTAACACATGATTGGTCTTTATGAGGTTGAAACTCTTGTCTGTTTGAGGCCTACAGATGATGCTAAAGAGCACAATAATGACAGCAATTCAAAGCAATCTAATTATGCAAATGGGAGGCTAAACAATTTCATCATCCTTAAATTAGATTGTCCTAATGAGATAAAGACACCAATTAATCCTGAATTAATTTCAATAGCCTATTTCAGGCAAACACTTTAATATGCAAATGTAAATGAGAAACAAAGCCTACTGTAGAATGCCAGAGTTCAAAACCTCTCTCTGCACAGCTGCAGCGGGTGTAAATAGTGTCTAATGAGTTTGCATGGAAAGACACAACCAGTCGAAAATTTTAGACTTCATGAAGCACAGTCGGTGCCTCAGGTAGGTTGTGGTGCTGGGTTGGGCGAGAGGAGAGGGAGGACTCGCTCAGCTGACGCTGGGAAGTCCATCAGCCGCTCTCCACAGGCACCCCAGGATGGGTCCAGCCTCCGCCACCACGGGATGAAGGGCTCTAACAAGATGCTGCTTCATAAAGCCAAACGCTTCATGCTGAGTACCTGGCCAGTCGCCTTTCTAGGACACGGAGATGATTTTAATTAGCTGTTGCATAATTGTTTTAAATTAGTCGTTTTGCTGTGCCCTCAAAAAAAAAAGAAAAATCCATTCCTGGGGATTTTTTTTTGTTTGTTTTTTTTATTTTTGGCTGAGGCGTTTGGCAGGGGAAAGGGCAGAGCCTGGGATTTATGCTACAGACAAAAGCAAACCTCATCCGGAGTTTCTCTTTCCTTGCTTTCCCAGCCGTTTGCTTTGAGCTGTGGAGGAAGGAAGCCCCCATTCCCAGGGCCTGACTTCAAATTTGCACTTTGCTTTAATTATGGGCTGTGGCCAGGGTGCTGCATAGGGATCTGCAAACGCGGAGACGGGGAATGAGAGCTTTGATGGTGAGGCTCAGGTCTGAGTTATTCCTGCTGCTGTCTCACCTCCAGCAGGACTACGCCTTGGAAGAAGCTGTTAAAAAAACCCCAAGAACAACAACAAAACCAAACTGTCCCAGAATGAGCATCTCTTAGATAATTTATCCCTCTACTAAATCCATCCTGGGCTGATTTTAGTGGATAACATAAGCCCAGAGAAGGTTTGTATCCCTTCCAGAAGTATTTCTTCATATATGGTGACCCTAGATGTTCTTCTCCTTTAAAATGTCCATTCTCTTTGGATTTCCCTAAGGTTTATCTTCAGTATCACCCCGTTGTGGTTCATGTTGCAGGTTAACAGGACAGTCTGAGAGGATGTTCCACCTGGGGACTGTTCTGAGAGGAGTCAAGACTCCCCTCACCCTCCTGCCTTCCCCTGCAGCCTTTCCACCAAGCCCTGAGAAGCGACCAGCTGGGCTGGAAAGTGGTTATTTTTATTCTCAACTTCATGCACTGGCTGGGTAGGAGAAGGTGGCGGTGGCATTACCAGGTTCCCCAGCATGGGGTTGCACCCTGGGTGAACCCAGCAAGCTGAACTCGGCTGCCCAAGAGGTGTCCAGGGATAAGATAAGCCTAGACATGCTGTGAAATTCTGAGGACAAAGCTGAACATCGCTGGCTGACCTCCAGCACGCAGACACCTCATGTATTCCCCATGCGTTGGAGGGAATTCACTCTTGGTTCCAGCACCATCTATTTTTCCCACCTAGATATGTCATGAAGCAGTGGGATCTTATCCTGGTCACGTCTCCTCTTGCAAGACCATTCTGGCAGCAAATAATAACGTCCTTGCTGTTTATTGTCCCTCCTGCCTTGCTTAGGAGGCCAGCATGAGTCATGGACGAGAATTTCTGATTTCTACTGAGAAATCTTGGGTAACCACAATTTGTGCAGCACGGCATTCAATCCTTGCTGGGTGGACCACGACCGTCCCTTTCCATTTCTCCAGCCTTAACAGGCACGGTGGTTTATTGACAGATTAATTGAGACAGTGAAAGGGCTGATGGCCCAGAGCTCGCAGTGTGCCAGCAGATCTGGAGATCTTCTATCACACATGTTTGTCCTTGGAAAAAAGACGATTGACTCAGTAAATTGCTTAATCCCTGGTATGCTGGGTACCAGGGCTGCCCTTTCTGCTAGAGCCTGGGCCTTTTTTTAATTCCCAGGTATTCGGTGCTGCCTGGGCTCTGTTGTTGGAGCCATCAGCAGTGTAGTGGGAGCTCTAGGTTGGCTGGAGATGCCGCGCGGTGGACAGGGATTGGGGTGAGAGCTCAGTGCCAGCGCTGCTCCTGAACCAGAATCACACAGAATCACAGAATGACCAGGTTGGAAGAGACCCACTGGATCGTCGAGTCCAACCATTCCCACCAATCCCTAAATCATGCTCCTAAGCACCTCATCCACCCTCACCTTAAACACCTCCAGGGACGGTGACTCAACCACCTCCCTGGGCAGACCGTTCCAATGCCTAACCACCCTCTCAGTGAAGAATTTCTTCCTAATCTCAAGCCTAAATCTCCCCTGGCGGAGCTTGAGGCCATTCCCTCTCGTCCTGTCCCCTGTCACTTGGGAGAAGAGGCCAGCACCCTCCTCTCCACAACCTCCCTTCAGGTAGTTGTAGAGACTCCCACTCAGGGGATCAAATCTCTCCTACCTGGTACCATGGGGCACAGGTGTGTCCAGGAGCAGGAATGTAGATTTAGTGGCCCTTGGAGAGGAGGCGCTGGGTCTGTGATCCGATTTGGAAGATTTGGGGGCTATCCAGCCCTGGGGTGGTGCCTAGGGTGGAGGAGAGGTTAGCAGGCATGAGCTGCATCCAAAAGGGGATGATGGATCGCTGATTTGGGCTGTGGTTTTCTGTTAATTAACACCAGATCTGCACATTACCCGGTCACCCCATGAGAGGAATTGGGTCTGAGTAAAGGGTGAGCACATGATCACATTTTTGCCAAATTACCCGGCTCGTACAATATGGTGCACATCTGGCTCCCCGCCAGTGGCAGGAACACAAAACAATACCTGATTCAGCAGAAAGTCTTCCTGCCCCCTTTGGAGATCTTGTGAAGCAGCAGAAAGAGTTTATATCTGTTCAGCGCTCTGCATTGTTTTCAGACATGGACTGGGTGCCGTAAAATTGGATTTATGGCCTTGGCAAAGCACGGCCAAAGGAGCACAGCCTCTTGTGCCAGTGCAGTTTAAAACTAGATGAGGAGATGGGTCCAAACCCAAGTCCTCCTGACTTTCCATCCAGACATGATCTTTGTTGCCTAGTTCCATCTGTTGTTGAAGCCTGGTGATCCTCGGAGGAGCTGGGCGTGCTGCTGAGATCTCGAAACAGGGATGCTCAGTCATGTTCTAGTTGAAGGGCTCTAACAGTCAGCCAGGGGACTTGTAAAAATGTTACCACGGGGTCTCCTGTTTATTCTTGCACTCTCCGTACACAGCTCGCACATTAAAAGATGGCATTTTTTTAGCTGCCAGTGCTGCTGTCTGACGAATCCAGCTGTTTTCTTTCTCCCTCTGAAATCATGACATTTATAACCAGCGTTTAGTGGAAAGCCTCCTCAGCGATGTGCTCTGCCCTGGTAATCAGAGATGCCGAGTGGGCCTGCGGGGATGCTGGTGGGTGCGTTCCTCCACCTCCTTCAGCCCGGGCTCCCCCAGCCAGGCTGGTTCTCTGGCTGCCGTGCTGAGAACACGCTCGTGCCCTGGGCAATTCTCTACCCAAAAAGCATGTTGCCAGACAGGGGGAAACTGGCTTTTGCTTGTCTTGCCAGGGTCATGGGCATGAAAATCATCCTGAGATTTGCAATCTCGACCCTCCTCCTCTTCTTCATTCACCCCTCTGGCAGGAGAAGGAGGCAGGGAGACTCAGCTTGGTTTCCTGGTGCTGCCTGTCTCCTCTCTTCATGCCTGCTTGGAAGTTCCCAAGGGAAAGCAGAGGCTGCCAGGGTTTTCTCTGTCTGGGCATGGTTGTCAGGAGGAGGTGGCTGGGATTAAATCTCTGATGTAGAGTGTTGGGTGTCTCCTGATCTCCCTGTCTTCCAGAGGAAAAAAACCTATCTCCATTCCAGCTCTCCCTAGTCCCCCCTCTGAGCTCTCTTTGAGAGCAGCACCCTTGCACCCCCCTTGCATCAGTCTTTACATTTTATGCAGATAGAAATTCACTTTTTTTAACCTGTAACATGGGTGGGGCTCAGGCGGAGGGAAGCAGTGAGGATGCAGAAGGTGGGCTTGGAGGAAATAAAGCCACATGGTACTAGCAGCAGGTTGGTTACTGATGAACCATCCGATGTGCAGTGGAGAATCTGCATAAAACGTTCCTCGTGGAGCTTGGATAGCCAGTTCCAGACCAGATAACAGTCTGACAGTCGCTGAGGAAGGATGCTTTTAACCTTCACAAAACTGAGAGGACAGCAGAGAAATGAGACAACCAGTGGTGTCATGAAATTCACAGCCTCAGAGGTTTGGAAGCATTTTGCTCTGTGGTGAAGTTTTGTGCAATGGAGGGAAAATAAGCAAAATGTTAGGAGGAAGCTGCCTGGTGGGTTGGGGACGTCTTTCTATGAGAACTGTGGAAGCCTCTTGCAGAAGGAGATCTTGGCAGAAGTTTGCTCCTGGTGGTCCCTTTGAAGTGGAGATGCTATTGCTGCCACATACTCTGTGGTGCAGAAATGTTATGGGTTTAGTGAAAGATCACTCAGCAGAGGTGCTGTGAGACCATAACATGCAGCCCAGCCCCCTCGGGATCACACCCACCAGCTCTGCCAGGTCTTCCAGGGCTGCTGCTCACTAACATGAGATTTAAACCTTTTGGAACAACCATTTATGTCATAAAAAGGGTGTCTGGAGGCACATTCTGGGTGCGTGCATCAGGCTACATGCTTATGGTTCAATTCTGCCTGGTGATCCCTGCCCAGCCTGGTCTGCAAAGAGGTAGAAGAGGTGCCGGTTCAGGTGGGTATATGGTGCAAAGAGGCTGGAAGGGACCAGGAGCACAGTAAAACGTGCCTCAGCCTTCCATTGCACGCAGTGAGTTCCTCCCCGCTTGCTTTTGCTGCAGCTTTACCATCCACACTGTTTCTTGTGCACATCCCTATAGTTTTCTTCACTCTGCCTCCTCGGGTTTGGTGGAATGGGAAACCCACAACAATACATGGGAAACCCGAGTTTGTTGTGAGCTGTGGTGCAAACAACGATGCTTTCCTTGCAGCAGACGTTTCACTGAGTTTATCACACCATGATAACTTGACAACCAGCAAGGGACGCCCAAGTGCGTGCTCAAAGGCTTCTGCCTTCTTCTGTCTTCACAGCTTTTTTTGTTTGCCAAACCACATCTTGGGTCCGTGCCTCAAGGCAGAACTCACCAGGGCTCACACGGAATCGTGCTGTATTCGCAGCCACAGGTTCCAGCCAGGCTTGTCCCGCAGGGCCCTGGTGAGGTGGCATCTGGCTGTCCCCAGGGTGAGCTGCTTCCCACCAGTGCCAGTGGAAGGCAACGCTTCGGAGACTGTCTTGTGACACCGAGACACCAAAAACAAAAAAGGAGGATCTGGCTCTTCATCTGGAATGAAAATAAAGCTGGTGAAAGGATGGATGTTTTCTCTTTTGCCTTGAGGTTAGAAAACAGCAGGAAATCCTTGCTTGAAGAAAATCCACATGGCCACCAGTATGACTTGTGCAGGCTTTGCTGCCTTGAAGTCAGCCTGGAAACAGAGTTTTGCGGTGGATACAATTTCCATGGTTTCTGGCTGCAGCTTTTCCTCATGCCTGGTTTGCAGCTAAAGCTAAATTCTTGCCATATTTGCACAAGCTTGGAAGGTGGTGTTCATGCAAATAGTGTCATGGAGCTGGATGAAATTAATACTGGTTTATCTCTACAGCTTTACACGTGGCGAGATGAAAATGTCCACATGGGTAAGAGTTTGCGGAAGCAGCTGTAGCTGGAACCCTCGTTTTTGTCCAGGCACCTGACCCCAGAGTCATCGCGAAGTAAGTGATCCTCTGACTGGTGGCCCCACAGCCTGCAGAAGGATCTTTGCCTATCTAGCTTATTAATAAGCATCTTCTCTGAGTAACCGAGATGTATTGAGTTGGGACTCCCCAGGTGTGAGCAGCCAGAGATAGCTTTGACTTTTCCTTTTCTTTAATTTACCTTGTGGGGCTGTGGGAAATGAGCAATCCTTCTGGCTGTCAATATTGCCGGTGGTGCTACCATTGCCATGACAAGGAGAGGGGGGGCAGTGGGGAGCTGGAGAAACCAGGCACCCCGGGACCAGCGTCTCAGCCTCGCACCCAACCAGAGCCGACACGTCCAGTGTGATGAGAATCGAGTCAACGGCGTTATTGCAACTCCCTCCTGGAAAATGTCTTTTCAACTCTTTCCCCTTCCCAACTTTTCCAGGCAGATTCTGCCTTTTATTTATCCTTCCTCAGCCCTTCTCTCTCCTCTCCCTGCCTGCAGTCTCCTCCTGGGAGCTCAGCTACCTTGCAGGGGGGGCTTCTTTTTAGATCCTGCTTCTTTGCAGAGGAAATCTCCACATTCACAAAACAGTAATTGTAGTGGGGAAGAGGGTGGCTGTGCTGATCTGCACCCCTGCCTCTTCCACCACTCTCTCCTTTCCCTTGCAGCCCAGGCTTTCACCAGAGATGGTGTTTTTGGGGTGGACTGGCCTCGGTGGTGTCTTATCCCATGCTTCCAGGGCAGGAAGAAAGCAATTTGGGCTGCCAGGTGGCCAGGGAGGGAAGGGCATCACCTGTATCTCAATTAAGTGATAATGAAGTGATAAAGTACATCTCAGCTTGGTGTGGCTGCAAGGAGGTAGATGAGAAGGTGATATAAGGAGTTCTCAGGGGCTTGCTAATTTTTTTTGTGTTCTCTTCCTTAGGGTGTTGAGGGGTGCTCTGAGGGGTTCATTGTCCTGGGAAGTCTTTTTCCACACGCACTGAAGGCCTTAGTAGAGCAGAGCTGTTGAGACCCATGGCCAAGATTTTCCTGCTTGAAGATCGGAAACGGTGAGTGGGACATTGTGGGGACCTGGGGCCCCTGCTTGGCTTGTGGGGGGTGTTTTAGGCAACCTGCCCAGGTCCTTGTCGCGCCGATGTCTGGTGGTACTGCCCATTATTCACCTGGTGTTTTCCAAGCATGTCCTGTTCTCCTTCCCTGTTTTAAACTGTAGGACTCCCAGCTTAAACACAGAGGAGAGTTTGGTATCGTTTAGGTTTTTCTGATGGTGAGCAAGGGGTGTGAGCCCTCCTGGCTGGTCTGAGCCAGCCTGGGCTGGCAGGGTCTGCTTTGCAGCACTTTTGCTGGTGCTATGAGACCCCTTTGAGCTCTCTGGTATCCTGCAGTCGCTCAGCTCCTGCTGGCCTCTCCCCCGCTCCCGGTGCGGGCAGGAGCGTGTTCCTCTGCCTGTGGCAGAGAGACTGCACCTTGTGCAAGAGTTTTGGGGCAGCTCAGGTTTGGCTTTGTCTGATAAGTAGTAGGCTCACCAGCAATGAACACGCAGAGGGTTTCTCCCTGTTGCATCTCTCTCTTGCAATGCGAAGGAGGGACCCTTTCGCACCAGCTCACACCTCACTTTGTGTTGTATAACTGCGTTTTCTGGGATTCCTGTGCTGCAGATCCAGGCAGCTGCTGGAGCAAACGGGCATGTGTTTTGTGGTACCTCTTCTGCCAAAGCAGAGATTGACCCCATTTTGGGGATGGGGGGCAAGGGAAAGGATGGAAGGTGCTGCAGGAGCAGTATCGCTACTGGGGCAGCCTGGAAGAAGCAGGAACCCAGTGGAGAGAATGAAAGAGGCTCCTTGGTGTTCCAGCACAGCTCGGTCAGGGGCTGGGGAAGCAGAAAGGCAGGGTGGACCTCCTGATTTACCAGGTCAGCTCTAGGATAAGGTCGCTGTTGATCCCTGCAGGCAGGCTCTGAGGCAAAGAGTCCATTCCCAAAACCTTGTGGCCCAGGTCGCTTCAGGCACCTCATCTGATAATTCCTGTGGGAAAAAGTGATGTGGGTTTTGTGTGTTTAGTAGCTTTGTGGTTGCTGCAGCCGGGTCACTCCTGTCTCGCGTCCTGCGCTTGGTGGGAGGCTCCATCCTGGTGCTGTTTGTCCTCAGTACGTTCCATTTATCATGGGCAAGAAGCTTCAAACCCAAACCATCTTAAGTGATCTACAAAAGACAGTGATAAGTACCTTCCCCCATCATTACGGCTCCATTTTATCACGGTGGTGATAGCAATAATGGTGGTTGTAACCCCCATCAAGTCCACTTAACATGGTTCGTTTTCAAAAGTCACTCAATGCCTCCTGACAGTCCGGCCGGGCGGTATGAAAAGATCATTTAACCCTGATGATCCAAGGGAGCCGGCAAGTGGGAAAAGGAGCCCCAGCAGCCAGAGAGGAGCCGGTGTGGGGTGGGCAGGGGAAGACCATTGATTTTATGACAAGGGGCAAAACCACTGTCAGCGTGGAGCGGTGCGGATCGGGGGGATGTTTCAATTAGCGCTGGCGGGAGAAATCCCAGGGAAGACAGAAAAGCCTGGGCTGCCTTGCCTGTTATTTTTTTAACGGTGAAAAATGAACCCAAAATTAGAATCCTTATTAACAATTAGCGTAATTAAAGGCGACACGTTATAATTTCAGCAGAAAGGCGCTTTATGATGATACGGTGGCCTGAGATAATTACACACAGCGCTTGGCTGAGGCAAGCGGTAAATGGACGGCGTGGTGGCCCACCTGCCACTCACACAGCCCTGCTATTATCCTGCCTGATGCTGCTCTGGTCCTGCCTTGTCGTTAAAAGTAAAGCCATCCCCTTGCGACCTCGGAGTCATTTAGAAATTGCTCTTGAATCGCATTTGGTTTTAAAGGATGGGGCAAAGCGTGAGTGCTCTGGTTCGCAGCAGAGGTGCAGGGTGCCCGGGCTGTGTCGATAGCCAGGTTTGCAGTGGCGGAGGAGAACCCATAGCAGAGATAATCCTCTCATCTGCCTCACACGCCCGTGTCAGACCCATAGCTCTGACTTGCCACTGCAAGCTTCTCCACGAAGGCGTCCGTCCATCCATCCACTCATCGCACCGATGTCATATCTCAACCCCAGCATCACTCCTTGCATGTGTTGTTCCTCTCCACAATGAAAGGGCTGAGGCTGGGGGGCCAAGCCCTGAGCTATGGGCTTGCCCCCCTCTTTCTCACCTTCCCCAGGGCTGCCAGGGAGGACATTTCAGGGGTTGTATCCTGGCAGCTGCCGCCTGCGATGGGGGGAGTTACCTGCGCTTTGAAAGCAAAGTCGCTCACGTTTGGCAAACGAACAGCACACGCTCTCGCTTTCAGGTTAGCTTATGTGAATAATTACATGAGTGAAGCTATCCCAGAGTGTCTTGGAATATGCAGAAATACATTCCATCTGTGTTTGCCACAGTGTCAAAGTCAAAGAGGTCTCGCTAATATTGGAATTTGGGGTGGTGGAAGAAACGCTAAACATCAGAATCATGCGCTGCCAAAACAACCCATATGGGTTTAGGTTCAAAAGCTTGAATTTTGAGGGCTTTTTAGGGATTTGAGATCGTTTTGGACTACAGTTTACATAAGACAATGTGAACCTTGAAAGCGTTTAGCTAGAAGCAGAGCTGTCAATTCTCTGGCAAAGAAGCGCTTTGATCACTGGGAAAGGAATTTTTTTGAGTTTTTCCTCCTCTGAGGATCTAGAAGTTGCTGGGGAGTTTTTCTCTACATTTGGAACAAAGTCAGGAGCGTGACTTTTTTTGCAGTCCCCGCCCCTCTGGTCACCTTCTCTGGAGAATAAACACAGGGGTTCTCAGGCTCCTGAGTGCAGGGGGGGACCGAGCTGGGGCTGGAGTGGTTTGCTCCCAGTGGAAGGCAGTTACTGGCAATTTACAGCATGTTCGAGGAAGTCCCTCGGAAGAGGGTTTAAGAGTCGTTGAGTCAACATGAAACGATATATCAGTTAATGAAGTTTAATAGCACTGAATAAGAACTGCACTGCGGCTCTGGGATCCTCTTGCAAATGCAGTTACGGTCTGAAAAAGAGAGGCTGGAAAAGCAGTCCCTTGCTCCTGTCCATATGCTGTTCCCTCCGTGCTTTGCAGCTCAGATGCCTTTAATCGCCAGCCAGTCCCACAGAGGTGATAACAGGAGCTGGCTGGCATCTCTTCTGCTCCTGCAGCATCAGCAGGAAGATGAGTCCTGGGCATTTCAGGAGAGTGAGTCAGGTCTTTCCCAGATTAGCTCCAAAACCAGCTTTTCAGCAGTAAAGCCTAGGGTGGAGCTCTGCTCTCCTTTCCAATTCCTCTGGTCTTTGAGCTCTGCAGGGAAGGAACTTTGGTAAAAACGAGTTTTTCCCCAAACGTATGCACTCAGGCTTGAAGACCTTGGCGTTCCAGACAGGGCTAGCAATTTCTTTCTTGTGGAAAAACTAAAGTTGTCTTGGGATGCCTGTAAGACTAGAGAGTAGGGGGTTCAGAGGGGATTAAAATGAGAGAAGACAAAAAGGCTGCACGAGTGTTCCCAGAATGGCAGATGCTTTTCCTCTATCACACAGTCACGCCCGGGGCCATCGTATGGGACTGCTGAGCTGGTGGCACCACCTGCACTGGGAGAGCAGAGATGAGCCCTGGGCAAAGGCTTTGAGCTTCCTAATGGCTTGTTTCTTTTGTTTGGGTTTGTTGTTGTTTGTTTGGGGGTTTTTGGCCAATTTTTCCCTTTAGTTTAGAAAAAGAGGTTATGGGACTTGCTGCACTGCAGAGATGTGCAGGAGGGAGTTCACGTGTCCCTCCCACTCCTGCCTGGGGCAAGGGGGGCAGATGAGAGCAGGGGGGCAGCAGTGATGGGAACAGCTCGTGGTCCATGCAGGATGGGATATGGAGTCACTGTCTGTTGACAGATTGTGCCAAACCCTTGTTCCTCCCACTTGCTCAGCAAAGAGGGCACCTGGGGGGCTGCGAAGGCAGGAGCTGCACAAATTGCCCTGCAGCCATGGAGTAGTGGGAGGTTTAGGGGTTGCGCAAGATGCCTTTTTCAGGGGCCCATAATCCAGCACATCTAAACTAGACCTTTGAGGAGCTTGGCTGCTTGTCATGATAAACACCTCAGCACACATTTACACCCAGGACGGTGCACAGTGATGCACCCATAAGGTGCTTGGGAAGGAGCGAGGAACAGAGCAAATCTTCCAAGTGATGCTCCAAGAGCCACTCAGCCTGCTTTTTCAGAGGTGTGCGTGTTGGTGGGAATTGCTGGGGCAGGGAATGGCTCTCCTCGAAGCACCAGCCATCCTTGGAGCACCTCTGGCTGCAGAGAGGAGGAGGATGTCTCATCCCTCTCCAACTGCTCCATTGCATCTGGCTTCTCCAAGGGCAGAGTCTCGCTGTCCCTGCTCACCTCCTGCTCTGCCAGCGTGCTGCTTACTGTGACAGGGAAGCAAGCATTGCAGCCCTGTGTGTCTTTAGAAAATCTTGACCCAGTTTTCTCTGGAGCACTCGCAGGCAGCGCAGTTAACGAGAGCTTTGTCCCTGCCAAGCTCCGTCGTGCCGCTCTGCCAGCCTGGCAGGAGAAAATGCTGCAAGAATTTGTCTGTCCTGAGGAGGGCATCGTCTCTCCCAGCCTGGCCTCTGCTCTAGCAGGCTGGACTGTTCTTGCAAGAAATGCAATCAAAGATACCACCGCTAGGCAGGTCTCTTGGGGGTGTGGGAAAGGAATGATGCACATTTTGCACTGAAAGCGTCCGAGACTCAAGTGAGTGTGGGTGCAGGGGGCTCTTTCCAAAGTCCGTAGCTTGCCCCTGACATCTTTTTTCTGGTCACTCTGAGCTCCCTCGGAGGGAACGCTGTGCCTGGCTCATCATATCTCGCTGCTGCCGTTCAGTGCTGGGGAGGGTGGTCATTGATGGTGACAAAGCGAGTCCCCGTGTGCTGTGTCCCTGCTGACTGAGCAGGTGCTTGCAGGGCAAAGGTGTTCCTGGGAGGTGCCAAACCCCAGGGGAGGGCAGTAACGGAGGATTTCCACACCCGTGGTGTGTGGGTGGGAGCAGCACCTGCTCCAGCGCTTCCCTGTGCCAGGGTCTGCACTGTCCCCTGGCCACCTTCTCCTCACCAGGACAGGAGACACCTCCAAGCTTGCGTGGCCACCACCTCTCACCCTCTTGTTCTCGGGCAATGTCCTCTCCACGAACACTGGCAGTGGCCGAGAGGTGCTGCAGAAACTGGGGGGCAGAGTCGGTGCCTCGCACCTCCTTCATTCCGCAGCCGGTGGTGGGAGGTGGGCAGCGGGTTCCTCAGAGCGGGCACCTCCCGGGATGGGGCCAGCACCTCCAGTGAGTGTCACTGCTGCAAGCTGGTACCTTTGGAAGGGCAGGTGGAAAATCCATCAGGGCCGAAAGCCCTGGATGTGTTTTTCTGGTGCTGCGCAGGAGTGCGCTGGAGATGGAGGAGGGCTGCGGCACATCCAGCACCTCGGCAGTTTCAGGCGCACGCGTGTATCAGAGGGGGGACATACCCCTTGGTGCTCTCAAAGTTCAAATATTTAGCATAAATTATGCCTGACCCTTTCCCCCTCTCTTCCCTTCCCTCTCTCGCTTTCCCCAAGTGCCAGTTCCCAGTAACCCAGGTCCAATAATTCGGTTGTAATAAAATGTGACTGCTGGGGCTATTTTTACGGAGCTGGCACTCATTTGCATGCCGGCTCTGTGTGGGGCCCCAGGCAATCTTTTTTTTCCTTCTCTCTTCCCCCTCCTCTTCCCCCCCAGTCCCCCCACCCTGCTGGCATCCCTCTGATCAGAAGTGACAACAGAAACGCAGCCGTATTTCCCGGAGATTTACCGAGTTAGACGATGAAAGCTCAGAGGAACAGTAACAATAGGAAGGGGGATGCGAAGGGAATCGGTGGGGGGAGTTCCTAAACTGATCGTTTTCAAATGTCAGCTCTGCTCTCTGGGGCTCTGGCAGTTCTGGGAGCGAGCCCGTGGCTTACGGCAACGATGGGAGGCGTGCGGATGGAAGAGGCCAGCTCAGTCCTGCTCGTCCTCTCAGACCGGAGAGCTTTTGGCCCTTCTTGGTAGCTCCATGGGGTTTTGTCTTTGACCCAGTGCTGGGGTCACCCCCTGTCTCCTTGGGTGCCTCGAGGGGTGCTGCCCCTCTGCCTCCAGCTCCTGCATCCCCCCAGCAGCCCAGGAGCAGCTCCTCGCTCCAGAGTTCTCACCTCCATCACCTTCTTGCCTCTGGGGACTTAGATGGTAACAGGGTTGGGACAGAGGCCACAGGAGAGAGAGCAGTTGAGGTTTTTTGAGAAATTTGCTTTTTCTTTTCTTTTTTTTTTTTTTTTTTTTTTTGTGATCACTTCTCTCCCAGCCTGAACAACTCCCTGCTAAAAGTCGGCTTGGGAAACAAGTGCTGCTCTTCCTGATGCCCGAGCAGCCTCTGAGCAGGGCTTCAGGGTGCCAAGAAGGTGCCAAGAGTCTCCTTAAAGTGCCCCTGATGGGCTGTGGTGGGTCAGATTGGGGAAGTGGTAACTTGGATTGGGGAAGTGCTACGGGGAGGGTGGTCTTGAAGTGGAAGTTGTGTCCAGGTACGGCACCAAGCCCTCCCCAGCTCCTTGGGGAGCAGCAGGAGTGAGGTGTGATTGTGATGTGCTCTCCCTTCACCCCACCAGCTGCATGTGGGTGCCCAACACCCTCATTCTAGCTATTTTATCAAGGGGCTCTGCTGCCAGCAGGGATAAGCAGGAGCCTCCCAGCTGGGGTCTGTAATGCAGGGTGATTGGTTACCCCTGTCCTCCCACCTGTCCTCGCTCCCCACTCTGCTCCCTCTCTCTCTTTCTCTGTTTCTCTCCTCAGCACCACTGTCAAGCAACTTGATCACCTGCCAGCCCGTATTGATTTTTGCTTCCCAATCTCCAAGCTGGATGGAAGGAAAAGATTAAAAACAGTTTGTCAGTTTGAAGTTGAATAAGAATTCAGCACAAGGGACATCTCAGCAGCTTGTGGGGGGGCAGCGAGGTAGAAAGGGTCAAGGCCAAAGCTGGTATCGGGGAGGAGTGTGACCCTTTTTGCACCCTCTGCTCTGGTGATGCCCTTGTGGTGGCTCAATCCATCGTGCCTAATGCATCTCAATGACCTCCTGGCTGCTGGTGGGGATCTGCCTTCATCCCTTGCCCTCTGAGTCTGAGAATCCGTGTGTGATGCTCTGGGGTCCTGGTGTACCTCACCGAGGCATCTCGACCACCTCTCACTCCTTGTCTCCCTGCTGCTCCACCAGCAGCGCCCAGCCTGGAGCTCCCGTCCCCACGTGTCCCCGCTGCCGGAGCCATTAGTATTCATGTGGTGGGTCCCCTGCTGTCCTTGTCAAGACTGAGTGGGCAGACTAAGGAAATTTGCCCTTCAAAAAATGAGAATCATTTGAGTCAGGGAAGCTCTTCCTCGTGCGTGTGGTTTCCTTGCCAGCCCGAGGGATGACGAATGGTTCACAGCCATCCCTATGCAACCAGAAAGGGCTGTTTGGTTCCGATTTGGCAGGTGGTGCCGTGTACAAACAAGGGTTGTGTGCGGGCTGGGAGCAGAGCGACGCGCTGTGGGATCCGTTGAATGTGGGCAGCGAGAAGGGGGTGGTGCACGCTTGCCTGGTGTGTGATATTCCACAGAGGATGCTCAGAGGCAAGGGGGAGCCTCGCAGGTTGGGTCCTGCACACCCTCAGGTGTTGGCACAGTTGGGCTCAAGGCTGCGTCACTTGCCAAAATTCCCCAGCAGAGCTGCTGAGCCCAAGGCTTTGGGAGAGAGGGATGCCAGCCAAGGCTGGAGGTGCAGTCCTCGGTGGATATCCACGCAATTGTGACCTGCACTTCTGCCATGGCTGAGAGTATCTTGTCCTCCACTGTTTTCCCCCACTGTCTCCCTGTTTCTATAAGGGAGGACAAGACAGCTTCAGGCTCAGGACTTTCCTTCATTGCTGCTACCATCTCTGGCCAGTATCCAGTGAGGATCTGCTGAGATATATTTGCCTACATAAAAAAGTAGGGTGGATTTACTTCCATTTATATCTGCAGGTGTATTTCCTTATCTAAATAATAGATGGTTATGTCCTCAGCCAGGGTACGCTGGCAGAGTTCCTCCAAGGTCAGCAAAGCTGTGCTGGCTGACGTCCAGAGGAGAGGACCTGGTCCTTCCAAGAAATAGCAGCGCGTTGGATGCTTAGAATGAGGTAGGAAAGGAAAATGGCCCTATTTTCGGAGGGTTTGGAAGGTCTGGATTGCAGCTCCTGGCTCTATCCTGGGAGACGAGAGGCAAATTATCTCAGCCACACGTGGGGTCTGGAACTGCTGTTGAAGGACCAACACTTCTCAGTCCATGGGGAGAGACTGACACCTCCTGAGGGCTCTTCTGGGCCATGCGAGAGAGAGCGGTGCTGTCAGCAGCTGACCTTGGTCTTTTGATACTCTGCTTTGCTCTCTGGCAAAATCAAGGTATTCTTTGAAGAACATGGAATTATGGTGCTGAGGACAAGCTCTCCCCTCTTTCCATTAACCCTGGATCCATCATCCACTTCCTCCCTGACGTGATACGTACCTGGAGAACTTATTTTCTCCCATCCCTCCACCAAACTAACAGCTCTGTTAAGGTCCATGCCCAGCGGAGGACCGAGGTTGAACACAGCCAGAGGAGAGGTGCTTGATCTGCAGGATATTGTATCCTCTTACCATCTAAAAGCTTTTTTCGTGGGGTGATTATTCTCATTCCTTGCTGAACAGACAAGAGGTGCATCTGGGGCTGGTGGGTGGGCAGATCTAGCTGAAGGCTTCCAGGGCACAGTGGTTCCAAAGCTTTCGCGTTTCCCTGCACCCCGAAGCCCACTGTGGCGCAGGAGGGCTGCTCCAGCTGTATTCTCCCTGCTATGTGGCTCTGTGCTGATATTCCCCCCCGTGTCAGCAACGCACGGAGCTTGGGGAAACCCGCGCTGTCTCTGCAGCTGCTGCAATGCCAGATGAGCTGACTTACCTTCTGAAACCCAGACCTCTGTCTTGCCTGCCCCCCATTTCCCTGCGAGGGGCCTGGCGTATGGGAGCTGCTGCAGGTTTGCTCTCCTGGAGTGCCTCTCAAAGCCGCGCGTGTGGCTGTCGGGGCACCAGGTGAGCACGTCAAGTGATGTGCACTGACAGGTCGAGGAATCCCACGACTGAGGGAGCTGTGGGGCATCGATAGCTAATTGTGCTGGTGTCTGGGAAGCGGCAGGTGGACTTGCTGCTGGACTTGGCCACCCACCACCCCTCTGCATGAAGCCAGGGTGGCTGGGTGACAGTGGCCGTGGTGTGATCTACCGCAGCCCCAGTGCTGGAAGGTGAAGGTAGCACTATGCAGCATTGCACTGAGGGGTTGGCGTGTCCTCTCCAGCAAGGTAAACCCCAAAAAGCTGGGGCTGGTCATGGTGGATGGAGCCTACGCCTCTCCTCCTCAGGCTGAGAGCAAGGCGCTCTCGGGGAGCGGTGGGCAGGAGACGCCAGAACAAGTGAAGCACAAGAGGCTCACAGGGAAAGGTCATGGAGAGTTTTAAGTGGAAATGTCAATGTTGTTCTGTCAAAAGGACAACAGAGCCAATGCGCAAGCAAAGAAGTGGCTGCTGCTGCAGCAGGATCACCAGCTCGGCTTTGCCCAAGCACTGGGGAGAGGGCTTGGTTGTGGTTGGTCCTCTCTAGCTGTCACCTCCCCAGCCTTGCGCTCCCTTTTCCTCCCTCTCCTTCCTTCTTTTCCCAGTGCTCATCTGTGCTCCCTTTCCAGCACTGTCCATTTAGACACCGAGGTACTGAGGGGAGGTGGGGGAGCAAAGGGGAAATCCTGCGTTTGCCAGTATGGGAGTTGCTGCATGGCCATCACCAGCTCTGCAGCCTGCCTTTTTTTTTTTTTTTTCTCTTTTTTATTCCCCAGCCTTAATTACTGAATTTCCATATCATCAATTCCCTGCAAGTCAGCACTTGACAGGGAAGGCTGTGGCTACTGTCCTTGCTGCTGCCATCAGAGAGCACCCGCTCTGTCCAGGGGACAGCTCTCAAAACGTTATTTTTATCTCTGTCTCATAAAGCCTGTTCTGTATAAATATATTTTAATTAATTAATAAATGGGACATAATGAATTCTGGCAGGGTGACATTTGAGCATAAAGCCAGGCTCAAACAGATCCTGACATGTGTTAGCTGGGAAAACACAACACACCCGCGTGCGCACCGCACACACACATATACATACATACATATATATTTCTTTACTCCTTGGGACCATTAAGCAATGTAGAAGGAGATGGGTTGCAGGGGTTGCTTTTAGGAAGTGGAGGTGAGAGCTGCAAGTGGCAGCTCTGCTGAAGAACCACGCAGGCAAGTCCCCTGGGTCAGCTCTGTCCTGAGAGGGAGAGCAGAAGGGAATAGATTTTTTCCTCTCAGAGAATGATGAGTTATCTCCAAAGAATGGGGCTTGCTGGAAACACCTTGTCTCATCCAGCCTGTGCTCTAGAGGGTCCTGTAGCCCTGCTGCAAGTTGGAGTAGGAGGGAACTTGACTTTCTGGCAGTACTTGAGGTATGAGTCTCGGACTCCCACTGGCTTGTGGTCAATCTTTTAGTGCAAGCCAGAAATACAACCCTGTGGAGCCACAAGTGCCTGGGTAGGCGATGATGCTGTGATGCACTGAATGTTGGGGTTTTTTTACCCCCTGAAATAATGTTTTCAAAACAATGCAAGTAAAGTGGTCAAAGTAGGGCTGTACTAGGGCTCTCTGGCAGCCCCAACATTGATGGGAGCTTCGTCTGGATACAAGAAGTGGAGGAGCATCCCTGTTGTAGATGGGGGATTGGAGGCTTGAAGGACCAAGGATGATCCTGTGATTGGTCAGGGTGGTGTTTCTGACCTGACTTGCACCCGATGGGGAGGACATTGCAAGTAGTCCTGTGCTCACAGGGAGGGCTGCCAGAGCTGGCACCTTCTAGGACATACTGGAGTAGTGAAAACTTAACCCATTTCCTTCCAAGACCTCTGTGCAGCTGAAAGTCACTTTCCTGCTCAAAGCCAGTGGCAGATGTACTCTTTTGTAGTTGGGATCCAAGTTTTGATTCAGAATTGGACTCTTGTTTCTCAAAGACTGTCGTGACAGGGAGGAGGTTGAGTCCCCTTCCCTGGAGGGGTTTAAGGGACGGCTGGACGAGGCGCTGAGGGATATGGGTTAGTGATTGATGAGAATGGTTGGGCTTGATGATCCGATGGGTCTCTTCCAACCTGGTGATTCTATGATTCTAAGACTTGTGTCAGATTCTCAGTACGTTCCACTAGAGGAAGAGTAAGGTCTAATGGTGAACATTGCCCATCTTAGGAAGGGCGAAGCTTTCTATTTTTAAGTTTGGAGATGTGATTTTATGGCTCCGATCTGCTGTATCTTGAGGAAGGACAAGTCAGAAAACTATGTTGGTACCGATCGCATGTGCTCTAGATGAAAAGATTCCACCTATATATATTGCAGTGAGTGTGTGTGAAGGTAAGTGCAGCACAGACAAATCCTTCAGCTGCACAGAAGTGTTTCCCAAAGACCTGTAAGCCTGATAAAGCATTTCTCTGCGAACGGCTGCTTCTGCAAGCCCTTGGCAGACCTGCCTTTTTGTGCAGCTGCCCTCAGTTATTGCTTGCAATGGTGCCCACGGGCTTTTCCTTCCTCTGCCTCAGTCTCTGGCTGCCAGGGGATCCAGTGGGCTTCGCTCCACGCTCTGCCTCAGGCTTTGCAGAGGCAGCACGGCTTTTCTCCATCGTGTGTTATCCCAGCATCGTGCCTGCATCCTGATCTGCCTTTGGGTGATTTTGGGAGATGAAAGGGCACAGCCAGGGTGCTTTGACCTATTCTAGTTGCATATGTATATGTATTTGATAAATAGGAAGGGCTTGCTGTTTGGCTTTAGTTATGAGCTTTGGCTGCAGGAACGATCATGTGGCAGCGGATTTGAGGCTGGTCTCCATGTGGGAGGGGGCGGGTGGGTGGATTGGAGGGATTTTAGTGTGTTTTTCTCTGTGGAATGGGTCAATATTCCTCCCCTCTCCCTCGAGTAGCTAATAATATAGTGGTTGGCTCTTCTTCGCCCAGCAGGGTTATTGTCATCCTTGCTAAAGTTTGACATTTTACACTTTAACTAAGCATAGCCTTGGGCAAGGAGCTGCTAAGAGACACATTTCCTTATTAAAAGAAGATGTCACCAAAAGAGCAAGTCAACAAATATGCTACTGCCCAGAAACAGCCATGTGGCTGGGAGAGCTGAGGAGGGCGGTGAGCAGAGCTGGCGTGGCTGAGCGGCCACGGAGGAGACAGCCCGAGCTATCTGGGGATGCGTGGTGCCTTCGTCCTCCGCTCCCAGAGCAGGCGCCTTTTTCTGTGCCCCATACGTGTAGCACCTATAGCGATGAGGCTCCGGGGACCTCGTGCAACGTGAACCGTCACCACCATTGTCTGTTAGCTACAGGGCGTTCATCTGGGTGTCTGTGTGCGCAGGGGTTTTGTGTCTGAAAACATTTTCAAGGATTTTTCTCAATGTTGCGGTTGCAAAATGCCAGACACACACAGAAAGCTGGAGGCAATTGCTTTTTATATATATATATATGTATGTAGTCTGAGCATGCCTGGTAATGTGCCTTTTCCCCATGCTGCTGACAATGGGGTTTTTGCTCCCCTTTATAGAGTTTAAGTATAATACAGTTAATAGCAGTTAGTGATGTGAGTGCTCTTTGGTATAGCAAATCTCTGGTGTGAGATAATCTTAGTTAATGATCAGCATAAAACAGATAGAGGTCAGTATTTTAGCGTTGCTATAAATCCCACATTTACAGCGATAGAGTTGGAAGGAGGCGATCCCATTAACCTTTTCACTGTATCGATAGGGTGTGTGTCCTGCCATGGTCAGCTAGGGTGGAGGGGCAATGTGGCTCTGCCCTGCAAACCTGCTGCCATCCTCCCCGGGCTCGTGGTCTCTCCTGAGGCTCCGTGGGGCTCAGGTTCATGTCCACAAGGTGGCTGCCCCATCTCCTGTTGCAGCCTCGCTCGAGGTGGCACCATGGAATGGGTGGGAGAGCAGTGCCTGCCAGACCAGGGTGGGAGGAGAGGTGCTGGCAGCTTCTACCCCTTGCATTGGGAAGGACGGTACAATAGGCACTCAAGCCAAGCACTGTGGCAGAGCCCCGCTGCTGTCAAAGCCTCTGGGAGAGCTCTAAACCACCATCCAGGTCAGCGGTCCCTGTGGATTTTGGCAAGGACGCGCTGGATGGCACCAGCTGTGAATCAACCCCAGTGGCTCAGGTAACCTGGGTGTCACGGAGGGGGAAAATAAGATAAAAAAAGTCAATGAAGTATTACGGTTGAGAATCAAATTGCATAAAAGTCAGAAATAAAACATTTAAAACTCCTACAGGAATCTTAAATGGGTGAAGCCTGTATTTGTGTTTTCCCTGTGTGTTGGTGCTGCTCCTTTCTTCTGCGTCATGGGCAGTACCTGGGGTAACCCCTGCTGCTCCCCGCGCCGCTGTACAACTGGAGTAGCTCCGGGTTATCTCAACAGAGTCAGGAGCCCAGGCTGCCCTCCAGCCTTGCTGCACAGGCACTGGCTTTTGGGTTACTTGCCAAGCCTTGGATGCATGTTCCCAGTGCTTTTCAGAGAGTTCCTGGCCTCAGGGAAGAGCTTTTTCCTGAAAATCTCCCAAGGTTTGATCTGAAAGGGTGCGTGTGCGCCCCCTTGGGAAGTTTTGACTGCTGGCATTAAAAGAAAAATATCCTGGGGTGGTTGATGTGCCTTCAGAGCACTCACCTGCACAGGGAACGCAAGCACTGGGTGTCAGTTTTCCTGCTGTCAGGATAGTTTTGCTTCTCAGCCTCAAGTTTTAGAGTAAAGCACTGGGGTGGTGGGAGATGGTGTGGGTGGGCGATGTGTTTCTGGAGAGACGGCGCTTCCCAAGAAGAGCATCCGTGCTCCAACTTCCCCAAACCACTGGCCGCTGCCACCTTGGGGAGGATGGAGGAGCCCAGTACAGGAATGGTAGCAGAGGGTCCACAACAGGGTGCCCGCAGCGCTGTCTTCTAGCAAAGCCTCCCTCCCTGCTTCTTCAATCCTCTCCTCTCCTAGACCCTATTAAGAGCGAGGATTTGTCTTGCACCATTACTCAGAGACCCAGGGTTTCCTGCACTTCAAACCACACCTTCTCCCCGATGTCCTTGATTAGTTGCCTGGGTTGTAGGGGAGCGTTAATTTGATCAGCGTTAGAAATCAAGCGGTGCTGGAACCTTTTTCCCTGTCTTTCAACTGAATGGATAGAGAGGGCAGAAATAAAAGCTCCCTCGGGTTCTGGTTCATATGTCACCATGAAGTGCATTAATGAATCACTGGTCCCAGAGCACATTTGCGGCTTGTTACTAGCAGATAATCCTGCACTGTGACCCAATTGCTACTTGGCTGCCCAAGAGGAGATCTTTCTCCAGGGCCCGGAGGAGCAAAGATGGGCTGGGCTGCAAGTTGCCTTCAGCTTTGGAGCTGAAACTGATGCGTTCATTAGGGAGGTTTTTTCCTGGCTAGTCCTTTGGTCTGTTTTGGTTTTTTTCTTTTTTTTTTTTTTTTTTCTTCTAAATGGGGAAAACTTGGAAAAATAGCCCCAGAGAACTTGCTACCATACAGCAAAAAAAAAAAAAATCCTTGCCATCAGAGGACATCCTTTGTCTTACTATATAGCTTTACTGGATATCTCATGCCTTTGATAAGCTACAGAAAGGTGCCCTGATGTTCCCAGTTGCTTCAAGTCTCTGTGGCTCCGGGAGGTGGGGTTGGCACAGAGAGGAAGACCCCAAGCACAGGGAGGAGGTAAAGGCTGCACCCACCTCTCTCAAGCTGGCCCTGGGCTATTTTACTCGGTAGGGATCTGCCGCGCATCATGCCACGAGGCTGGCAACACGTGCCCGGGCAGCAGCGCTCTGGTCTCAGGGAGCTGCCAGATGATTCAAGGGCAGTGACGCTCTTCTTCCCCACCCTCCAAAAACCAGCCATGCACACACTCTAAAAAAGGAGACAACATTTTCAGCTAAGGCACGTTTCTAATCCTGTAATTAGATGTTTTTATCTGGCTCCTTATTTTGCTGGGAAGGATGATGTTATCTCTGGCCCTAGCAGGGAGATCTGGGTGCATTTCCCAGATCCCAGCCTTCTTCTGTAACCTTGAGCAAGGTCACTTCAGCTCCTCTCACCCCAGTGTCCTGCCTGAGACAAAAAAAAAGATGTGTATGCTTTATTTCACCCCCTCCTCATCCAGATTCTCCAGCCTCAAACCTTCCTCCAGCCACACTTGTCAGCAGGGGCAGGGAAGGCAAATCCCTCTCCAGTCTTCAGAGAGGTGCCTGGTTAAAGGAGACTCTCTACTAAAACTAGAGGACCCCAGGGAGATAAAGGTGTGCAAGTCAAGATTTGCTACCTGGCAGATAAGTTAATATTTTCTTTTATAAGAAGCATCTTTATGAGCATTTTCTCTGTGCGTAACAGCTCAATGGAAGTGACTGTGCAGGTCAGGAAAGTCACCAGGAGTCAGCAAATATGAGCACCCCTTATTTATTGGAAAGTTTATCTCTGCATTAAATTTTTGCTGAAGAGGGTTTCATTAGGCCCACAAGACTGGTATAAACGGGGGAGGTGGAACAGTGTTTCTCGCAACCCCAGAGCTAATTTCTTGCTCTGTTTTTTGTTCCTGTTGTTTGCACGCTGGGGCTGCCAAACACATTGAGAGAGAAGCCTGTATTCAAGTCAGATATTTTTTTTTTATTTCCTGCATTTGAACAGGCCAGAATTTATATTGCTCAGGTCTCCTTAAATTAGTCCAAGAGGATTTCATTTTACAGGCCTGCTTGACTGGGATCCTTTTGGCACGATGGGCTCAGCTTTGTATACAACTGAGATTCATATTTTATGTGTGTATAAAAATCCCAGCCATGAATCTAGCGGCTTAAAACTTCACCTTCGTTCTTTACAGCTCAATTCAGAGCACTCTGCACATTTCCAGCCACTTGGTCTTGTAGGCAGCTGAGCTCAGGAAAGTGTCAGGAGATGGGGAAGGTAACTCCAAAGGGCTGCTTTGCTCTCCTTGTTCATCCAAGGTTGCCTGAGAGAGCTCTGAAAGCCTGTGGTTACAGCAGGTATCCAGTTCATGATGATGCCCTTCCTCTGTTTTGAGTCCAGTTCCAAATTTGAAGTGAGATATTTCTGGGAATTAGGGTTATGGCACCAAAGTAAGGCTCTGGGGAACTGGGCTCTGTCTTTGCTGTACTGGAGAATGCATGGAGAATATCTGGGGCTGTGGTTCTCCACTGGTGTTTATAGCAAACATCTTCTGATTGACTGTCCTTCACCAAGGTTGGATGTAGGTGTTGCAGCAATGTAGACAGTGATCTGCAAATTCCAAGTACCAAATTCAGATCTGGGTCGAGAGGGCAGCTTTTACATCCTGGTGGGGAACAGTGGGGTTCTCCGCTACCCGGAGTTGTGGAGGGCTGGAAATAATGAAGGTGCAGAGGGTACAAATGGTGGGAAATACCAGACCAAGCTGTTTGGGTGGTCGTGCACGGACGCAGCCTAAGTGCTGCCAGGCTGGTCCCAGCGGGGCTGGTTGGTTTGGGCTCAAGGCCAGCTGTGTGCAGTCAGGCTGTGCCCAGCTAAGACCCCGTCCTGCCATGCGGAGCCCCGGGGAGGCTGTGCCAGAGCTAACACAGCGGCTGGACTGTTGCCAGCTGCATCTGGTACTGCACGGGTGGCCCTGGTCCACATTTCCCTGCACGGCTGATTCCTGGATCCACGTGGAGGGTGTCTCTGCCTTTCCCCTGCGTGAGCACAGTGGTGCGGCCGGACCAGGCTCGAGTGGTGGCTCACATCTAGAATTACATGGCACAGCCAACTGGATGGTGTGGGGATGCCAAAATTACTTCTGTGCGAAAACAGTGAGGATCCTGCAGGGTTCTCTATGGTGTAGCGATGCTCCAAGTCTGCCTCTGTATGGAATCATAGGGTGCTATGGGATGTTGCTCCACAGCTCTTGCTGGGGCAATAAGCAGAGATGTGTCCTCATCAGTCATTCTCTTAGAGGTTTTCCTCTTGGCTGTTACTTCCAACAGGGTTCAGCAGAAATGAATTTTAAAGACGACAGAATTTAAGAATATGGATGTCCAAATGTTGGGTTTTACTTCAGGCTTCTTGGCAATACCTGGTTGGCAAGCACGTTTGCGATTCTGTGCTGCCTTCCAGAGTTAATGTGGTTTGGCTTGGTAGGTGTGAATCCCCCCAGGCTCCTGTCAGACTCATCCTGGTCCTGAGAGAACAGCAACAGAAACTGGAACAGGGCAAGGCTTGGGGAGTGAGCCTGGGCAGCAAGTCTTCGCCTTGCTGGTGTAGGGTGGCAGCAGCGTGAGCATCGCTGCCCCGGGAACAAGCAGCAGAGCAGGGCTGCATCCTGCTCGCTCCTGGCAGCCTGGAGCATTTTCCCACTGTGAGTGAATCGCACTCCTGCTTCAGTTGTGAATCCGAAGCACATCCACTCCCTCCCAACCCATGTTTGGCTTTCCAGTGGTTGGGTTTTATCGAGCAGTTCTTTATTGGATTTATCATGCCAGTTGTTAAAGCTTCCAGCTGCTTAAATTTACTTTCTTGTTTTCTCATTTTCTCATCTGTCTTTTCTGTGTTCTTTACAACAAAATCCACACGGCCCTCTATATCATTAACTCCACGGGCAAGTTAATCAAATTTACTGTCAGGCACAGCTATAGCTGTTGGAATGTTTCTAATTTCTTTGGAGGGGGATATTGGGCTGTCGAAGAATCAGCCAGCACCTCCATGTCTGCTGGCTTTCTCTGTGACGTCCCCCAGAGTCACTGTGATTCCCAAGCCAGCTCAGATGCTCCGTTTCCCACTGTGGTCTCTCTTATTTCTCCTTGCCACCTGCAAGTTTTGGGTTGGGTTTTTGTGGTCTTCTGTAGGTGCCACATCTCTGCTGCGGTGATCCAGAGGACCACCCAAACTTAACACAAAGTCTCGTGCAAGAGGGCTGGAGGTTTATCTAATAGGGGACATCCTCTAGGGGTGGAGAGAGGCTCTCCAGCCTTCATCCCAGCTAGCGCTTGCTGTGCAGAGGTTGCATGGGAAGCATCACTGAAAAATCTCCGTGGCGTCCTTGGGAAGTGAGCCACATCACTGCCTTGGAGGCTACACAGCAATAAAGATGTTTATGGGCTCTCTAGCCATGTTTATGGGTCACAGCGGGATCTGGAGTTGGAACAGAGACTTGAGCGTCATGAGTGCTCCGCTGCGGTGTTACTGTTTGCCTTTTGCCTGCCCTCAGTGTCTGATGGACACGCTCTGGAGCAAGGACTGGAGAGGGTGTCATGGCACCGAGGGGACCCTTGTCGAGGTGCAGATCAGAGTGACCTCATGGTGCTTCTGCAGACTGCGTGGCACTGGGGGTGGCTGCTGGTGTTGGAGTGAAAATGCCCTCCTGCGCCGAAGCCAAGCTCGATGCCGATACGAATAGTGCCGTTGTGTGCACAGCATGGAGCTGCGGCTGGCACGCTGCCGTCTCAAAGATGCTCAGGAGCCTTACAAACGTACCTGAGGCAGCAGGCAAGGAAAAGGTCGTAATTAACCCGCATCTGCAGACGCCTTCCAGCTTGGGAGCAGGGTGGTGGGACTGTCTGTGAGACTGGTCAGGAGCTCTCTTTTTCACCTGGGGGTGACCACATTGCTGGGTGCACATAGCCCTTGGTGACCCAGCTGGCCATGCCCTGCGACCAGTCGAGGGCTGGTCCCCAAGCCCCAGCTCTCGGAAAGAGAATCAAAGCTCTGGGCGCATGGGCTCTAGGTCTTAAGGGTGGTCGAGGCACCTGTGCAAGTGTGGAAATAAACCAGCGTGCACGCAGCGAGAAGGTGAGGCCTTGGTGCATCTCGTACGTGCGCGTGTTCAGGGCGCGAGAGAGCCGGTGTGAGCAGCGGGAGTGACGTCCAGGGCTCAGCTCCCAAATCACCAGGGGCTGGTGGGGAAGGGAGGAGCAGAGGAGGAACGAGAGGGGCTGAGAGCAGGTGAAGGAAAAGGAGGAAGGAGGGAGGATGGGGGAGAGCGGGAGAGCAGGCAAGGGGAGGAGGGAAGAGGAGAGAAGTAAACAGGAATGAAATTGCAGGTAAAAATAAAGCTGAAGAAGCCCAGGTGGAATTCATGCAAAGTCTCCTCATCAACACTGCGACTCCCTCCTGTCACGGGAACTGTCATCCGGGCTCGGCTCGTAATGAAAGGGAAAATATTTTATTC
This sequence comes from Clamator glandarius, assembly GCA_033459285.1. Lineage (NCBI taxonomy): Eukaryota > Metazoa > Chordata > Aves > Cuculiformes > Cuculidae > Clamator > Clamator glandarius. Next base: position 2,925,541 of record JAUNZM010000292.1, read on the forward strand.
AGATTTATTAATTTGAAAATGAAGCCCGCCTGTCGAGAGGGGGACAGTTCTTCTCAATCTGTCATCGTTGAACCACACGCTCCTGACACTGGGATTCATTTGTCTTGTCGGCTCTGACAGTCGGATTCTCCCAGAGCTGTTCCTGGTGGATCGCCCTGGGATTTTAAACCGGATGAAACACATTCCGACAAGGAACAGCCTCTTTATTAATGCAAATTACACGAGGAGGAAAGAGCGTGAGGGAGGGAGAGAGGGAGGGGAGGGTGACGCCAGCAGACGCTCTGGTTCCTCTCCCTGTATCAGTCATTTGTTATTTACATTTATACACATTTTTCAGGTTTAATAAAAGGAGACTGGGATTTTTGGTGACATTTATGGACGGATTGTTTAAAAAAAAATAATAGTGCCGTCACCACAAATGTATGCAAAAATACACACATATATATTCATATACGTGTGCGCGAGCCCCGTCTCTTATGGGCAGAGCCGGCTTCAGCCAGGACAAGTGTGTGTGTTCTCCTGGGGTGTAGGAGAGGTGGCTCTGAGCTGGGAAGGAGACCTGTGGCAGGTGACATTAGTCCGGTGAGGTGGATAACGTCGGGGCTGTAACATCTCCTGGGGTGTCCACAAGACCCCAGCCTGGTCCCTGGCAGGGTGAGCAGCTGGAGAGGTCTCACCTGGGGTTTGCAGAGTAGGGAGTGCTGGGGTATGTCTGTGGGGCAGGGGGTGATGGCAAGAGAGTCCTCCTCCCTGCGCCCTCGTGTCTGTGTGGGGTGTCTGAAGGGATGTCCCTCCCTGCGCCCTCGTGTCCGTGTGGGGTGTCTGAAGGGATGTCCCTCCCTGCGCCCTCGTGTCCGTGTGGGGCGTCTGAAGGGATGTCCCTCCCTGCGCCCTCGTGTCCGTGTGGGGTGTCTGAAGGGATGTCCCTCCCTGCGCCCTCGTGTCCGTGTGGGGTGTCTGAAGGGATGTCCCTCCCTGCGCCCTCGTGTCCGTGTGGGGTGTCTGAAGGGATGTCCCTCCCTGCGCCCTCGCGTCCGTGTGGGGTGTCTGAAGGGATGTCCCTCCCTGCGCCCTCGCGTCCGTGTGGGGTGTCTGAAGGGATGTCCCTCCCTGCGCCCTCGTGTCCGTGTGGGGTGTCTGAAGGGATGTCCCTCCCTGCGCCCTCGTGTCCGTGTGGGGTGTCTGAAGGGATGTCCCTCCCTGCGCCCTCGTGTCCGTGTGGGGTGTCTGAAGGGATGTCCCTCCCTGCGCCCTCGTGTCCGTGTGGGGTGTCTGAAGGGATGTCCCTCCCTGCGCCCTCGTGTCCGTGTGGGGTGTCTGAAGGGATGTCCCTCCCTGCGCCCTCGAGTCCGTGTGGGGTGTCTGAAGGGATGTCCCTCCCTGCGCCCTCGTGTCCGTGTGGGGTGTCTGAAGGGATGTCCCTCCCTGCGCCCTCGTGTCCGTGTGGGGTGTCTGAAGGGATGTCCCTCCCTGCGCCCTCGTGTCCGTGTGGGGTGTCTGAAGGGATGTCCCTCCCTGCGCCCTCGTGTCCGTGTGGGGTGTCTGAAGGGATGTCCCTCCCTGCGCCCTCGTGTCCGTGTGGGGTGTCTGAAGGGATGTCCCTCCCTGCGCCCTCGAGTCCGTGTGGGGTGTCTGAAGGGATGTCCCTCCCTGCGCCCTCGTGTCCGTGTGGGGTGTCTGAAGGGATGTCCCTCCCTGCGCCCTCGTGTCCGTGTGGGGTGTCTGAAGGGATGTCCCTCCCTGCACCCTCGTGTCCGTGTGGGGTGTCTGAAGGGATGTCCCTCCCTGCACCCTCGTGTCCGTGTGGGGTGTCTGAGGGGATGTCCCTCCAATTTCTGCTGCTACTCTTCAATGGGGAGGATAAAGCACCTTAAAACCCAGCATCTTCCAAACCCACCTGCTCCTCTGCCCTCACACGGGTGGTGTCAGGGCTGTGAGGCTGTGTTTTAACTTTCAAGCCTTACCTTCCCTGTGGAGCTCAGCTCTGCTAACGGGGGCTGGCACCAGCCCCTCCCTGAGGTCCCCTCGGCTCATCAGCGCAGCGTAAAACAAATGCTAGAGCTGGGAGTATGGAGAGCCGGAATGTATGTGTCTAATGATGTCTCCACAGTCTATAGAATGAATATTTAATAGCGCTTGTCAGCAAGATCTTATAGAGGGATTTCTTTCCTAAAATGCTCGTTAACTCTTGTGATTTCCATGGCAGCATCGGTGTTTCTGGTGGCCTCTTGCTGGTTTCTCACCTGGGTTCACCTCCTTGGGCCCCTTCCTCAGCCACAGCTTGGCAGAGGTCACCGTCACTACCCTCAGCAGCCCCGTCCCCAGCCAAGTGTGAGGCTGAGGATGAGCAAGTTGGAGCTGATGGGCGCCCTCCTCCCCAGGAACAGACGTAACCCCCTGTTTTAGGGTCCCAAAGCCTCTAACACAACCTTACGTGTTGTGCAGCCTTGTGTGGGTCCAAGGCTCTTGCTCCCAAATTTCCCCACCCGGCTAAAGCTCTGTTGAAGAGATGTTCAGGCTTGACTTGAAGGCTGCTGGTGATGAAGAATCTACCACGTCATTAGGCAAATTGTTCTGCTGGTTAATTAGCTTCACTTTTAATGTGCTTGGAGCAATGAGAACAGTAATTCATGGTAGGAACAGGGACGTGCAGCGGGGGCCTGGAGAGGTGTGGGAGGGCAGAAAGCCAGAGAAAAAGGATACAAAATTAGAGCAGAGACATTTTTCAGTGATTCTTTGATCTGTGAGAGGGACAATGAGAAAAGAGAGGAAGAAAAAGAGGAGAAAAATGGAGAGAAGCAAAGGAAACATTTCAGAGGGACCAATGTTATTTTTGAATTTGGGTTGTGTTTTGTGAATGCTATTTATGTCAGAAAACTAAAGAGTAGGAATGCCAAAATGCCATTTGGTAACATCTTGAAATGCACCCTTCCACTTTTCATTCTGAAATGGCAAGTTTTAAATTTTAAATCTTGATCTAAAAACTCTTTTTGTAAAAAGTGAAAAAAGGGTTGGGTGGAGGGAGGTGAGACTTGATGCTTGAACCTTGGTGCTTGAAACCTTCCCCAAAGTTAGTTGGTTCTTTTCGGATTTCCTACCTTGATATCAGGCAGGTACCAGATGAAAGAGGAGACCATAGCAAGAAGGTCTTAGATTCTGCAGGCTTCCTTCTCCAAATGGACCCGTAAGTTGTTCTGAGAGCAAACTCAGTGTTAAATCTCATTGTGCGGGTGCATTAGCCCAACATGAGTGGCCACAGAAACAGAGACCTCACTGGCTAGACAGCACGGTGGCTCGTTGGAGCTGTGCCTTGTCCATGCTTCCTGAGACTGAGGTGCAGAAACAGGGAATGTGTGTGTTGGGGGGATGCATTTGCTGAGATGTCTGTAGATGAATGTCCCCAGGAGCTGCTCGCTGGCAGGGGTGAGGAAACCCACAGCTGGGGAGATGTTTCTGCGCTCTGGTGGATGCAGATGCCACAAGCCATGGACACACCTGCACCCACCTGGCAGAGGTGAAAGGGACGTGGCCCTAAGAGAAACATTGGGAGCACCTTGAGGAGCCAGCTGGAGTCCTGGCCCAAACCCCAGCCTGGTCAGAGCATCTCTAGATACTTCTCTCAAGGAACTTCCCACCTGGTCTATGGGGACTGTATGAAAAATCACTTCTGTCCTTGAATTCCCATTTCCTTGCAAACCCTGTGGCTAGGGCTCAGCCCTGGTGTAATAGGCATCTGCTTGCAGCAATCTCAACACCCCTCCCCAAACCTACTTATAAAATAATGTACCTTGCACCAATTTTATCTGTGACATTGCATTAGAAAAAAAAAATCCATTAAAAGAAATAAAAGCAGGTGCAGCCTGGTGCTGAAAACACTCCTTCACTCTCATTCTCTCCTCTTCGTTCTCCCTCTCCTTCACTCCCGGTGTTTGCTAGTTTGTATGATTAATTTTATCAATTTTCCTGACCTGCTTTGCCACTGAAATAAATATGACAGCTGCAGTGCTGCCTCAATTCGTTCTCTTGCCAAGTGAGCTGCTGAGATGTGTTTTCTTGTTGATCGCAGACTTTGGTAAATATCAAGTAAATAGACTGAAGAGGATTCATTTCAGCAGCTCGGATTGTCAGGACTTCAGCCTGAGAGCACATCCTTCACCAAGAAGACAAAGGGAGAAGGAAAGCTCCTGACCCTCCCCAAAAAAGCAATCAGGAAATTCTTGTGGTGCACCACACCACTGTCAGCCCAGCCCATAATTAGTGGTGTCAGCAGATGTCTTGGAGGAGAGTCCTGAAGTCCAAATTCCAAAAAAGGAGCCCTGTGGCCAGGCAGCTGCTGTGATGTGTGTGAGTCAGGGTGGCAGCAGAGACCAATGTGTGGGGCACTGCCATCCTGGTCCTTTCCTGCATCCCAGTAGCATCACGGAAACGGACCATCATCAGCTCTCCTATCATCTTGGTATTTTCTCCTGTCCCATGTTTCTTGCCCAAATACCCAATTTTTCAGTTCCACCTCTCCCACTGAAATTCAGCCACAAGTAAGGTGAAGGCCTCAGAGCTTGCAAAGAGCGTCTCCAACCCGCCTTTGGTGAGGCTGCTCAAACTCTGCTGTGAGTGTAGCATCCAAATCAGCACGTTCTCCATCCAGGGTGCAGGGTTGAGTATGGTCAAGGCAAGTCTTCCAGCCCATGCAGATGTTATAGGTCAGTAGATAACCTACAGAGCCAAGCACCCTGCATGGGGACATCTAAGTCGCAAGTAGAGGACCTATAACTGGACTGGTGCTGGTCTTGCACGAGGCTTCTTGCAGATGGTGTAAGTTTCTGGGCCGTTGGGCACCATTTGAAGGCAAGGATCAAGCTCTCTTGAAATCTAGAGGACTTTCATTGCTGGTGTGTGGTTATGCACGTAGGGGATTTAAGCCATTAGGATACAAATATCATTGCTCAGTGTTGGTGTTTCAGCCAGCAGTACCTCTAACGATGGTGGGTCTTTGTCCTGAGGACCTTCAGGTGCCTTTCAGACACCTCTTGGAATCTCAGAAGCTGAAATCCAGCAGCTGCATCTCTGCTGCATGGTGGCTGTGCTTTTTGGGGGTAGGACTCCCCACAGAACCTTTAGGGGATCAAAAAGTCAAGGCCAGAGCATCCAACCATCACACAGTGTTAAGGGTGGGACACAGGGATGCTTTCTGGAGCCGGTCTTGGTTGTGATGTGGACAGGAGTGGTACTGCTGGGGCAGCCTTCAAGCACTCTGCACTCTGCCCTCCTACACGAGGGGCTTTGATCGGGATCGTTGGCTGTATTTAAGGCTATGCCTATGGAATTAAATCAAGAAGTGCTGATGAGTCCTGAGCATGTTTTATTTACTAGTATAAAAATATTTAGTAGCATAGTCTAAGCATCCAACTGTCTAAAAGTCCCTCAGTGTGTTCTGGTGTCCTGAGAAGATGCTCTCAATGTTACCAGCCCCACCTGTGCCAAAGCCTCCAGTGTGCCTACTTTTCCCTGAGAAAAGCCAAGATTTTTAATTTCATTCAATTCAGGGACATTGGAGAAAAAGCCAGAGGTAGTTTGGTGCCTTTGCAGACGTTAACCTTTGGGTCCAGGCATTTGGCTCTCCCACGCTTTTCTCAGCAGCTGCACGAGTTTACACACAAGCTTTATTTCTAGAAATAAAATCTTTTTGTTGATTCCTAGCAGAATTCTGTACCTTTAAAGACTATGAATAAAGAATGTCATCCTGAAGATTTTGCAGTCTAATCGAAGATAAACAGTTGCTGGTGTTCATGATCGAGTTAACCAGCAAACAGTAATTACTGGTACAACCCCGCGGCCAAGCCCTCTCTACCTGTAGATCCTCACAAAGCTGCCTTCAGCTGGCATCAACAAACAAGGGGAGAGAGCAGAAAAAATAGTCTTCCAGCCTCCAGAACCAAAATGATAATTTGTAAATGTGACCCAGATAAACGCGGCGCAGGATGGCTTCCTTGAGTCACCAGAGAGCCTCAAGCACCGGCTCCTGTGAGCTCCTCCACCCAAAGCTCAGCAGTTTCAAACAAGGGAGGAGGAAGACAAAGGGAACACCATGAAATACCCATGAGTATAAAACCAAAGACCTAGGACTCCCCTGCTGCCTCTGCTCCAATTGCTTGCAGCTTGACCGTGCACCTGTAGATTTACCGTTTGGAATTCCTGTATTACCATTACTAAGGGGATATTTTCCATTAACGAGTTACTGCTGGAAGTTGCAGCAGTCCAGGCCTTCTCATCAGAAAGAAGATCCCAGGGCCATGCGGGAACTCGTCTCTCCTGGTGTTTGAGGTCTGATGGGTTAAACTCACCAAGTAAAATGCCTTCTGCTCTATGTGGGGGTACACCAGCTAACTCCGTTAGGCATGCTCAGCCCAGTGGTGTTGGCCTCTGAGCTGGGGACAGGCTGACAGCCCTCTGCTTGGGTCAGACTCCATCAACCATGGATGAATCGGAGATGACAAAGGCAACCAACGTTGATCTATCTATAGACAGTCATGGGGCACTCTCCAGCTAGGACACTGGAGAACCAGAAGCTAGTGAAAAGTATGTCCCTGTGTTTGTGATACAGGTAGAGGCGGGTGAAGTGTTGTCATACTGTTGTCACGTGTTGTGTGGACGTGCTCCTAGACAGAAAGCCCAGCCTGGAAAGCAGCTCCAAGCTGACCTTAAAGAAGGAACAATGTTTTGTGCAGGGTGTCTGTGCCACTGCTGTCCCCAGGCTGTCCCTGTTGAAGCTGCTCTGTTAAGATTTGTTCTTTTGGGGAGTGGAGGCTCTGCTGCCAGGAGCAGTTGGACTTAGGTGGGCTCAGTTGTTTCATGTGTTGCAATATTTTCACCCTTGACCATGTATTTAATCCAGCCAGGTTTGGTGCTGCCCAGAGCACAGCCATGTAGGCCAGGAGGTGACCCCAGTGGATACAGGGGAGACAAGAGCTTGCACTTGCTGTCCCTGTACCAAAGGTCTCCAACTGGTTCCAGCTCCAAGATTTCCCAGACACCACAAGTTCCAGGGGTCGCTTTTGGCCATTGGTAGAGCTGCCCAAGGGGTAGTAGTGCCACAGCGTGGTGCTTCCCAACAAAATCTTGGTCCAACAGCATCCATCCCACTGCAGATCCAACCGTTGGCGGGTGGGAGGTGCAAGCACAAGTGCCTGGGAGCATCACCAGCCCTCTGGGGATCAGAGGGCAGCAACGCTCCCATGCGTCCCACCAAGATGGTCAGAAGCTCATCTCTGTTGACTGGGCATATTTTTTACTGATGCAGATCACCTTGGTCCAGCAAGGAGTTCACGCAGCAGTCACTCGTCATCAATTCAGATATCCCCCTCCCCTCTTCTCAAGGACTTCTGAGAGCAAAAGGCTTGTGGCTACAAAGATTTACACCCCCTCGGCAAGGGTTAACCTCATCTGGCAGCCACTATTGTCTCAGGACAACTTGTCAGTCTGTGAGAACTGTGCTGTAATGGATTTGAAGTGGATTGCTCAGCCCATGGAGAGGGTGATGCTGTATTTATTGAATAGACATTAAAAAGAACATTTCTCAATTTCTCAGCACTGAACTCGAGGTCAATGGATCTTTTTGGCACTGACATGCTGAGTCAACTCCTAGCTTAAAGCTTTTAGAAGGACTAGGGTTAGATGAAAGGATTAGACTCCGTCCTTAGCGTTTCCCTGGCAAAATTGTTGGGTGCTAAATCATTTATGTTGCTTTGTGGTGCTTTGCTTGGCCTCTTCCCTGTTACCTTGGAAAAGAAAAAAAATATTCCTTTTTTTGGGTTGAAATGACACAAGTTGATTATTTCCACTGTGCCGCACCGAGATGAGGTGGTTACAAGGTGTGTTGGACTCCTAACGCTGCTGGGCAGCTGCTGAAAGGGTGGTAGAGCCCTTTCCACTGCAGAAAAAAAAGCAGCTCTGTGGAGAGTTGTGGTGCCACCCAAACCACCTGATGCTGGGAGGGCACGCGGCTCACTGAGCTCTAACAAATTCCTCGTGCATCAGCGAGACGGCTTTTTAAATTATTAGCAATTGATTCCAGCAGCCCTGACAGCAGTCGCTGGGTTTGGAGTCAGTCGGGATCCGGTGCCGGCGGGAGCAGAGACGAGGGCTTCGCTCCAGGCACCGTTCCCTCTTCCGCAGAGGGATTTGTCCCCACGTGGTGGGCAGTACTGAGGAGCTGTCGGAGGGTTTTGGAGTTTAGGGGATGCGGTTACGCTCTGCTGGCTGTTACAGCAGGGTAAATGCAGAGCAGTGCACTGACTGCGATAGATGTTTTCATAGATGCTGACCTCCTTGGTGTCAGACACATCGCTACCCTTCCCTGTGGCTTATGACAATTTTGTTAAGGTACATCGGTGTCACGCTGAGGGCTGCGCTGGACAGGCGGGTTTAGACAAGCCTGTCTAGCCTGAGACCAAGCCTTGGGAAATGCATTTGTGGGAAGAATACCGACCGCAGAATGAGTGGTGAGCAATGAGAAACTGTTGGCGTGTTTCTGCTGTGACTCCCCTGTCAGTCCCGCCGGCGGCTGGGGATCGAGGCACGGCTCCCGCATCCATCCCAGACCCTCCTGAGAGGAGCTGGACGACCGCAGGGTGGACGGAGCAGAGTCTTCTCTGGCAAAAGAGGAGGAAGGCGTCCTTCCTCGGAAGCACTACCTGCACCTGCATCTGTCCTGCAGCTTTCCGGGGATCCGCAGATCCACGGATCCGCGTTCTGCAGCCCTTTCTCAGGCCAAGTCCCCGCTGCAGCCAGCACTTACCGGCAGTTTCAGGCCTTCTAGTAGCGGTGCAACAAATAAAATGCAATCCGCCTGTATCATAAAGTCCAATAAAAATGAAACTGAACATCCACTTTGCAGACAGCAAGTACACTGTAAATTTATGAGATCATATCTCGTGGAGGACAGGGTAGTTAAGGGGGGAAGGAAGGGGCTGGCAAAAATGGGAGAGAGCGGCCGAGGGGTAGTAAATATGTTTTCAATAATGAAGAGGCCCGATTACCCTCTTTGCAATAAAAACGTGCACAAGGCAGAGCTGCTGTAAAAATTACTCCTGAGCAGCCTAGCGTATTTGCACCTTGTCATCTTGTCAGCTCCATGCAAATTCGCACGGCACCCACAGTTCTGGGGCGCGGGGCTGCTGGGGACCAGCCCTCCCTCCCACAAAAACCATTTCATTTACAGCCCCCATCACCCCCGTCCCGTCCACCACCCTGCAAAACACACTGATTTGCCCGTAACCGTAGCAACCAGTGCTGTTGCAGGGATAGAAAGGAGGATTGCCAGGGTGCCACGTGTCCTGGGATTCTCCCCAGGCAGGCAAGGGCGGTGGGAAGCATAACGGGATTTGGCATGTGGCTCCTACAAGCTCTGCAGTGCTTGGCTTTCTCCAGGCTGGAGCCCTGACCCCGTTGCTAGGTGGCATTTCTCTTTTTTGGGGTTCCTTATGCCTCCTCTCTGAGACTCAGGGTACCATGTGCTGTCTAGGACACACCAACAGCACTGAGTGAAATTGGGCTTCATTTATTTAATGCAAAATTCAAGTATTTTATTTTCTCTCAGCAAAGAGCTTAGGCCTCAGCTCTTTAAGTATGGGTTTAAACTAATTTAAACGAGGTGATGTAAACAGCACAGGAGCAGCTTCAAGTTGTCTTAGAATCTGCCTGCGCTGTCCTCAAATAAACCACTGCTGGACCCAGAAGAAAGCAATTACACAAGAACTTAATCGAGCTGATTTAACAAAGCTGCAGTAATTAAACCTCATACACTTCAGGTTGGGGATTCAGCTCTGAGTGCTGTCAGGATCCTGCTTCTGGAGGTAAATCATTTTGGTATGAGCAGCTGAATGGATTTAACCCAGTGTCACTAGAGGTAATTCCCCCTCCTCCCCTGTCTTTTGGTCTAGATGTCACCCTTGCAGGTGCTGGGGGGTTAGCAAGGATTTCTCTTGCAGAGCAAAACCAGAGCGGAGTATAAGTCTAAGATGCATCAGGACACACAGCCGAGGGCCACCTTATCAGAGAACCCGGCAGGCACCTGCCTGCTGAGGGCAATTTATTAACTTGTGCTGGCAGCCTCAGAGCCACCGCAGTTCACCACCCGATCCGATGCCTGCTGAAGGTAACTGGAGCCTTTCTCTTGCCTTCAGTGGCCTTTGCACTGGGCTGCTGGGGCGGGGAAAGCCCTGAGTCCAGGCCCCATTAAGGAGGTTGTGGAGAGGAGGGAGCTGGGCTCTTCTCCCAAGGGACAGGACAAGAGGGAATGGCCTCAAGCTCCGCCAGGGGAGGGTCAGGCTGGATGCTAGGAAAAAAATATTTCACAGAAAGGGTCACTGGGCACTGGCAGAGGCTGCCCAGGGAGGGGACTGAGTCCCCTTCCCTGGAGGGGTTTAAGGGACGGGTGGACGAGGTGCTGAGGGACATGGGTTAGTGATTGATGGGAATGGTTGGACTCGATGATCCAGTGGGTCTCTTCCAACCTGGTGATTCTATGATTCTGTGTGTCAAGGGTGCAAGTTTGCACGGAGGCTTGAAAACGGGAGGGGATTAGGCACGCTGGAGGTTTCCAGGTGGTGGATAAAAGGGAAAACACCAGGACAATTAGCACAGGGGTGGGTCTCCAGTGCAGCAGCTAAAGGAGGCTTTAGTGAGCAGCTGGCAGCATCTTTTAATTAATGTGGGATATCCACTCCTAGGGAAAGAAGATGGAGAGTGAGGCTTGGGCATGTGTGAGTAACCATCACCAAGGGTGGAAGAGTAGCCAGTGAAGAGCCTGTTCTGATGGTAACTCCTTGCAGGAGAAGCTGGCTAGGAGTGTAGAAGGAGACCTGTTAGAGTTGCTGGGAAAGAACTGAACTGGTGCTGAGGAGCAGGAGGGACGGAGAGAACACTGGAGCTATGGGCAGGTAAGGCCTCGTAGAGAGCCAATGAGTGCTCCTTGTGTGCACAGTTCAGACTGTGGTGTTGCAGGAGAAAGGAAGCCTAGAGAACGAGGTTGGATCTGAGAAACAAACCTGAGGGAAATGAAAAGTAGGTCAGGCCATAGGGATCAAGTAGAGAAGTGCAGCGTGCACATGCGGACACAAGATCAGATAAGCCAAGGCACCTGGTGAGATGCAATTAGCAGGGGACATCAAGTGTAACGAGAGATTGCTCTGGGAGTACATCAGCAGTTGCAGAAGGACCATAGAGTGTTGGTTTGGTACTCGGGGACAGGGAAAGCATTCAGCAGACGATGCCAAAGAAGTGGCATCACATTTCTTTTCCCCCAAGAAGGTCAGTCACTATCCTAGTTAAGTGTTGGAAAAGGGATACGCCCATCTTTAAAACAGGAGAAAAGGAGGAATGGGATAATTATGCAACTTTCAGACCAACTGCACTTCCCAGAAAATTGCTGGGACCTGTAATCAAGCTTGTGAAAATCTAGGAGAAAACAAGGGATTGAGAACAGGTAACACAGGTGACTTCAAAGCAAATTGCTTCCACCCAGTAGGATCTCCCTGCGTTACTGAACAGCAGGTTTTGTGGAGGGAAGGCAAAGAGCAGAAGCCGAATATCTTGAGTTTACCAGGTGTGGTAGACAGAGGAGTCTCATAAGTGGGGTAGAATTGCCTAGATGAAATGCTAAAGGTTGCAGAAGTGGCCAGAAATTCATGCTCAGGGAGCACCTACCAGAGGTTTGCTGTTGAACTGAAAGGAGTTGTTGAGCGAGTGTGCAGGGGGTGGCTGGCATCTGGTGATACTCTGTGTTTTCATTAACAGCTCCGGGTGGTGGAATGGGGCTATGCTTGTTTCCAGGTGACCCCAGCTTAGGTGAGAGGGCCAGTATGCTGGAGAACAGCGCTGGTATGCAAAATAACTCTAATAAATTGGAGATGGGGTCTGGGTTAAAAATGGCATGACTGGAATGAGGATTGTTTGGAGCTTTTAGAAATAAGCTTGGTGGGTGGTTTGTTCTGGCAAATGCAGAGACATAATTGCTGTTTCCATATAGGTGAGTAGAATGAGATAATGGTCTTAAATAAAGCTGTTCTATAGACTGAAATAAATATTTAAAAGCTGGCTGAGAAAAATTATGCTGTATGGAGTGAGAATGGATGCTGTCAGTTGGCAAACAGGACAAGGAAGGTGGGTTGGGTGTTCCACCTGCTCCCTCCCTCTTTGGGAAAGACAGGAGACTACAGCTCAGTCAGACGGTGAAAGGTTCGCAGCCCATACAAGGAGATGTTCTAAATGCTTTGTACTCCTAAGCTGCCAACACTCTCTGCAAGGTCATACAGAAGTACAGGAGATAGTGCCTTGACTTGAGGCTGCACAGGCTCAAGGTGGGGCAAGATCTGATGGTTACACAAGCAAATTTGTTAAACTTAACCATGGTTAAGGAATGAGGTTCTCCCGTTCCCCATTTTGACCTTGTAAAGAGGAGGCCCATCAAAGTTGATGCAAGGTACTGTAATATAAACGAAAGGACCCGAGGGAATGGCAGGGGAGGTTTTTGGTTGGATATTAGGAAAAGGTTCTTCACCCAGAGCATGGTGGAGTACTGAAACAACTCCCCAGGGAAGCAGTCACAGTGCCAAGCCTGACAATACTCAAGAAGCATTTGGATAACACCCTCAGATATATGGGATGAGTTTTAGGGTTGTCCTGTGCAGGGACAGGTCTTGATGATCCTTATGGGTCCCTTCCAAATCGGATCATTCTATGATTATGTGATTAAAACTAGAGCTGGTAAAAAGAGTGATTGTATCCTTGCAGAAACATTAACAGCAGAGAGCCTCAGAGACGTATCCCAAGTTGCTGAGTTATTAGGGAACCTGCACATCACAAATACTGCACCATCCTCTGAAACTTGTAGAGATGTCATGGAGACAAACCACCACTGATCAGGTGCTGATGTCTGTGTGCTGGTCCTGTCTCACCTGAAAAAAGACTGCAAATTTACTTAATGAAAACAGCTGTCGCAATATAGAGACTGACAAACCTTGGAGGTGTAGCTTTAGGGTGATGAAATTAGGAGAGAAAATCTGCCTGGCCCTTCTTGTGGCAATAGGATGAGGGGGAATGGGTATAAACTGGAGAGGGGCAGATTTAGACTAGAAATGAGGAGGAATTTCTTCACCATGAGGGTGTGAGGCGCTGGAACAGGTTGCCCAGGGAGGCTGTGGCTGCCCCATCCCCAGAGGGGTTCAAGGACAGGTTGGATGGGGCTTGGAGCCCCTGATGCAGTGGGAGGTGTCCCTGCCCAGGGCACAGGGGGTGGGACTGGATGATCTTTAAGGTCCTTTCCAACCCAAACAATTCTATGATTTTATCTTCAGGAGAAGGAGGTCACAACAGGTTACTGAGGTGCAAGGACAGCTTCGTGATGGGCCATGCTGGTGTGTGGGCTGTGTCCCTGTGGGGATGCAGATCTCCAGCACAGCCTTGGCCTGCTCCCCTGGTGTTTTTCAGTCCCTTTGCCCAAGCAGAAAAGGGCTCTTGCCTCTGCCTAGGAGGTAAAAAAGGACCTGGTGTGAAGACCATCCCTTGGGGCTTTTAGATCTTGGTGTGCTGAATGGAGGGGGAGTCAGCCTGAGCTGGAGCTGCAAGCCCTGCCTTATGGGAGAGCCTGGAGTAGCAGTTTTCACCAAGACACAATTATGCCTGTTGCAGGGAGAATATTTAATTTCAAAGCCCGACAGATCAAATGCAGCTGGGGGGCGGAGCTGTATCTTATCTCTCGCCTTGTCCAAAAGTTTGAACAGCAGAACAAATGATTTGATCATGTTTTCTATTGTGCTTCTCCCCCTCCCTCCTATCAGGGAGCTATAAAACACAGATAATCTACAATTCTCCCTGTCTAATTTGGTTCCCGGCCACCTGAACGCCATCGCCTTGCGGAGAAAATGCCCTCCATCTTCTCGGATCTTCCCGAGCCGCTCGGAGAAGCGGGGCACACGCCGGCTGCCTTTGCAGCTGGCTGCCGAGTCCTGAGACTGGAGTTTTCCCCGAGGTAATAATTTGCTGGGATGCTAATTGGGCCGTCCACAGAGTGAATTAAAAGGACGTTCTTCCATCGGCTTGGGAGCTGTGGGAATCCTGTGGCTGTGCCCAAAGGGTAGGGGGGATCTCACGGAGAAGTAACTGGAGCCTGGGAGCCTGTTTGCAAGGAAATTAAACTAAAAATGTGTAGAAAAACAGCCGTTGGGCTTCACATTTCAGACTCAGAGTGGTATCCAGTAGGTCTGAAAAGCTGTTTAACACTTGAGTGCTGGCAGGCTGCAGAATCTTATTTTCACTAAAATATTAGCTTTTGTTTCCCATTCACTGTAACAGAATTAAATGGAAAGTGACCATTTACAATGTGCTTGATTCAATCCAACTAAAAACTGACTGCAAACACCCACTGCTGGGCAAACCATCTCTTTCCTTATTCCTTTCCCTCTGCTTCTTGCAAAACATTTATTTCCAATAGGTATAATCCTGCGAAGCTTGTTTTGCTGTGAAGGGCAGGGGGGAAAAATAAAACCAACCAAACCCTCAAGAACTTTAAAATCAATAATTTATATTGTCTGGAAAAAATATATAAATAGATATGATTTTTTTTTTTTTCATAAAGCTCAACACTTTTGATGAAAATATGTCAACCATGCCCAGCTCCCCAAGGAAGCTCCCTCTGCGGGCGATGCCGCAGTAGCGATGCTCCCGCTTCACTCCACGTCCTGCGGGTCAGCCCCACGCAGGGGGCATTGACCCTGCAGGAGCTGCTGAGGCTTCCAGACGGTGGAACTTTTAGATTAAATCTTCTCTTTTATTATTTTTTTCTCTCCTGGAAAAATAGCTATTAAAAAGGAATCACAGAAGTCCTTCTTCTTCATCTGGAGCAGTGGGATGGTCTGGTAGCCCGAGAAGTGGTATTGGCATGGGGTGCAAGGGGTTGTGCTCGTGCAGGGCAAAGGGATGGATGTGTCCGAGCCAAATGAAAATTTTCACCATGTGTTTTTATAGGTTAAAGCTGCAAATATGCTCATTTGAAAGCACTTCTGAATCTCTGCAGGCAAAGACATAGAGGTTCTACCTGGTGGGGAATGCTAAAGCCGTTTGCATCCGTTCCTCCGCTGCACTTTGTGCTGTCTGGTGGGTTTGCAGCTCTGCGTGTGCTAAAGGGGTGAAGGCATCGATGGTGAGCTCAGTCTACCTCTCACCCCAGACGTGGTGGAGAACAGGCCCCTCTGCCTCCACCAGAGCAGGATGGAGCCCAGAGGTAAGGACTCCAGTGGGTCTTCTCCCTCCCTGATTGCAGGCAGCCCTGGCAAAATCTGCGGTGGCCCCAAATGTTGCATTTGGTGGGACCAAAGCAGGTGCTGTTGTCCTGGGGTGAGATGGGGGCTGATCAGAGACACCCACATGCAGCAGGTGGGGCAATGTGGGGTGACAGCAGCCCATCTCCCAGCTGTGCGCTGTCCTGCAGGCACTCTAGTTTTGACTCTTTAGTCAAAATTTAACAGACTCATACAGAATACACAGAGTTTCCCCCCCAGGTGCTGGGGTGGACTCTGCTAGAGCAGCTGTTTGCTAGGCAGTGAGGGAAAATTTTGAATTTTAATTGCTTTTAAAGGTCTGGAAAATGCTTCTACTTAGCATTTTGATTTCAAAGTCGCTATCAGAGTGGACATAAAATGCTATAGAGACACTTTGATTTCGCTGTATTGACACGTCCTTAGTGCAAGCTCAGGGTCACAGGGAGAAGCGGTGTGGCTTCAAATCTCCTGCTTTTGTGGAGCATTTGGCATTTGCAGAGGGCAAGAGAACTGCTGGAGCACTTTGCAGTGTGGAGCTGAGGCTCAGCAAGCTGAAGCAAAACAGTTGGTGTTGGTGGCAGAAGGTTTGGTCCTTTAAAGAAAAGGTTTATAAGTTTGTTGGTACTGAAGAAAAAAGTTGGTGCGTTTTCCTGATCTATTGTTGTTCTCCCCTCCAAGAGATGTTTCCTCTATGTGACGATGGGAGGCTGAGTCTGCGCTCACCGTACCAGAGCTCCTTCACGGTGTAAAGGCTGATGGTGGGTCAGAGCAGGCTGGATGTGAAATCCAGGCTGACCCCTGTGACTGCCAGTCCAATTTTTCCCCAAGTTATTGGGGTGTCTGGGTGCCCTAGAACTCTTTAAAGTGCTTGTCACCCATGCTGGGGACAGCACGGGGCCCTGGAGGTGGCAGTGATGGGGCAGGCTGGATGGTGCCTCAGCTCCAAGATGTCTATGACAACTGTGCAAAGCTGAGTTATGTGGAGTCGTCATGTTAACGTACAGTCAGTGAGAAAGATAGGAGAAATACCGCCACGCAGAGATCCATATTTTTCCCCACTGAGTAAAATACTGTGTAATTTTATCTAGTTACTATAAAACAGTTTATACTCCTTGTTTATGAAAAAAAGAGGGGGGAGAACATATTTCACTTCCTCTGTTGACAGGCTATGGAGGAAGAATAGATGGTTTCTTCTGCATTTAATATTTCAAACCAAGTAGCCCCAAAAGAAAAGGGAGCAATTAACCACAAGTACCAGCAATGTGTTCCTTGTGCTTCTTCTCTCTGGATTCAGCTATGAAGAATCAGTTTGGCACAAACTTATTTACAGTGACGTTAAATCTTTCAGTAATAATTCTCCAAGCTAGGAAAGCAGCTGCTGTGTTCACCTTTCAGACTACAGACCTCTGCAATGAGACCTGCGTCTCGCATTTAGTCAGGATTTAAATCCGTTACACTCAGGCAGTTAGAAACGGTTAGGAAATGATTAGCAGATATCTGGCCATATGTTGGAGGAAGCTTATACACATACACGGGGAAGTAAATTTTATAAGCCCAACAAAACCCAAAAATGGTACCAAATGGCAAAAAAGGCATTGACTGTGGTGCAGGTTCTCTGCACCTATGAACAAACACACAAAGGTGTGCAGGGTTATGTATTTTCCCACTTCCACTGTTAATTCCATGCTAGACCACTTGGCTCCAAGTGACAAGAGGAGAGATACCTGAGCATCCATCTCACCCGTGTCTCCTGAATCACCTTGCCATTGCTGCTTAGGCTCTTGCCGCCTAAACAGCATGGAAGTAAACAGCAAGTAAGACTAGAGGTAGCTGAATCCACAGCAGGGATCCAGCAAGGACGCAGAGCTTCTTGCCTGTCACCTCCTCCTCTGCACAGCCTGCACCCAGGCTGACAGCATCCTGTGACTAACTCTTCTAGACTGGATTTCTCCAAGGGAGGACCAGCGCTTAATTTGCCTGACTCTGCTCTCTGCGGGAGCTCTCATCCATGCCAGCTTGAGTCCTAGCAAAAACCCATCATCATTAGTCCTCGAAAGGAACAGCTCGGATATTCTCCACCCCCGTTCCTGCAGGCTGGGATGTACCGTGCGTTCCCACAGACCGAAATTCCCCTGGTAGGCTCAATTACAGCAATCAGCCTTCACACTCTTTTCAGTGGAGCTTCTAACTCTGTGAGGCCACCGTGCTGGGGCCAGAAGGAGCAGCTTTCCCACAGGTGCTGGGGGAGGTGACACCGCAAATTCAGCTTCACGAGATGTGCAAGGAGGACTCTGTGGGGTGGGCGTGCAAAACGGCACATGGGGCTGACAGCCTTGTCTCTAGGGTTGCCCTAACGAGAGCTGTTTGGGATGAACTCTGGCACTGCCCTCTAATGAGGCTACAGCAGAGAGCAGAGCTCCCTTTTGGTGGTGTCCTCACTCCAGCTCGCAGCAGCTTTGCTCTGGTGCAAAGCAGGGCTGGAGTGGGGAGGATCAGGCCAGTGTACATTTCTCTTTGCTAACACATTGGCAGCCTCTCAATGAATAAACCACTAGAAAACAAATCTGGAGCAGCCCTCGGCTGCAGTGGCCAGACCTCGTCTGTTAACTGGGCTGAAGAGCACCAGCTGCTCTGCTCCTGCCCCGGGGAAGAGAGGCCCTTCTGCTGCAGTCTGGGGACTAGAAATGAGCCTGAACCAACCCCTGCAAACCGAGACAGCTTTTAGACTCCAGATCTGAATCCAAGTCCAAATTTCATGGCTTTACATGCTGCCTGAACCAACGTCTTGGCTCCAAATACCTCCCCACTATAAAGGGGCAAATAATATGGTGGCAAGAACCTTATTTTTCTGTCCATGACTCTATATGATGTTGACTTTGGGGTGTTCTGACTCGGGTATTGCTGTGCTGGCATTATAAATCCCCTTTTCACCCCTCTAGCAGTGGGTGCTGACTTGGCAAAGTGACCTGCATGTTTTCGTGTAGCAAGCTGGGTGCTTGACCCGTGGGTGCTTCCCTGTGCCAGGATGCGTTGACGGAAGAGCTTTCCTCAAGGTGGGCAAAGTCTCCCTCGCACTGGGATGGGAAATCAAGGCAGCGGAAGAGCAATGTGTAGGGTAGGTAATGCTGAACGCGTAGTCCCAGGATGGGCCTGGCAAGAGAGGAAATGAGGACAGAAGAGGGAATGTGTTATTTTGGCTCTTGCAAGGCATTAACTAACACTTCTTCGGAAAAGGACAGGGCCTGGAACAACTCTCGTTCTTCCTGTGTTTTCTAGTAGCATCTGTGGAGCAGAGGTGTAATGCCAGTACTTAGACACCAGCTGTGGTCAAGGAGGGCTCTGTCTGCTGGGTAAAAAAAAAAAAAAAAAAGAGATATCCTGATTGTAAATGGAAAAGTTTTGGTAGCAGGAATTTACTTTCCCACTTTTGTCCCAGTTTGTCTAAATTTCACCAGTACTTTGTAGTTCAAAGAGGTGTCATCCAGCCTTGCTGTAGGTTGCAATCCTTGTTTTCTCCAAATGGGACAGATTGGGTTAACTGCTCAGGGTGGATTTGTCCTGCATCTGCCTTTGTGCCAGTAGCTGCAGGGGTCTCCAGCCCTCACTGGCCTGTGGACACTGACCAGAAGCAACAAATGTTCAGGGTGTTGCAAGGCTCCTGCCCTTTGTGAGCGGCTGAGGACACGATTGTCCCTGGACAAGAGGAGGCAGTGGCATTGATCAGTACCAGAGGATACAGTGCAGATGTATTGCAAAATCTCAGGAGTGGTGGAGGAGGTGGGTCAGCCGGAACCCTGAGCAGTCCCGAGCAACATCTCTGAGGTCCCAGTGTGACCCTGAAGCTGTTGCACTAGGAGGGCTCATCCTTTGAGCGTACTTCCAGAGTGAACTGTTGCTCAGCTCTCACCCTGCTGCTGTCTCCCACCTCTTTTCTCCTCCTAGGATTCCCTTCCTGAAGCCGCCTCAACCTGCTGTGGCACCTTCTGTCAAACGCTTCACACGTTTGTCACCAAAATGTTTTGGCAGCAGCAGCATCTCTAGGTTTTGACATAATCCCGACAGGAGACTTTCTCAATTATTACTAATGGAACATTATGCTCCTCTTTGGGAACTCCTGCATGAATAAAAAGGGTCATTAATGACATCTGCGTAGAGCCCGGAAATTATTAGTCAATGCTGATACAGTTTTATTTTATTTTTTTTAATTTTTACATATATATTTTCTTAAGCTCATGTTAATTTCCCACTTTGCCTCCCACCCCCTTCTCCAAAGTCTCCCATGCAAGCTGGAGCTGAGCTGGGTTATTGCCAATGTTCTTGCTTTTGTGCAGGTAAATGCTATTCCCCTCCCACCCTTCCTTCCCTTTTATTCCCTCTTGGCTTCTTTAAAGCTCGTAGCTCTTGTTTCAGTCCCAAGAGATCCCATCACACCTTCCTCTGGGCTTGATTTTATTGCCAGTCAAGCTCGAATGCTTCTTGGACTTGGAGAAATCAATATTGCCCTGGTCCTACCAAGGAGGAGCAGTAGGACTGTGCCGTGTGGCTGTCAGGGTGGCCTGTCCCCTCTCCCGTGCAGGGTGCTTGTGTCACACAAGAGGTGCTGGGAGAAGGACTGGAGGTGTCCCCAGGTGCCACATAGCATCATGCCACAGGGAAACTCAGATTGGATCATTTTGGAGGACTTTCTGGACAGCAAACTATTGTTTCTTCTTTTCTTCTGCCAGGCATTCCATTCCCTCTCCTCCGTACCCCTAAAAATGGCCCAAAGTAAGCTATATATTTTTTTTCTCCTCCTTTCAGAATAATGCAGCAATTTGAGAAACTGCTATTTTGCCAGAGAGCAGACCCAGGCAGTGAGCTCTTTCCCTGGTGGAAAGCAGAGAGCTCATTTCTAGCTGGAAGGATGTGAGCCCCCCCAGCTCCTGGCCAGTGGCTACTGTAGTTTGAGGGACTGACTGTCAGCACGTCCCCGTGAGCACTCGAGACTCAAGCTGCACCTCGATGGGCGCTTCTTTTCCTTCACCCAGGGAGATGAGAGCCATGGAAAGACTTTGTCTAAAAAGTAGAAAGGTTTGAAGGAAGGGAAGAACCTGCCTTAAGGCCAGCTCTCCTCCCCGCTGGCAACTGTCTCCTCTCAAATAAGTCATCTTCTGACCCAGGTCCATCTACTAATGAACCATCACTGGAAAGACCGAGAGACCTGGCTATCACCTCCCTGTGACAGTGCCCTACGGAGATGTGAAAAAAAAGGTCTCTGCCCTGAAATGTGTCAAATAGGTCTGCAAGTTATGACTGGTGAGGAGTTGATCGCTCCAGGGCTGCGCGTGGTGGATTGGGGCTTGCATCTGTCCCATGTTGATGATGACATCTGGGTGTAAGTCCTGGGATGGTGGCAGCGTCAATGGCACATCTTACAGGGCAAAACCTTGAGGTCACCCCTTGGAAACGTGGGGCTTCCACCCCCTCCAAAGAGGGAAGGGAGAGGTTTGTGTTGATGGCTACTAGGCTTTCAGACCGATCCCTTGTGGCCTGCGGAAGAGGAGAAAGGCTGATATCTTCAGCAAGTTAAAGCTTGTTTCTATTTTCTGGGTTGGTATCAGCCAAATAAGCTGCAGGGAGGTTGAAGGGAGTGTTGTTCCATACCCAGCAGGGAGGATCTCTGCTGTGATGAGGATCTCTTGATGTCCATCGTTGCAGCGAGCATCTCTAATGCTTTTAGATCCAAGACTTTTCCCCAAGCCACAGTCTGTAACTGGAGGAGAAGTGGCTGCTGGGGGACTTGCCTTGCTGAGCAAGGGCACCACCTGCGGTGAGGAGGTTGGTCTGGGTGGGAGCTGCGCCTGTTCTCCCACAGGACACCCAGGCCCATCGCAGAGCTGCTGCATGACCCCAGAGAAGGTCAAGCAGGGATTGACTGGTCACGATTCAAACCTGGCACTTGGGGTAAGAGGTCAAGGCAGTAACTCTAAAAAGAAAACTGCTAAACAAGAAATAGACTCTTTTTTGCTTTTTTTTAAAAAAAAAAGTCCCTTGGAGAAAACATATTTCAACCCCTTTTTGATTTATGACCTACTATAGGATATTGAGACATTATTTACAATCGATATATGCTCCTGCAAGACTCCCGCTGGAGCCATAGACCCTGCCTGTTAGAGAGGAGCCTGGTCAGCCTGCTCCACTGGAAGTGCCAGCCGTGTCCTGCTGGAAGAGGCTATAAAGCTGGACGCAGCTGTATATCTTTCAGAAAACAGACCTGGTTACACATGTCTTTGGGCAGCTGACACAAGGATGTAGTTTAGGGCTAAGAAGGCAGTTCAGTAGCAGAAATCAGCATTCCTCAACCTTGCCAATAATGAAATCTCTTGCGCAACATAGAGAGCTCCATGGCCTTAAAGGTGCAAAATGGAGTTGTTCAGTTGACTTATAATGGAATTCGGCCAATTTTGAAGCAAGCGCTGGATTTTATTCTGGGATTTTATCTTTAAAGGGGGATTTGCAAACACTTTTGGGGGGGGGAAAATTCATTCAGTGTAAAATTGCGTCCTGGCTGAATTCCAGTTTGGGTAATTACATTCTCTTTCTGTAGTGGCTGCAGGACAAAGGGCCATTCATCATGCTCCAAAGTGCTGCAAAGGGCTCCCGTGTTCCACCAGAGAAGTGCCTGCGTTTGAATCCAAG
The DNA here is from genome assembly GCA_033459285.1 of Clamator glandarius. Taxonomy (NCBI): domain Eukaryota; kingdom Metazoa; phylum Chordata; class Aves; order Cuculiformes; family Cuculidae; genus Clamator; species Clamator glandarius. The sequence continues at coordinate 2,947,533 of JAUNZM010000292.1, forward strand.
CGAGAAAGTTTTCCTCCCGTGCTTGAGGCCACTCCAGAGAGCAGTGGAGCTTGGCGCTGCTTTAGGATCCTTTTGGGTGAGATCTAGGGGCAAGAATCTTGTCATGTGCCACTCAGACTTCAGTAAATCTGGGTAAGTAGGGTGCTCAGTAAAATAGGTTTCTTCCAGAATCCCGTGGCTTGCCATTTACCCCGAGGACACGCTTGGCTTTGAAGAGTTCTGCTGGAGCTCCAGGGGATCTTGCTGGAGCAGAGGAGCTGGATTTCCCCTCCGCAAACCTGCCACTTTGGAAATGCCTGTAGGCAAGAGGTTGGGTTGCATCCAGCTGAGCAGGACGCAAGGACGTAGTGTGCCTTTGGAAGTGGTGCTGGGGAGACTGAAAGGATGCGAGTACTCTGCTTTCCTCCTCCCAAGTATCCAAACAGCCAGAGAAGAAACATTTCCCACCCTTCCTCCACCTTAAATAGTAGACTACAGCTTTCAGCAGAAGCAATTGAGCAGCAAGGCAGCAGGACATTGCTTCCTTATCCCCCCGGGAGCTCTTCTTGCAATCTCTCTGTGTGTCGAGGCAGAGTGAGGTCCCATCGTGGCAGCTGCGGTGCTCAGGGTAGAGACCACGCACGGAGGAAGCAGCAAGAGCAGCTCCATGGAGCGAGGTTGTATGTCTGCATGTTACCCACCAGCTGACCTGCCAGGGAGCATCCTTGGCCTATGTGCCTTGAGAGTGTCCCTTTAAAGCAATTTGTAGACTGTTATCCTGTATCATTAACCTAATTAGTGTAATTGCTGCCATTTATGTAATGAGTATAAATACTGGAGGAATCCCATAATTAGAAGATGTAATTAGGTAATTAATAGATGACATGGTAACAAAAATCAAGGGGAAACTTTGCAAGGTGGACAGTGTGTGTGTGTGTGTGTGTGTGCGCACGTGGCTATTCACACACACTGGTCCTGCTGGGGTCTGGTGCAAATCTGCTTTGCGGCTGGCTTCAGGCTGGAGCCCCTCTATATTTCACTGGCAATGTAAAGGGACGTTCACGTGACATGAAAAGGCTCTCTTGGATCTCTACAGGTCTTGCAGAGGGGCTCTGGAAAACCAGATTTGCTTAGGAGGAAGAGCAGATGTGTGGCCATTATCTTGTACGGACACTCTTTGCTTTCAGATCCTGGGAGAAGCAAAGTGAATTGGTGAATTGAACAAAGATCCAAGACCTTCCGCAGCCCTAGGTTGGAAGGTGGCTTCACGTCATTTGTCCCATGGTGCCTCTTTGCTACAGTCAGTGTTCCTGCACATAAAAAAATGTTTGACTGGAGGGACGAGAAGGAGCCCCAGCGTTGTGCTCAGCTGCAAGGTAAAGTCCCATTCTATCTTTCTTGTGAATTTGGCTTAGAAAAGTGATCGGAGCTGGAGATTGTGTTTGAGCTGTGGAGAGCTGATGAGGTTCCTGCTGCACCCAAGGAGTGTTTCTTTCAGAGGTTTGCGAGTATTTTAGCTGGACTCTTTCTAGGCATTGAAATGATGACTTTTTCCTGCTGCTCTTTGTCTCTTGCTCCTCAAAGCTGTTTGCACTTCTAGAGTACTTACATGTTGAGATGTATCAGATAAAACAAGTAGCACCTAAGGAAAGTGTGGGGGTTTTTGCTGTTGAAGATTGTTTCAGTTCCCACTTGGCACCCGCCAGGAGGAGTCTTTACAGCTGGCTTTGTGGCAGGAGGAGAAATCTCTGCTTCTCGTGGACACACACACACACCTCTCCAACCCTGCTAAGCAATGGCTGGCTGAGAGGACCATCAGGGTTGCATTTGCACAAGTTTTCCCCCTCCAATATTAATTTATAAGGAAGAAGCTGACTTTGAAATGCCAGTAGGACCAGCCAGGCCAACTCTGACCCACGTGACAAAAGACATCTTTCAGTCACCAGACTCCAATCTCCCCAAATCAAATCTCCTGTCCTGTTCTTCAAAAAACCCCGAAGGCTTCGCATCCTCCAACAAAGCAGCTTCCTTTGGCACCCTGTGAGGCACTACAGAGCAGCTGAAGCTCTCGGTCTTCTGTCTGGCTGTCTCTGGAGGGGCCCATCTCCTCCGGCCATTCCCCCAGGAACTGCAGGGGGACTCTGTAGAGGAGCCAGTTCCCTTTTCCCTCTGACCCTCCTACCCACTCATTGACTCCTAAGAAGACCCAGTGATCTTTAAGTGACCTACCTCTGTGACTGAGGGATGAGCTACTCCTTTGGGATTACTCGTGCTGGGACATATTGGTGACGGTGATAACGAGCTGTAGCCTTGAGGATGAGAGTCATGTAGCAACATCATACTGGCAGGTTGGAGACCTGGGGCCACCAGCCTGGAGAACGTATTTCTGGGAAGGTCTGTCTGATGCTGAGCGCTGCTTTTATGCTGCTGTATGCCAAAAGGAGAAACGTAACTCGGAGGTAGCGTTTGTGGATTTTAGCTGGGATACAAGGGGGAAACAAGCAGCTAGAATCTTGGCTGTGGGATGTCTCTTCTACAGAGGACCCTGGGCTCTCTGAATGCCATGCTGAGTAAGCCAGATGGCTTATTTTGAAGAACCCATCGACCCTGTGGTTTTGACTCTTGGGATCTCTATCTCCTTTTTGTGATATATCCTCTGCAAAAGTTGAGCTGCTCCCCTTGGAGGAGCACTGCAGCCAACCAGAAGTGACCCCAAGACCTGCAGTGCTGGAGATGCTGGCAGAGAGGAGAGGTCGGGGGGAGCTTGTGCAGGGATTGGGTGGCCAAAGGCTGCTGAGTCCCCAGGACCAGCAGCTAGAGGGAGATACGACCTCACGCTGAGGGCCAGCCTTGTCTGTGCCGTGGATTCCTGATGTGATGCCAAAGAAAATAATCCTCTGGCTTTCTAGTGCTTAGGGTCCACGTAAAGAACAGCCGTAATGCAGTCTTCGTTACGTAGCATAAGTAATTCTTGAGATTAAAGACTTCTAAAACGGCTCCTGCTGGAATTTCTGCCAAAGTATTTCTTCGCTCCTGTCTACATGGGAAGTTTTATCAGGTGTATCACAATCTGTACACGCAGGTCCAGTTCTGCCAGGAAGGCTCTGTCTAGACATTTAATTCCAGTATAAAAAGGGCCCTTTTTTCCTTTAGCTTAAATTCACTTGCAAACGTCCTTTACAAAACCAGGGCCTGCCTCATCAGTGCAAGAGCCTCCTTGTTTTAGCACGACGTTCAGGTCTGTATGAATTCCCACCCTAGACTACATTAAAGCCCACTCTGCCCCAAAGCCAGGGGCTTCTGCTCCTGCCTTGGCCCTGGCTCAGGGGAGCAGGGGTGGATTGGATTTGGCAGTTGGGCTGGAAGTGGCTCTTCATGCCCAACAGAAGCACGTGGTCTTGCAAGGCACTTCTGCCATCCTTCAGCTTAACTCTGCTCTCTTCCTCTCTGCTTCCCAGTCCCTCGTCCCACGCTCCCCATCCTCCCACCCCAATGGGATATAACCTACAGGGCGCTGTTCAGCGGAGCCTCTTGTTTCATTTAGAAATCTGGTTTGAGGATTTGCCCACCAAGGCCAAAATGTGCAAGTTGCATTTTGGCTCATTTTCCACATAGCAAGCTCTGAATCCCAAATGATCCCAGCTTCAAAACTTGCTTTGAGGCCTTGCAGACTCTTGAGATCAGCCCATTGGCTTTGCAGAGCTGAGTGGAGGTCCTACAGCTCCTGCCCTGCAGTCTCAGAGGTGGCTTCTAGGTGCTGGCTCTCCGAGTTATGAGGAGCATCTGCCTCCCTCTGCTCTGGACCATCCCATGGGTGAAGATCACAGCTGTTTCTACGTGTTGAAGGACATGGTTTAGTGTTTGATAGGAATGGTTGGACTCGATGATCCGGTGGGTCTTTTCCAACCTGGTGATTCTATGATTCTATGATTCTATATCTGAATAGACTTCCTTTGCCTTCACCAGGCATCTAGCATTGATGTATTCTTGAAGCCATGTCCAAACTACCTTCCACCTTGAGTGCAGAGCAACCATACTTTGTCACTTGCTCTCCTTTTATGGTGGAAGCCCTTTTTGCTGCGTCTCTGTCTCTCCTTCAAGGTCTAATTCCGCCTGAGTCCTGCCAAGTTTCATTTTGTTCCTGTATTTCTTCATTTTCAGATGTGTATTCCTTTGCTGATCTCTCCCCCGTCTAATCTGTTTCCTTGGTAGTCATGATGCTGTCTGAGCACCCCTTTCCTATTAAACATTGCTCCCGGTTCAAAGCTTTGCTTGAATGGTTGTCCCACCTGCGTTTCACACTCTAATTTAAAGAAAGAAAAATTGATATTTCCTCCATGTTCACATCCTTAAGCTCTTCAGTCATGTCAATAGTGTTATAGTTCTGGCTTAGCTTTGTGTGTCTTCTCTAGTGGATTTGATTTATCCATCCACAATCAATTTGAAGTTGTCTTCTAGACAAAGCTGTGGCTTAAGAGGTGTGTGAGGAAAGCCCCCGGAGTGGGCAGAGGCTCGGGTGTAAGGAGCCAGTTGGGAGCACTTGTCTGGAGGAGGAAGGGAGAGCAAAGCTTTAACTGGGACCAGTTAATTATGTTCCTTTTACAGATTTGTCCTAGTTCAAAGCAAAATGTATCTGAGGAAGTTGTGGCTTGTGTTAGGTGAGAAGATCCCAATGCTGCCTTTTGTTTTCCTCTGCCTTATCTCTGTCTACAAATTTATTGGAAGTCAGGTTACCAGGAGAGCGTTACCAAATAATTACCTTGTGCTACCTCATTGTAACCTTTGCAAGAAAGTGTTTAGTTAGAGAAACCGTGTGAACTAGTCATTAACATCTTACAGGTCAGAGTTACAGATGTTGGATTGTGATAAAATATGTATTTCTTCCTATTTCTTAGGAAAACAGGCTTATGAGAGTAAGATTTATGATGATCTTAATTAGTTATTTCCTAGCTTTCAAAATGTTTGGGTTTGAGAGATGATATGATAGATAATTAATTTGTAGTCACACAGTGACTTTTAAAATGAAACGTTTGTTCTCAAAATATTATTTATCTCAATATACATCGTACATATGCTGTGGTACAGTCACACACGTATATACAGATAAACACACACAGCGCTGCAGTGTTCCCCCCACGAGCCCCAGGAGAGAGGAGCATGGGCAGTGCTCTCATGTCTGGTATCATCCCGGGACCCGCGTCAGGCTGAGCAGAGGGTGTAGCAGTTTTTGGGAAGCCCTCCAGACCAATAAGCTCCAGGGACACCTGCCAATAACACGGAGCCACAAAGAGATGGGGGATTGTGACTTTTTTTTAAACTGAACGAGTAAACTCTAAATGAAAGGAACTGTATCCCTCATTGCTGCATCCCCCAGGGCCAGAGCGAGCTGGAGAGAAACTCCAGGGAAGGCAGAGGGCAGGTTTGCCTTGACCCCAAAGGATGCTGGATGTGGTCCCTGATGCTGTGGCTGCCGTGATGCCTCATTGCTGCTGGGGGCAGTGCTGCTGCAGAAGGAGAGAGGTCACCTGGAAGTTGATTTATTTTTTTTCTTTCCCTTTCTTTTGCATTTTTCATCAAAGCTTTATAAATAACAGACAAAACCCCTGGGGAAAAGCCTCCCAACCAGCCGCCTGTTGCAAATACTCCAGGAAATGGGAGGTGGGGGGAAGAAGGAAGGAAGGCTAAATTTGGTGGCTCTTATTTTTGACAAGGGCTATTTCAATCTGTTATGAACCCATGTAAAAATGAAACAAAAATCAGAGCCATGAGAAACTTTGGCCGGTCGGAGTTTGTCGAGTCGTGCACTCGCTCCAACCAGCCCTGTACAGACGTGGCATCCGCACTAGCCCTGGCTCTGGGAGAGGACTGCTTGGACACGGCCAAGGCCGAATTGTTGTAGGGACAGGCAGCTCAGGGACAGAGATGAAGCAATGTTTTTTCAAGGCCTCACAAGATTTCTCTAGCAAAGCCAAGAGCAGCTTGAAATTTTCCAAAGCAACTGAAAGATGCAACCGCGAGCCCTCGCTTTTCTGCAGGGCTGTTGTATTTGGGTCCCTGGTGCAGCATGTAAAGTTTAAGTTCAAAAGTAAAACAAGCCAAGAGCCAAGCAAAAAGTGAGCCTCTGCTTTTATTTTGCTATTAAAAAAATTCCATGAGACCCTTTTCCTCCTGACCGGCCCTTGCTAAATCTTGCTTTTTGCAACACCTGAAGTCAAGGCGTATAAAATTACTTGGCAGCATCCCTCTAATGTTCCCCTGGCACTCTTTGGAGATCGAGAGTGTTAACCTTGGCGTCCGGGCCATGTGCCAGGATAAGTAATTACATTTGGCCTCTATAAATTAGCCCCATGATCACAGCCGGGGAGCTACAGCGTCATTTCCTCCCAGCTGCGTGGAGCACGATGCCCGACACGCTCCGCTCTGGCCCTGGTCGCTTCATGGTGCGTGGGGTGGCGTGGAGGACGGACACAAGGTGCAATGTGGACTTGCTCATGCTAATGCTCCATTGAGTTGCTCTGGGGCTATAGGTGCCGTACAACAGCTCCGGTTCTCAATGTTCCTGCTCCTGCATTTGGAAAACGGAGAACTGAGAGGGCAGAGCTGAGTCAGATCAGGCTCCATACCCCAACAGGGTGACCTGATAAACTGCCACCAGTCAGCTGAACCTCAGTAACAGCCTCTCAGCTCGCAGCTAAAATTAGCTGAAATGGCATGAAGAGAATTGCTGAAACCTCCATGAAAGTGATTTAAGCCGAAGCACGTGACCTTGCATTTGTCACGGGCTGAAGCGCGCCCAGGCCTGCGAGCGCAGCGCAGGTGAAGCCCCACAGCGTGTTAAGCCATGTGGGTTCGAGCTGTAACTAACTCAGTAGTTGGGTTGCATCTCCTACCGGTGACTGGTCCCGCTATTCCCCAGCACTGATCCAGGTTAACTCCTTCTGCTGGGATCCCGCTTAAAAAGGTCTTCAGCTGGTGTCTGTTTATATCTGAAGTGGACCTCAATGTGCAGGAACGGTTAATTTGAGATTAGGTTCAACATCTTGACTAATTGTGCTGTATTTCCCAGCACAGATGACAAGCTAACCCTGTCTGTTTAAGTCTGAGCTGGGATGGAGTGTGTCTACCTGGAAAAAATAGATGATATAGCAAACAGGGTTGGAAGATCTAAGCAGGAGAAGGTGTGGTGGCACATTCCAGGCTGTCTTGTCATTGTCCCTTTTGAAGGCTGGCTGCTTGCTCTTTCTGAGGAGGGACACTAAGGGCTGTGGGATGGCTTGGAGAATCCAGCTGCCCTGGAGTATGTGCCCCTCCCAGGCTGGCATCGCAAGCTGCGACTCCTGGGGTTGCCTGTGGTGGAGCAGCTCCACCTTCGCATGGCTGTTCTGTGTGTGGGAAAGGATTTCAAGAAACAATTGACCAAATGAAACCTCCATAATGCTTCTAAATACTCAAACACATTAGCTATGCCTGCCCAGCTCAGAGATAAATTAGAGCTATTATCACTAGAGCCCAGACAAACAAGCCGAGGGCTCTCTCCAAGCAAGCCATTCACTCAAGAGACTAGATTTACAAGGGGCAGGGAAGCAGCACCTGCTTTCCTCTGAAACCTCTATAGTCTGGCTATATTAACTGGTGCAGAAGGAGGGTAGAGATCACAGCTCTGCCCTTTGGGATCTGAGGAGTTGCTTCCATGAAGGGACTGCAACACTGAACACACGAGCTGGTGTTTCACTCTCTGTGCCCACTATCAAAGCTGGAAGTCAGAGTCTGATCCATTTTGATTTTCTCCCAACATGATGGTTGGGAAATTGAGATGCTGGAGCACATCAGGGATGCCAAGGCTGCTTTGCCCTTGGATTTCTGTTTCTGTTTCCAAGAAGAGATTGAGAGCTGAGTTGGTGATAAGGTGGCGCTGAGAGGGAGGTCAGTTCAAATCAGCATCTTTGGCATCAAGGAAACTGCCTGAAAGGGTAAACAGAAGCCAGGGCATGTGTTTTAGTCTTGGTTTTGTGTGGCAGCTGAAGGAAGGAGCAGATGTAGAGACTAAAAGGAGTAAAGAAAAAAAATAGAAAGAGATCGTTATTCTGCTTCCCTGGCTGCATTGGGCAGTCAGTGCAGGGAGCGTGGCAGCAGCATCGTGCTGGGGGTGTGTGGAGGAGGCTGGGGCTCAGAACCCGGCTGAGGTGGGGTGTCTGGAGAAGGGCAACGATCAGCACAGGGTTTCAGCCTTGGTGGAACTGATGGCTGGAACCTGGTGGAGGCGGGGGCTCCGCAGCACCAAGACCCTCACCCACTCTCCTGGCAGCTCAGGCCAGCGTCATCCACGGAGGCTGTGATGGAGGGTGCTGAGAGATACTCTTGAGATGCATCTTGAGATGCATCTGAGAGATGCTCTTGAGATGCATCTTGAGATGCATCTGAGAGATGCTCTTGAACCCAAAAACTTGATGCTGAACCAGAGTGTCGCTTTTTGGAAGACATCCAATCTCTGCGCACGACCTCTGACTGATGATGAGTTTGCCATTTCCCTTGGTAACTGGACCTGGTGATTAACTGCCCTCACTGTTCAAAATTGTCTTTTATTTCCTATTCAAGGTTCCCTCACTCAGTGTTGTCAACTCACACTATTTATTTTGGGTTTTGCTGCTTACTGTGCCTTTTACCTGCGAGCCTAACAAACATGCCAATCTCAGCTATTTTCACTCTGTGAGTAGCTGGGATCAAGTCACGACAAAGATTTTCTTTGACTGCTGAGCAGACAGAGCCCTTTCAGTCTTTTGCAGGGTTGAGCACAGGCAAAGCAGAAGCGCTGCTCACCACTGCCTTGAGCATCTCCCAGTGCGTGGGATTTTATTTAAAGCCCCAGCCTCTGGATTCACACCGTTACAAGAACCTTCCACTTTATTTTGGCAAAGACCTGAAAACGTGACCCAAAAGACAAAGAAAAATAATAACAACTTTGAGATTATTTTTTTTAATGCATCAAGAGTTTTGTGATGTTTTGGTTTATTGTGAGCAGAAGGGGTGGCGAGTGCTGGCTTCATAACTAATTAGCAAAGCTGCAGACTTGCTGGGGAGGTGTCGCGAGACCCAAGGGGTCTCCTCCCGTGTGTCTGTGTGGTTCCTGCAGGCAAGGCAGACATTGACCAGAAATTCCCACAGCTCTCCCACTGGTACAGTACCAGAGTAATTCAGTTTCTTTATGCCTCTCTTTATATTTCTTCCCAAGAAAAACCTTATTTGTGAAGTTGGATCTAGAGCAATAGTAGCTTTGATGGCTGAACCCCAGCTGGTTTTCTGTTAATTTAAAACCATTCACCACTTCCAGGCTTCGAGATTTGGGTACTGTTACCTGCCATTTCTGCTGCTAAAAGGATTCTGGAGGCTGGGAGTTTGGCAGCAAGCTTCCAGCTACTGTTATCCCTTCCATAGAAGAAACAAGCTCATGGTCAGTTCCTGAAATGCTCGTGCAATTTATTATTATTATTGTTGTTGCTGTTGTTATTGTTATTAAAAGCTGCAGCAAATTGGGGTCAGTGTCTTAGGGGCTGGGATTAAAAAGAGGGAAGGGTTCACAGGTTCACGTGGCATCCTACAATGTGAAAGACCCGCTGGTAGCATATGCCCATGGCTACTGTGTTTGCTTCTCAGTTATCGTTTAGGGCTTAAATGAGGGTGTCAACAAACTATTCTGTGATGGGCATGTAAGGCAGCGGTGACCTGTGTTTTATGAAATGAGCAGAGGAGCAGAGGAGGCAGGTTGTGTCCATCTGGCACAGCCTGATGAACCATGGACAGGCTGCTTTGTCCCAGTTTTCAGGAGACACATGGTTGAAGATGCCCAGCTCTGCTCTCACGCTGGTACCCAGGTGCTAAGGGAGGAGAGAAACTGCTTCAGGCTCAGCTCCTTGTAAAATTATCTTGCTAGCTTATGTGATGGTCAGGGAGAAGTTTGTGTTTAGATGCTGGTGAATTAAAGAATCAGAAGAGAAAGAGTCAAACTAATATTGTATATTTTCTGAAAATCAGATACAGACTTGGCTTTCATTTACTGTAGGAGTCATTGAGAGGTTTTCCTCGCACAGATCAGGACTCCAGCTAGTGAAACCCTGTAAGAAAGAGTCTGTGCCTCGGGCAGGAGGCAGGCAGACAGACAGAGGGAAACAGAAGCAGTGACTGGTATTTCAGCACGTTTACAGGAGCCAAAGAACCCTGCAGGGCCAGCCCTGGGAACCCCAGCCCATAGGACTGGCCTCCTTCATCCCACAGTAACGCTCTTAAACACTGAGCAAGACACGTTTGTTCACGTGTTGCCCCTGGAGTCACTGGCTGAAAAGCACTTTATGAGGCAACAGAAACACAATGTGCTATTATTTTTTAGGCTATAGCCATTCACAGATTTTCTCTGCAAATGGATACCCTCCCTCTTTTTATTTGTGTTCGCTGTTGTTGCTTGCCTGCTATTCCCTGCCCATTCAGCATCTAGCAAAATGAGATGCTGATCTTGTCCAGGGAGGTAAAATAGTGCAAATTACCCTCATCTGGAAACCCTTTGGGTCTGAACCTGAGCGCTGTGCTTCTGTTGTATCTCCGTGTCCAAACCAGTGGAGCTAATGACCTGAAACTGCAGGGAAGTTTGGACACAGGCAGCAACTGAATCTCCCCGTAATGCACTTCTCAGTGGATTAGGAGAAGCTTCCCTGGCAAACTGGGAAGGAGTCCAAGCTGGGGAGCTGGTGTGATAGGAACTGACAGGGCTGGAAATTTGATTTCTGACTCTTTGTGTGTGTATTTCTTGTGAAAGAAGAAGAGGGAGAGGGAGCCAGGAGTACTTTGAATCCTGCAATCATTAAAACCAATTCCACTTTTCCTGCCCCTGCCCACCTCCTGATATGTGTGTGAAACAATCTTTACAGCTACACAGCCATCAGATGGTATCGACCGGGTGGTGGAAATTGCTATTGACTGCTGCTGGTGCTGCTCTCTGCACTTCCGTGGCTTTTAAAGCGACACTCTTCAGGTGATTTCACTTTGCACATGATACAGCCTGGGAAGCTGAGCCTCAAACAGGCCTGGGAGAGCATGTGTGGGATTTGTGTGTGCGGCAAACACCATAGCTCACTCCTCTTTAGCCAGGGGGAGGGCGTTACAGCAAGTGAGAGGAGATGCTCACTTCAGAAACAGTTGCCTAATGGGAAAATTCCAAAATCTGATTTTTTCTTTCAGTCTTTAGTCCATCACAAAGGGATTTTTGTGTTCCATCACAGATTTTTCCTGCTGCAATTCCAGTACCAAGCCAAGACCATTCTTCTGCTCTTATGAAATATCCATTTGGACCTACACTGGCTGAGGACTAGATATATTGATTTCTTGTTTTAAGGAGGTCCTCTGATTCCACATTATGAACTCTCTCTCATGTGCTCTGGGTTCCAAAGAAAAAAGCAGGAAATAATAATATTTGCCTTTTAATGCAAGTGTTTTGCACAGCATGAAGAACTCCTTTCATCATGAAGCCTGAGAACAGGGCTCTGGCTCAGGACTGTAAGACTGCACATTTTATTTCCTCTGAAGCAATTGAATTGATGGTATTTTGTTATTCCAGCGCTTGGGGTTGGAGTTATGTGGTGGTGAAGGGAGATAAGAAAACCGTGTAAAAGCTAGGGTTAAAGTCTGATCACAGCTCCACAGGGTAAATCTAGTTCTCGTATCACTGGTATCTTTGGGGGTTCTGGTGTAGAGAAAGACCTGTGGCTTGCATGGATTAGGCTTAACCATGACCACACAGTGAGGGTTACTCTAGCTTGCTCTGTTTCTGGAATGACTCCCTTTAATAACCTGATATCAAAATGCAGGTATGTTTCCACCACTGTGAACCAAACTTTCCCTCCTGTTGTTGCACGGGTCCATCCCTGCACAGACAAACAGTGTGTGGTGCGGTGAAGGTCCCTGTCCTGCATGAGGAGAAGATGCTCAGGGGATGTGATGGCAGAGTCTCCCAGCAGCTGTTTTCTTCTGGGGTTATGAGAGGAACGGATGTTGCTATTTCTCATGAAATTTCTCTGCCTCTGCTCCTCCTCCAGCCATACCTGTGATTTTAACTGCATGGCTGTGCCCATGAGCAGCGGCTGGCTAGATTTGTTCAGAGCACGTGTGTAAGGAGACCCCTTTCTTCCTATCTGGAATAGTGACTGCCTAAAGCTTCAGGCCAACCCCTCACCTCAAATGCATATAACCACTGCTATTAGCTCTGAGCAGTCCCTGGCAGCCTTGATTCCAGGTTGCAGGACTGGCAAGCTGCTGAGGTTTCAGGATACATGCCTGTTGTTTCCCTACCCTCCAGCCCAAGCCCTGGGAACTGCTCTCCCTGGTTTATGTGGAGCCTTGGGGTTCATGTGGTGGATTTGACCCTTCTCAGCCTGGCTCTGACTCAGATGAATGGGAGCAAATCCAAAAAGCTGTGACTCCCTTTGCCTCTCCCCTCCCTGCTCATGGCAGTCGGCTCCCATTTCTCTTCTCCCGTGCCATCGCCACCCAGATTCTGGGAGCTCAGCACTGTCTGTTCAATGGGGCAATGGGAACCTGAGATGATTCTTCTCCCTGCTCCTCCTTGGGCTCTGCCAGTATCTTTCTCTCTGTCCTAGTGGGGTCTTTCCAGCACAGGCCTTGAAATTCAGGCTCCTGTGCAACACTCATGCCAGGTCTTTACGCTGAGCAAATTAATACTGCTTCAATTATTTGTTACCTTTTGAGGGCTTTTCACAGTATGATACTCGGGGAAAAGCACCACGTTAGAGTTGTCGGTAGCTTTTTGAGTTTTAGGTGTCCTTTTGTCTTCCCCATTGCCACGACCACCGCACCCTCATCATTTTTCCAGCTCTCTGGCAAATAAAGATCCCCATCCCTTGGACAAAATTGACTTTTGCATTCATTGAATGGAGGCTGGGAAGTTTAAAACTGCTGCTAAATAGAGCAGTCTGGGAGGCTGTGAGCTTGTTCCAGAGCACTGTCTAAGACATCCACCTCCTTTGGCTCAACAGAACCTTCTTCCAAAGCCACAGTCCTAGTGAACTTGACTTTCCATTCTCAGGGCTGTGTCTTTCCCTCCCTAGAGGATGCCGAGATGAGCTAGTGGGGTTGGTGGGCACCCATTGAATGTGAGTGCGAGGTGGCTTTGAACTCACTGAAAGATGCAAACAGCTTTTGCTCTGCAGGATGCACTCATTCAGAGTTAGTGACGATCTGTCCTTTCTGGCTTCCCTGCTGGAGAACAGGGCTGAGGGTGGGCAACCTGCTCCCCCAGCCCGGCTTCCATCTCCACGTATCCCACAGTCACCGGGTGCTGCTGGAGTATAGATGTGTCCTTATCAAACAAGCAGCCTTTGATAGTTTCTCTTTCTTCCGGGCTTAACCTGCCTAAGTCTTTTTGGGGTGAGATACGATATGCAACTTGACAGCAATTCTAGGTGAGATTTTTTCCTCCTGGGAAAGCGCGGTAAGAAATTAAGCTTTGCAGGTTTCCTGCCCAGTCAACCAGGGAAAGAAAAGTCCTTGGTGAACTTGAGTTGGGTCTGGGGGCAGGAGAGCTGCTGCTGTGGATTGTGCTTATACTCTCTGCAGCGCTGCCTCCTTACTCACAAGTGAGAAGCAAGTGGTTTTGACACCTCTTTATGACCTGGGAGCCACAGGGAAGTGGTAGTGACTGGTGTTCTGGAACGACAAGGTCATTGACAGGGATAGTGCGAGCACCTATGGTTCGTCTGGCTGTATGGGAATCCAAATATTTCCAATTCATAGGTATTAAAGTGAACATCCTAGCTGTAGGTTGCTGGTTATTTGTGGTTTGGTACTTGCCAAGGTGGCGTGAAGTACAGGAATACTAATGGGAAAGCTCTTGATAAGAGCAATAGTGAAAATAGATGTCTGTTCGTGAAGCCTATCTGTCCTACAACCTTCAGGGCCTGCCAGGGGACGTGTTTCCTGGGCTGTGAAGAACCAATATGGGACACAATCATATATCAGTGGTTATATCGATCACTGTCTCAGACCCATTCAGTCAAGGACACCAGCACCTTTTGGAGAGGGGGTGTCACTCTTGCTCTGGGAGCCTGGGGAGCATGTTGAATGCATGGCAGTGACTGCGTGCAAGGAGAAATGACTCTTTTTTTAGGGAATGTTGGGTCCATGCTCAAACCAATTAGTAGAATGGAGCTGAGCAAAGTACAGGAGGGACCAGACTGATAATAAGCAAAGTGCTCAAATATGGGATGTTGGGGAAGAAGCCAAATGAAAATGAAATGAAAGGCTAAGGTCCAACTTCAGCTGTTGTGTAGAAAGAATGGGACAGCTGATAACAGGAAAGCCTGCGGGAACACTGGGTCAAAACCCCTGCGAGAGGGATTGGAGGAATCTGTGGACAAGCCAAAGGGGAGATTTTATTGAAAAGCAAGTCAGCAAATTGGAGCTGTTGACTTGGTTAACACCGTAGAGACCTGAGTCTCCCGTTGTGACATCTTTGCTTTGTGGTGTTGGCCAGCTTGAGAGGTGTGTGGGATGGTAGGGTCCTAGGCAGCTAGAGTCCTCTTGGGAGACCTTTGCATGGGGGAACAATTCCCACCAAATCTATGCTGCAGAGGAGCAGAAGGTGTTTGCTCTAATCCCTTGATTCAGGGCTGGTGAGAACTGTCTTTGGTAAAACTTTAACCTCTTCTTTTATGAGGGTGAAATCAGAAACCTGTAGCCAAGACACTTTGATCTAAGCCTTTCTGAACTTTGGAAATCTGTGGGAAGCTTAAGAGATGAAAACCAACTCCTGCCTGCAGATGAACTCCTGAAAGACCACTTGAAGGTAGATGATCTGATGACCCTCAAACCATGAGTCTGCATCTGAGCCACAAAGTCATTCTAGATACCTGCAGTTCACATGAGTCAGCAGGGATTTCTTTCACAGACCTTATTATCAAGGTAGATATTACATGATCGCCTTTGTGTGAGAACCTCCGCTCTTGCTAGTGGTTCACAGGGATAAAGGCCTTTTTCTTCTTGTCCCTCCATTTCTCCTTGTGTAAAAGAAGGCTAGGGATATACCGTCTTAGTAACTCCTCTGCAAATGGGCTTACTACAAAAGTGAGCCCCTACTGCTGGGTAATGAAGAGGAGGTCTCATTTGGAGGTCTGACCTGTGAGATCTTGTGGAGAAGCTGTGGAATACACTCATGTAATTGTCCCTCTACTGTGGCTTTCTCTTTTTAAAAGTGCTGTGCAGAATGTGAGACACACTAGATAAAAGTGAATTTAACGGCTATTTTGTATCCTTTGAGGAACATCAGTATTGGCTGAAAGAGGGAAAAAGATCTTTTTTGTCGAGTCTGGAATGGACCTGTTTTTATTGGAGGATTCTATGACTGCTTTTGTTGATATTTCCTCTGATAGCTTTTACCTGACTTGTTTTCAAAATCCTTGTTGGATTTTTTGTCAGTCTTCCAAAACTGCATTTCCTTGCTGAAATTCAAGTTTGGGGTCTGGAAAAGTATGCAAAATGATTTTGCGGATGTCTTGCTCCAATGTAGATGTCCCAGAAACAGGACATTCTGTAAGGGAAGTCACCTGTTTATTTTCAGGAGGACAGAGAATTTATTTTAAACAATGCCATTTTCTTTTCAATTATAGATGTTTTTTGTGGAAAAAAAAGATGCAGCAGTCTCTAAGAATAAGTACATGATCACAATTAAAGGATGTGTTGTGCTGTATCAGAAGGTAGCATTTAAACTGGGGAAAGACTGAATATTGACTATAACTCATTGTAATTATACCATCTATTTCAAACATGTAAATATGTTTGGTAGCACTTAGATGTTTATGTCAGCTATTGGGAAAAGTCATTTTCCTTTTTGACAAACTTCTGCTGGTAAGAACTTTGTTACTGGCATTTGAATAAGAAACAAACAGCAAGTTTTTGCAACAGATTTTTGCATGAACAGAAGTTGATCCCCCCCTCCTTTGGCTGTAATATTATACCCGTGTCCAGGTTATTTGGGATAATTTTGTGAACAGGAAACATTAACAAGCCATGCATTAATTAAGATGTGCATTTCGTAACGGAATACGTCATGACCATGGGAAAGTGAGCGTGCTGCAGGGGACTGAACATGAGGCTGGGAATGGGAACCCATTTCTGGCTCTCCCACTGCCTGGCCAGTTCCTCCCGCCTCCTGGAACTGGGATCAGCACTATCGAGCTCCTTTTAAAAGGGCTTTGAGATCTACAGGCTGAGTTTGCTCCAGAAGCCACAGGTACTTTGCTGAAGTCTAAGACACAAACCTGCAAAGAAACCTGAATGCTGATTTAACCTGGCATCGTGAGCGAAGCTGTGTCTCTGCTAAAATTGATGAGAAAGCTCCCTTCGCTTCTGGAGACTGGGATCCTTCGCCAGGGGAAATCATTCTAAGCCTATTTCCCTTCCCTTTGACATTTTCTGTCTTAGCAAAAGCCAAAGGAGTAAGGAAGAAGGTTAATGACTAAACTGACAAACAAACAATCAGTTCAAAGTAGCAACACAACATTTCTGGGCAAATGTAAGTCTCCTCTAAAAACAGGTTAGTGACATAAACTGGTGCCCTTCAACCCAAGAGAGACATCCGTATGGATCTCACTGTGTTGTGGGAAATAGGTAGGGCTTTGTTTGTTCTGTGGAATACGTTAGAGGAAAACTGCAGAAGATGGAGGGAAATTAATTTGGTCATGGTGAACAGAGAAGGGCGTTAGCCCAGAGGTATCCCAGATTAAGACTGTCCAACAGGGTTCGGTACAATCCGTACACTGTCTGCCTCCGGGGTGGCAGGTTTTGGGCAGCAAAGGGAAAGAGTCCATGGCTCTCGTCAGCAAAAAGACAATGCTTAAGGAGTCACAAGACAGGAGGCAGCGTTTTATCCTGTTGCAGCGTGAGTGTTGAGCGGCAATGATGGGGAGACGCTTCCCTCGTGCCGAGGGAAATAAGGGTGTGTTTGGCCTTTGTTTGCAAGGGTTCCACTTCGCCACAGTAGTGATGCATTAGCAACAGCTTGATTTTCATTTAATAAATAAGAGGAATTACGCTGTGATGGAGCCAAGACTTTAAACAAGAGGCTCCCATAAACATTTTCTTCAGGAATCTGTGATAAACCAAAGATAGCGCTAAACGTACTTGGAAGGAGTGGGGACGCCAGACTTGGAATCTGTCCATCTGCTTCACCATTGAAACAAAACCACTTTATAACAACCACAGAGGAGAGGAAGCGATGCAGCTTGGCACATACACTTACGCTATGTGTGGTGGAAATGTTTATTCTTTATTTCAGAAAGATTTAGTGGGTGTAGGGGTAATAGAGCATAACGCTCGCTTGTGTCTTGGGGAAGGAGGGGTGATGGCGTTTGGGTTTTAAGGGAGTCTTGTGTCAGCTCCCATGGGGAATATTTTCTGTAATACCTACTGCAATCTCATGCTCTTGGAAGGCAGGAGGAGACAGAGGAATGAAATGTGCTTTTCAGGAGAGGAGGTGTAAAGGCCCCAGGACTAGTTATCTCTGACAGGAAGGATTTTACAGACTCCAGCAGACAAAGGGGGCAGAATCTTGGCCGTTTCTGCATTGTCCTGATGCTTGTCCTCCAAGGACCCAGTCTGGGATGTCTCCCTTGGAGCAGCTCGGATCGCTCTGACCTTCTCCGTGTGAGATGCTGCCTAGGGCTCACCCGAGACAACTTGCCTCACCCCATTTGTGTCTTGTATCCTGCCCAGGCCAGCTCCCAAAAGGGTCGTCTGCCCCCTGACCACCTTGCATCTGCCTGAGGAATGCCATCGGGACTCGGGAAACAGGGGAAGCATGTGCAATACAAGAGTCTGTGTGGTCAGCAGGCCACCACCATGTGGTCCCCAATGTCCCTCTCTGTCCCCCGGCAGCCACTGCTCCGTTTTCCGCTGTGCACGTTCAGCTCTGCTGCTCAGCGTCTCCTTGGAGCCGCTCCAAATCAAACCCGAAAGGCCCTGGACTGACCTCTGGGAATGGGGTGTCCCTGCTGGGGTTGTCTAGACTCCGTGTGTGAGCAAGCAAGCAATGGGATGAATAAGTGTCTGAAAGTTCAGATCTTTGGAGAGGAGTCCCTTGGCTCCTTGTTTCCTGGATCAAGTTCCACTTCTTGGGTAGCCGTGGAGATAAAGGATATTTTTTTCTCTTTTTTTTTTCCTTTTCAAAAAAGTAAAAAAAAATATAGATACATCTTGGGCGAGAAAACAGAAACCTTTGAAAAATTTTGGCAAATCAAGAAACGCAAAGAATGTGTTGAGTGAAACATTTCATAGCGATGAAAATCAAAACATCTCACTTTGCCTCCAACCACTTAAAAACATTTTAATGGTTCAAAAGGAAATTTCAAAATGAAAAGTCATGTTTTGCGTAAAACACTGGAAAGTGTTTCATTAAAAAGGAAGAGTGGAAGTAAAACAATTGCCTTTTTTTCCCAATCAACAGGGTAGCTCTTCCCCCAGCCTGTGCTGAGGTCAGGGACCGAGGCTGGACCTGTCTTCTCCTGTGGTATGAGGGGCCTGGAGCTGGCGGCCCTCGGGTCTGAGGAAGGCACAGTCTGATTAAATCATCTCCCACGCAGGAAATTCTGTTATCATCATCACTGCCTTTGATTTACTCCTTTTTAAATACAAGTTTGCAGGCAAGTCTGGTCCGAGGGCTGTTGCTGCTTACCAGCTCATGGCTTCAGAGGTCTCTTTGGCCATGGGACAGTCTCAGACCCTGAGGAATGCCAAGAGGGGCTAGAGAAGTGCTTCCCCTCTGGAATGCCATAACCTGTAGGTCTGCATGGCAGCCTCGGTGCCCTTGGGATCTCTGCGAGCTCCTCGGGCAGGCGTGGGATGTGACACTACTGGCCTGCATGATGTCCTTGGTTGGGTCCTGCTTGTTGGTCAAGAAAAGGAGAAAGGGCACAACTCTGAGAGGGCACCAGGGGCTGAGGGGAGCCTGCAGGATGGCTGGAAGGCTGAAGGGAAAAGCTTTGAGGGGGCAATAGGGGGCTGCAGGGCGCTGGGAAGGCTGAGAGGACCCTGAGGGTGGCAGGAAGGCTGAGGGGCACAGGTCTGAGGGCACATGGGGCTGAGCAGAGCCTGTAGGGCGGCAAGGGGGGCTGAGGGGGCAACGAGGGGCTGGAATGTGGCAGGAGGGCTAAGGGGGAACGTGGGACTGAGCAGAGCCTGTGGGGTGGCCGAGTGGCTGAGTGGGCAGCAGGGGGGCTGAGGGGAGCCTGAGGGAGGAATGGGGGGCTGAAGGGCAGCGGGAAGGCTGAAGGGAACAGCTCCAAGGGGGCAGTGGGGGGCTGAAGGGAGATTGTGGAGGCAACAGGGGGCTGAGGGGCACAGGGGTCTGTAGTGAGACCAGTGCTGTTTAATATCTTCATCAAAGATACTGACAGCGAGACTGAGTGCACCCTCAGCAAGTCTGCAGGTGACACACTGGAAGGATGGGTTGTCACCCAGAGGGACCTGGACAGGCTGGAGAAGTAGGATGGTGAGAACTTCATGAGGTACAACAGGGCCAAGTGCAAGGCCCTACACCTGGGTCGGGGCAATCTGCGATTTCAATACAGGATGGGGAATGACGTGATTGAGAGCAGCCCTGCAGAGAAGGGCTTCGGGGTGCTGGTTGATGAGAAGCTCGCAGCCCAGAAGGCCAACTGTATCCTGGGCTGCATCAAAAGAAGTGTGGCCAGCAGCTCGAGGGTGGGGATTCTGCCCCTCTATTCTGCTCCTGTGAGACCTCATATGGAGTGCTGTCCCCAGTTCTGGACTCTTCCACGTAAGAAATATATGGAATTGTTGGAATAGGTCCAGAGGAAGCTACAAGGATGATCAGAGGGCTGGAGCACCTCCCATATGAGGACAGGCTGAGAGAGTTGGGGTTGTTCAGCCTGGGGAAGGATTTGAGGAGATCTTATAGTGACCTTCCAGTAGCTGAAGGGGCTGCAAGAAAGCTGGAGAGGGACTGTTCACAAATGCTTGTGATGCTAGGACTAGGGGCAATGGGGATAAACCGGAGAGGGGCAATTTAAATTGGACATTAGGAAGAATTTCTTCATGATTTGGATGGTGAGGCCCTGGCCCTGGTTGCCCAAGGAAGCTGTGGCCGCCCCATCCCTGGAGGTGTCCAAGGCCAGGTTGGATGGGGCTGGGAGCCCCTGATCCCGTGGGAGGTGTCCCTGCCCAGGGACTGGATGGGCTTGGAGGTCCCTTCCAACCCGAACTATTCAATGATTCTACGATCTGCGGGGCACACGTGGGGCTGAGGGACACAAGTCCGACGGGCCAACGCGGGGCTGCGGCTCAGACCCTGGCACAGCGACTGGGCGCTGCGGCCCCTTTAAGGCCGGGACGAGGCGGCCCCGTCCCCACCTCTGAACCCGGAGATTGACGGGCGGGCGGGGCGGGAGCCGCCATACCGAGGGGGCGGGGACAGGGGCGGGGCCTATCGCGCCGGGCAGCCAATGGGACGAGGGGGCGGGAGAAAGAGGGCGTGGCCAGCGCGGCGGTACCCAATGGCGCGGGCCGGGCCGAGGGGGCGGGGCCCACGCGAGAGGCAGCCAATGGCTCGCGGGGACGGGCCTAAGGGGCGGAACCAGCGTGGGGCGCAGCCAGTGGCGCGCGGGGGCGGACCTAAGGGGCGGAGCCAGCGAGGGGCGCAGCCAATGGCTCGCGGGGGCTGATCTAAGGGGCGGAGCCAGCGAGGGGCGCAGCCAATGGCGCGCGGGGGCGGGCCGAGGCCGCTGCCCCTTCCTCCCGTCCTCGCCCCCCTCCGCCGGCCCCGCCGCGCCAGTTCGGGGCGTCCGGAGCCGAACAAAAGGCCCGGCGGACGCGGGGCGGGGGGCGCCGGGTGCCGAGCGAGCCCCGAGGCGGCGCTGGGGGGGAAAGTTTGGAGCGTTCGGTTCTCCCCTACCCGCCGGCGCTGCCCTCGCCGCGGCGGGCGCCGCCGCCTCCCCGAGCCCCGGCCCCTGCCCGCCGCCTCCCCGGCGCGGGGCTCGGCTCGCCCGGCGTTCGGAGCCGCCGCCGTTTCCCCTCCCTTCCCCGGAACCCCCTCCTCCTCCCTCCCTCTTCGTCTCACTCCTCCCTCCCTGCTCCTCCTCCCCTCTCTCCCTCCTCCCTCCTCCTCAAGCAGCCAAAGGGATTTTTTCCCCCTTTCTTTTCTCTCTCTCTCTCTCTCTTCTTTTTTTTTTGGGGTATTTTTTTCCCTCCTCCTCCTCCTCTTCCTCCCCGCCGCGGAGCCGGGCGCCAGCGCGAAGGATAAATAAAAAGCGAGGAGGAAGAGGCTGAGGAGGAGGAGGAGGAGGAGTGGTGGCAGCAGCAGCAGCAGCAGCAGCAGCGGCGGGGGGGAGGAAAGAAGAAGAAGAAAGCGAGCAAGAAAAGCGAGCGCGGAGGCAGGCGGGCAGCCCGGGCGCTGGCGCGGCCGGGGCGGGCGCAGCGGGGCCGGCGATGGACGAGCAGCCGCGGCTGATGCACTCGCACGGCGGGGTGGGGATGCCGGGGCACCCGGGCCTGTCCCAGCACATGCCGGACGGGCCGGGCGGGGCGGAGGGGGAGGCCGGCAGGAAGCAGGACATCGGGGACATCTTACAGCAGATCATGACCATCACGGACCAGAGCCTGGACGAGGCGCAGGCCAGGTGAGAGCTCGGGGGGGGCTCGGGGAGGCGCCCCCTCCCCGCCCCAGCCCGGCCTTTGTTGTGCGGGGCCGGGGGCTGCTGCTCCCGAGGAGCTGGGGGGGCCGGGCTCCTGTGCTTCCCCCTTTTCCCCCAGGCCTCTCGGCTCGTCCCCCCCCCAACTCCAGCCCCATCCCCGCCCGGGGGGTCCCAGACCCAGCTCGGCCTGGTTTTCCATCTCTTTTTGGGAAGGTTCTTGGAGCGGGGGGCTCTGCTTTGTGCCTCCCTCACCCCAAGCGCTGCTCCATATTTCTTGGGGAGCTTAATACTAGTCTTTTCTTTTTTTTTTTTTTTTTTTTTTTTTAGGGCCCTGTAGCTTTCTTTTTAAGGTTGGAGGATGCACATAGAAGCTTCCTCCTTTCTCTTTGTTTTCCTTAATTGCGGAGGAATTTAAAAAGGAAAATAATAATGAAAAGACCCCTCTGTGAAGGCCGGTGAGCGTCGCCCCCGGAGCGAACCTGCCGAGAACCTTCAAAGCAAAAGTTAAGGGAGGGAAGGGAAAAAAAAAAAAAATCCCCGAATTTCAAGCGCGGTTGGAGGGATAAAACCAAATAAAAAGTTGCCCCGAATGGCCTGGGGAGCGCTGGAAATTCTCTCCGGGCTGCGAGGAGCGGAGCTCTCCCCCCTCAGCTGGAGCAGAGTCGCTGGGACGCGTTGTTCGTGGGGAAAAAACGCAGCGCGCGGCCCCCAGACTGGCTTGGTGAGAAGTTGCGGAGGAGAGGGGCCCCCCCAAACCTCAGCTGCCGCCTCCCCAGCTCGGATACCGCTCCCGGCGACTGCAGAGGCTGCCGGCCGGGCTCCTCGCGTTGCGGTGGTCGAGCGGGAGCTGGGGCTGCGGGGCAGGACGGGAGCGTCGCTCTCGCCCCGGGCGGCCGGGGGGTCTCCTTGCGGAAAGTTGCAGGAATTGTGTGTTCCCGCATGGATAATTTACTATACTTTAATCAAATCAGTAAAAACCAGAGCAGAGCTAGGAGAAAGCTTTGAGTTTTGCCTTGCTGGGCTGTTTCAGCCTCTTCCTCACAATGTTTTTTTTTTATTATTATTATTTTTATTATTATTATTTTTAATTCTGAGCTGCCAACCGCGCCGTATTTATCAGTGCTGTTTGTCTTCGCGTTTCCTCCATCCAGCCTCCCGTCACACGGTTGTTTTGCTGCCTCTTTTCTTTTTTAAAAACTGAAGTTTTGGGAGGTCGCAGCGTGCTGGGTTTACGTGTGAGCGGGGCCCTCCAGCACAGGAGCGTGATTTGTGTCTGGACCCATCTGGGTGTGCTGATAAGGGGATGCTGTGGCTCTGCGAGGGTATATACCTTTGAGAGAATCCATCAGACAGATAAATCTTATTAACATGTGGGTGGTGGGGTAGGTGGTGTGAACGTTCGCCAGATGTTCCCGTTGTCTTCCCCGTGTAGTTTTGGTTGGTAAACAGAAATCCCGTAAGCGGTGCTGGTAGCAACAGCCCTTTATCCAGCTAAACCCTTGGCTAAACAACCGTATGGCTTAAGAGGAAAAATAAAATCATGCAGTTTCTCTGCCTCAGTGGGCACATGGTGCGTTTTAAAACGAGCCAGTTAAAGCCACCAACCATCCCTCCAAACTCTTTCTTTTCCTCGAAACCCACAGTCGAGTGGGAAAAGGAAGGTGTTGAGTAGCCCTCCCTTCCCAGGAGCAGGTTTTTAGATGTGGTCCCTGTCCCAGTTTTAGAGAACTGTATTCTACCACCTGCCCCTAGGCTGGGAGGCAGAGGACTGGGTTCCTCTCCCCATGCGTGTGCTTCTGCGCTCGGAGCTGGGCGCTGAGACTCCCCGAACTGACAGCTCTAACCAGGAATTGTTTCCAGCGCTGGGACAAAGGGGGGTTATTCCCCCTTTGCCTTGCAGGATGAGCCTAATAAAGCGCATCTGGGTTTGGTATCGGAGGTGGGGGATGGAGGGAGCCCGGCGCTCTCTCTCTTTATTGAATAAGACAGTTGAACCCAGCTTGGCTCCCAAAAGCTGCTGGCTCCAGCTCGGCACGTCGCCTGGCTCGCGCCCGCGCTGGGAGCCGCTCGGTGGCAATTTCCAAGCCGTTCCTAAATTGGCGTAATTCATCTCCTCTGCCCTAGGTAGGTGGCTGTTTGCAGCGCAGACGCTCGGCTCCGAGCAGGGATGGCTGAGGGGGCCCAAACGTGTCCCCCGTGCCACGCACGCAGCGCCCAGCGTGGGTTTGGGAAGTTGTTCCTCGTGGTGACATCGTAACCTCACCCTCTGCTCTTTCCTTTCTTTCCAGGAAACACGCTTTAAACTGCCACAGAATGAAGCCAGCCCTTTTCAACGTCTTGTGCGAAATCAAAGAGAAAACAGGTAGGAAATAAGGGCTGTTGTTTCTGTATTATTTTTCTTTTTGCCCTTGGAGGGTCTTATTTCACCAAGTTTGTGGCCCCCTCTCCCCCTGCAGCAGTATTTAAGCGGGGAGGTACAACTTGCCGGTATTAAATGCTTCTGGCACTGGACTTGCATGATGCGGTTTGGGTCTAGAAGGGGAAAATATTGCGGTTTAATTTCTATTGTATAGCCTCTTCTTATTTATTGTGGGGTTTTTTTTCTGTGGAGAAGAGAAAATCAAAACCCTTGCAATTTCTTGCTTGCTCTGGTTTCTTCTTTAAGACATTGGCACTGCTTGGGAAAAAAAAATAAAATCTGAGTACGGAGTTTGGGGGGGAGCAAGAAAATGAAATTGTGCAATTTTTCTGCTATTGCTGTTCAGGTGAATGTTCAGGTTTCTTACATTTTCTTTAAAGAAAGGGTTAAAATGCTCTCATCTGCCAATCATCCAGGCTAGCTCACATAAGAGCGAGTTGTCAGTTGCCTTTAGTGCAAGCAATATATTAGATTGTTAGTTACTTTAGGGTACTGTTGTTTTATGGCACGGGGTGTTCTCAGGCTTCTAAAGAAGCTAATGGCATGAGAGCGTTGGTTCTGCCGTTTCCCACTTTCCAGACCTCCTACCATGTACTAACACACTTATAACACATCCCAGGGGGGCGTTTAAATTTTAAAAGCAACAATTAAAAAATAGCAGTCATCAATCAAGGGTGATCTTAAACAACAGATGCTCAGGGAAGGACATTTAGCAACATGCACCGCTTATTTATTTGTTGGAATCTTTTTTTTTTTTCATTAAAAAAATGGGGGGAACGATGGAAATTTGGTGCCGGGGGGTGGTATTTGTCTCTGCTGTGGTTTTCTGAGCCAACCAGAATTATCAGCGGGCTTTTCCACGCCGATCCAGCTGCCTTGTTTCAGCACGCTGCAAAGTACTTGACTTCTTCCCCCCCCCCCCCCTTCTACAACAAGGACTGTAACAGTCAATAATTCATATCTAAACCATATAAGCAAGGGCATGACATGAATGAAAGCGACAATAAATACGATTGCACACCCAGTTGATATACATCGATAGTTACACATAAAAGGGGAACAGCTTTCAGAAACCTGAATCTGGCTCTTTTTTTTTTCTCCTTTCCTTCTTTCTTAAAAAAATATATATATATTTATATATATAAAACCTCTTAGTGTGAGCAGCTGATTGGAAATACAATTACTTGACTCTTGCTGTATATATAAATGACTAAAGGGGCCCTTTGTTAAGCGTTGTTTGTGCAGTGTGTAGCCCAGACAAAGCACCTACCGATGGCATTCGGCTCTCAGAACCCCTCACGGCTGCTTGGCCGGGTCTGACCTTCCCAGGGAGTCCTTTCTTACGTAGTTACCATCATATCAAGCAGTGGGTTCTGTGAGGGAGCCTCTGTAGAGTTCGTATCCTGTAATGTGAGCCTGCCTAGAGATAAATTTTGTGGGTGGTTTCGTAGCCTTTCCCTGGGTGCCACCCCAAAAAAAAAAAAAAAAAAAAAAAAAAAAAGAGAGAAAGGAGCCACCAAGTTCCTTTCCTGCCCCTCTGCATTTATTTTGTGCGAGCCAAAGAAAATGTTTGCCTTTTCTTTGCCTGCATTTGATGCTACGCGTGTTGTTCACGTGGGGGTACTTTTTGACAGGAAAATTGATTAATTCTGGTTTGGCTTTGCTATCGGTGCAGTCACAAAGTTAGGACGTGAGGAATCTACTGGATCCCAACCTGGTGGGAAATCCCTGTGGCCTGTGAGAGATGGGGAGCTGTACGTACCGGTGGTGCCTGGGTGTGACAATTCCTCTCTGCTAAGTAAAATTGAGCGAGATGCTGTAGGGAAACATATGCTGCTGGAAATAAAGGATATTCAGGAGTGGACTGGGGCTGTCTTATATTTTTAAACTGTGTTTGTTGCTATTGTGCCTGGGCTGCTTGACCGTGGGGCCGCTGTACAGAGGTCTCCGAAGAGGGTGAGTCGGGATGGATTTCGGAGTGTTGTTTATCTACCCTCAGATAGGTTTACAGTGAATTATTTTACTTTGCAATTCAAAGCCCTCCTCCCCTCTTCCCTGTCTGCATCCCCAAAAGTCACACTTAGTAAGGAAGCAAACGGCCAGATGGCTCTGGTTTATTTTCTTTGATTTTTATTTTATTTTCTTTTTAATTCTTGCTTTCCAACCCAATGCTCGGAGGGAGCCAGCCTTGTTTTCCTGGGGCCGAGGTTACCGCCTGCCTCTGTTTGCTTTCCCCTTCCTTGTGGGCAGCGGCGTTACAGTTGAGCCAGCTTCTCTCTTCCCGCTTTCCATTTTGCTTCCCAGATTTTTGCATGTGTTGCCTTTGAAATCCTAATGATTGTTTGTGGTCACTGGTGGGTGTTTGGAAGTGTGTGTGTACATCTTCCCCCCGGCGTTATGATGTGCAGAAATGTGCGTTCGGTTACCCCGCTGCCTGATTTAAGTGACTCCAGAGCCTTACGGAGACTTTACCACAGTCTCTCACAACATTATGGCTAATATTTCATAGCGTTAACGTTGTCTCGAGCAAACCCAAAGTGTCCATAAAGTTCTTAGGAAAAGAGGCTGTCTGCGTTGGCCAAAGAGTTCCCTTTTGTGCTTGGGCTCTTCAGTTATTTTTTTAAAGCATTTATAAACACTTTTAAAAATAATAATAATGATGATAAAAGCTCAGTCGGTTGTCTTTTGTCTGCAGCCTGGAGATGGGGTGACGTCTGCTTAACAGTGGCAGAAGTTGAGAGGTTTGATCCAAGGAGGAGCACGTAGGGGGAGGAAAAAATTGCCCCTTAAATATCCCTGTAAGTTGTCGGCGTTCATTTGGTGTGTTTTCACTTGCTGTTGGTCGCTTTGTTGAGAGGGAAGGGGCAGGACTGCCTTCAAATGGCTGGCTGCCTTTTTGGAATAATAATTATGGAAATGGGAGGCATTGTTGTTCTAAACACAATCGATTCTTCCGTCAATAGGGATCGAAATCGGAAATTGCATTGCTGATTTATAAAAGTTTGAAGGCAGGGGTAGGGGCTCTTTCTTTATGGCCTTTCCCTCCCTTCTTTTTTTTTCCTCTCTGTATGTTTTTTTTTTTTTTTTTTTTTTTTTTTAAAGCTGCTCTCTGCATGAGCAGAATAGCTAAGCAGAAGAATCAGGCAAGGCGTATACAGACGTGGGGTCCTTGGATGGCAAACTGGAAAATATCTGCTGTCAAAATGCAGCAGCATCT
Source organism: Clamator glandarius (assembly GCA_033459285.1). Classification (NCBI taxonomy): domain Eukaryota; kingdom Metazoa; phylum Chordata; class Aves; order Cuculiformes; family Cuculidae; genus Clamator; species Clamator glandarius. Next base: position 2,974,852 of record JAUNZM010000292.1, read on the forward strand.
ATTTCAGCTGTGAGCCTTTCCCAACTCCCATCTCGTTCGGCGGGGAGAGGCTGAGCGCAGGATATATGACCATTTAATCTGATTCCTCCTCCTTAAGAGCTTTTCCCATCGTTTCACTTTCTCTGCTCTTTTGGGGGAGGTGAGGCCATCAGGCAAATCTGACTCCTTAAAAAGGCCCTGACTTGGTATCTGAAATCCCCCGTTTTTTATTTTCTTCACTCTTTTGCGTTGAGGAAATTGAGGTCTAAAAGGAAACTGTGCATACCACCAGTGGGGGGGATTTACGAAGTGAAATATTTATAGACAGCCCTGATTAGCCGTGCAATTGTTGAATAATGGGTTTGTGGCATATTTTTTTTTTTAATTTTAGAACTTAATAGCTGTATAAGGTGCCTCTTAGCTACCTTTCCCTGTGCATTATCTTCACCAAACTTAACTCAAATCAGGTCTTTGGAGGAGGTAGGATTTTCCCCCTTCTTTTCTTCCTTAACACCCCTTTGTTCTCTCCAGCTCTGTGTTCAATTAACACCCCCATCGCAGAATGGTAGTCTTTTTTTTTTTTTTTAATGTCTGTTACTGTATTTCACTTCTGACACCTCTCTTATTATTCTTGCCTGCTATTTCTCTTTAATATAGCAATTACAATATAGGGTTTCGTTCTTTCTTCCTCCCTCCCTTTTCTTCCCCCCCTCTCCCACCGAAAGCAGCTTGGGGAGAGGGGCAGCCGTGGTGTGTGCAGTGCTGGTGGTTTTGGGGTGCAGGGCTGTAAGTGGGACATGCTGGCAAGCCCAAGGCCCCTTAGGTCAAGAGTTCCGTGGGGTGGGGTGGGGTGACCTGCTTTCTTTCACCCTGGCCCTTCTCTAGGGTTTCAACCCCTGCCCTTCCTCCTACCCCGTGTTTCTACCGAGGCTTCCTAAGCTGCAGGGGAGAGTTAAACACCTCGATTTCAATTTCAAGGCAGCTCTAGCACCTAAGGCTTCCTTCTGCTTCTGCAAAAACTCATAAGCGAAGTGCTGGATCTCCAGCCCCGCAGGATCAGGGTCCCTCACCCCGCTGCTCTCCCTCCTGCCCATCAAAGGAGAGGGAGCATTTGCTTCGGTTTTGCTCTTTCCCCCTCCAGTTGAAAGGCTTTGAAGGCAGAGGTGATGCTTCTTTCTCCTCTCCCAGCCGGGCAGATTTGCCAGGTCGCTGGTGTGGCTGCTTTGGGGGGGAGCGAAACCTTTTGGGAGAGCAGGGCCTCCAGCGCTGCCTAAGGAAGCCTCTTTGCAGCTCAACATTTAATTGCTTCCAGAAACCTGATGCCTTCTAGGGGAAGGAGGGAGAGGAACATTGGAGGGGCTGGAAGGTAGGGATGTTTTGGGAGGGAACATTGCATCTGGGAGACCTTGGCTTGGTGAAAGAGCTGTCTTGCTGCAAGAGGAGCGGGTGCCTCTGGGGACTGGCTGGGAGAGGATGGAAACCAGTCACCCTGGAGGGAAGAGCTGTGTGTCCCACTGGTTGGGAGGAGCAGCCGCCTTCTCCAGAGCGCAGAGTTTTCAGGGTTGGACCTATGACACTGCAGCGAGTCCTTTCTGAGGGCTTTCCTCTTCCAGCACAGTGCTGTCCACTGGGGATCTGCTTGGAACGGATGGCTTTGGAGGAGAGTTTTCTTTTTCCTTTTTAATTTTGTATTTTCTTCCTCTCCCCTGGTAGCATGTGGTTGGAGCTCTTTGAACGGAGCAGGCTTAATTAGTTTAATCAAAACTGGCCTTCTGCAATACTCCAGGGGAGGAGGTGGGAAGCATGGGGCTGCCAGCAGGCTCTTCCTCCCACCTCCTCTCCCTCTGCCCTCCCAGCAAAGCGAAGGAACCAGGTCCTGCTCTGCCATGGTGTTTCTGCTCCTGAGGGACTCCCCGTGGTTTGGGGCGTACGGGGATAAACCTGTTTCGTTTTTGTTTCAAGGTTTGGTTTTTTGTAGGTGCGTGATGTCGGGTAAATTTTACTGTGGTCGCAGCGGACCAGGAGGATGCTCTTGGAGGGTCTGCTGGGTCCCATCGCTCACTGCCCCATCTGTTTGCTCCGGAGGGATGCATGAGCCCCAGGTCCCATGCTCCCAAGTGTCCCAGCCTTTGCCTGCACCAGCCTCCCTGGCTTTTGGGTGGCGGTGGCCGTTGGATGCATGTGGCCAAGGGGAAGGAGGGTGTTGGGAAGTTGCTCTGCCGACAGCTTGCTCGTTGGATGCTGCTGATGGCACCAGGCAAGGCACAGAGGAGGAGTTCAATTAATGCATGCCGGAAAAGTATATTAACTAGATGTGTGCATAAATAATGCAGCTCCCTGGAGCATCCCCTTCCGTGAAGGTTAGGTGTCCTCCCTGCTGCCACGGGTCTCCCTCCAGTCCATCTCCTCTTGCCTCCACGTGGTCTTGGGCAGCAGTCAAAGTGTTGTGGGTGAGTCCAGGGAAAGCGGTCGTGTTATCAGGCCTTGTAGCTCCAAATGAGAAACTCGGAAGATCTTTCAGGCCTAAATTTCTCCAGGGAAAAATGATTCAAGTTCCCTTATTTGAGACCTGCAAAGGGATTTCCCCCTTGGAGCGCTGACTGTCTGTAAGCAGAGCTTTGCTAAACGATCTCAAATGTTAGATTTATTCCTGCTAGCAGGCTCTCATGCTGTGTGCTGGCCCTGCGTTTGAGGGCAGCGGCTGTAAACAAAACACAGAGAAACTCTGAGACAATTTCATCACGGCTTCTTTTTTTTTTCCCGTCACAAGGAAATTACTGCATGCAGCAATTCTTTAGGGGAGCAGGGTAGTGGTTTAAATGTAAACGGTTTCTTTTGCAGTAAGATACACTAGACTATGCTGCTGTTGGGGCTTCTGCTGAATCAGAGCTGGGGATTTTGATGGAGAGAAAGGAGGAAAGTGGGATTCCTCCTCTGCCTTTGGTTCAGCATCTCATTTCCCAATTCCTCTGTCGATCTGGGAGTTGCTGCTTTCTCTGCTAATGAAGCTCTGCAGAGGGTTTTGTGATCTCTTGGAAATGTGCTGTTAAGCATTTTACTCTGTGTTTTCCTTACTGGCTTTAGAGTCGGGGTGCTTTGGGAGGCAGGAGAGCTATTTGCTCTGTCATCTATGAACTAGGGGGATCGTTTGCTGCGTTTGCAGCTGATGCAAAATATCAGGTGGGAGCAGGGGGCAAGTTTGTGCCCAGAGATGTGATATTTTATTTTTTCCACCTTTTATGTTGTCGTCCCCCACCTTGTGTTCCTGGGGCAGTTTTCCTACACAGTTTCATCCTCCTGGTGACACACACTCTGCTTCCTTTCGAGGACGGCTGTGAGGCAGACAGGCTGCATAGTGCTGGCTCTGCAGCCCCCAGAGCAAGATGCCCCTGCCGGACTCCGTGCGTTTGGGCTGAACCTTTGGGCTTCAGGGTGCAGGGCAGGGAGAAGCGATGCTGCAGGGATGTGCACTGTACAACGTGTAGCGCGGGGGAACTCGATACTGGGCTGGGGTTTGGAAGAAGGTAATGTGATTTACAGCAATGGATCTGGTTAATAATCTCCAGCAGCTTCTGTATACTCAGGGGCTGCTTGTATTCCCAGCCAGGTGTTTGCAGACCGGATCAATATGGCCCTATTTGCGTGGGGCTGTCCATAATTTAATAAACCAACCTTATTCTGCATCCTTCGCTGTCCCCAAGCATCCAGCCCAGTCCGGTCAGACTGGCAAGTGTTCCCTGTGGTGAGTGAAGCTGTCTGTGAGTGGTGCCTGGTCCCAGGACAATCGGCCTGGGGTTGCATGTGGCGTGGGTACCGGCTGCCTTGCCGTCCCCATGCCAGCGTCCCTGCCTTTTGGGCTCTCTGGTCATTTGCCACATGGTCCTTTGCCAGACTGTCACCTTCCTGGTGTGCTCCAGAGGCATCGGGATCAGGGCTTTTCCAGTGAGATGCCTCCTCTCACCACGTTCCTTTTGGGGAGCATCTGCTGGGAACCTTGTTTGAAACCAAAATTGATGGTTTGGAGGGCTGGCTGGTCGGTGGCTTCTCCTGAAAACTGTCTGGGAGGTGTTGCATCCCGTGGAGACTTAAATAATACAAGCTGGCGGGCAAGATAGGGATAAATTACAGAAAGCTGTGGTCTGAGGAGGCTGCGGGCTGAATACATTAAAGCGTGGTGTTGTCAGGCTGGGGAGGGACTCGGGCGATGCTTTCTCTCTGGGTGCTGTGGGATTGATTGGGCTGGAATTGGTTTGCAACCGTGTCAATTTAAAAAAAAAAAAAAAAAGGCACTAAAGAATCAAATCTCTTTGCCTTGTGTTTGTGAGCCCTGCCCTGTACTTCTTTTTTTTCTCCAAGCTGGAGCAGGAGGCCACCTTTACCAGCTCCCTTTCCTGGCAGAGCAGGAGAGGTGGCAGGAGAACCAGCTGCCTGGTGGAGACGATGGCTTCCAAGGAGCGATGTTGCTGCCGCTGCTTCTTGGGGTTTCAGGGAGGTTGCCAGCGTGGATAACAAGCCTCCTTGGATACCTTGAGCAAGCTGCATGTTGTCCCTGTCCTCTCCCTGTGCAGCCTTTTATTTATAGGAGAAGCCTTACCCAAAATAGCTTTTTTGCTTGGCCTAAGCTGACGGGCTGTTCGTGTTGACCCCCCCTCTCCCCCTTTTTTAAATGTACTGATACATTGAAAGCCCTTGGAACAGCCAGCGCTGTGAGGAGCCGTGCTAATCTGAAATGATAACTTTGCCATTTTACTTCAGCCTCGTGGAGCTGCCTTTGCAAGTGGGATCAGCGTGTCTTAATACCGGTGGCTGCATTTTTGTCTCGCCTGAGTGCAAGCCCAGAAACTCGGTTCATCCCTTCCACAGCCCATTTTCGGTTTCACAGGCGGTGTTTTGTAACGCCACGTTTGGCCCAGCCTGGCTGTGCTGCCCGTCCTCGTTATCAGAAGAGGAAAATCAAGTTTCTCTCCTGGTTTGATAACATTTTCAAATTCCAGAATGCTGTTGATTAGCAAAATTGGCAGTGGCAGGCTAGTGGGCAAAATTCCCTTCTAGTTGTGAAGTGTTGGATGCCGATCGCTGCTGTTTTCCCAGCTCCAGCGGTCCCGATCCTGGACGTATCTCAGCCACATGGGGATTTTTTCTCTCTGAATTCAGTATGGCCGTTTCCTTTGACATTTGATATTTACGTGGCTGGAGCCAAAATGAAAGCGAATCTGCTCATAACTCTCTGAAATGTGCCTTTAATTTCAACATTAATGTTTCAAAACCCAAGGTGCTGGTGGGTGTATGTTTGCTTGTTTACACACATCCTTCCTCACCTCTCCCCCCACCCTTGAAGTGATTCTCTGATGAAACATTAAGAATGATACAATATCTGGAGTTTCTAGGCAGATCAGTTTCTGGGTTTAAGCTTTGAGCTTGGCTTTTTAACTCAGTCTCTAATTTTAAAAGGTTGCAAGTGTTTTAACTTGGTCTGTTTCATTTGGGAAGGGAAACTTAAATGCAAAATTATTATTGCAGTAATGGGATTATTGCAAATGTCTAGACAAAAGGCACAGTTCAGAATGAAAAAGAAATGAGTTGGAAGGAGTCACAGCCATTAATTCTGACTTTGTAGCACAAGACGCAGCCTCTCCAGTATGTTGTGTTGAGCTTGTACTTTGCCAGGAGAGCATTTGGCTTTGTATAGGGAATTAGCAAGCAGTGGGATGTTCTCCACCACTCTGGGAGAGATGGTATTTTGAAGGGAGCTTTGCAAAGGATCGGCTATTTACTTCTCATATGAATTTGTGAAGCTTTTGGCTGCCACGTTCTGTTGTGCATGTGCTCGCTGAGAGCGAGGAGCCTGCCGTGGCCCTTCTCCTAGTGCCATTGCACATCTAGGGAGAGCAGGTGGCAGGAAGAGTGGTCTGGGGGAATGTATTATTGCCCTGGAAAATCTTGGCTGTTAGATCTGGTCAGCAGATGTGACGTGTGGATCTGTATCGGTGGTGGGAAGGAGCACGGCCACGTACCCTGCTGATGGAGAAAAACCTGAGGAGCAGTTCCCTGATTTACACTTTCAGCAATGTGAAATGAAGCTGTCTGAAGCGCTTTGCTCAGCAAGCTCTTAGCTGACTGCTGCTTCCTCCCTACTTCATGCAGATATTTCCAAAGAGGTTGATTCTTGGCTCTGTCGCTGGGTTGGCAGAGGTGGCTGGGGGGGCACAGACCCCTTAAATGCATCTGGAGGCACAAAACATCAAACATGGGAGCAGGGAGCGAGCAGCATCCGCTGTAGCTCGCTCCAAAGCCCCGATGCAATTCTGTCCCCAAGTGGCTGAAAAGGTCATTTAGCACAATAGCAAACACTTCATTTATTATTTTTTTTAACTCCCTCAAATAGTCAAATTAGCATCCTTCCTCTGTGACAGGAGCTTCTGGAGGGGGAGTCCTGAGCAGGATTAGCGGTAGGAGCGCCTAGACCCGGGCTGTTCCTGTCCCGAAGGTCCCTGGCTGCTATTTGCACATCCCGGGGCCTGCCTGCAGCTGGCATTTCCCCTGTTCAGTGGAATTTACTTTCCGCCTGGTGAGGGCATCGGGTAACATTTGCGCACCTGGGCTGCTTAAGCTGTGGAGGGGCTGGGGGGATGCGGTGGAGAAGGTCAGGGGTCTCTGCTTTCCTAATGGGCAGGAGGGAGCTGGAAGAGCAGCTGTTGGGTGCTGTGCCCTCTGCCAAGGCAGCGAGCGGGAGGAAAATGATGTTATGGTACCTGTACAAACATCTGGACCCTGCTCTGATTTTGGGTGGATATGGCATTGGCCCTGGCTAAGGAGAGCTCAGACCCTGCTCAGATTCCTCTTGCAGCTGATGGATCTGTTGGGCAGTGGATGCTTGGTTGTTTTTTATTGTGGAAAAGGGGTGCTGTGCTTCCCTTCAGATACATTTGCAGTGTGTGCTTGGGAGGTGCTCAGCATTTGGTGGGATTTCTCCTTACAGATGGCTCTCCTGCATCCAGGTGTAAAAAGCTGTGGGTCCTGACCTGTGGGCTCTTGAGTGCAGGATGATATGCAGCAGCGTGATGGCATCGCAGGAGGGTTAGGGAGTCTATCCCAAGGGCAAAGGGGAGGCACCCAGGCTATTGTCACCACCCCTGGGTAGCTCTTTCCAAGGGTCTCCTTGGCCTCTTTGCTATCACACGTACACCTCCTCCCTCTGCACAGACACCGGTGCTGACTCTCATCCTGGTCAGGGATTGCCCTTACAGTTTCCCTGGAGGAAGCCTGACCCGGTGGCTCCCTGGAGGGCTCTCATAGGCAAAGTGAGGAGCGTGGAGCAGACCTAAATGAAGAACAAATAAGAACCATATTAGAGAAAAATGGGAATCGGATTTAGGAAGCAGATGAGACAACTCTTTGGAAGGGATGGAGGGATAGGTGTTTGCTTTAATCAACCCTCTTTGGTTTGGGGCAATAATAAAGTGGATTGTTTTCTTCTACCTTCTCTTCCCTTGGCCCTGTCTCTTTTCCTCTGTTCTTCTTATTTGCTGTTTTCAAAACAGCCCTGGATCCAGCAGCAGCAGCATCTCCTCCTTGAGCTCCCACCTTCTGCAGACGGGATTGCTGGCCAATCCAGCAGGCATCTTGTCCAGTTTTTTCCCTTCTTCTGTCAGGCGCTCATTGCCTGGAGTGAGGTTGCCTTGGCTGGGCTGCTTCAGTGAGTTCCTCCCACTGCCAGAGGAGCTTTTTGGCCTTTCTGGAGCAAGCAGTGGAGCAAACTCCTGCAAACACTTTGAGGGTTTCTCTGTGGAGTAGATTTGTCCTGGCGTGCTCTGCTCTGTCGTTTAGAGGCTGTCCCCGGGGACTGACCGTGCTTGGAGGAGATCAAAGTGTCTCTGTTAGCTGGCTTGATCAGTGCCTCCATGGTGCTCAAGTTACTTCCTCATGTGCACCCCTCTGGGAGATGGTGGTGGCTGGAAGGAAGGACTCTGCCTTCCCAGTCTCTGTGGATGGGTTGTTTCCATGTGGAAATGTACTTCCTTGCTCCCTCTCTTCTCCCTGATCATTGTCTTGGAGCGCAGCAGGCAGATCACGGGTGGGCTGGGGCTGTCCGTAGCTTTGGGTCAGTCAAACCAAGCCTGTGATCCCTTCCACTTCCAAAAGTCCTGGAAGTGAGTAATCTTCCCAAACAGAGGGGCAGACTGGGTCTGGGATCGGTGGTTCCCATGACCATCTCTGCAGCTTTCTGTCTCCTGTGCAGGGCACCATGCGAGGGGTGAAGTTTCCCCACCTCGAAGTGGAACGTGTGCCCAGTTGGGGAGGTCTCACCGGTGCCTGCTGCGACTGGGCTGCTCCGGTATGCTAGGCTGTGTGGTTGAGTCCCAGGCAGAGCTCGCTCATACAGAGTTGTTTTCCTGTTTGCTGGTGGCTGGTAGAGAGTCAAGGGGTCTGGGATAACCTCTGGCATGTTGTAGCAGATTGCTTTCAGGTGCCTTCCTGGCTTTTGTAAACCATTTAATCTCTGTTTTACATAGGATTCTGTATCCTGGAGACTAAGGTCACTCACTCTGTCGGGATGTGCTGGGAAGCGGGTTGAGCAGCCCCCAGTATGGCCTCTGGATTTCCAACTACTTGTCCCTCAGGCAGAGGCTTTCAAAGTGGCAGAGCCAGAGCTGTGTTCCCCGCTGGCCCTCAGGCTGTGGGCCCCCTCCCACGCTCAGCAGGCGATGCTGGTGCAGTGTGGTGGGCTGGTTTGCGCACCTCCAGCACGCAGCAGCTTTCTTGTGATGCTGCAGAGTCGCATGTACAATTGCAATCACTTTCTTGTGTGGCTTGGCACATCTCGTGCTTGGCCTTTGCCAGTAGTCCTCGACAGAAGCTGCGTCTGATCCCAGTGTGGGCATCTTAGCTGGTTAGCAAGAGCCATTTGGGAGACGGTTTGTGGTGGCTTTGCTGCCCAGGTGGGACTGATTTAGTTAACGTTTGCCACAAGGCTTTTCAGTCACAAACTGGTTTGGCTTTGCTTTGAAAAGCAGAGTGAAGCAAAGGAGCCAAGCGTGCCCTGCGGTGGTTTTTCCAGGTCCCAGAGGTTGGCGTGAGGGAAATTGCCTCCATTGCAGTGCAGACTGAGCCTCCTCCCTTGTTCAGCACAGCAGAAATTGTGGTTGGAAACTTTCACCCTGGCCTTCGTCTCCCCCAGCTCTTGCAGGTGGGTGCCAGGGAACCACAGGGGCGCGTTGGTGCCCTGGCCCTGGATGCATCCCAGAGCTCCCTGTCCTGCGCTGCATTTCATCTTCCTGTGCTTCCAGAGAGGTCTGTGCGTCAGATACTTCTCATTGCTGCCAGCAAGCTTCCCTTTAATCGTGCCATGGTGGTGCTGCTTTTTATATTTTATTAGGAAATTCCCATTTGGTTGCTTTAGAAAGCGAGCCCTTGTGGCTGGCCCCTGGCCCGCCGCTAACAGATTTGTTTGAGAAAAGGCTGTGCTGGCATCCTACTTTATTGAACATGCCTCCTGGGAAGGCGGTTTGAATATCCTTCTGTCTCCTCGGAGCAGGGAGCTCTTAGGACTGCCTGCCGCCATGGGGATGGGGAATGCTCTCCTCTCCCTCCCACCCCTTCCCCTTGTCCAAGCCTCCCTTGTCTTTTTTTTCAGTTTTTTCTTTTTTTTGGAGGAGAGAGAGTGCTATGCATGGTGTGGCCCGCTCCATGCGGCTTTTCTCTTTCCCCACGGAGTTCATCCAAAGTTCGTATCCAGACATGAACAAAGTAGCTCAGACCTTTTCCTGACTCCTCACCCTTTGTCCTCATCACTTAGTGACAGACAGGAATCAAATGCCACAGACAGGCTGACGGGACAGGGCTGTGTGAAAGTCCTTGGAAGAGGAGGAGTGAAGCACTGCTGGGTAGATGAGAGTCATGTTTGAACTCTTCTCCCTCTCCCTGGGTGAAGAACAGAGCTGCTTTTGCTTTGAAGGGCAGAGGGGAGTGAAGCTTGCTTTTTTTTTTTTTTTTTTTTTTGGCAGAAACCAGATAAATTTTTAGCAACAATGGCCATAGGGAAGAAGAACCGGATGGAGTTGGACTTAGTGTTTAGCACTGGGTGTGCCTCCCATCGGGAGCAGGGGAAGGAAGGGGCTGTGAGCTGTTAGATCAGAGGAACGGAGGCTGCTGGTCTGTCAGCATCTCCTCTCTGCTGGAACAGAGGCTTCACAGTAGGGAAGAGGGGGTACCTAGTCCCAGTCCCCATCTGTTTATAAGGGCTGTGCTGTCCTGGCCAGGTCTCCTGTCTCTCCAAGAAAGGAGGCTTGGTCTGGTGCTGATTTGGTCTTGCCTTTCACCTGGCTTCAGGGCTCTCCACTGGGTGGTGGATGGATTCCCACTGAGGGTGTTGGGCAGCGGGGTTTGATCCCGAGGGCTCCGTGTGTCGGTGGGCAGCGTGTGCAGGCTGCTTTGGCTGGGCAGCTGCCTGGGTTGGAATTCTGGCTGCTACCAAAAGCTGGGGAGGGACTGTTTCCTGAGCTGGTGTTTGGGGTGCTCAGGAGACTTGGTTCTGCCTGTCAGGAAGGGAAAGGAGCAATTTAGCCTGTTTGTTTGTTAGCGGTTGTCTAACTCATTCAGCTGTCAGAACTGAGATGACTCTTGATGGGTATTTATCCCTCTTCCAGATGTCCTCTCCACCATTTACCTTCTTTCCTTCTTTAAAGAAAAATAATGACAACTGAAATGTCTGGAAGTCCCAGATGAGGAAAGGATGGCAGCACCTCATGGCAGAGATCTTGCGGGCGCTTTTGTAGAATCTGGGTTGGCTATAGCACCAAGTTTGGCAGGACATCGAGCCTCCAGGAAGAGGTCTTAGTGGAAGGGTATGGTGACCCTTTCCCTGGGGCTGCTCCTCAGTAGATGCTCTTGATCCTGCAGAGATGTGCTGGGCCAGGGCTCTGCTTTATTCAGTCTGGGATCTTCCCATGGTCAAATGCCTTACATCTCTCTCTGGAAAGCAAGGACCTTCCCTGTGGTCTCCTAAGGGGATCGTCCTGGTGCAGATGGATGCAGTCTCCTGTAACAAGTTATCTGTTAAAGCCTCTGGAGCAAGCTCCAGGGATGTTGTGCGAGGCAGGGCTGGGGACTGCGCCTGCTTGGGGCCACCCTGTTGGCAGGACAATGTGGATATCCCATGTGTAGACAAACTCTGTGCCCAGTTCTCAGGGCATGGGCAGGGAGGGGAAACAGTGCTGTTCAGAAAAGGACTTGCAAAGGAGCATTGGTTTGGTACTTAGATCCTGGCAAATGCCCTGGAAGCAGTGGGCGAGAGGAGGATCTCTAGTTCAGTCTGTGTGTGGAGAGAGACTGCTCACGGCTTAAATGAGCAAGAGCGGTGTTGTCCTATCCCAGGACTGAGTGGGGAGCTGAGGTGAGCAGCTCACCCCAAGACATGGCAGGATGAGTCTACATCTGTGGCCCTGGCTGTGGCATCCCAAATGGCTCTGGCATCGCTCATCAACCCGGCTGCTGGGGCCACTCACAGGGGTCATCTCGGAGGCAGCAGGAAGGAGCTGGGGAGGTCCAGGTTTTGCTCTCTTTTGTGTGCTGATTTTGCAGAGCTTGCTGATCTGGGCTCTGGCCAGCTTGTCTGACTCACAGGAATCATCTCGCAAGTCTCCTACACCCTCCATTACCTGATGTGAGCGCTTCCTGGCGTGTCGGCTCTCGCTGCCGTGCCACTGCGGAGCAGCAGCCGTGAAGGGAGCTGTGCATTTGTGCAACTTGTGAACGCTGCAGGCTGCAGCATGTGGTGCTGGAAGGGACTGGAGCCTGTCTCCCCTGTCACCCTTTGCAATGCATGCTCCCTTTGCTAGCGATCGTCTTTCCTGACCCTGCAGGTGATCTCTAATGTGTTTGCAAGTTAAAATACCGATCTCCTTGCTTGTTAAGAGGAGCAAACCTTTGTTGGCTTTTTTTCCTTGTGCTGTGTTGCTGGGAGCAGCATTGATGGGTGCTGTAGGAAGCAGTTCTGTTGGGTCCACATGTCTTTCCTTGGTTGCTGTAGTACAGCTGTATTTCCATTCATAAATGAAACAAGCTGGATTTGGAGGAGGATTCTGGTAATCCACACAGGCTCCTTTCGGCATTCCCTCTCTCTAGTAAGTGCAGTGGGTTAGCAGGAGACAACCAGAGCTGAATCAAAACTCCATGTGCTGGTGCTGCAAACCCCGAGGTCCTTGTCGAGCAAAGGCAGGTGTGACATGCTTGGAAATTCCCCATGTTGCAAGCTGGGAAGTCTTGTGGAAATCCTGACTTGCTCATTGTGCTGTGAGTTTTTTTGCAGGTGGCTTTACTTCCTCACCCCTGCAGGGAAGTAGCTGGGGCGTGTTCCCATCCCAGCCTCGTATGCCTGTGAGGTGCTTGGTTTGGCAAAACGCAACGGTTGCGTCAGGCCAGGCTGTGCCCAACGATTGCGGGGGGGGGAATATCCCTGTGCTTCTGGCAGGAGCAGAGCTCAAACAGCTCAATACTGTGGCTCCTCAGAGGCCTTGGGGAGGTCTGTGGTTTTGTGGCTTGTTTCTGTGTGCCGCATATGACTTTCTGTCCTGTGGGTCCTAGTGACTTGGAAGATTTGGGTGTTTTTGTGGATTTCTGGCCTTTGGCTCCTAAGCCACGTGTTATGTTGTGCAAGTAGTTTGCATCTTGCATTAAGTTTGCAGGTACCTCATGGACCGCTTAAAAGAACAGGAAGGTCCTGGTATGATACAATCCAGGATTTGCATCACCAGTAGAGTGTGGAGCAAACCTTTCCTCTGGATGCGGTGCCTGTGGACAGCCCGGCTTTGTATGGTGGCAGGGAGGCATTTTGGGCTCTGCTGAGCAGTGTGGGGGTGTCTCCTTACGTGCCAGGGAACTGTGAAGGTCCTTCGCTGGCTGCTCTCCCACTTTTAAGGGGAGTCCTGGGTGCCCTGGGAGTGGGAGCAGCCTTGTGCAGGACTGGATGCTGGAGAAGCAGTGCTCTCCCCTCTTGCAGAAGGCTTAAGAGAGTGGTGGGGCATGCTCCTCTGGGCTTCCCCTACCCTGAGCTCCCTTTTGTGGGTTTTTGGTGCAGTCTGTTGTTAAAAAGGGAAGTTTGTGTCTTGAAAATGTCCTGAAAGTGTCTTAAGCATTGATATTTTACCACTTTTTCAACAGAGCCAGAGTCCCAGGGCTGGTTAAAATTAGCCACTTGCTTGCGGTTGTGGGTTCCATGTGCATGTGTCCCCCCATCAGAAGGGATTTGGAGTGTGCTGGAGCATTGCCCTCTGCCTTGATACGTTCCCTATCGTGTGTCCCAGCCTCATCGAGTCCAACAGCATCGCACAAGATGTGTGATCCATGCCGAGCTCTCCTGCTGTCTCCTGCCTTTGTCAGCTGGCCAGAAACCCGCAGCGCCGCAGCCAGCCTTCCCCAAGTGCCAGCGATGCAGCGTTCAGTCCTGGTCCCTCTCCCTGCCTCTGCCCCAGCATTTATCAGCAATCTCCCTTCCCTCCCAGCCGCCAAATTCTTTCTCCGTGCCGTCATCCTCCGGCCAGCAGCCGCCCGTCCCCACTCTCCCTCCCTCCAAAACCAGCCCAGAACTGCTGGGCAAACATTTTGCCTGTTGTTATTACAGTATTCCCATCTGCATACTTAGTCATAAACCCCTTTTAATTCCAGCCTTTTTCTGGGGCGGGGTTAAGAGTTCAAACCCATCATTTTTCTTTTGGGGCTGGAGGCTTACAAAAGCAGCCTGCGGCGAGATTGTTCGGGAAGACTGGGCCTGAGAGCGAGTTTATGGGGAGGGAAAGAGGAAGGGAGTGGTGAGGAGGGGGGTTGTGCCCAGGGATACTGGCTGCACCGTCCCCCCTCTGTGGAGGAGGCTTTGGTTGAGATTTGTGAGGGGGTGCTGGCTGCCAGCCCCCCCTCCTTTCCCCAGTGTGCTGCTCGGCAGGAGGTGGATGGGGCTGGCCCCTTCATGGGGAGGCTTCGAGTCAAGTCATGCCGCTGCTGGTCCTGCTGCTGGTCTTGCCTTGTCTGCTGGAGGTTTTGGATAATGGAGTGCCGAAAGCCAGAGAGGAACATTCCCAAACATGCAGGGAGGAGAGGAGTCTGGCTCTGTGCGAAGGTCGGTCCCTCCCAGACAGCCCCCCCAGCACAATGGCCATGCTGCTGGTGCTTTAGCAATGCAAAGGATGCTGCTGGGCTCCATTTGCCTAGCTCGCCATGTCCATACTTTAAAAGGCCCTCACCTGGGGTGATGACGTGCTCCAGGAATGCTGACAGATCCTGCGCTTGCCTCCTACCCTGCACAGGCATCCCTAGGGCTGGATGAGCCCAGGTATCTCTGCATTTCTCCCAAAAAACATTGGGGATCAGTTGCTCGTGAGCCTACTGGGACTCAGTAGGTGGCTGCAGTAACTCATCCCTCCTCCCCTTTGGAGCCCAGCTCCTTTTGATTCCCTATGTGCAAAGGTTCCTCAATGCTGGTACCTCCTGCCAGCTCGATTCCACCCCTTTGTGAGGTCTTCCTGCCCTCGATCTACTTTTCTGTGACCTGAAGTGGACTGGACAAGACAATGGAAGTGGCAGAGGCTTGGAATCATAGAATCACCAGGTTGGAAGAGACCCACCAGATCATCGAGTCCAACCATTCCCACCAATCTCTAAACCATGCCCCTCAGTACCTCATCCACCCACACCTTAACCACCTCCAGGGAAGGCGAGTCAACCACCTCCCTGGGCAGACTGTTCCATTGCAATGACCCTTTCAGTGAAGAATTTTTTACTTATGTCGAGCCTGAACCTCCCCTGGTGGAGCTTGTGGCCATTCCCTCTCGTCCTGTCCCCTGTCCCTTGGGAGAAGAGCCCAGCTCTCTCCTCTCCACAACCTCCTTTCAGGTAGTTGGAGAGAGCAATGAGGTCTCCCCTCAACCTCCTCTTCTCCAGGCTAAACACCCCCAGCTCTCTCAGCCACTCCTCTTGTTCTCCAGCCCCTTCACCAGCTTCTTTGCTCTTCTCTGGACTCGCTCTAGAGCCTCAACATCCTTCTTGTGCTGAGGGTCCCAGAACTGAACACAGGATTTGAGGTGTGGTCTCACCAGTGCAGTGTATAGAGGGAGAATAACCTCCCTGGACCTGCTGGATTCCTGCAGAAGGTTTGGAGCTGGTATCCTGCCTGTGCTGCTGCTGCTGAGCCTCCAGACTGGATGCTGACCTGGGTTCCCTCCTCTCCCTCACCCACTGCAGATTTCACACTGCATCCCTGTGGGATGGGATGCGGACCAGTTGTTGTTTATAGGCTTGAGAGGCATTGACCTCTCCATCTATTTAGGCAAGATGAGATCTTTTTTTCTTCCCCCTCCAAATTAAAAGGTCTTGAAGAGGAAAAGAAATAATAATAATGTATATTTTGGTTGACAGAAATGTTGTATAAATTTGTGCAGCTCGATTTCCCAACATCTTTCAGTAAGGAAGACTCTGGCTTTGCTTTTGGGAAGCATAAAGAAGATGGAAAGTTCTCATATTTACATTTTTGAAAATTAAGCCTTTGCCTTCTTTTATATTAAAAGTATTTCTCTGAAATTTGACTTTACTTTTGCATTGCCAATACCTTAATGGCAAATCCAGCTCTCGAGTGATGCTGTTCTTAGAAAAGAAAAAAAAAAAAAGGCCTAAAAGAACAGACTGGAGCACCAAAGCAGAGTCTTGCAGGAACAGCCTCTCCTTCTCCTCCCTCTGTGCATCCCCGCATTCGATCTGGCATTGTTACCCCATATGGACTGTGTGATGGCTTGTACGTACTTTTCCTTGTCCCCTGGTTTTCTTAGATGCAGGGACTGAGGGTTTCATGGCACTATGGATATTGAACACCCACAGGAAAATAATCTAAACAACATGCTCTGTATTTATTCTTGTTGAAAAGCTCACCCCACTGTAGGTGGGCACCATGATCTTGCAGCTGTGTCCAGCTGGGTGTGTGTCTGGGGGTATCCCAGGCAGGGCTGAATTTGCATCTGAATTAACTTTACTGCTTGATCCCCTGAATTGCCCCAGCGCTGCTCTTCTGGATGTAGAGAGGTTTGGGGGGTGGGGGTTGAATGCTGGATGGTTATTCAGCTGCTGTAGAGGGGAGTTAGTCACCTAAGAAACTGGGGTTTACACCCCAGTAATCTTGGAGGCATTCGTCCTTCTGGCGTGAGCAGTTATAGTCTTTCGATACAAAGAGTCAGCATGTGTTGGACTTGTGCTTCCCTGTTTGCAAGTGAAAGGGGAAAGGGTCCGCTGTGAGCAGCAGTGGCTTGGGAGCCTTCCCACACTCCTGTGCCACGGGAAGCAGGACCGGGGGGTGTAGTTGGAGGTCTGCGATGGCTTTTTCCAGCTGCAGGCATGCCTGGGATCGCGTGCTCGCAGCGTGGGGCTCTGCCTACCTGCCCTCGGCGTGCTTGGCAAGCTGCAGCTTGCAAGGCACGGTGGGTCCTGTGGGCACGCTGTGTTGCTTGCTGCATCTTTCCCCCTCCAGCTTCGGAGGCATGTGGAGCAGGTCATGACCTGCCACCCACTTCATTTGCCTTTCTCAGGGGATGCTGTTCTTTCCCCCCAGTTTTCCTCTCTTGTGATCAGAGCCGGTGGTTCTTTGCTGAGCTGTGCTGGCCGCTTGGAAATACCTGAGCAGAGGCTTTACAAAGGCGCTCACAGCATTCATTAGACCCGTTTAGCAGGAAGCTTATGTCTCAAAAAAAGACTGGCTGGACTGCCTGCTGTGGGGTAGGAGAGCAGGCTTGGCCCTGTTGTGGGAGCCAAGAGCTGTGTGGGCTTGGTTTCTGGGCACAACGTGTTGTTGAGTGATGCTGCTCAGGTCACTGTGCTTGCTTGCTGGCCTGCCTGTGCAGCAGGGACATCTGCATCTGCAGATCTCGTAGCTCTTTGATGGATTAAAGCAGCTTGGGTTGTTGCAGAGAAGGGAGCCTGCCTGCTGTCCTCTGCTTGCAGCCTTGTGTTGTGCAGCGAGGGCCTGACTGGGTGGTGTTACTGGCAGGGACTGGGCGTGATGTTGGGCAGGAGAGGAGTGCTGGTAGTGTTCGGTTTGAGTTCTCTTCTGGGGAACGGAGACTGCTGTTCTGAG
The DNA here is from genome assembly GCA_033459285.1 of Clamator glandarius. Classification (NCBI taxonomy): domain Eukaryota; kingdom Metazoa; phylum Chordata; class Aves; order Cuculiformes; family Cuculidae; genus Clamator; species Clamator glandarius. Next base: position 2,991,938 of record JAUNZM010000292.1, read on the forward strand.
AAGCATTTGCAACCTTTTCCCATGTTCACATCTCTATCCCTGGGATTTGGGTATTTGCAGGCATTGCTTTCCCAGGGTGCTAGAGCTCTGCTTTGCAACACCGTCTCCAACCTCAGAGCTGCCTCCAGTAGGAGAGATGGTGCGTAGAAAGGCGCTGGGCTTATTTGACCTATGTCTGAAAACTTCATTAAATCAGGATGAATTTTGCGTTGCTTGTGTGTACAGCTCCCTGTCCGTCTGCCTGCAGGGGCCTTGCCTTCCCCGGGAGCTGGAAATGTGGAATACACACATTGTTCCTCTTCCCATCTTTGTTTTTTGTGTTGAAAGTGAGAGGGCTGGTGAGATTTCTCCCCTCCCTGCATTTACCTGCGCCTTTTGCCTTTCTGCTGCCCGATGCCTTCGTTACAGCTGATGAAATGGCTTGCCAGTAAATTTTGGGAGAGGTTGCCCCTGCCACACACCAGCCTTGGGACAGGGATGTGCACGACCATGAACACGTTTCCATTGCTGCTCCTTCTTGCTCTCTCCCTCTCTTCTTAACGTGTTGCTTGTGTAATTGTTGGCTGTTTGTTCGCTAATGATTATTAATTAGCGGCTGAGTGTATAAAAAGTTAATGAAGTTCTGTTGGTGGAACCATTACGCCTCCCCAGGCTGGCACGTACAGGTCGACCGAGCTGGTAAGAAAAGCCAGACACTGAGTCCGGCCTTTTGGGGGATCAGGTTTCAGTTCGCTTGCTCTTTCCTACTGGGTTTTTTTTTCTTGCTGGATGGAGCCAAAGTTGACTGCTGAGATTGCCAAAAGGTGGCAGGTGATATTTTCTCTGCTGCGGAGTGCAGAGTCACCAAAATGCTTCCTTGCCCCCCACCATCACTTCTTCCCAGCACTCTTGTTCTGCCTTCCCCTGCTTGTCCCCCTTCTGGCTATTTGGGGCCTGGGGCTGAGGACTCCTTGGACCCCTCAGTTCTGGTTTGCAGCAGCTTTTCTTCTGCACATGGGCTTCTTGAGGAGAAACCCAACATCTCGGATCCCTTCAGCTTCTGCTGCTTTGCCTCTTGAGCATCTGACCATGACATGGCAAGAGCAGCTTCTCCATCGCAGTACTCATGGACAGAGGTGTAGGAAGGGTGCTGGAGGAGACAGCATGATCCCACAGGTATAAATCTTACTGCTATAAACCTCCCACCCTTTGTTTCTTTTCATCATCACTCAGAACTTGGCAGGACTTTAACTGTGTGCCCTGGCGTTTCTCAGGGTGGAGGCAGGTTGGGTGTAGGTCTTGCTAAAACGAGCTGAGTGGCTTCAGGGAGAAAAAGCAGTGAAGAGAAAAAAGAAAGCGTCCTCCTCGCTGCATGCATGAGAGAGATTTTTGGGGGTGCCTCTCTGGCTCTGGCACCCCTCCTCTTTGGAAGAGACGTGGAGACTTGGCAGTGAGGCTGTCTTGTGTCATCTTCATGAAAATTCAGTCAAATTGGGAGCAGATATGCTTCTGCTCAGCAGATCTCTGAGGAGCTCATGCAGTACTTTTATGCCAAGCCCCAGAGAGCAGCTGCTGGCCCTCAGGCACTGCAGGCTGGGCATCCCCTCTGGTCCTTCCTCAGGAGAGACTTTTCCTGACCAGTGGCTGCCACAAAGTGGGAACAAGTGAAAAATATGGCTTGTATGGAGCTTCTGATAGATAAGACAAGACCTACAGGATCAGAGAGACTGTGGAGCGCTGCAGATGGTGCCCAGTTTGGGATGAACTGTGACCTGGCTGTGCCTTGCGGTGCTTGAGTGCCTGAGAGAAGGTGCCATCTTTTCCCCCAGACTCAAGTTTTTCCCAGATGGGATGATCTGTGCTCTCGTGGCGCTTTTCCTGAGTTTAAGGGTGTGAACACTAGTCTCCTGGCCTTCTTCCAGGCTGAATGATTGCTTTCGGCATTTCATCTTTTTGCCCCCTCTGCTGCTGAGCTGTGCTCAGCGGGGCTTCATCCCTGCAAGAGCAGCCGCCTCCATCTCTGAGGAGTGTGCTGGGAGGGATGGCAGGAGGAGCATGAGCCTTGCTGGACCTCTGGGACATGTTTTGGGGTGGGCTGGAGCCACCAGCCACGCTGCCTGTCTGGGTAGCCGGTGCGTGTGGGGAGGCAGACTGCTTGAAGTCAGCGGGAGCCTTCCCTTTGATTCGGCCAAGGCTTGGATCAGCCTGTGGATTTTGGGAAGGGCTCAGTGAACTTCCACATCCAGCTGCTGGTGTTGGGGATTAACGCCGGGAGGCGTGGGTGAAAGCTGGAGCTGCTGCTGGCCGAGTGGCGGGGGCCTGGTGGCCGCGGGCGCGTGTTGGGGATTATGGGCAGTTGTGCTCCCTCTTGGCTCTGCCTTTGGGGCTGGTGAGGAGCGGGGAAGGAGCTTTCTGGGGTGTGCACATCCTCCCACAGCGAACACCTCCCCTCTCAACAGCAGGTGAAGGAGGAGGGGACCCACAGATCTCCGATTTCGGGTGCAAGCCACTTGCCAGCAACCCCATGGAGCAGACGACAGCCAGGAGCTGCGGATTGCCACCGGAGATCTGCCCTGCAGTGAGGAGGGGAGGCCACGCAGGGCCCCCCAGCCCCTCTTCCAGAGACCACTGCCTGTCTCTGCCCTGCCTGGGGCTGGTTTTCGGGGGCGCAGGCATTCCAGGAATTTGTAAGGAATTAGGGAGCGGGCGGGGAAGAGCAGGAAGACTCCCGCAACATGAACCATCTGGCCTCCTTGGTCTCTCAGCGGCAGTGTCTGGGATAAAGGAACTGATCGAAACCAGACATTGTTTGAGACAATAAACCCATATTACACGTTAATGAGAAAATACATCGGAGAGCCGAGGGCCTGGGGCAAGCCGGGTCTTCTCCTCCCTCTCCCCTCGACCCGTGCGTGGCCTGGTGCTGTGCTGCCCGCGGGCGATGGCAGCTCCGTTTCTCTCTGCTGTGGGTTTGCTTGGCGAGCGTGGTGTGAGCGTGGCACGCTTTTCTGAGGAGCTGTGGCCCCCGTTCCCCCCATCTTGTGGTGGAGGAAAGAGTAATCCCAGCAGGGAGGCGAGAGCAACCCTGTCCTGAACCGAGTATGGTCCGGGGGAGCTCGTTCTCTTTGCACCCCCTTCATACCTACTTTCACGCTCAGCCCAGGAGCCCGTGGGGCCCCAGGCTTGTGCGATGTCTCTCTCCCAGTAAATAAAGCGGGTTAGGGCCCCTTCCCCGGCTGTGGGTGAGTAGCGCAGCCTCCCTCCCACCCATCCACCCAGCACCCCCGGAGTCCCCCGGCCTGTGCTTGGCCCTGCTGAACTCGAGAACCCCAATGCTCCGCTTTCCTCCTCGGCTCATGCCTTTCCCCTGGGACGGGTGGACTCTCTGGTGAGGCTCAGGGAGGGGATTGCTTGGGTGGCTGTGGCTTTGCAGAGCCCCTGCCAGCTCCTATCCTCACTGTTTGGTCCTGGCTTTCCCCCTGTTTCTCCTTTCTGGAGCTGGGTGCAGGCATCCGTGTCCTCTGCTCTGCATCCCCTCCTGGGAGGGAGTTGGGTGCCCTTGAGGGAAGAAAGCCAGGATGGATCCTTGCCTGGAGGATACTATTGACTCATCCAGGCTTAAAGTCAGGCTTTAGTGATCCCACAACAGGGCTATCGCGGAGTTTGGGATCCTGGTAATGGCAGAAGCTTTTAAACATGGGACAAGCAGGGCTTTTGAAGGTGGGGATGGGGAGGCGAAGGGGCTGTGGTGGGACGTGTCTGGAGTCTGTCCTTCCCAGCCCAACATGTTCAGAGATCTTTCTTCACCTCGGGCTGGAGTGGGGAGCTGATGGTCCGTGACAAAGGCCCTTTTTCTTCTCTGGGCTGGTGTTTTTGTAGTGTTGGGTTACATCCCCTCGCTTTGGGGGTGGGTGGGAAGGGGGTATTGATAGAACCTGACACAGCCTACATGATGTAATGTTATTTTTTTGGTACCGAAACGAGGCAATTTTTCACTTGAGGTCAGCAGAATTTATGTCAAGCCTGGCCTGAGGGAGGGAGCCTGGGCTGGGGCTATGGGATGAGGTCTCCGACCTGACCCTACGCAGCCCTTGCACCCCCTTCCAGCCCTGCCGCAAACCCCGCTGCCTGTGCAGAGGTAACAAGCACGTCGCCCTGGACCCTTCCTCACTCCCCCTACCCTTCACCTCGTGCCTGAACTGAAATATTTTAATTAAAATGGATTCTGTCGGGAGCTTGGAGCCAGGGAAGCCCGCTGCAGACCCTGCTTTCAGTTCTTGGGCCCTCGACATCTGTTTCCTATTGAAAACTCTTTGGAAAGGGGAGCTGGCTCCTCCTCCCATCCCCAGTTTCAGTCCCTTTGGAGACCAACGTGCAGCCTGGCTTTCCAGGGGTTTGTCCCCCTCCCTCACTAAAGTTTTGTTCAAATAAAAATAAACAGATGAAGCTGATTGCGGGCAGCAGGGAGCCTCATGTCTCGCCACATGCATGAGGTTTTATCAGTGTGGTACCCCTCAGTGCAGCCCAGGGTGTTGAGGATGGAATCTCCATGCTTGCCCAGCAAAGAGGGAAAAAATCAGCAGGCTTGCTGCTGAGGTAGCTACAGAAGAAGGAGATGGTGGTGGAGAAAATGGGGAAAATTTTGTGTCCTATAAAGAAAAGCTCTGCCTGCTCTTCCAGCTAGGAGCAAGTGCTGACACCAGTGTGAGCCCTTCTGCTTGTTGGTGGTTTGACTGCCACGGATCACATTTTGCATCTTTGCCATTAGTTTCTGATCTGCTTTCTTTCTGTCCTGCTCTTCCCAACCAGAGTTGTCCAAGGTGTGGGGAGCTCTGGGTTGCCTCGGGCAGCTGTAGTCTGGGTTGGGGGGATATTTGGAAAAACAGGGTGCTTGATTGCAGGCCCTGATGGGATGAGGTCTCCAGTACCATGGGAGCATTGCTCTGGTCTTCTAGCAATGCATTCATATGTTATAATTGTTGGTATTTTGGAAGAAGCAGCTCCTATGGAGAAATGTGTCTGTGTGAGTTGTGGGAAAGCTGGGGCACATAGAGGAGGGAGCGCCAGACCCGTATGAGGCAGGGGATGTGATGTGGTATTGGCAATGTCTGGTTTGGCCCACGTGTGGCTTGGAAAAGCCAAAGCATGGACCACCTTGTGCTGGATTGGCCAAGGAACACTGAGGCACGTTGGTGTGGCTATAGAAGGCGATGTTTTACTCAAACAGCCTGGTGAGATCAGGTAGAACTCCTGCAGCATGAGAAGGTAGACAACCCACCACGGCTTTTCCACTGCACTGACAGAGGTGTTGATGGGTCTGTAACCCCTCCTGGCCTCTTGCACGATGGATGCGCTGGATAGAGGCAGTCTGGAGTGGCAATTGCTCTCCAGGTATTTCAAAAGTGAAAGAGCTCTAGGATTCGAACAGATTTGTTGCTCCTGAGACTGTTTGCTTTGTTTAGTTAAATCTGGCTGGTTTGCTTTCTAGATTCTCTTCCTCTTCTCTTTGACCCCCTGTGTCAAGGCTGCATCCAGAGGAGTCGTGCCCCTCGTGACGGGGTCCCTATCCTGGCCAGGGTAGAGAGTGGTGGAGTTCAGCAAGAGGGATGGGTGAGTTGCAGAGGGGAGGTCCAAGGACTGCGTTTCTTGGAACATTGCTGCACTACCTGCGTTTGCTGTCGAAAGACGGAGGTTGCAGCCGTGTCCAGATGTGGAGAGGTCAACCCCAGCGCCCTCCTGCTCGGGGAGGGGAGAGGTTCCTCTCTGGCCATTTTAATAGAGTGCTGCCGCCATTTGGGGCTGCGGGAGGGAGTGGGAAGAAGATGGAGCATGGAGTGGGGAGGCAAGGATGGTTGAAAAACTACAGGGAAAAATATAAACCTGTAGTCTGTGAGAGCTGATTCTCACTGCATTAAAGGGCTTAAAAGACTGTTGTTTCTCTTCCCTTTCCTGGAGCTTTTTCCTGACCCCTTTCAAATTATAAAGCTTTATCAAAGTGTTAGTAGCTTTTCCTTTTTGATCGTTGCTTTTGGCTTGAAATGCAGGAAGCAAATAAAAGCGGTATGTGCTGCGCTGACTGCTGTAGCCCCTCTCCCCAAAACAGTGGATGCTTTCCAGTCTCTGTATTTCAATGTAAGGTTACAGTTGGGGCAGCAGGGAAGGGAGGCTGCTGGAGTGTGAATGAATCCATCTGCTTCTTTCGGGAGACCAGGGCCTCCTCTGGGGCATTGCTGACCTCCTTGCAAAACGCCTGGGTGAGTGTGGTACCGAGCTGTGTAGTGACTTTAGAAGGGAGAGTGGGCTAAAATAACGATGTGATGAGCAGGTCTTGATTTCCTGGTTCCCCTCTCCCTCCCAGTGCAGGCCGGGCACCTGTAGCACCATCCTGATGGCAAAAGGTGAGGCACAGACTTTCCCTGAGCCTTTTCCACGTAGGGATGGTGGGGAATTAAGCCCCTTCCCCAGGATTCCTATTTGGTAGGCTACCAACCGATCCCACACTCTGCTGCCCTGTATTTTATCTTCCTGGTGATGGTTTCCTGGCTGCAATGCTCCTCTGGTGTCGGGACCAGCTGCTGCACAGAGACACGCGCATGTGCAGGCCACAAAGGTTATGTATATGAATGAGTAGAAACTCAGATTGAGTCTTAACACCGCCTTTATCTCATGGAAGAGGAATTTTTTGATGAAGAGCGGCAATATCATCCATCTTCCCCCTGTTGATTTGGCAGGGGTGTCACCCATGAGGATGCCTCCTACCCGTTTCTTAGGGGCATAGAGAGGTCTCTTCAGATGTGTGCGTGGAGGCCCCTGGGCTGCCTTCACCGAGCTTGTTTTATGTCTTTGTTCTAATAAAAAGTTTTGTGCTGCTTCATATTTCCAGGCTGTTGTTGCAGTGGTGGTCATGTTTGCTCTCAGCAGCTGAAGAAAAGCTCTAGGTTGTTTCTTCCCCTCCACACCTTTGCAGTAACACTGGAAGATAAGTGCACGTGCGGGTTGGTTTCACAACATCCTCACAGCCTTAATGTAAAGATCATTCCTAACGTGGAGGAGCGGTGGCCCAGCCTGTAGTGGGATTCGCTCCTCACCTCTCCTCAGACAGCGAGCGGCATGTTGGGAACAAACTGCAAACTTGGCGCGGGCGGCGTAAGTGAAAGCTAATTGGAAGCAGCCCTGCCTTATGCTCTGCTGGAGCTATTTACAATATCTTTCATGCAGTGACTTATTGAGTTATTTGCTCAAAGAGGGGAAAAAAAAAGTTCCTGCTTATTTATAGCAACGGTGGTAACCACTGATACACGAGCTGGCTCGGACACAGACACATCTGTCCTGGTCAAACCTTTGGCCGTTAATTCACATCCTTCACCCCCAGACCTGGATGCATTGAAGCACACGTGCAAATATTGCTGCCTGCGGGTCGCATTTGGGTCCCAGAGACCTTTCAGGCCTTTCTCTTGTGTTCCTGGCCAAGGTCCTGTGCCATTGCACCATTCTTGGCTGCTGTCTTTGAGCACCCTTGATCTCCTGCTCTGTGATGCCTGGTGGATGGTGGTTTTTCATCGTCGGTTTAACTGGGGTGGTTGCTCAGTGTGGCTTAGTCTGAGCTGACTGGGTGAAAGAGGTGCCTGGCACACATCAGAGCTGTTCTGTCTTGGGGAGAGGGAGTGCTCGGTGTTGGTTAGGGATGAAGGGCGTCTGTCTCGCGCTGGATTTTGGGTGCAGGGCGTTTCTGTGTGGAGCAGATCTGGGACAAGCAGGGGCAAAGGGTAGCCTGAGGTCAGACAGGACGGGTTCAGCTGGGGACGCGGGGCTGTGCCATGGGGCAAGAACCTTGGCCATCGCTGCTACTTTATCCAGGCCCTGATAACGATGTGTTCAGGTCTGCAACTGTGACTCTTTCCTGACCTGTGCCGTACCCAGACCATGGGAATGTTGTATTAGTCCAGGGAAGACGTGTGGTGTATGTGAAGTGTCTGCCTGCCTGGAGATGCTTGTTCCACCTTCCATGTAACCCCGGTTTCCCAGCAATTGGCTTCTGCCCCTGCCTCTTGCTGATCTTGTCGTTATTTTTGTTAAGCCTGGCACGGATGCTTTTGATGTTCCCAGCCTCCTGTCTCTGCACTGCTCCTGCAGTACCAGCCCTGTGCCTTTCATTACCGCGTTAACAAACTCAAGTCGTGCCTACCGAGGATGCCTCATACGTTATGCTAATGATCAAGAGACATGTTAATGATATTTTAGAAGCCTAATTAGTGGAATATATAACTATATGCAATTTGGTAATGGACTGTGACAAGAAGTTGTTAAAAAGGGGCTTGACAAATCCAGTTGCATGTGGCCTCAGACAAACAGTTGCTGAGAATAGATGAGGAGAAGCGGGGTCTGTGTGCTTGCGTCTCGCCACCCCATGTGATGGGGTGTGTTTTTTGGCGCCTGCGCTCGTCAGCCTGACTGACACAAGCTGGTTTCTTGGCTCTAAATTTTCTATTCTATTGCTTGAACTGACGTGACCAAAACTTCAATTTATGGGCACAGTAATTTTCTCTCTCCATCTGTCAATATCTGCATGCATACGTATAAAATACAGTCAGTCTGTCTGCACGGCGAGGCTGTGCTGCGTACGGCTAGAGCTGCGGTGGACCTGCTGTTCTCCACCACTTAGAAGAGGCAGAGGAGTCAGTGGAGCAGCACCAGATTTCTTGCGTGCTGTTTATGTCCCCCGGGCATCTCACTTAATGGTAGCTCTTCTCAAGATAGATACGCAGTCATGCTTGAGCATGCATGACTTCTGGTCCGTGGGAGAGGACCAGAGGTCGTGCAGGACTTCTGTCAAGCAGATCCTGAAAGCACCACCTTAGATGTGAATGTTAGCAGGACGTGGGCTTCTTGGTACCTGTTTCTTTTCCGTGAACAGTGGAGGGAGTGATCCTGCTCATGTTGCAGTCTCTCATATACTTCCCCTGCTAGAAACTGCAGATACTTCTCAGGGTTTTTTTGTTGATGTGCCTTGTACAAGACTTTAAAGCTGGTGGCCTGGTTCTAGGCCAGAGTTTAAGTGTTTGGAAATCTAACCTTCTAGCTTGGCTGTGCTGGGTGTGGACTTGAAGGGGTGCCAGCTGGAGGGTAGGGATTGGTGGCCAGTATCTCTGATGATTGGACTTCGTGGTTTGTCTGTCCTGTGGAGATGTGAAAAATGCAAATCTGTGTCTTGTGCTTCCTGTATCACGGGTGGGAGCAGAGATGAGCTGTTAACAACGGCAAGATGCTTGTTATCCCTCCCATTTCAGCCTCCTTGAGGATATAGACTGCTTCTTTGTCTATACAGCATCTCTTGTGCTTAGTAGCAGAGGAGCCTTCTTCTGGCATCCCATGGGAGAAGAGAAACCTATTTTCTTCTTCAAGTTCTGCTCCATCACTGCCACATGACCTGGGGCAACTTGTGTTGCTGCTGTGTGGGAGCCTCTCCTGTGGGGGAAAGGTGACTGCCCTTCTCTGACAGCAACTGAAAATAAGTTGGAGTTGGGGCAGAGGGTTAACAGTATTAATTCCCGTTGCTTATGAAGTAGTGCCAATTACTAAATCTTATTTCTTGATATCAAGCCTAATTTTTGTCTGTCCTTAATGACTTCCCAGTTTTCCCAGCTGTATCCTGAGAGCTGCACCATTTCATTACCGTGTGCCTCTTTGTATCTACTTCTTATATACCTGCCCTAAAATCAAGACTTTAATAAGAAGAAATTCCCATTTAAGCTCTTCACTTTGTTATTCTGTAAGCAGAGGCACAATGCCTTTCTCTGGGAAGGAGGCACTAAACTGAAGGAACAGGGGCAAATGTGCATGGCCTTTCAAAGGGTTTTTAAGTGGAGTGTTGGGTGAGAGGAGTGGGATCAGATGGTTCTGCTCAGCGTGGAGATGTGCTTCTATCCCAGGTGTCTCTCTGCGGTCTGGGGGACCCTGCCTGTTCCAGATGGGAGCACGATGGATCGGTGATGGGGAGCTTACCTCAAGGCAGCTTGCTGTCCATGGGGCTGCCCGGGATGTTTGAATTGGGAATGTGCAGCTGCCTTGAGGCGTGGAGAACTTTCATCCTGTTGATTTTTCTCCTCCCTTTAAATATTTTTTTAAGATATTGAATTTCTTTTACTTATTTGGGTTTTTTTCCCCCTGCTAATAACTAAATTATAATGAAGCTCCCAGTGGGGTTTAAAAATATATTAAAAAAACCCACATAAAAAAACCCTGCTGAAATTATTCCCCCTGTTTTTATCCTTTCCAGTGCAATCCGTTCTGCATAATAGCTCTTTGTCTGCTGGCAGGTAGGCACGGGGGAGGCCAGGAATGAGCGTCGCGGCAGCGGTGATGTACGGAAGAGTTGCGTGCCATCCCCGGCCCAATGACACCGAGTTCCCCTTGTGGGTAATTGCAAACCGGGCACCCCCAGGCCTCAGGCAGCGTGTGGGCTTCGTGCCCGGGTACCACCCTGCCTAGTTTGCGCAGGGACTCGGATGAGCTCACCTCACCCAGCATCCCTGCCACGAGACAGGTATAATAAAGCAGGAGAATCTTTACACTCTGCGATTTCATTCCACGGATCAAAGATCAAAGCAGAGGAATACACAGTGACCATAAAATTAACTGCTTTTTCAATTTTACAATGCTTTCAGTGATAAAGAATCATATAAATTTAATATTAATTAAACACTTAGCTTTTAACCTCCTCCTGCATCTACTTTTGGCTCCTTGTTGGGGAAAAATTAATTGGGCATCTTAAATCTTGCGTTACTAAATGCTTTGACAAGGGGTTTCAGAAGCACTTAGAACTCGAGCAAAATGTATTTGCGCCATTCGTCCTTCCACTCACCTAATTGAAAATCTTCGAGGGGAAAGGGAGGGGGCAGGGAAGAGGGAAGAAAAAAAAGTACCATTTTATGGTTTGTTTCTTAAGAGGAAAAAAAAGGAGGGAAGGAAAAAGGCGTAACTTATAGCTGCTCCTACGGTCTCGGCTTTAATTCAATCCCCGTCACACTTAACACCTCGCAAAATGGAAGCGATTGATCTTCTATTAGAGATGGCCAATCGATCGGGAGCGGGGCGCTGGCTGCACCCTGCCGCTCGCTCCCGGGGTGTCAGCGTCTCCCACGCTTCCCTCTGTCTCCCGGTTCTGCTCCGAAAAAACTGCCCGTGTTGCGCATTGGTTGTGTGGGGAAGATGCACCCACGAGTGCGCGTCTCTGCCTGCCGGTATGGTAATGTATATGATTAGCTTCCTGACCACTGAGACGCAGCTGCCTTTAGGGGAGAGCCCAGCAAGCGGCTTTTTAGTTGCAAACAGCAACACTTCATGAACGCACAAGGAAGGAATTGCAAAATACTACTGTCGTGATCCAAACCAGAAAGATTCAGAGAGAGGAAAGCTCTTGGAAATCAGTAATGTTGCAGAAGACCTAAGGAGCACAGCAGAGAGCAAATTAGATGTGTTATTTGCAGTGTGGTTTGGCAAAAAGGGTAGCAGTGGGCTTTCTAGGCTGCAGAGGCCACACTTGATAGAACAGGAGAGATCTTAGTTCCTTTTCCTAACTGGATATGGCATGTGTCTCCAGACATCTTATTAATGTGATGATACTGGAGAAATAAAGGGAGTTTAAGGAACTCCAGATGTATGGGATTGGATCTAGGAGGTTATGGAGAGAAATTCTTCCTTCGCGGTGGAGCCTCATTAATTTCCACAGCAGAGCAGAAGACCCACCAGCATCCAGTGTCCAAGGGCATGTTAGGGACTACCATGTGGTAGGAAACAGCTGGATTGAGAGTTCCAGAAACTCAAGCAAATAAACAAATGAGCAACTCTAGGATACTGAGTAGAAGCTCATGAGTTCAATGGTGCTTTACCTGTTTGTACCATTTCTTTGACTTACGTTTTTAAGAGGGCATCGATGCTGCCCCGGTGAGGATGCTGAGAACCACTTGGTCCAGGAGACTGAGATAAGACTAATGCTTCCAAGGACCAGTGTGACAGTGCCTCAAGTGGGCAGGGCTCTGCTGGAGGAGCACAGTCTCTGCACAGAGCAGAATTCACATAGCAAGGGAGGCACAGCAGGATCTTTTCTATACCATTTTAGGCTGTTGGAAAACCACCAGAGTTGTGGTACTTGTCCTCTGTGGCCAAATGGTGCCCCATTTCTTCTCTCCTGGGCCATACGCCTTGGAAAGCAGGGGCTGCACCTCTTCCCGTGCGAACCCTGGCTCCCTGAATTCAGACCTGGGAAAATGAATTGTGATGTGTATGTGCATTTTGCCTGCTGGAATCTCTTCCTCTCCTCATGAGTGAAGGGGCCGACCCTCGGGCTCACTCTTTTGATGGACTGGTCTGTTCCAAAGATGGGACGCGTCAGTGAAGCACTGGGTAGCGTTGATGCTGCAGTGACTCCGTGTGGGCTTTCACAGGTGGTGGTGGTGGGGATGAGGAAAGCTCCCACCTTCAGGTGTGTCAATAAATCCCAGGCTCTGCACGTTTTGGATTTGGGACTCAGTCTTTACTTGTAGACCCATTGCTGATGTGTTTAATAAATGTGTTGCAAGTCAGGATGCATTTTCAAGCAGGACTAGTCGAAGAATGTGCCAATATCCAGAGCCACCTCTGAATTTGGTGCTAAGCATCTCATACCACCATGAGCGGTTGCTCACTTCCTTCTGCCCCCTGAAAACTACTGACTAGTGCTGGGCTAGAGGCTGGCAGTTGCTTAAATCAAAGGCTTAGGTTATCCCCAGCTCTCTGTGTGCAGTGGTGGAAATGCTTTGATACGGCTTTTCCTCCAGGATCCACCAGTGAGGGTTTTCTAAGGAGTCCTTTGTGCTTCTGAGTTTAAGGTATTGGTAAGGAGAGGGCACGGCACCGTGCGGCTTGCCCGCTGTCCCCAGCGCAGCAGTCGGGAACAGAGGAAAGTGCTGCAGGGCCCTGCTCTGCTCCTCTTGCCCTGGCGGTTCTGGTTTTGAAGGTTTCTGTTTTCTGCTGCTGCTGGCAGTTGTAAAAGGTTTCATGGGTGAGAAGGTGCCTTCAGCGCATGGGTGGAGACCCTGTGATGGCACAGAGAGATAGGCACGTACACAGAGGGACCTGGTGCAATGGCACAGCTTGTGCTGGGGCTTTGCATGGTTGGAGGAGCTGTGAAGGAGATGGAAGAGTTTGTAAAGGTCTTAGGAGGGATCGGCAGTGGGCTTAAATCAGAGTATTCCTGCTGGTGATGGAGGAGCTTTACCCATTTATACCAGCGGGGGCTCATCTTGTTTTAATGTCTCAGGGCAGCAGGAGCAGAACTGCTGGGTTTGGCTTGTGTTTAAACACCTTTGGTAATGTCCCTGGATCATCCAGGTATTGCTGTCTGGAGATGGTGCAAAGCGTCGTTCCTAGCCAGGTTAGAAAAGCAGACTTGGGGTCTTGAGCAATTGAGATGCTTTTAAAAAACAGAGGTTGTGCTTCAGGATCTTAATTCTCCAATAGAGGTTACTGAGTGTGTGCTTGCAGCGCAGGTATGTGCTCACGGGGCTCGGGGCAGGTGTAACTTGAGCCTTGTGGAAGTGATTTCAGGCCTTAATGAAACTTGGAGAAATCCAGATTTTTGTAAGAGTGGAAATGTTCCAGTTTTAGTTGGTGCTTGGAACAAATCAGCTTTGGATGGTGGAGCTGGGAGAGGGTCATTGTGGTGCCAAAGAGGCTGCGAGTGGCGAGGACGTTCAGGGCGCATTTGCAGATTCAAGAGATATTTCCGTATGGGGTTTTTTTTTTAAATCAAACCCTCTTGAATTTGGTGGGAGCAGCACGTATGCCAAACCTGAACCTTCTCTACACTGTGATCCTGTGGCACACCGACTGGCTACGATGAGTGCTTGAAAGTGGAGCACAGCTCACCCCACCAGCCTTTACGCTGGTGTGAGACTTCCGTCCTGGCAAAGCTCTTCTGACTCAACAGATCCCCGGACGCTTCTATTTTAAAGGGTCTATAATGAATCCTGAATTGTTGCGTTTCTTTCTCCTGCGCTCAGGCTCTTAGCAAGGGCCTGAAGGCGGATACAGTTCAGTATCGGTCACTTTGCCAGCGCTGGCAGGAGGAAGAAAGTGTTTGAATTTGGGTCAGTCACTCACCGATGCCCCTCCGGGAGGCTCTGGTTTCTTGTTCGTGGCTCTCCAGGAGAAGCAGATCGCCTGGTTAGTTCAGAAAGGCTTGCGAAACGTGTGGGAGCTCTTGTTACCTGCTCCAGCCATGGAAAATTAACTCTGTGCTTGCAGTTTGCTCTGGGGAACTTTGCAGTCTTTTGCTCTTAATTCACAGTGTTTTCTCTGGCTTCTCCCTCCAGTCCTTTTTCCATAAAAGTAAGTAAAAGCAAAAAAGAAGGCAGGCAGTGAAGAGGCGAAAGTGGCTGCAAAAGGGCCGATCCACCAGCAAGGGTCATAGATCTGCTCATGAAGCCCTTGGTTCTGCTGCCGAGAGCAGGAATGGAGCATAACTGAGCCAGGACCAGCAGCCTGCAGCTGGAGGAGACGAGCAAGGACCACATCCTCCTTGGCCAGCCGGGGTCATTGAGCTCTGAAAGGGGAGTTGAAACTGGCCTCATCCTTTCAGCAGCAGTACCTACAGCTCTGCCTGCATCCTCCCCCTGCACCTGCTGCCTCGGCTGGGCTGCATCTTCATCCCCACCCACCCAAGGACATTTTGTCTTGACCCCAAAACAGGGGGTGTCACATCCCTGTCATATTCCCGTGCCTCTGTAGGGTGCAGAAAGCTGTGGGTACAGAGTGGGAAGGAGACCCTGCCACCCTGCTTGGGCAAAGCCCCATCTCCAGCTCCGGGCACATTGGCACCGTCCTTCCCTGTGTGCTGCTCACCCCCCTCCCACCCTCCTTCCTGCCATCGGAAGGAGGGAAAGAAAAGGAGGAACAACCATATAAAAAAAAAAATGTTAATTTATTAATCATGGAATATATAGCAGTTCATCTGAAATGCTGTTGCTATGCCAACACCCTGGGAGTTTATTTTCTTAATCCAGGAGCGAAGCGTTTGGTCCCCCGCTCTCCTGCTGAGCTATTTGAATACGTTGCTGCTGCCGCGGTATCTGTTTGAAAGGGGGAAGGAGGGAAAAAGCAAGAAAAAAAAAATAAAGTAGGCTAAACCACCAAAGCAGTCAGATGCAAAGCAGTAAGAAGCCTTTCTCAGTACGACTTAGTAAAAATGACACAAATTAATATACTCTACTTAAACCAGACCAAGATTAATGCTTCTCTTTCAGAGCAGCTTAGTCCAACTGTCACTCGACAAACGTTCGTCGGACAAAATCAACACTAATCAACATTTATTCCTCTCTTGCCCTTGGGTCTGAGGAGCGTAGAGCGGCCTGCGCCATTCTCCGGCTCGTCTCGCCACGCTTTTCACCCTCCATCCAGCTTCGCCATATATCACCCTTCCTCTCTGTGCTTCTGCTTGTACGGATCCACACGCTCAGCTATCAGGCTACATTAGAGGCATGATAGATTTTCTGTTTTAATTTACATCTATTATATTACAACATAACAGACCTTGATTCAGTGGAGACCAGTGTCTCCTATAGCCAGGCTCTTTGGGAAGATCTTTGCATTAACTTATTAAGGCTGGTTGGAAAGTGGCTTTGGATTGACTCTCCTTCTTTCTTCTCTCGCCTCCAAGTGTTGAGCAGAGGTGTCTTAGTGTGCCTGGCTCGGGGAAGCCTGTGGATGTCTCAGCCAGCTTCCCATGGAACTGAGAGATGATGGCTTTGGAGAGGATGGGCTGCCGAGCACGCCTGCTGCTGTTAGTACTGGTTGGACACCAGGCTGCTTTGTAACCGTGGTCTGGAGGAGACCTTGCCCTGCCTTGTGGTGCTGCCCTCTGCCCTCCACCCCGTGACAGGAGAACGGCTGAGTCCAGGGCTTGATGTTGGGAGGACAAGGTCCCAAAATACCTTTCGTGTGTCTTTCTGTCCCTCATGCAGCAATGCTGAAGACATGATGTCTGGTATGTGTAGTGTGGCAGGGTTTTGCTAAGATCCATGGTTCATTTCTCACGGCCAGGGTACCATTTCCTGCTGTACCCGTGCAGCACAGGAGGGATAGGTCTGATCTAAGGTCTGGCTTAAGATCTTGGTGGTGCTGCACTCCAGCTGGCTTTCCCTTTGAGCACTGGGTCTGTCTGGTCATCCAGAGAGTCTGTTGGGAACTGAAAGTGGCAGGAGAGTTGAAGAAACTGGAGCACGTTGTGTTTATTTCCTCTCCGATGAGCAGAAAACCGGTGAAGGTCATGATGCCGCTGTGCCCAGCTTGGTGTAGTTTGACAAGTGTTTCCTCTCCATGTAACCTTGGGTTATTAAAACGGGAGGAAGGGGCGTCCCTCCTCCACATTCCCATTTTTGCACTTGGTATTAAATGCTGGTTTTGATGATTTACCTGACAGAGCACTTGCATGGGGTTTAGCTGATCTATATTTGACTTTCTTCCAGTGCTGCATGAGCTTGGACAGGACTTGGTCTTAGTCTCTAGATGAGACTGTATAGGAGTTAGGCCCTTGGGCAGACTGAAATCAAGATGATTTTTGCTCTCCCTCATCCAAATAGGACAGCAAAGATAGGCTCGCTTCTCAGACTGCCAGAGTAAATGTAAGACCAAAAGCCAGGTGAGAACTAGTAACAAACACAACGTTCAAGCAACCCCTTCTGCAGT
Organism: Clamator glandarius; assembly: GCA_033459285.1. NCBI lineage: Eukaryota > Metazoa > Chordata > Aves > Cuculiformes > Cuculidae > Clamator > Clamator glandarius. Next base: position 3,008,639 of record JAUNZM010000292.1, read on the forward strand.
TGTGTATGGAGGTGTAAATCCATCAGAGGAGGTGGTAGGCTCATCTTTGTGATGGCTGTCCAAGGACAGGTTAGAAAATGATCTGACAAGGATGCTCTTGTTGCACTGTTGGAAAAGGCATCAGTCCATGTGTGTCTGCACACCCATTCCACCCTGCAGTTCTGGGGTGTGAGGGGCTACTTGGCATCTCTTCTGGTCTGGCCAGTTGTGGCTAAGGGGTAGAGGGGTAGCCCTGAGTCTGGTGACGGCTCTCATGGGTCCATGCCCCTGAAGGTCTGGCTCGTGATGTCCCCATTGCTGTTCCTAAGCTTCTCTCCATAGCATGTTGTGGGTGATGGATTGGTGGTCCCAGGGATGGGATTGAGATAGAAAGTTGCAGTTGGTGTCTCAGGTCAAAGCACAGCTTGGCGATTTTGCTGGGAATCCCGTGGCCATCTTCTGCCATAGGTCCTTCTTGCCTGTGGTGCTAAACCTGCTTTGAAGATTTGTCATTTCTTCCTCCTGGGAGTTCTTAGGTCTGTGAAAGCTGTGACATGGAGGCTTTTGCTGCCCTTTTCTGCCGTTGTGGCCTCTGTTGCAAAGTCCTGGAGCATGCTTCTTCCAAGCCCCAGTGGACTGCAGGCTGGGCTGGGAGAGCTGGTGGGATCTCTCCGCCTTGCCCTCTCGGTTGGTGTGAACGAAGATTTGATTAATGTGGGCACTTTAGCACAAGTGCCATTTTCCAGGCTGTAGCTCTTGGCATGAGGAGTGCTGCCGGATTGGAGCAGAGAACTGCAGGCAGCGTCTGTGCGCTGGGTGCTTACGGTGTGCTGGGAGGGGAGCCCCCTGCTTCCCTCCCTGCTCCTCATTGCTGAGCAGTAAAGTAAATGACGCTTGGTATAACTTTGCACTTACAGGACTGCAACTCAATTTAAAAACAACCCCAAACTCCGGGAGCAGGAGGGGCTCTGCACTAAGCTCGTTTCTGCAAACCCACCTCGTTAATTTTAATAGCGGGAGAAATTCTCCGACTGGGAAGAGATGCTGAAGCTGAAGTGCCAGCAGCCCTCGGGGGGCAGGTGGGAGGACAGCGCTAAGTCCCAGCCTGTGGGAGACTGGCTCGGGACAGACCTCTCCGGGGAGTCCTGGCCCTTCTGCTGAATTATAAATTAGCCGGGCTCCGGCTCCGAACAATGGCTTTCTGGAGCAAAGGCGTGGTGGGAGCTTGGATGCATGTGGGGGACCACGAGGCTGGGTGGGGGCCGCTCGCTCGGAGGATGCTCCAGTCTGCGGGACTTCGCCAGCTCTCCAGGGAGGTTTTTGGAAAGGAGATAACATGCACAGGGATTAATGCTGTTTGTAAAGCACTTGGAAGATGGGAAAAGCTATAGAAGTGCTGTAATTAATAGAGGCTGGCTAATTGAATGTTCTGCCTGGACATCATCTCAGCTGATATATATGTAAGGAAAAGCACCTCCATTAGCATGAGGGAAAATCGTTCCCCCCGCCAGTGCTGGGGCTAAAGCAGCCAGATTTATTTCTCATAATTGTCTCCAGGAACTGAGGTCCAAATGCCCGAGTCTTGGAAGTGGCTGTGCCTGTGAGACAGCGAAGCTTTGCAGGGCATCCTTGCATTTGAGAGAAGCCTGGGGTGGGGCTGCCAGAAACGCTTGGGCCAGTGTGATCCTTGAGCTGCTACTGAAAGCTGTGCCAGCCTGGAACAAACTGGTGGTTGAAGGGGGCAAATTTGCCGTGGGGATGGCTCTGTGATGGGCCAGGATGGCACTGGGAACCAGCGCTTTGTTCAGATCCTGGGGAGACTGAACAATAAGGCATCTCCTTAGTGGTAGCCTGTGAAGTACCAACAGAGAGAAGGATGTTTCTGCTCCCCCCAGTGGGATACCCAAGGAGATTTGGAAGCAACCAGTATGAAATGGATGAAAAGGAACTGTCCTGTCTACTGAGCATGGATCTGGATTCTTGCAAAATTGAAAGATTTAGGTGCTGTGTTTTGCAGCCTGGATGTCTCACGTTAAGCCAGATCTGGGCTGTTGTGAACATCTGCTGCTGCAGTACTGTTTCTGAGGGCTGTGCTTTTTAATGACATATTTATACTGCAGAAAATCTTGCTGTTGTTTTGTTTGAGGACCCTAGTGTAAGCTGTGTCTGTTTAATCTGTCCTCCCGTTTACCTCGCTGGGGATGGGGTGCAGTGAAGAAGGCTTCCACCTTTTGCTTTTCTTTAACGCCTCTGCACCCTTTCTTTAGTTTGTGGTAATGCTTTTCCACCGCTGTGTGTTCCAGAGTGCTGGTCAGCACTGCACTCCTGGCCTCTTCTCCCCCCGTGAACGAGGACTGGGCTCCAAAATCCATATATAGCTCTTGGAGAGGTTTTCTGAGATGCTGGCTGGTTTCTGTGCAGCTTTGGATGTGCTTGGCTCACGGGGAAGCTGGGTTATTCCTTGCGCCTGAATATGGTGTTGGGGCCTGCCCAAGTCTGAAGGCATTGGCCTTATATGCATAGGAACAGGCAGCTTCTATATAAATGTTTTTATAAGGGCTATAAACCGCAGTGCTTTGGAGCGCGAGCCGACAGCGGCATGTTGAGCTCAGAGGAAACTTCCCTGCGAGCAATTCATCCCGAGCTCCTTTTCCACTGGGCTTGTTGTGATGGTGTCTCCCCCCAGGAAGGGGATGGCAGGAGGGAGCCGGGGCAGGGCTTGTCCTGTTCCTACTGATGGCTGGAAGCTGCTGGCATGGGGAAGCAGGGTGCTGGGAAAGAGCTGGAGTGCTAAACCTGCCACCTCTTGTAGGTTTGTGGGTGTCCAATTGTGTGCGCTTATCCCTGCCTCCAAGGGCATCGGGCAGGCTGAAGAAGGGACGTTCTTCTGGGTTGCTGCCTGCCAGGGTCAGTTGGCTGCTCCACTGCATATCAGGGATGTTTTTCCCGGATGGGGAAAGAGCAAAGGAGAGATCCCGCTGGAGGAGGAGGGGAGGGCTGGCCACCCCCATGGACCTGACTGCAGGGCGGTTGGTGTCTGGAGCTGCTCCAGAGGAGGTGCAGGAGGAGCCAGGCTGGAGGGGATGGGAAAGGGGGGCAGCTACGCGGCAATCAGGCTGGTCTGTGCTGCATTTCATGAGCCTGAGGGTTGCCTGTGCCTCTTATTTCCCCAGCTGTAAGTCAGTGATCTTGCAGGCCGTGCTACCCGTTGGTTAGTGCCAAACGCTGGTGAGCCTTGGTTGAAAGGAGCACCAGGAGCCACTGTGACATGTAGGCTCATGTGATGGGCTAGATAGAAAGCCTGGTCACCAAGGCTTTTTTGTGATGGGATGCCAAGCCACGGCTGGAGCAAGTCTCCCCGTAGGAAGCAGTCTGACCCATCTGTGTTTAATGGGGACCACACAACACGGCAACGAGCCTGCAGATATTCTTGTAACTTAATAGCACCCTGTGGAGAGAAACAGTACTATAAAGGGGGTACAGATTTTTTAAAAGGTACTTAGGAGCCCGGGGCTACAGAGTAGGGTCCTCTGGACTGTTTAAAAGCTGTGTCCTGCTCACCTTAGTTGTCCATCCTTATATATTCCCAAGCCACCGGGATCATGTTCCTCCAGTGAGTGCCTGGCTCGAAGCCACAGGGATAACAGGTGTTCTCCTACGCTGGGGCTTTGCCGCTGGGCAGGGTGACTCAACCCGAAAGGTCTCTGAAATCTGGGTCAAAGTGACTCGGGAGCCTGTGATCTGAGGGGGTACTCCCAGTCACATGGACTCCTTCTGTGATGATTTTGCTTAAGGTGTGTTGGGATCTTGTTTACCTCACGTGAGGTCTTCTCCACAACAAGTGTATGATGTGTGGTCTTGGAAGATGGGGCGATTTGACGTGATCCACCAGGGGTGGTGCTCAAGGCTGTGTATTTTTCCTTTTCTGTAAAGCAGGACAGGGGACAAGCCTCCCTTGGCAGAAGGAAGGGCTTTGGTAGAGCTTGGGGTGTGCAGTGAGCCCTGGCTCTGCCCAGTGGCCTGACACAGGGGTTGTGGGCCACGTCCTCTGGGTCTGAAGGGGCAGTTCTCGGGAGGAGCTGGACGTGCCCAGCCTGCCAGGTGGGGACGTGGGGAGTGCTGGGAGCTGTAGAGACATCCATCAGCCTGCCCAGCTGGCTGGTGGAGAGGTGTCAGGAGGCGACAGCTTTCTGTTGCTGCTGACCTGGGCTCGGTTTGAACTTGTGACCCGGAGATAAAAGCCTTTCTCCTCCCTCCCTGGCTCCGGTGCCCTTTTCCTTGAATTGCCCAGGCTTTCCTGCCTGCATCCGGCTGGGCTGACAATGGAGAAAGGTCATTTATTGTGTCGCCGCCCTTCTGCATCCCATTCCCCTTGGTACCTTCACCATGAGGCCATCTGGCTCCACCAAAAGCCTACCTGCCTCCTGCTTTCCTTCCTTATCCTCCGTTCACTATGACTTTAGCTCTCAGCCCATGGAAATGTGCCGATGGATGTGGTGTGCCAAGGAGAAAGGGGAAGGACTGGTGGTCCTTTGGCTTTAATGGGAGCCCTTGGAGAGCCCTGATGGATGACATCACTGGTCCTTCAAGCTGCAGAGGCAAGTTTGTGAAATCTGTGTGAATTTTGGGTTTCATTGTGTCCCCAGAGCCTACAGAGTTGGCGGCATAGAGATGGGAGAACTCTCCTCATGTTTCCCTTCCCTCCCCACCCCGCAGAAGCGAGAGCTTAGCTGGGGAGGGAGGAACAGGTCCATGAAAACGCACGTTACGTCTGCTGCTAATTTGTGATTGGAAACGAAGCAACAAAGGGAGGTGGTGCAGCGTGAGGGTGGTTTAACCTTGATAAAACAGTGATTTCACCAAGGATGATGTTCTCCCATCTATCTTCATCCATCAAAGCGCTGCTGAAATATGCTGATGAAGCCTGTGGATAGGAGAACAGTGCAGTTAAATGGGGCGTTGCAAATGCTCTCTGTACCCCCGTGACAGGGTGGCATTACTTACTGTCCAAATTTAGTACAGGGAACAGCACGAGCCACAGCTTTTTGCTCTGTGGGACGGGGCGGGATGCAGCCAGGGCTGTGTCCCCTCTGCAGTGAGTCAGAGGTGGTGGTGGCATCTCAGCACATCGCTTCATTTTCCCCTTTTCTTTAGAGCCACCGAGAGCTGCGAGTGCAGAAGCAGTAAACAAATTTAACTTCACTGTACAATTGCCTTCCTCTCCCTAGCAGAGGGAGAAATTCGATCATGAAAGATGCCAGGCTTGCAGGTAAGGTCCTCTTGGCTTTGGTTGGATGTTGACTGGAGGGTCTGCTCTGTGGAGGAGTTGGGGAAATCCCAGGGCTTTGCTGTGTGTTTGGCTACCACGAGTATTGCCTGGGTGCGCTGTGTCAGAGTAGCGGCAATTAAGATTTATTTATATGGGGTTTCCCAGCTTGCAGGGTGGGAAGTGACGGTATGTGGGTGTGAGCGCTGCGTGTGAACTTCTTACGTTTGGGGATTAGCAGCACGGGCTGAGCGCCACAGTCTTTTTTTGGTCAGGTATCCGAAGGCGGTTTGCTGTCTGCATGTGAGTGTAAATGTCGATAGGTCAGCGGTAACCCAGCCCTGTAACCCAAGCCACCGCTGTACCCGACCCCGCTGGGATTGACAGTGTTCTGCTGGGATATGCTATTGCATATGGCCCCAGTGCTTCCAGTTGAGTTTCAGTGATGATCTTCTCGTGTCTGAGCTGAGCTGTGCCACTGCTGGGGTGAGTTGGGGTCTCCTCTCCTCGGGAAGGAGCCAGGTGGAGTTGGCAGGGAGAGTGGCTCCCAGAGTCTCCGAGAGACTGGACGCTGCTGGTGACCTGGGCCCATCCTGACACCAGGAGGAACTGAGGATTCAGAGTCCTCTCCAAGTGCGGACACGGCTCATCTCCAGCAACTCTTCCTCATGCAGCTGGGTTTACCTCCCTGGGTCATCCTTCCAGGAGCTGGCAAGGTATGAGTGTTACCTCCAGGATTCTTTCCAGACTTGTGCTTGCAGCAAGGTAAACCTATCTGCGAAGCCTGCACAGTCAGCAGGGCTCTGGCACGGCTCCAGAGCTCTCCTCCGTAAATAACCCAGATGGGTGGATGCCTACTTGCAGTCAATATGTGTGGTGAAGGCTAGATAGTTCTCTCTGGGCCCGGAAAGGCTGCCTGCTGAAGGACACGGCCATCCAGCAAGAGCACGAGGCTGGCAGATCCCGCTACGAGGTGGACAGAAAGGCTGATCGGGGCTGCCACCATCTCTGAGCCAGAGCTCTGTGATTTCACACCTTCAGAGCTTGGTCTTCTGGGCACCCTGGCACCCCTGCTCCATGCCAGCCCTGGACCACTCTTGAGGCTCTCAGTTGTCCCTTGAGACACCACTCAGCTACAGCGAGACTGTCCTTAGCTCGGCTGCCTTCAGGAATAAACAACAACGTAAACATCAGCGGAGACACAGAACAAACTTTCATTCCACGGGCTTTCTCTGTCCCTCCAGCAAACTCCCACTGGTTATTGGTAGCTCAAACTTTGCGGTGGCCTCCCTCCTCCTCCAGCATCTCATGGGACACCTTGTGAGCCTGGGGCTGAAGTGATGGGATGGATCAGGACATAAGCTGCTCACCTTACAGTTTCTTCTCGCCTCAGTCTCTTGTATTTCTGTTCTTCAGTTGCAGCTTCCACTTCTGATGCATTCGGGACCATTTGGGGGAAAAAAAAAAGTTGACAAAAGAAATGAATTATGCATAAGGAATTAATTTCCTTGATGAATAGGGACTTACAAACTCAATTGCCATTCGCTTTCAAGGGATGCTTGGGGGAGTGGGGGAAGGGAATAAAAGCAGAGGATGGAGCAGAGGGTGAACGGCTGAGCCTGGAAGTGTTCCTGGCCTTTGAGTGGACTTTGGGAAACAGCCCTGGGTCATTTAAACCAGATGATGGGGCCCATATTCCCATCAACGCATGGGTTTTTTGCTGGAGGGAGAATCAGGGTGGTGGAGACACAGCAAATGCGGCAGCGCATCTGTCAGTGAGTGCTGCCCTGTGCTGAGAACAGGAGGACAAAAGGCCCAGATGAGGATTCGGCTGTTTTAATAGGAGGGAAACTGAGGCAGGTGTGTACATGTGACTTGTTCAGATGGGGTACAGGCCAGGGGCCAAGTGCTTGGGACACGAGCACTCCAGGAGTTTGCCTCTTTTCACTTGTGTCCCCTTGCCTCCTGCACGCTGCTGTGTCCTGGGAGCAGAGCCAACAACTGGGAGCACTGAAAGTGCTGGAGTGAAGATGCTGTAAAAGTGCCTTCTGGAAACTTTGCCCAGCCAGAAAAACTTGCCCCCAAGCCCAAGCAGTAAATTCAGATTCCTGATGGAGAGAGAGCATCTGTCACCCAAAGCAATCTGAGCTTTTGTGCTGCGTGGTGCTGTGTGTGGGCAGCCGTCTCTTCCCTTAGTGGAGGGTTGGGGCAGGTTGGTGTTCTGAAGGAAAGGAGGAGCCTGCTTGTGATGCCAGTCGCTCTTGGATTGGGAAATGTTTCACCCTGGAAAGCATCAGGAATGCTGGAGGAAAGTCTGACCTGCCTGTTGCACTGGCTGATGAGTGAGTTGTGTTAGGCAGAGTGAGGCACAAAGTCGAGCTGTGCTGGGCCCCGAGCTCAGCCTGACATCAGGTACAGTTAGTGCTGGGCGGGTTGGTTTGGTGGCTCTGTCTTCCTTGGGATCTGGTTTCTCAAAAGCCAATGTGGCTATTCCTCATTCACTGCAAGAAATGCCCGGTTCTCTGACCCTCCTGTTACCTGTGCAGCTTGGAGCAGCCCTATGATAACAAAGAGCCTCATCTCCCTGAAGAGTAAATCCAGGAGAGGAAACTAGGAGTGGGGCAGGAGGGGGCTGGAAACAGTGTTTGGGGATGGAGAGGCTGTGCTGGACACTCCTCTGGGCAGCTGGGCTTTGGCTCCTTGCTGGTGGGCAGTGGTCCTACAACCATTTCAGACAAAGTAGAAGACCTCAGCATCGCGTTATAGTCCTGCAGGCCCAGATCCTGCCAGGGAAATAGACTGGGACCATCCTGGTCTGATATCTCTGCAGTCCAGCATCAAAACTGATGGCCTCTAGCTCCACCAGGGGAGATTTAGGCTGGACATTAGGAAAAAATGTTTCACAGAAAGGGTCATTGGTCCCTGGCAGAGGCTGCCCAGGGAGGGGGTTGAGTCCCCTCCCCTGGAGGGGTTTGAGGGACGGGTGGACGAGGCGCTGAGGGACGTGGGTTAGTGATCGATGGGAATGGTTGGACTCGATGATCCACTGGGTCTTTTCCAACCTGGTGATTCTGTGATAGAGATAGTTTTCTCCCAGAGCCTGCAGTTCTCCTGCACTTTGCAACTTGCTTGTTGCCCTTTACACAGTGATGTCTCTGGGTGCTCGTGGACTTGAGATGAAGGTTTGCGAGCAGTCAGAGAAGGACATTGCTGGCTGCCTGGCTGTTTCCATAATCGAGGTGGATGGTGAGCGTTAGCAGGAGTTGTGCCGGGGCCATGGTGCTGGGTTTGTACCAGGAGCACTGTCTGTGCCTGTTGCGCATCCACCCCACGGCACACCGGAGCCCATTCCTCTCCGGCTTGGTCAGTGGTGGGATGAGCCTGGAGCTGGAGGGATTTGTGCAATGCTTGTCTCACCTTAATGCCTCTTCCCTGTAGAGAGCTGGGAGAGAGGTGTGTGTACCGCAGAGAAAAGAGCACCCCAAAACCCCAACCTGGGGGCTGCTGCGTGGAGTTGGGATTACACTCGCTGGAAAGAAGTGGCATGAGTGGGGGCCTTACCACCATGGAAGGGGACCAGAGGAACACGAGTTTGATTGTGAGAAGGGTAGTTTGATCATGGGAAAGGTGATTTAATCACAGCTTTTCCATCCCCTTCTCGGCCACCCTTCCCTTTCCCAAGCAGAGCGGATCCACGGGCCAGGGGCTGTGGAAGCTGTCGCTTTGCGTTGCGCGGCTGGGGAAAGGTCTCTACCTGCCTTATTTTGTCCCTTTTGCTGTCAGGGCTGACAGTGCTCATGTTTATTTCATCCAGCGTGGCGGCTGTCTCGTTTCCCTATCCTCCGATGTCATTAGCGTGCCGAGAGCGGGCCCTGCAGAGCTCAGCCTAATGAATTCCGCTGTGGCTCTTCTCTCCCCACCTCGTTACCAAAGCTCAAGGTGTCAAATTAAACGCGGCCGGGGAAAGGAGAGAGAGAACAAGGCATGAAAGGAGGAGGCGAGGAGGAAGACAAGTGTTGTAGGGGTTCCTTTGGTTCCAAGGTTTCCCCCTTTTCCAGCTATTTTTCTTTCTAAGCTGCATCCTTTGCCGCTGGGATTTGAGGCTGGAGGTGGTGTTGCAGCAGAGGTGGGGACTTTGTCCGTGACCCTGGCTCCTCTTCTGCTGGGGCTGGAGGAGGGATGTCCTCTTATTTTTCTCCCTGCAGCAGAGCACTTCTTGACACCTCTCTGCCACTGCTTTGTCTTGTCCATGCTGTGTGGCCACATGGGAGACAGTGGTGGGTGGGAAAGTGCCCCTTTAAAAAATCAGATGCCTGTTTCTGGGCTTCTAGTCCACCTCCTGGGTTGTGCCTGCAAACCCAGGGGTGATTTTCGCAAGTGGTTTTAAATGAAGGCTACCACGGCCCATTTCTGGGAGCTGGTGAATCTGGAATGTCTTGCCGCCCGTCCCGAGAGCTGGGCTGCCTCAAGCCACGCCAGTGTTCCCCGGCCAGCTCCGTGGCTGTGCTCTTCTGGGCCATGTTTGATTTTAATTTATTATTTCTCACCCCTGGTTCACCCAGCCCCTGGCCCTCTGGAGCAGGGGTACCCACCCATCAGAAGTGACTGGACCGTGGTGGAACACCCAGAGTGGCAGCAGCCTGTCCGCAGCAGCCCCTGGCCCATTTTGGCTCTCATTGATTTAAAATAGTTTTTTAATATAATTATCTCCTCATAGACAGGCTTTTTCATTACATTGTCTGCTTCAGCTGTGGTGGGTGTGTTAATGTGGGATTAGTGCCACGGCAGAGCATGGGTGGGCAGTGGGGAGGGACAATCCTCTCCACCAGTCCTGTCGCTGCCTTCCTTGAATTGAGGTGACAGGAGGCTGGGGACAGGAAGAGAACAGGAGCCAAGGGCTGCCCTAGGGTCTGGGTCCATCCCTTCTAGGGCATTGGGACTATTTTGCATGCCAGGTTTGGCATCTTGGGGCCACTGGTGGGTGCTGCTGGGAGGATCTGTCTTGGAGAGCACCAGCCTGGGTGGCACAGTGGCCCTGGGGTTCCTCTGGAGACCTCCTGTCCTGTAGTACTTGCTGTGTGTGAAGCTGTAATGGTCCCTTTTTGCTCTGTCTGGTTTACTGGGAGGGGATGCATGGTCAGAAGAAGGAAGAGGCGCCTGTCCCTTAGTGCAGGATGGAGCTGCGTCACTGCCTGCCTGGGGCACCTGGGTCTTGGACCCCAGAACTGCTTCTGCCTCCAGCTCTACCATCCACACCAGCAAATTTTGGGTGCAGAGGCGGGAGAACGTGCAGGCTGGGTTGTCCTCTCTTCCTCACAAGTTGCAGGAGTGAGCGTTGGGCATGGGACCCTTCAGGTGGATGGGATCATGCTGTGGGCTAGTGGCTTGGAGCTGCTGGTGGCTTTTAACCCGGTGCGGGTGGCTGGGGCGCAGCTGGGTGCACCGGGAGGTAAGGAACAATTTCACGTGCAATTGGAACTGCTAAGGGCAAGCGGAGGGAGGTGTGATTTAATCACCTCAGCTGGCCCTGGGCCAAGACCACCAAGGTTCAAACACCACTCCGTTGCAGGAGATGCCGAGGGATAATTCAACAGCCGTTTGGCACCTCATGATGTATTGCCTGTGCAGTGTCCTGGTGATCCTTGGTGGGCTTCCCGGACCAGTGTGGCACTGAGGCTCTCGAGGAGGAGCTGAGTGTTGTGAATGCTTGCTGAAGGGGCACTCTGAGATAAAGGAAAACTGTTTCTCCTGCGCCGTCCGGAAAACAGACAGAACGAAAGAAGAGTAAGCATACCTTCCGATGGCCTCTCTGGTTAAAGGCTCAGCCTGATGGAAGAACAAATGACTCCCTATGCAGCAAAAAGAGGGAAATGTATCCTAATATGGACTCAAAGTGACTATCAGCCTGGTACGTGGAGATATTTACTGGGAAAGCATGAAGGTATTGCATGATGAGCTCTAGTTCGCTATCAGTGAGTATTGCTGGTGGTTTTAGGGCAGCTGTGCCTGGTGCTGAAGGTGTGTCCAGCCAGGCTGCCCTCATTGCCAAAGCCTGGTGTCAGCTGCCAGGGAAAGGAGCAAAAGAGGACAGGTCAAGAGTCAAGGATCCCTTCTCTGATGTCTCTCTCAAACCCCTGCAGCAGGCAGCAAGAGACCTGGTGATGCTCAGCACAAGGTTCCTCACCCAGTTAGGTGGGTTGGTTTGCTCTGTGCGTACAAGTTTTTTATGTTCTCTAGACTGTGCCTCCGTTTCCCCATCTGGGCAGAGGGGTGAATACGCGTTTGCTCTTGCTCTGGAGTGCAGTGGAGACCAGTTCATTCAAGCACTTTGAAGTCCTCTGATGAAAAGTGCTGGAGAAGGACAGAAGCTTATTAATTGCTGTTGAGAATATCTGTCAGTCCCACGTGAGGAGCTGCTGGCTGAATTTCTGCCGTCTGCTCTGTCTAGAAGATAGTGACAGTACTGACACAGTGTGAGTGGGGCTGTCATTCTCACAGAAATCAGTCCTGCAGGCTGAGAACCTCCAGATTTACAGGAGCAGTTGTATCCACATAGTGGTGGGAGATAAGGCTGTGTCCCGGTACGTCACTGTGGAGGTCTGGCTAGCCTTTGGTTTCAGGCACTGGTGGAGCCACAGGCGCATAGGTACTGTGTGGTTGGTGGTGGCCTTTCTCCTCTGGGAAGGAGCTGCCAGCTGGGATTTAAGTACTTGACGTACCTGTTGACACCAACCCATGGGAGGCTTGAGGTGCAGGTCAGTTGGCAGCAATGGGGACTGGATGGCTCTTCAGGGTAACGGGTTTTGGCTTGGCCAGTACTGGGACTCAGCCTCTTCAGAGCACCAGAAGATGTTTCTCTGCAGCGTTCAGAGCTGTGATTGGCCTCTTGTCTGTCTCATGCTCTGGTTTGATTCACACACATCTCAGGGCTGGCGGCCCTGCTGGACAGACGGTTGGGCTGGGAGTGAGGACAGAGAGATGCTGGTGTGTGTGATGCTGCCCAAAGAGCTCATACCTTACGATTTGGGGAAGGAGACACAGGTTTGTCTTGGAGAGCCATGGAGGAAGGAATTACTGGGGGACAGTGAGTTTTGTTTCCTCATCATCTCCATGCTTGTTGAAGGGCTGTAGTGCTGGGTCTGGCCCTTCTGGTGGGCTGGTTTATCTCCTTTGATGTGAAGTGGCCAAGAGTAAATTCAATGATGGGAACCCAACTCTTGCGGATGATGTGTCTCGTAGTTTTGAAGAAGGGAGTTCTCCACGGTGCGAGGTTGAGGCAGACAGGGAGAGTGGGAGAGCTCTGTGGTGACAAATATTGGAGAGATAGCACAGTGTCCCTGCCAGTGAAGGCCATGGAGCAGCGGCTTACCTCAAACATCGTGTGGGGATGAACAGTGACCCTGTCTCTGCTGAAACACCTCCTTTCTCCTGGGATGCTGCTGCACCTGCCGTCCATTCCCATCCACCACTCTGGCCAGGCTCCGAGGTGTTCCTCTGCTGCAGATCAGGATCTCCCAAACTCGTCTCCTCATTTGGCGATGGGTAAGAGCCTTGAGAGCCGTCTGCTTTCTCCATCCCCATCCCATGCTCTCCCACGCCTGCCATGACACTTAACATCTTTCTCATGGATGAATTTGGCAGTGCCATGCTGGACTTCCTTGCCAGTGTGGCAACAGCCACAGCTCCCAGCTTGTTAGACTGAAAGAATGTGCCGTTTTAATTAATGATATGTAAATATCCTTGAATGGGCCGCATTTGCATATTAAGAGAGATTTGCAGAATCTGCAGAGTAATATATTTTAATTAAGGATTAATTAAAAATAATGGGAATTTCATTTCGCCTGGCAGAATCCGTTTAGATCTTCGCACACGTCTGCTCGGAAGCCCGGTCGGAGTGCGGTGCCGGTGCAGCTGGGGCCAGCCGCCGACACCTCTCCTCTCTCGGCCAGGTCCTGAAACTGCTGGAGGAGCCAAGTGGCCAGAACCATTGGCCGTACAGCCCAGCTGCGGGTTTTCGGACTGGTTTTTGATATTCTTTATGGCAAAATAAGCAAATGGCTGTGAGACACGGAACACTAGTTGTGTTGGCAATTATGTTAATAGCATGCTATTAGGCTATGATTCTATATGAGCAATTGGGGAGAAGAAATGCCTTACTGAGAGAGAATGATACAACAGACGTCTGTCTTATTGATATAGCTCCAGAGGAGCTTTCTGCGTAATTACACCCGGCCACTTTTTGGAGGTGGGGGATAGGCTGTGACCGTGGGGCAGAGGGGAGAGCGGCCCCAGCATGTGCCTGCTCAGAGGCAGGGAGGCATCGGGATGCCCTCGCGATACTTCTGGGGGGGATTGGTTACCTGGTTGTGATGGGCTGAGTGTCCACTCATCCTCTGAGCTCTTTGATGTGTTGCTCTGGATGGTCTTGGAGAAGGGATGTGCCCTGCATTGGTGGCCAAAGGGACGTGGCAGAGCTCTGGAGTCCTCAGCAGGAAGCCTGGTACTTGGTGACTGTAGCCCAGGGCTTGGTTGCTTGAACCATTGAACGGTTTGGCTTGGAAGGGATCTCAAAGCCCATCCAGTTCCAACGCCCTGCCGTGGGCAGGGACACCTCCCCCTGGACCAGGCGGCTCCAAGCCCCACCCAACCTGGCCTCGAACACCTCCAGGGATGGGGCAGCCACAGCCTCCCTGGGCAACATGTTCCAGTCCCTCGCCACTCTCATGGTGAAGAAATTCCTCCCTCTGTCTAGTCTAAATCTGCCCCTCTCCAGTTTATACCCATTGCCCCTCGTCCTATCACGACAAGCCTTTGTGAACAGCCCCTCCTCAGGTTTCTTGTAGCCCCTTCAGGTACTGGAAGGTCGCTATGAGGTCTCCTCAGAACCTTCTCTTCTCCAGGCTGAACAACCCCAACTCTCTCAGCCTGTCCTTATAGCAGAGGTGCTCCAGCCCTCGGATCATCTTTGTCGCCTCCTCTGGATACATTCCGATAGTTCTGTGTCCTTCTTGTGGAAGTATGGTGATGGAAAGCATCAATGGGGAGCGTCACAGCTTCTTTGGGAACGTTGGCATGGCCTGGCAGCTGCACAGGTGGCCCTGGTGGGTCTGGCAAGGAGTGAGGTGGCTTTTGAGGGCTTGGGATAGGTGGGAGGCTGGAGAGGAGAGCAAGGGGAAGGGCAAGGGTGCTGATCCCTCCATCCTGCCTGTCTTTCTCCCCGCGCTAAGCCGGCTGCAGCATATCGAATGCAAATGGAGGAAATGCAGTTTGTGGTAAGTGTCCGCTAATAAATAACCTCTGAGTCTTCTCCCTATCAGGCGGTGACATCCTGCATTTCTCTTCCCCGCCGCACCAGCCCAAGACATTTAATGATGTGGTGCTCCTTACGGGATGTGCCGCCCATGCTAAATATCTCCAGCCTTCACAAAATGGTGGGCAGCGCGCCCAGCCCGGCCCCGGCAGCCCCGCGCCTCTCGCCTGCAGCCCTGGCCAGAAAGGTTGGTGACGCCCGGCATCCCCTTCCCCAGCCACGGCGCCGGGCGCAGACCCCTGCTCCGCGCTTGCCCGCCATCGCTGGAGGATTTCATTAACTGCACCGAGTAAAAAATAATCAATTTCAGATGTTCCCAGTGTTTGTGGTAATGGCTCTCTAACCGTTCTGATTAGCCGAGTGAAATGGAATTTTTCTTTTAAATTACAGCGCGTTGACATTAAATATCGGCAAACTTTGTGTGTGCTGGGGGAGGGGGCAGGCTTTTTACATTCATCCCTGTCCTCCTCCCTCCCTGTCCATCGCTCACTTATCTTTCCATCACCCCCACTCCGATCGGACCGAAATCTCCAGCGATTTCTTTTCCGCTGCCCACCAGACTGGGATTTTTCTTTCCCCTGGGCTTTGTGAAGTGTTTCCTGAGGCTTCTGAGGTTATGGGGTGACATTTTCCCCCTTTTAGATGTTCTCCATGATATTTTGGACTGGGATAAGTTCTGCCACCAGCCTGGACTTCTTCTGCCCTCCTCCCGGTTTCTCGCCGCCATCCTCTTGGTCACCCATGCGGTTTCACTTCGGTTTTGCCACTCTCCCTGTTTCCTTTTGGCGTCCCGAGCGGCGCAGTCCGCAGTGAAATCAATAGCGAGAGCCGTGGCCGTGGCTCCTTCTTCCTCCTTCTCTCTCTGTTATCCACATCCCCTCCCTGCACCCCTTCCCTTTCCGCAGGGTGAATTTTTTAGCCTCTGAACAAGCCCGCAGCAGCCCCCTCCATTATTGATCTTTTTTTCCCCCTTCTTATTTATTTTTCGCGCCTTTCCCCCTCCCCTCTATCCCCCTTCTCGCCGTTGCGTGGCGGTGGCTGCGAGCGGGCGCAGCCCAGCCTGGCTTTGGACTTCTCCATTTGATAAGCTGTCATCCCCCAGCCCCGCGCGGGGATTTGATCAGAGCGCTCTCTCGACCCCGTGGAAGACATTAAACACCCTCCCAGACCCTTTTTGCTGTCTCCATCTCTAAACCTTTCACTCTCCTTTAATGAGAATTTCTCCTAATTATTTCAGTGGCTGCAGCCCAGGGACCGCAGTGTAGTCAGATCCTGATACCGGGACGTGACTGTTATGCTGATAAAGGCAAAAGATCAATAATTTAGGCCCTAGCGTTAATGGCAGAGCTGAGAGCTTAAGTGTCTGTATTCAGGTTTAGTCCTGAAGGTTCCTGGTGTATTAATGATTTCCAGAGGAATTGCAACCCCTTCCCCTTTCCTTGTGCTGCTGTTGCTTTTTCCTGAGTCCTGTCTCTTTTTAAAACCCCTCCTCATTGTTTTATTTTATGTTTTGGTAGGAGGGGTCACAGTTTTCCTACTCTGCAGCGCTCAGCTTTATTTTCAGGTTGCATCTGAATTGCCCTTACAACGATTTATCTGGGGATGTGGTGGTGCATTAGAAAGAAAAGGCAAGGAATGGAATCTGAGAGTGGAAAACATTGAAGGGGGAGTGTAAAATTAATCCATTCCTTTCAGTTTTGCATTGGAGACAGGAGGATGGGGGCCCCGCTTGGAGAAGCACGGCTGCATCCCGGCGACGGCTTGGGCCAGGTTGGCTTCTGCTGGAGCCGGAGGTCTCCAGTTTTGATGGAGATGCCCTGCGGCGTGGAGGTGCAGGTCGGGATTCCTTCAGCCTTGTGACCGTGCCCTGGCCACCCCCACCCTCCCTGGAGAGTGAAATACTGCTATGCTCTGCTTTCTTGTCTCTTGCCATCCATGCCTGCGAAGCCCTCAGCGCAGCCCCTCTCCCGCTCCTGTGCTCTCTCATAAACCCATTTGTGCTGCAGAAATTCGGGTCCCTGCCCGTTCACATCAGCTTGAAGGGGGCTGCTGACAGAGAGGGGGGCGTGTGCTGCCTGTCCTGAGTGGAAGGTGCTCGGGCATCACCATCCCTAGCTGCTTTCCTGCCCTTGTCCTTTGGGAAGGGTCCTGGCACCACTCAGTGTGGGGCTGGGTTTATCCCAGAGATGTTGAGCTGTTTTGGGGTGGGATGGGAGAATGGGAAACGCATCAGCTGGAGAGCCCGGTGCCTTTTGCTTCTTTCTTCCCAGCACTATCATCCACCTGCATTCTTGCTTGCTGCTTTTCCTCCCCGAGGCGAGCGCATCTGAGCCAATCCATGGCTCTCCAGGAGATGTTTGGAGGCCCAGGGTGGAAAGGGTGAAGTTTGAGAGGAGAAGAGAGAGGGGTGGGAAACATTAACCAGTTCTCTTATGACTCACAAGCACTTTCCTCCTTGGAGTTTTATTTTTTTTAAGCCTGTTAGTACTTGAGGATTCAGGAAATACTGAGTTGATTTGAAAGATGACAAATGATGAAGGGAAATTGGGGGATAAAGACTGTTATTTAGCTACGAGGAGCCCTGGCTGGGAAACACTGCTATATACATTAGCTGGTTAATGGAATTTTGCCTGGGTTATCTCCGTCCTGATTAGGGAAGAGGGACTGGGGGTGCATGGTTTTTGTGGCTTTTTGGTCTGTTTGGCACCCCAGGCTGTCCTTTACTGCAAAGGGGACAGCAAGGATCCTCCAGGACTCTCCCCATGATTGCTCCCCCTCTGGCTCAGCACTGAGCTTGCCAGTCCTGCGCTGCTGTCCCAGTCCTCGATCTTGGCAGGAATTGGCAGAGCATCCTCTGTCCCTAGCAGTGTCAAGAAGCATCATGTATGTCCTGAGTGCCACAAACCAGACACTCCAGAGAAGCTGGAAATACCAATTTGTATTTTCTAAGGATGTCTTAAGTGGTGGAGAGAACTTCATCCTTGAAGTTAGTCTTTCCCGAGGATCAACGTTACTTTGAGCATGCTTTGTTTTCCAAATGCTGCGAATCTTATGTCTCCCAAGACACATGGAGCTTTGAGGGGAATGGTGACCAAAAATGTAAGTATCCCACTGAAGTGGAAGCTGGCAGTACAGCGAGCATCAGCGAGCTCTTGCTTCCAGCTGCAGAGTGGAGATATCGTCTGGTTTCTTCCCTTTTTCTTTGCCCGCAGCTGACGGGTCAGGTTGGCATCTGGGGGACAACGCGCTCCTTTGTGTACCTGTGCTGGGCTTGGAACGGCAGAGCAGTCTGGGGCTTGGTGAACAGTCTTGTAGCTCCACGGTCCAGCTGGCTCCTAGCTGGCTTGCTTTGGCAGGGATAGCCGAAGCATAAATTATTTCAACTTATTGTAGTCACTGAAGTATAGAAAAGTGGCTGAGGACGTGCAGGGAAAACATCTGGGCAGTGCAAAGGGCTCGCTGGCTTTGGTGTGGTGGTGTTAGTCTGAGCTAGGAGGGAACAACCTTAAAAGCAGATTTTTTCAAAGAACAAAAAGGTATTTCAGTAGTGCCTGATTCCATGCTGGTTACAAAAATGTATGTATATGTGTTTGTGTAGGTCTGTATCTGAACACTTGTAATCACTTCTATAGAAATGCAAATGTGGAATATTGGGAACATGAGCTGTTGGCCTGGTAGGTAGAGGCTGTGTTGTTAGAGGTGCTCCAGGGAGGAAAGGAAACCCATGGTTATGTTTCTTAGTACAAGGCAGGGGCTGTGTGTCCTGATCCCAAATCCTTTCTTTGATTATTGAAAAAACCTTGTTGGAAACATGGTTGTGTGGAACCCAGGGCTAGTTTTTAGTGTTGCAGGTGTTCATCTCCTGTTATCCAGGCAAGAAACTGGAGCAGCATTTTCAAGGTCACTTCATCTTTCCTTCTTGTTTTTCCCAGTGAGTCTCCATTCATTCTCCTGGGCAGATGGTACAACAGCCACCTGATGTTCCTACCCAAGTGTTTCTCAGTCAAGTTATGTGCTTATACCCAGGTGTTTGGGTGCCAAATTCCCTTGACTTTAGTAGGATCTTCCTTATCCAAAACTGCCTGAGGCACATGTCAGATTTGCCAGGCTTGGTTAGGAGGTTTATTTCTCGATGCTCTGGCCTTAGGCTGTGTGGGTTGAGTATTTGCAGCGCTTGTCTCAGCAAACTTTAGGCAGGAGAGGACATCGAGGACAATTATGAGTAACTGTGGGTTTTTCTGGCCACCAAACTGGTGGTGAAGGAGGGAAGGATTCCCCAAAGCTCTGCTGATATTTGTTTCGGGTAGCCCTGGGGAGCAGGTATTTGTATCTGAAATGTTAATAGAGAGACTGAATTGAATTGCGTTTGCTGTCGGGGGAGCGGTAAAAACCATTTACAAAAGAAGCCAAGAGAAGATCAGTAGAAACGCACACAAACTCTAAAAATCCCAATGTGATGCCTGAATAATCGGCCGTTTGTCTGAGGAAAGAGATTAATCCAGCCAGGGTTCAGTTTAACAGGATTATTGAATGTGGGAGGGGGGCAGAGGGAGGGAAAGCTCTGGGATTTTCCATAGGACTTCAGGCCATGGATCTGTCTCTTCAAATGGCCCCAGCTGGATGGGAAAGCTTCAGCAGTTGGGGTGGCTTTGCTAGATGTCAATGAGTGAGCTGTTGTGGAACAGTTGGGATTACAGGAGTCTGTCCCTGCCCTTCTCTCCATTGCCCTTTCTGGCCAGCTTGGTTAGACAAGGAGTTCTCTGGGATGGTTTGAGTTGGCAGGGACCTTAAAGATCATCTAATTTCAATCTCCTGCCATGGGCAGGGACACCTCCCACCAGATCAGGTTGATCAAGACCCCATCCAACCTGGCTTTGGACACCTCCAGGGATGGAGCATCCACAGCTTCCCTGGGCAACCTGTGCCAGGGCCTCACCACCCTCCACATGAAGAATTTCCTTTTAATGTCTAATCTACATCTTCCCCCTTCCAGTTTAAAGCCACTCCCCCTCGTCCTGTCACTACAGGCCCTTGTAAAATGTTCCTCCCCAGGTTTCTTGTAGCCCCTTCAGGTACTGAAAAGGCTGTTCTAAGGTTTCCTTGGAGCCTTCTCTTCTCCAGGCTGACCAAGCCTAACTCTCTCAGCCTGTCCCCATAGCAGAGGTGCTCCAGCTCTCTGGTCATCTTTGTAGCCTCCTCTGGATCCATTCCAACAGTTCCATATTCTTCTTATGTTGAGGATTCCAGAACTGGACAACGTTCTCGAGGTGAGGTCACAGAATCACAGAATCGCAGAATAACCAGGTTGGAAGAGTTGGAAGAGACCCACTGGATCGTCGAGTCCAACCATAACTCACAAGAGAGGAACAGAGGGGCAGAATCCCCTCGCTCAGCCTGCTGGCCACGCTTGTTTTGATGCAGCCCAGGGTCCGGTCGGCCTTCTGGGCTGCGAGTGTGCATTGCTGGCTCATGTCGAGCTTCTCTGATAGTTGTGATTCCTGTGGGGAGTTGACATGGGAATTTTGGCAGGTTTTAACCCTACCACAAAGAAATATCTGTTTCATCCAACCCACTGCACAAAGCCTGTCTCCAAGGGGGCTGCCAGCAGGGCGCTCGTGTACACTGCAGTGCTACTGGAAACATCTGTCTTCACAGAAGTCAAGACAGAGACTTGGAAAAGTTTTTAGGAGGGACATAGACCCTCATCAGCCTCTGATGAAGGCCAAGGAAGAGACTTTGGTGGGGCTGGATTGACCATTCAGTACCAAGGGACGGTCCTGTCTCCTGAAGCAGCTGGTACTGATGAAAACCTTTTCAATGGGATCATAGCCTAGAAGGTGTTTGGGGACAAGATTGTTTTCAGTCCCTCAGTGCTTGGCTGCCTTGTGGCCCCGATCGTCGCAGCTCCCCCCTCGTAAGCTCCTTTCGAGGCATTAATGTGTTTTCTTCTTAGAGGAGCTTTTTGCCCTTAAAACCAAGGAGATGCGTAGATGCAAAGGGAGACAGTGCTGCTGCCTCTCTAACATCCTCACAAAGCTGATCACACAAAATAAAGTGAAAGGAGAAATGTTTTTATGGCGTTGCGTGCATTGATGTGGAGCTGGATAGGAGCGTGTGTCTGTGTCTCTTTGTGTGTGCTTCGTCATATAGAGCAACCACAGTGTCGCTGCGGTGTTCCCAGAGAGCTGTTGATGTCTTGTCAGTGCTGTAATTTCTTTCAAGACTACCTTATGGGTAGGGTATTTTGCATATTTGGTGATTGGAAAAAGAGGCAGGAGAATAAAGGTGGGAGGGAAAGTGAGGGGGCAGCTCTGGCTGTCCTGGTGTGTGGTGTCCCCTCCCTGCCCTCGCCAGCCTGGGCTCTTCAGCTGAATATTCTATAGCCTTGTGATGGGACCTCTCTTTTCTGGAAGATGGCAACTGCACTAGAGCTTCCCTCTTCCTTGTGGGCGATGGTGAGTATGTTCAGGGAGGGGTGGGATAAGCAGAACTCTTGATGTTCACGTAAACGATGTCACTGTTTCATAAAGGCTACTTTGCTATTTCCATGCATCTTAACCCACAGATAATTTGTGAAAAGCCTTCATGCCAGCAGCGCTGCCTCTCATAGACATGTGAGTTATAAAAGAGGTGATGTCTTTCCAGTTGCACTTTCTTCAGCCTCTCCTGCCCTCCGCTGTGCAGTGGGACCCGTGTCCTTTTGTAGGATGCGTTTGCTCCCCATTTCCCCAGCCTTTTGCCCCTCCGTTGTGCAGTTACTGCCAGCTCCATTTGTTCAGCAGCGCATTCGAGGAGTGGAGAGAAGACACAGCCCCCTGTTTCTGTGCTTGCATTTCCCTGGGGAATTCTGTAGGTATTTTCTTAGGTACAGCCTGTACATCTCCAGAAACCCATTGGGAGTGTGGGCTATGGATGAGCAGATCTGCCCAGAGGGTTGGAGCTGGGAGCTGGCTGCAGGTGTTCCCCCAGAACCACATTTGGTTTGGAAGGAGGTACGTGTGACAGATCCTCACCAGCGCATCTGCTCTGTCCCAGCAAGACAAGCTGTGTGAACCAGACAGGTTTGGCTTTTGGCACCAGACTGAGAACCCCCAGTCTATAAAAGATTGCTCTGCAGCAGCCCCTGGAAAAAGCCTTGCTGTTATTTAATAAGGATACAGAGGTAGGAGGCACAAGAGTCCTAGAAGATCCAAGAGTCTTCCAGCACAGATGTTCGTCTTCCATCTCTGGCATGTCCTGTGGTTCGTTGTAGCTGCAAATACCCATTGGAGCCTGTTCTCCAGGGATGGCATTTCCCGACGTAGGCTGGGAACCTTCCTTTGATGAGACAGGGGGTGGCTGAAGGCTGCGTGCCAAGGCAAGCAGCCAGGTACAGCCACTTTTTTCCTAGTGTCTGGTCCTTCTTAAGTCACTTAAATAGCTACTAGACTCCAGCAGGCTCTGCAGGAGGTTGGGGTTCTGCTTGTCCCTTGGTTCCCCGTGCCTGGGCTGTGCTGAGCCAGGGATGAATGATTTGGCTCAACAAAGTGTTTAAACACCAGAATTGAAATTAATGTCCCCTCATTGCTGGTGAGGCTGCCAATACATTACAGCGAGCACCTTCCCAAAGTGAAATGAATGTTTGTTTATCCTCATGAAATATACATCAAAACATGTTGGTGGGAGAGGCCGCTAACGAGGGAACAGGCTGATGCTCTGCTAATTCCCGGCTGGGAGTGGATGCTGCTTCTCTTCTCTTTTCTTTCCTCTGTGGGCTTTATTTTTGAAACCTAACCTGTCCGCAGCTGTGTATCCAAAAGCATTAATATGGCTTTAATGAAAACTCCGGTTGATCTGTCCAAAGATATTGATGAGTGGTCCTCAATCGTATTAATCTTCTCGTTGCGGGAGGAAATGAAGGCGCTGAGCGGGGCCGTCAGGTGCCACTGGAAGAGGAGGGTGAGCCGGGAGCAGGGATGCTGCTGCCGCCTTGCCCTGCCCCTGGGGTTCAACCTTTTCCAGGCTTTCAAGCCAATTTTTCGGTCCTTTCAGAAACTGGAAATAAACTGACTGCCCCTTGGCTGGACCATGCTTCGCAATTCCAGGCCGGTATTTAACATTCAAATCATTAAGTTTCCGCCAATAAATCCATTACTGTTAATTATACTGAAGGGGCTAACGATCCATTGACAGTATTCCACCATCGATTTCCATTCGCGTCGAATGACTGCCTCGCCTTCAGCCCATGCTGGATGTGTTTTGGGGGGTTCCTCACCTCCTCTGCAGCTTTCACAGCAGCGCGATGCCCCTGCCATCCCTTTCTCCCAGAGCGCAGGCTGCTCCTCGATAGGAACATGCTACACTTCTTTATGGCTTATGGCAAACTGCCTTGATTACTTCTACTGTTGTACCCATTATGTGAATTAAATATGTATTCAGTTGCATGCTGCTTGCGTTGTTATTGCAGGGTGACATATGGTAGTGACTCAATTAGAATGAAACTAGCATTAGATAACCCTTCTGATTACATGCATCCCAGCCCGCTCGGCAGCCTGGCTGCTGCTGCCACCGCCGCTGCTTTGCCTGATCTCCTGTTATCAGCGCGCCGTGGGGTTCATTAGCTGTTATCATCTCCGGAGGTGGGTGTTAGGCTGGAGCACAGCAAGAGGAGGGGGTGCAGGATGCGGCCCATGGGTGCAGCTGAGCTGGCCCCATCACCTCTTGCAGGTGGGTTTAGGAGTGATGCTCGCAGCGATGCTTTGCTTGCACGCTGGGCATCCACCGTGGCTTTTTTCACAATGCTCTTTGCCTTTCCTCAGTGGTAGCACCTGGGTTTTTCAGAGCCCAGAAATGCCCCAGCACGGGGGCTGACGGCCGAGTCCCGGCTAAATGTGCTTTGACGGGTAGTGCTGACGAAGCTCGTA
Source organism: Clamator glandarius (assembly GCA_033459285.1). Taxonomy (NCBI): domain Eukaryota; kingdom Metazoa; phylum Chordata; class Aves; order Cuculiformes; family Cuculidae; genus Clamator; species Clamator glandarius. The sequence goes on from JAUNZM010000292.1 coordinate 3,032,097, forward strand.
GTGTTTGGGGATGTCCTCAAAGCAGCAGCTAAAAGAGCTTACGTTTGATTTGATTCACAGAATCACAGAATAACCAGGTTGGAAGAGACCCACTGGATCGTCGAGTCCAACCATTCCCACCAATCCCTAAATCATGCTCCTAAGTACCTCATCCACCCTAACCTTAAACACCTCCAGGGACGGTGACTCAACCACCTCCCTGGGCAGACCGTTCCAATGCCTAACCACCCTCTCCAGGAAGAACTTTTTCCTAATCTCAAGCCTAAATCTCCCCTGGCGGAGCTTGAGGCCATTCCCTCTTGTCCTGTCCCCTGTCACTTGGGAGAAGAGGCCAGCTCCCTCCTCTCCACAACCTCCCTTCAGGTAGTTGGAGAGAGTGATAAGGTCTCCCCTCAGCCTCCTCTTCTCCAGGCTGAACACCCCCAGCTCTCTCAGCCGCTCCTCATAAGATTTGTTCTCCAGCCCCTTCACCAGCTTCGTTGCTCTTCTCTGGACTCGCTCCAGAGCCTCAACATCCCTCTTGTGGTGAGGGGCCCAGAACTGAACACAGGACTCGAGGTGCGGTCTCACCAGTGCCGAGTACAGAGGGAGAATAACCTCCCTGGACCTGCTGGTCACGCCGTTCCTGATACAAGCCAAGATGCCACTGGCCTTTTTGGCCACCTGGGCCACTGCTGACTCATGATCAGTCGCTGTCAACCAACACTCCCAGGTCCTTCTCCTGGCAGCTTTCCAGCCAGGCTTCTCCTAGTCTGTAGCTCTGCTTAGGGTTGTTGTGCCCCAAGTGCAGGACCCGGCATTTGGCCTTGTTAAACCTCCTGCCGTTGGTCTCAGCCCAGCAGTCCAGCCTGTTCAGGTCCTGGCTCTGGTAAGCAGCACCAAGCTTTCTGTAAAGAAAAGGGATAAAACAGCCAGTGGTTGTGTTTTCCTGCCACCTCTTTCTCTGTGTAGCTGTGAGAAAGGTCCTGATGGGAGCTGGGTGTTCTTGGCTCTGCTGGAAGGGTGGAGTTAATGGGTGTCTTCGGCACTGCTGCCTGTGCTGCGCACGCTGCCCGCTCCTGGGGCTCTGAGCCTGGGCTGCAGAGGAGGGCTGCCTTTGCTATACCTGGAGGATTTTCTGCTTCCTCAGTTCCCTCCTGCCCTGCAAAAAAGTGCCCAAATATCACATTTCTTGAAGCTAGAGAGGGTAGGTTTCCTTGCCCCCATCCATGGCTGTTTCCATCATTTCTGGCTGTTGGAGGATTCTGCTTTGGGCACAAATGGAAGATGCTGCTGGTCCTGTGAGCGAGTCTCCAGCCTTGAATTCTGGCAGCAACAAACCTGAAAGGTTTGTGTCTATCGACAGGGCACTGTGTCTCCCCAGAGTTCAGGGAGCAAATACAACAAGTTGTGAGGTCTTCCCCAGACCTCCCAAATCCTCCCTTTTTACTTTATAGCTTGGTGAACTGTTTGTCAGCAAATCCTGATGCTAAAGTAAATAGGAAATGGGTTAATTATATAAACAGGAATGGATTCTAGAATGAATCTCAGCCTGTGAACTGTTTGCAAATGTTTCTCTCCAAGGGCTGCTCTTCGGTCACGCTGTGATCGGTCCCAGTACATGGTTTCTCCTCTTGTGTTGGGCAAAGGGAGTTTTTTTTTTTATAAACAGAATAACAGCAGCGCTCAAAGAACAAATAATACACTTCCTAGTGACAGGGCTTAGCTAAACACACATTTTATCTGGGTGCATACATAGTTGTTGAGGGGGATATCTATGAATGGGAAATAATACAGCTCGACAAAAAAAAAAGCATTTATGCATTTTCTCACATCAAAGCTTGGAGTTTGGTTTGCGCCTTTCATTGCTCCTTAATTCTTAACTTCTATCGCACGCTCCCCGTGTGCGCCTGCCGGTGTAGGGGGTGTACACGTGGGCCTGCCTGCGTATTATGCTGTCAGACCTCTGCGGGAAGCTTTATTCCTGCTTTTGCAAGTGGGAAGTTTCTTTTTGCAGTGGAATAAAGGCCCCGGCAGAGGACCAGGAGTCCGTGGCAAAGATAGTTGCTTCAGGAGTCCTAATCCTTTAGCCCATTGCAGCCGGTAGCTCCAATCGCATTAGCGTCCTGCCCGGCTCAGGGTTTTCTGAGCAGCTCCAGGGGCTTTTCAGCAAAGCCCGTCTCGTAGAGCGGGGGGCAGGCAGGGTCTGCCCAGCAAACCTGAACGGCGATGGGTGCCGCGTGAGCCGTCTCTCTCCGAGGAGTCCTGGAGAAGATGCCCAGGGGTCAGTGTCATCCACCTCTGGCCAAGTTCTCCAAATTTTGGTTGCTTGGTGGAGCTGGGTGTTGGTGTTCCTCACGGGTGCCTCCCACGGTGGTGATGCTCTCCCGTGCAAGGAATCACAACACGCCATTCATTTTCCAAACTCAGAGACTTTCTGGTTGCTCAGTGCGTTTTCCTCCCTGAGCAGAGATCACAGGGTGAGCTGTGGGGGTGGCGTGGGGCTCTCTGAGCAGGATCCATCCTTTTATTGCTCGCCTTGCTATCGCTTGGGTTGCTTTTGGCTAGAAGACCGTCAGCTCATACAAATGACTGACAGCAGCCAGCGTCAGCCCTTGGCAGGTATGTACACAAAGGAGGGAACGGCTTGCTGCTCGCTCTTAGGGTTTTTTCCTTTCCGTTCCTTTTTTTTAAAATTTTTCTTTTTTTTTTTTTTCCCACTTGAAGGAGTAATTTCAAGCACACGTGGGAGACGCAGGGTGGTGTAACCTCACTCCCTGGGGCTGGAGGTGGTCCTGCCTGGTGTCAAGCTGGAGAGTCTCAGCTCAATTTCAGAGCTGTTGGACACAAATAGACCGGAGAGGCAAACAACTGAGGGACTGTGAGGATAGTTACCTGCTCCCTGTGTTCTGTGAGGCTTTCAAGTCCTCTGAGCATCCCCTCTGGCCCTCGCACGCCTCTCGTCCTCTCTTTCAGCTGCTTACGGGTGCATCCCCACTGGTTTCCATGAGCTGCCTGGTGAGCACAGCCTCACGCCTGCAGGGCTGTCAAGGGCTGTGTATCTATCCGATTGATTGAGAAAGTTCTCGGGCACATATTTATTATTTTTTTCCCAATGAAAAACACCACCTGAGCAAGTCCCTGTTTGCCCAGCTTGTGTGCCTCCTGCAGAAGGCAGGTGAGCTTGCAAACAGTGACTCAAAATCAACAGCAACCAACACAGTGCTATCAGGGAGAGGCAAAAATATTGAAAAAAGCGTTTTTCCTGCTTGATTTTTACTTTTTAAAGTGCCAGATGGTTTCCTAAGGTGTATTATTATTATTATTATTATTGTTATTGTTATTGTTATTATTGACAAAATTTATTTAGGTGCAATTCCCCCGTGCCCTCCCCAGTGCTGGATGCTGGGGTCACCCGTGCAGCTGCAGAAAGGAGCAGGCAGACCCCAAGCAGCAGCCGCAGCCTGTTATCAGCTCCAGGGAATTTCACAGGAGTGAAAGGAGATGGAAAACACCACAAGGCCGCTAAAGCCATAAGCTCGAGTGGATTATTTAAGTGGATTAGTACTTTCTGACCACGGGCTGATGTGAAGCAGGTGGGGGTTTGCCTGCTGCTGGGGGACAGCGGGTTGAATTCTCCATCTCCAAGAGGGAGAGAGGCACCTCTGCATTGGAAGCGAGGGTCTCCTAGCCCTTTGTTTGGGTGGGAAGGAAACTCCTGCCCGTCTCTGCACGTTGCACGCTTGCACTTTTTTTCCCCTTTCTCTCTCGCTCGCCTTTTTTTCCCTTCCTCAAGAAAAACCATAAAATAAACCCCCAGCAGAAAGCAAGCTGTGATACTGTCGGGCCTGGCGTTGATGTTATTTATTTTCCTCAGTTGCTGCTCTGGAAGCCTGGAGTTGACAGAGCGGTTTTGTAGAATAGAAACATTATAGACTGTTACTGTCAGAGTGTTAAATGTGATGGATAGAGAAATACAGGGGAGGGAGGGGACTTTACACTAGCCATGTCTGCCAGCGAGGGTGCTCATGGGAGAATAAACCATCCGCATATAAGAAATGAATGAGGTAATGTGGCGGGAGGTAATGGACTCTTGCAACAGAGATGCGCCTTGCTGGCTGGACTTAACCCTTGCTGTTCCAGTGGCACGATGGGGTGGGATGGGGGACGTGCCCGGCTAACCCTCAGCCCGGGCATCTGGCACGTTTGGGGCTGGGATGCTGAGGTGCAGAGGGAAGAGCTGGATTGTCCCCGTGGAGCTAGGGGAGAGCCGCCTGAGTACCTGCAGCCCCGACTCCCGCACAGCGGCGCTTGCTGGGCTTGCCACGGACATCTTCATGGTGAGCACCAAGAGATTTATTCGTCACTCCATAGCAAAGGGGCTTGGGCTGCTTGGGAGGTACAAAGGGATGCAGCTGTCGGCGAGCAGCAGCTCGATGGCTCGTCTGGGGTCCTGCTGAGGGTGGATGTGGAGGGCTTAGGGGCTCAGCTGGCAAGGTGAGGTGCACAAGCCTGGAGTAGGGCAGGAGATGAGGTGGCCCTTGACCTGACCTTTCTCTTTTGTCAATGGCAGAGGTGCTGGGAAGCCAAGGGGCTTCATCTTCCCTAGTGGCTGGTTGTGCAAAGTGTTAAGATGGGGTCTAGAACCTTTTGGTTATGGTTCTCTGTGATTCGTACATAATTTGTCACATCTGGAGGGACAAGTTGGGTTAGGAGAAGCTGTGGTGGTAAGTGCCTCTCCAGCTCCAGGCTATTCCTGGAGAGGCAATGTGTTGCTGACCTCCTCTTCTGGGTCATGTTGATGGTTTTTCCAGTCGCCCATTTAACTTCCAAATTGTATTTTGAAGCCTGATGAGTGTTTGGTGCTCAGTTCCATCCCTCCTCCTGACAGAGTCTCTCGGTAACTCCCCTGTGAAGAGACCCCATGGGCAGCATCATCTACTGCTTGCAGGACCACAGGATTACCAAAGGGTTTGGTTCAGAGTAGGAACCTTCAAAGATCATCCTGTTCCAAGCTCCCTGACAGAAGCAGGGGCACCTTCCACGAGATCAGGCTGCTCAAAGCCCCATTGAACCTGGCCTCGGACACTTCAAACAATGAGGCATCTACAGCTTTACCAGGCAACCTCTTCCAGTGTCTCATCACCCTCATTGTAAAATATTTAGCCCTTATATCTAATCTAAATCTCTTCTCTTTTAGTTTAAAACCATTATTCATTGTCCTGGCACTGCAGGCCCTGGTAAAAAGCCTCTCCATCTTTCTTACAAGGATGATGGGCTTGCAGGGGGTGAGAAGCCTCAGGGTGAGGGGCAGCCTGGACGTGGGACGTCGTGCAGCCCTGGCAGCTCTCCCCGCTCCTTCCCTTCACGCTTCACTAAGCGTCCGGCCTGGCTGCGCAAAGTTTGCTGGAGTCAGTGTGTGTGAGTAATTAAATTACTTCCTTGTGCATTTTACCCTCGCTGACTTTTACCCACCATCTTATCTCCAGCTCATGGAGCTTCATTCACACATCCTTGGAGGAGTAGCCCAGCCTTCGTGAGTCCTTGCTAACCCTCGTTGCTCATATTCTCCTCAAACTTCATGTTTTTCTGGCAATAAACTTGTTAAGCAGTGATGGGCAAACCATCCTCACCTTGTTGAAAAAGCCATTTATTATTACTCTCTTTCATCTCTTAACTGGCTTTAGTTGTTGCTTTTTTGCTGGAAGAAGAGTTAAATTTGCCAGCAGATGAAACTTGGGGGGATTCCAAACAACGCCAGCTGTGCTTTGTGTCTCCTGTTACTGGGTGCACAGCAATTGTAATAGATTAGTGAGGTAAGTTTTCCTCTTCCTTACGGGCACTAGTAGTTAATCTCGGTGGTATCGTGTCCATCTCAAGGCTTTATCCTATCTATTTATCATCGTAGCCAGTGCTGAAGTGGGACTCACAAGTCGGTGAGTCTGTGGCTCATCTCACTCCATTTTTTAAAAATAGGGTATGACACTTTGTGTCCTCCAGTGTAATGAGAGATTGAGCTGCTAATGAAAATATGCAATCATTTTATTTCTGAGTCCCTGCAGAACTCTTAGGCAGGTATTATCTGGTCCTGGTGACTCCTCATTTTTCATTTTCCAAACGTGCTTTAACATCACTACTTCTGACATCTCAATCTCTGATTGAGCCTCATCTTTGCCACCTGAAAGATGCCCACAGTCAGGGATCGCATGGTGTTGCGTTGCTGAAGGTTGAGGACCATGTTACTCCGTGTCCTCACACCCTGTGGCCACCACTACAGCAGCTCCTCCAGAGCCTGGCCCTGCAGGGCTGGTGCCGAGGTCCCGCCTCACTGTAGGGCTCACGACAAAATTCACCCTCATCTTGGTGTGTGAGCTCCCAGCTAGTTAAAAATTGCAGCTGATTAAAGCATCAGCCATTTGTGAAATGGATGAGTTTGTGGAATTTCCTTTTATTTACCTGCTGTGTCTTTTGGGGTCTGGGTCAGATACTGTAGGAATTCAGCGAGAATCCCCAAGACCTTTCTGTCCAGAAGGCATGCGGGTGCTCTGACTCCAGCCGCTGAAACTGTGGATGCTGGTACTCGACCTACCCTGGCCCTCAGACAGTCTTGGAGAGGCAGGAAGATCCAACCTCAAACCAAACCTTTTTTCTATTAAAAATCATCAGGTGTCACCGATAGAGGACCCTGCCTGCCCTGGGGAGCCGTGGGGACAGTGGCAGCCATTCTTATCCCTGGCACCTTGCAAACCGGTCCGCAGATCCCATGGGTTGTATTTTATTTTGTGCTCCAAATGAGCTTGATTTGGTAAAAGGCTTCCATCGCAGCACGTCACAGGTAATTTATTCCCGGGTGCTGTAATCTGAGGAAAAGCAGAGCGAAGGACCTCCAGTCACAGCCGTGCGCACACGCAAAAAGTTAAGTATTCCTGCTTTCGCTGACAGTACAAAGGTGTCATATACGAGAAGGATTGACACAGACCAAAGGGTCTTGTGGGAAATATGATAATAACTATAAAGAAGACAGATTATTCCCCAGTTGCCAACATTCAAACCTTTTTACAGTCAGTTCAAACATATAAAACTTTATTGCTGTAGCAGAAAGGGGAACAATTTCTGGTTGCACAGCTTTCCCAGGGCTGGGTTTATACTGTCTGTGTTATTGCTCTATAGTGGCATTTTAAAGTTTATTGAACAAGACTTTTACAATTGAAGGAAGTATATAAAACTGTAAATTTATTAGATTTTTCAGGATAAGTGCCCTTTCTAGTTGTGCTCAAGAATTCGGAGCTACGAGAAACTGCTAGTTACAAGACTTATTAATATTAAAGACTGAGAAAGCGCACATTTTATACCTTAACTGATCTAAAAAATAATATTATGATATTACTGAAAATCTGAGCTGTCACCGAGCAGGGTGCGTAGAACGTTTGTATGGTTTGTGTATGTATAAATAGTCTGAATGTGTGTGCGGATACGTATATACGTGTGCGCCTGGGTCTGCCTCGCGGGGGTGTGTGCACACGTGCTGTACGCACACGCGATCCCTTCGCAAACAAGCACGTCTGTGTTTGAGCGTATGTGTGGATCCAAACTGATGTGTTCCCCTGCAGTACTTTATGTTTAGATGGATTTTTTTTCTTATGTTGTGCAATGCCTTCTAGTATGGAGTCTTGGTGCGCATGTGTAGGTGATGTGGAAGTACAATTAAAATGAACGGCTTTTAATTGGAACGGGGAGGATTTAGATTAGGCATTAGGAAGAAATTCTTCACGATGAGAGTGGTGAGGCTCTGACACAGGTTGCCCAGGGAAGTCATGGCTGCCTCATCCCTGGAAGTGTCCAAAGCCAGGTTGGACGGGGCTTGGAGCAACAATGGGAGGTGTCCCTGCCCGTGGTTGAGCATTGGAAGTGGATAGGCTTCAAGATCCTTTCCAACTCAAACCATTCCAGGATTCCATGGTTTTATGATTAATAGGGTGCCTGGGTACACGTGATGCTCAATTGTTTGGGGTGATCTCAGCCTTCTGTGCGTAACTCATGTATGGACACCTCCAGTATGTAAACCACACAATTTATACCATGCTCACCATTCATTTGATATTTTGTACATAAAACCAGTGAGCACATAGGATGGCACGTTCCAGAGGCTGGTTGCCTGCCCCCATCCCCTGCTTTCTCCTTAGGGCTGAAGCCGAGTAGTGCTGGCTGTAAATTTGCAGGGACTGGATTCTCTGGTCGGCACGTTTGCTCAGGGCTGCTTATGCAGCAAAACCAGACATCAGTGCTGCCAGAGACAGCCCTCGGAGAGATCGTCCTGCACACGAGCCAGGGGAAACCTGCTTTTCAGGGGTCTCTGCTGGAGGTTTGGTTTTTTTAACAGCTTTGGGATAATTTCACCTAAAGGTGTGACTTGAATTAAAGCAACTCATAGATCTGCTTTTCTGCCCACGGCATGTGGAGCATTGCCACCCACTGTGGTGGCCGGTGCTGCTGGAGTGTCTTTGAGAACATCTAAGAGGGCTTGTTCTGGGTAAGGGTGTCCACGGGGACAAAAGGTCTCCTGAAGGGCCCCTCACCAGGGCTGGGGGCTGGAATACACGCCCCAGCTCAAGGGAGAGGGAGGAGAGCCTCCTGTTGAAGTAGGTATCTTCAACTTTGGCATCTGCAATGGCATCTTGCAAGGGGCAGTGGGTTTTGGAAGCTGAGCAGGAGCAGGCAGGAGCACCACGAACCAGCAGTAAAGGCAAGGAAGTCAATAAGCCCTGAATCTTTTATGAGACCTTGGATATTCTGATCACAGCTCTGCTGGCACCGAGATAGGAATACAGATTATCAGAGAAAGCGTCCGTGACTCGAAGCTCTGTCCTGAGTCCTCATGTTTTTAGCTTGCCTTCCATATTAACATCTTGCTGTTGGTTTTTGGGGAGCGTTCCCCTTTTTCTCCTGCTTTTTACCTGCAGAGGAATGGAGCTCAGACGTGATTTCTGGGAGCTGGGGCTGGCTGGAGAAGAAAGTGGGAAGAAGGCTAGTGCAGCTATGGGGCTAAGAGCTTTATCCCTGCATATTGTTAATAACAAAACCGAGCAGCAGTACTGCATGCCATGAGTTGGAAGAAAAGGAAAGCCCTTGGATCCCTTGTAATCCTGCATTGCGCAGCGGTGCTGGAATCGCAAGGGTTCTCACTGAATTCATTTGGGTTTGGAGAGAAAAGAAGAAGGGAGGAAAAGAAGGAGGATGGGGAGGGAAAAAAAAGCTAGAAAAAAAGACCCATGTGCTGAGATGAATTTATGCCTAAGCTTGTCTTGGGAATGCAAATGTGTTTAAGACTCTCTGAGCTAAACCACCCCTTTTGGGAAGAGGGAGGGGGGAAAGGGGGGAAAAAATAGAAGTATGACACAGAGGGGACACCAGAAGAATGTGAAATGAGGGTTTGCATCCCCTCCTCCTATACCCTGCCTGCTGCTGAGCTGGCATGCGGGCAGGCAGCAAGCAAACGTCGGGATTCTACATGGAGGGGACCCCGGCGTGTGGGTGCTGCGCTGTCTGGTGGGACCCATCCTTCTGCCTCTGTCCCCCGCAGAGAGGAGCATGCAGATGCCCCCCTGCTTTCACAGTGGCCCTGGGCACCCTCCTGCTCTGTGCTCCCTCCAGCCTGGCCGAAGGCACATCAGGGGTGACATGACCACACCGGTGCCACCGCTACCCAGTGCCTGTTTTCCAGCTGTGGAAATAAGGAAGGTGCTGCCTGCCTGCTCTCCCCTGGCCCCGCAGGCTGCGTCAGGGCTCTCCCAGCACTGCAGGGACGCTCGCTTAGGGGTCTGCAAAATGGAGAGGAGGAGGGCAGCGTGGAGAGGAGAAAACCAGTGGCAAGCGGGAGGGAGGAGGGATGCAGGAGGAGACACGAACCCTCTGCCAATTGGGCAGTTGTGTCTGTTGTCTGGAGGCTGCTGCTAACCACTCGTTACAATTAAAATGAAGTGTCCGTCAGCGGCTATCTTCGCTGTGTGGCCCATATGTTTCTGAGCTGATACTGTCCGGATTATTCTGTTTGGGAGAACGATAACGGCTGTTTATAACCTTGGCAAAGACTGAGCCCTAATCAGGCTGGAGCACATTTTCACCGACTGGCTGATAACGGGCTGTTAGCTGCCTTATCGCTGGGGAGAGATAGTCCAAAATAAGCAGATCTGCGAGCACAGGAGCCCAACCAAGAGGCACATACTCTGGCCTGGCCTTTATTTTTAGATACTCTTTTCTTTTTCTTCTTTTTTTTTTTTTTTCTCCCTTTCCTGGCTGATTTCAGAGAGAAAGGAGGATTATTTCAGCAGAAGGAGAAGGATGCTATGGGTTTTGTTCACATCAGTAAATGGGGTGGCAAGAAAAGGATACAAAAATAACAGAGGGGTGTTGTACTGCTTTCCGTGTGCCCCCCGCCTTGCTACCTCATGTCCCCCCCCCAGTCCTATGGGGTACATACAGGCATCTCTGGCTTTGGGAAGAAGAGTGAAGTATGTCAGCCCTCCCCTGTAGCATCTCCTCCTTCCCTCGCTTTCTGCCCGCTTTGTCCTCTTTTCTCTGTGCTGACTCTCTAAAATAGGGCAACAGGCTGGTTTTGGGGTGGATTTGGTTTTGTGTGGAGGAAAGGCGTTTTGGAGGGGGGCAGTTCTGCAGAATTTGCTCCCTAAAATAGGGTTGCATGGAGAAGATGATGTATGGCAGTGAGGCCTGGGTGTTGCAGACACCACACTGGGCCAGAGCATCTTAAATCACGTATGCCCGGTTACCTAACAAGCCCAGTTTCCCTGAAGGAAGCCTTCCAAGTGAGGGTGGTTGGAGCATCTTCCCAGTCTGTGCACTGGTACTTGGCTGTTCCCAGCTGGGTTAACCTGGTGCTGTTATCGGTGCAGGTATGTGATCTTGCCTGTGCCATCCTCTCCCTCAGCATAGCCCAAGTCTTGCTCCATTGCGCCTGCATCTCTTCTCTCGAATCTTCCAGTGGAAATGGTCCAGAGCTCCTGGTGCTGCTCCTCCCTTCCTCCCTTTGCTGCTCAGGCTCTGTACTCTGCCTTGAAGTCTCAGGCAGGTGTTCAAATAAATAATGCAGCTAAAAATACCTTTTGGCAGCAGCTGGGAGTTGTTGCGAGCGGCACTGCCGGAGTGGTGGGAATACAGCATCCCGGCTCTGCAGGCAGGTGTGTCTGCATGCTCTGGAAAAGCAAGAGCAAGCGCTATGGGGACGAGGGTCTGCCTGCCTCCTGGGTCCGCTGTGGCTCTGCTGACAAGCCGAGGCATTAATCCTGTCCGCTCCGGCTTTGATGCAGGTGGTGCCTTCACCAAGGTTGGCTTTTGGTGGAAGGATGCTACTGAGGGGACCTGCCAGCTGCATCCTGCCTCGTGGAGGAGTGCCACGCCGTCCCCGTGCCCCGGCTGCATCAGCAGGCGTCAGGAATTGGTCTGCGCTGTGGTAGCATCTCAAACCCCTTCCCCTTTGGGGAGTGCTTTTTTGCAGGCTGGATCACGCAGATGCCTCCAGGGAATGATGCCAAACCCTTCCTGGCCACCCCAGTGCTGTAAAAGCACTCGGCACCTCAGGCTTTCAATCCACTTGCTGAACCAGCTGTTTTAACGTCTCCTGAAATACCCTTCTGTTGCCTGCCCTTTCCTGGGAAGTTGTCCCAGCTGAAGACAACTCCTGGTGGCTTTTGCCTCCTCCTTTCACCTTCCTGCGCCTGTACCCGACAGCCCATTCCCGATGGGCGCAGGGGGCTCCGTCTCCACTAAGCGCTCATCTCCTGGCTCTGCTTGGAGACCTTTTGAGAACTCCCCTGACAGCAAATTGTCAGACAACAGATTTAATTATTAGAGCAGGAACGTTGCTGGAGGCAGAACATCCTTCTGTTGACCACAAACAAAACTGACCTTGGTTTCCTCTCACCCATCTGATAGCAAACTCTTTGCTGCGGGTCAGAGCTGCTGCCACTCGAGCGCAGAAGAGGAGAGCTGCCAGGCTGCTTCTCTCCAGTGTCTGTGTGTTTTGGAGAGCGTTGGCCACCTTCTGCACCAGCTGTGGGCCTCTCAGTGCATTGTCCTTGTGCACCTCAGCTTGGAGAGCCAAGTGGCTTGTTACTGAGTCCCCAGGCAATCGTGGTGGAGAGCAAGGAGAGCAGCTGGGGAGCCAGGATGTTCCTGAGGTTCGCACTGCTCTGCACGCACTGAGACAGGGTCCTGCTCGTAGGCCTGGCCAAAAACTGTGAGAGCCCTTCAGTACTGGCAGCCCTTCTTCACCCTCCCTCTCTAGGAGCAGGGAGAAGGTGCTGACAGGGCTGGTGTGGTGGCCGAGGGTCAACCCTGGTCTGGGCATTGCTCAAGTCCTGCAGTGCTGCTGCCTCATTGCTGTCTTGGCCACAGCTCCTTTTGAGGTCTGAAAAGACGAAGCCAAATGATGTGCTGGAAAGCCTTCCCGGCTCTGAGGGAGATGCTACCCAGGAATTGCTGGCTGCTTTTCTGTGCTTTTTTGGGTATATTTTGTCTGGTTTAACGGCAGAGGTGCAAGCACAGTGCAAAATCATCTAAGGGTTGGACAGCTTTTGGAGTGGAAACGTGGTCCAGCTGTGGTGTGGTGCTCTGGCTACCGTGTGATGGTCTGGCTATGTTGTGGTGGTCCACTTACCATGTGGAGGTCTGGCTACGGTGTGGTGGTCCGGAGCGTGCCCTGCAAGCGCATCCACAGCGCCTTATCTCTGTCCCCAGGGCTGGGGGGTTTGCTGCGGCTCAACAGCCTGCTGCTGGCCCGTGAAATGCAATCAGAGCTACGCGGCTGCCACGAGCCAGGGCAAGCTGACTCTTCCCATCTCATCCCACAGAGAACAAACAGAGCTCAAGGTAAAGCGCTGAAATTTCACCGTGACCTTTTCTTAAAGCATTATAATCAAGTTGAACGTTTCCAGTTGTCCCACTAATGTTTGCCCCATGGGAGAAGGCGTCCTGCTTTGAGGGAGGATGTTTGTGGCGACGAGCGCGCCTGCCCTGGGAGCTCGTGGTGCTGGATGCCAAACGCCTGCTGGGGAGCAGGGAGGCGGGGGGCTGAGGGCCGGGCTGCTCCCTGCCTCCCGCTGTAATGCAGCCAGGGGAGTGAAGCTGCTCAATGCTCTGCATCTGCTACAGCCTTTGCTCAGGGCTCTTCGACACATGGATTGTAAAACACACGCCACCCAGCGTGTCACTGGCCACCCGTAAGGCTTCCGAGTGTGATTTCAAGGTGCTGCTGTTGGCTTGGGGTGGGGGATCAGCAGCTCCTGCCTGGGGGCACGTGGGGATGGCTTGAGGGAACCTGGGACTGGAGCCCAGGGGGACTTCTTGATCCAAGGATGTATGTGCAGAGATATGGGGACAGAGACTGCCTTCCAAGTCCAACTTGGACACAGCAGAAGCCTTTCTGGGGAGAAAGGATGAGCTGTGTTTATGCTGCTGTGTCTGCTAGACCCGTCTTTCTCATAAGGTCCTGGCCTCTTTATGCTGGTGTCTAGTCATGCTGGGTCTGGGGACGTAGCGTTCAGCATTCTGCATGCAGGAACATCTCACTTGAGCTTGAACAGGCAACTGCCTGTCCAGTCCCCTGGTCCCTGTGGCTTGCCTGGCACAGATACCAGAGTTCCTGTGTCCCTCGGCAGCATTAGAGAAGGAGATGCTGTCTTCCTGGATGATGAAGGGGACAAGGTCCGCTTGGTGTCCTGCTCTGTCTCCCAGAGCCACACAGGAGGAAAGGATGCGGATGCCCAACGGAGGCTGCCCATCCACGCACAGCTCTGTGTTTCCTGCAGGACTGGGAAGGTGGCCCAGCTCACACTGGGGGTGAAGATGGTTTTGCAAACCCTTCCCAAGCCAGGATGCTCTCATTTGGCTTGGCTCACCACACTCATGGCCTTCAGACACACCTTTTTTTGGTCTCCACTGGATTTTTTGAAGATATTTGAGGGATGAAGATACTGGAGTATCAGGGAGTGGTGGTGGTGGTGGGAGCAGCAGTACGGACGTGGAAGCACAGGGGCTGCTGCACTTATCCAGGCATCTACAGGGCACGCATGGCTGCAGGCAACCCTTCACTGGAGGCGCGCTTCAGCCTCACCAGCCTCGCTGGCTTGCAGCGGCCCTCCCAGAGCAGCTCAGTGCCCACAGCCACATCCACTCGTGGGGTGAGCCCTTCTTGCCCCTGTGCCCAGCTGGTCCATGCCTCTCGTACCCCGAAGCACCCGTCATTGTCCTGTGAAACGAGGGTTCCTTCTGGCTGCAGGAGCGTGCTGGCCGCTGATATTTAGCTCTGGCTGGCGCTTGCCATTAGTGATGCATGTGGATAGGGAGGGTGGCGGGGGGTTGGCCCTGCCCCGCGACCTCTGCAGACATGGAGCTGCCACCACATGGGCTCCAGGCTGCTTGGGCTTATTTTTTGAGGTTTCTCATTGAAATGTTCCAGCAATCCCAACTCAGTTTTGCTGCTTTCTCCTTCTCCCTCCACGACAGTCAGGCAGGCGGGATGGCCAGGTAGGATGCTGCTTCCCAAGGGTTTCCTCCACTCTTTGCACAAGGCGTTAGATTCAGCTGTAACATTCCCCGAAAGGAATTGTTTTAGGCATGGAAAATCAAGTTCACCACATTAGTGAAGTCTTGTCTGAACCAGCTGCCATGCGACATCATTGGATCCTGCAGTCTGGGTGATGCTTGGGGACCTCTGGAGAATCCCGTCTGCCTGTGGTTGATCCCAAATGGTGGTACAAACGCGGTGCTGGTTCTGTGTGGGTGAGTGGCTCCATGCTGGGAGGTCTGCTGGCACCTCCACAGTGATTTTATAGAATCATAGACTCACTAAGTTGGAAAAGACCTTTGAAATCTTCAAACCCAACTGTACCTGTCCACTACTAAACCATATCCTTAAGCACTTAATCTACCCATCTTTTAAACACCTCCAGGGATGGTGACTTAACCATCTCCTGGGCAGCCTCTGACAGTGCTTGAAAACCCTTTTGGTGAAGAAAATTTTCCTGGTATTCAATCTGAACTTCCCCTGGCACAACTTGAGGCCATTCCCTCTCGTCTGTCACCTGTCATCTGGGAGAGGAGACCAGCACCCACCTCGCTACAACCTCCTTTTATATTGTTGTAGATGGTGATGAGGTCTCCCCTCAGCCTCCTTTTCTCCAGGCTCAACAACCCCAGGTCCCTCAGCCGCTCCTCATGAGACATCTTGCTTTAACCCCCTCCCGTGCATACCTAAGGTGTCTGAAGGCGCGATTGGCCTCCTGTTGTGCTGCCCGAGGGTGGATGGTGCTCACTGGCAGGGTTTCTGGGTGCTGCCCTCTCCCTTCCTCCCCAGGCGGAGGACACCGCTCCTTCGTCCTGAGCAGGTCTCCCTTGCACAAAATGGCTCCTTCCCCTTCCTCCCCCTCCCAAAAACTTTCTCGCTCTGGGGTTCGCCACAGAGCTGTCCTCTGTCTCAGTTGTTCCTGGCTGTCAGAGGTTATATATATCCGCTCTGCTCATGCTCATCCTCTGTAACCATTTTCTGCTACAGAATCTTCTGGCTGCTCGTTGAAGCCTTAATCCGTAATGCAGCGATCAATGGGTGTGCGCCTTTACCACTCAGATGCTCATTTTTTAATCCCCACTGCCTCCTTCAATGTCATCCCTTCCCATTTTTCTTTATAGAATTTCAGGTCTACTGTACCTGCTGATTACTTAGCGGAGACCGCTGGACATCTCCCTTAATTAATTCCATCGATTTCTCAAATCCCACAAGGTTTGGGGTCCTTAGATTTCTGAAGCAGCTAAATGGAATGTCTAAATTCCGACATTTTCCCTCTATAAATTGTTTTGCCAGGGAGACGCTGGGAGGCAGCGCTCGGGCTTTGTTCATTTGGAGGTGATGTTGGCCCCGCAGCCTTCCCCGTCCTTGCTGTGGGTGGAAGGGGGATCATCACACTCATCACTTGGCCATGCCCCCCATCCCAGCGATCACCTTGCAGACTCTCTTGCCTCCGCTGCCGCACATCCCAGAGCAGCATCCTCCTGGCAAGGGAGTGGGGTGGGACCAGCCTCGGGAAGGGAATAAAGCTCCTGGAAGGGACCTATTTACCAGTTGGGCCCTCACCGCGTGCTGCTGGGGAAGACTCTGTTGCTATGCGCAGGGAGCTTAATTTTATTATTACTCTCTGCTATTTAATGTCTGTCTCTCAGGCAGCTGGTGATGTTTTAATGAAGCTGGAATTGCATAGTCTGTAGCGCTGGATAATCGTAAGCTGCCGAGTCAGAATCAAATTAATAATTCATGAAATTAAAGTGTATAATTAATTCGAACTGTGCAGATGAGGAGGTACCCGAGTCTTTGGCCTGAAAGGAGCATACACATGTCCGTAAAACGTGCACGCGTGTGTCCATCTCCAGTGACGGGGGATTCGTGCTGCTCCCCTGGCAGAGCTGGGCAGCTCTGCCGCCTCTCGCCTCCCCAGCCCCACGTCCTTGGCGGTGTTGCCTCGGGGGCTGTAAGGCGTAGAGGCTTTGTTTGAGTCCTTTTATTTGGGAACTTCACCACGCACATGTTCTGTTTTCAGGTTGAAACTTCCACGCTTGTGTTTGGGCCCAAAATGATGCTGTTTGGTGTTTGGGGAGTCCCACCGGGCCACATTGTTGGGTATGGCTACGTCCCCCTGGCGAGGACAAACGAGATGTGCCGCTCCTTCATGGCACTATTAGTTTGTGGTTGTGTTTGTTTTCTCACTTGACCTGGCGCGGAACTACTGGAAACGGAGGAACCACAGGGTTGCTCTTCA
Organism: Clamator glandarius; assembly: GCA_033459285.1. Classification (NCBI taxonomy): domain Eukaryota; kingdom Metazoa; phylum Chordata; class Aves; order Cuculiformes; family Cuculidae; genus Clamator; species Clamator glandarius. Next base: position 3,048,896 of record JAUNZM010000292.1, read on the forward strand.
AAGGACTTCTGCTACAAAAAGTCCTGAGGGGCTGTTTGAGCTTTAAAAGGAGGGAAAGGTCAGCTTGGTGGACTTAACAGTCGCCCCACCAACATGGGAGAGATGTTTCCTTTGGTGGTTTCCCAGTAATTTGTAGTGTAATGACTAGAGACATGGTCCCAGCCACACTGGTAAAAGCCAAAGGGACTTATGTGGCTACTTATGCAGGCTGGAGGCACCATGAAGAATGTAGGCTTGAAAGTTTGAGCTGTACCACTTAGAAGTGGGTAGAGTTACTGGGCTGAGCAACATTTGAGGTTTGGGAGCTTTTAGCTTTGAGAGTAGTTAGGATGAGAGGACATGGCCTCAAGCGCCAGGGGAGGTTCAGATTGGACATCAGGTAAAATCTCTTCACTACAAGGGTTCTCAGGCACTGGCAGAGGCTGCCCAGGGAGGTGGTTGAGTCACAGTCCCTGGAGGTGTTTAAAGACGGTAGTTGAGCTGCTCAGGGATATGGTTTAGTAGTGGACAAGTACAGTTGGTCTTGATCTCAAAGGTCTTTTACAACCAAACGATTTTGTGACCCAACAACAATATTGCTGGTCCATCTTGAAGGTGGCCCTGACCCAGTCCTGCTATTCTGGCAAGTCTTGGCCAGCACTGAGAGGAGCAACAGCCAGGTGAGCAGAGGAGGTTGCACCACTCCAGCTACGCTGTCCTCCTGGGAAGAGTGGTCTTATCACATCCCAATCCATAGTGGGACAGCTTAGAGTTGTCAGAGCTGTTTCTCTTGAGCCTCTCAGTGCATGGGGAAGGGACGTCCTTGTGCATGCATAGATGAAGCCTCACAGCCAAATGAAACTGGAGGAAATTTGGATATAAGGACGTGCAGAAGTTGAAATGAAATATCTGCTTGGGTCCAAAATGACTGTCTTCCCAGGAGTGCCAAGTTACCCATGTGGTGAAAACTTGGTTATTCGCCCAAGCTGAGATGTTAAATATTTTGCAGCTTTGAAGGCCATATCTTTAGCACTTGTGGTCTGTACACATAGCTTTTTGCTGATAACTGCGGAGGAGAAACAGGCCCAACTAGGCTTTCCTGCCTCCCCCATTTGAGATCATTACCACTTCTGCAGCAGAGCGATGCGCTGTGCTCCTCTTGCCTGGCTGGAGCAGGCTTTGGTTGCAGCTTCCCAATGTGTGTTACTTCTGTGCAAGGCAGAATGTTGGCATTGAGGGTTTGGGGAGATGTATTTCTTGAAGACATTTGTGAGGAATATTTTATTCATATGCATTTAATTCTTTTCTTTCGCCAAAAATCTGGCTGCAGCGAGGGAATGTGATTTGCTGTAAATGCTAGAGCTGTGAAGAAGCTCAAACACAAAGCTGATGGAAAAGCTGTATAGAAAACTACTCATTGAAAGCAAAATTGCGTTGAAAGGCCAGTGTGAGTTCATTTAGGGGTTGTGAATCAGGAATCCTCCACACTCTTGTAAGTTGACAGCTAAATTTTTGCCTGTCCCCAGCAGGTATCTGTTGTTCTTGCACCAGGTACGTCCATCTCCAGGTACCATCTGTGTTCAGTGACCTGCCTTCTTGGGGAAGGTGAGATTTGGTGGAACATCACTTCAGTCTATTTAATTTTTCCTGCTGTTTGGTGTCTGGTGGTCCTGAGGGCTGATGGACGGCAGCTTTCTCCTTGGGAGGAGAGGAAAGTTGTGAATTCCCATTTCTCTAAGGGAGACAGACAGCAAAGTGCGTTTTTGGGGTGGATGGGCATTGGATATCAGCTGGCCAGTGGCTGTTTCAGCTCTTGACTGGGTTTCAGCTATACAGGGAAATTCTGCCTGATGCGGGGTAAAGTGGAAGTGGGGAAATCACATTTTTTCTGCAAGGCTCTTGTATACGCAGGAAGTTCAGAAGATTGCTTTTATTTTGCAGTTAAGGGCAAATGTAGCTCCTTTCCATGTGTCATAAAATGAGGTTCTGATCATTTCCAGGGCCTGCTACAGCTGTTGACTTTGGCAATCCTGAATGATTTTAGTTCCAGAGGAGAGACAATATTTCTGTATCGAAGGGTTTTTTTACACTCCCTGCCTAGGCTTTGGGAGCATAGATATGCTGCCCATCCACCCTGTACGGTATGATGGAAATGCATAATACACAAGACCTTCATGCTCATTAATTGTGCGCAGTTAAGCCCTGAAGCTTTTTCGGTATCTACCAAAATCAGACAATTGTATTCGGATCATCACGATTGCAATTCTGCTCCTGAAATCCCATTGGCATCTCCATGCCTTGATGGAAATCCTTTTCCCAGAGTTTGGAGCGCTAGCGAGTGGCACAGTTTGAAGACCAGAAGAGTGTGAGGTATTTTTATGAGGCCACAAGACTGAGCCAGGACAGCGTGGTTTGCTTCCCTGACTTTTTCTTTCAGCATTCAAACGTGACAAGCTGTAGCTGAACCTCTTGTACCCTGTTTCACCTCTTTGTCTCGTGGTTTCTCCATTGTAGGAAGAAAGGGAAGGATTTCCCTCTCCCTGTTAGCATGGCTAAACATCAGCAAAGATCTCTGAGGTTGCATGGCACTGGGTAAATGCTGAGTGGTTTTAATAATAACCTGCCCGTTTTTGCTAATGTGCTCTCCTTTGGAGTCCAGGTCTTGTATTATTATTATTATTGTAGCTGTTACGATGTGGGAAAGCCAAGGAGCGCAGCTGGCTGCCTCCATCCTGCTCAGTTATCCCCTGCCCAGTGCCTGCGGGGTGGGTGGTTTATGTACTACCCTGAGCAGCTCCTTCTCTCCAGAGGGTGTGAGGGAGCCTGGTGGCTCCCTGGCCCCGTGCTGGCTCATCCCACCACCCCGGGACAGCGGGGAGACCCTTGGCTCCCAGCTGGAGCTGCTCCCACCTCCTGGCAGCTCTTTGATGGGGAGATGGGGAGGTGGGGGAGCGGAGGGGGTTGGAGGTGAGGGATGGGAGCCCGGCGTAAAGGGTTACTGCCAAATGCAAACAAAAACACGATGCAAATAAGCTGCTTGCAACAGGTAGCCTTAATCAGATGCTGTCAGATGAATTCAGCATCTCTCCGATTGTCGCCTGCACTAGCCTCCCGTTCAGAAGCCCTCATCTGCTCCAGATGTGGTTTAATTTACTGCGACTTGGCTAATTACTGTAATTAAGGATTAATTACTGTTAATTACTTTCACATAAACTCAACGCCAGTCAAAGAGCGGAGCCTTATGAAGCCTGCCACAGCAGCGAACACAAGCACAGCAACCTGGGTGGGCCCGCTGGCTCCTTGGGGCGATCCCGAGCTGGTACCCAGTGCCCGGCCAGCCCCCAGCCCCAGCCCTCGCCCTGTGGGGTCACCCCCTTCCCGGCCCTCCTAGGGTTGGCGGGCAGGCGTGGCAGGGCTCCAGATGGCATCCTGCGAGCCAGGCGCTGTTATTATCGTTAATAATTAGATAAAGCAAGGATTTGCTGTGCTAACCGTGGTTAGGAAGGGGAGGCCAGCAGCGTTTCCAGCAGGCTTGTGGAAGATGTGGTGGATTAAGCACCTTTCCCATCCCCAGCCCTTCCCGATGCTCCCACCCGCTGTGTCTTCTGCCACCCCTTCCCTAGGCGGGGGCCTTGCTGGAGACACTTAATATGCGAGAGGCACAAAATGACGATGCTTCCTCCGCGTCATGCTTGCAAAAAGGTGCTTTAGCAAACACGGGAAAGAAATCAAACCTGTAGCTAAGGGAACAGGAGCTGGGAAAACGTGCAGTGGGTGCGAGAAGGAGCGACAAACTGGTTCATGGACAGCGTGGTGTGCAGTATTCCCTTGGGAAGCAGGGGTGTGCTGGTGGCAGAAGGCCTGCCCTGCATCCCTGACTCCCTTAGACTTGGTATCTATCAAGTTTATTAGTTATAGAAGTCCTGGGGCTTTTCCCAGCACAGCAGAGGGAGGAAGACCTTGGCATGGGGTGGACAAGGTGCAGTTGAGGTGGCAGAGCCAGGAGCTGGCCGTGCCGCATCGTCACCCTTTGCCTGCGGCCCTGGCTTGGTCTCGTGACCGCGCGTGTAATATGAAGGCAGGATGGGGAGAGAAAAATCGGCATGATTAGATGGGTATTGTTCTATTAGATCTCTGCCTGCTTGCTGTTGTGTCTCAGCATTTGAAGATGAAACATATTCATTTAGCTCCCAGGATGAATGGTTTTAATAAGGGGAGCAAGATGAGGTGGGGTAGTCCTGATGACTTCAGAGACCCATCAACTCTCCCCCTAAGGCCATTTTGGTGATGACATGGGCCACACGGCCATTAACGCCGCAATCAGGACAAGTTTTCTGTGTCCGTGCAAATCCTTCAGCTGGGAAGAGCATGTTTTGGAGCCCAGGAGGAGATGTGTATCAGCAGTAATCCGATTGAGCCCGCGGGGAGGGCAGGCAGGGGGTGATGCGGGGGCTGATCCCAGAGGGAGGGCAAGGGGGAGCAGAGGTACAGGCTGGCCTGGCCACCCCGGAGAGCTCTGGGGAGCCAGGTATCTGCTGAACTGCCACCTTCCCTATGTCCTAGCACCTGGCTGATGCCATCCTGCACGGGGGCTGAGACCTCGCAGTGCTCATTAGTCACTTCAGCCCGATCCGACATCTCTTTCTGCCATCCCACCCGGCCCTGACTGCTCCGCTGCCGTCTGCCTCCAGGCTGACCATGCCCTGCTTAAGCCTTAAATCATGATAATTCCCATTATTAGAAGCATCTCTGGGGGCAGGGGAAGGGACACTGCCCCGCTGCTGGTGTCCGCGTGCCCCAGCCTTGCTGGTTTGGAGCCGGGGGTGCGCAGGGGAGGGTGCTCCGGTGAGCGAGACGGGGAAGCCATCCGGCACTCGGCTGTCAGCTCCGCTCAGCCCGGCTGTCAGGCGTGGGGATGCAGAGGGCCTCATTGCTTTAATTGACACCTTCCCCTCGCATCCCGTGCTCGGCCATGCCAGCATCATCCTTCTTTTCATCTTCCTTCTCCTCGAGAGGAAGCCGGGTGTATTCCAGCCCTCCTTCTTGGCCCCACGCTTCTGAAGCCAAGGCTGGAGGAGAAGTGGGAACAGTGGGGTTCAGGAGTGTGGTTGGCATCCGCCAGTGACAGTTTTGTATACACTGATCTTCCTGGGGAATCCCAAGTGGATTTCTTTGCCCCCATCCTTTTCCAAGGCTCTGCAGAAATGTCTCATGGCAGCGTTCCTGGGTAATTGCCAATGGAAGGACCAGAGCCAGAAGACCCATGGGATTTCTGGTCATGCCTTGCTGTTTTGGAGGTGTCTTTCTGTGCTCGTCAGCGAGGGGCGAGGGCTGGTTGCTTTGAGGAGCATCTACTGGCCATGCTGTGAGGCCCTGTGAAGCCCGAAGGGGAGGGCGAAGGGTGGAGGCCAGAGGAGCTGGCAGGATGGCTTCATCTTCCCTGCTCATCTCTGATCAAATCATGCCAGGAGAGGCTACTGCTTCTGGACCAGGAGTGGGGACAGCTGGCCATGGGGTGCTGGTGGTCTGGGGCTGGTGCCCTTTTCCTGGAAGGGACAGCAGAGACATCTTATCTCTGACCCAAATAATGGGCAGCAGCAGAGCTTGGGTTTCTTGACCCTCAGGTGCAGGCTGTGGCTCGGCCCAGTTAGTGCCAAGTCTTTGTCTAGAAGGTTGCTCTTTAGGGGGAAGGACCTGTTTGGAAATTCCATCTCAGGAGCTCCAGGTGCAATGAGTGCGTTCAGCTTGGGGAAACAGAGGCACATGGTGCCCAAGGCTGATGCTCGGAGCAGCTGGGGTGGTGTCCACTGCTGTCTGGCAGGTGGCAGTGACTCCTGTCCCATTCTCTCCCACAACCTGACCTTGGCTGCTCCATCCAGCCCCCTGTGGCCTGCTCGCCCAGCTAGCAGGCAGCCTCCAGGATTGGTCCTTCCCTTGTGTAGGGGCCTCAGAAAGCTTTGCTGCATCTACGGCTGGTCCTGCAAAGGACCAAACCCCTCCTCCTTATCTCTGCCTTCTTGGAATGTCATGCAAATAAAATCTAGCTGTCCCCCTCCTCCCCTGCCTTTCTTTGCCCAGGTATCTCATGAACCAAGTAACCCCCAAGATTCAACCCAGGCGGGCAGCACAAGTGATGGAGAGAGGTCTCCCGTGGACCACGCTGTCATTGCTCCCTATTTACTTTAAAGTTGGGAGCCCTTTGATGTCTGCCTTTGCAGCGTGTATTCTGCCAGGAGGCTCAGAGCAGCCCATGTAATTAGCCCAGAAAAATGCTGCTTTCACGTGGGTCAGGGGACCCAAGCGGAGAAGAGATTTCCAAGGGCTTTGTTCTTCTGCAGAGAAATGATGTTTGGGGTTTAGTGCCTTTCGACAGAGCTCTTCTCACCCCTTCCTTTTTCTCCTACTGTAGGGAGGAGCGCAGGGCTCTGGCAGGGAGAGCCCACATGGCAAACTGCTGCTCTGCGGGAGACAGGCCCTTTGCTCCTGGGCTGGTTTGCTGGGTACTCGCGGAGGATTCTTGTGCTTGAGCAAGGGGTCAGCCAGAGCCACGCTTCAGGTGGCCCAGGAGCAGAAACAACCCAGTTACTGCAGGATTGCTTCCCATGGCTTCATTCATTTCCTTATTTGCCCTATAAAGCATCCAAGGCAGGACGCTGCGCTCCCAGGCCCTGTTGGTCTGTTGCTGTCTGCACCGGCGCGCACCGAGGGCTGCGAAGTCCATGCTTGTAGCTTGCTCTTGAGCCAGTGATTCATAGTATGGTTTGGCTTGGAAGGGACCTTAAAGGTCATCTAATTCCACCCCCCTGCCATAGGCAGGGACACCTCCCACAGGATCATGCTGCTCAGAGCCTCATCCAACCTGGCCTCCAGGAACGGGGCAGCCACAGCTTCCCAGGGCAAGCTGGGCCAGGGCCTCCCCACCCTCATGGGGAACAATTTCTTCCTTATGTCTAGTCTGAATCATTCCCCCCTGCAATTTAAAGCCTTGACTTGCCACGGTCAAGGATGGCAGGTCCGTGTTTGCTGTCCTGCCGAGGTGGTGAGAGCTGCCGTGGTTGTGCTGTGACTCTGAGCATCCTTACTTGCACCAGGGCTCTCCAAAGTGCAGGGCTCTTCCAGTTGGCGTGGCACAACAGGCTGGCAGGCCAGGGGAGCTTTTGCAGCAGCAGGGGTCCTGAGGTCTGTGTCCCTGCCTGCTGGATAACACCCGTTATCCATTGCTCCGCTTGTCTCACTGCAGGATGCTGCCTCTGCTCAGGGTGCTCCCCACAACCTCGAGGCTTTCTAGTGAATCAGTTTTCCTTCAGCTGTCAGTGGGCATAGCCCAGGTGCCTTTTCTCCCCTGCCCTCCGGGCACATGGGGCATTTGAAAACAGGACATTTGCTTTTCTCCAGCTTTTTGGTGCAAGCAGAGCAATGCCAGCCTCACTGCACCACCGCTTCCACCAAGCCTTTTAGATTCATCCATCATCCTGGGTGGTCTTGGGTCAGCAAAAGAAGCATCTTCCTGCAGCTGCTGCTGCCCTAGAGGTACTTCTACCCCTTTCCTGGGTGTTTGGAGAGGCAGTTGCATTTCTTTTCATATATTTTCTGAGACCCATCCAGGCCCTCCCAGTTGCAGTGGGACCAGCAAAGAGGGTCTGAAGATGCTCCAGCAGGAGTGGTGGAGATGCCCTCCCGCCCGAGGAGGTGGATGCGTTTGCAGACTGATTTTCAGTATCCAGGGATCTTGGCTTGGGAACATATCTGTGTCAGGGTGTGGTGAGCAGGTGCTCTCATCTTCCCTGCACGGCTGGGTCTTCCTGTCCTGAAAGCAGCAAGAGGCACAGAGCGCTTTTAGCCCTGAGCAGCAAATGGGTTTTATTTTCCCCACCACTTTTTCTCCCCTGGGACTTAAAAAATACCCCACAATAACAACTCTGACCCACCCAACAAATCCCAAGCTAACAGATAATTCTGTTTCTCCCCCAAAGACTGCCAGTGTGCAGGGCTGGCTGCCGTGGGTGTAGGTGAAGTTCTTACCTCCTCCCTCCTATTTGTTATGTTCTTTTGCTTGAAGACCTTATGCCATTTTCCTGCCTAGAAGGGAGCCCTAGAGCTTCCCTGGGACTCCCTCCTTCTCTTCCTGGGTCCGATGGCTTCAGCTTTGGTTTGGGAGATGAGCGGATATGACTGAGCCCCTGCAGATGCAGCACGTGTCCCCAGTGCCAGTACGTGCTGTGCACGTGTACGTGTGAGGTGCGGGTTGTCCATCGGAGTATGGTATTTAGACCACGTTAATAAGCCTACAGGAGAGCGGGGAAAATGGATCGTTTATGGTCACGATCTGGCTACTGTCAAAATACCGTGTTATTTTGATGGTTGCTTTGTCTTTGCTCTCCAAGCAATATGAAGGTAGTTTCTTAGCAACAAAACTGTGTTCACAAACAACACCAGTGAAAAACAACCCCCCAGAAGAAGAGAAGTCGGCCCCGAGAGCAGCGTTCCCTGTGTCCCCTGGCCACGCCGCATCTGTAAATTAGATGAGGAACATCTTAATGAGCAGCAGATGCTGGCCCACGGTTGTGGTCACCCCTGCGGCAGGGAGCTTGGGATGCGTTCGTGGTTCCTTTTGCAGATGTGTAAACTGAGGCAGCCAGAGGGGGAAGAGTGTCCTGGGATGGCCCTTAGGTGACACGGGAGGGTACGAGCTTCTGCTGGGTGAATGCTGGCAGGCACTGGGCTGGACCTCTCTTAGCCAGCGTCTTCTCTAGGGTCTTGTCCCTGCGCCTCACATGGATCCCAGAAGGAGGGCGGGAGGGAGCTGCCTGCAAACTATTTTGGCAGAGATTTTCCCGTGCAATTTGGAGAGTCTCTCCTTTGAAGGCGGCGCTGGGCCTCGTGTCTGTGCTGACGTTGGAGTCCGTGAGAGCAAGCGGTTCCTCCAGCCAAGTATCTGCCAGGCTGTGTCGGGAGAACTTTTATCATTTCTGTCACAGACATCACAACTCGCTTGTCTTACCATACATCTTCCTAAATGTGACAGAATATTCAGCTGTTATTAATTGAATACTCTCTAATTTAACTGCTTAGCAGGAGGGAAAGCGACTGGTTTGTCTCAGCACGGAGAGCTGCCATCAGGCGTGCTGGAGGTTTTGGGGTGCGGAAGAGTGGTTTGGGGAGCAAAATGGGATTTTGGAACTTCTAAGCATGGGATGGGGGGCGAGTGTGTGGTGCCTGCATTGGCCTGATCCTGATCCTGCCAGGGAAGGGCTCCAGCATCTGCTATAGCCCAGGCTGGTGATGCTGAGCACATCACTGTCTCTCCATCCCATGCCAGCAGTATCTCCTGGGGATGGAGAGAAAGGGACACTGTGGGAACATGGCCAGGAGCCAGTGATATTCCCTGGGTGCCTGGGAGGGAAGGATGGCTAGGACAGGTTTGTCACCACATCCATCCAGGTGCCCAGAAGTGACAACTGTGATGGGTGAATCCCTTCTTCCGTGCTGAGGTGCTGGAAGCAATGTTCAGCCCCTTCAGTGAGTTCCTGGCCTGAATTGTGACACCCATCATGGCTTGGCTGTCCCCTCAGCCTCTGGCTAATCCCAGTTATGGCTCTTTGTCTTCCTCTTCCTCCTCCTCCTCCTCTTCCTCCTCCACCTCTTCCACGTCCACCTGCAGAAGCTCCAGCGATGTCCTGCATGCAGACGGGTTGTTATCGTATGGTTGCTGAGAACCTCAGCTTCTTTGGAGGACACTGGAGGTCAGCCCTCCTCGCTCCCACCTATGGGGCAGTGTCAGGGGGTACACGGGACCATCCTCTCCAGCCACCCCAGCCCCATCCCCACTTACACACGTGTGTGCTCACTTCTCTCTGCTGCTCTCCTAGAAAGTTCAAACCCAGAGTCAAGTTTATTGTTTCTATCTCGTTTATTTTAAGTATAGTTTTACACTTTATTATATGCTGTGACATCTTAAATGGAGCCTGTCACTCCATCTTGACTACTGCTAGGGGCTACAGCCACTTACTGTGTCAGGCTTTTCGGCAGCCCTGATTAACGATATCAAAACGAATGGATCCCTGCGCAGGCACAAGCACAGAAATCAAGAGTGGATTTGCATATTCAAATTATGCACGGCTCGTGCAAGCGTTGCACCAATACACCCCATGGATGCACACGTGTGCTGCTGCGCATCCCTCCGTACGGGACCTGTGCGTGTTGGTAAGGTTCATGCGCACCTACATCTTTTTATTTAGGATCTTCAGCCAAATGGACAAAGCCTTGCCCTTTTTCCCCTGAGTTTTTTCATCTCCCTGGACAATAGATCAATTAAGATTGCTAAATGGAATTTAAATATATTTTTTTTCTTTCCTTGTGAGCCTGGTGGGATGTGTTGCAGCATTACCCATGCAAATTCTTTTTTTCTTCCTGAAAGTAACGTTTTGTTAGGTTAATTCATGCACTGGAAAAACAAACTTTCTGTTCTTCCAGTCCAATCTCCACTTACAAGTCAGGTTTTTGTAACCCTGTCATTAAAATGCGAGGTAGCCTACAGTAATTTGAATATTTCATTCTGCCGGCTGCTAATGCACTCTGCATTACAGATGGTACTTGCTCCATCCTTCTGGACTGGGTTCAATTATAAATGAAAGTAGGGAGCTGAGATTTGTCTTTTTGTCTCTGCTTAGTTGGAATAACACAATAAAGCTTGATGGGTAGGAATTCCTCAAGCTGCCTCCTCTTTGCCTGAGACGTCTCCCGTGTAGCTTTCTCCTCCCGATAGTGGAGGCTGCTTGCCTTTCAAGTCGAGCCTGGAGTATTTGGGTTGGCAGTGGTGGGGGTTTTCACAAGTCATTCTTGGCTCAGATGCCTTGTATCCCCTTTTTGGAAGGGCTCAGTTCAATCCTTCCCTTTCTTTCTGTTTATTTGCTATCTTTGCATCCCCTTTTATGTCCCAGGCACAGAGCAGCGGTGGGAGAAACCTGCTTGGGCAGGGAAGGTGGGTGCTGCGTGGCTTATGTGAAGGTGGGGACACTGCTGGGGTGCTGGGAACATCATCCCCTCCCACCGTGCTCCTTCTAAACTGGGACAGGGAGGACAACATGGTCTTCACCTGGAGAGAAGCGATGAGGATGCAGAGCAGCCCTCCTACATCCCAGGGTTCTGTCGTGGGCTCTTCCCCACGCCTCTGTGTATAACAAGGCCCCTGGAGATCCAAAGAAAACATTTACCTCTGCTCTGTGATTAACAAAAAGGGGGGTCGTGAGCCTATAGCCCAGCTGCGTAGGGCTCTCTATTACATACAGATGCCATTTGTGAGCTCCTTCCCTGCCCCTGGCCGGCAAAAGCAATATTGCCGAGGGAGTCGGAAGAGGTGAGGGCAGGGCTTTCAATTTGGTTTTACATTTACAAGGACCAGATGGCCTCACTGGAGATGATCTTTGATCTGGGGCGCAGCCGGAGTTGGGAAAAAAAAATTTTTTTTTTGCTCCCTTTTTAATCTCCTCTGTGTTTATGGCAGGGGCCTCTTGTAGGAGCAGGGGGGAGCTGTGTGTCCGTCTGTCTGGCCCTAGGTCTGGGTGTCAGCCCCTCTTTGCCCGCTGGTGCTGCCAAACAGTGCAGGAGGGTGAGCTTGGTGGGAAAGCCCTGAGTGGGATTGTCTGAGGTAGGAGGCAGAACTGGACCCCGTTAAACCACCGCCCCACAGCACAAATAGCTACATTAAGAACCTCTTGCGTGGGATGTAATTAAACACACACAAGCACCTTGAAACAGAAATGCCACTAATTGATCCTTTTAAATTATTTTTCCCCGTTTTCTCTGGTGTCTTGCACCCTTCCAGCAGTGCAGAGGTGTAGGGTCTCTCTCCTCCCCTCTTGCCTTGCCAGTTTTGGGTTTCTTTCTTCCCTGCATGTGTTTTGAATGGAGCGGGAGTGAAGGCAGCTGATCCTATTTCATGAGGACTTGGACTCTTGCAGCACTCTCCCTCCTGTCCAAACAGATCGTTTACAGACGGGGCCTCTATTTAAAGAAGGAATTGTACGTTCAGAGATGGGTTTTGGCCTTAAAATGCTGGCAACCGGCTGCTGCCTTTCAAAGAGTCAGGCTTTGTCTGGCACACTCGAGGACCAGGTTGACAGCCGGGCTCAGCGCGGTGCGAGGGATTAAGCATTGTGCAAAAAATGTGCTTGTTTATTTGCTGGAGATGATTGAATCCCAGCAAGGTTGGGCTCAAGATAGCCATGGGAGTTTGATGAACCATCTAGGCTCTGGGGACTTGACCTCTCTGTGGTGCTGTGAGTGGGACAAGCTTGGAAACCAAGCAAATGGAAGAGGAGCGTTCAGGTAGGCTTTGGTGTGATCTATGTATAACATAGACAGAAAGACCTTCTGTGTAAGGGAGACTTGTGAGAAGTTAAGAGGAACGTAAGGCCTGGAGAGCTTCAAACGCACACATGGGTGACATGCATACAAGCTCCAGGGAAGTAGGTGACATCTGTAACACCACGAAGTGGCCCGATATCGTCCCAGTACAGGCCACCACTTAAAGCAGGTGCCCACAGTTGTCTAGGGGCTATTGTCTTGCATTTAAATGGTGGCTACGCTACATGAGTCAAGGTGGGATTTTCGATACCTTTGGTTATGGTTGCTGCTTGTGCTTTGCACTTGACTTATCCTCATTGGCATATACATTCCAGATTTTTCACGGGAAGGGCTTTGAGTTGCCTGGTGTCATGGCCAGGGAGGAGGGAGACATGGGGTGAGATGGTTTCTAATGCATCTGGAATGGAAGACCCTGTCTCTCAGGGAAGAGCAGTGTCCATCCTCCACGAGATCTTGGCCTGTGGTGACCTCAGAGAAGATCATCACTAATGTGGACACTTCTGATCCTCTGGTACTCAGCAATCTCCCCTTTGCCAGGACAGTTGGTTTCCTACTGCAAAACCCAACTGTGAGGTTTCATCCTGGGTGGACAGTCCTTGCTTAATGGTCGCTTCCTACATCTCTTCCACTTTCCTTTTGTCTGCTTGCACCAAAAAGAAAAAAGGATATACTGATTGTGCCGCCACCAAGCACTGAGGAACGAGGCTGCCTTCAGGTAAACAGGAGAATCATAGAATCATAGAATAACCAGGTTGGAAGAGACCCACCAGATCATCGAGTCCAACTATTCCTATCAAACACTAAACCATGCCCCTTAGCGCCTCGTCCACCCGTGCCTTAAACACCTCCAGGGAAGGTGAATCTACCACTTCCCTGAGCAGCCTGTTCCCAGTGACCCTTTCTCTGAAAAATTTTTTCCTAATGTCCAGCCTAAACCTCCCCTGGCGGAGCTTGAGGCCATTCCCTCTCGTCCTGTCCCCTGTCACTTGGGAGAAGAGGCCAGCTCCCTCCTCTCCACAACCTCCCTTCAGGTAGTTATAGACAGCAATGAGGTCTCCTCTCAGCCTCCTCTTCTCCAGGCTAAACACCCCCAGCTCTCTCACCTGCTACTTATAAGGCCTGTTCTACAGCTCCTTCACCAGCTTCGTTGCTCTTCTCTGGACTCGCTCCAGAGCCTCAACATCCCTCTTGTGGTGAGGGGCCCAGAACTGAACACAGTACTCGAGGTGCGGTCTCACCAGTGCCGAGTACAGGGGGAGAAGAACCTCCCTGGACCTGCTGGCCACGCCATTTCTGATACAAGCCAAGATGCCATTGGCCTTCTTGGCCACCTGGGCCCCTGCTGGCTCATGTTCAGTCGGCTGTCAACCAACACCCCCAGGTCCTTCTCCTCCTGGCAGTTTCTAGACAGACTTCTCCTAGTCTGTAGCTGCTCAGGGTTGTTGTGTCCCAAGTGCAGGACCTGACATTTGGCCGTGTTAAACCTCATGCCACTGGACTCTGCCCAGCGCATCCAGCCTGTTCAGGTCCCTTTGGAGCCTCCCGACCCTCTAGCAGATCAACACTTCCACCCAGCTTGGTGTCATCTGCAAACTTGCTAAGGGAGCACTCAAGCTGCGTCGGAGGGTAACTGCTGGAAACGGGAACGTGGTCGTGGGCAGAGAGGTGCCTTGGCAGGGAAGGGAGAGGACGTGGTCTGGGGGTCTCTAGTGGGAGGCTGTGGGTGTCTCTCCCGGCTTTGGATAGGGGCTGTCATGGGTCTGCTCAGGAAGGGAGGGAACACCAGTGGATTTACTGCCGTGGCTCGGCTCGGGGACATGGAAGTTGGGAGGTCTGAACCCCAAACGCAGCCCAAGCAAGGCCATGGGCTTGGCAGAGAGCGGCAGCGCGCTGGCCGGGCGACGGGCAGCAGGTGCCTTCAGCAACGCCAAGACGGGCCACGGTGCCATCTCGGGAGCTCCAAGCCAGCTCTCCTTGGATGGAGCCTCACGGGGCATCTTTCTGGGAAGAGAATTGGAAATGCAGCTTTTCAGGCCGGGCTCTGCCTGGCTCTTCACTGGTGACCGTCCTGCCCCCGCAGGCGCTGGGGGGGTGACCTCTCCAGAGGAGAGCAGGCTGGAGAGGCAGCTCCCTTCTGCGGGGAAAACCTCTCTTTGTTTGTTCTCGGGTTTCAGGGCTTGGCCTGGGGCGGTCGGAATGGGACCCTGGTCCTCTGAGGGGCTCTGGAGGCCCCGGCTTCTCATTAGCAGATTCAGCTCATTCAAAGGGCCCGTTTCTTTTCAGCGAGGAGAATTCATATGCAAAGCACCTCGGGAGCAGGAGGCACATCCCAGCCCCGCTGGCTTGGGAGGGGGAGCTGTGGCTGGGCCTGTGCTGGGAGCAATCCCAGCTTTTGTTTGCTGGTTTGCTCCTGCGGGGCTTAGGGAGCCCCACGTCCACTCCTGCTCCAGGGTCTGGGATGTGTTTCCAGGTCCGAGCCACCTCTTGGGGTGGGGAACTTGTTCTGTCCCTCAGGGACCTTGTTCTGTCCCTCAGGGGCCGTTTGCTCTCCTGGCTCCATCACCTGAACGCCAGCAGGACAAGGTGAGGTCCCAGCACAGCAGGGACAAGCCCTGTGTTTAGACACTTATTCTTCTCACCACGATAGCAAAAACTGATTCTTTTGCCTCGTATCCCACTATAGGGTTGGAAAAACTCTCAAATATGCTCCAAGAGGCGTGGGAAGAGGGCTCATGTGCAGGTTTGTGTTTTCTTCCCCTCCACTGCCTGTAATGCCAATTTACCATCCCAGCTTTTCTCAGGGGCAGATGCTGCTGCTCCACCGAGTCAGACCATCCCCGGGTCACATCTTCTACTCAATCCAGCCCAGCTCAAGCTCACTCTTTTCCTTTATATCCCATGGCTGCTGCTTCAAGCAGCTGGAAATTGGTCCCAGTCCCCATCCCTTTGGGCTGGGCTGGGCTGGAGGAGGGTGAGATGGAGAAGGCTGGGTGGCCATGGACAATCTCTCCCTTACGGTGCGGTCCATGCAGCATTTGAGACGCGCTGGGTTTGTCTATGCAGATAAGGGATTGATTAGGCTTCTCAGCTGTGAGTGTAGCCGGC
Source organism: Clamator glandarius (assembly GCA_033459285.1). Lineage (NCBI taxonomy): Eukaryota > Metazoa > Chordata > Aves > Cuculiformes > Cuculidae > Clamator > Clamator glandarius. The sequence goes on from JAUNZM010000292.1 coordinate 3,064,346, forward strand.
TAATCCTGCCTTGCTTAGGAAGGGGAAAACTGCTGAGGGAGATAAGCCAGTGGCAGGATTGCTCCAGCATCGCTCTTCGGTGTCAGCCTGCTTCGTGAGCCTGGCCTGGGGATTGTAGGGTGTGCTCAGTGGGATGGGGAGGAGACCTCTGCATGGCCAAACTTTATCCTTGCTCTTTGAAGGGTTGAGTGCCAGTAAGGCAGGGCTGACCCCTCCACACCCAGAGTTTGGCTCTGGGATGATGGGTTGTTGGCGCAGCGTTATTAAGGAGCAGTGAAGTTGATTTGCTTCATTAGGTGCAGTTGTGAGGGTTGGCTGCTTGGTAGGACGTGGTAAAGATGGGCTTGAAGCTGCTGTATTTGAGGAGGTGGTTTGTCCACCAGCTCGGTTTGGCTTGAGTTGGCTTGTTTTTAACATTTGCAAGGCCATCCAGCCTACTTTTTGTTGCTAAACTGCCACCGTTTAGCGATCTGGTCCTGATGCAAGAGGTTCAATCTGCCCTGGCTTCTGAGCATGACCTGCACTCAAATTTCAGATGTGAAAAGTCCCGCGGTGAGTTTCACTGCTGAAGCCCATGAGAGTTGACCGCCAGCTTGCAGTGAAGCATCCATGAGTAGGCTCATGGAGTCAGAACTGTAAAGAGATAAATAGAAAATACTGTGAATTTGATCCACAGTGCTTCTTTCGATCACAACAGAGCAAACAGGGCATGTGGGGATGGGGTCAAAAGCTTCCGTACCTGGCTTAGTTACGAGCCATGAGCTAAACCAGTCAGCAGGAGGAAGATGTGGGGAAGGACTGGAAAGGTGAGCTCATCTGTGTTCATTCAACTTCCCAGGGAGTCACATTTCTTGGGGAATCCAGTTCCCAGTAATTAACTCAACTTTGTGCCTTATTTTGGGGAAATGGGGTATTTTAGATCATTTTCCATTTGGGGAGGGGATTGCTTTATCCCAAATATCTCAGTGATAATTTTCCAAACCTTTGGAGCATTTTGCTGCCATATCATTGCTTGCTATGGCACCCGTTTGGCATTTGGGAAGGGGTTAGGAGAAAACTAGTGCAGACTCTTTGCCAATGTGCTATGAAATAAGTGTGTCTGTTCTGCAGCTTCCGTGGCACATGCAAGCTGCGTCTCCTGAGGTGATGGAGAGCTGCTGCTGGGAGCTGAGAAACTTTTTGGCATGTGATAAATTCCCTCTCCCATTCCTCACACCCCAAAATTACGACTTGAGGGTAATTCAGACTCTTTTTCTTAAGTCTGGGTTGAATTCAGCAAATAATTTGGACTCTTCCACCCCAAAAAGATGGGAAGTTACTGTTTTTAAAGCAGTTTGGTTGTTTTAAAATTGACCCAAATTTTGATTTAGAAAAAGAGGGGAGGGGAAAAATTCTAATATGAAACAGGAGTGGAAGATTTTGGTTTTGATTCAGGAAACACTTTTGATTGATCTGAATTGGTTTGTGATGCAAGTTCCCAAAACTTGCGGTGGGCAGGAGGGTGCTGGGGGAAATGCCACTGCCCTGAGCAACTGATGCTCCTGCATTTGGTCATGGACTTGGTTTGGCTTATTGACCACCTCTGGAGTTGTCCTCAGGCTGAACAGACCAGTATTCTGAAATGATTTGACTTGCTCCCATCTCTGTGGGACTACACAGACTGAAGGAACATTTCTCTGCCTTTCAAAACATCCCTCACAAAGTTGTTTGAGTGTTTTGTTTCCAAACAGCTCTGATGGACCCTCTTGTGTTGGGCGAGGAGATGGGTTTGCGAGTGTCCGAGATGGATTTGCATTGCTTATGCATACAAGCCTCGCTGGGATTTTGGTTTGTTATATGGCTTTAGACTGTGAAAATTTGTGACAGAAACAGCCCATCAGTTTCACAGCGTTCCTCCTTTTTCTGGGAAATAAATAAAGAAATGCACAAAAAGCCATCTTGCCAGCTGAAATTTTCCATGCCTCATCTCACGGCAGCCTGTTTTGGAAAAACTGAGCAAAATCTGTTCATCCAGTTATAAGTTTTGGAAAGGTTGGAGTGAGGTGGGGAACTTTTATGTCAATTGTAAGAGAAAAAAATCCCAACTTCTCTTAATTCTTGTGTCCTGGAAGGGTGTGAGTTGGTCTATTTGGAAATTCCAGCTCCTGTTTATCTTGGATATAGGTATTTGTGTTTTGATGTTGATTTTCTCAGTGTTCTTATGTAAACATGTTGAAAATATCCAACCTAGGTTTAAAACTCCCTGTGATTACTTAACATTGAAGTGTTTCACCCTAGTGACTGAGATTGTTGATACCCAGTTAAGGTGGACACCACGTGCTTTGCTAAGGAGACATTTACGTTGCTATCTGTGAACTGACAGCGTGAAGACCCGGCCGGAGGTGCTTTAGTATCTCTCACTAAACTCTTTGAGTTTATTTATTCCTTCTGAGCACAGGGTCTTGAAGGTGACTTTGTGTTTAAAGAGGTCCAAGACACTGGATTTTCCATTGTCTCCAGTGTTTGCTGTTGCAGAAGAAAATAGGCTGCAAATATACTTGTGTAGGGAAAAAACCCAGAACTTTAGGTTGGTGTATGAGGGCTTGTGGCTTTTCTACTCAAAGGAATTTTGGGAAGAGCAGCTCAAGCCCATGCTATCATGGATCAGTCAAGGAAACAAAGACCAACACTCCTGACCCGGCGGTGACTACAGGTATGAGTACAGAGATACATCCAGCTAGCCACAAGCCACCAGTTGTGTAACTGTCCTTAAATATGAGGCAGATGGGGATATTTTTGTACCAGGTTTGGTGCTTTTGATCTTCAGTGTTCACAAACATAGACTTGAGCTCCAGGGAGTAATGAGATCAGCTTAAAATAAGGTGATTAGTTCCTGGTTTTGCTAGCAGGGGCATTTGCTGGCATTGCGGCTGTCCCTCTGATTGCTGGTTCTTGTTTTAGACCTGGAGGTGTAAAACCATATTTTTAAAGAAAAACAGCGAGCTCATGTGCCTCCTGACACCCGGGCTCCGTCAGCCCATGTTAGTATTGTGGAGGGTGCTTAAATTTTAAATGATTGGAAGAGGGCTGATATTCGGTGTGTGCTTCAAAGCCCAGCTGTGTGCTGCATGGGTCCATGCAGTTTTGAGGTTCCCAAGGAGGAGCTGCCCAGTCGACAGGAGCACCCACCGATCCAAGAAAGGATTTGGGCAAGACCTTGTTCATCTTAGGCGTGAGTGAGGCATCCAGGCTTTGGTGGCAGGTGAGTGCCTTGGTGAGGAAGGAGGCATCTCACCTGGCTTGTGGTTGTGCGAGGACAGTGAGAGCAGCCAGCATTGCCACACGGGGCATCTCAGGTTTTCTCATGGGAAAGTCACACCACAGGACAGCTCGCAGCCTGGTGGCCGTGGCAGGGGAATCATCCACATCTTTTAAAATTCTGTTGATGGGTGGGTTTCTCTCCCCTCCCTGATTCATCTTAGGCACAGTGGAGGCAGGAAAGAAAACCCTTCGGAAAATCACAACCTAATTGCTCCCATCTGCTCCAACATTGCTTCCCATTTCTGCCTGCCAGGATGCTTGTCTCTGATGCTAAGTAGCACATTATTTTCGATAACTTGCAATCATTTACTTGAAATCTCCTTCTCCTTTAAAATGTCCCCCTGGAAATGCAGTTCTGTGAGTTGAGAATGGGCAGAAGCAACCACGAGAAAACCCATCCAGATGGGAGCGCAAGGGCTCCTTCTGTACCCATTAAAACCACACAGTAGGTTTCTTTTTAGGGTGGGTTTGTTTAGATGTCCAGCCACTGGGACCAGCCCTTGGCTGGTGGTGTCGGCAAACAGAGCTGGAGGAACTACCAGCTCATGTAGTTGGAGGGGATCTTAACCAGCTGGTTACAGCAAATCCATGCATTGGTGGTGAAGTTAGTGGATAGCTGAGGAATGCTGGCCCCCTAGAGCAAATCCCTCACGAGTGGCCACGCCAGCCCTGGAGACTTATTCTTTCATCATCACAACCAGGGTTGGCTTTGTGTCGTTCACTGTGTCTTCCTCCAAGATATCCCAATTGCGTCCCTGGAGAGTCTGGTCCCACTGCTCCACCTTGCCGTAGCTTCCTCCAGTGTCTTCAGCTGGGTCATCAGCTTCCATCCCAGAAGACCTGGCTGACGTCTAAGTGGGGATGAGTGCACATGCGTGCAGGAGACACAAGGATGAGAGATGGGTGGGGGGTGTTGTACCTGTGTCCCCTCATGAGCAGATAAATCATGTGCTGGGAGTCAGGCTCGGAGAGGCCCCTGCTTCCCCCATCTCCTTAGCTTGGGGACACTGACTGCAGTAGGATAAGTTGTCCTTTCTAAACAACAGATGAGAATTTGGAGGTTTGAGCATCTTCTTCTGCTGTCTCTGTTGAGCCACAATCTCCTGATAAGCTGCTGCCATCACCCCCATCATGTTTGATTGGCTTGGTGATGTTGTTCTGCCTTGTGTTGCCTGCACACCTCTGATCTGACGGATTTGGAAGGGATGGAGAGCAGAGCTGCTGAGCTGGGATATTTTGGGTGGCCTTGGAAAAGTGGCTGTGATCACAGCTCCTGCGCTGAGCAGGCTGTTCAGGTCCCTTTGGAAAAATGCTCCTAGGAAAATGCAGAACATAAGATAGGGGATGGTGACATGGAGGGCCAGGAGAAGCCTTGTACCCACCATTGTAGATTTAGATGCCTTCCCAGCCCCAGACCATCTCCAGAGTGCAGTCCATTTTGAGGGCACACACCAGCACCGTGTCTGGCAAGGGCTTTTCTCCTGCCCCATGCCCCAACCCTGCATGGAGACACCAGGCACACAAGTGCTGTGGGGAGCTGGCTCTTCGTCTCATCTGAGTGTGGGGCTGGCCGCTCTGTCCGTGCTCCTCGGAGCTGCCTGGGTCGGTGAGAAATATCTTGGAGCAGGTGAAAGCTTTGGCGACTCGATGCAGTTTCCATCCCGTGTCCGTGAACCGCAGGGCAGGCAAGGATCGGGGAGCTATTTTCAGCTTTCTCTCCTCACCTGATTCTCCTAGGCCACCAAGCCAGCCTAGGACTCGGACATTGTCCTCTGTGGACTGTGGCTGCGATACCTCACTCAGGAGGAAAAAGGAATGAGTATGTGAGCCGGGAGCCATTTCCCAGCTGCTGGAATGGGTCTCTGTGACCCTGATGGTCTCTGTGGCTGGACCGCAGGTGGGTGGCTTGGTGGGTCCCCAGCTGCTGCTGTGGTGACAGTGACCCTGCCACGAGACGTGGGGCGGCCACGCTCCACCATCTCCTCTAAGGTCACCCCAGGAGCGATTCGCAGCGGGGACAAGGCGCGTGGCTTGGCTTTGCTTTTCAAATACATCCACGTATATTCACATGTGTGCATATGGATATTTATATAAAAATGCATTTTGAGGAGCGAGGGACCTCTAGCGGCGTTTGTTGCGGCCCTGGGCGCTGCCGAGCCAGCAGGAAAGCGGCCAAGGACAGAAAGTATTGCATGAATTTTCCTCCCTCCGGCTGCCAGGCGCTATCTTTCTTTTTGTTCTTCCCTTTTTTTCCTTTCCCCCCATCTTTTCATCGGGAGCAGCAAATGGCGGGTGCTGGGGACGCTGTGGCATGAGCTGGAGTGCATCCGCTGCCCCTGGACCCCGACTTCTGCCGGACCACGAGGATCATCCCGCTTCATTTATTTTGTTTTAATTTGGTGGGGCCCTGGGGCCATCGGCTGTGCCGCTCACCCCGAACTCCCAGTCCCTCTGTCCTGGGGGGTATTTTGAGACGTCAGAGCTGTTGGGGAGCCCCACACCCCTGGCATCCTGGCCGGAGATGCACTGGAGCTGGTACAGCACTGGGAGGATAAGAAAAGGGCTTTTAAATAATCATTTTGTCCTCTCCTCGACTGAGTGCAGCCTTCCAGGGATACATAAGCAGCATCAGTTCTGCTTCGACACATTGCCCTGCCCATTTATTCCTTCCCCCGTGTTATTCCGCGCAGGCGGCCGAGCCCATTCCATCTCTGTGTGGAGCCAGCGGGATCTGGGTCTCTGCAGAAGGACGAGGGCCCGCGGGATGCTCGGGATGTGCCACACAGCGGGTGCTGGTCCATCTCTGTGTTGCACGGTAATAAACCTCAGGGTTACCCAGTGCTTTTCATCGGGAAGCAGCTCTCTAAACATAAACTAATTAATCACTCGTGCCTACCTGTCAGGTCAATGATTCTGGAGATTTTTAATCTAAAAATATTCCCCTTTGAAATCCAGATGCGTCTGCTTGGGCAACTCTGCTTTTGATTTGTTTATTTGGGGGTTGTTTTTAATGATTTTTTTACCTGTGTTGCTTTCCATCTGTATTTGAGCTTTTGATGTGCTTTAATTTAGTGATTTTTTTTTCCCCCTAGCCTGTCACCTTTCCTTTTCTATTTATAAGGATTTGTCTCCATTTCCCTCTTGTTTCAGTTTATGGACCACAGACCCCAAACCATTTTCTTGTCGAAGCCTCTCACAGTGGAGGGAGATGCTGGACCTGTCTCCTCAGGGCTTGGCAACTAGCACCCACCTTCAAATCTGGCACTGTGCCCCCATCCCTCTATAGAAATGATCCTCTCTAGTGTGGAATTATTTATTATTAACTCATCTTATTGGCAAATTCACCATTGTTGGGCTTCTTTCTTCCTTTTCTTTCTGTCTGACCTTCCCACCTTTGCTGGCAGTGAATGTTTCAATCACAAAAATGCCAATAAATTTTAGAGTCCTGAAAATAATGATTTCAGAAGAGTTTCAGGCTTAAGAAAAAGCTCTTTTTAGTGAAAGCCAAACCTCTCCACGGGGTCTTTTACTTCAATTTTATACTCATAATGAATATATCTTTCTCTAACTTATTTCAGAGTAAGGAGGAACATGCTCCATGCTTCTCAGCTGTTCTGGTTTTACTTCTTATTTTAACTGATTTTAGACTTTTTTTTTTTTAAATTGCGGGGAAAGTCGCTTGCAGTTCTTCATGGAGGTCAGATTCATCTTGGATGTAAGCTTTACCAAAACCCACGCGCCATTACCCAACCCTGGATGTGCCCGAGCGTGTGCTTGGAGGGGGGCGGGTGTTCATAAAGTGCTTTGAGCTCCGGTGCCAGACGGGATGGGGAAATACAATTTGTTCCTCTTAGGAAATCCCTCCTTTGTTCACTCGTCAAGGACTTATTTTATTTATACGTTGTGTGTGGGTGGGGAAGTATAGGGTTACACTGCTGTGTTCAAATAGACCATGCGGGTGCACGTGGGGGGCTCCTAGGGTACCTCCATCCTTCAGACATGGGATGTGCCCCTTTGCTGAGCCAGCCCGGAGCGGTCAGGAGGCTCCTGTGCATTTTTTCCAGGAAAGCCCTCTCAGAAGGACTTTTACCTGAAGCGGTAATTGAGGCAGAGAGTACAGAAAGGGGAGTAAAATTCTCTCCTTGGCAAGTCACTCCAGGAGGATTGATTTATTGTCACCCTTTTTCTTACCATGGTTTAGACTTCACTGAAACAACTGGATTCTTAAAAAAACAAAAGAGGTGTTTCACAAAGAATAAAATCCATTTCATACTTTTTTTTTTTGCTTGTTTTTCCACTGTCTGGCTAAAAGTGTGGCTTTGTGAGCCCTCTGTGTCTGTATTTAAAGATGGGGAAACTGAGGCACAGGCCAGCCCTGGACTTTGTACTTCTCCCACTGCCAACTGGGGCTGACAGCTGATGTAGATGGTGCAGGATCAGATATAAATGATGTGTTAGGTGCCAGGAGAAGGACCCACAGGAGAGCTGAGGTCTGGGCTAGAGACTCCTGAGTTCCCATCCCATGCTCCAATTGGGATGGGAAGAATTGGCGGCAAGAATTGGTGAATGTGTTGGTTTTTCGGTTGGTGCTGCTAGCAGTTCCCCTGCATATTTGAACACAAAGTGTGTTTTTGTGGGTTCCCTCTGCGGTGAGCTCCCTCCCGGTTCTGCCTTGCTTCTTCCCTGCAGGAAGGAGGGGAGGAGGCAGGGAGAGGAGCCAGGAGCTGGGGTTCCCCATTACTGCTGGGAGACCCAGGAGCTGCGCTTGCACTTAGAGCACTGGGATGCAGACTGCGTGTTGGGCTGCCCTTGGGAAGGGGAGGAAAGCCCCGCTGATGGGGACTTGGTCCCACCTGTCCAGCTTGGGATGGGGATTCGCTCCCCTGAGTTAAACCTCCAGTGTGACTCAGGCTTCCCGGTCCCCTTTCTGTCTCTTGCAGTGCTGAGCATCCGGGGAGCCCAGGAAGAGGAGCCCACGGACCCCCAGCTGATGCGGTTAGACAACATGCTCCTGGCCGAGGGGGTAGCGGGGCCAGAAAAAGGAGGTGGCTCAGCTGCCGCTGCTGCCGCTGCTGCTGCATCAGGAGGAGCCGGCTCCGACAATTCGGTGGAACACTCTGACTACAGAGCCAAACTCTCCCAGATCCGGCAGATCTACCACACGGAGCTGGAGAAGTATGAGCAGGTAACAGGCTCCTTCGTGGCGGAGGGCAGGGCTGCCTTGGGGTGATAGTGGGAGCAGGAGCCAGACCCAGATCGGCTGGGAAAAGCCACCATCCAGTGCCGGATGCTGGATCCGGATCTGCTGGGAAGAACTACCATCCGGTGCCGTATGCTGGATCCAGATTGACTGGGAAGAGCTGCCTTCCAGTGCCGGCTGCTCGGGTCTGGGTGTTCGCAGCCTGGATCACTACTGACATCTATTGTTAGGAGTGTATGGGCAAATGCAAACTGTTACTTGGTACTGGAGTGAAAAATGTGCATTTTTGGGGTTGGGAGGGTTGAGGTTTTGTGTTAGGATGTGGCAGGAGAATAGACTCAGCGTGGGTTGCCCCTTTGATGTTTGCTTTTACTCCTCCCCTAACATCTTGCCAAATTTGGCCCTGTGGTGGGGGATTCCTCTTTGAGGTGCTGACCTCACTGCAGGCAGTTTTTCAAGCAAAAGTGGAATCAAAATCTTAATTGAACTTTTTTTCTGCTTGAAAAATTTTTTCCTGAAAAAATAGTGTTGGTTTTTTTTCTTGTGGAAAATGATGCTTACAGAAAAAAAAAAAAACCAAAAAAGAAACAAACACTATTTGGGTTATGAATGCAGCTCTTGGTAACGCTGACAATTGCAAGCTTTGCAGGCCAGCTCTCAAAACCGTTTTTTTTCAAACAGTTCCAGATGTTTTGCAGACCTCACTTTGCCGCTGTACGGCTTGCCCATGTGATAAATGTGGTTTCTTCCCTGCGGGTGTGGTTCATGGAGCGCGAGCCAGCAAGCATCCCTCCTTTTTGGGTGCAGGACAGGCTCCGTGGCCAGGGGCTGGACAGGGCCAGGACAGATCTCTGGTTTAACACCGTCGGCCGATGCGATGGGGCTGAGAGCCAGCCCAGCGCCCCTTCTACCCGGCTGACTGGGTGCGTGGTGGGGCTGGGGGTGGCTTGCCCCTTCCCGTGCCACGTTGGCCAAGCTGAGGCTGCTGCTCAGCATTGTCAGGGTGGTGCGGAGCTGCCTTAGGTGGGTGCTTCTGCGCTGGAGCTGGAGTCACGGTGACCAGTCAGGGTTCTGGTGTTGGAGTAGTCGAGCGCGGTCATGCCGTGAAAGGCGTTTTGGTGGTGTTGGAGAAGGAAGGGGTGGCTGGGCCCATTGAGCAGTTTGGAAGGATGACCTTCAGTGGCTGCCCTCAGCCCTTGCTGTCACTCCCTTGAGGCGTGGAGGCAGGATGGTGTGACAGGAGGGAGCCTCAGCCCTCTCACATGGGTGGAAGTGAAGAGCATGTCAGGGCTCATTCTTCAGCCCCCAGGCTGAAGAGGCAGAGAGACCCCCATGTCCTCTGCCACCCACACCCAAGGAGAGACCCACGAAGGGCAGAGCCAGCAAGGACCCTTCTCCGAGGGCACAGCCAGAGACAGGCTTCAGAGAAGGACCTTCTGCTTCTGCTCCTTCCTCCCCTTGGATGGAAATATTGTTTGTTTGCTTTTCTGATGTTGTTTCTGCATCATTTGTGCTCCCCAAAGGGACACTCACGTGAGAGAAACCTTTGCTGCAGCCCCTTCCATTGAGATGGGCCACATCTTTCCTTCTCACACAGCGGGTTTTGCCCCCAAATTGCTTTGCAAATATCTGTGCTACTCCACATCTCCAGTATCATCACTTGTAGTCCTACAAAGCCAGGGTTCGGGGTTTCTTCATCCTCTTCCCTCCAGTCCTATTGTTGGTGGCTGGGGGAGCTCAGCGCCCAGCTTCTCGTGGTGTTTCTGCTGCTATGACAGCACAACACTCACCAGCAATTTTGCTTTTAATGCTCTTTATTTCACACCAAGAGGAGACGAGCTGAAATTGCTCTGGTGTCTAGGAGCAAAGAGGCACCCGGCTGAGAGCTCTCGTAGCCAGCACTCACCCTGGGAGGTGGGAGCTGTCAGCTGAAGCTGGTGATGGGCACTTGGAGGGGCTCTGCTGGCCTCAGCAACATCTCCCTCTTGGGTCTGAGCTGTGGGTGAGAATTCAGCTTGGAAAGATAGGGTGGGAGATAGTAAGCCAAGCCCATGTTTTCAATCCACAAAATCAGTGTTTTGTTTCCCTTGCTAACCCCTTCCTCCCCACTGTGGGGTGGCAATTGGGGACGCTGTCCCCAGAGAAGCTGGCCACATTGCAGGAGCACTAAAGGCTTCTTGAGCCATCAGGGTCCAAGTGCTGCTCTCAATCTGGCTTTCAGGGCTTGGTTCTGGGATCGAGGCGTTCTGCCATGCCCGCAAGGTGCTTTATGGGGATGGAGGAGAAGGCAATGAAGTGACCTTCACGTAGCCTCAAAATCCCTCCCCTGCGCCCTCAGTTCCTCTTGCTGCCCTGTCCTCTCAGCGTGACATGGGGACAGCAGGAGCAGCCAGACAGTGCTGTGCCAGCAGCAAACTAATTGGGATTATTTCCTGCTTGCCCTTCCTTGTCAGGGCTCTTGCCTTACTCGGGCTTTAATTATTATCGTTATTTACTTCTTATCTGATGTGCTAAGAGCATAGAGGAGGGCCATGTCTCTCTGGGAGCTGCTCCTGTGAAGCACAAGGGACTCAGCAGAACACATTGTTCTGGGGTCCAGCTGGGGTAGCAGGAAGAGGGACAGTGGCTGAAAAGGTTCATTGTCCTCAGATACATCTACAGTTCCTCCAGTCACAGCCAGAAACAATAAGGCTTCTTCATGCTTTACATAAGTTTTAGGACTTCACCTGCCCCAGCTCCATGATCAAAGAAGTTGGCTCTTGCCTTTCTCAGTGTTTGTTGGGAGTCTCTGATGCCCTCTGCTTGGTGAAGGAGAGAAATTTCTCTCTCCTCCAAGAGCCAGTACACTCTTGCTGTGGGTCTGCTCAAAAAGGCCCCAGCCCTTGAGGTCTCTACTTGCTTCTCCTTCCTTAACAGCATTGCCTCTGTCTGTCCTTGACGCCATCGAATGACCTTCCGATCCTGGGGTTTCTTTTGCTTTTCTTGCCGTCCCAGGCATGCAATGAATTCACCACCCACGTGATGAACCTGCTGCGTGAACAGAGCCGGACCCGACCTATCTCACCGAAGGAGATAGAGCGGATGGTGAGCATCATCCACCGCAAGTTCAGCTCCATCCAGATGCAGTTGAAGCAAAGCACGTGTGAAGCCGTCATGATCTTGCGCTCCCGATTTCTAGATGCACGGTGAGTCTACACAACCCTAACTTTTCTTTCCACCTACTGTGCGGTATTGTTCGGGCCTGGGAGAGGTGTTTTTTGGTTCTGGAGTGAATCCAGGTCCATATGAAGGGCAGGGTCTCGTGATCTTGAGCTGCAGGGGTTGTTTACTTTCCTTCCCTGTAGTTGTCTGTGGCTCAGCAAAGAGGGACACAGCAATTGAAGACATCCAGCCTCTGTCTCCTGGAGGCTCTCAGCAGTACCTTGAGAATTGGCACATGCTGGTCTTGCTCTGGCAGAAGGAAATTCTGTGGCATATTCCAACAAAGCTCTGTGGTGAAAACGTGCTCCTCAGCTGGGGAGGAAAGCTAATCCTCCAGCCTGTCCTGTCCCCTCTAGGCTCCTATTCTTTTCCTTCTGTTTCCATTGTCTTAGTTTTTCAATCTACTGTAGAATTTTTTCACTCCCTGAGCTGGTTACGTGGAGACTATGTCTCAGGCAGGCAGATACTGCCCAGCTGTATGGATCAAACTGCGAGATTATACCCATTGCTGATTTCTCAGCACAGAGCTTTGCAGAGTAGCAGCAATGTCTTTGGCCAGGGTAGCCGGCTATCGGGACTCACTATCCCAGGTAGAGGAGCTGGGAGATGGTTTTAAGACTCATCTGTGAGCTGGGGGGAGTACAGTGGTAATTTGAGGAGACTTAACTTGCTGTGGAAGATGCTGAGCGAGGAGTCACCAGCAGAGTGCAGATGGCTGTGACTCTATTGCACTCCATGCTCCCAGGAGCAGGGAAAGGAGGGAGGGAAGTGGCAAAAGCCAGAATATCTAAAATTACATTCCAGTTCTGGATCCCTGGCACTGATTCCCTTTCCTTTTCCTTCTGTTTTTCCCTCTTTCTTCATGCGAAGGCGGAAGAGACGAAACTTCAACAAGCAGGCTACGGAAATCTTGAATGAGTATTTCTATTCCCATCTCAGCAACCCTTACCCCAGTGAGGAAGCCAAAGAAGAGCTAGCCAAGAAATGCGGCATCACAGTCTCACAGGTGAGAGAACCCAGAAAGACAGTGAAGATGGCTACGGCTAAGGGGAAACCGTAGCGTGGTGAGGGGCACGCAGGACCTCAGTTAAGTCAGTCCTATCCCCATGTTGAGCATTTAATTACTAAATGAGCTTAGCGCAAGTTAGTGTGAGCTGGTGGGAGAGCAGACAGCAGACTTGCAGATTGAAGCCATGAGTGGAAAAGGTGAGTTCGGGAGAGGATTTAGAAGGGGTGAAGGCTTCACGGAGCTATGGCTCTGTATGCAGCCATGGTGTTAATAGCACAGAAATGATGTGGTGTGACCCACAGAGTCCAAGTGTTCTCAAGGAATTAGTGCTGATCTGGCTTGCAGGAAGAGCTGAAAGTCCATTCTTCAAGGCAATAAGAAGAGCTGTGTGGATTTTGCTCGGTAAGATAGAATGGACAAGGTCCTAGTGGGAAGGATTTGGTTCAGACAGGCTAATGGTTATAGGTCCTGTGCTCAGGAAGGGTGGGATTTCTGAGGGTCGTTCCTCTCTTGTCATTACTCTTGTGCTGCGGAACATGACATCTCCCTGACTTGCTTATCCCTCAAAGAAAGGTGGTCAATAAAGACAAACTGAATTATTTCCAGACATTCAAGGCAGCCACATAGTTCCTGGAGTCTGTAGTTTTGACCTGGGAGCTGCTGGGATTTTTGAGGAGTGCAGGCAGTCCTTGCAGTGTTCAACCATACATTGCTCAGCCCTGCCCTTCTTTATTACCTCTTTTTGGAGCAGGCTGCATGATTGAAAGCCAAGCTATATGGTCGCTGGTAGTCTTCTTCTCGTGTGAGTTTAGTGCTCCCTCTAGGATCCCTTTGCATTCCCCATCTTGGGCCGCTTCCCAGCCCCAGGCGCATGCCTGTTCATCACTTAAGTAAACTGAAGACAGCAGTAGCATCTGGTGTCCTTGTGAGAGCGTGTCTGCCTTCAGCAGGAGCAGCAGCATCCAAGGGTAGGTGTCGTCACCATGTTGAATGCCTGCTGAGTGACTCCAATTGCTTCCCCTGGGTCAGAAGACCCAAATGTTGATTCTACCCAGAGTTACCTATGAAAGACAGCACATATTGGCTTAAGTAAAACTACAGCTGTCCTGATGCTTCTCCTCTCACTTTTAATTCATCTGTTCACACTTACAACTTCTCCCTCGCAAAGAGAAAATACCCAGGAGAAATGCTGCACTTAAGATGGTTTTTGACCGTGCTATTTCGAGGCTGCATTGTGCTGGTCTCCAGGATCTCCCTCCTTTCTTTGTCCAAAGAAGGCAGAAACAAGCAGACATCCAAGTCTCTGGTTTTACTGAGGCTAAGTGGGAACATGGGACAGTGTAAATCTGTGCAAGTCAGGAGCAGAGCTCATCTGAACTCAAAGCCTGACTGGGGTAGGCATGTTCTTGGCTTCACAAGTTTTAAGTTGAAGATGGATTGTGGTAGCTGTTATCCTGACTTCCCTGTGGCCCACAGACTTCACCCTCTGGTTCCAGCATGTGAAGACAGAAGAGCTGTTGTAGAAAGATAGCCAAGTGGGATCGCAAAGGAGCACATTGTCATTAATGGGAAAGGTGGACCAAGAAGTGGAATGGAGCTCCTTGCAAAGAGTTCCTGCTCCTGGTGCCACTGCAGTATTTACTCCCAGATCTGGGTTGGGTGCTTATGTGAGTTACTGACTTTTTGCCTTCTGGGAGTCTCTGCAGGTTATACTTTCTTTTCTGCTCTGCAGCAGCATAGGATCGGATACGTTTGGTTCAGTAGCAGGTGAGTTGGTGAACGAAGCCACCTGCGTAGAAGCTACTGGAGAACTGCGGGTAGGAAACATAGGAATAAAAGCATATGGGTTTCAGTTATCAACACCCAAGCCAAAATAGTTTCCCTAAGATGAGGAAAAAATTGTGAGCTTCTCAGGATGAATATCCAGTATTGTCTTCTGTGTCTTGGTGCTTGGCTATTCCATTTGGAAGGGGGAACACTGGTGTACTTGCTCACCTTGGCCTCTCACCAAGAGTTTGATTGGAACTCCAGTCAATCCTAGGAGTGTGGGAGCTCTCCTGAGACGGTGGCAGCATCCTCTGGTGTTTGTCCATCCTCTTCATCCTGATGAGATTTCTCAAACAAGGTCAGTAGTGGCTCGAAGTTATCTTCTACTTAGAGTCCTGCATGTAGGAAGAAATTCCCCTAATTCTCTGTGTTCAGTGTGAAGAAGCTGAGAGCTGCTTCCCAGACACTAGGCTGAATAATTCCTTCATCTTTTCTGAAATTGTTCACTGCAGCATAGCGTCCACAAGTCAAGAAATTTATTATCAGCAGAGTACTGAGCAGGATTTTGCAAACACTGAGTATGTGGTAGTACCCTGACATTTTCCCTGGCAAGACAGCTCTGGCTGGATATCACAACCTGATTTCACAGACTTAAGAGTTTCCTCTTACTGTGCTGATCCTCTGTCATGCAAACTTTGGGGCATTTATCTGGACACTTGGCAGGTTGTCCAAGCAACGTTTCTTTCAAGTGTTCATACTGCTCATCCCAGGGTATCACCCTGATAATCTGCAAGGATCACCTGCTCAGACTTCTCCTTGGGGCTTTCTGAGTTTGTTGCGTTGCGCTGCTGCAGGCCCAGAGAAACAGCTTTCACCAGGACTGCCGTGAGCAAAGTTCTACCACTTTGTTCTGCCTTCAGGTCTAGCCCTTTTTTCTCAGGCACTTCTATGACTTCTGAATGAGTTCAGCCTGCTTCTTTATTTTTTTTAACTAAATCCACTATCCTTATTCAGCACAGTTCTAGGCACTTGGATGCAACAACTTAGGCCACCCCTAGTGGTCTCTGGGCAAACACAGTAGAAACATCCCCCCACTTTTCCAAAGGTCATGATTGTTCCCTGGGACCAGAGTTAGGTCTTAGAGCCAGCCCCGTGCTGCCTCTCCAGCCTTCCCTGAAGCTCCTAGTTTATGTAGTGGATCAAGCTAAAGCATCCAAAGCCGAGTTCAGCTGGATAAAGTGCATCAACTTCAGGCCTTTTGCACCAATTTCACTCCAATGAATCAAAAGTAGAGCTTTAATAACATCAAGGCAATTTTGTGTGTCAGCCAGTAGATTCATTGGGTTGTCTCCTGGGAAGCCACACTGGTTTCTCCAAAGGGAGCAGAAGGGGCAAATGGGAATCAGTGTATTTGTCCCTGTCAAAGGGACACAAGGAGGAGTAAACACGAAGCTCCCAAATGACACACACTTATTTTCAGATTGTGTGATGCTAGGGTTCATTTCACTTTCTGAGATTTTTTTAAAGCCACCTGATGTTTTCCTGAGATCAGTCTCGTGGTTCTTGTGGAGCTTCCTCTGAGTGTACATCCCATCAAACCTGGCCCTCCCAAAATAGTTCCACCACCTTTCCTGGGCATGGTGTGGCGCGCATGGTTAGAAGGTGTTCCTTTCACGCTGGGAAATGGGGGGTGAGGGGAGAATACGCAGTGCTTGACCTGAACTAATCCACCTTCCTCACCCAGCTGTGCCCTCCAGAACTGAAATGTTAACATCTTTGTCTTCTCTTAAACTCACTCTAGGTATCAAACTGGTTTGGAAATAAGAGAATCCGGTACAAGAAGAACATAGGTAAATTTCAAGAGGAAGCCAATATTTATGCTGCCAAAACGGCTGTCACGGCTACCAATGTGTCAGCCCACGGAAGCCAGGCTAACTCACCCTCAACTCCCAATTCAGCTGGTTAGTTTTTTGGTTTTTTTTTTATTTTGGGTCGTTAGTGTTCGTTTTTTTTTGTTTGTTCCCCCTTCCCTAATCTCTCTCTTGTTTTCTCCTTTTGGTTATTTGAGTTTTTATTTCCTGGTTTTGGTTGTCTCACTTTTGTGGACTTAAAAATAAAAACAAAAAGAGATGGGTTTGGTCTGGGGGATTGGTTTGGGGGAGGTGTACTTTGTTTTCTTTGCCTTTTTTTTTTCCTCTCTTTTTTCTCTGTTCTGTTTTTCATTGGAAAAACAATGTGATCCGACCTTGTGAGTGACGGTGCCACATTCAGGGTTGTGTGCATGGGTGGTAAACACAAACCCAGAAAAATGATGTAAAAAAAAGCGCTGCTGGGATGGCTTGCACTTTGGGAGGGAGAAAAGAAAATCATTGATAAGTCACTGCATAATGATTTTATTTCACTGAGGCTGAAAGCATGAGTGGCCCTAATGGATAAACCCCATCATTTCTGGGATGTCCTAACTCATGCCATTATGGGGAGGGTGGGTGGGCTAGATTTTTGTCCTTTGATTTTCTTTCTGTTGTGGTTACCTTTGATCGCTTACATGACAGTGTCTGGATCACCTGCAAGAGTGTGCTCTGTGTGAATTTTATTTGCCCTTTGTGTCAGTGCAATCCAGGAAAATCCATGGAGTGTTCCCTTCCCTTTCCCCCTTTCCTGCCCATCTGCTGTGGTTTCCATTTGTTGGTTTGAGGGTCAAAGGCACAGAGCACTTTGCCCAGATTTCAACTCCTGCGCTAGAGAACGATGCTTAGTTCATGTGTGGTACCTGCCACGGGGACAGCCAACCCGAAAATGATCCCCGGCTGCGGTCGGCTGCTTGTGCTTTACTCCCAAGAATGATGGAAAACTGGGATTTGTTTAAAAGGAGGGAAAAAGGTGAATTGAGTGGGTGCCATGTACTTCATTATCCATGCAAATATGTGTATGCCTGTTCTCATTTTAGAAGTGGGAGGGAGAAAGGGAATGTGCCACTTTTGTGCCTGTGAGCTCAGTGTCTGCTCATGGTGCCCTCGCACTGGGGCGTGATGGTACCAGGGGAAGGAAGCAGTGGGGAAGCAAAAGAGGATGGTGGGGAGCAGGAGAAGCTGGATGTTAAACAGACCACAGTGGGGCCCCATGCGAATGCTGGTTGCTGTCAGGACATGCTTCTCCAGTGAGTGCAGCCCTGCCTGTGACAGGTATCAGAGGAATTGCATCCCAGAATCACCCCCGGGCCTGAGTGGAAAGTGGAGAATCCAAGGCCTCCTGTGCTGCCATCTCTGGCTTGGCTGAGGAGCTCAGAGGGCTCTGGTGCATGAGGCAGAGTTTTGCAGAAAAGATAGTTTGTAGAAATTTTATTTGATTCATTTCTGTTTGTTTTGTTTGGGTCTTTTTCCCTTTTCCTTCCATTGTTTGAACTGCTGAAAATCTAACTGCAGTTTTTAAAACGTCATCCTTTCCAAAGAGCTCACTCAAAACACCTGGTCAGGTGGGGCCTCTTGGCATTAACACCCCCCTGTGAAAGAGGCTGGAGGGCAGAGAGCAGAACTGCGTGTGCGGAGGGAGGTGCCTGCTGCCTGCGAAGCTGTCCTGCAGTCCGCATCAGCTTGGTCCAAAGAGACACAGCTTTCCTACTTTTCCTCTTTCTTCAACTGGAGTCAGATCCAAAGGTCTGGAATAGCAAGGGAGAAGCTTCAGATCACATAGATGGGTTTGGATCTGCCTGCATGTAGTGGAATAGGTGTTTCCCCAGTGCCTGCCCAGTTAAGTAGGGCTCTGGTGCGAGGCTGTTTCTTTGCCTTCCCCACAGGCAGTAACACGGCTGTTTCAAAGATAAATTGGCCAGTACCCTGCAGTAAACAGCTAAGATAATCCCTGGATAGCACTACACTTTCAAGGAAGGACAAACAGTCATGTTATTACTGGGTAAGACGTGAGCTCCTGGGTCCACTTTCTGGCTCACTTGTCTGCACTCCAGAAACACCAACCTCTTTTCACATGTCTAACGTGGCGCCCGTGCTGGAGCAGCGCATCAGGGGAAGCTCATGGGCCATGGTGATCCTTCTTCTGCTAGAATCCAAGTGTTTCTGATCTTGACCACATCCCACCATCATCCCTGTTTGCAGTGGCCGAGCAGCAGGGAGGCCATGCTCTTGGCACTACATTAGTCTCTGGGTCAGCGTGCAGAGCTGGTGGGTTTGGATGTTCTTCTGTGTCCTCTCCTGAGAAGATAGCTGGAAGGGACTCAGGATCTCCAACAGTGGCATCTCATATTGAGATCTCCCCAGCCGAACCATACAGATACAACAGCTCAGTCAAGCATCCCTGCATTGTCACATTGTGGAGCAAAGGCCCATCCTAAGGATGTCTGGAGTCCCGTGATCTTCCCTGCTTCAGGTTGTCATGTAGATCCTAGGGACAAGAAGCACACCTGTACATGCTAGGTGTGAAATACCTGTCTGTGAAAGACTTGCTGTTGGGGGCCATGAGCCATCTAGATGTGCTGAATTGCCCCAGGAGGAACATGGAAGTGAATGAAGAGGTGAAGTACTGAAATGGATGGTGCCTCATCTTTTACACCACAGACTTCTGTCTCTTTGCAGATCATTGACTGGGACTTTGCTAAGGAAGGAGCCTGAACAAAGATAGGATTTGCTGAGAATTTGTAGGACTTTCTGGTTTAAATACATTGTAGAACATGTGGAAAGAAAGAGAGTAGGCAGAGGACAGAAAGAAGTGACCAACAGTGTAGTCCCTGGAGGGCCGTGATGTTGGAAGTGGAGGTGGAACTGGATGTAGTGGAACCTGGGACAGGAACTAATTTCATTTCTGCTGTGGCTGCACAGGCCCATCTGTTCTCTGCATTGATGCCCGTGTTACTGAAGATTGGTGAATGGCTACAGTCAGTCAAAGAGATTGGCCACACATTGACAAGGGCAAAGATTGCATCTGTCTGGCCATCTGGCACGTTCAGAGCAGGGTCTCACATCCTCAGTCACCCAGGCCTGAATGTCAAACACCTTTTCATCTTGAATACACACAGTTGGGCTTTATCAGCCAGATGTTGAAATAAGCTGAGATGTCTGGCTCATTTGGGCTAACAACTCCCCATCCTCACGCTGGGACTATCTCAGCACAAAAACCACATGGCAAAGGAAAGCTGGTTTATGTGGGCAGACCCTTTTGCTAACCAGAGTCCTCAAGGGCCACACACAGGTGATGGCATCCAGTGAAGTCTTGCATGCAGAGCAGCCAAAAGTGTCCTGAACTGTTCTTTTCCTGCTCTCCCTTCTGTTTTGTAAAAATCTTCATGCAAAGCTGCTGATGGAAGGAAATGTACTACATGAGGCAGCGGCCTGATCGCTGTATCTTCTTCTCTCTGCCTTCCTCTGTTATGGCAATTGCTTGTCCAGAGCACAGTGCTGGAGAGGACTCTGCTGCAGCAGAGATGCTGTTCTGGTCATGGTCTCACTGTCTGGGGTGTTGGTTGGCAAGTGAAAAAGAACAAATATCCTGCTGGGTCATCTCACTCTTTAAGACCTGCCATCGAACTCAATGGCTTTGTCCAGCTGAGAAGCTGTGTGGTCCATCAAGTTCTTCCCTCATCTTTGGCCATGGTAGAAACACAAGGAAAAGTTACAGGGTGGGTAAATTCTGTGTTTTCATGCGTGTGTCATTGACATTGACTTCAACTAGGAGTCTTGTATACGTTGCCAAAGTCACTTCAGGACCTCTGACTCACTGGTGGTAGGTGATGTGAGGTGGCCAGATGAGGATCGCTTGCTTTCAGCTCCAACAACCACCGTTTCCATGTCTGTTTGTACTTGAAGCCATATGAATTATCAGGTACTTTAGAAAAAAGGACTTGTTTGAAGTCCTGGAAAAATTGAGGTGGAAGTTGAGAATGTCAAAACATTAGAGAAGATATTAGAGAAGCTGCAAAAGAAGCTTTCTGAAGAGCTGGAGAAGTGGTGTAAGAAATACCGACAGTCAAGCTTGTGAAGATTTTTGAATTGGAAACAAACTGGAAGTCAGTTTTGCTCATCTGAAATGTTAGGGGTGGAAGAGATCTCTTTGCAGACGTTGTTTTGATGTAGTTTTTCATCCAGTGAGAAAATCTGACTGCCATAGCACTTGCTGAAGCTGGTGATGAACAAATAGATCCTCAGCACTAAGGAAAAGAGGTGATAGGTCTTGGGTTTGATAAGATGCCTGGATGCTGAAGGTAGACCCCTGTTCCACTTTGCTGCAAGTCATTAAAAGCATTGGGTTTTCTGGTATTTTTTGTCTACCATGCCAAGATCAGAGCCCTTTCCTCCTGCGTTCACAAGCTCAAAGACAGTTGTTGCCTCTCAGTTCCTGAAGAGCCCCAGACCAAATTATGACCACTGAAAACCTTCGATGTGTTTACAATGGATCCTTTCAGAGGGACAGATTATATTTATGATGGAGCCTCCTCTAGTGGGAGAATTTGACTTGTATTCCCAGGTCTTGTCTTTGTAGAGGATACCAGAGTCTTCATTTTCAGGGCTGTTCATATTCCCCTCTCTCGCCCCAGTGCATTGTGCCTCCTTAGCCACGTCTCTCAGACTTCGGGCCGTCGTAATTGTCATACAGGGCTGGGACGTAGGCAGCAGAGTGCTGAAGCAGCAGAGCGGCAGCGCAAAGGGCCCTCTGCAATTACAGCTTTGATACAGATGCATCCATACACGCAGGGCCATTGGTATGCGCATATTTATCTTTGCTTCCACATCAGTGGCAAGACATATTTACCGTTTAGATATGCACATATATTGTAAAAATACCCTGTGCCAATAGCAGTGTATATCCTGTAAGTGACATCTCCAGCGCTCCTCATGATTTCCAAGACACTGACACTCTTCAGAACTAGAGTTTGTGGTTGTTTGTTTATTTTTATTTCCTCCCTCCCAGTCCCCATTTTACAGCCAGGTTTGTTAAGTTTCAGTAGAATATCAGTTAAGTTTTGGGCATTTTTATTTGTTACCATTGTTATAGTTCTCTTTTGGTAGGGGAAGGTGGGATGAAATGTTGCTCTGCTTGGGGGTGGAGCGATAGCGCTGCTGTGTCAGGTGCTCAGGGATTCCTGAGTCCTCTTCCCAGCTCTGCCACTGATTATTTGTGTGATCTCAAAGGTTTCCACTCACCTTAAAAGGACAGGAGAGTATTCTCTGCTTCTTGTGAGCAGTAGCTGCAAAGTCCTTTGGTTCTCAGCCACCACAGAAGTACAAAGCCACATTACTGCCGTGTGCTTTTCGTGCAGGTGCTCAAAGTGATTATTCAGAAAAGCGGGTAGGAAGCATCTTTGTGTGTGTGAAAAATGCCCATCTTCATGCTTAAAGCCGAGCAGTGTCAGGGTGGGCTGTCCTCAGTCTGCCAGCTACTTTCCTGAGGATTTTTGCCTTTAAAATGGCAAGTAACCTGAGAGGTCGGAAAGTGACAGGAGCCTTTGCCAGCTGAGTAGGGGAGATGATGGTTCCAGCTGCCTTCTGACTGGTCCCAGTTATTTTCCGCAGCGCCGTGGGATTGCTCTCTGGAACAGGTTGGGCAGGGTTGACAGCGAGTGCAGACAATGAGCTATTCCTGGCTCTGCTTTTCAGGCACCCGTGGGAGGGTCCTGATCCAGGACTCACAGTGCTCAAGATGAGTCTTTCTCTTGACTGTCTTGGACATTGCATCTAGCAGTGATGTTTCTGCTTTCTTTCAATTCTGAGAATTGCCAGCACCTGACAAAAGAGCTGGTAGCAGAGAGCTGTAGAGAGTTCAGTGAACCTGAAGTCTCCAGTATAGACGTCGCACCTGCTCCTTGTTTTTTCTTGGAGGTGACTTCCTTCAGAGACTCCTTCTTGGTCTACCCTCAGGGCAGAGCTGGGGTCTGTCCAGAGTGTTTCTTTCCTGTCCGGTGAAGGGAGAAAGATTGCCAGGCGTTTGTCTCAGAGTGTACGCACGAGCCATAGCTGGGCAACTCCACCAGGACTGTGGCTGCCAGTCTTCCAAGTTGGAAGTGGCAGCGTAGGTGATGAGAGTGTATTTTTGGGATTGGAGCTGAAAGCGTAGCTCACCTGGGCCCCTGAAGTCTCTCCTTTCCAAGGCTAACGTCATATGTATAACCAAACCTTGCACGTTGAGCTGTCTCACACTTAACGGGCTGATCTGCACGATGAGTTCTGAAATAATTCCATAAAACCTTTTTATTTATTTTTAACCCCCTTCCCCCCTCCCTCGCCTACCAGTTACATGATGGATTTGTTTTTCCTGTTCAGTCGTTGAGGAAGTGCTCAGATACCTTGAAGATGGAAACAGAAAGCCTTGTTTCTGCAGAGGCGGGATGTTTTTGGGTTTTTTTTTTGTTGTTCTCATTTGTCTTCTTTTTTCCTCCTGATCTCACCCAGTTGTCTTCACTGTTACCATTTTTTAGCGTAACGTTGCCGACTGGTGCATGTGGTGGGGAATTTGCTTATAGAGCTTGTTCTTCTGGGGCAGCTGGCCCACGAGGGCAGTGATCATGCCCTTGCGTTTTCTCATGGCCCATCATGGTGAAAGGCACTTACGGCATTATAGGTACTGGGAGTCTAACCCAGGTGCCCCTCATGTTTTTGTGAACCTTCACTCCTTGTGCCCTGCAGTTCCCACCAGTGAGGGTTCCGCAAGGCAAACCCCACACACTGCTCCCTTGCATTGCTCCCTGTGCTCAGCAGGAGCTCCGGCCACGGAACTGGATGGTGTCTGGATGTGCAGACCTGCAAAGACCAGCATGGTGTACACTTATCCACCCTGATCTGAGCTGCTCGGAAACAGCAGTAGCGTGGGCCTAGTGTACCCTGCTGATAAGGCTTCTGCTCTCAACAGCGAGGCTTTTTTGGGTAATTCTGTTCTCCAGTGCAGTCTGATGGGTGGACACCTCCAACAACTGAGGTTTTCAGAGCTACCTGAAGGATTTTGATGCCCTGAAATGAAGGGAAAGGGCTGTCTGTGTCCTCCAGGCTGGGTTTTGTTTGTCTCGGTCCAGAGCATGAAGAATCCTTCCTCCAGCTGAGGAGCTGTTGAAGAATGTTCTTGGCATTGAGCTGTAACAACATGTGGCTTTGAATAACCCCAAGAGTGCATCCTTTTTTTTTTGCTTGCTCTGTTCTTCATACTACTAACCTGATTGTGTGTTTTGTTTTTGTGGTTGCTTTGCATGTTGTTCCTTCCTCTTGGCTGAGAGTCATGGGGTGGATCTTTTTCCTTTCTGTGATTCAGGTGCCTCACTCTTTCCTTTCCAGGTTCTTCCAGTTCTTTTAACATGTCAAACTCTGGAGATTTGTTCATGAGCGTGCAGTCTCTCAATGGGGATTCTTACCAAGGGGCCCAGGTTGGAGCCAACGTGCAGTCACAGGTAGGGACCCATCCGATGTACTGCCAGTGAATGCATTAGCGTTGGAGGAGCCTTTGATTGTATTGGCACTTCTCCCTCCTGTCCGAAAAGAGCAAATCTCAACCAGCACAAACAAACCAACCAACACTTTAAAAAGGCAAACCAAACTGAAAAACCAACCAAAAAAAGCAACAGCAACAACCACCAAAAAAAATCAATCCAAAAGAAACCAAAACCAAACCCCCAACCAAACCAACAACCATGGTCTTGAGGAGACTTGCCTACACTTTGTGAATGCATTTGGCTCTGGCTTGATAGTCGTACTAGGAGGAGAGGTGGTTTAGAACAGGCATGAACTCAAAAGCATCTGAGGATTAGGTTTTGCTTGATTTATTCCAAGGGAAGGGGCCAGATGTTTGGACTGGTATCTCGTTTTACAAGGCTTTCACTTATTCTTTTGATGCCAAACCAGGTGTCTGCTGAAAGGCGAGAAATGCTCAAATACACACCTAGGATATTTTATTTGTTTTTAATTAAAAGCCACCCTTCATCATCTTCCAACCTCCCCAAAACACAGGCACCCACACTACCCATGTACGTACCAGCAAGGCAGAGCATGGGAGCTTTGAGCAGCATTACTGAGATGTCAACCTGTGCTTTGGGCAAATGGAAAGAATTTAAAGTAGCCAGGAACTCACTCAGATCTCCCACCTCCCATCTGATGTCCTGACGTGCCTTGAGTCCGCTCTCTGGTGTCTAAGGCTCTGTGCAATGTTGAGAGATGACAGCCACTCTGACACTTCTGCATCAGGCAAGGAGAGCCCTCAAAAGCTGAGGTTGCTCCCCTCACAGTGCTGGATGCAATCCATGGACAATGAGATGCCATCCATGGACAATGAGATGTGCTTTCTGCGCGTTCTGCTGCAGAGGCTGGGCTGGGGGAGTGGAGGGAGAGGAACGGGGTGCCTGGAGGAGACCTGACAGTGCCTTTGCTGTGGTAGGTATATTGTCTTTCTGGGCCCTCCGAAACGCGCTCTGTTGACCCTGAGGATCTCCTTCAACTGCTGTGGGCTTCCCAGCACTTGGGGCTGAAGGGTGGAAGCGGGTAGGGGTAGGAATGTGGGTCCTCGAGCACAGTGGAGGAGCTGGCAGCAGCGATGTGCTACAGGAGGTCCTACTCCACACTTGCCACGCTGTTCTCCCTCTCTGCTCTTTTTGTCACAAGACTTGGGACCAAGGAGGGTGTGACAAGGCTGCTGGGGCAGGTTTGGGTTGGCGAGGGAGGCAGGAGCAGTGCTCTGGCTCAGCACTCGTTGTGAGACCAACTGAGGGGGCTCTCTTCCTCCCTCTTTAAGTGTATGCCTTCATCATTATTATTATTAATAATTATTATTATTATTACTGTTTGGTTTCACCATGCCAAAGATGAACTGAAGCAGCTTTGCCCACTAACCTTTCATTCACTCTAATTTGTGTCTTTGTTGTTGTTGGTCTGTTTAGGTGGATACCCTTCGCCATGTTATCAGCCAGACAGGAGGATACAGTGACGGACTCGCAGCAAGTCAGATGTATAGTCCGCAGGGCATCAGTGTAAGAAAAAAAAATAGGCTCGGGTTCTTGTTTTATTTTTTTCTTTATTTTTGTTCTCTCACTACCAATTATTTCAAAGCCATAGGGCTCAGAATGCCACTTAGTAGGACTTGTCTTTGCTTTTACGGTCACCTAGTTTATTGCTTCTGTATCGGTCATGCCAACGGCAGAGCTTTGCCCACAAAAAAAGTGGCGACCGGGCAGGCTTTGCGCAGGCAGCTGGCGTCTAGGACTGTCAGAGCCGATCAGCATTCGCTTGGCACCTGCGGCCACACGCGCTCGGCCGAGAGGAGCTGCTAAACAGGTGACACCTCGCGTAACTGCAGTGGGGAATGTCACTGCAAACGCCCCGCTCCAGAGATGGCTCCACGTGGAAGCCAATAGCACCGTCCCGGAGTGACCATCTAAAAATAACCCATCCCTGGCTGGCATCCGAATTCACGGCAGCGGTGGGGTTGGCAGCAATAATTGTGAATAAAAAGAGGGAAAAAAAAAAAAACTAAAGCCAACCAACATCAGCCCAAGAAAACATCGCCCAACTGGACTGGGGGAGGATGCAAGGGGGAGGGCGGTCTCCTGAGCATCTTCTCCTTGTTCTTGGGTGCGCTGGCGGGTTCTGACTAGCATGAAAATTCGTAGCGACAAGCTGTGTCACACAGGGGGAAATCGATCAGACACACACAAGGAGAACCCAGTGTAGATTTGGGACAGCAATCCAACTTCATTTCTCAGATCAATCGTCCGCCATCTCAGCGGCGATGACAGCAAGCTGGGAGAAGAGGGCAGCCTGGAAAAGGAGGTTGTGAGTGGTGGCAGTAGCATTCGAGGTGGCATGGAGGAGGAGGCAGCTGGCCTTGGACGTGGCTGGCTGCTGCCGCCTCCATCAAGGAAGCTGAAGGTTGAGGTGGGATGGTCTTGGGCTAGGCAGGAAGGTGGGATAGTGGTCCAGTAGTGGCGCACCTCAGCGTGGTGCACCATGCAATCCTAACCCTCCTGTCCAAGGCTTGTGATGTTTGTCACCCTGTGTGTGACCGTCTTGGGGCCATCGGTGTGCAGCCACCACCGGCATGAGGAGAGGGTGCAGCGAGAGGGGTGCAGCAGGACGAGGGGCTGCACTCCCCTCTCCTGTGGGCGCCGGGGCTTAGCGGGCAGCTTGACGTCAGGAGGCAGGGGGGATTGGTGAAGTAATGTAATTGAACATGTGCAGATAATTATGTCTCATTACATAAGCCCATTGCAAAAACGGCACTTGGAAATGCCACATGAAAGAGCCTATCGTTCCGCATTAATTTCTCCGTGCGCTGAATTTATTTCCTTTCTGGCTTTTTAATACTTGGAGAGTAAATGAATCGCAAGCTGATCATGATAAGAGATGATACTTTTGTATAAATTAAAATACCCCCAAGGAAAGAGGCTGAGCTGATTATGGTTGCATTTGGCTTGGAAAATAACAGTGGGCTGGGTTAAGCCAAAATTTGAGGGGGGGGATTGCTGCTGGGCGTTACGAGGCAGGGAGGGGACAATGAGGGAGAGGAGACGAAAGAGGTAGTGGAAACTCAGATCCTGAATAGGGTGAGGAGGGCTGGGCTGATATTTCTGGCTGTGGTAGTGGGAGAACCAGTATTATGAGCAGCACTGGGAATCGGTGAGCTGAGCATGACAGAGGGTCAGCAGTCCCGGCACTTCCCAGACGGGGACCTGGGACCCTGGCAGCTGATCGCTCCTCAGGCTGGTTTTCAGACTGGTGAGGAGCCCAAATGGCCCAAACTGGATGTTGTTCAGAGAGGGGCAGGATGGCAAGTGGGCAAAGGGACCATGTGGGTTTTGGGGCGACTCCTTGTTTCCTCACAAAGCTCCTGGTAGGCATGAGGAGCAAGGTACGGGTCCAGAGCTGAGCAGATAGTTTAGGAAGCATCTTCTGAGTTGTCTCACTGTCCCCAAATGTTTTTCTTCCCCTATGTCTCAGGCAGCACACGTCTGCCTGTAGCTTTTATTGTCACTTAACGTCTATCCATACTCCTTGGTCCCTTGATGGACTCCAGTTTGTGCACCCTGAGGTGTAGCTGCCCTCTGGGAAGTGCTGGTCCTGGGCAAGGTCCTAGGGAGCTGGCAGAGTGCCGGTCTCATGGCAAGCAGGGCTTCCCTGCCATTCCCCTGAACCCTTTAATGCTAAGGAAGGGCAGCAGGATGCAGAGAGAGCTGCTGGTAACACAGAGAGCTGCCGTCCCCGCATCACCCGAGCGTCCCCGTGATCTGCTGGAAGGAGATGAGCCGAAACCTAGTCAAGAGGCCTGTCACAAAGATGCCTGCACGGGGCTGAGGTTAAGTCATCCCCGGAGCCCGTCAGGGCTGGAAAGTCAGCAGCAGGTTGCCCAGCTCCACCACTGCAAACCTTGGCAGGGGAGATGATGCTCGGGGTTTGCCTTCCTCGATAGCGAATGAATTTTTAAATGCATGTAAGTCATGACAGCTGAGAACAGGAATCTACCCAGAGCCCAGCTCCCTCTGTGGCTCTGCTGCTCGACTGCTGACAGACCGCTCCGCAGGGCGAAGAGGGCTGGAGCTGGTTCCGCATCGTTAGCAGGATAATGGGCGGTGTCCCAGGCATGGTGATCTCTGTGGCCCACAGTGATGGCTGAGATAGCTGAGAGCAGCCGCCCTCTCCTCTGCAGATGGAGATGGTAACAGGCAGCACCAGTCCCAGCAAGGAATAGCGATGCTCTTGATGGAGAGGCGATAGAGGCAGGAGCCTGGCCTTGGGTACCACTGAGAGGATGCAGGGACCCCCTGACCCGAAAGGAGGGGATATCTGGGACCTGATCCAGCCCTTTTTGCAAGGTTTGAGGTTCAGCAGTTTTCCACCACCGAGAGGTGTTAAAAGAGTCTGGTCCCACCTGGATGGTTCCTATTTGTGGGGGGTCTGTGTGTACACTCAGACAGGGACTCTGTGGCTAGGGGTTTCAAAACATCCAGATGTCCAGGTTCTGGTGGGTTCCCGTAGAATTTGGATCTTTATTGCCATAAACCTTTGGAGGGTCCCAACCCAAAACATAACCATTCCTGCTGATTCTTAAAGTGTTTCAGTTCCCCTGCCTGCTAATGAATGCATGAGCTACAGTTGTCTTAAAGAAAAGCCGTTTCAGAGATTTCTTTTTGGACTTAATTTAGTTGAATGTATAGATCATGTAAAGGTCTAAAATGGGGGCTATTTTTGAAGTTCATCGGAGTGCAAGATATTTTATTTTAAATGCAGAGCGGTGCCTGGTTACAGAGTGATGTGTTTGACGGTGGTGGTGGTGCTCAGCGGCAGGGTGTGCCATTGAGTTTTGCATCCACTCTTGATGGCAGTGATCACCAGCCACTGATACCTGTAGGTGCTGAGACCTCCTAGCTTGTGCTGAGACCCTTTTCTATAAGGATTTAAGCCTTGAAAAGAAAGTCATTGCTCTGTTCCTCAGCAATCTATGGTTCACCGTCACGATTGTGAGCTAGGATACAGAAGTTGGTGTAGCAGGGCTTCAGTGCCCAAGCTCCACCCATCAAGGTTGCCTTAATGTGTCCTGAAGACTTCCACCATGACCCTTGGAAAGTGATGAGGAGGCAAGACTGGATTCTCTGGTGTGTAATAAGAGCTTCAGTGCTTATCATAAGGAGGGCTGATAGCAGCTCTTAAAGCTCAGAGGTTTGAAACCTCTTTGAGGCTACACCCCGTCTCTTGGACTTGCCAGTGTCTGATGTGTTTGGAGGCTGCACTGACACTGCCCCATCGATGGTGGGGTGAGAATTTGGTCACAGAAGGTGGGATGCTGAGTCAGCCTCCATGCAAAGCAGAAGACGCCTTTAGAAGTGGGTAGAAAGTCATGTCCTAGCCCCACGTAGGAGGCCTGGGAAGAGAGCCAGACACATTTCCTAGACCTGTGAAAACGAGCACCAAAACCAGTTGCCTCAGCAATGTCACCAGGGCACCGCCACTTGGACAGGGACCAAGGCCTTGCCTGTGCTCTGTCACCAGAAGATGACATGAAGAGGTGTCCTGGAGACCATTGCTCTGTCTTTGGCTTCTGCCCTTGCTGAAGAAATCACATCTGTATGCAGAGGATCTTCAGAGGGTCTGTGAGGAGTAGCAGCCTTCTCAGAAGACTCTGTTGTCTTTGAAGACGTTCCCAAGGGATTTACTACAGTCAGATCCTGAGGGATCTCCTTGCTATGGAAAGCAGCAGGACTAGCTGGGTGGAATTGGATGCGTTCTGCACATGGCTGGGTCCTTGCAGCAATGAGGTGAGCTCCAGGAAAGGAGACTTGAGTGTGGATGGTGCCTATATGTTCTCTCCCCGGGGAAGTGATCCAGCCTTCTCATGGAGGGCTTGTTGATACCAAAGGATGGCATCAAGATGATAAAGGACTTCTTTCCATCATTTGACTCATAACTTGGGAGCCTTCCAAGTCTGGGGGAGCAAGAGGATGTGGAGTCTGCGGAGGGTGCCTCGATATGGGTCAACCTCTTCCCAGCATCCTCTTGACTTTCCACTGGATGCAAGCGAGATGGTCCTCGGCAGCACAAACTCCTGCCACACACAGAGGCTGATTCCCATTTGGAGTCTGTAGGGCTCTGCAGCATTTTGGGGGGCAGGATGCTGAACATCGAGGCTCCGCAGTTGCTTTCTGCAAGACGCTCTCCCTCTCTCTCCTTTCAGCTGCAGCTGGCACGCAAAAGCCGTGCTAAAAATAGTTGAGCACAATAGGGATGGAGCCCTGCTCCGCGCAGCCCCCTCCGCTTTCCCCCCTCCTGCTCGCTGTAATGACCCTGCAAACACTAAATGGCATCTGAGTGCATTAAGCAGCAAACTCTCCGGTGACATAGCAATTACAGCTCTGAAATAGATTTGGTGCGTCACGGAAGATAAGGGTTTTGAAAGTTTCTGTTGTGATTATAGCTTGTAACTCCAACAAATAACAGGCTTGGTAATAAGAGGCTGCCAGCACAGCTATTGTGGTTCTCTCTCACTGATGGCACGTAAATTGCTATTAATGTCCTAAGTGTACTTGAATATGCCAGTCTCAGGGCGGTGGAGTTGGCTCTGTGTCTCTCTTTACGCGGCCTGTCATTGTCGGGCTGATAATCTACAGTAATTGCTGCCTCGCAGCGGCCCAAGATGTGGACGGGTGGATATTGCATCGTGGGGAGCACAGGGACAGTGGGTCAGCACCTGGGTGTGGATGGAAGCTGGTGGCCCTGGGGTCTCCGCAGGCAGAGGGCACGCAGGTCAGATAATGTCCGTGTGTAGTCTGCTTCGTGTCTGCACCTAAAGTGAAGCGGCATACGGTTTGCTAACCTGCTAGCAAGCTCTGCTCACCATTCCTGTCTTAGAATTGTAGAATCCTTAGGTTGGAAAAGACCTTTGAAATCATCAGGGCCAACCATACTTGTCCACTACTAAACCAGATCCCTAAGCACTTCATCGACCTGTCTTTTAAACCCCTCCAGGGATGGCGACTCAACCACTTCCCTGGGCAGCCTCTGTCAGTGCCTTGCGGTGAAGGAAGTTTTCCTAATATGCAATCCAAACCTCCCCTGGTGTAACTTGAGGCTATTCCCTTTTGTCCTGTCACCTGTCCCACCAGGACCCACCTCACTATAACCTGAAAGGATTTCAGGTAGTTGCAGACAGTGATATGGTCTCCCCTCAGGCTCCTTTTCTCTAGGCTAAAAGGTTCTCCCTGCTGTTACCTGAAGCCCTTTGCCAGGGAGCATGCTTGCACATTCCCATGTGCAGATGGAAGAGCACGCAAGCCCGTTGGGTGTGTGCACACCTCTCTGTGCATGCCCTGCTGCAGGGTGGTTTTTTTCCTTCAAAACATGTATTCCCATGGCTCACCTCTGGTCCACTCCTTGCTCCTCTCTTGAACTGGCTCTTGGACAGGCAGGAGCTGGTTGGCACTGTGAACAATCTGTCCATGAGTCCTGGATGGCTGCTCAGGGCAATGAGATTTTTCCTACTCTTGCCCCACACTGTGGGTCTGGAGGGTCAGAGCTAGTGAGGCCGGCGATGGATTCGCTGTGCCAGGAGGCAGCAGGATGGGCAGCCCAGGCACATTGAACGCGGGACGGCGGCTGCTACTGACTCGAGCTCAGGCAGCAGTTGGTAAGGATTAATTAGCCAAGCACTGAATCAATGTCAGAGCAAGTAGAGGAGGTTGGGTGCGACATCTGCTCCTCTCCAAAGGGGATGGCAGCTGCAGAGGAGCAGCTTCTGCGCACTGCCGGTTCCTGCCTGAGGCAGCCGGGGCCCTCCAGTAGCTCTGCTCTTGAGAGGCTGGAGAATTTGGCTCTGTGACTTTTTTTTAGGAGAAGTAGTAAGTTGCCCATCCTGCATTGCTGTGCAAACCCTCAGATGAGGTGTGGTGGTGGCCCCTCCGTTGCACTGTGGCTTGGGATCCCTCAAGGAGAGGAGGTGGGAAGGGCAGAAGACCAGCCCCAGAGTGGCAAAATTTTGTGGTTTTACTACAAAATGAAAAAGGGAGGAGTTTTGCATTAGGAGCAGAGCCCAGAACCCCAAACACAGCCTTTGCTTAGGTGGGAGAGGTGTTTGGGCAATGGGTCCTTCCCATGACAAGGCTTGGTACTGGTGGCTTCCCCCCATACAGGGACCATTCCTGGAAAGGCAGCAAGGGAGTGATGCTGAGGGACACTGCACGACTCACAAGGCCCCTTGGGACTCATTTCTTGTTGTGCATGTTAATGATAATGACCTGGGATGGGGTTTCTGGATGGGTGGGATGTTTGCTATTTGTCTCCTTCCATTTGAGGAAGGGTCCTGTTTAGGGGTAAAAAAAAACCCAGGCAACCAGAACTCAGGGTTTCTGCAGAAATACGTATTTTTTTAAGGGACATAATTTCCATGAGCACTTGCAATTTATCAAAACCCCTGGTTTTGACAGAATTACTTCTGGCTCCATCCCAGTGATGGAGCCCAGTGGGCTGGGGGAGACAGAGGGGAACACCTTTGCCTCCCACACAGGCTTCTGTGGAGGGAGAAGCCGCGGGACTGAGGCGGGTGGGTAGCTTGGGTAGGGCTGGGGGTACCACTGGTTGACTGATATATCCGTGTCTCCCTTCCTGCAGGCTAATGGAGGTTGGCAAGACGCTACTACCCCGTCGTCAGTGACCTCCCCCACAGAAGGCCCTGGCAGCGTTCACTCTGATACCTCCAACTGATCTCCCAGCAAATTGCATCCCTGGCTGAGCCAGCCCCGGCGGGGACGGGAGGGGAGGGGGCCTCTCCTAACACCGCAGCAGTCAGACTGGAGGTGAACCCAATCAGCACACACAAGAAGACTCCTTCTCTTCTCTTCTCTTCGTCGGGATGCTTTTTTCAGCCAATCTGGACACTTCTTTATACTCTCTTCCCTTTCTTTTCTGGGTAGAAGCCGCTCTCCCCCTTCCCTGCCACTGCCACAACACCACTCCCATCCCCTCACCCCTTCCCACCGAAGGATGTGTCAACAGAAGGATTTTAAGGAGGAAAAGCAAAAATCAACTGCTGCCACACAAAACAACCCCAAAGCAGCATACTGCCTCGCACTAGGCAACTTTCTGAGGAGCCACAAACGTACCTCAGTCATGTCTCACTCCTTTACTAGCTGGCAACCCCTCTCCCCCCACAGTGTCTCACGCTACCTCTCCATAGGGAAGTGCCACCGCAGCCCTGCTGCCTCCCTGTCTCCGCTAGTCCTGGCTGCAGCCGGCGCGTTGCCTCCCCGTGCCCAGCCCTGCCTCGGCGAGCTGCCACTCGGGCACTGCCTGTGACAGGGCGCGTGGACACAGTCCCCTGTGCACATGAGAGAAGGAGCCGGCAGCCTTCCCTTTGCTTCCAAAAGGTACCAGCATATTCCCAGCCCCAGGAAACCAGTGACTCTTACCGGTCCCTGCCTTTCTGTGCTGTACATCCCAAAGGTGGCTGAGCCTTGATTCCCCACCTTCCTCCCCGCCCCCTGCTGAAGGGGAAGAGAGGAGGGAAGAAATTGAGACAGAAGTGGATGAGAAATGGCCATCGCTGATAACGAAGTCGTGTTGTATGGGATCAGGCACAGATGATGGATGGGACCCCAGCAGTTTTCTCACAGCATCCAGGGTGGCCAGCGATGGAGTTGTTTCTGCCAAGGAAAGCATCGTGGAGTGTTGGCTCATGGTTTTGAGAGTGTGCCAGGCTGCCGAAGAGGAGGAGGCGGGTTCCCCAGTGCAGGCAGGACCCACAGAGGTTGGTGGCACCCGCTGCACTCCCAAAGCCCTTCGAGGCAGGCAGTGAGGGACAGGCGGTGGGATCTCTGGATGCAGTGGGGTGAGCGCATCGCGTGCTTTTGGTAACGATTAATGCAATAGATTTGCTGGAGGGACAAGGCTCTGTGAGATGCCCTACTTGTGGAAGTCTTTCATCTGACACTGGCTTTGTCTTGGGAGCAGCATCCCAAGTTGCTAGAGCACTCATGGGGTGTCTGGTCCATTTTCTGGACAAGCAGTGATGGGTTTTAAGCAAACGCTTCATCCTGCGGAAACACCTTTGAGCAGCCCACGCTGGGAGGGTGTGGCTCTTGTTGAAAAGTGGGGTGCAGAGGTGCCCGTTCGCCATGGGCAGCGCAGTAATTTCAGCCTCCTGCTCTTCCAGCGGGTGCCAGGAGGCCGAGTTGGCCTGTGTGAAGACCCTGGGTGTCGCAGGAACTGGGGTGGGTGCAGCATGTCTGGCACCTTGTGATGGACCCCAGTACCTCCTGGCCACATCTCATGCTCTTGCGCACCCGTGACCATCCTGCCCGTGCTGCTGGCAACCATCCCGAGATGAGAACTGCCAGTTCAGAGCAGCATTAAACATCATCCCTTTAAAATTAAAGCTCTGCCAGAAAATTCCCACCCTTTTGTTGGAAAAAGGACGTGCCCCTGGCTCTGACATGCTGTCACCTTGCAGTGTGGAGCCAGCAGTGTGACTCACTTGCGGTGGAGTTGAAGGCTGCCATTCCTTGGGGAACAAGCCCAGTAAGCTCCAAAACACCTGCTCTGAAATTTGTGACCTTCCTCGGAATACCAGAAGTCCCAATTCAGTGGATTTTGTTTCTGAGCTGGTGGGTGCAGAGCAGGACATGAAAGGTGGACAACAGCACAAGTTGCTCCTTGCTTCCTTAGTTCTTACGTCTCCAGTGGTGAGACACTTTGTGCTCCTCCTTTTGCATCCGTGCCCAGGGATGGGGACCGTGCTGCAGAGCATGATGTGACACATGAGGTCTAGGGCTACCTCGCAGCTGGAAATGTGTTAAGAACAATGAGAAGGTTGGTGGTTCCCCACAGGGATGAGAAGGTTGGTTCCCTGTCGGTAAGGAGGTGCTGCCCATCTTCCCGAGCTGTGCACTGTCCTGCTCTCCTCCTCCTGTGGCCTCTCCCAGTGCAGCCTTTTAACTATTTCCAGTTTATTTTACATGAGACCGTTCCAGCAAAGCATTTCAGGGACACGGGCCTGGGTCAGGTCTGTTCTCCAGAGCAGCAGCAGCCCTGTGCCTGCGGGAAATGCCACGGTACCTCTTGGAAACCAACTGGGAAAGAGCCGAAGCCACCTGCTCCCCGGCGCCTACCCCTGCCCTGCAGCCGCTGCCTCTCTCCCTGGGCACTCGCTCCTCCACGGTACTTTGCAAATCACCTCCTTGGGTGCCCTGGTTGGTCCCTCCGGTTCGCGTTGGCATAGCTGCTTGCTTGCCTTTATTCTTTGCTTTTTCACATTTCGGGTTTTGTTTCTCCTCCCCTTTCCCCTCGAGCCCTGAGTGTTGTGGGTTTTTTTCTTTTTTTTAATTTTTTTTTTCTGCCCAGAAAAACCTGACTTCGATACCAAAAAAAACAAAACAAAAAAACAAAAAACAAACAAAAAAACCTGCAGAAACTCAAAAAAAATAAAAACAAAACAAAAAAAATCCACAAAAAAACTCGACGATTCTTTCAGCTTTATTAACATTTTCCATTGTTTCTTGCGATTTGTGTCTCGTTCTTTGTAGTATTGATGATAATGAACATTTGATAATGAATGTTCTTGTATATTCAGATAAAGGAGAAAAAAAAAACCAAAAACGCAGTCGGAATTTAATAGTGTTTATAATAAAAGAATAAAAATGACCCTCTTAGCACGCAAAATTGGACAGGGGCAAGGTCCCATCCCTGTTCTTTCTGTGGCAACAAGCGCTTCATTCCTGTATAGTTTATAACATCAAACTACCTACATTCATCATCTTCTTTTGTTTGCTTGTTTTTTCCCATGGTTTGTTTTTTTCGCCATTTTCTTGCATTTGTGAATTAGTTCAAGAATGCTAGAAAAGTGTAGAGTTGTGCACACTCATTTCTTCTTACACAATGTTTAAAAAGTGACGGTAATTCATTTTGTAAAACTTTAAAAAGAAAAAAAATGGTTGGAATAGCGAGCATTAATAGGTACAGTCTAACACTTTATGTTTCTTAACGTTGAGACCCAGAAATTACCTTTTAATTTTTATTTTTATTTTTTTTTTTGGCATTGTACGGGAGGGAAGAGGGGGCTTTGATGTTGCTGAGTTTATTTGGACCTGTCCGCGATGACGGCCTTGCTGCTTCCCCTGCGCTTTTGAGCTGTGACCCAAGTGATGTGAAAAGCGATGGGGGTGTTTTGGGGGGAGGATGTTTCTCCCCACTCATTTTGACACCCAACCCCAGAAGACCCTTGGGATTACGTCCCTGGAGGGGTGTGATCCCAAGGGATCTTGGGACGGAGATGCTCCAGGGGGTGATGGATGCTGAGCCCCTGCGGGTCTCCATGCCTGGAGGGGTGATGCTGAGCTGCCTGGAAGTGATGAAAGGACAGGAATCCTCAAAAATATGTAGACGTGGGCTTCAGTGCCAGGATTCTCTGCTCTGAACCCCAGCAGCACCCTTGCCCCAGGGCTTCACTGGCTTGGAGGTGCCCATCAGCCCAATGGCAGCTCTCAGCCCTAAAACGAGGGATGGGGAGCACGGAAGGGTCCAACCTCCTTTCCATCATGGACCTTCTCGAGGATGGGGTCTCATAGCCTGGCCGTGAGTCCTGGCTGCACGGGGGCTGAGAGGGACGAGGGACAAGGGGTGGGACATGGCAGCCCCCAGCCTAAATGCCCCCAAGTACATCCCAAAATCACGGTGGCTGCAGAGTAGGATTCAAGGAGAAGCGCTGAGTGCCATCGATTTTCTCTTAAAACAGTTTCCCTGCTTCCCGCATCCCATCCTCCCAAAAATCTGAGCTTTTCACATCACTGACCGGTTTTGGGTTTGGGATGTTGTTTTTAATCCTAAAGGTTCCTGAGTCCTTTTGTTTTCGTACATCTTTATTATTATTATTATTATTATGACAATGTAAATCAGACATTGCCGGGGCGGGGGGTGGGGGGGAGGGTTGGTTTTGTCAGTTTGCTCTTTTCGTTCTTGCAAAGCCCTTTCTATCCCTTGTAAAGATGACCCCATTGCTCTGAGTTGCTTTTTCTTTTCTATTTTCTGCCCCCTCCCTTTTTTTTCTCTTCCTAATGGTTTCCAAATATTAAAAAAAAAAAAAAAAAGAAAAACCCTAAAAAAAAAAAGACTCTCTGTTCCGACCTGGTTTTGAAACTTTAAGCTTTTCTGCTTCTGTAAAGAAAAAAAAAAGGCCTCTGTCTTTCTGATCCCAATTGAGACTTTTATGTTCTATGATGATACTAACAAGGTGTAGGTTTTACAGTTTCCTGATTTGTACTGGTAATGCATATTCCAAATAAATAGTTTCTTTTGTTGCAAAAAAAAAAAAAAAAAAAAAAAAATCTGGAACCAAACATGGTGTATTTTTTTGGAGAAAAAAGAGGAAAGCGAGATGCCCTGGGGGCTCCCTCCACAGGGCTGCAAGGGGCAGAAGGTTTTGGGGTGGAGGAACGAAAGGCGAAAACCCGATGCTGGGGCTCCTGGCACAGGGAGGGATGCGATTCAGGGCTGATGCTCAGCGTCCTCCCTGCTCCCCGTGCCTCAGTTTCCCCAGGCAGGGGCACATGGATTTGTCCATGCAAAAGGGCCTTTTTCAAGTCTTTCATTTTCATTGCTTGTTTACTGCTGTATTGGTCTTCTAGTGCATTTCTTTCCAAAAAAAAAAGCTAGAAAGGGGTTTTTCTTTATCACACGCAGGGCTGGGGAGTAGAGCAGGGGTTGGTGGTTTCTTGTGTTTTTCTGTGAGTTTAAGAAAAAGAAAAATTTTGAAAATGTGTCTATGCCAAAAGTAATTTTAAACCTAGGAATAATTTGCAATTTAAGAAAAGAGTCTGTATGTGGGATGAAAACCAGGACAGCTCTGCCACATCCCCAGAGAGGGAGGCATTAGATGGAGAAGTAAGGGGTGGGCTGGAGATATTGGCTGCGATTCCCTGGCTCTGGAGCTGGAAAAAGGCAGGAGAGGGTCTCTGCCACAAACCCCGGTGACACCCGCAGGGGAGGGGAAGGAGCCCCAGGGGAGCAGCACAAGGATGCTGGAGCTGCCGCCCCGCTCCCCCATGGATTTCTTGTCAATGACTATTCAATCTCCAGCCTGACCTTTCTCTTCTAAATAACACGGCAATATCAGCGCGGACCAGCCTCCAGCTCCGGCTGCAAATTAGCTGTATCGCTCTCTGGCAGGAGACCCACCGAGCCCCCCAGCCGCTGCGCTGCCAGAGCGCCCCAGGAGTTATCTCCCTCCAACGGTGCTCTCCTAATACCAGTTTAAATATCATCTTGCTCCCAGCTGTTTAATTTTAATAAATGCTTATCCCGGCTCCAAACAGAGAAATGCTACCTCTCAGCGGGCCCCGATGAGAAAATTGCCCCAAAAAGGCAGGTGGCAGGAGGTGATGCTGGAAGGAGAGGGGGTGCTGGGGGTCCTGGCACACGTCCTGTGGCTGCCAGGGTGGGTTTGAGCACGTCGCACCTCTCCCAGCTCAAGTCTCCCTAGACTCCCACCAAAAAAGATGATTTCTAAGGTGGGAAGGGGGCCCGTGCAGCCCCGGGGGTGTTTGGGGCAGGTGGAGGAGCTGTGCTGGGGGCAGCACCTTCCCTCCTTCCCTCTGTCCCTGCTTATGGCTAGAAGAGAACCCAAATCCAGGTGAACTAAACTGGATTGTTTGCTTTCACCTCCTTCCCCCTGTCCACATCCACACCTTTTCCTTCTGCTGGAGCTGCCCGTCCTTCTCCCCCGACACTCACTTCACCAATGGGAGTTTCTTTTTCCTGCTTTCCTCCCATTTGGGCAACAAATTTTTCATGGAAAGGGTGATTGGTCCCTGTCAGAGGCTGCCCAGGGAGGGAATTGAGTCCCCTTCGCTGCAGGGGTTTAAGGGACGGGTGGACAAGGCGCTGAGGGACGTGGGTTAGTGATCGATGGGAATGGTTGGACTCCACGATCCGGTGGGTCCTTTCCAACCTGGTGATTCTATTAAAATTCTATTAAATTCTATTAAACTTCAGCCTTAAGCAAGAAGCAACCCTGAGGGCAGGGCCCTGCACTTTTTTCCCAGTTCACGTTCTAATGATTTTAGGTCAAAAACTGGGGGTGAAACACCCACGTGTGCGTTGGGCGCCGCTGGTGCCCACAGCGAGCGCTGCAGGAGGCTTTCGGTGAGCAGAATCCCGGTGACGTGGGCTGTGCCAGGTCCTGCCAAGCTCCCAGGGGCACATGCTGACCCTGCAATTCCTCTGGCAGCTCTGCCGGGCTGGGGTCCCCCTCGCCCTCCCTCCCTGCTCCCCACGCCTCGAGCTCCAGCACCAGCAGCCGCGCCTGGCCGAGCACACCCGGTTATTAATAATCCTTCCAAACTAACCGAGTGGTTGGGAGGCATTAAAGTTATCGCTCGCAGTAAAGCCCCCGTCCGTTTGCTGGAGAGTTTAATATACGGCGGGAAGTTTCGCCTATAAAAGGTGAGGGTTATGTTTTCCTCCAGTTCACCGCGAGTCTATAACTTACGACCTCCATAAATGTGAGTGGGTCTCGCAAGTCAGCCCATCAGTCTTTGGAGTAATTCAGCTTTGTAGTAAAATGTTTTACGGTGCCTCGGATGCAGGCGGCCCTGAGCCTGCAGGCGGGCAGGGGGTGGTGGCCGCCCCTGCGTCCCTGCTGGCACCAAGGGGGTGGCCTGGAGGGGTGATGCTGCTTGGACTTTGGCCGGGGGGGTTAGGAGCCTAGCAAACAAAATAAAGTTAGATAAATAAAGAAAGAATAGTAAGAAGAAGTAAAATTATAATGTAAAGTGTGAAATAAAATAAAATAAAATAAAATAAAATAAAATAAAATAAAATAAAATAAAATAAAATAGTTTGGGTTGGAAGGGACGTTAAAGCCCATTCAGTTCCAACCTCTCTGCCATGGGCTGGCTCCAAGCCCCATCCAACCTGGCCTTGAACCTCCAGGGATGGGGCAGCCACCACTGCTCTGGGCAACCTGGGCCAGTCCCTAACGACCCTCATCATGGAGAAATTCCTCCTTATGTCTAGTCTAAATCTGTCCCTCTCCAGTTTACAACCATTGCCCCTCGTCCTATCACTCCAAGCCTTTGGAAAAAGTCCCTCCTCAGCTTTCCTGTAGCCCCTTCAGGTACTGGAAGCTGCTCTAAGGTCTCCTCAGAGCCTTCTCTTCTCCAGACTGAACAAGCCCAACTCTCTCAGCCTGACCTTGTATGGGAGATTCTCCAGCCCATCTTTGTAGCCTCCTCTGGACCTGTTCCAACAGCTCCATCTCCTTCTTATGTTGAGGATTCCAGAAGTGGACACAATACTCCAGATGAGGTCTGATAAAAGAGGAATAGAGGGGTAGAATCACCTCCCTCGGTCTGCTGGCCACAAATAATAAAATAAAATAAAATAAAATAAAATAAAATAAAATAAAATAAAATAAAATAAAATAAAATAAAATAAAATAAAATAAAATAAAATAAAATAAAATAAAATAAAACAAATAAGATAAAATAATAAAATGAAATTACCCGTGCCCAGGGATAGGGACGGGCTCACCCGGCTGTGGGCGGCGATGGCGCGGAGCAAGGTTGGACCAAGAGGGAGCAGGAGAAACGCAGATCAGAAAACAGAAGAGAAAAGAGGGATGCTGGCACCTCCCTGCGACACCTCCCGTCCTGTGGGGCTCCAAAATGCTTTAATCACACCCAAAATCACCCACGTTTGCTGCAGCCACCGCTGGCTCCAGATTACAGAGGCCTAGAGGCACTAGGACAGCCCAGCTAATTAAAAATGTAAATGAAAGAGGGGGCTGCGTGGCTGCTGTCGCCTTCTGAAGGTGCAAATTAATAGAGGGGTTTATTGGCAGCTTCTCCCTTGGAGGGGCCACCGCGGCCCCAGCCTCGCGGGGCTGGCAGCACCGGCTTTTCCTCCTCTTGGAGCAGCCTCCAGGCCAGGGAAAGAGAAAATGAGGAGAATGTTTAAAACAAAACAAACCAAGCTCACCTCCTCTGATTTCTTTTTCTCTTATTTTCTTCCCAGCTCTTTGTGGGTGAAGGGTGCTTCAAAATGGAAAGAGAACAGAAATATAATCAGAGGTAAATACTCACTAAAGCAAATTGCACCGGGACTGAGCTAGCCCAGCTCCCCCTCGCTGGCAGCACCAATAACGCTTACGATCAAGGAATGTTTTGGGTTGGAAGGGACCTCAAAGCCCACCCAGTCCCACCCCTGCCCTGGGCAGGGACACCTCCCTCTGGATCAGGGGCTCCCAGCCCCATCCAGCCTGGCCCTGAGCCCCTCCAGGGATGGGGCAGCTGCAGCCGCCCTGGGCAGCCTGGGCCGGGGCCTCCCCACCCTCACAGAAAAATTTTTCTTCCTAATGTCTGATCTAAGTCTCCCCTCCCTCAGCTTTAAACCGAAGCTTGA
This sequence comes from Clamator glandarius, assembly GCA_033459285.1. NCBI lineage: Eukaryota > Metazoa > Chordata > Aves > Cuculiformes > Cuculidae > Clamator > Clamator glandarius. Next base: position 3,105,675 of record JAUNZM010000292.1, read on the forward strand.
ACCCGGAGACCACAAATACTGCTCCATCTGTCACGACGCGGCATCGCCCCTAAATGTTCAATACAAGCCTGGAAACACTGCCCTGGCTCAGTCCATAAAAATCTGAGCTGCGAAGCAGCAGCTCAGAGATGAAACTTTAGTGCAACCCGTGTCCGCCACGGGCCCCCGGGGGAGCCGCTCTCTTTCTATCCTTCCAGAAATGCAGCGCGTTTTGCCTATTGTCCCTTTTTTGGGGGTGACTGGGAAGCGGCGATGGCAGGATCCGCTATGGCGTTTGCTGAGAGCCACGCCAGCGCTTCTCCCACTCGCTGACTCAGCTCCAGCGCGGCTCCCTTATCCTGCTGCTAATTAGGCTCCAGCCTCTCATCTTGTTAATAAGCTTCCAGCTCATTTGCAAAAAAAAAAAAAAAAACCACAACAAAAGCAAGAGTGAAAGCCAGCAGCTCGTTTTACCTTCAACATGTGGCTAATGCTTATTAAAATAGTTAACCTTTTATTACGGCACAGAAGCATCTGGTTGGGCTGTTGGGGAGATGTGAGCAGCTTGGTGCTTCTGACACCAGCCGCCACCGCTGGGTGGGACACGGACACTGCTGGACACGGACACGGCTGCTGGATGGGACGCCCTTTGGAAGGGCCCTCCTGGTGCCTGCTGTGCACAGCGAATGCCAGCCCCGGGGTGATGGGAAGGTGCTGCGAAACCCAGGGAACCTCAGCTCCTGAGATCTGCATCCTTGATTCGCAGCATTTCCTGAGCCTAACTGGGTGATTAAGTGGGTAAATCCCACGGAGCTGCCTCAAAAATCTCCCTCTGGGCCACGTGCAGCCAAGTTGCAGAGAACACCTGTCCCAGATAAATGGAAAGGGCCATGCTAGTGAGACCCCTCTCCTAGCAAGAACCTTCTCCTACCAAGACCCTTGTCTTAGTGAGACCCTTCTCCTATCAAACCCCCGCTCCTGTCGAGACTCCCCTCCAGGGGCTGCATTTTCATAGAATCATAGAATAACCGGGTTGGAAGAGACCCACCAGATCATCGAGTCCAACCATTCCTATCAAACACTGAACCATGTCCCTCAGCACCACATCCAGCTGTGCCTTAAACATCACCTCAGTGATGCTGCTCACCCCACTCTGCTCCCGGGCGTCCCCAGCCAAGGCAGCTGCATCGCAGGTGTGAGCAGCGGTGAAGGCAAAGCTGCCATCCCAGCTGTGGCCGTCCAGGTTATTTGATGACAATTAATTAACCTGGGACTAAGAGGTTTGTGAGGGAAGCAGGGAGCGCTGCCTGGAGCCCAGCCAGTGTGGGGCTGGCACGGGGATGGAGGGCTCCCAGCCACCACCACTGCCAGCTGCCTGGTGTTGAGCAGGGATCTCCAATAAATCGCCTCTGCTTCCAGCATAGCTGGGCTGGTGGAAAAGTCTGCTGTGCGAAAGGGCTGGCAGCTACACAGCTGTGACCTCTGCATTAAAGAGAAGACATCAATACAATCATCTATGTAATGTATTTGCATGCACGCACATGTTCGTAGATGTGGCTTGGTGCTGTGCTGGCTCCCAGGACCTACAAACCTCCTGGGATTTGTAATCTCAGTGAGCCCAAGCAATGTGTTTCATGCTTGGAAAAGCAGGAGGGAACGGCAATGAAACTGGAGGTGCTGCCACCACAGAGCTGTCCTGCAGAAGGTTCAGCAGCGGCTGCGGCCCAAGCCATCAGGGCTGGGGTCACCCCATTCCCCTGCCTTTGCCACTGGCAATGTCACCCCTTGGGGACCAAGCTCCCTCCTGCACAGTCCGTGTCACGATAGCATCAGTGCTCTGCAGCGCTTCTGGCAGCGCAGCCCATGAACCTGGTGTGGAGGAGCAGCTACTGGGCAGGGGATTTGATGAGAGGGCAGTGGGCTTGGGAAGGGTCACGCACTGGAGGAAACATGGAGGGACAGGCAGAATCCACAGCCACTTGCATCTTGGACTGGTTCCTCCATCCCTCTAATTACAGGCAGTGGTGGTGGCCAAGGAGTTTGCAGGGTGCTGGGGCTTCACGCTCACTGCAGGGCACTGGGAGGTGATGGCCCCACGTGCCTCGCGCAAGCAGCCACCCCCTTGCTCTGGGTAGACTCGCTCTGATGTTTCACATGGAGCTGGAACACGCAAAGTGCTTTTGAAGCTCATTCCCCCCAACTAGGCAGCGTTGGACACGGTGGCCAATGGATCTCTGGGGTCCCCCACTATTTGATGGACTTCTCTGCTGTGCTGCCCCTACCCAACCACCCACATCTGCACCTCTGTTTCAAGACCCATTTCGCTCCCAGTTGGAGGAAAAGGCATTCAATGAACCTCCCTGCCTCACCACAAGGCAAAATTCATTAAGCTCTTCTCAGCATATTAGTGGAGGCAGCCTTATTAGAGATATTTGATGCTAATGATACGCGTGTACACCACTCCCATAGAAAATTGCATTTACATAAATGTACATACTGTTCATGCGCTACCATGTCTTTAACCACCACTTCTCTCGCATTATTATTATTTAAATTATTAAATTTAATTGGCTCTGAAGTCGAGATTGGCTTTTGGTTTTTGACATTGGCTGACAACCCACTCCCCCGCTTCATTCAGCCCTGGACATTGGCTTCTTTAAATGGGGAGCTGAAGGGGACGATAACGCCCTGCTCCTGCATGCAGCCCCAAAAACCTCCCCACTTTAAAGGCAGAGACCAGAAACCCAGGTAAGCCGTCATTGTCTGCAGGTATTTTCTCACAGTGGCGGGGGGTGCCCTCTGGTACCTTGGCTCTTGGGGCACAAGGACACCAGCCTCTGGTCTGGGTGTCCCAGAGCTGAGATCTGACCACACCAGTGTTCCAGGCTCCCAGATTAAAGCCAGGAGATCCTGACTCATGGCCTCAGGGAGGGAGCCTCGGCTCGCTCCCCAGGGATTTGATGCTGTCACCTTAGCCTGGATCCCTAGCTATTATCATCAGGCTCCTAGCTAAGCTCTGGCTGCCAGACAGGAGCTGGAAAATGATGCTTTGCAGGGAAGTATCCGAACTCCAACACGAGACTGGGTACTGGCACCTCGCAGCAGCTAAGCGCCGACAACAACATCACCTCTGCCTCCTTGCAGAAACCTGAAAGCTTGACGTGCGCTGGAAGGGGAAAATAAACCACTCAGGCCAGGGGCTGGCGAGGAGGTTTTGAAGCTGATCTCAGCTGAAGGCTGGTGGGCAGCATCCTGGGAGGCTCCTGCTGCGCAGGGCCAGGTGGAGGGGTGCCCACAGGCATACCTGTCCGGGGCGATCAGGGCTTCGTCCCGTCTGCTGTGTGTCCTCTGAAGGTCATCAGGGCTGTCCCTGTCCTCCGGCTCTCTCCTGGCTGTGCAGACGCTGCCTTTTGTTGGGAGGTAATAGCTGGTGTGTGACTGCAGCAATAACTCTTCCTCCTTTGCTGTGCTTCTTGGCAGGGTGGCTGCGGACAGGGCTGCTTCTCCGGCAGGCTGATGGCTGCCCCAGCAGCCCAGACCTCTCCCCTGGCATTCCGCAAGCCTTCCCCGCGGATGGAGGGCAGGGAGCTGCTGCCCCATCCTGCCAGAGTGGGTGGAGGGGAGAGAGGCTGCACCCGGGAGCAGGATGGTGGGAAGCAGCTGGGAGTGTGAGCACCAAACCGAATACAAGCTGGGACAGCGCTGGCACTGCTGTGGAGTGGAGGAGCAGCCAGGAAGGGCACCTTGCACTGTGCTGCTCTCAGAACGGCGCAGTCTGCACGTGCGTGTGCTGGGGCCTGTCCCGTTGGCAGCGTGCGGGAAAGCAGCTGTACCTCTAAGTCTCTAACCTTGGTGGGATGAGATCTCATCCAGGTCTTCCCTTCAACTCTTCATAGATGCCGATCAGCCCAGGCAGGGCAGCAGCCTGGCCGCAGCACCGGAGCGCACGGTGAACACGAAGGGCCAGGTTGGTGCCCCCGTGGCTGCTGCAGGAGCCACACACCCATCATCCACCTTCACAACCTCCCTGAGGCACAGGAGACAGCAGAGACCATCTAGCACTGGTCTAACGACACCATCAGCATAAGCCCTCCCAACCCATGCCAACGTGGAGCTTCAAAAGCCAAAGGAAATATTTTTCCAGGGGTTGTGAGAGAGACCAGCACTCTCCACCCAGGCACTACCTGCACCATTCATTGGGCAGGACGATTTTGGGGCCACAGACCCCAACAGGCGCTGCCACCACCCCCATGTTGGGCACTTGCACCTCCAGCAGTGGTCCCACCCTCAGCAGTGGGACCATCCCTCTCCTTGCCCTTTGATCCCCTCGCTGCTGACAGCTTCCCCGAGGATGTTTTGTTGGTGGTGTCACCCTTGACCATTAGCTCTTCACGCATGACTATAACGTGACATCTCTGATGCAGCCGCCAGCAGCCCACGACTTCAGAGAGCAATTAAAGCCAAATGAGTCACTGCAGACGAGGGCGTCTTTGACCGCACATCTTCACCACCCTCCCAGCCCCACACGACTCTCTCCACAAACTGCCCCAGAATGCCTCTTCCCCACCCCTTGGGGCAAGGAAGCCAGAGGGAAGGGCTACGAGATGGATTCTGTGGTTAGTAGCAAGTTTCACCAGGTGACCCATCACTGGCTAAGGGATTTCAGGGACATCCTGGCTCTGGCTTGGGACGCACTCCATCCTCGTGGGTTTGATCAAGGTCTTCCCCACTCCTGCTCACCTGCCGTCATTATTTGAAGGCCAGGGAGACCAAGGCAGTGGGCTTTTCATGCACTTAGCTGCTGAGATGAATGTTAATTAGTTTTCAATTTCCATAAAGTACCCCACTGACAGAAAGATTAGTTAAACCTGCTCACGGTTGTGGAGGATCACTCAGAAATTGGGAAGGGGAAAAAGAGGGGAGACAGGTACTGGGGGTAAGGGTGGAAAAGGGTGTTCAAGCATTGTCGCTAAACCTTGCTGGGAGCGGGGGGCATTGGGACTCCACTGGCTCCTGACCTACAAAGTGGGGGCTATAAATACGCTATGAGAGGAGGGAAAAAATAAAATCCAGGGATATTTCTGGAGCCAGACCCCACAGAAAAGGTCTGCAGCTCTGCCAGGTCTCTGCTGATCCCCACCTCGTCCCCTGAGCCAGGAGGGGAGGCTGAGCCACCTCACCCAGCAATAGCACCCATGGCAAACGCAGCCCCCGAGCTCTGTGGATGGGGTGCTCGTGTTCTGATGTTTCTCTGCATTTTCCTCCCTTCCCAAGGCCCCCTCCAAAGTGACACCCCCGCCCTGTGTGAGCTGGGGCACCCGGGGGTGCTGCGGATCCGCCACGTGACTGCCGTAGAAGTGAATTGCAAATGACATTTCATTAACGGCTTGAATAAAGCTGTTTTCCCTCTTTTCCACTATGCCCAAAAGCAACTGTAATCTTTCACACAAAGTGCTCTTCAAACCCCAACTCGGCTGAGCAGGGGCAGCTCTTCTGGGAGATGGTTTGCTCCCCACGTCCTCTCTCTCCCAGTGCTTGGCCTTTGGGACAGGGTGATGCTCCTTGAAACGGCGAGGAAAACAGTGGGTGAGAAGGGGCAGACAACATCAAAGGGGTGTCTGTGCCCTGGCACAGGGGGTAAGATGATGCTTTAATGCTCTGGGGCAGGTCTGGGCTCCCGAAACGGAAGAAAAACAACTCACCTTGGGAAAAGTTGTTTAGTGCTGAGGGCAGCCCAGCAAAGGAGCAGCTGTGTGCTGTTGGGTCGCATGCCTGGGACGTTGAGCACATGTTTGATGCCAGAGCCTGAGAGAAGCAGAGATGCCAGGGTATCGGCAAACCGAGCCAGGACCACCACCTCCCTCTTCCTCGCTGCTGGAGAGGAGGGATCTCAATGGGAATCAGCAACACCCAAGGCTGCAGATCCCAGGCTGTGCAGCCCTTGCCAGGGCTGCTCCCAGCCGGCCGGAGGGTGTCGGGCAGTGGGAGGAAGGGAGGGACGGGGTCTCTGTGCCCCTGGAGAGCTCGGCGCGCAGCTGGGCACCGCGCGGCATCCCCGCCACGGTCCCTTCCACAGCCAGCTGAGACCCTGGGCATCTGCCTGACGCTCCGCCAGCCAGCATCCCAGTGCACCCACCCAAAACACCCCAGACACCAACTCCGAGGGGTCCCTAAAGCCACGAGTGTGGTTCTTCTCCCTCCGTGTGGATGCAGAGACCCCTCTCCGTGACCCACAGGGCCAGGCAGGGACTGGGGCCCCCGTCAGGGCGAGCGGCTCCCATTCCCGCTCCTGCCTTTGACGTTATTCGGCTGGACAGAGGGATGTCTGGGCGAATCATTTTCAACGCTCTTCCATATTCATAATGGGCTAAATATAGGGGAGCAAAGTGGGCCCTGGCGGGCAGAGCCCTCCCCGTGGTCAGAGCCGATGACTTCTCTGCTGAGATGAGATGCCGGCATCAGCCCCTCCGCGGGCCCGGGGGGCGCGGGAACCGTACCCCCCAGCCCCCCGACCAAGACACTCTTGTTCGGGTGGGGCTTTCTTAGCTCCCGGTGGCCAAATTCAAAATCACATTTTCAGCCAGTCGAGGGATTCGGCAGAGCAGCCCGGGAGGGGGGCTGCTGGCCCAGCAACCCCTGCTACCCCCCCAGTCCTCTTCTTCATTAAGCGAGAAGGTTAATGATTTCAATTAGGGAGAAGGCAAGCAGCTAAATGAGTATAAATAAAGCTTTTTCTAAGCCTTGGTGAGGAGGGGTCAGGAAGGGTGTGGGGGAACAGGGGGTCCCATGGATGCAGGAGAAAGTACTGTCCATCCCTCCATGCTGGGGCCGATGTGCTTACAAAAAAACCCACAAAATAAAGGGGTGACTTTTGCCCCCACAACTCTCCTCCTCGAGGTCTCCATCAGTGGGACCCTGGCTTTTCTCCTGCCTGCATGAAGCCCTGCTCGGTCACTGGCCCCAGACTTTCCAAGCCATGCACGTGGCCAAAATCAGCCTTGCCTTGATTCCCACTGATAAAAAACACTGCAGAAAATTAAAACTGGCCCAGGGACATGGAAAATGGTACCGTCTCCCTGCTGCGTCACAGGGCCCTCGCTGCTCTAACAAAACTGGCATTTGCTGTAGGAAAGGCTGTGAATAACATCGAGCCTCGCAAATGGTTTTTAAATAAAGTTTATTCGGCAGTAAGTCCGCTGGTTTCCCTCGCTAAGGTGTCCCTGCTGGTTTGTGGGGAGGTGTGGAAAGGCGAGACCTGGGCAGAGCATCCTGGGGGTGCTGCCCCTCCTCGTCCCCCCTCCTTGTCCCCACCACGAAAAACACTGTCATCTGTTTGCTGGCTCAGCAGCAGCTCCTGTGCAGTTTTTTTTTAGCAGGTACCCAGAGTCTGCAGTTCAGAGATCCCAAGTTGAGAGTTCCCAGCACCATTTCCAGGTCTCCCAGCTTCACCCCGTGGCACTAAAAATGCCTTTTCGTGGGTACAGGGGGAAACCCTGGGCTGCAGCAAAGGTGTGCTAGGTGGTCACGTGCGGGGATAGAATAGCACGAAGCAGGTTTAATTTCTGCTTCTGCTGTGAGTTTGTAATACAGTGTGAGACAATGCAAGAAAAAAAATGGAGAGGGTTTCTTTTCTGGGCTTTGAATTAACATATTTTGGAGCATCTGTTGTTCAAATAGCAGAGTGTGTCCCTTCCAATGCAAACAGATCAGCTCCTGCATAGGACTGGCTTAGCAGAAACTCAGAGCTTATGTTTCATATGAGCTGTTTTGCTGAGTATAAAGCAAGAATGGTAGAGAAGGTTGTTTATGGGTGGGAGCTCCTTCATTTAAAGCACAGAAACACGGCCACAAATGTCCAAACCTGCTAGAAACAGCCCATCACTCCCTTGAGATGTTCAGTGCAGGTAGGTCTGCTTGTGTCTCCAAGATTCTAGAGCATCTCTGCCTCCTTTAGCCCAGTCAATACTCACTGGCAGCAGATGGTTCCTGGTTCAAGAATGTGGAAACCCCAAGATTCATCTCACCGGCAGGGATGGAAATGGGTGTCAACCACCAAGGCATCTGCAGGGCCCCGGGATGGTGGCAGCAGGAGGAAGGCCAAGGCGTCTCGTTGCTGCAATGACACGTCGTGCCTTCATTGTCCTCCAGCACATTTTCCCTTTGTGAGAAACTCGGCTACAGCTTTTCCCTGAAAAAAACCCCACATCCCGTGTCTCATAGAAAAGGTAAGATTAAGTACAACCCCCACACTTGAATGGATAGGTGGCTATTTTAATAGATGAGGCAATAAATAAACCCAGTACAGATTTTTCAGGTTTTCATTCATTTTTGATAGAGAGAAATTATTTCTTTTCCTCCATGAATAGAAGCTCCCACTAGGGAGCTGAGAGCTCCCAGCACAATTTCCAAGTCTCCCAGCTTCACCCCGTGGCACCAAAAGCCATTTTAATGCCCCAGCTTCAAGAACTGAGGACTTAGGTGAGAATAACTTGCATTAGAAATCCCCTGGTTTCCTGAAGGGCTGCCTGCTGATTTTGGAAAGGCTGAGCTGGGCAGCATGGGGTGGTTGTGCTTGTCTTCTCATTTAACTGTCAGACACGGAGACATCTCAAGAGGCTCAGGGAAAGCAGCTCTTCACTGCGTTGCCAGCAAGAACTTTGCCTGCGCCAGCTGCAGCGCAGCAGAGTCTAGAAACTCAGCCTTGGACCTCCAAAACGCCTTTCAGTTCACCTTTAAGATACATTTAGTAACTCGCCTTAATATTGATGCCCTCCATATGCATTGCTGCAGAAGGACTCTCGGCCTTGGCCAGCATAATTATATGTTCAATATTAACAGTCTCCATCCATCAAAGCTTGCCAGCGTGTGCCTGTCCTTGTCCCGTGGGGCCCGAACGCTGCCTGCCAGCCCTTGGAAAACCCTCTGGAGAAGAAGCCAAGGATGGCTTTGAGACCACCTTCCACCACTGGTTTAGAACAGAAGAAGGTGGCAGCCCCTTTGTACAGAAATGCTTGTTTCTCTCAGCTCATTAGCCTTCTCCCACCACGGGAGAACCAAGGTGGCTGCTGGCATTGGCTACATCAAACAGGACTGATAATGTTCAGAAGACCCGACCGAGATGATGCAGCTAAGGACCTGCAGCCATATCTGAAGTGGCATCAGGAAAAGACAAAAAGCCCTTCATGACGTGGCATGCTGCATGCCTGGGAGACCTTTGAGGAGCTGCAGATAGTCCCAGCCATGCAACCCAAATTTATTTGTCCCCAATACCTCCTTTGTCATCAGACCTTGCCTGTTCCGACGCACGCTTGCTAAGCTCACGCAAGGACTAGGCAACCTGGTGGCCACAGAGAGGGGCCCAAGGGCTCCCCCTCCACCCCACGCACAAGCATCTTGTGCCGTACGGGGCGATGCCAGTGATATTGCCATGGGAACTCATGCTGTCACCATCAGCAAGTCACGGCCAGACTGGTGGCACGAGCATCTCCCATGCCAACCAGAACCCAAACCCACTGCTGAGGGTCCAGTGCAGGCTCAGGGCAGGCACTGCAGTCTCCATGGGGATGGTGAGATAAAAAGGTTTTTTTTCTAGTTGATCTTTTTTGTTATTAGGGCTTTTTTTCCTCTGGGTAAGCATGAAGTCTGCCTCTTTCCTGGCTGTTATTAAAAGTCAGGGCTAAAATCCCTTCGGGAATAGGGAAGGCAGATAATCCCCATTCCTCATGACCTTCTTTCCCTCCTTGCTTTGCAAGGTTATTGCAACATCCCAGGAGTAGCAGCTCTACATGATATACTCCTCCTCAAGAAAAAAAATACAAAAAACCCAAACAAAAACATTTTCACCTCAGGAACCCTTTGGCCAGCAGGGTCTCTGCAGCCCCAGCTGTCCCCTCTCCCCTCAAGCCCCCATCACCCACTCTGGCTGGTTATTCCTCACCGCCCCTCCATAAACAGAAGCCACAGAGTCAGCTGCCAACATCTTATACCTGCTGGAAGGGCAAAAGCAGGAACAGAAGAGAAACAGGAGAAGGCCGGGGGTGGGAACTGCCTTAAACCAACAAACTTCTATCTTATTCCTCTTCTACAGGGAAAAAAAAGCTTAAAAGCAGTTTGCTCTTCTCTTCTCCAGTGTCGCAGACGTCTGTCCCCAAGGCTGAGAAGCCACATGATGAATTCCAGCCATAGAGGGGATTTTTGCCTCCGCTTTTCAAAAGCCCCGAAACTACAGGGTTTACACCAAGAAAAGCGCTGACACAGCTCCCGTGGTGCAGGGGATAGAGGGATGCAAGGAAGGGAGAGTTGCAGATGAATAACCTCCTGCTTTGGGATATATGCCATTAATGGTAGGCTAATCACTTATATCGATGCTGATTTAAGGCTGGGGATGTGGAAATCCCAGGGCCATCGGGCAGGTTCTGCGTGGCTCCAGCTACCTCTAGTGGAAAGCTGGCAGAAGCGGTTGCCTTCAGAATCATAGAATCATAGAATCATAGAATCACCAGGTTGGAAAAGACCCACCGGATCATTGAGTCAAATCACTCCCATGAATCACTAACCCATGTCCCTCAGCACCTCATCCACCCGTCCCTTAAACCCCTCCAGGGAAGGTGACTCAACCCCCTCCCTGGGCAGCCTCTGCTAGGGACCAGTGACCCTTTCTGTGAAAATTTTTTTCCTATTATCCAGCCTAAACTTCCCCTGGTGGAGCTTGAGACCATTCCCTCTTGTCCTGTCCCCTGTCCCTTGGGAGAAGAGGCCAGCTCTTCAGCTTCACCTCTTCCACATCCAGGGCTCGCTGTCCTCTGAGGGGCTTTGCATCCGCCTGCTTGGAAGTCATCCTGCAATATTTACCTGTGAGAAACACTTCAACCCATCACTCGCAGCCCAAACGTAGATCTGTGTGACCAAGTCTAGCAATTGTCCTGCGTCTGGGTGGCCTTGCTCTTCCAGGAGGGTCAGGACCTATTTACCCTACACGACTGGGCTGGGTGCAGAAGCTCCACGTTGAAAGTACCTCAATAAACTCCTCCTGGCAGCCTGAACACCTTGAGCATCCCCTCGGCAGAGTGGCCAGGGGTGTTTGCAAGACCACAAGCAGGATTAGAGACTCGTGTTTCCCAGCACGTGGCAGAGGGGACTCGGTCCCTCGATGTCTGGCAGGACCCTGTGACCTCCCTGTAAAGCCTCCAGCAAGGTGCAGAGGGACTGGCACATTTCCCTTCCAGCATCCTGCGCCACGACTGAAGCTGGCACCGCAGTGTGGGTTTGAATCAGGCAAGTGGAGGAGCCTTCACCATCACCACTGCCATAAGCACAGCCTTGCACAGCGGCAAAGAGCTGACAAAAACCTAAGGGAGGAGCAGAACAAGCTTTCCTCTGCTGGCAACGCACTTTGGTGGCGTGTTGGCGTCTGGGTGTCTCCCAGCAGCCAGGGGAGAGGCCCCTTTGCTGAGTTTTCTCGGTGTGACCCTGTGAGAGACCAAACCAGCCTATTGCTCCTTTCTAGTCTCAAAACCTATTGTATTTTCCACATGCGTCTCAGCTGCTGCAAGGGCTAAAGTACTTTTTATTTTAAAAAAAATAAAGAAAGAAAGCAAAATTGTTTACTTATTCATGCAAATCTAGGAGCTGGTGCTTTCTGAAAGGTCCCTGGATTGACTGCCCTTAACATCAGCAAAGCAGCAAGAGGAGGTGGCCACTACAGCCTCAGTAGGGTCCCGTTCCTCATCTGCCCTACCAGAAACAACTGCTGTGATGTACACTCAGCCTATAGCTCATAAAGAAGCAGAAACATTCTTCATCACCTCAACGGGCTCTGGCCTCGCAGCCTTGGGGTCTGCCTGGGGCAGACCTCTTGCAATAAGCCTGGGCACAGAGATGGAAAGAGCAACACCCAAACCAGAAACCACTTTTTAACGCTCTTCTTTGTGCCATCACCCAAATGCAAAGGGAGGACACAACGCCATCTCCCTCCACTTTCAGAAGTCCCTGAAAACTGTAGCAAAAAATGGTTAACAAGGTGTGTCAGGGACAAGTGGGGCTGATGGGAAGGATTAGACATTAATGAGATCCATCTTCCAAAACATCCATCACGCCGCTTTCATGAGTTTCTTAATGTGGTGGGAACTCTGCCATGGCTGGATTCCTTTTATTTAAAGCAGAGAAGAAAAGCTGGAGAAGTATTAATATTAATTAAGAGACAGACATTTGCAGAAACTTTCTTTACCCCACGTCACACACAGCTCTCTGTCCCACTTCAGGGAACAATCAGATTTTTTCCAGAAAGAACTAAATTGTTCTGCAGAATTTATGAGCCTTTGTCACTTCTGCTGTGACTTTTATCCTGCAGGGTAGGAAGCGAAGGCTGCACAAGATAAAAGCTGCTTACAACCCAGTTCTCTGTCCCAGGGCGTGTTGCAAATATTTCCATTTTTTCTGGAAATTCCCTGTGGAATTTCTAAAATGGGAAAAGAAACACTGCCCTGATGCACCCAGCCCTGGTCAGCGTGCTTCACTTTTTGCTGCTGTTTGTCTATTCGTTTTTGTGGTTTTGTGGTTTTTTTTTTTTTTTTTTCTTCCCAACTTTGTCCTTGATCTGTGCAAAACGGACTTCCCAGCCAAGCGCTGTCTCAGGCAAACATCTCGTATGACAGCGGGGAAGCTGATGAGCTGTGGCTGGGAATTGTTTAAATGAAACAACATCGTGGAAGCGCCCGGGCAGACACACCGTACCTGCACCAGCGATAACAGATGGGGGAGGAGAGAACCAGGAGAGGCCACTTCTCCGTGAGAGCATCACAAAACCTGGGCTACCCCTCCCAATTTTCTGTATTGATCTTAAAGAGGGAAAGTAGAAGGTGACTGCTGAGGTTAGCACAGGCTCCTGCCTGGAGGTGTCCCCAGGGCCATGGGGATGTCCCCTGTCTTCCCAGGTTTTCCAGATCTGGAGGCAACCCATGCAAAAAATCCATCAGAGGGAAGAATTAGACTAGAAAGCGGGTAGCATCGTGGTCTCCTTCCCCTGCAAGTGTGATCGGACAGATACTTCTGCTTGGTGTGACCCCTCCTGAGAACTACTGAGGCTGCAGGACCCCAAGGCGAGGGTGAATCAGCCCCGACAAAGCCACACGGCACAGGTGGCCAAGACAGGAATGAGCTGCCCTATAATACCTGCCCCATTGCTTTAAAAAAAAAAAAATCTAGTGTGCTCATTAATTAAAGGAGCTGAGGATTTTAGGTAAAAAATCTGCTGGATACTGAAAAGCAGAGTTAGCCCCTGTATTAATTGAAGAGGTTAGCAGAAAAGCAAAGGCACAACAAGGTCATATGAAATAGGGAAACTGAGGCACACAGACCTGCCTAAACCCTCGCCACTAGCAGTGTTAGCGTCCCACGCCCTGCTCGTGTCCACAATTCGAAGATTAGAAAGCAGCAATGAAAGCGTTGCAGGAGATGTGGCTGTTAAACATAACAGGCAAATGCTGCCCTGGCAGGTCCCTGTTTCTGATGCTCCCAGCCAGGGCCCGCGGAGCCTGCGGGGATGGGAACCCCACACAGGGAGAAGTTGGTTTGTGCTTGTTTAACTCCACTCTCTCGTCCCACTCTTGAGCACCATGAACGCCAGGAGCAGGCAGGGAGCGAGGAGTGCACCCCTGCCTAATTTCACCCCACTGTGGGGTGAAAAAAAATTTTAAAAACCCCAAAAATAAAGACCTTGTAACCTTCTGGAAATTTTTTGGCTGCTGAAAACAACACGTGCATGAAAGATCAAGAGCAATAAATAAAAACATCCAGCTCAATGTCGAGTAGTCAGTGAATTTGCAGCATGGGAAAGCTTATTATATGGTCGGTGATGAAGAAAAGGTCTGTGGGTCAGGGGGCTCCTGAGGCAAGGATGCACACCCCTTCTCCTGCCCTGCAGCCCTTCTGTTGTTCGAGGCTTGGCCACGAGATGGAGGCTTCTGCCCACAGAGAGGAGCCAGGGCAGCCCCAGACAGCTCCCCAGGCAGTTGTGGGGTCCCCAGCCGCTGTGCCCCATCTCCTGGGGACACGCCAGGGCTACCCCGGGCACTGCGGCACCTTTAGGCTGGGCAGGACCTTGCCCCACAGCATCCCTGAAGGTGATGGTTGCATCTTACCCTCCTCGTGCATCAGCCCTGAAGCCAGGGTTTGCAGTAAAATGCTGCTTTCCCACCCCAGCCCCGCTGCGCCCCTTGGGCAGGCAAAGGGGTCTGGTGTGGATAAGCCTCTATGAGCCGGTCCTGGCTGGGGGAACAACATCAGGAATTTCAATGAGACATCCCCAGCAAAAAAAAAAAATCAAGTTTCAGCAAAATTGTGACGCTCCCCACTTGGGATTGTTTTCGGCTGGTCAGGAGGAATATTAAGAAAAGGAACTCTGGGTTGGTGCTTGCTGTTCCCGTGCCTCTTCGGCGAGCTGAGTTGGAGCGGCTATCCCTGCCTTCTGCTGCATGTGCCCTGGCACACAGGAAAACACCCCCAAACCCCCAGTTTTGTCAACATTTTCCTGCAAAAAACATCCTCCTCTCTGCATTATTTAGAAGTTGCAAGTTTTTCCAGGGCCAAGGGAATCCCCTCTCCAGCCTTCCCCAACTCCTTCCACTTGCAAACACAGGCTCTACATCTCTTTGTCCCCCAGGGTGCAGGTGAGGTGTCTGGGTCCCGGGCTGCCCCCTTTCCCCTGTGGTGCCAGTAAATCAGCGGGTAGCAGCATCTGTACAAGAGGTGAGAACAAAGCGTCCTGCCTTTCCAACTTCTTTCTTACCCAAGAGCATCGAAGCTCGCTTGCGGAGCGACAACTCATCCTGCCATCCCACGGATGGGATGATGTGGTTCGAAGGGACATCGCCACCCCTGCAGGGCCACCACAGCCTTTGCGTGGGGCAGGGTGGCCCCACGGCAGAGGTGATTAATTAGCAGTGTGGCGGGGAACATGTGTCAGCCTCCACATCTGCCCCTCGACAGCAGGGTGACATAAGCGAGGTGTCACTGCTTTCCCCCTCACCTCCTTCCCCGACGTAATTGGCTGCGACATCCATGCCAGCTGCTCTGAGAGGCGAAAGCACTGTCCGGTCCCTGCCCAGCACCCCCGGGGCAGGCAGCTCCTGCACCGCACGGGCACCTGGACGTGGGTTCCCACCACCGGCGGTAAATGGTGTAAGGGACCTACGTGTCACTGCCAGTAGGTCCCTTACACCACGGCAGGAGGGGAGCAGCAGCCATCCCACACCCTGGTTTGCAAACCTTTAGAAGTCAGAGGAGTTTAGTAACACGCAGAGTTCTCCTTCTGCATCAGCGATTAATACAACTCTTTAAACTACCTGAAAGGAGGTTGTGGAGAGGAGGGAGCTGGGCTCTTCTCCCAGGTGACAGGGGACAGGACGAGAGGGAATGGCCTCAAGCTCCACCAGGGGAGGTTTAGGCTGGACATTAGGAAAAAATTTTTCAACGAAAGGGACATTGGGCACTGGCAGAGGCTGCCCAGGGAGGGAGGGCGTTGAGTCACCTTCCCTGGAGGGGTTTACGGGACGGGTGGACGAGGTGCTGAGGGACATGGGTTAGTGATTGGTGGGAAAGGTCAGACCCAATGGTCCAGTGGGTCTCTTCCAACCTGATTATTCTATGATTCTATGATAATACGAATGCTAATAGTGCGCTGGGGTTGACTGGCTCAGGAAAGCCGTTTGCAGCTGCTGTTAGATGGGGTGGGATGACGAAAAGCACTCAAAGCCTCTTAGCTGGTGCTCTACAGGCAGAGGGAGAGGCAGGGCTTATGCACACCATGCTGTACTGGTATCTAGTGCCCGCACACACTGGCAGGGCTTTTTATCCTTAAAAAAAATTCTAAGGACTGGATGGGACAAGTCCTTCAATATCCCTATACAAGTTCCTTCATGGGATGCAATGGAATCTCACCATTCCTGGGCATATCTAGTGAAATCCCACCCCTTCCCCAGCAGACCTAAAAAACCCCTCCAGTTAAGAACTACTCCCCAGTCTCAGGAAGGGCTTCTCGTAAGCTCCACAAGCAAAGCAGCCACTGTTCCCTGGCGTTCTCATCAGGAGCTGTCCCCACCACAGAAGTCCTCATCACGTCCCTCTCGTTAGCCTGCCTGTTTTCACAAAACTTGTACCAACTTAATTATCTTTGAGACTTCTCCCTCTGTCAAAGAAGCCAGAAGCCTTCAAGAGGTAATAAAGGGGGTGGACAGACAGTGAGCACAGGAGGCTCGTCTCCTCCACAAGCAAGGTCAAAACCAAACCTCCCTCCCACCGAAGCCCTGGGCCAAGCCCAAGCACAAGGGCAGGGCGATCCCTTCCTCCCACAGCCACAAGTGGGAACGGAGAGAGTGAAGAGGCGAGAGATGCTGGTGCCGGCCGTCAAGCAGCGGGCCAGTAATAACCTCATTATGAGGCTGGAGATGCCGGGGCCGGGGGGCAGATGCTGTCCTTCTGCCACCCGCGCGCCGCTGGCAGCTTGCGGAGCCAGTAAGTTGTCAGCTTGTCTCCTGCCTCTCACCTTGCTTCTCATTAGCTCCCCGCCGAGCTGTCGTGCAGGCAGATGGGGCAGGTCCCGTGTCCGCCTGCCGCTGCCGTACCAGGGAGCGTGGGCTTCCGCACTGCTCCTGGCCACGTGGCCTCGGCTGCGGGGCAGAGATGTTCTCCTCGGAGCTGGCTGGGGGCACGGCTGGTCCACATCACGTTTCCCAGGTTGCAGATGGGCAGCTGCACTCACCAGCTGCCTGGTTGAGGCGAATCCGACGCAACAACCTCAGCCGTTCTTGCACAGCCAAGATGCTGGAAGCATCCCGGCATCTCCACCCGGCATAAGGCAGCCAGACCCATCCCACTGTGAGACAGCCTGGTGCTGTGCTTTGAGTGCCCAGGGTGTTTAGCACAATAAGTCACCTTATTTAGGCTGGACATTAGGAAAAAAATTTTCACGGAAAGGGTCATTGGTCCCTGGCAGAAGCTGCACAAGGAGGGGGTTGAGTCCCCTTCCCTGGAGGGGTTTAAGGGACGGGTGGATGAGGTGCTGAGGAACATGGGTTAGTGATTGATGGGAATGGTTGGACTCAATGATCCAGTGGGTCTCTTCCAACCTGGTGACTCTATGATTCTTAGGGACCAAAGGTGCTCTTAGGCAGTCCCAATCCCTACCACAACATAGGATCAACTCCCTGCCAGTGCGCGGCAGAAACATCAGCCACTAATAGCAGCTAGAGCTCTGGGATACAGCCCAGGTAGCCCAAAAATGCAAGAAAGGCACCAAGAGAAACATGAGCCCAAGTCAGGAGTCACCCCCAAGGATCCAGCCAGAAAGGCGGAGCACAAGCACAGGGAAAAGGACATGGGGACACTCGTCATTTCCTCCTAGATATCATCCCTGGGAAAGGTCCTACACAATAGCCCTACACACCATCTATCTTCCTAGGGCAAAGACCCATCTCCTAAGAACACAAGCCTGTGCTTTCCACAAGAACAAAGCAGAATACAAACCCCTGTGTTTACCCATAATGCACAATCCTTACACGCTGGACAGATATTCCCAGTCAGAGGCGTAATATCCAATAGCATTGCAAGAGTATATTGAGAGCAAGGGCTCCCCACATTTGTTACCCAGGTACCAAACTGCTTAAGCATCTCCCGCAGGCCAGATCTGGCAGGAGCACTGTCAGTTGTTGTAGTTTCTGGTAACTCTACCTGCAGGGTCACCGTTCAACGCAATGGGCTCCCAACAGTGTGACATGACCCACCACAGCCATTCTGCCAAGGTGACAGTGCAAGATCCATGTGCCGTGAGAACAAGAACCTGCAGAAAGTACGGGTGCTCTGCCCGAGCCTAAGCACCCCATAGTGCTTCTTCGCTGCCTTTTAGGACTTGCTGTGGTCATCTGAAGGAAGAATGTTGAGCTACTCCTGGGCAGGAGGGAGCTGCAGAAGGCTGAATGTGGAGGCATGTCACCATGGAAAGAGATGATCCCATATATTCTCTCATGTAAGCATCCAAAGCCTGAACAATTTCATCATTCTCAGGATGTTCAGCCACTCTAATAACATCTTTGGTTTTAGCTACCCAGCACCACCTGGATCAGAAGCACCAAAATACTGAACTACAGTGTTGGTAGAACGTTTGGGACATTCTCCTGTATCCCTGCCCAATGCCAGCCCTTCCACCTCCTCCTGTGCCCAAGTGTTTCTGACACCATCCTTACCAGAATAGTCCAACTTGCTCCCCAGTGCAGGCCAGTACAGCTTCCTCAGGCCCCACAACCCTCCCAGCCACAGTACTGGTGTCTCTGCAGAGCAGCGGCTCAAACCAGGCATCATCAAGCTAATATTCACCTGAAGCAGCATTCCAGGCTCAGCATGAATGAGCTCTCCCCATTGTCCTAAAGCAAACTGGGACAACTCCACACCAAAAAAACATAGCAGCTCCACCAGCAGCCATCTGCCAAGTCGTGGTCGTTCGCATCAGGGGAGAATCTGGCCATGAAAAAGAGATTTATTTTTTTTTTCTCTGATGTTATCACATACTTAGCTAGGGAGCTTTTTTTTATTATTTTTATTTGGAAGAGCAGCATAATTGCCCCCTCATTGCACTTTGATTCCTCAGATGCAGTCCATAAAGCAGGCGCAGCCCCTCAGCCCCTTGCCTCTCACAGGTGACCACAGGAATGCCCCAACTACCAGCACAGCTGAGAAAACACACCTCTATCCCCCAGTCACCACGTTTATTGAGGTCCTCACCCCACACAGGAGAGGGGGAATGAGCGTACAGCGAGTTCTGGTTCAGCCTGGGCACCAGAGTCCCAAACAAGCAGCATTTCTGGGGCAGAACAGGGCTTTTTTGCTCCTTTTGTCCAGGCAGGCTGCAGCGCAAAGGAAGGATCTTTAAAGGCATGCGGTACCTGTGTGAAGCAGAGGGGGTAGGGGTGTGTGTGCGAGCGTACAGAGCTATTAATTAAAATTGCTCAGTCAGATGCTATAGAGAGATTAGTTGTCACATTGTGTTAATGGCAAGCTTGGCAACACTGCAAGAAGGGGCAGGACTGCCTGCCGTCCCCTCAGCTGTTCAAGTGCCACGTTTATACCCAGCCAGAATGACTAATTGGCAGGTTTTGTTGAACAGAAGCCCCCTTGTTATTGGGAAGAGATTGGTGCCTTAATGAAGGAGAGGGAGGAAGGGGACACGCAGCCACCAAGATGCTGCAGCCACCTCTGAGGCAGAGGTCCCACAGGGAAGGACAAACGAGGTCCCATCCTTATGGCAAAGGGGCACTGGGAGGCCTTGAACAGCTCAGAGCCACAGGACAGCTCAACAATAGGTTCTTCACCACTGCTAACCCTCAGTGGTCTCCAGAGCTGGGCCCCAAGGAAGAGCTGCAAGGTCTTCCTGGACTCTTCAACCACAGGAGGACAGGACCCCGCTTGGTCTGCAGTTCATCTTCCTTGACAGGGAGCAGATCATCTCTCTTTGGTTTCCTTCCCTGCCTCCCTTTCCCATGTGCCAGGAGGAAGGGAGTACAGAAAAAGTCCTGAGGAATCCCCCACGTGGCAGCTCCAGCAAAGCATTGCAATCTTGGCTGCTGAAGGATACCTGAGCGTAGGCTGGGCAGGTGCAGTCCACCTTGCCTTGCATCAGGGCATAGATTAGGAGGTCCCCAGTACCTGCTCTAGCTGTCATTTCTCCCCTTCTTCCAAACTTCTACCCCCAAAGTTAACTCTGTGACATGAGAAGGTCCCCCTGGGCCCTCTGCCCTCTCCCCACCCGCCACAGAAACACATTGAGCTTCGTGCCTGGGCACAGTCCCTGACAGAAGCTTTGGTGAAAAAACAATGTTGGTGAAGCAGGAAAGCCCAAAGATATTTGGTGTTAGTGCCACAAACCTCAAAAGGTTTATCTGCAGTGGACAATGTTTGTGCCCTCTGACGGGCAGCCTTGCCCCAAAGGAGTAAGAGCAGAAAAAAAATGCACTTCTCCCCATTTTACAGCAGAAAAACTCAGTGAACCACAAAGCCATACAGGTATCCAGTACCCTCAGGTTCTAGGAGATTTATACACCTTGAGATCTTGCCCTAGTTGATTTGATAGGGTGTTCTATCAGAAAGTGATGGGTAGAAAACAGGTACAGCATGACTGTCATTCCAAACCCAGGGGCTTGCCTAGATGGCCCCATCCAGGTATTTACTTGAGGTTTTCAGTGTGGAGATCCGCCTGTTTAGTCCAGCCAACATAGGCTCGACAGATCCGCTTCTGCCTTGGATAGTTGGTTTCCTGCCCTAGCCCCAAACTGGGCTTTATTTTGGGGACTCTGGGCGTGCTGGGGGGCAACAGGGAGCACATGGGGATGCTGCTATAGGGCAGCAAGGCTTTTCTCCCACCAGCACTAGTTTGAGGAACAGTAGATTAGTGAGCCTTGTGTTAGGAGCATCAACAAGTTTCCAGTCTGAACTGCTGCCCCAAGTTGTAACCTCCAATTGTCACAGGTAAGTGGGGACAGATGAACCCCCACTGCTGCTGAACAGGGCCTGACACTCAGCAGGGAGGTGGCTTCCTTCCCATGGCGAGAGCAGTCATCCCTCTGCATCCTCCAGGCTGCTCTTGAAGCTAACAGCATCTCATTGTGCCAGGCTAAGAGACTTGGGAGAGCCTGGAGTTCAGCAGTAATCTTGGCTGGGAAGCAGCTTTTTACATGGATATAATGGCACGACGCTGTAGCAAGATGAAAGCAGTTCAGTCATGTTGTGTGCACAGCAAAACTGTAACTGCACAGCACACATTCTACTCCAAGTCTGACGCGAGTTGAACTTATCATAGCCAGGTAAAGTCATTTCAGCCCAAGTCTTTGTGCTTCCATAACCATTTGATGCTTCCCAGCTCGGCTCTCAAAGTTAGCTCATTTGCATCTACCTCCATCCTTAGGAAGCTCAGCTGTCCTTCACAGCCATGACTGAAGCCTGACCGTTTCAGCCAGCCTCCAAGTTATCTGTGTATGAAGATTAGGCAGAGAGGTTGCCCTCAACACCATTTGCTCCCTGAGGTCAGGTTTGTGTAGGGTAATACAGTAGCTGGAGATGTAAAAATGCTCACAGCACTGTGTCATTCACACCTTCAACCAGCCTGGCCCTAAAGTTTTTGGAAGGTCACTGTATAACTCCTATATATAGTCCTGCAATTCGTCTCCTCTGTCCCCAGGGTCTACTTGCAGAAGGCCAATCAACCTAGCCTTACAATCCTTAGCACCACTTCAAGACTGTTGATAAAACAGAATGCAAACCTTCTCCGTGCACTCCTCTGACCACTAGTCTCCTGCTGTTTCACTACTTTGTAGCTTTACCGTTTCACAAATCCTCACTGAGCAAATTTCTGCAAGTTACTCATTGCTCATTGGCAGAGACAGTAAAGGAATGTGTCTCGGAGGCTTTGCTCCCTGTGCAACTGAGACTTGTGCAAACATGTACTTAATCTTGTTGTTCCCAGGACGTCGTACTGACCTGAATAGACCCAAGCAAGGAGAGCACTGCAGCAGACTAACAGTGCTGGACCCAAACTTTTGTTCTCTGCTTTTGACCACTTGAATTCATGCACGGCCACCTCCTTTGCAGGGGTTATTTGTTACAGAAAGCACTTTGTTCATCTATTTAAAGCCAAGTTCTTGTAATCACTGAATGTAATAGAGCAAGATGAGTGATAGATTGACAAAATTAATTTTCATGTTCCTACCGGTAACATGGATTTTAGTGTGTTTGGTCTTGAAGTCACCAAATGCAAGGGAAAACTTGGCCCTGATCTTTTCAGAAAAGGTCAAACAGGTGCTCAGATCTTCATATGGGAGTTCAACTGTTTAAGTGCCCAGGGTTTTGAAATCTGCCCCACTCCTGTGAATCCAGCAACCGTCACTTTGACTGTATTTGGTCAGAGAAGACCCACTGAGGTCATGTGGACACATCCATGGGACCACTTGAACACTCAAAACTTAGCTGGGCCTGTCTACAGAGCACATGTGGAGCTTCGGTTTCACTGGCTGTTGAAGTCCTGAAGACTGGCTCTAGCGCTCAATCCTTTTCCTTCTTGATCCAAACAGGGGCTGAGAGTCACCAACCCTCTAATTTGTTTCTGCTGTAGTAGCCCTTACACTACACCATCAGGTTTCACTAGCAGGATGTCTATCAGGATTTTCCATCCCAACCTAACTGGAAGGACACAGGTCCCATAAGATCAGCCATGAAAAATCAGTTGGAAACAGAGAACAGAAATAACTAAGGTCCACACAATTTACAGCCTCAGCCACCTCTGAGAGGAACTCTGACACCCGATGCACCCTCTCCGTACACAGTGTTTTTGTGACCTGTATTTCTCTAATCCTCCTTCCCATGAGGCAAACTTGTTAGGACAGCCCCAACCTCAACCTTTTGACCCACCACTGAATTTACCAAACTCCTACCTAGTTTCTCAGAGATCCGTTACCCTCTTAGCCTGTTGAGTGCAGGCCTTATTTGCAACCATTTTCTCACACATTTTCTACAAAAATCCATCACATCACTTTTGAGACAACAGCTTCTCAAAGATGCATTTTCTTTTTAGAATAGACATTCACACAGGTATCTTCCCTCCACCACGCCTTTCTGAAAGCAAGGACCCCAGGCCAGGGGACCATGAGCTTTCAACACAGGCAGGTTGATTCTGGTAACAAAGAGAAGCAGATTATTGTCTAATACAGCCTGGATCCCTTCTTGGAGCATCCAACACAAGTTGCTGTTCCCATCAACTTGTCAAAGTTTCTCCCTGACTCTATACCCCCTACTATCCATCCCCAAGGATGCTTCCCAACTCCATAGCCCCCCAGAACCTGCCCTATCCCCAGGCTGCCCCAAACCTTTCCTCTCCACCCTTCCATCCATGCCCTGCTGTTCAATAATGCCCATCCCAAGAAAGCCACCCCACAAGCAGGTGAGCAACAGCAACAAAGCAGCCCTGCTATGCGCGGCATCCCTGCTCGTGAGCCAAGCTGGGAGATTCACCTGTGCAGCCCAGACAGTGAAGAATTGTTTGGAGCAAAACACTGTGCAATCAAGTGGAGATAGCAGAGGCAATGGGGTCAGGCAGGCTGCCTGGGGCATCTTTCATCTCCGACTCCAGGAGGTGGGGTGTAAAGTGCACGCTGGCCGGGCCCAGGGTGGGCTCAAAGGCAGCCTTGTTCCGCCAGCTATCTGCCATCTCTCTGATGTCACACGTCTCATTCGGGCAGCTCACTTCAAAGGCCTCCTCCTTGCGCTCCCTCCCCTCGCCCCTTTCTCTCCAGGTTTGGATTTTGCTGCAGGAGGGATAATAGCCCAGCTTCCCAAAAAGCATTTTGCTGTGCAATAAAAAAAAGTTAAAGATGCTTAAAGAGCAGCTGCCCAAGTTAACCCAGTACAAGCAGGGTAGGGCTGGGACAGGCAATGGGAAACCAAGGTCTCGCTCTCCTTTCCTCTCATGCTAAAGCTTTCTACAAGCTGCAGCAAATCTGTGCCTACCTCCAACTCCCCCAGCACCCCAAATACTCCTCCGTTGACAAGGGGCTCCCTCTTGTGCCTGCATCCACCAAATGTTTCCTACAGGGACCTGTGTGTCCTGGTTCCTGCCAGGCACACACGTAGCCCGGGGCAGAAGTCCAGTTTTGGCTGGAGTTTCCAGGGCAACTGCAACCGCCCCCTCCTCCTTGAACCACATCAAACCCCACCTTGGCATACCCATGGCAGCAGGGCACACAGCATCTGCCTCGCAGCCCTCGCTGGGTGCCTTGAGGCACGTCCTGCAGGCAGGAGGCCAAAATACCAGCCATGAGGTGTTGGCCATGCCAAGACAAGACATCTTGCTCAGCTGCAGCCTCTTGTTGAACAACTGTGTCTCTGCCAAGCTACACAAACTTGTCCAGTGCTGCATAAGAGAAAGAAAGCATTTCAAAAGGCTAATAAGACTCTGGATTCAAGATGCCTACTAGGAGAACACTCATCCCAGTAAGCAAACCCTAAGCAGCAGAGTATATTCAGATACAGCCTGGGAGAAGACATTGGCCAAAAGTCATTTTTAGTTTTTGTCCCAAGCACACAAAAAATCATATGCCCTTAATTGAGTAATTAATTTGGTACTTCTGCTAAAAGCAGTTTAGGTAGTTTGACAAAGGTAGTTTCAAGCTTTATTGCATAGCAAATATATACCTTCCTGCACATATCATGCTTCCAGAAGCTGGGGATTTTAGAAAGCGAAAAAGCTGTGGGTGTAAAAGAGGAATGGTAGGCATGCTGGTACCAAGCAGGAGCCCAGGGATCCTGGAATTGCACTACCACACAGTTACCCCCATCAGCACACCCGCTGCAACACGCCACCCTCTTCACCCCATGAGCACGTTTGATGGATGTTCCTCAGCTCACCTCTACACTGACATTGTTTCAGTTTTAGTGACAGTAGTAGGAAAAGGCGCATCAAAATTCAAATATAAAAGGTGCAAAATTCAGAATAAGAAAAAATCGCATCCATTCCAGACCAACCAACCTGGTGACCCCCACTCCGGGTGCCTGGACTGCAGGCTATGACTCCCCTCGGTCAAACCACACCTGCCTGAAAGGCAGCTCACTGCTGTTCCTGTGAGCAGCAGTCTGATCCTGACCATCAGGCTGCACAGACAGAGCCCCTGAGGGCCCCCCCAAATCACCTTGGCTTCTGCTCACACCCCTACCCTCCCCTGGACAGGCAGGAGTAGAGTTGTCCTGCTGCCTCTCCTCTGCCTGAAGCCTCCTGGGAGACCTCCAGTCCCAAGCCCCTCTCTGAAGCGCCCATGGGGAGAGGGGGATGCAATTTGCATTGAGGAAGCTCTTTTGAGGCCTTGGGGAACAATGTCAGAAATCCCTAGAGGTCATTTCTTAATGCTGACAGTTCAGAGAAAGGCAGTGGTACCCTGAATACCAGCAGCAGCCTTTGCTCCCCAACCCAACTTCCACAGGAGGATTTAAAGGACTCGCACAGAACTTACTGGCAGGTATTAAAAGTTCACTGGGGCTGTAATAGCAATCTGTCAGCTTGCTGCTAATCCGTTTTGACAGAAACTTTATAAAAAGCTGAAATGTGTTAAATAGTCCTGGAGTTTAAGCAGAGCAAATGCATGGAGGGTGGTTTAAAGCAAAGGCTGTTTTCCTTGGGCCTCTGAGCAGAAGCCCAATGGCCAGCCCAGGATTTGACTCTGTAAACAGATTCTCCCATGGAGGATAAAAAGGAGAGACACCTTCAGAAAGCACAGTCACCCAGACAGCACCGAGCAACACCCTGAGCACCCAGCGGGCTGTTCTGCAGGCAGCTGGTGCACAATAGCAGCTCTGTGCTCCCTGCGCCCTCAGAGGTGGGGGAGAGGGTACCACAGGGGTGCTTGCAGGGACCATCTGATGCACCTGCGCTTACCTTGGAGTCAAGAATGCAAATAATTCACATCTGCAAATCCTGGGAAATCCATTAGCGCTGAAACTGGATCCGTTCACCCCGTAAGGGAAGGTTGCCCAAGTCTGTACGTTGCTGCGGTTTCAAGGATGGTTTTATCGGCTGGTTATCACAGAGCCCTCAGTCTGGGCTGCATCATGCAGGTGGTGTCAGAGCAGTATTTGTGTCTTCCTTTCTATGGATGTTAACAGACAGGACAACCAGGTGCACCCTCCGGGGCAAAGAAGCACAGAGGGTCTCTCCAAGGACAGCAACGTTGTGAGCATGGCACACCAGTTATCCACCAGTATACAACCCACTAAAAGCACAGCTCAGAACAGGACTGCAGCCTGCCTGACACTGGAGGACAGCTTCCCATTTCTCTTTAGCATAAAGGTGAGGCTTCCAGGTGCCATGAAGGTTATATTAGGGATAAGCGGCTAAGATGCCACATGCAGTATGTTCCTGCACCAGCAGGACTGCAAAGACATTGCAGGAGCAAGACCGCATGTGTTGACAGTGCTCTGAATATTTGCTGCAGCTGGTTTTCTCTGGAGCAGGTGGCAAAGCTTCATTACCACCATCTCTGTTTCACTACTATTTCTCACGGACTTCCCAAGCTTTTTGCCTCTCAGCAACAGGTCCTGTCCTCTCACAGAAACATCCCATGTTCCCTATCAGGAATACAGTTATTAGGGCAACTAAAGACACCTGCACAGAATGGAGTTTGCACACTTAAAGCCTCAGTGAGATTTCACAGAGGACTTTCTCATCCTCAGGTTCACTAGAGTTTGCTTCCGAAAGAGGGGTGGAGTGCAAGACCTTTTAGTTAGGAACAGCAAAGTGCTTTCTTATGACACCAGCCAGAGACCAGTAACAGCATATTCGTACCTCATTCTGGCCAGCTTTCCCAACAGAGGGAAAGAACAGACCAGCAGCAGTAATGCTTCTCCGTTACTGCTCCAGCACACCAAGTGTCCTCGCAGGTCTCAGCTCAGCAGAGCAAAACTCAAGGGGGTTCCCAGCCAGGATAACTCAGGAGCAGCCCAGCTAGTGGGAAGCCTGATCTCCCATGGCCTTGCACATCCCTTTGGTAGCGGTGTTCACCAACGCAATTCCTGAAGGGCTGTGGTCACGCTGAAGCCCCCCCAGTGAAGGGGAAGAGAAGTAGGGGACAGGTTTATAGATCTCTTGTCTGACCCTTTACACAAAGCCCATAGAAATCTATTTAACTTATGAAAATGTCAAAATTGAAAAAAATGTTGGCAAGAAGGCAACAGACCAGACAACTTCATCTGAGGAGAAAAGCAAGATAGAAGCTTTACTGGGAAAGAAAAAAGAGCCATCATAAGTCTTGCTGGGAATGAAGAATA